>CM064916.1:40730366-42166915 GCA_032727855.1 Quercus ilex subsp. ballota
GAGCAAACTAAAGGCCAGCCTCCCAAAATTCAACACGTATGGTGCTTTTAAATTCCAAATTCCTTTATAGCCTATTTGGATAAAGGGAGAGAGAGCAAGGAAGAGTAGAGTAGAGTTAGTTAAAAACTAGGCTAGTTTCCAGCCAACTTTATTCTACACCCCCTTCCTAGTTCCTCCTCCTCAATTTAAATAGACCAAAAGTTTTTGCTTGAAATTAAAGTTGCTTTAAATTACAACAATTTAATTAGCTAAACTCATTCAAATTTAGATTGAAATTTCAAGAAACAAAAATTTGACAGTGTCACACTAAAGCTTTACTTCTTAAGTGTTTTTTTAGGTCTTTGTTCTTAAGATTGAATGGCTATGAAGAAATTTTTAGTCAATGAAGTCAGATGGTGATTTGATTTAGATCAATGCTATTGCCTCATTGGTGGTTGTGAAAAACTAAGAAGAGATGGAAGTTGGGACTCTTGGGTGGCAAGGAAAAAGGGAGAGTTATTTTTATTTTATTTTATTTATTTATTTTTTATATATGAAGGGAAAAGGGAGAGTTTGGTGATAGGAAAAGAGAACTAAGGATATTATATTAATTTCATATGGTTAAAAATACCAAACTACCCTTTAATTGCTTATTAGATACCACATGATTTGCATGTGCGCATCCAATTTAGACAGTAGGGTTGACATTGTAACAATTTCCTCAATTTGGGGATTGCTCGTGTATTTCAAAGTTTTTTTTTTTTTTTTTTGGAAAACAAATCAAATATTCATTCATTCATGTTTAAACAATTCTGATACAAGGCTTCTATAACCGGGGGAGGAGAATCCTCCATCCAATACAATTCATTATCAACATTTCTAGCATATTTGGCCAAGATATGGGCAACCTAGTTTCCCAGCAACTTATATCAACAAATTGCAAACCACGAATGCTGCATTTGATGTCCTCATACACATGTTCCAACAACAAAAGATCGCCTGAAGTGCTTGCTACTGCTTTCATGACATTGACAGCAACATTGTCACCCTCTATTATCATCTCAATTTGGGGGTTGCTCGTTTATTTCAAAATTTTGAGACATATAATTCGAGAGAAAGTTTATGATGGTAAGTGCGATTAACCCTATAAATTTAATGAGAAATTATGATGTGAGCTTTGCAAAAAAATTTTAAAACCAAAAATACTTGTGATATTAAGAATTTGAACTTAACATTTGACCATAGGTTTTGTAAAATAATATTGTTTGCGTAAGTTTTTGGTTCTTTAACCCTAATGCAAAGCAATATGGGAAATAAATAACAATATAGAAAGCAAGTTATACAATGCCAAATTTTATCTATATTTGTTTAAGAAATTGACAATAATATTGCCAAATTGCCCAATTCATACATACATAGACAACCACACATATCAACAAACCAATAATAACGTTGCCGATTTAATGATTTGTTTCGTATATGAATTAGATAAAATATGGCCGAAGTACATCTTATTGAATAATGTTAAGAGCACTATTTTTCATAATTTTTTTTCAAAGTTGCTCACAAGGAACAACATCACTTTCACTAAATTTTACCATTGATATTACTTTTATTATACACCGATCGCAACAGTTAGATTAATAGTTTCAAAAAGAAGTGAAAATAATATTGTACCACTAACTTAGGCATAGACCATGTTTTAACGCAATTTCTTGTATAGGGTTAAAACATGGTCTATGGGGAATAAATGAAGAGTCGCCATGTGGATATGAACCAAAAGGAAAGACCTCAACAAGGTCCTTTAAAATGAAGGTATTGCAGCTTTCTTTTCACAAACCCAATGAGTAAAGTAGACATTGCAAAACGGGTAGGTCGGGTCAGGTTCAAGTCGTGTCAATCGAGTTTGTGAGTCAATCGGGCCGCGGGTCAAAATTGGTCATTTTTAAACAATCCGGTTGTGGGTCAGGTCGAGTTGACCTGTATTTTTCAAACAAGCTTTTTTTTTTTCCCCTCAATTACAAAAACAAATCAATGACAACCTGTTTAGAAAGACTAAATAAAATCAATGACAACTTGTTTATAAAGAATGAATAAAATCAATTAAACAAATCAAAAACAATTCTGACAGTTTTGAGCATGACAAAAATTCTTTATAGTCATAAATTCATAATAGAAAAAGTCTTCGATGTTAATAACTCACTGTCAAAATGCATGTAATTACAAGTTTACATTTTCAAAAAGAGATAGATCTTAAGGAGTACTAAAAAGTATATATTTTAAGTTTACATCACTAATAATATCATTCCCACAAAAGAAGAAGAAAAAAAAAATACATTTCATGGACTATGTCAAGTTATTAGCCTCCTTAAGTGCACATGTTCCTGTTGCGTTTAAAATAATAGTAAAGTTATATTACTTAGAAAGATAAACTAAACAAAAAAAGTTTTAAGAATAAACATAACATATTAAGTAAAGAAGAATAAGTAAATATTTTATAAGAATTACATTCAATCTCAATCTACTCAACTTTGGTAGCAGATTCAGTACTGCAAATATTCGTACTAGCAAATTGTAGCTCGAGTTGGCCAATTTCGTCAACATCTTTATCTACAATATAATATTTTAATATAACTTAAAGTACCACGAAAGCAAATCAATAAAGAATTAAAATTGTATGATAGAGGTCAAGAAAAGAGTAGAGGCGGAAAAAAGAGTAGAGGCAAGAGTCTTCTCCAAAAGACTGAAATTGTGAAAGGCTAAAAGCTCTTACCTCTTAGTGGTTTGTGCCTTTCAGCCTTTGTGGACTACATCTACTACAAGTTCTTTTTTTCTTTTTTTTTAGAATCAACTACAAGCTCTTAAGTCTAGCCATTTACTGTGTTAGTAAACAGTGAGTAGATTAGTGTACTAGACTACTAGATTACTAGACTAAATTTGATTGAAATTGTGAGTCAAGTGTGTGAGCTCGTATCAAATTGAATGAGATTTTTTTTTAAAATAAATGCATTGTCTTGTCTTGTCTCATGTTTGTGAAGTGTGAACATTTATCTATAATCTATTGGTTCTAGTGCTTTGTGCTTTATGCACCTAGCATCAGGACGTAGTTTGAATTTTTTTTTTTTAGTGAATTTTTTTAACGGGTCGGGTCACAGGTTATTCGGGTCAGGTTGACCCGCAAAAAATCGGGTCGGATCACGAGTCAACCCGTTTTTACTTTAGGTCAAAAAATTCGGGTTCAAGTTAGGTATTTTGCAGGTTGGGTCAGGTCAGATCAAAAAAATTTGACCCGTTTTGCCATGTTTAGAGTAGAGGCACATAATTAAACTTGAATCCTTGGGACAACAATTACATTCAATGTGAGGAAGGCTCTGGTATTGCCATCACAAATAATGCCATCAGAAGGTAGAACTTGAGAAGATGCTAGAGAAGGAAAATTATGCATACAAGTAGATCTTGATATAAAGCAATTGGTTACACTACGCAAAAGGTCGAAGAAATTCAACATAATAACTAAGTACTCTTTTATAGTGTATGTTGAAGAGGCGTAACAGAGATTGGTAATGAACAAAGAAAGAGGCGCAGAACAGAGAGTTGAGAGAGAGAAGCAACTCAAATACATAATTAGCATAGAGGAGAATATCCTAAAAAAAAAAAAAAAACTGAGAAGCATGCATATGGATATAGCTGATCAATAACGACAAATTTTCTAATAGCTCAAAATGGACAAACGCTGACAGCCAGAACGTGAGTCGGAAGTACAAGAATCAAACAAACAGCCTATATGGTGGTTTATCAAGGCCCATTTTGCAACTACATGAGCTGCTACATTAACGTCTCTTTTCACCCTCTAAAATTTACAATTAACAAAATCTCTTTGGAGAGTTAAAATATCATCAACTATTGTACCTATTTCCCATCCCACGGACAACTTTGCCTCACAATTGCTGAGCTACAAACATTGCCCACCCGATGGCAAGAGATTTTCAGCAACTTCTGAATCAAATATCTACGCATAAAACTGTAGCAGACATAGTTCATATCAGAATTAACTTTTTGAGTCCATAAGCTTCCTATTTGAAATCCAAAAATATTTAAGATACAGGTGTTTAACCAACCAAAAAAATGGATCCTTATACTACTAAATAGTAATAACCATGTACACATGAATTCAAAACTAAACATTAATAACGAAGTACTAAACTAAAATTCATTTAATTTCTAATTAGTTTATGATTCTTATGCTTTCCTTGTGAAAAAAATATATGAAAATTAATTTTTATAAAATATCTATGTAATCATATGTCCAAGTGTCTAATAGCTATGGCTTCTTCTATCCATTTGTACATCAAAGAGTCCAAGCTCCAAAGGTCACTTGATCAAAGGTACATCCTCTTTTAAAGAATTTTTAGTGGGGAGCCGCAAAGGGCTCAAAATTAAAAAGTCTAAAATAGTGGGAGTCCATGTGAAAGCTAAAATTGAAAAATTCAACAATGCTTTTGTAGCAAAGAACACATGTACTGTATTATGCAATGAAAATAAATCTTTGGTCAGGCTGCTAAATTCCAAATACCTAAGAATTGTTTTTATTTTTTTATTTTTTTATTTTTTTTTTTTAAGTTCCTGCCAAGTCAATTTGGATTTCAATATTGGCAGTAGAACCCTTCTCAACAGAGCATGTGGAAGGCATGGCAATGGGAGGATCGTGATTAACAAAGTCTTAGAGAAGATCCTTTATGTTAAAAAAATGAGCTAAGAGATTAGATGTTGTCTCACAATGGACCAAACATGCTCAGTAGACAACCCATTCAAAGGGATTGAAGTTCCATGAAGCCTGATAGGTGTAACTCAACCAATGAAATAAAAAATGGAAACAAGGCCATTTCACAATTTTTTTCCCCAAGCAATTAATATGGGGATTTCAAATCCCAACCTTTGCAATCATCACAAAGATCTAGGAAGTAAAATATCATTGAAAGTTAGAGAGCAAAATTCTGACTTAGGCTTATGTAAATAAGGTCACACCCATCTAAACAAAACAAAGGCCATCTCAGCATTTCTTTTTCTACCTTTCCAAAACTAGCTGTTACATCTGTTTAAAGGTGCAATTACAGACCACATTAAGGCCAGTGCAACTTTAAGTAAATTGTGTGGCAGTAGGAAGCCATTGGCATTATAGTTCTTTTCCCAAAACTAGCATTTTAGAAAATAACTAGAAAATTAACATTAAAAATCCTAAATTCACTAAAGTGCCAAATGGGGATGGGACATTACAAGCTATTTTGTTCTCTCTCTATTCAGCATGTCAACTGAAGCATAAGCAAAACTTTCAGAAAACCACCTTATTTCACCTTTTCATACCACACAACTGATGCTGCCATCAGCTTAACATGACTATAAACTATAAGGAGTAGGTGAACAATGTCATGTAGACTAAAAATATGATAAGACTTGATGAAAAAAAGGTTGTAGAAGAAACCAAAGCTATACAGATGTGGAAGAAAATGTATAAGGAAAGGATTGTTAAAGCTAAGTCAAGGAATCAATCTCAGAACCTTTCCAAGAGAAGATTAGATGAAAGGTTTTTCACATGCCTTCCGGTCATAATATTTTAATGAACCCAAACCTAAGACAAGTTAATTGTAAGTTGCCCATGCTGCGCCAGTCCAATGTTAAGAGCTAGCCAGCTTTGAGGCATGAATGAACAAAAAGTTAAGATGGAGAAGGGCCCAACAGGAAGCACCAATGCAGACGAGTAGAGCAGCTAATGATAAAACATTTATAGTATTTGTAGGGGTTGATCAACAAATAGTTTAGCCAATATCCAACGAATATGAGTTGGGGCAAACACGTACTCTTAGGAACACACTTGGTTACAGTATTTGCATCCCCTCTTTCAGTCATGCAATCGATGAACTAACAGGTTCTACATTTATCAAACATATCTTGATACCAGACTCATTTCAAATTAGAACCATCTAATTTTTTTTTGGTACAGAAGCTTCCTAATCGAATGCCAAACACATTCAAGATGAGGGTGTTTTGTGCAAACCAAAACTGGGTTCTTGGAGAGTTTAAATATCATCAGCTACGGTACCTATTTCCCATCACAATTGCCTCAATGCTGCATTTTGAGTTCTCTTCAAAAATCACCTGAGTATGACCTATTTGCTGAGCTACAAACATTGCCCACCTGAAGGCAAGAGATTCAGCAACTTTTGAATGAACTGTCTAACTATAACATAAAAGCAGACGTATTTCATATCAGAACAACTTTAACATTTTCCAAACACATTTAAGACACAAGTGTTTAACCAACCCAAAAATGGATCCTTATACTACCAAATACCATATGTACACATGATTTCAGAAACTAAACATTAATCACAAAGTACTAAACTAAAATTCACTTAATTTCTAGTTAGTTTCTGATTCATATGCTTTCCTTCCAAAAAAAATTGATAGGTCTATGGCCTCTTCTATCCCTTTGTATGCCATATGAAGAGTCCAGGCTCCAAAGGCCACTTGCTCAAAGGTGCATCCTATTTTAAATAATTTTTAGTGGGAAGCCTCAAAGGGCTCAAAATTAACATGTCTAAGAAAGTGGAAGTCCATTTGTAAGCCAAAAGTGTTACGAGGGCACAGTTTTACAAAAGTTGAGAATTTCAACAATGCTTTTGTAGCAAACTACGGATGGAGTTATTATGCATTGAAAATAAACCTTCGGGGAGGCTGCTAAATTCTAAATACCAAAGAAATGGTTTTTTAATTCAAGCCCATGCCAAGTGGATTTGGTTTTCAATATTGGCAGTAGAACCCTTCTCAAGTGAGCTTGTGGAAGGTAGACTACCCATTCAAAGGGACTGAAGTTCCACAAAGCCTTATAGTGTAACTCGACAAATAAAATAAAAATGGAAACAAGGTCATTGCACAATTTTTTTCCACTAGCAATTCATAACGGGAATTCCAATCCCTACCTTTGCAATTATCACAGAGATCTAGAAAGTAAAATATATTATGAAAGGTAGAGAGAAAAACTCTGACTTAGGCTTTTATAAAGGTCACACCCATCATCACAAAACAAAATCTATCTCAGCATTTCTTTTTCTAACTTTCCAAATCTAGCTATTACATTACCTTAAAGGTGCAATTAGAGACCACATCAAGGCCAGTGCAACTTTATGTAAATTGTGCGGCAGCAGGAAGCCATTAGCATTATAGATCTTCTCCCAGAACTATAAGTTTAGAAAATAACTAAGGAAATTAGAATACTGATAGTTTTCCTATGAGTGAAGGCCCGGCTACCTCGAATTAGCCAGAAATCCTGTTTTTGATTTCATTTACTAGGATTAGTATAGGGGGATTTCAAAGTTTCTTTATTGAATCTAAGTTGTTTCAGTTGGTGTTTGAGGAAGGAGAGAATTTTTTCTCCCTTAAGATTTTTGAACGGGAAAAATACTACATGCAATTGGTGTGTATGGGCAAGAGTGCAGCTCTTCGGATAATGCGAAATCTGGAACACATTGTGATTGGGGTTAGTCCTAAGCAATTTTTCACGATCAGGGAAGGTGATACTGCGTACACCTTGCAACAGGGGTCCAACTCATTTGGGCAGTACTTATCAGTGACAGAGCTTAAGGTCGGTGGGCGGCGACAAACTATCATTATTCCTGCCGGAAAATTAAAAGAAGGATTGAGAACTTTTGGGATTGAATTACAAAGGATATTGGAACCTTCTCAATATGCATTGGGTGGTTTGAAGTTTGTACCGTATAGGTCTAAGCAGATCCCAAAACATCATCCTACCAAGTCCTATGTGGAAGCTGTCAAAGCTCTAGTGCAGACAATGTTGAAGCATGTTCAGCAGCCCCTCAACAAAGATAAGGTTAAGGCTGGTACCGTGAAGAATATTGTGGAGATTTCGAGTGACAATTCTCGCACACAGGTAGTAGTTTTTGAAACTCAGACTAGAAGTTTCCCTCAAGCAGCCGTGGGTGGTGGTGAGGGTGGAGAAGGTGATATGAATGGTAAGAATAAAATTGAGGAGAAAATCCTGGAAGGAAATAATTGCAATATTCCTTTGAAGCCCAATTTGAATTCAAAAATGGTTGAGTTTGGAAAGTTGCGTGATAATAGGAAGGGACGTTGGCTAGGGAGAGGGCTGACTGTGATTGAGAATGAATATGGAAAGAGGCGGGTATCGTGGGATGCTGTTAAGGGAGGTCAACAAGCTGGCAAATGGGAAACATGTAACACTGCATATAACACTAAAGTGGGTCTAGGCCCATCCAAGAAGAATGCCCAAGCCTTGTTGGGAAATAAAGAAACCATTTTGGGCCTGGGTCTGTTAAGCCCACCAAATTTTGAGGTTGGAGAGAGCTCCTTTAGTGGACCACGGGTTCTGGAGTCTTCTCAGAATGGGTTCATGATGCCAAGTTCAGGTAGAAGGGAACTCAATGCCACGAAGGATTTAGTGTGCTCAATGGTCAAACCCACCACATTGGAGCAACCTGCGACATCGCCGAAGGTATTGATGGTCACACCCACCACATCAGAGCAACTTGTGACGTCACCGAAGGTACCGTTGGACTTAGCAGTGACGGAAGTTGAACTTCAGGGTGGTCAACTCAGCCCAATTCAACTAGCTCAGCCACCCACTGAGCTGATAGGACCGGCGGTGGTGGCCCAAGTCTCCCATGAACAGATATCACCAATTAGTGCTCTGTGTGGGTTGAGGTTGGTGCTGGTCAAGGTAGTCAAAGGCGAAAGGCGCCCTTAAGGCGCCAAGGCCTTGTATTGCCCAAGGCGACAAGGCGCCAAAAAGGTGCTAGCCCGAGTGAAGCGAGGCGCCAAATTCTAAAAAATTAGTCTCCATCCAAATATCAACTATCAACTATGTCCAGATAATTATCAAACATCAACTAAGTCTGAATACAAACATAAATAACTATTTAAAAATTAGTCTCCATCCAAATATCAACTAAATCTAAATATTAAACCAAAATATTGTTCATAACTTTATATTAGAAAGAAGAAAACTCCTAACAAAACATTGAAGATTGAACTTCATGACTATCCATGACAAAACAAAAGCATTTGAAGATTAAACATTCTGTTCTGCCTATAAGATTGAACATTCTGCCTATTAGCCTATTTAATAGCCTAAATGTGGTTGTTATTTTTAATCTAAAGGTCATCATCAGAGTCTTCACTCAAGTTTCCATCACTTTCAAAGCCACTTGAACCAGATTTATAACCATCAACATTCTCTTCCTCAGTCTCATTAGAATCAACATTTTCCTCTTCAATATTTGGCTGTGATGTTGAGGCCTTTGAGCTTACCCTTGATTTTGTTTCGAATCTAGTATTCTTCCCTGGTTCTCCAACACCAGCAGCTCTTGCCACTACACCCCATGTCAAACCATCATCATCATCATCAAAAACCAACTCATCTTCAACATTCATAGATGGTTCAGCACCCATTTCCCCCAACAACCATTCATTACTTTCATCGATATCATCTAAGGAGATGGGATCAATAACATCACGCTTATCATATCGTGCCTTCATCTTTTGATTATACTTTACAAAGACCAAATTATTTAGTTGTTTTTGTGCAAGTCTATTCCTTCTTTTTGTGTGAATCTACAATCATTTATGAAAACTAAGTATTAGACTATAGTGAATAATTAAACCATTGGAATTTTCTATGAAATAAAGTAGTTCATCAAAGGATAAAATCTACTTATCATACTTTAAAACTCACCTGCTCAAACACACTCCAATTACGCTCACAACCACATGCACTACAAGTCAAGCTCAAGATTCTTATAGCTAACTGTTGCAAATTCAGAGTTGAGCTTCCATACAAACTCCACCATTCAGCTATGTTAAAAAAAATAAAAAATAAGTATGAGTAATGATATATGATATATTAGAAGTCAGATTTTTTTTTTTTTTTTTTTTTTTGTGTGTGTGTGTGTGTGTAAAAAGTGCCACTGTTCTAGTCATTATAAGTTAGATATAAATGCTTTCTTACCTATAGCCCTTGTCTTTCTTGATCTTTTAGCCAATTCAATGCCAAAGAGTCCTTCAGCTTTCTTATAGATGGATAGTTCAGCCATGATCTTGTCTTGAATTTCAGCACTAGGAACTAATCTTTGTATACAAGCATACAATCCTGCTGTAATTTCATGATTTGTTGCTATGTTATCATCAAAATAGAAGTACTCAGGATTCAAGAAATGACCAGCTGCATGCAAAGGACGATGTAATTGACATTCCCATCTCTCATCAATAATTTTAAAAATATTTGAATACCTTTCTTCATTCTCATTAAAAGCTTTTATAATAGCTTCTTTGGCCCTATCCATTGCCTCATATATATAACCCATAGCTGGTTTTCTCTCATTATCAACAAGGCGAAGAACTCGAACAAGAGGGCCCATAACTTTAAGAATGTAAACTATAGTATTCCAAAAAGAAGGCATTAAAATCGTTTCTACTACTCATTTAGCATTTGCTTCCTTTGCCCATCTACTACGAACCCACTCCTCAGAAGTAAACATGGCCCTTAGGTTATGCTTTTGCTTATAAATGGATTTTATTGTAAGATATGAAGTGCAAAACCTAGTTTTCCCAGCCCTAACCAGCTCTCTTTGTTTTGTGTATTCTCTCATCATATTTAAGACCCCCCCATGGTTGTAGATATATCCAGTCAATTGAATGGCCCTTTCCAAAGTTTTTGCAATTCTAGGAATTTTCCCAATGTCCTCTAATATAAGGTCAATGCAGTGTGCAGCACATGGAGTCCAATACAAATTTGGCCTTTTTGCTTCCAACAACTTCCCAGCCAACACATAATTAGATCCATTATTCGATACTACTTGGACTACATTAGCCTCCCCAATCTGTTCTACAAATGCATCAAGTAATTCAAAAGTTTTTTCCCCAGTTTTCATAAAAGATGATGCATCAATTGACTTCACAAACATGGTTCCAGATGGGCAATTCACCAAAAAGTTAATCAAGGTCCTATTGGTTCTACTAGTCCACCCATCAGACATAATAGAACAGCCATATTTCTTCCAATCTTGCTTGTGACCACTCAATAACTCATTTGTGTAAGCCACCTCCTTTTTGAGAATTGGAACTCTTAACTCATGGTAACTAGGAGGCTTCATATTTGGACCATACTGCCCAATAGCTTCAACTGCCCATTTAAATTCATCTAAGCGAGCAACATTGAATGGTATACCGGCTAGATAAAATAGCCGGCCAATATACTGACAAGCTTGTGCTCTTTTCTCTTTGTCAAGTTTGTCATTGATGTTAGTTTGCTTCATCTTACCCTGTTTCCTAAGTGCAACTACTTTTTCTGGCTTTAACATTACAAAAGAATCCATGAGACCTTTCAACTTCTTAGACTTTGGCATTAATTTCATAGCTTTCACTTGGGTGCTATTGCCAACCCCTCTCTTACTAGAGCATAATTTTTTCCCTTTTTGGATAACTTCTACTTCCTCTACCTCATCATCATCTACATCCTCAATTTCAATCATATTATCTATATTATCAAAATCAAGCATCTTGTCATAGTTCTCCTTGTCACTCTTCTTCTCTGCCATATACTGTGCAAGCTCTTCTCTAACATGATCAGGACATTTTAAACACTTTGTACTATTTTTAAAATTCCCTAGTTGATGCTGCTTAGCTCTATGTATCCCTCCCTTTGTGACTTTATTACAAAAGAGGGAAGTCACTGCATTTTTGTCTTCTACATTAGCTAAATAATTATATTTCCATCCCGGATCTTTTCTCCTCCCATTATCTGAAGCCATTCTACATATAAAAAAAAAAAAAAAACCCAACACAATACATTTAATAGGATTCTATATTAAGCTTGCTATGTATCATTTACTATGGTTTAAGCTCTAAAAATTGAGTGAAGTAATGAGTTCAAGAAAAGGGAAAGTTGCTGGAGACAGAGAGGAGAAAGTTGCTGGAGACAGAGAGTCCAACAGAGAAGAGAAAAGGGGGAAAAAACAGAGAAAAAACAGAGAAGAGAGAGTTTTATATGCTCTGAAAAGGGGAAAAAAAACAGAGGGTCCAACAGAGAAGAGAAAAAGGGGAAAAAAACAGAGAGGAGAGAGTTTTATATGCTCTGAAAAGGGGGGAAAAAATAGAGTCCAACAGAGAAGAGAAAAGGCCGAAAAAAACAGAGAGGGGAGAGTTTTATATGCTCTGAAAAGGGGGGAAAAAACAGAGCCCAACAAAGAAGAGAAAAGGGGGAAAAAAGTATAGAGCAAAGAGTTTTATATGCTTTGAAAGTGTGGACAAAGACAAACTTGTCAATGCAGTGTTGCAGTGAGAGAACACTCAGTAAAAGAAAAAGTGTAAAAAAAAAAACTAAAAGAATAGGAAAATGTTACCTTATGTTGGTTGATTGCCGGCAACAACTGGCCCACTCTCTTCCAAACCCTAGAAGAAGACGAAATGCCTTTGCTGAGTTTGCTCTGATGTTTTTTTTTTTTTTTTTTTTGGAGAAACTGCTTTGATGTGGGTTGACTGCTTGCTTTGCTCTGATGTTCCCGAAACTTCTTTGATTTATCTTTTGTTTTATCTTTTGCTTTATGCTTTTTTATTTTATTTTTTTATATTAATTTATTTGATATAGTGGGTGACAGCTCATCCTCCACTGAGTTAACAGTTTTAAATCAACCATACACCTCTTTAAATTTACAAAATATGCCATCACAGCCCTTAAAGGCACAAATCAGCCTCAGGTGCTTGCCTTTAGCCTAACAAAATACATCTGGGCAAGCGCCTAGGCTCCAGAGGCGAGCGCCTCACTAAAGGCGCCTCACCTCAGTGCCTCTGAGGCGCTTTTCTGGCGCCTCGCCTCGCCTGGGCGCCTAGGCGAGCGCCCGGAACGCCTTTGACTACATTGGTGCCGGTAGTGTCATTGGCCACGATATTGGAACCGATAATGACCCTTGCTGACCCAATAGTGTCGAAGCCGGTGCCTTTGTCTTCTTCAGTGGCATCGGAGGATGGGGATGAGGATTTTGTGGGTTCGGAAGGATCGGTTACTTCTGATTTTGAGGGAGTTCAACTACTTGGCCCAAATATAAGGGAATTGGTTGGAGACTTAGATAAGTCATGGGGAAAATCGAAAGACTGGGTATTACAATTGCGTGATGGCAGGCAATTAGTGCTCCCATTATCACTGTATCGTTCTCCAGATTGTATGTCAGTCTGTTCAAGTTTGGAGGGAGAGTGTGTACCAGGTAATGTTTCTAGTACTAATGAAGGGCAGGGGGTTAGTTGGGCAGATGAGGGTAAGGGGTGAGTAGACTCCTCGACTGTGGTTCCCGAGTTAGTGAGTGAGCTGTGGGAGTCTGATGAAAGGTTGAGATCTTGTGAGGGAGGTGATGAGCCATTAGTTGTGGTACCTTTGGCCATTGAAGGTCCGTTGGATTTGGTGTCTAGTCATATGAAGGAGATTGGGTGTAAGGAGAGTATGGATAATTGTCAACTATCACAATGGGTAACCAATAGGATAAAGGCTTTCAAGAAATCTGTGGGCATTTCGCTGGAAGGTTTTGAGGAGCAGATTACAGGATTGTTATTAGCCATAGAGGCTAGAAAGAAAGATAAATAGAAACTTGTGGTGGGTGATCAGACAAAGTTGGTCAAGTCAGGACAGAAAGGTCAACAGGAGCTAAAGAATTTATTGTCTTCCTTGAATGTTGAGTATGATACAAACAAAATAAGGAGTGCAAGTTTTAAGCGGGCGGTTGTGTCTTATCAATGAATGTGAAGATTATTTCTTGGAACGTTAGAGGGTTGAATGAGTAGGATAAAATGCTCAGGGTTAGAAATTTGATTAGGAATTGGGGGCCAGATGTGGTTTGTCTTCAAGAAACCAAAATGGGGTTGATTAATAGAGTGGTGATTCGTAACTTGTGGGTTGGCCAACATGTTGACTGGTCCTACTTAGGTTCTTGTGGTGCTTCTGGTGGGGTGTTAGTGATGTGGAACACTCGGGTAGTGAATAAAATGGAGAAAGCAGTGGGGAGATTTTCGGTTTCTTGTAAGTTTACAAGTGTGTCAATTCAGTTTGTTTGGGCGTTTACTGGTGTTTATAGTCCTAATTTACACCGACATAAGATGTTATTATGGGAGGAACTCTCTGGCTTGAATAGCTGGTGGAGTGTCCCTTGGTGTGTGGGTGGTGACTTTAATGTGGTTAGGTTCCCTCCCGAATGATTGGGGTCTAATTCTTTCACTACCGCTATGGGAGAGTTTTCCAATTTTATCTCGGAACAGGGTCTCATTGATCTGCCGTTGCAAGGGGGTATTTTTACTTGGTCAAATTCTAGAGAAGTTGCTTCGAAAGCTAGGTGAATAGATTTTTGTTTTCTGCATATTGGGAGGATAAGTTTCCAACAGTTTCTCAAAGATGGATGCCTAGGTTGTGCTCGGATCATTTTCCAATTGTCCTTGAGGGTGGATCTTTTCAGAGGGGGAGTATGCCGTTTAGATTTGAGAATATGTGGCTTAAGGATGAAGGTTTTGTGGATAGGGTTTGGTCTTGGTGGGATTCTTACCAGGTTCACGGTGCATCGAGTTTTATTCTGGCCAATAAATTAAAGCTCCTTAAAAATGATTTGAAAAGATGGAATGTGGAGGTGTTTGGTCATGTTGAAGTTCGGATTAAAAAATTGTGGAAAGACCTTAGTGTTCTAGAGAATATGGAGGAGAGTTGGGGATTATCAGCAAAGGAAATGGTGGAAATGGGAAGAATTTGCGATGAGTTGGAAAAAGCTACTCTGTTGGAAGAAATATGTTGGAGACAGAAATCTAGAGTTCTCTGTGTTAGGGAAAGAGACAGGAACACTAAATTTTTCCACTGTATAGCTAATTCTCACAAGATGGTTAATTCTATTGATAGGCTTATGGTGGATGGGGTGTTGTCTTCGGACTCGGTTGCTATAGCAGACTGTATCTCTCAGTTTTATAGGCAGCTTTATTTTGAGGAGGTGGCTCATAGACCTGTCTTAGATGATGTGGATTTTTCTAGCATCTCGATGGAAGATGCAAGTTGGCTAGATAGACCTTTTGAGGAAGAAAAGGCGTTTGAGGTGATCCATAATTGTAATGGTGATAAGGCACCTGGCCCGGATGGCTTTTCCATGGCATTCTTCTAGTCTTGTTGGGGTGTTTTGAAAATAGATATTATGGCTGTATTTCACAATTTCCATACTCAGGTGGTATTTGAGAAGAGTCTTAATGCTTCGTTCCTTGCCCTTATTCCTAAGAAAGTGGATGCTGTGGAGGTCAAGGATTTTCGGCCTATTAGCTTAGTTTGTGGGATTTATAAGATCATTTTTAAGGTGTTAGCTAATCAGCTTCGTAGGGTGGCGCATGGGCTTATTTCGAATTCACAAAATGCTTTTGTGAAGGGCAGACAGATTTTGGATTTCGTCTTGATTGCTTCTGAATGTATTGATAGTAGATTGAAGTCAAGAGTTCCGGGTGTGCTGTGTAAATTGGATGTAGAGAAGGCGTATGATCATGTGAGTTGAGATTTTTTAATGTATATGCTGCAGCGTTGTGGTTTCTCAGAGAAATGGAGAAAATGGATAAGGTATTGCATTTCAACTGTGAAGTTTTCCATTCTAATCAATGGTAGCCCAACTGATTTCTTTGGAAGTTCTAGGGGGTTTCGGTAAAGGGATCCTTTATCTCCATTGTTGTTTGATATTGTGATGGAGGCATTAAGTCGTACGTTGGATGTGGCTGCCTCCGCTGGGCAATTCTCAGGCTTTTCTGTGGGTAGTACGGCTGGTCCATTAGTGATGGTGTCTCACCTTTTATTTGCAGATGACACCCTGATTTTTTGTGATGTTGAACCTTCTTAGATTGCTAATTTGAGGGCGATTCTTGCTAGATTTAAGGAGGTGTCAGGGCTTCGTATTAATTTGGAGAAATCTGAGTTGGTACTTGTTGGTGGGGTACCCAACTTGGAGGCTTTGGTAGGTCTGTTGGGGTGTGGGCAGTCTTCTCTGCCCTTGAAATATTTGGGCCTTCCTTTAGATGCAAAATTTAAGGACTTATCTGTTTGGAATCCTATTCTAGAGAGAATGGAGAGGAGATTAGCAGATTGGAAGAGAATGCATTTATCTAAAGGGGGTAAGGTGACACTTATTAAAAGCTCATTATCGTCTTTACCTACATACTTTTTTTCCCTTTTTCCTTTACCGGGTAAGGTGGCTAAGAGTATGGAGAAATTACAAAGAGATTTTTTGTGGAATGGGATTGGTGGTGAACCTAAAATTCATTTAGTTAATTGGGCCAAGGTCTGTAGGCCATTGCAGGTTGGGGGTTGGGTATAAGACAGTTGGGTAATTTTAATTCTGCCTTATTAGGTAAATGGTTGTGGAGGTATGACACGGAGACTGATGCTTTATGGAGGAGGGTTATAGAGGCAAAATATGGGAACATTTGGGGTGGTTGGTGTACGAAGAAGGTGACAAATCCTTATGGGGTCAGCTTGTGGAAATACATTAGAAGTGACTGGTTGAACTTCTCTAAACTCCTTGTTTATGATGTGGGGGATGGCACTAGAGTGAAATTTTGGAAGCATGTGTGGTGTGGGGATTGTGCTCTCCAAGAGGCCTTTCCGGAGTTTTATTGTCTTAGTAGGTCAAAGGATTCCTCGGTGGCTGAAGTTATGGGTTGGCCTGCTGGGAGATTTCACTGGAATGTGCAATTTCGTCGTCCACCACAAGATTGGGAAAAAGAAGCCTTTGACTAGTTTATGGGGTTGGTCTATTCCTCATCAGTGCGGGGGTTTGGGCCAGATACGGTTTGTTGGAAGCCTGCAAGGAATAAAGGTTTTGAGGTTAGAGGTTATTACAGCTCCTACCGTCATAATCTTGTTTCCTTTCCATGGAAAATGATATGGCAATCTAAGGCTCCTCCAATGGTAGCTTTCTTTTCTTGGTCTGCTTCTTTAGGTAAGATCTTAACAACAGACAACCTTCGTAAAAGACGAGTGATAATGCTTGACTGGTGTTATATGTGTAAGAGGTGTGGGGAGTCGGTGGATCATCTTCTACTTCATTGCTCCATAGCTTGGGAGTTGTGGTCTTTGGTTTTCTGCTTGTTTGGTATTCAATGGGTTATGCCTCATACTGTTCCTGAGTTGTTTGAAGCTTGGCAAGGAAAGTTTGCGCGACATCGTTACATTGATGTTTGGAAATTAGTGCCTCACTGCTTGATTTGGTGCATTTGATGTGAAATGAATGCTAGAAGCTTTGAGGGTTGCAAACGCTCTTTGTTGGAAATTAAGTCTTTTTTCTTACACTCTCTTTGAATGGAGTGTGGTTTTTTCTCATTTTTCTTGTTCTTCCTTTTCTATTTTTCTTGACCGTTGTTCTTTTGTTTCTTGATTTGTGCCCCCATAGTACATCCCCAATGTACTCGGCTTGGCAATATTTTTATTATTAATAATATTCTTACGTTATTTATCAACAAAAAAAAAAACTAGAAATTTACATTAAAAATCCTAAATTAACTCAAGTGCAGAATAGGGGTGGGACATTACAAGATATTTTGTTCTCTCTATTCAGTATGTCAACTGAAGCATAAGCAAAACCTTCAGAAAACCACCTCATTTCTTCTTTTCCTTCTTCACAACTAATGCCACCATCAGCTTAACAAGACTAAAAATTATAAAAAGTAGGTGAACAATGTCATGCAGAGTAAAAATAAGGTAAGACTTGACGAAAAGAAGGTGGTAGAAGAAGCCAAAGCTATACAGGTGAGGAAGAAAATGCAAAAGGAAAGGATTGGAAAAGCTAAAGTCAAAAGGTATCCATCTCAGAAACCATCTAAGAGCAGATTAGATGAATAGTTTTTTCACATGCCATCAGGTCATAATATTGCAATGAAACCGTACCTCAGACAAGTTAATTGTAAGTTGCCCATGCAACGCCAGTCCAATGTTGAAAGCTCATGAGTAAAAAGTTAAGATGGAGAAGGGCTTAACAAGAAGCACCAATGCAGATGAGTAGAGCAGCTAATGATAAAAGATTATAGTTACTTATCAAAAAACAAAAAAAGATTTATAGTCTCAACAAGAAGCACCAACGCAGATGAGTAGAGCAGCTAATGATAAAAGATTTATAGTTACTTATCAAAAAAGAAAATAAGAAAACACAAAAACAAAAACAAAAAAAGATTTATAGTCTCAACAAGAAGCACCAATGCAGGTGAGTAGAGCAGCTAATGATAAAAGATTAATAGTATTTTTAGATGTTGATCAACAATTAGTTTAGCCAATATCCAATGGAAGTGATGTGATGCATTCTTATATATAGTGTGAGTTGGGGCAAACACGTAATTGTAGGAACACACTTGTTGACAGTATTTGCATCCCCTCTTCCAGTCATGCAATAGAACTATAGAAGAACTAACAGGTTCTGCATCAACTATCAAACATATCATGATGGCAGACTCATTTCACATTAGAACCATCTAAATTTTTTTGTTATAGAAGCATCTTAATCGAAAGCCAAACACATTCAAGATAAGGGTGTTATGTACCACAACCAAGTTCTCAGAGTACCAAATACCATTTTTATGGATAAATTGATAAACTAAACATGGATCATCAACACATTTCCCCCAATAATCAATAACACAAATAAAAGACAAGGGACTTACAACTATTTAATATATACAACCACTAGTAAGCCAAAACCTACCGAAGGCATTTACCTTTGAGATCTTACTTATCATTTTTTTTCTACAATAAGAAGTACATCTTAATATATCTCACCTAATGGAAGTATATTGGGTACTGCAGTTGTGCTTATATACAACATTATATAAGGCAAACAAAACTGAGCAGATAGACATGAAAGGAGGTGCCATGTAGATGTAGCCAAACACTGACCTGTTGTGTGAAAGCAAAATGTGTGAGATATGTATCGGCCAAAATGATTTGGTAAAAAGTAAGCTCGTGAAAGAGTAAATCAAACATTCTAAATCTTTCATCCACATATAATACTTTCAAGAGTTACATTCAACTGTTTTATTATTTCAATTGTTGCTAGTTACCCAACAGAATGAGTAAGCCTAGAATCTAAAAATTCAGGCACATAAACTATAAAGAGATAACAAAAGCTCACTTATGAACATTTCTCTATCAAATCTTTAGTCTAATTCAAAAACAAACAACACTTATGAAGGTCAAATGGATGTCTTGCAAAATGGTTATCACAAAAAACAATTTCTACTGCAAGGAGGTCAGAGAACATTGGATAATGGAGCATCGCTCTCTCTCTCTCAAGTTTCAATCAATTCAAAGGAGGGAAAAACATGAAAATTTAAAAAATAAAAAAGAGTAATAAAAGCTTACTACCAGCAGAGGGTCTATAATAAAAAGAAAATATTTGTAACATTGCCTTTGGAATTAGTTGCAGAGTACCAGTTAAAGAAGTATACCTCATTCAACTCTAAGTAAACATGTTGTTGAGCACCTTGGGAACATTGATAGTTTCTCAAGAACACCTTCCTTCGACTTTCCACTTAAAACTTGAATTGTTGCTGTTTTCAAAACTCTTGCCTCCTTTAGAACATATTTCACAAGTTCCACTTCATTATTTATACCCAAAAAATCTCTGAAATAAAAACTTGTGAGTGATGACAGATTATCAGGATAATATTGTGGCTCCTTCGGATATAAGTTGCTCACACCGAATTCATAACCCTGATGACAACAAACACAGCAGATCATGTAAGTGTAAGTTTAGGGAAGATGAATGATCAACAGAAATACTTGTATTAAATCAACTAACCTTAGTAATAATAAGAGCTTCTAGATTAGGAGCTTTTTGGAGCAAGTCTGCTAGCAAATTCCAGGTATAAAAATTCGCTTCAAATATTAGTTTGACCAAATTCTGGAATGAGGAAGGATAAATATTTCCAAAGTTGTTCCACTGCGTGCGAGATTAAAATCTCACATCAACATCAATTTGATATAACATAAAAGCGAGATTATAACTTCGTATTGTCCTAAGAAATTGAACTAAAGACCATAGGTTTATTGGGGATCTAACCTCTGGGCCGCTTGGAGAAAATGAGAGGAATTTGACGTTATTCATTGCAGCAAAAAGATTGAACACCGATTTCCTGCGATATTCTTCATGTACACAATTCAATATAGAAATATAGACATCCGCCTGAACTAGGTTGTTTAGTTTTTCATAGAATTTGATGTCGTGTAGATCACCATAGAATTCAAAGTACTCAAGAGCTGGGGCGTTTATCTCGATTTCATAGTCGTCAAAGTAATTATAATCAGTTGCTAGGATACTTAAGCGTTTGAGTGTGGGAACACATATTTTATATTCACCCTCAAAGTGGTCAGTTGTAAATGACAAATCTTCGAGGACAGGGCAGCCAGAGAGAAGTTTCAAAAAAGAGTATTCTTGTGAAATAATGATACTCGGCAACGAAATTTCTACTAAATGCAGTAACTTTAGGCTCGGGAAATCAAAGGATAATGAAGGAGTATCAAAATCAATAGCAATAGTACGAGATAATTTCAGAACCACTAATGTCCTGCAAGAGAGAAAGCTTGGAGGCAATTTCAGATTTTCCGTATCAGTATAAATGCGGAGATCAAGTTCTTTGACTTTACGAGCAGCGGCAGTGCGAAGCCATGCGTCGAGATGGGAACCGTCCCACCAAAATTTCCATTTGAGGCGAAAAGTTTGGAGCTCTCCACATTCTTGTTGAGCCAAAACACTTGACACAGCATGTGCAAACATGATCTCACTCTCACGTAAATATTCTTCATCATGATCATCATCATCAAGCAAAAGCTCCGAAGCGCGGATCTCGTCACTGTCGAGATCTAGCTTTGGGACGAGAGTCCAAAGGAGCTTCCACCTGGTTGACAAAATGCTTGTGGCGACTGCCTCTTTGGTTGGAAGGAAGGAGAGAATGTGGCAGAGAAGAGATTCCGGTAGATCACTGATCCTGTCCACCACTGCAATCTTTTTCTTTTTCATTTTCGGTACGGTACAGAGTGTCTGCCGGTTTCTAATTTTGATTGATTCGGCCAGTGAAGGTTAGGGTTTGCTCCGGAGCTTTTGAATTTGATGATGGAATTAGTAAAGTATAAAACATGATTTCGGTCAAGTTGAAAGAATTGAATTAGATTAATAAGTCTGTGTTTAGTTTACTAAACACTAGTAGCTGACCCTGCGATGTACGGAAACGTTATTAATTATAAATAAATAAAAATGACATCCATAGAAATATGAATATATAACAAATTTAATTAGTCAATATAAATTTTTAGTTAGAGAAGAAAGTGGGTTTAGAAGCAAAAATTAGAAATATATTGTATATTAGAAATTGTTAAGCTTTATAATCAATTGTAACATAGATACTGTCTAACCTTTTTATAGGTAACATAAGTAACTGTAAGTTACAATTTTTTGTACAAAACTTTGGTCTCAATGGATAAAACTTTGGTCTCAATGGATCAAACAATTTTTTGTATAAAACTTTGGTCTCAATGGATCAATTGTGAATCTTTTTTCTTTTTCAATTTTAAAAAAAAAAAAAAAAAAAACCAAATTAGTGAATTCATTAATTGCAATGAAAGGTTTGGTACATTAATTTGTAAATAAGAATTATAATTTGACCTATCTAAAAATGGAAGTCACCAACTCAAAATAAATAAATAAAGGGAGACACAGTACTTCAAATATAATTAGTAGTTGTGTTAAACACAATAATTGTTTTCAATGAATTATTTCACAGCTTATTTTTTAGCCTAATTTCTTGAATCAGTTTTAGTTTTTCCATTAGTCATTCTCTGTTTGTGATATAGTACCCGTTTGGATTTAACGTTTTGCGTTTTCAGAATTTTTTTTTTCCCCTGCGCATGAACAGTAACATCACATGGGTTCATTGTGCAGGGAACAAAAATTACTGTTCATGCACTGTTCATAACTGTTCACAGCACTGTTTGCGCACTAAAAAATATTAAAAATGGGTCTCACAGTACTATTCACACATTTAAAAATTATTTTGCTACAGTATTTTCAGTTTTCAGTTTCAGCAACAATAAGTTCAATTCAAACGGACCTATAGTTCACTTTTTTGTTAAGTGTCTGTTTGACAAGATTATTTTTGCCAACTTATTTTACTATTCAGCTTATTTTTAATAATAAGCTCTAAAAAGAGTCTTGTCCAGTGATAATGGAGGAAATCTATACTCACAGTTGAGCTGCTTGTGCTTAGCAAAATGAAGTAGAAAGCTTAAAATGGTAGAATCAAGTGTAGATAGATAGATAGATTTTCACTTTTGTCCTTAAAAGCTATAAATTTGAAGAGTTGAAGAGTTAAAGAGCACGAGCAGTTTGGTCCTTTCATTTTAATTCTTTGTTATTTATTTATTATTATATTACTAATAAAATTGTAACTACATTCTTACCCTTAAGGATATGAAAGGAAAAACGACTACGATGTAAAGAGCTGAAGGGCCTTTTTGTCTTTTTAATTTTTATACTTATCTCCAGCCGCTTCAAGTCCCAATCAAGAATGGAGATGTACAGAAAAGAGAAGGCAGGAGAGAGAAATATCAAAGAAATAAAATCTGGAGAGGTAGAGAAGAGCATAAAATCCAAAATTTTCTCACAAGTAAAACTAGAATCCAAGAAAGGGAAGACCTTCTCATCCCAACTGCTCCCACTTGGGAAAGAAAGTGAAGGAAAGGAGAAAGATTTTTTCAGCTAATCAGGTAACATCATGTAGATGTTAGTCTTTCAAAACCGATTTTTCTTAATGTATTTAATATTTTTTTAATCATTATTTATGTATTATTTTGACTGAAAGTGCAATTTTAGGGCTTTGATTTTGTAGATTGATTCATAAGTGCATGGGTTTGTGTTTGTATTAGTTTCCTCTACTTTTTATCAGGTATTTTGGTTGAAAATTTTCAATTTTTGTGGAAGAGAGATTAGTTTCAACCATTGTTGTTTGTTGATTGGTTAAGTTTTCTTTTTAGTTTTTTTTTATTTTAAAAAATTATTTGTTGTTAATTTTTTCGTCCAAGTTTTGTTTACATTTGTATCTTTTGCTAAGCTATTTTTGTTTTCGTATTTGTGAGAGGGAGAATTTGGCTCCAAAGGATCAAAAGGCTTGGGTGTCTTCTTTTGACAACAATTCAATATTTTTTTTGTTGAAGCTCTCATCCTTTGCTTTTTGCTTTTTCAAATTCAATTCAAAGAAGCTTAATGATTGCATTGCATATCAAACTATCAATTTAACATTCTTACACTATTTACCTCATCAATTGGCAGAAAGAACCCTTACATTCTCACAAAATATGCATGACATGAATGGCTTGTTTTCCCTTCAATTGGTTTATATGACTGCTTAGTGGACATTTTTGCCGTATGCAGGTTTCTATGCATGTGCTCTTTCACAACAAAGTTTGAAAGAAGCATTGGGGGAAAGTTTGGGAGCTAGAGTAGAATGGTTTGTCTGATTATTTTGAGTTGACAAAGATACATGATTTCTATAGGCTACTATATATACATCAATATGAACTTTGTATACAAGATATAGCAGAATGTAATGTGCGTAGGATTCTGATCATGAAGGTTATGAATTTTTTAGTGAAAATTATTGTGCACCTAAAAAATAACTTTGATAGATCAAAAAATTAAACTTAATTATTATTCTAATAATGACTTAATTTTAACTGTTCTAGTCCTATCATAAAATATTTATTTGTAGTTAGAAAGTGTTTTCCATGAGCCTTGCACGTGCAACAAAACTAGTATTCTATAAACAGAGAAACATATATCCTATCGAACTCTCTCTGTTTTTAAAAAAAAAGTCTATGGCTCTTAAATGACCAAGCACAGTTTTCTAGATTTGGATCCAACATGGTTCTTAGACCAAATAGAATACTAATTTAGTTAGGCAAATTAGGCCATCTCACATTGCACACAACCATGTGTGATGCATAAATAAAACAATGAAAGAAACATACACAAAACACACAAACACAACTGAATAAAGAGGCATAGTCTGAAGAGTAATTTTTTCAAATAGTTGAACTGCAATGAAAAAGCATATACATAACAGAGTTATTATATTGGTGAATCATAAGAAGCGAATTATAAACCAATGTTTCTTCAAAGCAAATCTTCCAACTTTTCAAAGGCAACACAACAATGACAAATGACCCACTACCTATTAAATTCAATAATCAATATACCAACTTGGATTACGGTGAAGTCCCATAAAATATGCTTCAAAAATAGATATGAAAGATGAAAAAACACAACTCTCTACATTTTTCCTTCGCTTCCAAATCATGCACTTTGTTGTGTGTTGGGATTTGCAGACAGCTTCTAAATTCTATAGATTTGGTCCTTAGTTGGGCATGGTAGCAATCAAGAAAAAAGAAAAAGAAAAAAAGAGAGAGTTCAATAGTAGTGAATAGCAACCCTAGGTTTTTACTATGAATCTTACTTTGGTAGAGGGTGAAGTCAAAGTTGTTGAAGGAGGACATTGGAGAAGAAGCTAGGGTCTACAACCAAACAAAGAATCAAACAAAACTCCTCAAAAAATATGTTTGGATTTCTCATAAATGACCCTAAAATCCCAGTATTTACGACCAATCTTGAATCTACAACAACACTCCACGGCTCATGGCTTATCTGCTTAGTTTGTGGGTTTTTTAGGACTGTCAGAAACCAATCAACAAAGAGAAAAAACAGACTTACTATTTTTCTTTTTCTTTTTGATGGAACAGACTTACCATTATGAAGCGAAATTAAGAAGCGATGGAGTCATACATAGCTGCCATACCCTCTGCCACGGCTAGGAAAGTGGTAGAATTGGTTTGTTTTCTACGTTTAGGTCTTGGGAGTATTCAAAGGGAGAGAAGCGGACTATATTCAAAGAGAGTCAAATTATTTTAAGAGAATTTAGTCGAATTATTAAAAATTAATTGGTGATGTGAAAAATTGTGAGAGCTTTAAATCCTATGTGGCAGACTCTCATGAGGTCAACAAATAGTTAAAAGCTTCGGTTTTATAGTATATATAGATAAATAAAATAAAAAATAAAACTTTGGGTTTCGTTTTATATTATTTCCATACCACCAACACCAAATATCCCAATAAAGTTTTATTCAGCAAAAAGCAATTACCCCCCAAATTTTTTTTCCCTTTTAACCTAATGCCATACTTGTATGCGGATTTTTCTTTTTTCTTGGTTAAAAAGGAAAATTTTATTATGTATCCTAGACTTCTGTATTTCTTAAGTTGCTTTAGTGCCCATATGGTTCAGAATTTTTTTAAGCCAAAATGAAGTTTAAGATTTCAAATCAGGATTTTTTTTTTTCATTTGTTTTTGCGTTTGGTAAGATTTCCAAATCTGGATTTTTGAAACCGCAAAAAACCCAAAAGCGTGTTTTGGTATTGGACCATCTGAGATGGAATACAAAAACACACTCATAGTACTCGAAGCATCAACTAAAAGCCAGTACAAAATACAACTGGAGGAAGGGTAGAGAAATCTGATATGATAATGCTAACAATGGATGGTGCATCTATTCCATGGCAAATACCCCAAAGTTTAGCAACCATAAAGTGAGTGTAGCCAATGCTTCTAGAAAAATCATTGATCTCTAGTGAGACCCCTTGCATTGGTTCTTCTCGAGTTTCCTTGGGTTAACCCATCTATGTTAAGCTTGAAGAAACTATTATAGGGATGTGCTTTCCATCCAATGAGAGTGCATTTCAATTGAAAGCCTTGCCATGTATGGCAAGGAGTAGAAGTGATTGATGTAAAGGGCTTTGATCTTCTCGAGAATTTCACAAGGTTCAAAACGTAGGTTCTCCATGACGATTTTATTACGAGTCATCCTATGACCCAAATTGTCACGACCCAAACCTGTGCTTCAGGATTTAGAGCATGACCGGCATGTTAATATCAAGTTTACCTCAATACTAACACAAACCAACCTAAACTGAAGGGGCTTATCAAGAATTGTTTCTTGAATTCCTGTTTATTTTCGAGCATTAAAGCCATAATATACAAAAAAAAATGATGGAAACCTTGAAATTTCATTTCCTTTAAACTTGGAAGATTACCACCTGGTTGAAACTTAGGGTATTATAAAATAATATATTCATTAAATACTTTTATACTAATTTCAGAAAGTAAATGACTCAAAAATAATAATTAACCACTTAAACACGGGTTAGCTATAAAATTGGGTCAGGGTGTTGCACAAATAGTAATAGGGAACACTGCACTCCAGTCGATATTAGGATGGCATGTGGTTTTGTGGGAGGAAGAATACATTGTTTTGACCCATTTAAATAGGGATTAGTCATGGAAGTCATCAAGTAGGTGTTCTATTTGGATTTTAGAATTTGAAATAAAGGTGTATAAATTATTCAGTATAAGTCACTCCATTTACAATATTTGTCCAAACTTTTTTTTTTTTTGGAGAAAATATTTGTCCAAACTTTTAAAACGCATGATTAGCATTTTTTTTTTTTTTAATGGGTGCAAGAATAACCATTAATTTGAAAGTTTTGCAATTTTGTTGTAAAGTATATATTATCATCTTTAGCCAAAAATAAATAAATAAATAGAAGTAAAACATATCATCTAAAATATGATTGGACAAAGTTTAGCTACAAAATTGGTCTTACTCAATATTTTTTTATTGGATGTGAATTTTGACAAATGTACCATTGGATTACACCTTCTTATATCCCCCATACTTGCAAAATTTTTAGAAAATTAAAGATCAATAGCTGTGTCATCAATAAATTATTTAAATTGCAAATTTTTGTAGTTTAAAATTATGCATAAAATATAAGCTTATAGATCATATAGTAATATTTATTTTATTGAGTAAAGTTATAGCCTTATACTACAACTTACTTTTGTAGCTAAACTCTGTCCAATGTGATTCACAATAACATTAACAAAGAAGTTATCCACATGCATTATACATGAGATATGATTTCACTTAACCAATTGGAGTCCACCACTCAAGTAGTGGCTTGGATGATCAACAAATGGAGGGCCAAGATCATCTCAGATGTTCTTCTGTGCCTATTTTCATGATTGTCTCGTTTAATCACTAGGAGGCCTACTAGTTTATTATTCGTTACAATCTACTGCTAGGTTAGATATCAAATCCATAATTGTTTGATCTCTCTAATTTGTGAAGCAACCAAGATTTAATGATTTGTTGCGTTAGAAATTATTAGATCTTTGGAAGAACACTCGGCTAAATTAAATGCAACCGCTTGTGTTTGTGTTATTTAGCTTCATTGATCTCTCTAATTCTTAAGGCCACTGCTAGATTAAACATTTAGCGCTTGTCTTGGGTTGTTTAGTAGTTAGGGTTAATTAAATCACTTGTTTTCTAATTAACTGCGACTAAGGAGAAATAGGAAAATAGTTACAACGGTGAATATTCAAAGTGTGAATTGATATATGCTTGTATTGATGATCAGTTATAATATTCTGATGGTGGATGTTGACTTAGACCAAGGTTTGTTCTTTTGATTGATTTTGATATTTTAATTTGAATTGTTCTTTAGTTGTTTTTCTTAAAATTGTTTTTGCTATACTCAAACCCCCCCCCCTCTCCCGTCCTTGTTCACATAGCATAAAACTAGGCTAGACACTCTCTGTGGGAACGATCCTTACTCACATCACTACATGTATTTTTAGGAGTATAGGTTTTATTTTTGGTTGCCAGCGATAGCACACCAAGTTTAGTTGTAAATTGATCAAGTTTTCCATTTTATGTGTTCTTCACAATAACGGAAATATTTTGATCTTGATTGATTGTGGTTTTGAACAAGGGCTCACTTCTTAGTTTGAATGATGCAAATCACTCTTTTGCAAATTCAAAAAAAATTCAAGAGGGTCAAAATGGGGTGATGACACAACTTACTAGCTGACATTGGTTAAAATTGCATTAGTCATTTGAACTTAGAACTACTCCTTATTTCTCAGTTATTAGAGATGCTGAGGAAATGGTGAAGTATATTAAGAAGCTGTATGAAAAAGTTTGAGATTGAATTCTCGCAAATAAATTCAAAACTACAAAATGCAAGCCAACAAATACTGAAAATTTATAGTTTTTTTTTTTTTTTAGAGAGTTTCAACTTATGGCTTCCGCTCCTGATGATAGCTATTTATCATCAGACCAAGACACTAATAAGTTTTTGGTGTAGGTGGGGATTGAATCCCTGATCTCTTATACAATCATCAGAGACTTTATCAATGAAGTTAATTGGAACCCTTAAAAATTTATAGTTTTTAATAAAGGTGATTTGGTGTGGATTCAACTACGATAAAAACATTTTCAAGCTGAGCATTGTTGATGCCCACTTTTGACAAAGGGGCCCAATGGCAGAAGAAGCCCAACAATATAAAAAAGATGAGGAGAGAAAATAGTAAAGTAAAGACCAGCAGGCCAGAATGGTAGGAATAATGGTCAACAGGCCCACAAAAATAATAAGTGGCCAAGAAGAAGCAAATGGGCTGATGAAGCCTAAAGAATGAAGGTAGTAAACCCATGGGAATAGTAAGACGTAGAAAAGACATAAATGGGCCGGGGAAGTCCAAGAAATGAATTAGTAAATTCGTAGGGTAGCTTGAAAGGTAATAAGAGGTAAGGATGTGGTAATTGGGCCGAGGAAGCCCAAAGGATTTACCAAAAACCCATGAGAGTGAAAGAGGTAAGGAAGAAGAAAATAGGAAAGCCCGAGAAATGAAATGGGTCGAGGAAGCCCAATGAATGAAATGGGCCGAGGAAGCTCAAGGCATGAAATAGGCTGGCCCAGTAGGAATGCTAGCCGGTGAAACCCAAAAGAAGAAAGAATGTAAGAAATGGACTAGCAGGAGCTTCAACCCATAAGCCTAGAGGTAACAACAAAATAAGTGATATCATAGCAAGAGCAGTGCAGTGGCATGGTAGGAGCACTAGCTAGCCCACAGACATGGGACAAAAGGGGACATGGGCTAGGTAAGAGGGAGAGGGCCCACACCCAAACAATGCCTAGTCCAAAGAGGAGATGGAATGTAGAGAAAGAAAGCCCAAAGGCCCATGATTCATTCCATAAGAGTTAAACAAATACTAGAATGTGTAGCAGAATTAGATAAACACGGAGACAATGGCAAATGCGTGAAGGCTAGATAAGTAATTGATTCAGACGAAAGTGGAGCATGCACACAGGGCTCAGGCACCACCTACCTGTACCCAGCTAATATAGGGGAGGTGGGCCGCGGGTAAGAGGTATGAGAGAGTGTGGTCTGGCGGTAGGGAGAAGGGATGAGCCTATTTTGGGGTTTTCGCTTAAACTCTTTTGGGGAGAAATGTCTTGCTGGGATGACATCTCACCCAAAAGAAGTAAACATGAACTGGAATCACTAGATGCATGCCATAAAGGTAGGTAAGGGAGAGGTTTAATCCTTATCCGGATGAGAGTATTAAGAGAGGTACTAGACAAAACAAAAACCATTTTGTTTGGGAATAAGGCGTGGTGCAGCCTACTGTTGATACCGTATTTTATCCACCCTTGATTTACATGCCAGATCTCGAAAAATCCAAATATATTATTTTCTCTTCATGGGGCCGTGAGAACATCTAGAATGATGTGGCACAGCCCGTTCGAACACCGAAGCACCCAAAGTGTCTTTTTTAGCCAAAATAACCAAAATGCCCTTATTCAATCCTAGGTTGACCAAAAGTCAAAAAAAGTCAAAATCCCCTCAAAATATCACTTTATAGTTTTATATCAAACCCGAGCTCCTCGGAGATTTTTAGCAACTTTGACCAAGTTTGACCCAGAGTTGACTCCTAGTAGGCCCTAAAAACCCTAATTTTGATTCAACTATCAGAATGAGTTGAAACTAATTCCATTGTGAAGATAATAAAATTCTCATTCCAATGACTATTCATGGGTCGAAATCGGAGTTAAAACAGTTGAGATATTGAGAAAACCGTGAAAAGCGCATCAGCGCGCTTCCTGAGGTCATAACTTTTGATCCAACCGTTGTAATTTTAATTTCTTTAGTTTTATGAAAACTAGACATCCAAATATTTCCAAGGACACAAAGATCATCTCAATCTAAATCTGAGAAGACCTCCAAATGCGCGTTCGAAATCAAAACTAAAAAAGTGCAACAAGACAAATTTGCTGATGTCACGATGACATTAGCACGGCGGCCTTACAAGGTGCACGAGCCTTGAAAAGCATGCCAAGGGCTACAAATAGCCCCTGGCACCTCATTCTGGACCAGAATTGAAAATTTGGGTTTTTAGGAGCGTTTTTGGACATTTTTTCTCTCTCTTTTCTCACCATATTTCTCTCCCAAAAAACACATCAAAGTTTCTTGATTCTTCTCTCTTCTCCAAGAATATGAGGTAGTGTTCGTACCCTCCATCTTCCTTTCCTTGGTTCCATACCTTGGATTTGAGGTTTAAGGGGTATGTATGTAGCGTTTTAGCTACTATCCGTACTCCTTTTTCTTTAAAGCTTCATCAAGCTTTTTATCCTTTATTTTTGCTTGAATAACATGATTTATTGCTTTCTTTAGCATGTTTCTTGCTTTATTTGTGCTTCTAGCTTAAATCTCCTTGCTTTTCATGCCTTATGCCATGTTTTATGCTTAGATCTACATCCTTACATGCTTATATGTTTAGATCTACATGCTTTATGCTTTATGCCGTGCTTTCTATGCTTAGATCCATATGTTTCTATGCTTGTTTACATGTCTATTTGTCTTTCCTACATGTTTTATGCTTTATGCCATGTTTTCCTTTGTTTTGTTCCTCTTTTTGCTCTATGTTGATGTTAGGGTTACATGCTCACATGCTTGTATGATGCTGTTGGCTATGCTTTGCTTGGATATATGTGTTTTATGTGTTAATTTCCATGCCATATGGTTAGATCCGTGTCTTCACATGCTTATATGCTTGGATTCATGTTTTTCCATGATTATGTGCTAAGTTTCTACACGTTTACATGCATGTTTCTAGGCCTAGAGGTCTGGATCTATGTTTTCACATGCTTGTGTGCTTGGATCTATGTTCTCTACACGCTTTATGCCATCTTCCATGTGCTTGTGCGCTCCATTTCTTGTTTATGTGCTTAAGCCTAGACCTTGTTTGTCATGCCATATGCATTGTAACCCTTGTGTTCTTTTTATCACATTTTCTTATGTTTTGGCCTAATGGTTAGGACCCAATCTAGACCCTATGGTCTTTGTCATCATCCATACACCAAGGCCCACATCAAAGGGTTTGGATCACCCCATTTTTGCATGTCTATGCTTGCTTGGTTCTATGTTTTATGCTTGTGTTAGCCTCTCTAGTTCTAGGCTTTGCCATGTTTGGTGCCCTCTGCAAGCTTGACCTTGTGTGGTTACATCTAATGCCTATGAGGTTTTGTTCGAATGTAACCATTTGGGAGGCATCTCTAGATGCCGGGTTGCTCCGTACATACCCTTGCCTTTTTCGCTCCTCGCAATGTTATGCTTACCATGGTTGTTTGTGCCACCCATTGGCTTTCTATGCATCTTTACACGCTTGCTTACATGTTCATGCATCAGTCTTGCCTACTAGTGTGTCTTCCATACTTCAACACAATGAAGCTATGGACATTCGATCCAAACCTACATTTGCCCTCACGGACACCACCTTTTGTTTGCTTTCTTGTTTCTTTGCTTGCCATGTCTATCATGCTTATCTACTTGATGCCTTTTTCATGTGCTCTTTGCATCTTTTCCTTCCATTGCTTGTCTATTGGCTTCTTGTCTTTGCCTTTGCATGTACACACACGGAGCGATGACACATGAAGCTAGGGCACGATCTCCCAGGCGCAAGAAAAAGGGGTGAGGATGTGAGCATGTCAACATAAGCCAAGTAGTTATGTTTAGTAGGTTTAGGGGTCTATCTTTTCCCATTTGGTTTTGTACTCTTTTAAGACCCCCTTCCTTCCATCCTCATTTCTCTCTTAGATGGGTTGTATTAGGTATATCATGTCATGTACCATTCGTCCTCGTCTCTAGAGTATGGTGACCCCTGTTATGCCCCCTAAGATCGACGCGAAACATGAGTATCGTACCATCACAGGCATAATCAAGGCCAGACATGCCTCACTAGCCCAATCAGACTGAAGGTGTTAATGGAGCAGGGGTTTAGCCACAGCAGCAACAAAGAATTCTCGCTGACAGTACCAACTTCTTTATTGAGGTACTGTAGTCTGTGCAACATTTCCAGTAGCAACTGATGGGAGAGATTAGCCAGATGAAGGCGGACAAGACTAAAGAGAAAGGAAGCTAACATGACCCAGAGCATATGGCCGACAAGGAAGAAACACTTATGGGTGGTGGCCTGCAGAACCCAGAACAGCGTTTCATTACAATGGTCGAAGTTTCAGCACTTTTATAGTAAAAAAGGGCCAAGGCGTCCAAGGAGAGATTCTACGCTCGAAGGCCTCCTTATCCGTTAAGGCTACTCAGCAAGCCATACCCCGAGAGATATAAATCGTGAAATTTCGCACAATACGATGGCAGAAGGGGAAGTGTTGTTAAGCATGTGAGTAAGTTTATTGACACCCTCGATCCTTATGCAGCAGACGAGGATTTATGTCTTCGAGAGTTTTGTAAATCCCTATGTGACCAGGCGTACACTTGGTACACTACCTTGAAGTCAGGATCGATCCCGATGTGGGATGATATGGTAGACGTATTCTGCACCAAGTATTTTCACAGAGAAGAAACAGTAACATTTGCAACTTTGCAAGGAACTAAGCAAAAGAATGGTGAAGACCTGATGGAGTACATCAAGAGGTTCAGGGACATTGCCTTCGATTACTATGATCACTGTGAAGAGAAGACGTTGGTGGAAATTTGCATGGGAAACATGATCATGGGGTACAAAGCTATCCTGAAAAACTTGAAAATTTCACAGTTCGCATAGCTGCTACAAAAGGCCAAAAAGACTGCTCAATCAGTCAGTCCTAGTTCTGACAAGTCCAAGGAGTGGAGGTCCACGCTGCAGGCCATGGCAGTATCCATTGATGATAAGAAAAGGAAGTCAGATGGAAGGGAGTACGAGAATCCCCCGCCACTACCATGTACATCAAAGGAGCTAGACGTGCTCCTGGATAAATGGATCGCAGATGGGGGTTTCAAACCCAATCAAGTTTCCAGAGAACCCACTAAGGAAGAACGGAGAGACCCACATTTCTGTCGTTTGCATAATTATGTTCAGCATCCTACTGCAGAATGCTGGGCACTTCGCAAACTAGTGCACCGCAGAATCAGAGAGGGAACTTTTGAGTTGTCCCAGCCAGAAGTGCAAAGAAACCCACTCCCGAACCACAAAGGAAAGGGAGTAGCATCAGTCATTATTTGTGCAGATTCGGGAGAGGATGAAGAAGAAAGGCTGGCTCTGCTTGTTGTAGCCATTACCACATTGCAAAAAAGTTCTAAGTTCAAGAACTTGTTTAATCAGTTGGAACTCACAGCCAATGAGCGAAGAATTTCCACCGAAGCTCTGGTAAGTATTACCTCAGGAGCAGGAGTAGAATGCCTCGTGGTGGAAACCAGAGCTGATAGAGCATTCCTACAAAACACCAACGAGATTACTTTCAGCGATGAAGACATGAAAATAGGATACTCTGACCATAGGAGGCCCCTTTACTTGGCAACATCCATAAATCAAATCCCCATTAAGAGAGCCCTAGTTGATACGAGCGCTTCGGTGAATCTCATCCTGCTTAGCACACTACAAGCAACCAGAATTTTGGAAAGCAAGATTCAAGGATGTCCAATGGAAGTAACAGGGTTAGGGGGAAGAGGTGAGTATACCGCAGGCCACATTTATCTATGGTTGAAGGGAGGACCGAGAGCCTCCTTGGCTCATTTTCATGTGGTAAAAACAGAAGTTTTCTATGACATATTATTGGGAGGACCGTGGTTGCACAAGCACCGTTTAGTTCCGTCTACCTATCACCAGTGTGTGAAAGGGAGATTAAAACACAGGATGATATGGATAGCAACGAACCCATCGCCATTTGAGCAAGCAGAGGCCCCCTAAGTAGAAACCATGTTCTATGATGAATGGGCGCCGTCTAGTGAAAGTTCGGTGTCCAAACCGCAAGGCACCTTTATCCCTAAATGCGAGGACGTCCAGGATGAACTAGAGCCTAACTTGAGAGAACTGTTGATGCGGAAGAAGAAAAGGAAAGAAGTGCTTGCTTTGGAGTTAAGTGGTATGCCACGATGTGTCAAGATCCGAACACCTGACGGTTGGGTAGTTTACAAGTTATGAAGGTGTGCGAGACCCACTTGTAGTGCGCAAGGGGGTCTTGGACGAAGGTCATAACATAAGAGTTTAGTGTGTTGTGTGGCCCAGGAAAGTTTAGAAGAAGTAAGTGACATGGAAAGTGAAAGAGAGGTTGTAGCAGAAAAAGACGCACAAGTGACGGCAAAAGAAAAGCTAGAAGAGATTGACTTGGGCACGAACCCACAAAAGCCAAGACCAATTTCCATAAGTTCAAAGTTGTCAAAGAAAGAAAAGGCAGAATTGATCCTGCTATTGAAAGAGTTCCAAGATGTCTTTGCATAGGACTATTGCGAGATGCCTAGGCTAGGCCCAGGGTTGGTGGTATACACGCTCAATGTAGATCTCGAGGCTAGGCCGATGGCTCAGCCTACCAAAGTGTTTCACACCGAAATAGAAGAGCAAATAGTGAAAGAAGTGCAAAAGTTGTTGACTGCTAGCTTTATCAAACCCATCCAACACTTACAATGGTTGTCCAACATTGTACCAGTAAAGAAGAAAAATGGGTAGATATGATGTTGTGTTGATTTCAGAAATCTTAACTGAGTTTGCTGTAAAGACAAATTGTCGTTACCCATCATGGACCTACAGATAGACTCCATTGCAGGAAATGCCATGTTTTCCTTCATGGACAGGTTCAGTGGGTACAACTAGATTCGAATGGTGCCTAAGGATGCGGAGAAGACCGCTTTCAAGTCACCCATAGGTAATTTCTACTACACTGTGATGCCCTTTAGGCTGAAAAATGCATGTGTAACCTACTAGCGCACAATGACCACTATATTTCATGACATGATGCATCGTGAACTAAAAGACTATGTGGATGACATAATAGTGAAATCAAGAAGGTGAGAAGATCATGTCAAGGTATTAAGAAAGGTATTTAAAAGGTGTTGACTTTTCAAGCCAAGAATGAACCCACTAAAATGCGCTTTTGGAGTGTCTGCAGGGAAATTCCTGGGGTTCCTAGTCCACAGCAGAGGGATAGATGTGGACCTAGCTAAAGCAACGGCAATAGCGACCATGAAGCCACTAGCCACAATAAAGAAGTTAAAGAGTTTTCTAGGGAAAGTTTCTTACATCGGTAGTTCATCCCTAGTTTAGCATCAATCACTTCAGCTTTTACGAGATTACTAAAGAAGAGGCAATGCTTTTAGTGGAGAGAGGTACAATAGACAACATTTCAAAGGTTACAGCAAATCATGATGAACCTCTCCGCAGTACAAGCTCCAGATCGCAAGAAACCATTGCTGCTTTACTTGGCCTCAAGCCCGTCTGCCATTGGAGCTTTGATAACCCAAGAAGACGGAGGCGGTGTTGAGCAGCCAATCTATTACATAAGCCACGCCCTAAGGGATGCGGAGACCTGTTATCCCAGAGCGGAAAGGGCATGCTTGGCAATAGTCTATGCGTCACAAAGACTATGCCATTATTTCTTGGCCTATGAGATACACTTGATGACAAAATCCCACGTGATTAAAGCTCTTCTTCAATAACCTATCCTCTCTGGTAGAATATCTCAGTGGTTGTTACAATTGTTACAATACAACCAGAAGGCAAGAACACCTAAGGCAGTGAAAAGCTAGGCCATAGCGGACCTGCTGGCCCAATTTCTTGGAGAAGAGGAATTCCCACTAAATGATGAGATACCAGGAGAAGTGGCTACAACAGAAGTAACGAAGAACAATGGGTCATGAATTTTGATGGCTCTTTTATAGTAAACTTGGGAGGCACAAGAGTGGTCCTTTATCATAAGGTGAAGAGACCATAGCGTTCTCATTCAAGCTGGAGCTCCCATGTTCAAACAATACCGCAGAATACGAGGCCTACTTGGTAGGGTTGGCAATAGCCCTCGAGATGGGGATCAAGCATTTGAAGGTGATGGGCGACTCCAACTTGGTGGTCTGCCAAGCAAAGGAGAGTTTCTCCTTAAAGGAACCAATTTTGGCCCGTACAGAACACTAGCCCAAAGAATGGAAGAAAAGTTTTCCACATTCAAAATAGAGCACGCTCAGAGGAGCGAGAAGCAGTATGCGAACGCGCTGGCTGTGTTCGACTCACAAATAGCCTTCGAAGGGAATAGTACCAGAGTTGAAATCAGCAAGCAAAGAAAGTCCATCATTGAAATACTTCAGGAAAGGTTTTAGGAGAAGCAAGGATGTGAAGAGGATTAAAGGGTTCCCATTAAGGAAGCCCTGTTAAAGAAGGGAGACGTGGCAGGATTAAAGATATTAAAGGACTATATCCTAATGAAAGGGGAGCTGTATCGCAGAATGCCAGAAGGAATTTTGTCAAGATGTGTGGGGCATGAAAAGGCCCAAAGAAAACTGAGGGAAGTGCATGGCAAAACCTGTGGGTTCTGCAATGAGATCAGCTTATACCGTAGGCTTCAGAGAGCAAGTTTTTATTGGCCAAATATAAGTAAGGATGCAAACCTAGTCCAAACCCAGTGTGAGGCTTGCCACTTGGCCATAGACAAGGAAGAGAGTTATGTCGTGTTTGCCAATGAAGATTGGAGAAGCCCATTCATACAGTACCTAACAAAAGGCAACCTACCATAGAAGCATAGTGAAAGGTATAAACTCAGGAAGCCGACAACCCATTACTTCCTACATGAGGGAATTCTTTTCAAGAAAGAGTACAATAGGGACCCACTATGACGTTTGGGTCCCGAAGAGGCCGGAGAAATGTTAAAGGAGGTACACGCTAGGGAATGTGGAGAGTACTGAGGAAAAAAGAAGCTATATCGGTGCATGTTGCAGATGGGCTAATACTGGCCCACTATGAAAAAGGATACAACAGAATTTATGAAAAAATGCCACAGCTGCCAAGTGCAAACCAATTTGATCCACACCCACCCACAAAGCTTACATAACATGGCCATTCCATGGCCCTTTCACACTTGGGGGCTCAATTTGGCAGGACCAATTAATCCACCTTCTCACGGGTACATATGGATCCTTGTGGCTACAGAATATTTCACTAAATGGGTAGAGGCCTTACCACTCCGCAAAGCCACTAGAGGAGTTGTGGCAAACTTCATTAAGGAAAATATAATTGTCCGATTTTGGGTGCCTCACAGAATCATAAGCGACAATGGTGCTCCATTTGTCAATAGAGAGGTAAGGAAGATGTTGGATTTTTATCAGGTGAAGTACCATCGGTCATCGCCTTATTATCCTCAAGGGAATGGGCAGGCGGAAGTAACAAACAAAATCCTCATCAAGATTATCAGCAAGATGAGCTAGGAGTACACCGAAGGGTGGGTAATGCATCTGCCAGACACCTTTTGGGCTTACTGAAGCTCACCCAAATCTTCCATAAGATTTTCTCCCTTCTCCTTAGTCTATGGGATAGAGGTGATGAGTTTAGCAGAAGTGATGATATCTTCTTTAAGGGTTATGCAAGCACGAAAGAAAGAAAAAAAGAAAGAAGTATTTACGGCGGAAAGGTACGAGGACCTAAAAGGGTTGGACGAAAAAAAAGGAGGAAGCCCAAGAGCATAGCCACAGATACAGGCAAAGGTTGACCAAAGCTTATGGCAGGACAATTAAGGAAAAGGTGTTTGCAGAAGGACAGTGCGTATTGAGGATAGCAAACCACATCAGGCGAGGTTTGGCAGGACCATCTAAATTCTCACCAAAATGGAAGGGGCCCATCGTGGTAAAGGAAGCACATGCAAATGGGTATTATCATTTAACCCAGGTGGATGGAAAAGATTTAATGGACCCCATCAATGACAAATGGCTAAAGCGTTATTATGCCTGGAAAACATTATGTAGCTTTTCCTTTCCTTCGTGTCTTTTTCCAAGTGACCACCCTTGCAAGGGATAATGTCACAAGAAAGCATTGTAGCATTTTTTCATTTGTAGTTCATGATTAAGAGCAAAACAAAGAGTAATGAAGATCATGAAGTATTAGTAAAATATATTGTATCATAAAACAAGTAGTAGCTATAGCAAACATAGCATAATAGATTACAAACCCAAAATATATAAGTCATACCAAACTTATCAAATAAGTGCTAGAAAATAATAATAATAATTAAGTGTACTAAGTAGAGAGAAAGGGGAGGGAAGTAAACATGGGGGAAGGAAATAAGGCTATATAATGGGTAAAAGTCTAATCAAAGGTCTGAAATAAGGGTCTAATCCCCAAAGCGAGTGGGGCCAATAACACCAAAAAAAAAATGCTCGCGACGTGCCTCTAAGTCTACCACCTCCTTCTTTAAACTCTCGATGCGAGCATATATAGCGTCCACAGCAGGTTGAACCTTCTTTGTGAAGAAGGCTCAAACAATCTCACGCAGGTGATCCAGCAAAAACTCCACAGCAAATCCAACCCTAATCAACTCTTGAACCGCGGCCCTCCACTGCAAAATCCTCTCAATAGACACGGTGTCGACGAAGTTACGCTCAATGTCATTCATCGCACTCTCTAATAACTTGAGGAAGTGCTCCCTCGCAGATCAACCAAAGAGAAATCCCTGCATAAAGTTCCCACGGTTGCTATAGACCGCCTTCAAGTGGGTGATGCATTCCTCAGGAACCCGGAAGCCATGAAAATCAACATAAGGAGCTCCAACACCCCAGAAGTCCACAAGATCAAGGTCATTGATCTCAGGCAAGTCAAATCGAGTAAAGAAGGCAACGACCTTACTCGCCGAATCAAGAACAGTGGCAGAACTATTGCCAACCTAAAACCAAGAGGTCGGAGCCACCTTAGTAGGAGTCAGACCTGAAAAGAAATACGAGGTACAACATGAGTTTGCAAGGAATAGACAAAGAGAAGGAATAGATATAATGATGAAAGCCTTAATTGAAGAAAGCACAAGGGAAATAAAATTACCAAGACCTATAGGAGTGGGGTTTACGGGTATAGCAGAAGCAGGAGCTATGGGCATCGCAAGGCCTGTTATAGTCTTAGGCTCCTTAGGAATGTCTGTGACAGTAAAAAATGATGTGCAAAGTAATTAGAGGGACGTACCAGGAAATGACAGGAAGAAAAGAAAAAGAAGATTTGCTAAGAAAGAAAGACACATACTCATAGCCTTGGCCTCTTGCCCACCACCATCACTATCCTCATCGGAGTAAAAAATCCTTGTCTTCGTGACAGGTTTATCCTTGAAGTCCTTAAGGACCTCTTTCGACCCCTAATGAGAAGACGAATCTGCATCAGGCCCTCGGGTGGCAGAGTTAGGGATGGAAGATGGAGTGACCACCAAAGAAGAGCCATCCTTCATGACCTGAGAAAGGGCAATGAAGGGATCATTGGCAGAAATGACTAGAGGAGTAGCAAGAGAAACACTTCCAGTTTGAGATATGCCTATAGGAGTGACTTCTTTTTAAGGAGTGGGGATCTCAGCAAGAATAGGAACACTTACTACTAACAGCCCTATCGGCCTGAATACTCTCCTCGGTAGGAATTGGCTCAGATGGAGGAACCGGAGCTTCAGCAAGGGCTCCCCTATGCAACAGCAGCAAAAATAGAAGTAAAGGTCATAGCCTTAGCCATGACATTTGCCCTAGCGAAGAAGCCCTCCATAGGCATACCCATAGCAGGAGCCTCCTCACTTATGGGGGTGATAAACAAAAAGGGCCTCAGGATCAACCTAAAAAAAAAAAGGTAGGTGTTAAGGAAAAGAAGAGATAAATAAACATGCAAGAGAGAAAGCACATGATGACACGTGGCAATAAAGATGCATGCAAAGGAAAGGGATGTACCTCAAACTCGGGCTCAACAAGCAATATGGGGTGAGTGGCTAAAGTGTCTTCCTTAAGTTTAGACTGCCAAGGAAAAAAAGAAGAAGAAGAAAGGAATAAGTATTCATATGGAGTTAGCCGCAGGAAAGCCCCATAAATAATAAAAATAAAGGAAGGGTGAAATTTAGAGATAACATACTCTTCTCTCAGTAGTGGCAGACGGGGCTGGTAAAGATGTCTTCCTTTTATTGCCACGGGTCCTACTGGAAGGCCACCCCCCTCTCTTGGTAGATTTGGGCTTGGTTGTTCGAGACACCTAGCCTTCTTTGTAGGCGCAGGAAGGTTCACCACCTTCACCTTCTTCTCCCAACCCGGAGGATACTCATCAGCATACAAATATCACCCCTTCTCCTTCTCTTGCCACTCAAATATGGCAGACCTGCTTTGCTTTCCAGCTTATATCACCACGGACTTAGTGGGAAGCAATAACCGTGGGTTGGCAGAAATGATGGCATGAAGACCCTTGGGGGGACTATGGAAAAACCCACGGCCACCTAACAACTCTCGTCCAAAAGAGGTCATCATGGCCTGCCAATACCCATGTATTGTAGCAGTACAAAGGCCCTCTCTGTGTGAGCCTGAAATGGTGACTACTGTGAAGTGAACTCAAAAGAACTGGGGCACAGAAAAGGTCGTATAGAAGTAGTAGACTCCAAGATGGCAGTAAAATCATAGAGTATGTCCTGATCCAACCCAAACTGCCTCCTCACTTTATTGGCAAAATAATGGAGAAGCCCTTGTTGGCCAGATAAGGCAACCACCCAGCATTGGTGGTTGCCAAGTACGTGATCCCCTTCTCATCAAAAGCAGTCAACGGGGTGGTGGTCCTAGCAATGTCTGTAAAGGGACCCATGACCGAATTAGCACATGTGAAATCACTGCCTATACCTTGTAAGCCCTCCAAGAAAAACCAACTTCCTTGTCAAAGAACTCAATGGCAAGATGCCTAAACAGCTTTAACCTAACCTAGCGGTAAGCCAACGGAAAATTAGAAGCAAAACCACAAAAATTAGTAATCACCTTCGGACAAGACTGGTACTTCTCTTTGGCAAAATGAAAAGACTTACGCTTGGCTAAATGCCTAGCACAACGCTCCCACAGCAGGTGCTGCAATACAGTACTATAGGCAAAGGTAGTAACTATGTGGCAGAAACCTTCCTGCCTCTCACCACCTTGCTGAATATCCAACTGCACATACAAATGACCCAGAAACATAGGGGCCAATGGTAGACTCACCCCAGCAAAAATCTTTATGGCTAACCGAAAGTAAAGAGGTTTCAAGGCAGAATGTGGGTGAGAGCCAAAGATAAACTTACAAAGCCAAAATGCAAAGAAGGCCACACGACAGACGACGTCAGAACCCTTGGAGAAAGCCCTAACCCAATGGGACAACTTCGTATTCCCACTCATCCCTTTCCTCAACTCTACCTCCACGGCCTCCTCCTTAGCGGAAAGCTCGATATCGGTCGGGTCCATATCATCGAGAATAGGCAGCAACAGTTGGTTTGCCACATCCTCCAAGGTCACGGTGATCTTGCTGCAAGAAAGGAAGAAGGTATAGGTGGTGCTACACCATCGACAAACCAAATGGTGAAGATTGAACAAGTCTCAATAGTTGGACAAGCATTGAGATGAAACGATGGCCTTCAACACACCAGCCTGCTATAACACCGCCATGAAACCCGCATCAGACAACTCCTTGTCCACCCACTCCTTCCAATCCAAAGAAGTGCCTGACCCAAACTTGAAGAGAATGGGCATGGGAAGTGATGTCCTTTGACGTATATTAAGATCAGGAATGGTGGAAGCCAAAGGGGCCCAAGAAACCTCTGTGTCATGGCAGCAAATAGAGAGCCGCACATGGCCCGGCGACGGAGGCGAATAGTCATTGGGCACCATAAGGAAATAGATATGAGTATCATACCATGGGTCGATGAGGAGAGGGCACTCACTCTTCGGGTCGCGACCTTCTTCCTCCTTCTCAGAGTAGTCTTATTCGGAGAGGGGAGTCTCTTCACCCACGGTTTTGGTAGGAGGATCGTCCACGGCGACCTCTTTCCCCTTACGGCAGGAAGAACCTTCATCTTTCACCGACAACATGATGGGTTGTTTAAATGGAGAAGATGGGTAATGAAGTTTTAGGAAAGATGGCACGATAAAGAGAAAGAAAGAAGAAAGGAGTTCTAACAGAATGATGGGAAAGGGAAAAGTCCAAGGGCTAGAAACAATAAAAGTAACGTGAAAGGAGGCAACAGGTCAGCCATCAAAAGAAGCATCGTATTAATGAAGCAGAAGTTGTGTTTTAGAATAACTGCTAAACTGAGGAATTCAAAGGGACCACCCTGTTCATGGCAAGAAAGGAAATAAGGTGGGGCCCATTGTTCAAAAAACCTGCTAAAAAAAAGAGAAAAAATAATATCTTTTAGTGTTCACATATGAATCGCAAGAGCAATTCATATGCTTAGAGGGCTGAATGTTGATGCCCACTTTTGACAAAAGGGCCCAATGGCAGAAGAAGTCTAACAATATGAAAAAGATGGGGAGAGAAAATAGTAAAGTAAAGACCAACAAGCCAAAATGGCAGGAATAATGGTTAATTGGCCCACAAAAATAATAAGTGGCTAGAAAGAAGCAAATGGGCTGAGGAAGCCCAAAGAATGAAGGTAGTAAACCCATGGGAATAGAAAGAAGTAGAAAAGACGTAAACGAGCTGGGGAAGCCCAAGAAATGAATTAGTAAATTCGTAGGGTTGGCATAAACGCCAATAAACCTGAAAGGTAATAAGAGGTAAGGATGTGGTAATTGGGCCGGGGAAGCCGAAAGGATTTAGCAAAAACCCATGGGAGTGAAAGAGGTAAGGAAGAAGAAAATGGGCCGAGGATGCCCAAGAAATGAAATAGGTCGAGGGCAACCCAAGGCATGGAATGGGCTGGCCTAGTAGGAATGCTGGTTAGTGAAACCCAAAAGAAGAAAGAATGTAAGAAATGGATTGGCATGAGCTTTAGCCTGTAAGCCCAGAGGTAACAACAAAATAAGTAATATCATAGTAGGAGCAGTGCAATGGCATCGCAAAAGTACTAGCCAGCCCACAGACACGAGACAAAAAGGGACATGAGCCAGGCAGGAGGGAAAGGGTCCACACCCAAAAAATGCATAGTGAGGAGATGGAATGCAAAGAACGAAAGCCCAAAGGCCCATGTATCATTCATGCCGCAAGAGTTAAACAAATACCAGAACGTGCAACACAATCGGACAAACACAGAGGCAATGGCAAATGCGTGAAGGCCAAAAAAGTAATGGATTCAAACGGAAGTGGAGCATGCATACAGGGCTCAAGCACCACCTACCTGTACCCAGCCAATACAGGAGAGGTGGGCCACAGGTCAGAGGTATGAGAGGGTGTGGTCTAGCGGGAGGGAGAAGGGGGGGGAGCCTAATTTGGGGTTCCCGCTCAAACTCTTTTGGGGAGAAATATCTTGCTGGTATGACATCTCACCTAAAAGAAGTAAACATGAGATGGCATCACTAGATGCATGTCATATAGGTTGGTAAGGGATAGGTTTTACCCCTTATCCAGATGAGAGTATTAAGAGAGGTAAGAGACAAAACAAAAACCATTTTTTTTTGGGAATGAGGCATGGTGCAGCCTACACAGTGTAATGGTAGTGGCTGGGCAGTCGGCAAACTAGTGGGCAGTCTTGGAAGGACGCCCACAATGAGCCAAAAGCGGTTAAGGGGTAAAAATGGTAAATCCTATCACAACAGACAGTATAAAAGGCCATAGGTGTGAGCAGTGAAGGGGGGAACAACGACAAACAAAAAAAAGAGAGATAGAAAGAAAGAAAAGAAAGCAGAGTAAACAAAGAAGTAAAAAAAGAAAAGGAAAGATGCAAAAATCCCAAAGAAAGGAAGAAACATGAGTGCTAGGAATAGAGGCATGCATCAATAGGCTACCAATTTCTCTCCCTCTCAATAGACCCACTCTCTGATAAGCTAAGAACTCAAGTTTCAGCCATCTAGGTCCTTTTTTCCGTGTGTAACCTCTACAGCAAGAATTCCTTTTGAGGTTACCTACATTGGAGATCGACTCCCTTTTTGGGCTTGTGTTCGTTGAACAGCTAAGCCAATTCCGTTGGCAGACAAATCCATATTTTTTTTTATAAATGATTAACTCATTATCCTATCGATAGACTGTTTGCCGTAATCTTGTTATTCGTGATTATTTTGCTTTACTCTCCCTTGTTGTGTTATTTATTATTGTTAATTGGTAGAAATGTTTTAGTTATCTTGCTGCATTGTGCTTTCTGCTGTAACATTTGTAACAGTTGTTCCTGCCATTAGCACACGGTACATCTAAGGCTCCTGCTAGGGCATGTCTATGTGGGGATGGCCCAACTTGCGCACAAGCTAGCCTAAGGTGTTTTTCAGTCAAGCCAATCTCGACTCTCCTACCTCAGAATCACGGGCAGTGGTACAGCAGGAAAAATTCAGCCCAAAACATAATATATATATATATATATATATATAAAGGCCCACCACAAGCATCACTTTAAACTCACACATAGAGTTGATGGTCCTTTTAATATGATTAAATTTATTGTTGAAAATGCATAGAAAATCAAGCTTTTGGAGGATTATGGTGTTTTGACAACTTTTAAAGTCGTGTTCACCTTTTGCCATATTATAAGGAAGAAGGTGAGCGAGACTCGAGGAAGAGTCTTTTCCAACCATTAGGGGATTTTTTAAGGTGATGAGGTTATCAATTCTTTGTGTATGTGCAATTATGCTCCCTCCTTACTCTAAAGGGGGGGGGGGAGAATCCATCAATAGATTGTACAAGTGTTGACCCTCATATCAAGTGTTAACTAGGTCGATTTAGACTATATAAGTGATTACAAGGAATATTAATTGTAACTTGACTAATTCTTTTGGGATAGCATACATGTGGTTAGCTTTTCATCAATTCAAGAAAAATGGTATAAGAGAGTAATAAGCCCGATAATGCCTACGACTAAGGGGCATTGCAGTTTGGAATCCATTATATGCCCTAATGAGGATTGCATGGATTTAAGTAGAGAATCCTAAATGGATTGGATATTGGATTTTTGATTGTAAGATTGTTGAGTCCCACATCGAGTATTTATTAGGTTTTGGGTTATATAAGCAATTACAATGAGCTAAATGACATACTACTTGACTAAGGGTGTGTTTGTTTAGAGGTGAAGCAAGGTGGATGGAAAACTTTAGAAAGAAAATAAGAAGGAAAACTTTTTTGGAGTATGTTTGGTTGGGTAGAGAGGAAGGAAAATAAATGGTGGGTTCTAGGTGTTTTCTCTTCGAGCCCACCAAAATGTTTTCTCTCCAAAATGGAGAGAAAACTGAGTGGGGATAATTTTTTTTTTAATTGACAAAAATACCCATGTGCACATTTTTCAAGTTGCCTTTATTTATTTTTTTTTTTTCTCCACGTAGTACTGTTGCCCTTTTTTTGTTTTTGTTTTTGGGTAGTTGCCTCTTCTCTTTTTTTTCTTTTTGGACAGTAACGTTGCTTCTTCTTTTTTTTTTTTTTTTTCTTTTGATTTTCTAGGGCTTTTTTTTAAAACTAGACAGTGATTTTTTTTTGGGACATGATTTTTATTTTTCAATAAATTTGGGTAATTGCTTTTTTTTTTTGTGGTTATTTGTCACTTTTTTGTTTTAATTAGGCATCATTCTTTAATAAGGGTATATAAGTAAATTTATTCAAACTCATTTTTTCATCATTCCACTTTTCTACTCCCAACTAAACAAAAATGAGAGAGAATAAAATTTTTTCTATCCTTCAACTGTTTCATCATTCCACCATTTTCTATCCTCTCACTTTTCTACTCCTCCAACCAAACGGACCCTAAACCTTTTGGGGTATAGCACAAGCTTATAATTATATTATTTTTTTGTGACATAAATAAAATTATGAATTAAGATCCTTTAGAGTTTTAGGGTAACTCCATCATAGAGTTCCTAAAACCCTCTTTATTCATTTAAAAATGATTGGATTAGATTATGTCACATCATTAATAATTTAAATAGATATAAAAATTTATTAGTTTTATTACATGTTAATGAAGTTGTAAAATTCAATCCTTTCATTTCAAAATAAATGAAAAGTATGTTAGGAACTTTATGTTGGAGTTATCTAAGAACTATAAAAGATCTAAATCTTAAACTTTCTTGTGTGTGTGTGTGTTTTTTTTTTCCATTGACATACTGTTACTACAGGTTTGCTTGTAATAGAAGAATTTGTTATTGCCATTGATACCCTAATCTCAGGCGTAACCTCATTGTGGAGAAATGGATGTTAAGGAAAATGGCCAGTAATTAGAAATATTTTAATGCCATAATTAAATCCAGTTGTATACGTCTGTGACCTCTTTAGAAAAAAATACTTTATGGTAGGGGGTTTTTTAACTGAAAGAGTAGCTATACTTTTAAATTGTTTATATAATTTAATCAACGTGTAGGGACTTCTACAATACTAATCTTGTCCAAGAAGCCTTGACATGCCTACAATTACGTGAACCAGCAAAAGTTGTCAGGACCCTAGCAAAGAATCTTTACATATTTGATAATTTTATACAAACCCCCAGTGTTGTATAAAAAATAAAAATAAAACCTAACAACACACTAAGCACAAACCTTCTAATATCCAATCAAACATAAGTTGTCCCTCAAAGCCCAAACACCAAATTAATATACATTACAAATCAATAAATTTGGCATGTGTTTTTTTAATTAATATAAACTATAAAATATATGTATATATTTCATAGGAAAACCATGCCGTTGTCAATCTCGAATCTCATCTCCTCCAAGTTTGAAGGTGCCCCATTTCCCAAACTATCTTCTTCCATGTTCACATCCCATAAGAACCCATAGTCATCATCACCTTTGGAGGTAATTTCATTGTTGGCGTCTGTGCCCTGAGAAAACTGAAGGAGATTTAGCAGGGAATTACTTTGGTTGTGGTGAGATGGGGTTGAAGCAAACGAGGTCATCTGATTGTACCCACAAGGCATGGTTTGGCTAGTAGGACCACAAGATGTGGTCTCAAACATAATTTGGTTGCTATCTTCCAAGTTTGGTGCCAAACCCTTGCTTTTGTGAAATACTCTACACAAAACCCAGTCTTCCTGTAATCAAAACGTATAATTATCTCATTAGCAAAATGCATGCACTAAGTAGTATTATCATGACATTATAGATAGGGTAGCATCTAATTTGGATAATATTTTCTTTTTGTTGATCCCCCATTAAAGTGGAAACACATGTAACAAAGTCAATGGGCAACTTTCATACACACTTTCCTTACAGTTTCCTGTGAGAAATTGGTGCATGAAACACTGAAACTTTCCTATACTTGAAGATTCTCTCTGTCTCACCGTGATAGTGTGTGATTGTGTATGTGTTTGCGTGTGAAATGAAGACAATAATATTGTTCCAAAAGCCGCGATAAGAGAGTCATACCTTAGGAGGCATATGTGGGGTCTCCAAGCGAAATTCGTGCATGATCCAACCTGTTTTGATGCCATTTGGAGCTCTATTCCGATAGAACACCAAAGTCTTTCTCATCCCTACTATCTCCCGGGACATTGGGTCCAGCACTGTTCGGTCCTTCCCTGTGGCTTTCCAGTATCCAGATGTCGTTGCCCTATTGGTCCTGAAGCCTGTGGCATATTTGCGGTCTCTGAAGCTGAAGAAGTACCATTCAGTTGCATTGAGTTTAGCCACCTCTGTAGGTTGAAAAAAAACACAGAGTTTTTTGAAGTTTAGCAATTATATGAACATTGCTTTCAAAAAAGCAGAAGAGTGGGGCACAAGTGTCATAGCCATGGTAGCATAGGATATGATTTGATATCCTACGTTACTTACTTTAATATATATACGTATGTATATAGTGTTGTACAGTATTGTTAGGATAAATGTTACAAATTTTACAATATAATATTCAAAAATTGATGTATCACCTATCAATATAACTATATTATTCAATTAACACAATTTTAGCATATGAGCAAATAAATTTTTAGCAAAAACCTATTTCTAATTAAACACACTCTTAATACGTAATGTAATTTATTTTTTAATAATTAGATAATTATAATAGGTGAAGGAGGATTTAAATTCTAAACACCAAAAAATATCAATTGAACTATAAAGTTATTGACATACGTGACGAAATTAAAAATAATTGAAAACTACATATATTGATGATTGCCATGTACCTTAGCTTTGACTCTTTTTTTGGGAATTAGACTTGCATGGAAGATTAAAAAGAGATGGCAAGTCTGTGTCACCTTAATGAGTTATGTCCAAGGAAGCTAAAGGTGTGGTGTCAAATTTAAGGAAGAACGATTTGAGGACCACTAGGGTTTAGAAGTAAATTATTATGTGTAAATAACTAAATACATGAATCTTCATGTTCAATTTTTCATTTGCTTGGGCGTAGTGCTGAAGTGATGCGTGAAAGTCATGGAAAGTTGCTCTCTGCTTAGTCTTTTAGATAATCATCACGGTTGAAAGTTTTGGCTGGCGAGCATGCATTGACACGTTGCTTTTTAAGAAGATATGGAGGAAGCTTATGAAGTAAGTTGTTGTGTTGTAAATAAAAAAGTTCATCTACGCAATTCAATTTATAAAAAATTCAAGCTAAATAGGGAATATTTATGTCCCACAAAAAGTTTTCACTGTATTAGATTTCTGATCCCTTCAACCTACCATATTGTAAATCAATTAAGGATTTTAAACACTAAAAATAATAGGAAAGCAAACACAAATTTGAGCAATTAGATGCTCAATCATTTACCCTTCTACTGTAGCCACCTAATAATTTACTCTGAGACAAGGCAAAAAGATAGTTTTTGGTATACTTGATGATATGGTACATCTGGACCATCCATGAACCTGGTCCTATATGCATGTGCGTGGTCTTTGCACATGACTGGCCTCCATATATATCACAACCCATATAGCAAATTAGCTTAGCTTGGTAGCCAACCAGCTAGCCGATTTGCATGAATACAGCAAAGAGAGAAAGAGTGAAAGCTATGGCACTTACGTATGCATGCCATATATCTTAAATTCCTTCAAAGGAAATTTATTTATATCAGGTCAAAATAATTAATGTACGTAGAAGCAAAAAAACTATTCTTCGCATCTGTTTAATGGCCGCTAAACATTTTATATAGAGTGTATAGTACTGCTGTGTTCAGAAAGCCAATAATGGTTTTCCATTAGATATCATTGGTGACTGAAATATCATCATGAATCGATCGCTGCTAAAAGGAAATCTAAAAAAAGCAAAAGTAAAAAAGAAAAGTTTATCTTTGAAAGGTCAGTTGCTTCCTTTTTTTCTTCGACAAAGGTCAGTTGCTTCCTTGAAGTAATGTTTAAGGCAGGTTGGATTTGAAATAACCATTTTAAAAATGTTTTCTAGTTATTAACAAACCTCCAAGCCTCCAACAGTAGAGCCTGGGAGTTTGCTTCTCAGTTCTTTCTTACAATTATGATAATAAACTAATTAAAATATGCATACATACAAACAATATATATATATATATATATATTAACACTAATACCACTTAAAGAATTTAGCTATATCAGACAAAGGATTGAATAAACTATGCTAAAATTGGAGTTCTCTCTCTCTTTCTAAAGGGAAACATGTTTGTCCGCTCGCTCTACCCCAAGCTAGCTACCATTCCAAACATGGTGGTCTGCCTCGTACAGAAAATAATTTTGTGTTATCTTTATGTCCTGCCCCATACTAAAAGCATGCCAACAAAAAATGACAAATTAAGGTGCTCAAACTTTTACTGTCACGTTAATTATTGTTAAATCAGTTACAAAAAGTAAAAGAAAAGAAAAAGGAAAAAAAATGGAAATTAATGAGAACTTGCTTTAAATTCTGATGAAATATAACAATGAGAAACAAAGATTTTAAGAAACAAAAAACAAAGGTTTTGTAAGCATATATGGGATATGAGTCAGAATAACTTACCAGGAAGCTGCCATGGCTCACAAGTATGCAAGTCAATTTCCATCAAAGTGCCCTTCAAAACTTCCTCATTTGTGATCTTTTTATAGAGATAGTGGCATACCAACTCCTCATCACTAGGATAAAACCTAAACCCAGGAGGCAGTGTGGCTCCAATGTCTCTCAAACCCATGTTGATTATTTTAAGGAAGGATAAGATTTGGTGGAGCAAAGAAAAATGAAATCTTTATATAGTTTGAATACCAAAGAGAATTTTTTATAGTTGGAATATATGTGTGGTTGGAGATTGAAGGTGGCTGGCTGGTTTAAAGAGAAGCTTTGGTTTCTATGTTTGGGTATTTGAAAATATTCTACTATGGGAGAAAGGTTGGTATTATTTATATATGGCCATAGGATGATAAGTGCCTTTGCCTGGTAGAATTTCTCACAATATTCTGGCAGGCCATGCTTGTTTAACTAGTTAGTTATAGTAGGAAGTTTCAAGAAAAACCAAAGTTACAAGAAATCTTCCTGGAGTATAACAATTGATGCAGTCATATATGGACAAAAGCCAAATTATTTTATGAGAGAAACCCTCCAAAACATCCCTTTTTTTATTTATCATATTTTCACATATTTATATCGTTTTTGTACAATAATCATTCAAAGAAGATTAAGAATCTTTACCGGTAATACAAAAAAAAGAAAGGTTAATTTGCGTGGAGAATCACTTGTCATACACATTAATAGCCAATATCTAATACTAATAATTGATCAAACAATCATGCCCATCTAATATGTGGACTTTTTTTTTTTTTACTCATTTAAAATATGATCTCATGAAAAGGATTAAAAGTTCACCTTTTGTATTGAAAGCTTATTATACAAGATTCTTTTTTCTTTTCTTTTCTTTTCTTTTCTTTTCTTTTTTCCCCTTTATATCTTCACGTGACTTGTTATCCTAAAATTATGTTAATAAAAACCTGAGGCTTTCTTAACTTGAGTTGTAGATCCTTGCCTTTTGTCATGAACTTTTCATTTTCATTCAATTTTTTAAACTTTTGTTTCTTCAACAATCTATCTATGTGCAGTCTTTGGACTTTAGTGCTTCTTTTGTTTTGTGGGGGTAACAATAGAAAGCCACTAGTCCTAGAGAATTAAGAGGGTATATATTCTGTTGTTAGAAACAATTATCTAAAGAAGAATTTCCCATTTATATGTTAAAGGAATATCATATTGGAATTGGAATTTTATAATATAAATTTGTCCATGATTAAGATAATACTGGAAAATGTGGATTAAATAATTGATTTGCTCAGCTATTCTATCAGCTGGCCATCCACTTCAAGAAAATTCCCAAAAATCCAATTGTTTAAGCCACGTGAACCCTTTGATGGATCTGGGCTACAAACATGGACAGCTCAAACAAATTAAGTGAAAAAAAAAAAATTAATAGCTGGAAAAAAAAAATACATTAATAATGAACTTATAAGAGCCCCATCTGTTCAATTTTCGATCACAGAAGAGTACTTTGGATTGATGCAATTGTGGGGCACACAGATTGTCTTTGCCCTGGGCCCCACTAATGATGAAGGACATTAGCCCCATCATACATAATATTGTATACTTATCTATACGAATTTTTATGATTTTTGTTTTTGGGTGAGTAATGTTAGAAAGTGCAATAATAAGGGAAATATGGACAAAGGGATGTTTGTCACAACATGTATCATCTTTATGATAATAATTTAGGATAGTATAATATAGACGATGACTGGACTGGGGTCTCTTCCATGGTTAGCACATATAGGTTGAAATAATGGAGCTCAAATTACACTATTATATGAGCGTGACAGAAATAAACTTTAGGATCTAATATTCATGTCAACAAAAAGACAATCATACCCTTTCTTATCCCTGCAGGATTACTTGTGCAATAGGTCATGGGTCCCTTTGGATGATAGGTCATTTTCGCCATTATACGATAAATATCTACCTTATATGGCATGGAAAAAAAAGGCATAAAGAGGTGAGACAATAGTAACTAAAAATGAGTAATAGTCTTCTTTTTTTTGAGAAAAAAATGGGTATTAGTCATAATCATGTCGGGGACCATAATTGTGAGATTATAAGTAGTAAATTTTAAAAATGGGATTGAAAACTATTTTCAATTTTCCATATAATTGAAGAAAATTGAGGCACAAACTGAAACCAAAAAAAAAAAAAATGAGGGTAAGATCGAGCATTAATAAATTTTAAACTCTTGTATCAAAAAAAAAAAAAAAAAAAATTAAACTCAAAGCCAAGAAGGTCATTGAGTTTTCTTGAACAAATGGTAAACTGAAACCTATGGTGACTCAGGTCGGTCTTGGTATTTGCTACAGAGAAAAATGATTTTGATAAATTTGTCAAAGAACCCTAAATTTACGGGGGAGCCAAAGACGCGCTAAGAAGACATATATGTGTGACAGACACCACACACAAAGGGTAACACGTCATAGGGTGGGTGACGTGTGAGTTTATTCTAAATTAAATCATGTAATGTCCCGACCAAGCAAAGATAATACAAATGATTGTGAATTCTAGGGTTAGGGTTTTTTTCCAATGAGGGAATTTTTGTTAGGTGTAGATGTAGATGATGAATGATGTTGGACGATGAGTGACGGCTTCATATTCCTCTCTCCTTTCGAACCAATAATTTTTCTTCTCCTATCCTTCATTTCATTTCAATGTGTCATTTTACTCTAAATTCATTTCCATAAGTTAAGGGCTCTTTTTTCCTATATATTATATTATATTATATACTTTTGCAAATACCATGCTTACCCCTTTCGTCTAATAAAAATTTTGCATACTTTTTGAGTGGGGACCAATTTTGTTTTATTTTTCTTTGATTATTATTATAAGTGGGGTCCAATTTTATTGATCTAGATGATAATAACCAGTCATGTAGAGGATCCAATCAAAACCAGCCAACTAAGCATATTCATGCATGGACTACGTGGCGACCCCTAGTTTTCCTTTTTGTAATGTTTGTATTCCTAATCACAACCAATTCATGTGGCCTCAAAAAATCAAATTATGATTTATGAATATGTGATATAAAATATTGAGTCATACAAAAATATATATTTATCATTTCAATGATTATCCTAAGATTTGCACAGTCAGTTGAGCTATATTTATTTTTATTATCTTATCATTCTTCAGTTAACAATTGTACTATGATATTATAAGAGTAGGATTTTTTTTTTTTTTCCTATTATTCTTTTCTTTCTTTTCTCTCTCTTGTTTTTACTATAATGTATTTTCTCAAGAAAGTAGGGTTGTAAATAAGTCGAATATTAAAGGTTTAGAGTCATTCATTTAATTTTGTATAAACTCATTACCAAAATTCTTTTGAATAGTATCAAGCCATTTCTCATACAGTTTATCCATGGCTCAATCGGGTTTTGTGCCATTGACGTAGAACTAGTGACAAATTATCTTGGTCCAAAAATTAATATACCACATAGCGGACAAAAATTGTAAACATGGGGTGTCTGTAGCAAAAATTGATTTAGACGGTAGTTGATTTGTGACTTGTTAAGCTTTTACAAATTCCCTTCTCATACAATTAATTTTATCATGAATTGTGTCATCACAATGACCATGACCATTTTACGGATGGAAAAGAGAGTCCTCTTTCTTCTCTATCCCGAGGATTAAGAGAAGATGATCCACTATCACCTTACCTTTTTCTCTGCTCAAAATTAATGGAGCAATTGGGTGATAGGATACGCACCATATATAGCTACTAAATCAAGCATCATGGTTGAATTATGGGAAATCTGATTTGGAGATAGCACAAAGCTTGAGATTTCAAAACCTTATAATTGAAACCGACTCCCATTTGGCAGACCAATGGCTAACTACTTAGCACAATGTTATGTTGGACTATACTAATCTTTTGGTTTATCTACTATGTGTACCTGAACATCGAATTTGTTTTTTAGTCTACTAATATAACTATCTCTCCTTTTATGCAAAAATAATCTACCACACTTTTTTTTCCCACAATTTTCCAACAACCAAACCAAGAGAGAAAAAACAAAGGAAAAGAAAATGAGAAAAGTAATATATAAATTCAGTGGCAGAGTCAAAATTTGACTTAAGAGATGATAAAATTTACATTTGACACTCACATTTACGTAGTACATGTGAACACACACACACAAATACATATATAGTATTTGTGACCAATTTGAAAAATAACAAGTCATTCACATGAAATGCTAAGTGATATTTGAATGCAAAAAAAAAAAAAAAAAAGTGTATTCATTATATTATATTATATTTATTAGGAGTTTTTTTTTTTTTTTTTTTCACATATATAATCTTCTTCTTTTTTTTTCAAAATAATAATTCTACCTACAAATAGAAAGAATTTCAGTTAGATAAATTTCAAGTACAACTATGTAAATGATATTTGAATGCAAAAAAAAAAAAAAAAATACACACATGCAATAAAATAGTGTATTCATTATATTATATTATATTTATTACGAGTTTTTTTTCACATATATAATCTATTTTTTTTAAAAAAATTCAAAATCATAATTCTACTTACAAATAGAAAGAATTTCAGTTAGGTAAATATTAAGTACAACTATGTAAATTCATATTATGTAATTGAGGGTGGAAAAGGAATGACTTATATAAATTTGTATTTGTTAGATAGCTTATGTAATTTTATGTTATTAATTTTGGAAAAAAGTGTGCTATAATTCTCTTATTTAACTTAATATTCCAGTTTATTTTTATCTTTGATTAATGCAGAGTTTTTAAAACCTCAATTTCAACATAGAAAAGAGGTTTATTGGTTACATCAATAAAGAATGCCTAAGTAATTCATTTTTGCATTGGATAAAATAATATATAGAATTAGAAGTTGGCAGGTGTAGTCTGTGTGGATTTGCATGTAAAGCTGCAGCTTTTTACATAAGCCAATTATGATGCTTTCCATGAGGTATGGGATGATGACATGCTTGCATTTCTTTGAGGTGTTTTTTTATAAGCTGGGTTAAGATAGATTGATCTCGATTAATTAATTCAATTATTCAAGTTGATTAATTTAATCAAATTGCATGTAAATCATAAAGACACTAACAAATCACCAAATAAACTAAATGTAGCGGAAATTAAATTGACATGGTGATTTGTTAACAAATGGGGAAAATTTCTCGCAAGGTAAAAACCTCACCGAATGAATTTAAGGTCACCACTCCTAAAAATTCACTAATCAATAATCAAGTGGTTATAAGTATAAGGAATCTTACCACTACCCTAGCCTATCCCAAAATACCAATCTACAATTGAACCTTTGCTTTAATACTCAATTGAACTTGATATTGTAGTAGTCTTCTTTCATTTGTTGCACAAATCTTCAATCTGTAACTAACTCCTTTGCACGAATTCTAGTTCGTGACTAACTCCAGCAACTTGAATAATTATTGTTGGCTGCAAAATTCTTTACTTCGTAAACGATGAAGATTAGGAAGCACTTGGTTACAAAATTTTAAGGCGTACAAACACAGTAGTTTCACACAGTGTATATGAGTTCTGGGTCTCTATTTCCATACTTGATGACTTTTAAAATAAGTCTTATATATGACTAGGGTTGTGAAAAAAGAAACCATAATCAAACAAGTCATCATGGGCCGAATTTCAGATCTGAAAATTCTAAAATCGTAGATCTCAATAGATCGAGCTTATTTCGAGCTTCTTCATTAATCCTCGATAGCAGTATTTGTCAAGCTTCTGTCGAGACTTAATGAATCAACTTTTCTTCACTTGTTTCTTGAATCGATTTTCATGTCTTTAAAAATACCACTTGATAAGTTTAAACAACATACTTTTTGATATATTAAATCTAACTTAGATCTACCCAATTACAAGTAAAATACATTTTGTTAAAAGATTAGCCAATTACATAGAAAATATGACCCTAACATTATACATATGTAATGATTTACAGTTTCTTTGGAATAAAATTTCTACTAGTTTATTGAAAATAACAAGAAACGTGGAAAATATATCAAAAAAAGAAGAAGTCAAATACTCTTACATATTAGTATTAAATATTTTTGGTAGGGTCAGGGGCTCTCGACCCCCTGGCTCCGCCTCTATGTATAATTATCTAAATTGAGTAGAGTTACATACTAGTGATAATTACAATTGAAACATGTACTCATGATTCATATGAGAGATATATTGCTTAACAAAGCATTAGAAGTTAGAAGTAGTGACCCCTATCCTATCGTCCAACAATCTACAATAAAAAAAATAAAAAAACATTTCAAATATTAGGAAAACCAACACAAGACCCTAAACTAAAATCGAAGTATAGTGAATACCTCATTGGCATCTACATTACCCTCATCGGACTCTTCCGCATTGGAATCACCTTCATCTGCATCCGCTTGCTTGGCCTGGAGATCACCATTGCAATAGACACAGAAAATTTCGTTACTACAATTGGCGACAATGGCACAAATTAGACATTTCACGTCCCCTGGGTGCAAAGAATAGTGGACGTCGGATTTGTGCAGCTCATTACTAGTATGTAACTCTACCCAATTTAGATAATTATACATACTTATTTTATTTCCTTTGTTTTTTCTTTCTCAGTTTGGTTGCTGGGAAATTCATTATACTTCTAGTCAAAGTATAGTGAATACCCCATTGGCATTTGCATTACCCTCATCAGGCTTCTCCAGATCAGAATCGCCCTCATCAGCACTACATTTTTAGTAGCATGTAACTTTACTCAATTTAGATAATTATACATTACTTTGCTTGTTTTCTTTTCCTTTGTTTTTTCTTCCTTGGTTTGGTTACTGGGAAACTTACCATACTTCCACTCAAAGGTAGGTGGTTGGATATTCCTACACCAAGGACTAGGTTTGCCCTCTAGAAATGGGTGTAATGTCATGATTTTTAAAATCGAAAGGGGAAAGATTTTCACCAACAACAAACATAGCACAATATATACAAGTGTTGCAAAAATTAAGTCTCTACCCTAAATTTACACATACATAAAAATAAAGCATAAAGCATAAAGCATGTATACAAGCATTTGCAACAAATAATTCCAAATGCAAGGACGGAACTAGGATTCATACCTGGGGGAGCCAAATCTTAAAACCAAAAAAAATTTATGAAAATAAAAACTAATATCTATTTCATATTCAGCAAAATACTATATACAAAATAAGTATTTCTTAAACATTTAATATTATAAAATACATCAATAAAGTATAACATATATAACATACAAAATAAGGGTTTCTTATTTTGTGCGCGATTTTTGTTTAGTCCATATTTATTTATTTATTTTGTTTTTGTAGTTAAAGGGGCATGAAATTTATTTATTTATTTCATTCTCAAAAAAACAAATTATTTCTTTCTTTCTTTTCTTGTAGGTCAATATCTAAATATTTTAGAGGATGAGAGACAAATATATATATATATATATATATATATAAGGGCAAATCTTAATTTTTTGTATACCAAAATTTTTTTTTTTAGCTTATATGCATATATTAGTTTTTTTTTTGGGGGGGGGGGGGGGGGGGGGGGGGGGGGGGGGGTGGGTTGCCATGACCTCCCCTCTGCCCTAGTGTAGGTCCGTCCCTGTCCAAACGCCAACTAAAGAGTCACAAATCAAATAATGTAGATTAGGAGTAAATCAAAACTCTTAGGCCCTGATCAAGCTCCTCCGCATCAGAATCTCGATCATCAACATCCGCTTGATCAGCCTGGAGATTATTATTATTGCAACAGAGGCAACAAAATTTGTCACCACGATTGGCTACAGTGGCACAAATAAGACATTTCACGTCTCCTGGTTGCATAGGACGATGGACGTTAGATTTGTACACCTCAACTCGCTGGACCTTTCAAAAATATATAGTGCCACAAATATTACATAAACTTACCATACACCACAGTGTTTTGCTTCTCCATTTGAGGCATTTTCACGCAACTTCTCAAACAGTAATATAAAATATTGAGCCTTATACAAAAGATATACACAGTCAGTTGAGCCTATTATTTTTATTATTTAATCAGTCTTCAAGAAACAATGGTACTATGGTATTTTAGGAATAATCTTGTTTTTAATCTTCTTCCTCTTTTATACACACACTTACTCTCTCTTTAGTTTTCATTATTATGTGTTTTCTCGAGAAAGTAGGGTTGTAAATAAGCCGAACCAAGCCGATTATTAAAAGTTCAGGCTTGTTCATTAATTTTATTTCAAACACGAGCAAGGACGGACCTACACTAGGGCAGAGGGGGGCCATGGCCCCCCGTCCCCCCCCCCCCCCCCCCCCCCCCCAAAAAGAAAAAACTAATATATGCATATAAGCTAAAAAAAGAAATTTGGTATACAAAAAATTAAGATTTGCCCTTATATATATATATATATATATATATTTGTCTCTCCTCTTCTAAAATATTTAGATATTGACCTACAAGAAAAGAAATAAATAAATAATTTTTTTTTTTTTGAGAATGAAATAAATAAATAAATTCCATGCCCCTTTAACTACAAAAACAAAATAAATAAATAAATATGGACTAAACAAAAATCGCGCACAAAATAGGAAACACTTATTTTGTATGTTCTTTGTTGATGTATTTTATAATATGAAATGTTTAAGAAATACTTATTTTGTATATAGTATTTTGTTAAATATGAAATAGATGTTAGTTTTTATTTTCATAATTTTTTTTTTGTTTTAAGCTTTGGGCCCCCTAGGTATGAATCCTGGTTCCGTCCTTGAACACGAGTTAAGCTTGAGTTTATTATCAAAGAAGATTATATGTTTAAGTTTGGTCAATTTTATTGTCGAACAAACTCGAGTTTTGTGTAAGAGGGTACTTGATTAATTTATTCTTTTCCCATATATTGTAAAACCATGACCAAAATTTCTTCTCCTTTAAAAATCTATAAAAATTTACTACAAATGAGCTCTATACTATCAATAAACTATAAATACTAAATTTCATATTATATTAACCTATTTACAAACTTACACAATCCATTTTTCAAGTCTATGTATGTATATTTTTAGATAAGTATACATATAAAATATAACATTATATATAGTTAAATTAAGAGACTATATTTTCACAAGTTATTCACAAACACATTGTTATGTTTGAGATAAGTTAACATTATTTGACAAGTGAACTTTGCTTGTACAAACGAACATTAACAATCCCTTTCCTTGAGCTCAAGTTGTTCATAAACCGCTTGGCTCACTTACTACTTTATGAGAAAGAACTATGAGATGAGTTATACACCAAAAAATGCGTGAACATGATAAAATATTCCAAGGGAAAAATTGTGGAGAGAGGGAGAGAGAGGTTTATTCATTCTTCCATTAGCAATTGCTTCCACAGTGGCGGCATGAAATCAAAAGTCACTTGTCAAATGAGATGCCATACCTTTATTTCGAAAGCTTATTCAATCTCGAAATATTTGTTTGCGGCACTTTGTTTACAACTTTAAACATAGAACTATTCAACTTTTGCACTTATATTCAACAGACATCTTTTAGAAAGATAGGTATCCCATTGATCACTTTAATTATATACTTTTGAAATTGCAGTACCAGATGAAATCGTCGAGGACTAGATAATACTATTTCAGAACTTTATCGTGAATCATTTGCTTTTGGAAGATATGACATATTGCATATATCTATCATACAAAAAATAAAAATCATCTTGAACATATATGAAAAATCATCTTCATTATTGGCTTCAAATTACACCATATACTCTATAATAGAAATTGGATCTTAGAATCTTTGAAATGACTACATTAGATGGATTTGTGACAAGTGACTATTAATTATGAAGATATTTTGCTTTAAATGAATTAAACTTTATTTATTAAGGTAGCTTAATTCAAATAAAACTCTATTACCTAAATTTCACAAAATTTAGGGCCTGTTTGGTAAGCGTATTTAAATATAATTTTTTGTTTTGCAGTCTATAAAATGGTGGGTCCTACTCTTGAATTTATTGTTTGACTAATATTTTCTAAATACAATTTTCAAAAAGCTGTATCTTATTTTCCTTGGTTTAGAACAGAATTTTGAAAACGGCTAAGGTGGTGTTTTTAATAACATAATTGTAAATAAATTGGAAATAATGGACCCCACATATTTGTCCAAATTCTTTTATCTTTTAAATTAAGAAGTTTATCTTTATCACAAAAAGAATTCTCACACTTCAAATTTGAAACTTATCACTAAAAATAAAAGTACATGATGAACTCTATTCCCTTATCATTATCCACAAAAAAAGGTAATCTACAGGTTCTACTTGTTAATTTTTATAAATATACTTTTTTTTAATCTCAAAGATAGAAATGGTCTCCTAAACAATTTTTTTTATTTTTAGTATTTTGAAAATTATTCTTAAAAGTGGAAGCCAAATACGTATAATATAAAATTTGTTATCTGAAAACTAGTTTCAAGTTCAATTTTTTGAAAAAAAAATTATACTGTTTCAAAAACAAAAACAAAAATTCTCCTACCACTCAGGCTCTTAAATTTCTATTTCAACTTTTTTTGGAATTTAAAATAACATTTAATACTTATTTGATCATTTATCATGATTTTGTAATATACTAACCTCTGAGTACGCATGTTGTGCGTGCTCAGAGGCTCTTCTATTTTTTTGGGTAAAAATTAATAATTTGCATATATTATGTAATTTGGAAATATATATATATATATATATATATATATTTCAAAAAAATAAAAAGAATAAACTTTAAAGATAAACAGTAACTGTAATTCTTTTTTGAACGTGTGTTTAAAAGTGGTGTAATGATAAAGAGAAAAGTTTGGGTAGGAAAAATAAGATGAATGTGAGGAAAAAAAATGCTAAATTTTAAGGGTTCTCTTAGATTTTTATTTTTTAAATTGGGGGTGTTTTACTTTTATTCGGATGAAAAAAGAATAAAAATTAAAAGATGCTAAATTTTAGTGAATAAAAAGATGAACGTGAAGGAAAAAAAATCCTAAATTTTAGGTGTTCTCTTTTTGAATTAAAAATAAATTTTGTTATTTGACATTTATGACACTATTTCTAAATGAAGTTACCTTTTATTAATGAGAGTATTTTTGAATCATATAAAAATCCAATTCAAAAAGAGAAATCATTATATATATATATATATATATATAAAATAGAGTAAAACTTTTGTTTATGCCAAATGGCTCAATATTTTTATGTATCATTCCTTAAATTAATGCATTTTTGTCACATGACTGATTAATTATAAGATAATTAATTAATTTTAGTGACTCACTATTTATTTAATTTGTACAATTTTATTAATAAAATATTTTTTCTTTTACATATAATTTTTAATTAATCCGTGTATCGTATGGGAATACTGCAAGTGTGTGTGTGTGTGTATATATATATATATGAATTCTTTGCTAAAAAAGTCATATTGTCCTCAAGTACAATAAAGAAAAGCGGTATTTTGTGATTGGTCAACTAAAATTTTGTAGTTCAACTAACACTCCTGGAGTTTTTAAATATTGAGAGTGCCATTTAATATATTCCCCAAGTACGTTGAAGAAAAGCAGAATAATGCTGTGATTTAAAATTGAACCATTAATACCATAATAAGGACTTAGAGAAATCTTAAAAATATGTTAGCAAACAATTTTCGATATCATTAACATTAAGTTAGTAATTTACCTGTTTATATAAAGAAAATGTCTTCTCAAAAGTTGTCTTAGGGAAAATGAATTTTTCTCTAAATGTTATCAGAATACAAATAGATACCCCTTTGTCAACAAAGCTAGCGTATATAGCATCCGGATAGTTTAATGCTATTGTAGGCTAATTCACCATCAAAAGGAATTTAAACAGTATTAGAATAAAATGGCACTCTCAATGAATACATGATTAGTCATACACACCAAAATTTAAGACTTTACGTCTTTTTCATATTTTTAAAAGCTTGAAAAACATGTAACCAAATCAAAGATTCGGATGATAGCTTGAAAACGTGGAAATTGATTTCTACAAGTATAAGCTTCGTCGATCACGCAGGGCGTTGATGTGATTGGAATCATAACGGAAATCTAGACAATTTATTACTACTAATTAAACGTAGTAATCATATGTTAAAACTCACCCCCTATATATAGAAATAACATTTATTGAGTCTAGGACGGACCTACTTAATTACTATATATAAATTTATTTATAAAGTTTGGTCCTCTAAAAATCATACCTATTAATTAATGCCAAGAATTCAACTTATCCAAAAAGACCACAAGAAAAATATTAAGAAATTAACGTCTAATTGCCGGAATACCGGCCCATAACATATGGTCTTTCTTAAAATAAATTAATAAATAAATTAAACATTTTTTCGGTACATTTTTTCTACTTTTATTGTGTTTCATGTGGCTAAAATCATTTACAAAGTGAATTTGTTTTTTATAATTAGTAGAGAGTTAAAGGCAAGCTGAGAATAAAAGGTCAAGCGTTTTTTAGTAAGGTTATTCTATTCCTTCTAAAGATTAAATTCTATAAGTTAGGATGTAATGTAAAACTCAAGTTTAACTTCTCCAATCCCAACATGCCACATCATCACATTATATATCAAATAATAGGTATAACCACACTCAATCAATTTTAATACCCATTTGAAAATTTAACTTAACTGTGAGTTTATTAAAATGTTATTATGTGTAATAGGATCTATTAAGTTTTAAGTAAAAAGCTCCTTCTCAAAAAAAAAATTTTAAGTAAAAAGTTAATGTGGCAATATCTTTTTGAATGATATAAAACATGAGTTTTACACCTCATCTTTACCAAATTTAGACTCTTATTTCTATTGTTATTCTATTATTTCTATTTTAAGGAAGCTCCCTCATTTTGGATATGCATATATATATGTTTGTACTATTTTTATCAATATATTTCATATTAGTTATTTTTCTTGATATTTTGAAGGAGATAATAGTAGATATGAAACACAAAATTTTTTTTTTATCACTTTTCTTTGAAATATGCTAGTAATTGGTAAGAATTAGTTGATCAACCTACCAATTTGTTTATAGAGCAATCTGTCAGTTTTTATTGCAACTATACAACAAACATTTTCATCTGTGGTATTATCAAAACTAGTTTCACAACAAAATGAAAGATAATTTTTAAAAGTGCTCTTTGATTTTTTACACTAAAAAATAAATTACTATAAGATTTAGTACATATTCAATTTTAAATGGTTTTAGGTATTTTAAAAAGAATGTCAAGTCATATTTTAATAAGTAAGTTGTTTATAATATATTGAGGAACAATTATTCTGTATCTTTTCTTCTTAATTTATATCTTGTTAACACTAAATAGATGTTAATTTTATTTTTTTAGTACTTTTCTCTCAATCTTAGGATATTTTTTATTTTTTTCTATATATAAAAGTTATTCATGCTTTGGTTTAATTCCCAAAAATAAAATTCTGGTTCAGCCATATATGAAGTGAATCTTTGAGGGTTTGAAACAGTGTGCATGGATTCTCATGATTCATGTTAATTAGACAGAATCTGCAAACTTGCAATAGTTTTTTTTTTTTTTTTGATAGGACAAACTTGCAATAGTTTGCCGACTATGTTAGACGTAGAAGTTGACAACGCCATCATGATACATAATGGTTCTATTAATATTCTGAAAAAACATGTGGTCAGAGAAACAAAAAAAAAAAATCGGAAGATACTGTTTTACACTTCTTATGTATTTGTAAACATACCGAGCATAATTTTACATGTTATATACACTTTTTCATATTAACGTCTACATTAATAGTGGGTTCTAATTAGTTTAATTGGTTGATTGGTGTCTTGGTCTGATGATATACAGTTATCATCAAAAGCGGACGTCATAAGTTGAAACTCTCTCAAAATAAAAAATAAAAAAAACATCTACATTAATAATGATGTACATTGATAAATGTGAGAAAATCAATGCACAATTCTATATTAATTTTTCACTCATCATTATTATACATTTCATTCCTATAACGTTTATAATATTTAAAAAGAGAAATGAATAAGGTAGTGAGAATGTACACCAACAAACGTGAGAGAATGAATGGCCTAATAATTTTGCTTGTTTGGATGTGACATGCACAATTCTATACTATACATGACGTTGCACGCGTCTTTTGGTAACAGATGGCAGGGGCAATAGTAGACTGTATGATCTCCGTGTGGGCTGCTATCTGATTAATATATATAAAGAGAAAACTTGTATGAGGAGCTTGGTACTTATACACTACATGACAGCTTAATAATTTGCGCCGCAAACGCAAATTATAATTCATATCACCACAGTAGTAGTACAGACACAGGCAGAGAGAAAGAGCGGAAAAGAGAAAGAGAGAGAGTTTATTACTTATTAGGCGGCCAACACAATCCAATATCCATGCATAACTATCACATGAAGGATTTTAGAGCAAAATAATTTGAGACCCACATCCTGTCAATGACATAAAAAATCAACACAATACCATACAGCTTGGCATTTACGTGGATGCTGACTGACTCATCCATTATTTGCCTTCTAAAAACACGGATTTTAAGCCCCCCGACTAAACCCTATAATGGCCTATTGACTATACTGTTGACTGTCAGTGTATAGCTAGCTGTTAAGTAAGTCCTGGCATTAGAAAGCTATATTTCAACTAAACCCAACATTCATTTTCTCTAAATTAAGCTGTTCTTTTTCCCTGGTGATTCCTTTTTTGACAAAAACCCCCCATTGTTGTTTTGCTACTTCTTGAACTTGCACCGAGTCATGTGATAAATTTTTTATTTGATTTCTTTTGCTTGTCTTTTCACCTTCTTAATAATAGAGAGAGCAACAGTTGCCGTCATAAGTAGAATCCGTGTTCTAGAAGCTAAAAGCAAGCACCAATTTGAGACAGGTTTCCAAATTATCAGCTGTAGTAATCCAAAACAAGTGAATATTGTTAGAGATGTTTGTGATTGAAAGAGAGATAGAAAACAGAAAAGCATTGATGGCTTGAGTTCACGGGGAAAAGTATTTGATGAATGCATCTTTATTATATGATTTTGACATCACTATAAACCAAATTTAGGGTTCGTTAATATATAATTGTGATGGGTAATCATACCATAATATGGTGCACTCTCACACATGCAATAACCCTTACTTGATAGATAGTGTTGCTTCACATTCGAGGGATTTGTTTTGCCGTGAATAATTAATAACAAAATAGCATTTGGCTGAGGATGTGACTCTTAAAATTGATATATCTATTGATAACAAATATGTCTATTTTTAGGAATATGTGCTTGCCTATGCATATCCATGGGCATCCATTTGAACATGTACACAGTTTTTTTCTCTACAAACACAAATTCTTATATTTGTGTTCCCGCCTTAAAAGTACTACTAACCATTTACATTATGACCAACAAGATTTATATAATAGAGAACCATAAAGCTAACCCCAAAATTATTTTATTTATTCTAGAAGTGCGTATACCTCCAGTAGATTTTGATAATTGGTTCATAATATCTTCAATATGAATTTATGTGTCTGCACTACAATACAAGACAATTATATGATAAATTTTACTCGTTGAAGAGACAATCATGTTCTAGTTTTACATCCATCTTGTGAGACAAAGACGCGTGTAGGGTGTTGTTTGGCTATTAACAAATGTCGACAACAAACAATATAATTTCTAGGGCTATATCAATCATGGGTTCACCTAATCAATCAGATCGAGAGATTCTAATTTTAGAGGCCTACCCCACCATTAATCCTATAATTTAAAAACTATGGATGCTTTATATAAACTAGGAGGAGCTGAGATGATTTTGACAACACAATCGAACAGGAGTTTTAACTGTTTTTGCTATAGCTGGAGGAGTCATTAGCCTATAGCTTAAAAGTAATTCCTTTAGGAATCTTTTCAAACCTGTTTGTGGGGTGGGTAGGGATAGACATGTCTATATATACTTGAACCTAATCCATTGTCATCAGCAAGGAAAGCTTCACTTTAACTAAACATTTCATTGGATTCTAATAAATGCTGATATAATTGACGCAGTCAGTTTTTTTAGCCCTTTTTGGTGGGTCCAATTCTCTTATTTCTCTCTTCCTTTAAATTCCTCCTCCGGCCCAATTTATATGGTTCGGAGTTGGAAGAGTCTTCTAAAATAAATAAAAAAATAAAAAAAAGGAGTTAGAAGAGGAGTGGAAGCCTTGACAATAAAGGAAGTAAACATTGAATATAAGCTAATTGGAGTCACTGAAATTCAATATTAATGCTCAGATAGAAAACAAATTGGCAGCAATCTGAGTTAGGTGATGACAATGGTACGAGGCTGCGGCTCTTTTAATTGAACTTCATGAGTGTAATCATGAAAGAGGCTGAGCTGGACTCGAGGTGGCAAGTGAAGATGGTGCTACTTCAATTTGGATTATAGAATCTTCAGAACGTATAAAACAAATTGTATTTGTACATACAAACAAATCATACATATGTATATTTCAATGAGCTGGACTAGGAGTCACGGAGAATGATAGTGCTAGTGCAACTTGGTTTCAAATTAATTACATAAAAAATATATTTATTTATACAAATACGTACATGAGTATATTCAAAGCAAAGCAATACCTTAATTAATTATTATATAACTCTTTCAATTACATCAAAGAAAACATATTTGCATATGTATACACATAGTAATGCCTTGTATCATATCACTCATTGTCAATTTAGTTGGAGTAATATTTTGGCAATTAATCCTACTATAGTAATTTGATTGCTATATCTCCTCATATTCTTTATGCATGCAAATGCTATCTTATTTACAAGATATTCATGTTTTTATTTTCTTTCTCAAACATATACAGACAAAACTTAACAAATAACTAAATGTTAAAAAAGAAGCATCGTTAGAAGAGGAAGAGGAACCCCACGCCACTATATACCTAAAACAAAAAGGCTAGCCCGCCTCCCAGTTATAAGGACCTCCCAACTTTCACTAGACAAGAACAAGAACAAGAACTTATCCATCCAAATTTTATTGGAAGAAGGGAGTCCCAATCATAATTCCCCTTCCCGCATGCCACGAGCTATGAAACACCACCATCCTATTCCTAGCTAGCTAGCTCTGACTAGTCGTCTTTGGCTTGTCAAGATACGTACATGAACTTACAAGCCTGTGATCATATTCCTTACCTCTAATGACCACAATACCATGCACCCCATGTGAATTCTCCATGGGTTCAGCGCTAGGTGCCAAGGGTTAGATTGAGATGGTTGAGGAGTTTCCAGACAAACACCGGCGCTGGGAAGCACATGCTCGGACGGAGGTATTCTTTGGCATTGGGGGTAATGCTCCCAAAAAAAAAAAATACTAGTACATATAGACACCAATTTTAGTAATTTAGTTCAATAAAATTACACTTGGCTCTCCTTTAACAATTTCATCAATACTTTTAAAGGTTATAAAAAAATTTATAGATCTAAAATCTAAAACAAAATTAAAAAACCCAAAAAATTAGCACAACAAAAAAATTACCAATAGCAAAACTAGAAAACATTAAGTCCATTCAACCAATTTTATCAAAGACAAACAACTCAACCCTTTAAAAAATTTTAAATAAGTTTACCATAACCCAACAGCAGACACACACATCAAAAATACACACAAAAAATCATAAGCATCTAAGAAACCTAACCGGAGAAGAGAGTGAGAAATTGCGGAGCGAGCATTTCAATTATGAATATCATCGAAATTGACATTCACAACAAAATGGAAGATGAGTTTTTTTACGGACGCTATAATGTTATTCATTAATTAAAAGGGTTATCACTGCAACAATTAGTACAGATTCAATCATAAATGATTTCAAAAAAATTTTAAAACACCGAGTTCTCTTTTCATAAATGATTGCATTGTAATGTATTAAGAAACAATGATTTTGTACGTTTTTATCTTTGTTGAAGGTTTTTTAATACTAAATGGATGTTTATTTGAAGTTTCTTAGTACATATATATATATATATATATATATTTTTACTTCTCTAACTTCAAATTTTGGCTCCGTCTTGAGCACAAGCTACCTTTGAATTCAGACTGGTAGAAGCATAACCCGTCCTCGTGATATCCACATGCATGCTTGTCAGGATTGGGGATTCTTAACCTAACTTTAAGAGAGATCTGGTACATAAGACGTAAAGTAATTACAAGCTTGTTACATATATATATATATATCTCATAAAAAGAAACCTTTCACATTTTGGTTGTCTCTTATCTATATTGTCATCAAAAATTTTAAAAGCCCAAAATTTCCCACGTTATCATTATAATATGTTTTCTTAATTTGATTTTTGCTAATTAAAAGCTAATTAAAACTCAATATTTTATTATGATAAAACAGCCTAACACTAAACAAGTTCTAATTAAGTTGTGTTTGTGTCATTTATAAACAGATTAAAAAATAATTATCTTGCATCTTTTTTTACAAATTCTTTGATTTGACTTTATATATACCCATTTTTGGGTTTGGGAGAACTATTTCCATTATAACAATGATTTTGTACTTGTAGCTGACGGAGCCATTTCTAAGCCACGAACAATGACACAGATTCATGATTTTCTGCCGTTACAAAGCTGACACTTGATAACATTAGTTACTCGAATTTGACAAGAACACATAGTTGGTCGTGTTCTCCTTTATTGTAATTAAATTACATCATACATATAGATATTGTAATGGTACAAGGAAGAACACTAGCCATATATTTGATATACCCTAAAAAGACTAATCTAGTCATAATTGATGCACCTTATATGGTTATTTATAAAGATTAAAAATCAAATCAACCTAGTATTTTCCCAACGCAGAATTCAGCACACACCCCACAACTCACACTCAACTAATTCAATATCAATCTAGGGGATCAAAATCTACCTCACAAAAATTTATGACATCCTCGTTAAGGTCTACTTTGTGTGGCAGTGTCTTTGAGCTCACATAGAATTACTTGGTTGGCTCTAATACTATTGTAACAACCAAAAAAAAAAAAAAAAAAAGGTTAACCACGTCCATGATATAACCCAAAATAACTAGTTTGGATTGTGATGTCCTAGATTAATGTTGAATTAGTTGAGTGTATGTAGTGTGGGTGTGTATTGAGCCCCACATTGGCCATATAGTAGGTCGATCTGGGTCCTATAAACAACTACAAAGAATATCGATTGTGACTTAACTAGTCCTGAGGTATAGTATAAATGTGACTAACTTAATCATTTTGGAATATAATATAAATGAGATTAACATTTTTCCTTGAATTGTAATAAATATAATGTTTTAGCTTAAAATTCCATGATATTTTTTACCGTTAGCCTATGTACTTTATAAATTCTCAAAATTCTTATATACATTTTTCTTATCATTTTAAATAAACTACACTTATACAAACACACTTGTAGGGTTAAGGGCCCAAATCACATATTGGGCCTTAGGCTTTGGCCGAGAGCACGAGTAGTCCGAGGACGAACAAATAGAAATGAGTGGTTCAGACTCAGGACTTAATGAGCAAGATGCAAATGGGAAGGTGGTCCGAGGAGGAATATCTCCTCGGATAAGCTAAACACAAATCAGATATAAATCCTATAGATCAAAGTGACCTTCCAAGAAGCTCTAGTGATAGGGACGTGCCTCACGAACATACGAGAAGGAAGGGAACCCAAAAATATCTAAAGGAAAGTTGCTACCACCGCATTGAATGCATTGCAGCTACTTTTCTAACTGCATTTATGTAGAGAAGACTCCTAAACAGTGCTGCCTTGACTACCACAACTCACAGAAAGCCAAAAAGGGTGTCTAGTGGGACAGGCACTCAAGTAAGAGCTCAAATAATCAACAAGTGTAGGATCAAGATGGTCTAAGGGGATCTATATAATGTAAGAGACCCTCCATGAGGTAGGGATCGAAAAATCAAGAAAGAAACACTGTGGCAATCTAGAACCAGACTTGTAATCAAACTTCGAAATCAATACACAAGAATCAGTCTCCTCAGACTCTATCAAGGACGTTTTTCCTTAGTAAAAGTTTGTTATTTTCCTTCTTTTGTCATCAAGATCTGTTTACTTGTTGCTTAATTCATTAAAACCCAGTTTTTCAACCCATTATCTACAAATTTATTGTTTTGCGACTTTTTGGGCCTAAGTCCATATACTTTTTGGGCTAGGAATTCAAATCCGGTCCTTACAACAGTCATAACAAAATTTGGATTTATAGACCTTTCTTACATCAATTGAAATAATATAAGTATTACACATTGTCAATGTATCCTATGATTCGTTGTAGTGTTTCTTTTTTCTTTTTCAAATTCTATCGGTTGAAAAGTTTTAACCTTTAAAAAAAAATTAATTGCTCCAATCAAAACTTTATAATTTAAACCAATAAAAATTCATATTGGAAAATTTTATTAATACAAGATATCATCTATTTGGTTTAATTACATAGTTTGTCTTACCCCATGTTTCCAAATGGTCCATATCTCTATTATGAGGTTTAATTTTAGTGCTTAAAATTTTAAGTTTGTGTTAAAAAGGTCCATGTTGTTACTCTTGCTTTGATTTTGAGTTGAAATTCTTCAACAAAATCTAAGGGATTTTGATAGCAATAAAGGAGGGAAGAGATTGGTTAATCAAATAAATTGTTTTCTTCTTTTATATTTGTTTGAAGACAGAGAAAATCAAAGTAAGAGTTAACAACATAAACTTTTTTTGACCTAAAATTAAAAATACAAAGACTAAAATAAAACATTTCAAAGGATGAGGTGGAAAAAGTTGAAGACTAAATGTGTAATTAATCATATTTTGTCTTATAGAATTTTGCATTTTCACTTATATAACTGATTCTAAACTTAAATTTTTTTTCTTATTTCAAGTAAATAAAAAAGACAAAAAGATAAAATTTCTAGGTGAAATTCCAAATCAAAAAAAAAGTTACTCATAACGATTTTGAACTCTAAGCTCACATGAGTATGCATTACACATGTGGCTAATGGAAACCTTGCAAAACCACGTTTGCCACACATTCATCTTAAATTCTTATGAACATTGTTACGGAAACAATTTATTTCACAACCTTTTTTCTTGATAATTCAATTATTACAATATGTGGGGATGAGGATTTAACTTCTTCTTTTTTTTTGGAGAAGGTTTCAACCTATGGCGTCCACTCCTGATGATAGCTCTTTATTATCAAACCAAGATACCAATCAATTTTGTGATGTAGGTGGGGATTGAAACTCAAATCTCTTATTCAACTACCAGAGACTTTATTAGTTGAGTTAACTGGAACCTAAATAGGAATTTAACCTTAGTACTCTTTATGAAACCAAACAATGTTATTGATGATTGAATTTACAAGACTCTTTGCACTAAATTCACCTTTTTATTTCACAATCTACTAAGGTGATATATTTGAGGTGTCTAAAAACAAGTTATTAATTTGAGTGATAGACAACTATTTTATTTGAACTCATCATTAATATTACTTTTATTTTTAACCATTCATAACTTAACTAAGCAAAATATGAAATTAAAAAAAATGGTAAAATACTATTTTAGTTCCTTAACTTTACAAAAAAATTTGTTTTTCGTTTTTAAATTTTTAAAAGTTCTTTTTTCATCCATAAACTTTGTAAAGGGTTTTTTTTTTTTTTTTTTTCCAATAGTTAAGAGAAAAAAATAGGGACAAAAAAAATAATTTTTTTAATGATTTAGAAATAAAAAAAGAACTTTGTTAAAGGTTTATAAGGACCAAAAATAGAAAAAAAAAATCAATAATTTAGGGACAAAAGAAAAAAATTTCAATTGTTTAAGGATGAAAAACAAACTTTTTAAAATTTAAAGACAAAAAACAAATTTTGATAAAATTTAAGAACTAAAATAGTATTTTACCTTTAAAAAAAAAGTAGAGCAAATTGTGCTATCAAACTTCTTTTGATAATTTTTTTTTTCTTTGTTTTTATAGTGGATAACCAAAGTTATTCAATTATGATTGACGCATTAGCATTTCAAATCAATTTTGGCGCCTTCTAGAGACATTTTTATTTTCTTTTTCTAATGAATCGCCATTATAGAAGCTCATGAAAAATATGGTTTTATTTCTTTCTTAGTTTTCTAAGACACGGGTACCAAGTCCTGTCATTTTAATGGATGGCATATTCCCCCCTATGCTTTGTTAATATTCCCTGGATTCCCCTACGGCCCCTACCCATATAGACTATAGCAATCTTCACTTTCACGATTATGTCTGCCGTCTGCGGAAACAGCAATCAAACAGCCCCCTTGGCGGAAAACTAATAAAATTATCATTTATATTATGTATCAACATTTAGAAATAATATTTTAAAAATAAATTAAGATACTCTTTCTTTTAAAATATACATCAATATTGGGTTTCTTTTATATAATTTAATTTTAAATATTATGTTTTAAATATATAGTTAACTTGTTTTTAATAAATTTGATAGTTATAATTAGGAGAGGCGATTGGAACTATAAACGTTTCAATTGAAAAAAATAAAAAAGTGTTAATTAAATTACAAGACCTTTTTTTAGCTAACTTTCTCATTGCTTTTTCAAAAAAAAAAAAAGCTAACTTTCTCATTTTTAAGGTAAAATATATAGCTAAATTAAAATTTTGTGAAGTATGAACTACCTTCAATAAATTTATCATCATTAATGTTTTATAACTATCTCAATTTTTTTTTTCTTTTTGTTAAATAAATGAGAGATTCTATCCATATAATGATAATTTTAAAATTTATGAAACATACAACAAATCAATTAGTTTTAGATATTTAAATAATTAATATTATTTTACATATCTAAACATGTACAAATTAAATAAAGAAATAACTTGGTTTTTTAATGTTTATTAATGACAAAAGCAATAGGGATATAAAGCTCTCTCAACAAAAGAAATTCTAAAAGGCCATTCGTTTCTTTTAGTATCTTTTTTTTTTTAAGAAGACTTTTAAGGTCTGTTTGGATACAACTTATTTTGCTGAAAACTGAAAACACTGTAGCAAAATAATTTTTAAATGTATGAATAATGTTGTGGGACCTATTTTTAATAAAAACTTGCTGAAAAAGTTGCTGAAAAGTTGCTGAATAGTACACTGGTGTGCACTGTGACCAAAAGTCAAAAAACACGGCTAAAAAAAAAAAAAAAAGGGAAAACGCACAAACTGAAAACGCAAACACGCAAACGCTATATCTAACCCGGGCTTTAGTGTTTTTTTTTTATAGCACATTTTCAAACTACACTTTTTTAAAGTATAGCATTTTAAAAATAAATTTCTTAAGTACATTTTAAAAATAATTTTTTTTTTCAAAAAGTTGAAAAATTAGTTGATTCACTTAATCATAAAAGCCAATTTCTGCCTTCCTATTGGCCTATAGTTGCTTTTCCTCCTAAAGACAAATAAAAAGTTGAGACTCTTACTTTTAGTTAAAAAAAAAAGAGGAAAAGGGAATTGCTATTCTATACGTGAAGATATATATTTTCTATGCAACTCATTTGAAGTACATAAATACGGCACAAGAGAATAGTAAAATCAAGGTAATTAACTAAATGACATATGACATGAGACCTTTAAAATAAGTGGAAGTAAATTTACATGGACTTTATGATAAATGGGGAATTTATAAAAGCAAGGGTTTATGGCCCCTTTAGGCCTTAACAACTTGTATCAAATATATAGGTGGTGCATTCGAGAAAAAGTGAAAGGCGTTGAAAACGTTTTACTATGTATGGTGAAAGATAGGGAGAGGAAAGAAAAGGGAAAGGGAAAGAAAAGACAAATTGTGAGATCCACCATCACTACTCTATCTTGGCTATCATTCTCTTTCTGATTTGGGATAAAAAGAAATGATGGGCTTAGGAGGAAAATGCGCTCTTTTCTCTCTTTCATTTCCCCCTCAAATCAAACGTAGTGCTCGTTTGGCTTGCACGTTTACGTTTGACGTCTGCGTTTCTTCAGCCCTTTTTTTTTTTTTTTCATATCACGCGTTTCCAACGAAATTGTACTATAGCAGTACTGTAGCAGCTACTGTTCAATGAACAGTAGCCGCAATAGTTGACTTTTCAACACAAATTTCACTGTTTATGGACCCACAAATTTCACTTTTCAGCAACTTTTTCATTAAAAATGGGTCCCACAGTACTATTTACACATTTAAAAATTATTTGCTACAGTATTTTTCAGTTTTCAGTTTTCAGCTATATCCAAACGGACGCGTAATATTAGTGTCTGTCATACTTACATTAAATGACATATGCATGCGTTAAATATATATATTAAAAAAAAAAATCTTGTTTATCATAAGAAATTCAAATACTCTACTTTCTCAACCAAAAAATAAAAATAAATAAATAAATCAAAAGTTCTAAAAATGTGTTTTTCTCCCCTTATTTAAAAAGCAGAATGCATGTATGAAATATATCTTCTAAGTTATATTTGTACAAAATAATTCTAATTTGACAAAGTTTTATTTCCTTATCAACACCATGGCTCTTTGTCATTTTAAGTTATGATATTACAATTAGCATAATTATAAAATAAAAATAAATAAATAAATAAACAATATTCACACGCGCGACACACACAGATTTACAACTCAGCGAGAACTATTTATTTGCTTGAAAGAGACAAATTGATGTCATATATACTCAATGTATTAAAAATTAAATCACTGTTTAGTTAATATCTTAAATCAATTGGTTTTGATAATATTTTATAAAATTATACTAAACTAACAAAAAAATACCTTGGCAAACAAATCAGGTTCAGGCAAAAAAAAAAAAAGGTTACAAGCGAGTCAGGTTGACACGTATTTTTTCACATGCAATAATAGTAATAATAATCATATCGTCATTGTTTTCATGTCAATACAAATAAGAGAACAAATAACAAAATACACAAAAATTAAAATTAAATAATACATAAATTCTTATTATTACTTTATACAATCCAAAACTCACTAATGATATCATCATTATAAAAGAAAAAAAAATACTAAATTTCATTGCCCACATCAAGTGTGCAATAGTAACATGTGAGAAGTGAGATGAGAAGATTGGGAGTGAGAGTGACTAAAAAGCAAAGGCAAAGACAATAACAATTCAAATGTTTAGGTTTAGTATAGGTTTAATGATTTTGTTTTCTAATAATGGTGTGTTGTGGCATACAAAATTATTAGGCTAGTGTGTGAAAGATGGAGCGTGATGTGAATTGTCAATTTTGAATTTGTCCATTTAGTCTTATTTTTATTTTTATTTTTAAATGGTTTTAAAAGTGAGTCAATCTATCTAACTCACAAATTAACCCAACCCAACTCAAAAATTAAACGAGGTTGACCGATAAAAAAATCTCAAATTGAGTCAAGTATTTTCCTTTGGCTTCAAGTCAAGTTAATGGGTCTAGGTCCAATTTCGTCATGTCTAACTACTGCCAAAAAAGTAAATGTCATGGACCAATATATTTTTTTAGGAACAATATATCATTATCATAAATACTAAATGTGCATATGAAAATATTAAGAAAAAATATATTATACTATCCCATCTAAATATTATCGGGGAGAGGGGGGAAGATCAATTTAAAAATAGTTCCTGTTATAAGTAGACCTAAATTTACCTGGAGTTAAATGGATCGGGCACATGTTGGCCCAATTCTCAAGATAAACCAAGTATTTTTATTTAGGTTCAGGTTAGGTTTTTGAGCTCAAGTCCAATTTTGGCAGATTACTATTTATTGGAATATTGTAAATGTAATTAATACATGTAGACAATCTTTTGTTCTCCATAATCCATCCGTACATATTATTATTAATTATATTTGTTTCATTTCAGTTCTTTTACAGAAAAATCTAAAAAATACGTTGAGAGTTAGCTAAAGTTTGGACTCTCTCTGACCCAAATCCTACTCATATGCCAACAAATAAACCCAAACCAAGCCACTAGGTCCAATCCAACTAACCCTTATGTTTGGTAGTTGCGTGTATGTAAATCATACCTATAATTATTCATGATTTATTTAGATCTTATGAGCATGCCCATCTAGTATTGTATATTTTATCTAAAGTGCTTCATCAAAAATTCACTTTGTCTATTGTATTCACCCACTCACATTTACAATTACAATACACCACTCTTCATCTTACAACCATCATGCCAAACCCAAACCCATACCCACTTTTCATCAACTTCGTTCTTCACTTTCTAGTTACATCAGAGGGATCAATAACCAACAATGTCATCTCTAAAGAAAGAGAGGAATCGAGTAGTTTCATATTCGTGAACAGTGTGACCCAAGTAGATCCGAAGCCCAAAACAAGAAGATCGGTGCAGCCCGAGCTTGTAGATCCATTTGACCCGATCCAATGTGCCATGTGACCCGAGCTTGTAGATCCAAATCTGTCTCGTGTACCTAACTCACACTGGTCAATCTTCTAGATCTAGATCAAAAAGTAATATATAGAGTAGCTACAATACTTTTGTAAATATGAATAATATTGAAACATTGTATAAAATTTTTAACAGTAATGCATAACCGACTATGGGTGGTTTTTTTTAGTGAAAAAAAATATTAACAATATTATCCACTTTAAAATGTATTTTAGATGAGAATACTCTAACATGCATCTTATGATTTTGAAGCGTATCAATTTTTATTTTTTATTTTTTTATATCTTAGCGGGCTTTCATATTGGTTAAAATTGTTGTGTTAATGATGATTTGAAAAAAGAATTTCATAACAAGTTATACTATAGACATATCATATAGGTTATTTTTTTAGCTTGAATTTAACCCAATATTGAATTTAACACAGTATGCTTTCATATGGATATTATTTCGTTGTTAATGATGATTAAGGAAAAAGAATTCCATAACAACTAACAAGTCATGTTAAGAATAGAAGTTATTTTTTTAGCACAGTTAATAAACCCAATCCAAATGTCAACCTAATCTGGGAGCTACCACCGTGGAGGCCCCTCTCCCCTCTCCCCTCTTAGTCTTCGGGTCAATTTATTTATTTATTTGTGTGTTTGAACTAGCATTAATGGATGACGTGCCATGGCCCAAATGAAACTTTAGAAACATTAGAGGCTAAAATGAAAATCACCCCAAACATTAAGGGCCATTGTAGTCTAATTATTTTCATTAAAAAAACACAATTTGCATGACCATCAAAAATATGTATTAAGAGTGTAGTGTAGTATAACTTGCTACCCTCTCTTAAAAGTTACTATAGTTTTTTAGTATAGTTTGTGATGTGCTTTATGTTAGAATCACATTCTATCTACCTATTGGGTGTGTGTATCCCAAAAATAAGGACTCCTTATTACCCTCATGATCAAGCTCTCATTGGTCATGATCCTGTTTTCATCCCTGATTTAGCTGATGACTAATTCTATCAACATAAGCTAACAAAATTGCTAAAACCATTGCTGATGAAAGACCTATTAGAAGAACTGCTCTCAGCTACTTTTGATGGATGTGAAATAAATGGTAAAAGTTTGGTTCGTACTTTCTTGATTCACTTCGCTGTGCAAATAATATCAAGGTGCTTTTGTGCTTTCAACTACTTTTGAATGACAACTGAATAGTAAAAGTTGATTCTTGCTACTATTACTTCCTGAATAATTCCTACTACTCCCCACAAGGATTGATTCCAATTTAATAGTAAAAGTTGATTTTTGCTACTATTTCTTCCTGAATGATTCCTACTGCTCCTCACGAGGTTTAATTCCAGTTGCTCCCCACTACGCAAATAGTGCTTATTTTACCTATAAAAGGGTTGTTCCTTTCAAGTTGTATTCATAACTTATTTTTCTTACTGGCTTTAAATTACCCTTTTGTTTCTGGGCTATCTTTGGAAGGTCCTAAACTTGTAATCTTTCCCCAACTCCTGCTCAAAAAATTCTTTTTTCTACTAGACTACTATTTCTTACTGTAAGTGCTTTATTTTAAACTTATTTACTTTAAGCTTTTATTGTAATCTTTTGTTAAGTATCTACTGTTACTTCAAGATTATTCATTTTATTCTCTCTCTCTCTCTCTCTCTCTATATATATATATATGTATATATATATATCAACATGTGATTAGATTCTAACAGCAATAGAGCTTCAAAATGGGAAAAGCAAATATGGTTGTCAACTGTCAACACGCTGACACAGTATGTATCTTATAGCAAGAACTCATCATAAAACAAATGTCCTTACAGACTCCCTCGTCTCATCCATTCTGACAGGTTATGCCCAAACTATATGTGTATGTGTGGCAAATACAATGAAACTATTTTGCATTCATCGATAGTGATGTACATGGTTGCCTGACCTCTTTTCTTTCTCTATTCACCAGCCTGGATAAATTTTAGTCATTTTTAATCAACAGAAGAAAATCTGCAGATAGCATCCTCAGCTTAACAGTCCAGAGCAGCTACTTTATCTCTTCTCAAGATTTACAATCATGATAAGTGTGGTAATTTTTGGATGGATCGAAGAGGAGACGGTGTCTTCCTGGGTTCTCAATCTTTTGAGACTCGAACAAGTAAGCCAGTTGATGTTTGGACTGTTTTGAGGTGACCTGATCCAATCAGATCACGGAGATGAAATCTCATATCAAGTGGAGAGAACCGGAGGCGTTTCTTCTCCATAGAGGCCAACATCATCTCTTTGTATCTCCTGCGATTTAGAAAGGAGAGGACTTCCTTTCTTCCCTGTAAAAAATTAATGTAAATATGATTTTCAAAATTTTGATGGTCAAGTTAAGAAACTCAGATCCACTTCATAAGATTATAATGAAATGTCATAGAAAGTTTAAAGTCTTTGGAAGAGTGGACAAAATACATATTAACTTGCATTAGCAATAACATCAAAGAGGATATATATATATATATATATATATATATATAATTCAATTGGAACTTTCACAATGCAAAATTTTATTTTACTTGCTGAAGGATCGCTTCAATATTAATCTTAATTTAAGTCCAATAAATAAAGGTTCACTTTCTGGTGTAATGGTAAAGGTTCAGACTGCCAAACGCAAGTACGGTTGGGTCTTGAGAGCAGCCACTTCGAGCAAAGCTACAGAAGGGTAGGACCATATCCAAGTTACCACAACCAGGACCTCAGTTAGGTGCAACATTGATTGACGAACAAGCCACCACCCCCCCCCTCCAACCACAACAACAAAAAAAAACAAAAAAACCCAAGGTCATCAAAACCCAGAACACAATCTAATAAATCTCAAATTGGCTGGGAAGAAAAATCTTTGAATCTCATGATTTTCAATCTTCTACCATACATATGTTTCACTCATGTAAAAACTTTCTAGTGAGCTAAATTCCATTGGGTTCATATTGTCAACAAACCCCATGTAGACTCCCCATTCTTAAGAGGCAATAGTGAAACAGAGGGAGGTGGGCGAGGGGGACTGCCTCCTCAGTCAACCCTCTTCAGCTGAAATCAATGGAAGAAACATAGGCAACTTATAAATGTTTCATATGATTAATTTTATTATCTTGTGTGCTAGGTTTTAGCAATGGAAAACCACAGAAGTGTGTAGTTTATGCCCTTTAGAAATTAAATAGCCAAATCAACGCACTCCCTTCATTCTACATATTTACATTATATTCTCATGGAAATTAGACTGCATAACACAGTTGCTTCCATTTTGCATTATCTGAAACATTATGCTCACATTGAATTCCATACATATGTATATAATAGGAGCCAGAATGGTTACAATAGCACCCTTATATCAGCATCAAACACTTAATAGTCAGATAGGCATCCATCTCAAATAAGGAATGGATTATTATCTCATTATAAGCCAAAATTGTCTTTCATACAGCCAATTACCAAATTAGCAAGCAAATTAAATAAATGAAACATTTAAAATACCTGAGAGAGGCCCTTTAGTACTGAACCAATGTTTGGAATTGCGAACCAGTACATGTTGGGATCAATAAGCTGGCGAGTCTAAAAAGTAGAAACCAGAGTCAGTAAAAAGATAGGCTGGAGGGGGAAGAAAAAAGTAAAGCTAAAAGAACAACAGAACATGATCATAGATATTCGACGGGGGGCGTTGGAGGAGGTTATGATTAGAGGCACAGGCAATGGAACTATAGATTTTCTAAATGGAAAAATATATCACACCCCTTCAAAAACATATATAAACGTAGGAAGCACGGACACTTCATTTGAGGTGTTGGACACTTGACACGTCTGGGACACTTTTGCATGCATGTCCTAGCTATGTCCTTTTAAAAAAAATGCAGGACACGGCCAGGACACGAGAACAAGAGGAATTAAATACACTTTCACAAAACAAATAGAGCATTCATGCTTTGAATGGTAACACTGCATTTGAAAATTAATAAAAATCCTTATTCTTGGTTTGTATTCTAATTTCTAAACATTCTTTAATAGTCATGGATTTGCTTTATTATCAATTATTGCTCTTAATTTGATATATATTTAACATTATATGAAAAATAAATGCTTAATAATATATAGAAAATATAAATAAAAATATTTTTAATAATTATTTAATAGACGTGTCCCTCTATACCCATGTCCTAACTTTTCAAAAATTGCCGTGTTACCATGTCATACCCATACCCATACCCGTGCATCTTAGTAAACAACAAAGGGTCCTCATATGTTGGGCTTATCCTTGCCAATTGATCAATGTTTCACTTCAGTCAGCAACCTGATGAACTCAAACTATAATGCCCAGAGAGACCGAAGAGAATCCAAATATCTAAGAATGAGGTGATATTTCCAGGGGCCATCATCTGCTCCCCACTCAAAATCACAAGTATATACATCTTACAAACCTCAATCATGCAAGTTCTCCACTATGTACATCAACCCATGACAGCATCTCCTAGGCCCAGGAAAAGACAATCAGCAGCACTAACATAAACCCTGCCAAACCTAATTGACTAGAATCTTCAGCAAAGTGATTATCAACACTTAATATAAGAAACCTCAATTGCATGAGAGGTTCTTAGGACTCTGGGCTCATGCACTTACTAATCCATGCTGGAGCAAAAAAAAGGTCAGCTTGGCTAGGCAGAGAGAGGAAGTAAGGAACCATTGATCAACCTCTTTCGTTCCTTTTCGCCATGCCATCTTAAAAATGTGCATGTAAACCATCTCCATCCTACAAATCAATCATGAAATCCCGGGAAATAATTAAAAACAGGGGAGAACAAGGGTCGGCTTTAGTGAGGATGATGATCCACCTGCCTCTTATCTGATCTGATCGAGTTTCAAAAGTTGCACCAACTAGAACTAGCAAAATTCTTGAGTGCAAATTAAGCTTGAATATCTCAATCCACCAACTATAAAATTGGTTCATTTGGGCTGCTTTGTCATCCCGTATCCATGCTTGAGCAGTGAATATAAATCAGTAGTACAAAAAGACTAGAGCCATAGATACAATGGACTCCTGATTTGAGGATTAAAGATGACTTCTATTATAATCCCCATTTAACTTCTTCTAGAAAAAATGTAAGTTATTGTATTCCTTCTATAAGAGTTAGATCCACATTAATTTTGGTTACATACTTGACTAGCCTAACGTCATGTTCAAAAATTTGAAAATTAGAACTCTAGAGAGTAAAGGGAAGAAGAAACCCAATATTATTTTCCCAGTGATCTTTTGTTTACCTATTAACCGACCATTCAATATAAGTTTGTCTCATTTTAAAAGGGAAAAAATAGTAATGAATCTGTTCGCACCTTATCAACCTAAAATATAATCATGATTCATATCAATGTGCCTAAGAATCACAAGGGTTCATACAATGTAGAACCATATCTGACCAAAATGATAGATTGGAACAAATGAGATCATGAATGACAAAATCTAAACATAGAAATGTAATAGACAACAGTACCCATTAACAGATTTGAAATTCCATTATTTTTTTATACCAGTAAACAAAATTTAAAATAAATAAATAATAAAAACCCATTTTTTTAAATGTCTAGAAAAAAATGATTTTGCGTGCCATAAGGAAAGAATGGTATATAAGGTATTGCTTGAGAATATCATCAGTTTAAGCATTGATGTTCAAAAAAAGAAAAAAGGTTAGTAGTCAATGTAGCCCCCAGTTACTGAAGCCAGCTGACTTCATTGGTAGATTGGGCTAACTTTAGTAGTAACTCTAAATGGCACGCTTTTAAAGCTTTAAAAAATAATTTAACTTAGAACTATGAAATTCCAGCCAAAACAGATAATGGTTTAGTGAAATGTACCCCCTAAATTCCAAAGGGTTGCCTGACACGCTAATTTATGTTTTTTCATATCTGATATCATTTATGTGAATTGCAATCCAAACCCCACTCACTCCAGCCAAAGATGCACCTACCAATATGCTAAGAAGGCATTGATAAAACGGATAGAAATTTGTGACCTTAATTCACTGTAACAATTACAGTATGGTTCTAGCAAAGAATACTTGTAATCAACTACGTAATTAATAAATTTATCAACACAGCATGACAAAAATGAATATGCGAAGTGTCAGTTCCAGTAATATAATGGATATTATGGATGGAAGCAACTTGTTAAAAGTTTGGAGATTAAAAGGAGTGGGAAGAAGATTACATATGAAGCAAGGACTGAGAAGCTCCAGAGAACAACTGATTTGAGAATCTACACAACAAAAAAATGTGCCGAGCGACTGTGGCATGACTACTTCCATATCAGTAAGATATACATGCAAAACACATACCGAATACGTGTCAGACAAAGTGATCTATAAATTCTTATAAAGCACTCTCTATATCGCATTTTTTAATTCGTAATTTCAAGAATATAGTTTACCAACAGTACATACTATTCTAAAACCCAAGTACCATTTGTAATTTAAAACAGAAAAATGCACTGATTCTATAACAGAGCACTCTCGTTTATTCTGACTATTTTATCAATATTTTTCCAATCTACCATGTCCATATACCAGATACAACATATCCGAAACTTTCATCTCCTGATCAGAATATCAGTTCAAGTGCCAACTGGCAGCATACCCATGGCACAGCAAAATAGCCACACAATGCAACTATATTTAATGGAAGAATTCAAAAAAAAAAAAAAAAACTAAAAGATAATGTTACAATCAATAAGCCCTAGGTCAAATGGCACCTCCACTCTTTGTAAGAGCAAAGTAGAGGGTGAGGTTGTGGGTTCAAGACCCACCAGGGATGCATGTGCAACTTATGAATTAAAAAAAGGGAACATTACAATCTAATATTGCAATTCCAAGTTTACTTACAAGAAGGCCAGCATTGATTAAAAGGGAGATGTGTCCATCCTTAACCATTCCCCCAAGTGATAAGAGTGAATACTGCAGCAAAGGCATCACTGTTTTGAGTTGAGTTGCATATGAAAGCACAAATAGTTCTACCATTTATGGTCTAAACTACCTCATGAAATAAAATACTTAAATGAATGCTTCAGAGAAGACACAATTTAAGCAGTCTCCATGTTCAACATATTTAAAAACAGTAAAAAAACTCAAAAATATTAACATTATGACAAGGGACCTTAGCTTTACTTGAGGCTTAGGTTCAGCTGAAAGTGCCATAGTTAAAATAATAATAATAAATAAATAAAAGCCCTCCATTTATTTTCTTTTGGTCCATTGGGTTATAAATTGAAAAGAACAGTCAATTACAAGAAAATCAGACCCCATATTTAAAATTATAAAACACCAATTTAGCACCCAAAAAATCAATATAAAAAATAAAAAATAAAAAATAAAAAAAAGATCTAAAGATTAATGTATTAATATCCAAAGTTTCTACTTTTATTTGAAATATCTCAGAAGTTTTTTCTTAATAAAAAATAGAACAGAAAAAAAATTAACAAAACAGAAACTTCTGGAAACGGTTTCTTACTACCCAAAACTTCTTATTCAGTCCAAAAATTATGTCATTATAAGCAATCACTATATATAAAAATAAAAAAAATTACAACATATGTAGCCTTATAATGGAATTTTTAGTCATATTTTCTTTTTAATTAGAGAATCCATAAAAATTTTCCGATCAATAAAACTATTAGAAGCTCAATCAATATAGTAAAATTAAATGCTTCATGATGCATCACTATGTTCAACATACATGGATGATAAACATGTACCCATGCACATAAGCAATCAAACACTATACAAAAGACCAAATTAGAAGTCAACGAAAGAAAACAATTGCAGAACATAATGACTAAAACCTAGGCATTGGAAGTTTATGTTTGACTACTCTTAGAAATGTCTCTGACAAGTGGAAAACATAAAAAAGAGTTAAAAACAACTAAGAAATTAAGTGGAATGATATTTGAACACTCACAAGCTCTTGATGTTCAATACTAGGTTCCAGCTTGGAATCGATAACATGTGTTCTAAACCACTTGAACACTTGATCACCCTCCTTTTCTTCCAATCTTTTCACAACATTTTCCATCTATACACAAACATTAGAAAAAACTTTTTCAATAGACTGCTAATCCCTTAAAAAGATTTGCATTTCATTGTCATAGGTTGCTACAGAATAAACCATAGCCTGGAAACCATGAAGCCTAAGCATTGATCCCCATGCACATACCCAGATTATGCGCAAAAAAGAACCTCTGTTTGAATCTTTAACATATGCAAACCCTAATGTGCTTCCAAGAAATAGCAGACTATTTTTCTTGACAATGTGGAAGTACTCAAATGCAACCAACCTGGTTTAGATAGTCATCCAAAAACATAATAGCATGGTCGTCCTGTCCGGTATTTAATTTGAAAATGCGCACTACTTTCTCTCTTCTTAATGACTGCAGAAAGAGAAACACCAGAGCCTATGTCAATCATATAAGATTTTCTTTGAAAAAAGTAAACAACCAAGAGGAGCAAACTCAACAAAAATCAAAATCAAAGAAAAGAAATACTAAACAAGTAATTTCACATGTATGCAACCAAATTTGAAAAATAAAATAATTTTCTATTAAATTATGGTATATGATGTGTTGATCTCTCTCTCTCTCTCTCTCTCATAAGGCCTCAACATTAACCGACACCCAAAAAAATAAAAAGATTATATACCTGTTACCATTTTTTTTTAAGTAATGCAAAATTTATTCAAATCATAAAAAAGAATCAGCCAAGTATACATGACGTAAACAGCTGGGGATCATAACAATCAAGTACATAATTTACAAACATCTATCAAATCATAGATTGAAAAAATGGAACGGCTTCCAACGATGGACATCCAATCAGTTGGCGTTCTAAAATGAAAAGTTTAAGATCAGCTACTGTCCTTCCTGAATCCTCAAAGCACTAATTGTTTCTCTCTCACCAAATGCACCATATTCATACTACTATGTCTAAAAGGTGAAAAAGATAATAAATTTCTTCTTAAAAAATCCAACTGAATCAGAACCGCTAGATATGGCTACCAAATTTTTGTTTCAAGAAAATTCGTTAAAAATTAAGGCAAAAGAAACTGACCTCTAATTCCCTATCCACTTGAGTTCTGTCCTTTACGCTGCTGTACAATTGTGACCTTAAAATGAAGGGCTGAATCGAGACCTGAGAGCATGCATTAATTTAACAAAATTTAATGACTATAATTGAAATAAATAAATATTAGCTAGCACTTTTTTTTTTTTTAATAGGTAAATATTAGCTTGCACTTAAGTATTAAAAATCCCACTCAACAACCTGAGTTGTTCGTGAAGAGATTAATTTGACCATTTAGAAGCTTTCCTCAGGCTTGTTGATTAATAATAGATAAGCCAAATTCAAAACTTAAGACACATGCTCATTCCTTCACGACATTCACGTTAAGAAGTTAAGACTTGAAGAAAACCAGCCCAACTCAAACAGGTTTGTAAAGTTGAGGACAGTTCATGCAATTCTAAAGATACAACCACTTTAAAAACAGCAATAAACTTATTTAACAAGTGACAAATACAGTAAACACTGTGAGATTTAATGACAAGCAGTGTAGCTTTTAAGACTTTAGAGTGAGTCATGCCATCTACCTTGCATCAGGTTGGGTAGAAGCATGAGCCTGGACTATAGATTGAACAAGCTAAAAGTGGAGATACTTTTAGCGACATCTAGGCATACTCCATCTGAGCTCAAGCTTAATCCTAATCAAACACAGCTAAGGTTGAACCGCCCAATGCTTAGCCATTCTAAGCTTACATACACTCATACCGCAACACATGGCGTTAACACAGTAACTTAAGTGGAGATACTTGTGTGTGTACTGTAACATGTGACCAAACTATTAGTTATCATTTCACCTGTACACCACTCAATAATCCTAGGACTTACCTAACTTTTTTTGCCAAGGCAACCATTGGATCATGCGTTGTGCCCAAACCCATCATACATCTACATAAACTTGATCAATTGCAAATAGATATCGATCCAAAAAGAGTCACACACACGCATTCATCGCACACGTGGAAAACTATAGGATAGCTATTACTTGAAATTGATGTTAGGTGCATATAACAAGCATAGGTAAGACAAGTGATTTGTTTAACATGATTAACAAAAAATGGATCCCATGATAAGTTATTAAGCGGTGTAATACAATCAATTTTTACATATGACAAGAATAACCGACATAAAAATAAGTTGTAACAAGTTTTCTTAACAAAATCATAAGCAATAATCAAATTTTGTCGTTATTAATTATTCAGCAAAAAAAAAAAAAAAAAAGGGTTAATTAATGAGGGGAAATTAAATTAAGAACCCTAACCTTGTCAATTCTAGGAAACTGAGCTCGCATCATGCGAAGCGCTACCAATGTATCGGTAAATGAAAGATTATCCTCTGAATTAAGCAAAATTAAGAAGAATTAATTGTATATATTTGAATCACTCAAACAGAATGAAAGTATTCCAAAATCAAAGCTAAATTAAAATGTATTACTACAACAAGAAGAACAAAAGGAGAAGGTGTATATACAAACCTAGTGATAAAATTTGATGATGAAGTTGGTTGGTTTGAGGATCGGTAGGTTGTTGGTCTCGCTGGCGTTTTTTGCCTTTGGATGAAGCTTCTTCTGATGTTTTGTCCATGGGGTTTGTGTTTGTGCCTGGAGCGGTCTTTCTTTCTTTCTTTTTTTGGGTAAAAATATTCAAGTATTTATAGTCTATTACTGGGAATGAGGAGAGAGAAGCCGAATTTATAAAAGACTCCGGTTAATAGAAAATTGAAAAAACAGTATTAAAAAAAAAAGCAATTTTTTCATAAAATTTTTTTATAAAATTCTAATGTGGGCATATATTAGTAAAACTCTTTATAAAATAACATTGTTGTATATAAATAGTATTGCTGTAAAATAGAGTAAGGTAAAAAAAAAAAACGCATTTTTGCTATAATATTTGTGCAAATATATTTATTGCATATTTCAGTTTTTTTATAAATGAAAAATATAATTAATAATGGTTGTAGTGTGGAAAAAGAGAAAAACAATTAAAAATTTATATTTTAATGAAATATAATTTAAAATAAATAATTTGATGTGAATATTTCAAAATTAATTAAATATAATGTAAAATATAAATTTTTATATTAAAATAGACAAAAAAAATTTCTATAAAATACAGAAATTTCCTCTGTTAAAATTTAAAGGTTAGAACTGTCATATAGTAAAATAAAATATAAAAATATGAAAGATTCCCAAGTCATTGTCAGGTTATTTCATTGAAAATGTGCATGACTTTTTTTTTTCACTTGATATTAAAGACGAGCAATTCGGCAACACAATTTTTTTTTTTTTTTGAATGAAAAAAGAGGGTCTCCGGTGTGGGCTCATTGACCTCATGCCACGTGAAGGCAATGGGTAATATCACATGTACCAAACAGGTTTTGTTGGGGTTATCGCTCGAATCACTCATTTCTAGGTGCAGAATGAGAACTCCTACTATCAAGCCACACCCCGTGTGGTGCAACACAATTATTGAATTAGAGCGATTCTGTCATGCACATATGCTAAAACAAATTTAGAGATTTCCATGCTTTAGATTCAAACCTACCCATCTTCTCCCAAAAAAAAAAAAGATTCAAACCTAACCATGCAGTAAAAATTAAAGTGAGATTCTTGTTCATTGTCGTCATTTCATTAAAGATGTGTATATTGTTATTTGTTACACTTGTGTAGATGCTGTATAAGTGCACTGAAATAGTCAAAACATGACTTAAAGTTATAATTTTAGTGCATTTATACGCTTGTATGATGATGCACACCAAGATACCAGTGTGTAATACACAATGTCCTCAAAATTAAAGAGATTATCATCTTTTACTTTGTGTATTTCGGTTCTTGGAACACAGAAATATAATAATGTTCGTCCAATAAAATCTCAACAAATTTATTTGATTTAATTGTGTTGTCAATTTGTCATATCATGTTTTTTTTTTCAATTCTACATAGCTATCATCCCTCACAGTTTTATCACTCTCCATCTTTCCCTCTTTTCCACCACTGACTTTGCAAACGAAACTATGCATCTTGCACTTTCTATCTTCTAGCCTTAGCCTAATATAACTGCTATCATCCTTCACAATTTATCACTCTCCATCTTTCCCTCTGTTCCATTCTTTGTATACAAGATTGTTTTTCATTCTTAGCCTTGTAAGTTGTTGGTTTTTTTAAAAGCTCTAAACGAGTGTTAATATTGTCTCCAAGTATTGAAAATACCTATTGTTAAGGTATATATATGCTACTCTCTTGTGAAAGTATAGTTTATATAATAAATACCTTTTGTTAAGGTATATATGTGTTAGGTATGTATTCGACGATGAATTTAAAACAACCCCACCCCCCCCCCCCCCCCAACTCCAAAAAAAAGAAAAAGAAAATCACATACAAAGACATTTCATACTTAAAAATTAAGAAACCTTTTCATTATTCTTATCAACACAAGAATATGCAAGTTTTCTTTGTAATTTATAGTAAAGCTTGTAGCTTAATTGGTTGACAACTCAGGATATTTTCAATTAAGACATCCAAAATTCAAATCTTCCTGTTCTCGTTGTAAATATCAAATACATCGAGCAAAGTTAAGCTTTTGAGACTAGTGCTAGTTTATTATAACCTTAAGAGTTAAGTGTAATGCAATGAAACCTTCTAACTTATCCCACCTTTAGATGCCACCTTTTCCTGTTTTCCAAGAACTAGGTTTCCATTGATCACCCTCATTGCTCCATACTTGTTTATTTTCTATAATCCCTTGCTGTACAATACTTTGCCTATTTCATACTTTGCTGATGATGCACATATGTCATGAGCGGGGGTTTATGTGATTGATCTTGCGGCGCTTGTTGTAAGCTAATTTGCATGTTTCATCTTTCTAGAATTCTCCAAGCCTCACCATAAATTTGCAGTCTCACAAATCATCTTATGTAACATAATATGCAAAACCCTCCTCATGTGTACACAAGGTTCAAGCACATAATTATGATTGCTCACCAGGTTTGTTGTGTTCAAGGTATAGAACGGGTTGCTTTGGCAATAAAGAGCGATGGTGGATTGCCATGGGTTTAATGGTCCAGGTCTAGATTCTAGAACTAGTATGAGAGGACCGGGAAGGAGGCAACTCTGGCATGCCAGTTATATAGACAATTTGGCAGTACATATGGGCAAAAAGGAACATGGCTTATATGGGGCGTTTCCTACAACCAGGACGACGAATAAAATTCATTGGATATGCACATAAATAGCAAAAACATAGATGTTCTAGCAACTGGTTAGAGAGAGAGTGACAACAAGGTGGTTCCATGTTTGAATATACGTTATCATTGTTTGCACTAAAATTTAAGAAACATGTATAACATAATTTACCAAAAAGGGTCCTACAAAATTGAATAGGAAGTGCACCCACTGTTTCTCGACAAATCCCTCATTCTTTCAATCTATTGAGAAAAGGAAACTTCTTTCACTTTCAAGCAGATTTCAATTTGGCAGATGTTGAGGCGAGGTGGGAAAGGATCCTGTGTCCCACAAACATCAAGAAAGTACCCAAGAAGCAAAGAGTCTTCAATGTAATAAACAGATCCAACTGTACATGAAAGAAGCAAGAAAACACAAAAGCGTGTAAGAAACAATAAATGGGATAAGATCATAAGATTATACTTTCCAATGATTCTGAAGGAGTGTCCTCAAATCAAACTAAGGCAATCAAATTATTAGGCAGAAATAATAAAGACTTGCTGACTTGAAGTCGAAGTCCAGATGAGGGCAGATAAAAGCACAAAGTAAGACATACCTTCAACCAGAAAAGTACATAGAGCAAAAGAACAGCTGCAATGCCAAGATGGAAAAGGAGGGCAAATGTAGCAGGTACTACTGAAGTAGGGAAGTTTTTCAGGTTCACCCCTATGCGTAACAGCTGTTGAAGACATCAAAGCAGGTTAACACACATCACTCAACGTCCAAGAAACTATTAGGAACTCTAAAATAAGTGAACAACTTCATCACAAACAAAAGAGGCAAATCATACTAACACTGGGCCAATGAACACTAGTGGCTTAACAATCCCAATAGAGAATGTGTGCACATCATATACAACATACAATACCCTCTCCTAACAAAACATGAGCTGGTCGCAAAACCTATCACTCTCAAGTGGGTTGGCAAGCTCCTTAAATGCCATTAGAACAACCAGTCATTGGCCACACAACCTCAACTAGGTAATAACAAAACCGGTCAAAGACCAATTTAAGATAATGCTAGTGCTCAAAGCAAATTGCCATGTTTTTATTTGTGTTAAACTTTTGATGTCCAAGGCAACAAGAACTTAACAACTAACTTGAGCTCACCAGTACTTGAAAGTTTATATCTGAGATTAATTGGTCCTATATAACTTAACAATCGGTCAAACTAACTTTAAATGGCCAACAAGAGTTTTGAGAACATGATATTACAATTAAAAATAATTTATTGAGAATTCTCAGTAAAAAAAAAACTCACCCCAATCAAAAATCCAACTAATGGCAAAAGGGTAAGACCCAGAAAAGCTAAAGAGAGTTCCTGAGGTGGACGTTTTTCTGGAGCCCTGAAGATGTGGGTTATCTCTGCTTTGGGCCCGTATCTTGAGGAAGGATCAACAGCCAGTGGAGGAGGGCAGGGTGCCTTCTCAGGTGCTTCAGGTAGATCTAGTTCGACATGGCCAACAGCCCGCAAAAAGGAGTTCTCCTGGAACACAACAAATTTGCTTGGACTGTCAAAAAAATACAGATTGACAAACTTTGAGACAAAAAGCAAAGCTTACCATAACAGCATCGCCAACAGTGAGTTCAATGTCATATCTGCCAGAGAGATAGAAAAACTTCTCAACGAGTCCAAGAAAATCCTGCAAGATAAATTGCCAAAGATGAGAAAAATAAGGAACGGTATTTTCCAAAAACCATGGGTAATAGCATAATTGGTTCATTGATTAGTGAGCTAGCAAACAGATGCTGGTAGATATCTGCATGCAATTGAAAACAAGTCTTACATCAAATGCTTTTAGTCCAAAAAAAAAAATCTTGACAAATGTCCGTAAACAGTGTGACAGAAAATCGGGCTAAAATAGATTCTTCACTAAATCACAGATCACAAATTCCTATGGTGAATAGGGCACATGCTTTCCAGTTTCCCAGAACATACAGGAGCTGCTATAGGCACCCTTCCAGATCAAATAATTATGTCATGTTGTTCATGCTGAATACATCTTTTAATGTCACTGTCAGGTTTCCTTTCTAAGCATAGAAAGCTGTTGCACCATTTAAAATATTAGGTGTACCATAGTGAAGCATTATATGTGAATTGTGTATTTTGGGGGTGTGTGTGTTCTACATTATCTTACAGAATATAATCAGAGTATCTCTAAAATAATTTTTTTATAATAAGTGACAAATATGTAAAAGGCGAAAATGCACTTTTGGTCCCTACATTTTGGGCCTATTCTCAATTTGGTCCCTAAATTGATTTAGCTCCTAAGTCAGTCCCTGATTTTTAAAAATCGTTTTTAAAATAGTCCCTACCGTTAACCCAGTGACAGAAAATGCTGAGGTGGCAAACGGCGTGTCCTATTTGCTGACATGGCGCTGATGTGGATATTAAAATATTATTAAAAATGCCATGTCAGCATCTATGTCAGCGTTTTAGTGACAAGTCAGCACTTTAATTAATAAAAAAATAAAAATAATTAAAAAAAAATAAACTGAAAAAATTCAAAATCAAAAACAAAAAAAGAAAAAACTTTTCAGCTTCTCTCTTTCTCTGTGTTTGTGTCTGTTACTTTCTTCTCTTCGTTTCCTTTTTTTTTTTTTCAGATCCTCTCTTTCTCTGTCTCTTCCATTTTCTCGTGGGTCACGCGGACAAGGTACCGAATGAACTCCGGCGAGACCATGACGGACTCGGTGGTCCCCAACGGAACCTCCAGCCGGATCGAGCAGCGGATCGCGACGATCACGCGTTTGTTGTTCGCGTTGGTTATGCCGGATTCTCTGAACCTGGCCGACCTCACCGTAGAGACCAGCGACTGAGCCAAGGCGAGGTCTTTGCACTCCACGGCGACGATGAACGGTTCGAAGCGGAGGACGAGTTCGGACTCGGGTTCGGAGCGAGTTGGTGAGTCAGGGAAGAGGAGGGAGTGGCCGGGGAGATCGAGTTCGTCGCTTTTTTCTGGGTTTTTGTAGGGGTGGGTGGTCGGTAGTGGAGGTGGAGATTGGTGTGGCCGTGGAGATCGGTGTGGCATGTTTGTGTTTCGGAGATGGAGTTGTCTCGGTGAGTTTGGTTTCGTGTTTGTGGTTTTTTTTTTTTTTTTTTATGTGGATTTGTATATTTATTTCTTGGATTTATTGGGTTTGATTTACTAGAGGTTTATGGGTTTGATTTCTTGGATTTATTGAGTTTGATTTACTGAATGTTTATGGGTTTGATTTCTTAGACTTATTGGGTGGTTTATGAGTTTGATTTATTGGGTTTGATTTACTGGATGTTTATAGGTTTCTTGGATTTATTGGATTTGATTTGGGGAAGAACATGAAGCATGAAGTTCATGTCCTGGGAAGAAGAAGAACGAAGAAGAACAATGTTTTTCCGAAAAACAATTTTTGTTTTTGAATTTGAATTTTTTCAGTTTATCTTTTTTTTAATTATTTTATTTTTTTATTAATTAAAGTGCTGACTTGTCACTAAAACGCTGACATAGATGCTGACATGGCATTTTTAATAATATTTTAATATCCACATCAGCGCCATGTCAGCAAATAGGACACGCCGTTTGCCACCTCAACATTTTCTGTCACTGGGTTAACGGTAGGGACTATTTTAAAAACGATTTTTAAAAATCAGGGACTGACTTAGGAGCTAAATCAATTTAGGGACCAAATTGAGAATAGACCCAAAATGTAGGGACCAAAAGTGCATTTTCGCCTATGTAAAATATTAATCAGCTACAGGATTGACTGATTGCCTAGACATTTAAGCGTTTAGTTGCCAGTGACAATAAAAAGGTCAAGTTTATATCAAAATTATTTTATAAGCAATGATATTTTATTGAAAAAATAGGCGCTACCTCCTGAACACCAAAATAGTTCATATCAAATTTAAAGCCGAGTAATATAAGTGAGCAAGCAAAGTATAAGAAAAGATAACAGAAACATATTTATAGTGCGACCGCATCTCGCAGACTCGCACCACCTTTGCTGTAGTCCACAACAATTTGAGGCCAGAAATTTAACACCTCATACCCATGCCATATCAGCATTCATGTAGGGCATCACTTAGTGTCTTTGTGTGTGCGCGTGTGTGCATATGAGAGAGAGAGAGAGAGAGAGAGAGAGAGAGAGAATTCATTAAATTAATTAATTAAAATTAAACAGTCGATCCAAGAAACTTAACTAGAATTATCTCAAACTGTTTGCCAGAGTTCCCCACCACAAAAATGTGTTCAACCTTGGTCTCATGTCTCAACTTGAGAAATGCCTGCAGCCAAACAAACCCCTCAACAAACTAAATATGGGAAATAATTTATTCAAGAGGCAGACAGAAAGAACAACAAACCTGATGTGGCTTAAAAATATTCCCGCGAGGAGTGACCAATCGAAAGGATAGTCTCAACTTTTGGAGGTGGTTTGCTGATAATGATACAGCATTTTCCCCAGCCAGATCTAGCCTGAACAGATCCAGGGTATAGAAGATACACCAAATTAATTTCATACACATGAAGCAAAGTTAAGAATAGTTGAGAAATAAGGCAAAATATATTAAAGTAACAACGCCATCAAGCAAGTATGGACAAATCTTGTGATTACAAGAATCCAACAAAAAGGTGACTAAGCAGCAGAAATCTATAATGTAGCCGAAAACAGTAGAAGTACGTTGGATGATGTAACATACTTCTTCTGAGTTTCCACACTGCCATGGTCACTATCAAGTACTGCAATTTCTGCATTGTCAATTTTGATCAATCCTGTAACAAAGACTGGTACTTGAGTTTGTCCTCCAGTTGCATAAACATTTTTATCCTCAGAATCATGAAGCACAATCTACAAAAAAGTTCAGTTTAACATGTAGTGAGTTGAAACTGCATGTAGTTTAAGTCTTCATTAACTCAACCCAAAATAAAACACAAAAAACAAAAAAGCTTACCTCAAAAACAAATTTGTAATTTCCAACATCAACACTCTTTGGCAAAACATCCAAGAAATGTACTGCAGTTTCTGGGTCAAACTTAAGTTCCTATGCCATTATAACACAAATGACAAAGAGCATTCAAACAAGTAAGGCACATAAGACAATCAACGTCAGGGATGATCTAAAACAAGCAAATAGTAGGAAAAATAATAAATTTTCACAACAAAAAGCCAAAAGAAAAATAAGTCAATGCTTACCAGGCTCTCAATTACAGAAGAATCCTTTGTACCAGAAATGAATGCTCGCACAAGCTTCACCGTCAGAGGAGGTGCACTTGATCCAAGTACAGTATTCACTTTAACCTTATTAAATTTTTACAAAATGGCACAATTTAAGTTAATATAAGAGCCCTATAAAACACAATAACAAACTTTGATGCAAAGGTGATTAGAGATTCGTGCAGACGCGTCATTTTGTACTTCACAGACAGATACAGGTAAATATAACATGAGAAATTAGAGCTTTAAGTTTGACAACTAGGATGAAAATCAAGTACTTTGCGCTTATAGAGTGCCATCATTGGGCTTGTAATTTTCAACCCAGTGTATGAAGAAATCATATAAAATTGAGAGCATAATACAATTTTACCCAAAGCATAAGCCATAATCTTCACCTACCAGGAAAAAGAAAGGGAATAGTAATTGTTTAGTTTAACAATACCAGTCCATCAAATATATAAAAGAAGAAAACTAAGAAGGCTTATGTTTCCCTCTCCTTTTTTTGTTTTTTTTTTTTGGTGGGGGGGGGGGGGGGGGGGGGGGGGTGGTTGGGCTCCTTTCTCGAGGAGACGGGGATTGTGGCTTTCTCAGGATGTTCACTAATCAGAGTTTAGTGCCAATAGGGTACTATCATTGTACTTGGCGTTTTCAAACCAGTGTATGAAGAAAATTGGGAGCAAAATGTATCAAGAAAGAGAAGCCTAATAAAACTACTTGATAACCAAATATACAAATTTAAAACTTCTCATGTACTAAAATTCGTAAACAAACCTTGAGCTGGTCTTTCTTGGTCAATGAAAGCACTGTAGCTGGAAGGGATAAAATCAGTGGGACAGACACCCTGTATCAGCAAAAGAAATTAAAAGATTTTTTTTGATAGGTAATAAGAATATTATAAAAACACACTGAAAACAAATGTAAGCCAATACAAGGTGTTCATGATGGTGAACACAAGGAAAAGCAACAAACAAACAAACAGCAACGAAGAACAAGAACAAACTTAAAGTGCAATACTAAGAGAAAAAATAAACTCGAAGATAGTGGAGCAATCTGAGAAGCCCCAACACCTAGACCAATCAAATAAAGTCTTCTTGCATAGAGCTTGTAAATGAACAAAGGATTTCTCAATATCCTCAAAAGAGCGCCGATTTCTTTCCGTCCAAACAATCCACATCAAGCAGCCAGGAAAATATTCCATATGTCTGAATTAAATTTTCCCAACCCAAAACTCCAACAATACACCAAGCTTTCCACAGAGCCTGGCATGACCCATTGTGTCCCAAAGATCTGAAGCATATAAACCCACAGAGAGTGAGCTACCGGACAATGGATGAGAAGATGATCCACAGTTTCCTCATTCTGATGGCACATACAACACCTATTCACCAAAATGCGCCCCCCTAAGCATAAGATTATCCAATGTAAGGATTTGCCCATGAACCGCTATCCACACAAAAAATGCCACCCTCCTAGGGATCTTAGCTTTCCAAACACCCTTCCACGGAAAATTGGAGGCAGCTGCACCCCTAAAGATATTGTAATAGGACTGGGTATCAAACTTGCCATTCCCTTTAACGATAGAATCTGGAATTTAAGATTTCATAGGGATTTTCATGAAAGGGAATTAGGGGCTGCCTGCTCTTTCCTTGAGTTCATTCAATCTCGGATCCCTTGAGTTCATTAAAAGATTGGAAGAGAATAACTCACCAATTTGTAACTTCATGATCCAAACAAAAAATTATAGTAAACTACTATGTAAAGCTTAGCCACATTCAAAACTGTTGTATAGCTCCATTAGAAAGAAAATCAGAAGCATTTCATATCCAAATTTTTGCATTTCCCAACCAACAAACAATGAAGGAAAATATAAACTAAAGAATCAAACAAGAAAGATTAAAAAGAAATATAAGATGCTTTTGTACACATTAGATAATAGGAGGTTGTTTAATTTCCTGTTTTAAAACAAGTCATGATTTAATAATTAAAAGTGGCGGGTCCCACCTAAAAAAAAAAACTTGATTGGTTGGGTGATTGCAAAAATACAACTTAAAAACTTTGTTCTCAAAATCACTATGCAAATGTCCTAAAAGGTGTTTTCAGCTGTTTTCAACACGGACTCTGGTGGCAATTTTATAAATAATGCCAGTCCACCTCTTCTTTTCCAGCCCCCCCCCCCCCCCAACCTCTTTTTTTCTATCTGAAACCATCAGCCATGAAATTATTGAGCAATACAATGTTGCACCATTCCTCCATCTCCAGCGAAATTACACGGGGAACATAGGACAACAGTGATGGAGACGGCTTTGCGTCACCCCAAAACCCATATAATCCAGAATTCACTTCTGGAGTTCCATCCATTCTACTATCTAGGTCTTGTAGTCACTGCCTCACCACTGGCCCACTGCTCCAAATCAATGACTGGACAGTACAAGGTTGCACAGATTGAGTTGGAGATGAGTCCCAACACGGCCGAGTCTTCAAAGGGGCAGACTCAGAACTTTTAAGGTATGGGGAACAAGTTGGAGATGATGTGGCTGAGATAGTTGGAATTGGAGTTGGGTGTTGCAGGTTAGAAAACCAATAATGAGAATGAATTCTCAAAACAAGTTTTCAATGATTTTTAGAACAATTTTTTAGAACATTAATGAAACATGCCATAGGTTATAGAAACAAAAACTATTTTCAAAAGACTAGTACTAGATAAACAGCTACAGATGAAAAACCTCACCATAGAAACAAGTGTAATATGATCTTATAAGTATGATACATAAAAAGAGCAAGAAACAGAACACTGTCAGAAAAGCACTTGCCTGTTGCTTTCCAAGCAAGCTAACGAGTCTATTTGGTTGAAGAAGTCTTTGGAATTGCCAGGAATTCCAATACCAAGGAAGAATTTTGCCAAACCCAATATTTTGTCGCCAGGAACCTGCAACCCAAAATTGAAGCATCAGGAGACATTCTAAGAAATTTTTTTTTTTTTTTCCTGATAGGCAACATGAAATCCTGCAAAACAAGTATGCTCCCACTAACATTTATACTTTCAGAAGTCACAGACGCAAAAGCTGTAAACCCTCGGACAACTGAGGAGGTAGTTGAAAGAGGACCCTGATGCTCACGTGCATCAACAAGTTTCTCGTCAAAGTAAAAGGATCCATCATCTGCAGACAGGCGATACAGTTAAATGAGGTAACTATGAGACTGAAAACGGACAACAGATGGATTAATAATTCCAAAAATGGACTCATCAAACTCCTTCTGTTTCATAAATCTTCAAATTGTTTAAGTAAATTTTTACAAGTGCACGCACAAAATGCAATTCTATCCATACTAGTAACCATATTCAATATGTGGAAGATTTACATACAACTGTCCAGATCAAGAAATTCACCTCATGATACTAAGGAACCTCACTCTGAAAAGGTGCCACTTACAATCTTCACCATATAATTTCCCATGTGCAAAATTTTAATGGGGACCTATCTCAACAGTATTTACCTACTTCTCTAATTGCCTCAGAGAGTGCTTACTTTAAGCATCCCCTTCCCCTTGCAGCCCTCTCACGTACACCCACATTGCTCCACTTTGGTATATATTCCTTTGTCTTTCTGCTCAACAAGACCAAACCATCACAGCTAAGTTCATTTTCTACAGCCAACCCCGCCTTCAGTGGATAAGTTGTTTACTACCTTTTTGGTTGACGGGGTTCAAAGCTAAGATTTTCCTTTAGTCTTAACATTTGCAGCCTAAGGCACAATATACATTGAAGCTTTCAGAATTTATGTATTCTTAGTCCACATATTTTAATAAGTAGTGAGCAATTTTATTGAAAGAAATGGGACCTCTTGTACACAGGGTTTATGTATTCTTAGTCCACCTGTCAATGCGAATTACATATCGCTGTCAATGACCACCCAATGCCACAGCTTGCTCCAATGGACCCAACCAAGCGAGTTCCCAAGTCCAATTTTCAAAATCATCTAGGTGGTGGCAATGAACCAGTGCAAGAGGTTCATTAACCCACAAATTGTCAACGGATGTAAGTGAGCTACCCATGATATTACAAATTCACAGTTATGGTAAAGACTATTGAGGAAGCTGTAAGTCACAAATATGATCCCTAATTACAACCAAAATCACTAAAAGTCATCCGTTTTAGTTGAATTGATGTAGTTAAGACCTTAAGGTGCCAAGGCCTTATATCGCCCAAGGTGTGAAGTGACAAAAAGGAAAACAATGTGCCAAATTTTAAATATAGTTATTATACATATGGAACTTAAATCATATGTACCTAATATATTGAAATAATACTGTATAATCAAGTTTTTTTTTTTAACTGTGTTGCATGACGAAATTAGGTTTATTAATTGATTTCAAAATAGGCTTGACATGGCTTACAATCTATTAATTATTCTAACAATAGGTTTTACAACAAGCTTCTATAAATTAATTAATCTAATAACAAGTTTCACAAGAGGTTTCTATAAATTTATTAATCTAACAATAGGTTTTGTAACATGCTTCAGTAAATTAATAATCTAATCATAGGTTTCACAACAAGCATCTATTAAAAAAAAAAATTTTGAGGCTCTTGCCTTAGCGCCTTTTTCATGGCCAAAGGCAGTCATCTTGCTTGCTTGCCTAGGCTCAAAAGGAGAGCACCTCACTAAAGGCACCTCGTCTAAGAGCCTCAGGCTCTGTTTGGTTGGAGGAGTGGAAAAGTGGAAGGATGGAAAATTAGTAGAAGGATGGAAAAGTGGGAAGATAGAAAATATTTAGTTTTTTCTCGTGTGTGTTTGGTTGGAGGGGTGGAAAAGTGGAAGGGTGGAAAACTCTTTTGTTTGGTTGAAAAGAAAAGTGAGAGGATAGAAAATGTAATTTATATAAATTGACTATTATACCCTTGTTACATAATAGGTAAGAAATAGATTTATTTGTACTCATTAAATAATATAAAATTTACCAACAATTATATTTTTCAATGAGAAGTGTTACGCCCACAACATTTTTCACAATACTTTCACAACAAAATTTATGTGGAAAGTTGTTACTGGTTCTAATTTGAACCCACCACTGAAATTATTTTTTTACTCACCAATATTAACTAATAACAATCTATTACTTAAAATTTATTGTGAAAATATTGTGGTAACATTTTTCAATTAGAATTTTTTATTCATTATATTATTTCCCCTTTTCCCAACCTTCATTTCATCCATACGTTTTTCTTTTTTTTTTCTTTTTCTCCTCCACACGTTGTCCTTCCTTATCCCTATCCCCCTTCTTTTTTATCTTCTTCCTCATTCAGCAGGTGAATTCTCTCTCTTTTTTCTCCAGCACTCTCTCTCTGTTTTTTTTTTTTTTTTTTACTTGACTCCAGCACTCTCATTCTCTCTTTTTTTTTTTTTTTCCCTCTATTGCTCTCTCTCTGTTTTTTTTTTTTTTTTTTTACTTGACTCCAGCACTCTCATTCTCTCCTTTTTTTTCTCCAGCACTCTCTATGTGTTCTTTTTTTTTCTTTTCTTTTTTTTTTTTACTTGATTCCAGAACGGGGTATTATGGTAAAAGTGCAATGAGGCAGTTTTCTCTCATGGCTTTTCCTCCCGATTTGGGAGGAAAAAATTTGTGGGCCCGGGAGAGAAAATTTTCTCCCGGGTTTTCCACCCTTTCTATTTTCTTTCTATTCCCAAACAGAGGAAAACTCAGTTTTCTACCCTATTTTCCTTCCTATATTTTCCATCCTTTCTAAATTCCACCCAACCAAACACAGTGTTAGTGGTGCCTTGCCTTGCCCGGGCGCCTAGGCAAGCACCTGGCTCACCTTTGACCACCATGAGTTGAACTATTTTTAGAAAAGTGGTACATCATACCAACCATAATAAATCAAAACATTACAACGGGCTAGCAAAGTGTAGAAAAATTTCTTAGATATGTAGGACTCGGAACAAAAACTTCTTTCACAACTTATAGACAAGACTAATATTAGTAAGTTCTTGCAGTAAAGCAAGTGATATGGACAATGAGTAGAAAATTACATAAGTATTTGAAAAGTATAAGTATAGAATTATCGAAACACAGAAACTTTTAAGGGGAAAAAGGCAGAGCTACACATACCATATTTCTCAATACTGTCGAAGAGCTTCACTATATCATTCTTCAATGTAACAATCTGCTAATGATAACCATATGTAAGATATGGAATATTGAAGTATACACAGGTAGATAACACATCCACATTACAAGCAACAAACATTAGCAAAGACAACTATAGATAATGATTTCATACAAATATTACATATATACACATGTACGTATACACTCTTTTGTATTATATGCAAGTGCACCAGGATACCAGCAAACAGTAAAGGCATGAACAAAATGGAAGTATATATAATGGAAAATTAGAGCCCCATCTATGAGCAGTCTTCCAGCCTTGGTTGCTGTAACAAGTCATTTAAGTTCAGTTTGGATGAGGAATAGGGCATGGATGGGTAATACAGGGGGATCAATTAAAATTTACCCCTGCAGGCGGTGGTAGTACTGTCCCTCAATTCACCCAAAAAGGCTATTAAATTCTTCTCAACACCAACATTATTAAAATAGGGGGGAAAAGAAAAAAGTATACAAACCTAAAAAATGTTCCATTTAGAATTTTCAAATTCAAGACCATAAGCACTGAAAAATTAAAATCAGTAGGCACAGTATTTGTTAAGAACATGGCTGAAACTAACAATATAGGGAAAATTGCCAAATTAGTTGAAGCTAGTAGTTTTTTTATTGGAAGTTGGAACTAATACTTTCAAATAGGTTCATTACCATTGCTGGTCCCACTGAAGTAATACTTTCAAATAATCATTGAGAAATGATAACTTCAAACTACACTACCATTCTGTTAAGAACACATGAGAAGAATCACCATGTAACTACCTAAGCACCATGGAAATAATCAAATGCCAGTTTTATGAATTTTGGTGAAATACCATCTTATCAAAATTTCACAGACATACTTATAAACATTTCCCTACACATAATGATGTTGAATTCATTGGAAGATGACTACTAGATTTATAAAAGTTGTGGCAGATAAAATTCCTCTTGGAATAGCAATCTAGAAACTTTTAAAAGCAACACCTTGATGCAGCACAAAATACTCAGAAAAAAAGCATTTTGGAGAGAAACCTAGGAATCAACACCAAGCGGGATAGAAACCTAAGAATCATCAAGGGTTGCCTAGAATCAATACCAAGGTATCGGAAAATTTCCAATAGAGATTTAATTATCAATAACTTGTCACCATAGGAGTACAATAGCATGCTTCTATAGACTACTAGGATAAATCCTAACTCTAATTGTTGTGGGCCAAAATCCAATCTTTGAATTTTTTTTAAGAAAAAAATAATTAACTAAAATATTAATAACTTAAATAGCTAAAAAAGACATAAAATAAAATCCAATGGACTAATGGTAAAATACAATTGACACTTAAAATTAAATAAAACTTATTACAATAAAATTTTATTCACTAAATTTTATTCACTCTGAGTCACAACTACTCCAGGAGGTAAGTAAACAAAAAAAGACTTGATCAACATAAATAGTACAATATTAGATTGTTGTTCACATTCATAGAACATTCTAAGCTGCTCTCAAAACAAAGATCAAAAGAACTTTTATATTACCAAAGACTGATCAATCTCAGAAGATGCCAATGACACGGTTCCAGCAAGTGCTTCAAGGGCTAAACCTGAAAGAAGAATGATGACCACAGGTGGTGAGTATAAGCTTATTCAAAGAGTCCTAAATATCAAAATACAGCAAATGGTAACCATCTCATGCTAAGACCTAACTTCAGTTATAAGACCAAAGTTGATACCAAAATAATCATTGAACAATAGCGCCTGATAAATCATTACCAGCAGCATAGGTACTAGACTCAGGGTTATTTGAACTATAGCGCCACCTTCCATCACTCTGGCTCAAAGCCTGTCAATAATAAGTGATATAAGCTTAAAGATTCACAATATAAATCTTTTCATGTAGTTGGGATAGTCAATGTCAACAATGGAAATAAAAAAGAGTGACTGGAATCAGCTCCAGTACTGAATCTCCTATGCCCACCCAAATCTCACCACATCAGCACTTGTGGAAGAAAGTGCCAAGGCTCATCTGACATGGCAAGTTCCAGGGGGTATACAGAACCAAACCTAGTACCACCTTAGAATTACCGCTACATAGTAGGGGCTATAAAAACCAACCTTAATGGAGCGGAAAACTCCATCAGCATCATGAAGAAGCACATCAACCTCAGAATTTTGGTCCTGCATCAAAACCATTTAAAAAAATCATGTTAGAAGCTCAAGCACCAATCAAAATTACATAAAAATGCTATGCAAAGAGTGGACAAGTTAAAGGTTACAAATCTGCAAAAAGTATAGGCCCTTTCAAAAGCATCAATATTCAGTACAAAAAAAAACGATTTTACAATGACAAATAAAATAATTGCATCAAAAAGGGGAGATTTAAAAGGGACTGGAGAAATTTCAAAGTTTTTCTTTTGTTTGTTTGATAGATAAATTAAAGTTTCAGTCAAATAGCCAGTGAACTCTATCTCAAATGGCATTTCCTCCCCCATAAAAATGGGGTAGAGCACTGGTTCAAAATCTGGTGGGTAGGTGTGCAATACCAATAAAAAAATAAACAATATGTAGGAAGAACCAACAATTTCAAAAATGTAAACTTCATTCTAAAAAATTAGAACTAGTTACCTTAATGAGTACCAAGCTTCCAATTGAGTAGTAGAAGTCAAGCAACGAACTTGCATCATTCAAAACAGCCTTAAGTCTTTTGGCCACGCCCTTCACAAGGAAAAGGTAGTTAAGCATTAGTGACACATATTGCTGCATTCTTAAAAGTCAATGACTTGGAAAATGCAAACAATTCATCAGTAAAAAAAAGGCAAAAAATAATAATAATACCTGGAATGTTTCGTCATTAACCTTGCATTTCAATATGTTGTTAACTTTTAATGCATGGAATACATCTTTTAAAGACGAGGTTGATGACCCAAGAGTTTCTGATACAGATTGGCAGGAAGCGGTGCTTATATCAGGCCTTTTTTTGATTCCAAGAATCTCAAATGTTCTTAAGGCCTCATATGTCTCTTCTAAGCTGGTAACATATTAAACCACATAGTTAATTTTCATCAAATACAATCATTAAAATTTCAAGTCTATGCAAAAGCAATTAACTAAAGAAAGAGCCATGTTATATAAAAGACAGCCCAACAGCTCTAATTAGACTATTCTAGTTCCATTTATCCCCATTTCTTCAAATCACAATACAGCTATGAAAGTGAGGGTTTAATTAGGGTTTAATAGAATTTCAAATCATACATTTTACTTATACAATCCCAAGACCCTAAACATAAATTGACCACTCTTCAAATCCCATATTCTCTCCATTTCTTCAACCATGTCAAATCAGAAAATTCAAATCAACCAGATACAAAACTGAGGGTTCAAAATTGACCTAAAAATCTTACATTTTTCGTGACTAAAATCCTAAAACCCTTCCAATACAAATTCAAATTTACCCTGCAGATTTAGAATTCCGTTTTCTCTCCATTTCTCGAGCTTTTCTCAGCGACCAAACAGAGAGCCATTGAAATTTGAAACGAAAACACAAAGCGGAATAAGAAATCAAAGAATGAGGGGTTAGTTTAGGGTTGAATTGACCTTCCGAAAGAGCCATCGGTGGGAGAGAAGAGCTCCAAGGCCGCAGATCGGTGAGAATCTGAGATTGGCTGAAAGATCGAAGCGGCTTCGCAGATCGAAATCGCCAAAATTAGCACCAGAAATCCCCCTAGGTTTCTGGCCATTCCTGCACCAACAACAAAAAGGAAAATGAAAAATTAACAACAATTTCAGATACACATTCATACATGGGTGTGTATATATATAGGAATGTGATGTATATGTGTGTGACTGATTGATTGAATTTGCGAAAACCCTAGGGGTTACAGATCGGGAAGAGAGATCGTACGAAAAGTGATAAGAGTTGAGACAATCCGAGAGTGTTGGGTTTGTGTTATGTTGTGTTGCGTTGTGTCGATGCGATGACTGACTGAGAATAGAGTGTTGTGGGCTAAAAGAAGAGGGAGAGGAGGACGTGAGTGAGTCAGGGGCGTTGAATTCTTAATTTCCCAAACTGTCCCCGCCTACTTGCTACAATTGCGAGTATGTATCAATGTAATTGTGGAAAATTTGAACAAGTCTAGTGCCATAATTATTTTCACAATTTTGTCACCTGGTGATTTGTAAATAGTATAATCATGGAATCACAAGGATTTACCATTTTATTTCCATCGTTTATAACTCGCCACGTAAATAAATTGTGGCAAAAGTAGTGTAAATTAATGTGGCACTAAATTTACTCCTTATAAAATGTAAAATATTTGTACCATAAGTTTAAAATTTTCAATTTTTTTTTTCTTGAGAAGATCCAAATTTTTTTTAGATGAGTATGTGACAGTTTAAGTGAATGGTAAAATAGAAATAGAAATAGAAAATTCAATATTTTTTAAAGCTTTTGTTTTTAAGGGAGATGTAAAAAGATCATATTTTAGGGAGGGTGAGTGTCCTTGTCCACACTAGAGGGGAGGAGGATGTAATAAGAAAGAACCTTTAAGAATGTCAATGTAATTTACCCATATATGTATGTTAGTTGGCCAAAACCAATGTGTGTGTGTTTAGATTCAAGTGGATCCATGTTTTAAGGTTTGTATGATTCTTTAAAAAAAAAAGAAAAAAAAAACGTTTTAAGGTTTGTATAATAGCCAAGCGGTGATGGCATTTTTATGGTGTCTTATATCTATTTATGATTTGAATTTCACCTCCACTCCTCGACTATAAAAGTAGATTCGTGTTCCATCAACCACGTTCAACCCACAAATACAGCCAATTCTTTCCAACCCAACTCAACTCAAAGGCTCGAAACCTCACGCTGATTTCTCATGTGTAAAGGGATTAGGTTGGGTTGGTTATTAAAAAGATAATAATAATATTAACAAAATTGACGCTAGGCAGGGGCGTAGCTGTGTATATACAAGGAGGCCATGGCCCCTTCGAAATTATACAAAACAATTTATTGTATGTAAAATCTAGGTAAAAATGTGACTCAATGCCTCTTTTTTTAAGCTGCCCCCCTCTCAAGGAAATTGATTTGCCCCCCACGTTACACTAGCAAATGCTGCAAATCAACACTTCTTCATTTTTATTTTTTATATTTTCTTTTTACTAGCTTCTTTTTCATTAAACTCTAGTAATTAATTTCCATCTTGGTGCAATTTTTCTAGTCTCACTCTTCATTGTCTTCCTTCAATTTAGTAGTCTCATAGTCACATATTCAATTATTTTCCTTTTTTTTTTTTTAATGAAGAGTTTTCTTAATTGAAGTTAAGGGAAAATAGTTTTAAATCTTGAGAGGTACAAAAATTTTCTTATCTTTTTTATTTATATTTCAGTTCAAATTTCTATTTATTTTATCTTGTAGTTTATGATTTTCGTTTTTTTCCTTTTAATTTATAAAGTCAATTGATTATCTGTTGATAAATACATTTTCTTGTTATATTGGTATGTTTAGTCATTTGATTATTTAAAGAGGAGCTAAATTTGATGCCAAATGTTTTACTCTTGTAGCATAATGCCATATTGCCACTTTAAGGTCAAGATGCTCAGCCCTTTTTTTTTTTTGAATATTTTTTATATATGTGTATTGCAAACTATAAAATTTTTGTATACTAAAAAAGATTTAGAAAGATAAAATACTCTCGTAGTGCTTTGAGTTTTTACTTGAATGTTGATTCAAAATAATAGTTTAGTCTTGGCCCCTCCAAGCAAAAATTCTTGGTTCCGCCCCTAATGTTAGGGTTGGGTCAAGTTCAAGTTGGTAGATCTTTTAACCCAACTCAACCCAAGTTGTTAACAGCTAAATATATATTTCAATTAAATTTGTTAGTCTGGCTAATTTTGATTTTGAGACTAACCTAAATTTGCTAGCTTGATTTATTTTGATATTTTGAGACTTAGTTTCGATAAATATTATGCTCAATTATGTAAATTGCAATAAATATTCAATAATAAACTTAAATAGTTGAATTAATTTTTTTTTTTTAATTAAGCCTAACATAATGATCCAAATTGATGATTCAATCCAATTTATCTCGACCTATATGGATTAGGTATGATTGGAGATTTCTCAATTTGAAGAAGTCAGGTTGAGTTAAAAAATGACCTATACCTAGCCCAATTCAACCCTGCCCATGATTTATATGTGTTTTGGATGTTTGGATGCATGATTGTCCTTTTCCAAAAGGTGAAGAATGTGTTTTCCGCTTTGTTTGTTTCACTGGAAAATATTTTCAGGAACTTATTTTCCAATTTTACGATATTTGTTTTGTAGTAAAATATTTGATCAAAAGTAAAATATTTTCAGTCAACCAAATCAACCTAAGCAAATTAATGTAAAATATTTTACACTTAAAATTTTGGTAAAACATTTTACATTTACTCCCTCTCTCACACCCTGATACTTATCACTCCCTCACTTCTACAATCACTTTCACGTTAAACTCTCCCTCTTAGATTTCTCTCCAAAAAACTCAACCACCGCCAATCCCTTTCTCCCACCCCATAACCGGCTCCAAGGTCTGAGGCACCACCAGCAAGTTCCACCATCCGCCGGTGCCGCCAATCACCGGCAAAACCCAAGTACTTTTCTGTCTTTTTAGATTAGATTTCTCATTTTCTTTTCATTTTTCTTCATCTCTAACCTTTCTCTGGTTTTTCTTAGGTTCGATTTTTACTCCTTGCTGGAAAAACATCTCAAAGTTTTAGGTTTTATTTTTGATAAATCATAATTTTTACACATATTTGATTTCTTATCATTTTTCATATGGGTTTTTTAGTGTTGATCAACTCATTTTTCCCCTTACCAACAAGGGGAAAATGTGCATTCAAGGATCCCTCCGTTCTTCTCTACTAATAAGGCTAAAGAACAGTATTATGGCACAAATCTACAAATCTCAATTGAAAGATTGCCTATATGGATAATATACATTCTTGTTGTCTGCAAGCCTAGTTCTAATTATTTTATTATGACAAAAAATATCCACTAAGCAGTTTGTCTTTTTTTTTTTCTTTTTTATAATCCCGCTAAGCAGTTGTCCTGTGTAAATATTAATAACAAAGAAGTATTAGATTATATTTCGGATAGGCCTTGAAAGGAGAAGGAATTATGGAATGCCAACTTAAGGCACAATATTATGTATAAATCCATGCTTATTTTATTATTTAAGGGTAACATGTTCCTCCAAATCGTTTTGGTGGAAAGTTCTTTCAACCCATTTGGGCCACTACATGTTAATTTGGAAACATATCCACGTGTACTTTTAGTCACATGACTTACATAATAATAGTCATGTGACTTATTTAAATGATTTAATTAATTTTGTTATTTAATACACTTGGATGATTGTCTAAACTGCCATGTAATGAGTTGTATGTTCTCCCTCCTAATTTGGAGGAAAAGTTTAAAATAGGATAGTTTTTCGCCAAAATAATTGGGAGAAAATTCATCCAACTCATTATGTGGAGATTTATAATAAAACCATCCACATATATTAAATCAAATGACTTGTTTAGTTATTGATACAATTTATGTGATTTATTAAATAAGTCATGTGACTAAAATACAAGTAAATGGTTGTTTAAGTCGTCTGCAGGGGCGGTGGCGCCACCTTTAGTCTAGGGGGTTCAAATGAACCTGCTGAGATGGCCAAAAAATTTTTATATATATATATATATATATTTTTGGTTTTGAGTGACTTTTTCCCCCTTAAAATAATTTTTTTAATACCTTGACTCTAATTTTTTTTAAGCTCAATTGATATAAGCTTGAATGTGACCCTCTTAACAATCTATTATTACAAATAAAGTTATAATTAATTTAATAAGTGCTATGTTCACTATATTTTCACAACACTTTCACAATAAATCTTAAGTGGCAGGTTGTTATTGGTTGTTACTATTGGACAAAAAAGTAATTTCAGTGGTGGTTTCAAATTAGAATCAATATATAACAACTTACCACCTAAGATTTATTATGCAAATGTTGTGGACATAAAAATTCTCAATTAATTTATACTTTTGACTGAACGTGTGAATGGAGTGGCTGAATTTGAATGTACTTTTAGTTTGCTATTTCTTGAGTGGGGACTAGCTAGGGGCATGGATCAATCAGTTAGTAGATAGCAAATGTTAACACTACAAGACAATTAAACACTTAGATAGATGGTGATTCTTAAGGAAAAATCAGATCAGGGGCATGGGACAGGAGATTGATTGGGTGAAGATAAAAACAAATGTTAACACAACAAAATTTTTCTTAATACAATTACAAAAACCAATAGTTATCAAAGTGAAAGTGAATTGTTAAATAAAATAATTGTAAAAGAGTATAGACATAAACTAATAAATAAAAACATTTTAAGTAATAATAATTAAAATTCACTTAACAACAATAATTTATATGATTACTATATTTAGAAACAATAGATGATTTTCAAATTTTAATTTTAGCAGCAATAATGAGTATATTCATTGTTTAACAAACAATATGACTAATGAACTTATAATTTATCTTTTATTCTCTTAATATTACTATATACAAATTGGTAATAAGGAAGACATGTAGACCGCGAGATTTTTCTCCTACCCAAGATACATCTTCTTACTGACCCCCTATAAAAAAAATTATTGAGCTGCCATTGGTCGTTTGGTAGCAAATTTGAGAAGTTTTCCTCCATATTGATTTCAAACTAAATTTGTCCCTTAATACAAAATTTTAGACTTAACTCAATGATCAAAATATTCTTAATTAGCAAGGTTTGCAATATATATATATATAATAGTAATAATAATAATAATACTAATAATAATAATAATAATTGTTAATTGTTAATTGTATTCTTCTTCTTCTTCCAAAAGCTGAAGTGTTTCGATAAACTTTTCGTCCAATATCAACTTTTGGCCAGTCTTGGGGCATGATATAAATAGGAGTAACTTCCAAAGATAACTTGAACAATATGTATGTATCCACAAAGATACTTGAATGACAGGCTCATTAATTTGGGGTATAGAATAAATTGAGAGATCTTAGATTCAATCCATCACACTATTAATCCACAAAGTTTTCAAGGTGTCTCATAGATAGGTAGTGGAATAATCAATTGAAAGGACGTGACATTATTTCCTAATAATGAAATCGAAAAAAAAAAAAAAAAAAGTCTTAAAAATGGTGGTGCGATTGATTTCTCATTTCCAATATCCTTGATGATTAAATGAGCATTCAAAAGTTCTAAGGAGGTTACTCCTATAATTATTTATGAAATCGACAGCCATTTGATGGTCTCTTCCTTCTATTTGAATATGCCTAATACTTTTGTTAAAGGTTTGAGAGAACCCATCTTTCATATTTTGATTATATATATTCTTCTAGAGCATGAGTTACTCCAAGGCTGGTTCCAAAGTTGATGGACAATATGCAAAAGACAACCAAAGGCTTGATTTTTTTCACTATCAGACAATTACTACATCACAGCATATAACACTCTTTAGCATGAAGAAAGCTTCAAATTCAGAGACCCCATAACAAAACAATATATCTGTTGAACTTCCACGTAAGTTCAATACTTTGGAGGTTGGCTGCTTGGCCGGCAACAATCCAAATCTGTTCTTTAAAAGAATTCTTTGCTTGGAGTATTTATCATTAAGGGAGAAGCGGGCTGTAACCATGGTTTTAAAAATCGGATCGAGGCAAAAACCCTTTTTGCCTCCGAACCTCCGGTTCCTAGTTCAACCTGATTTTTAACCAATTTTAGTCTTTTTTTATTATTATTATTGATTTTTCTTGGTTTTAGGGTTTTTACTAGACTAGATCGGTGCTCAATTCCCAGTTGAACTGGTTGGACCAGACCGATTCAGTCTTTAAAACCATGGCTGCAACTATGTGGAGATAAGAGATAAATTAATGGCACTTGTGATGAAAATACCAAAATGATGACCAAAAAATGAGAGAAAGGGGAAAGGAGAGTTTGGAGAGAGATGGGAGCATTTAAATAATAGGGGGAGCAAATGCAAGTGTGATTGTTTCCATAATTGTTAGGGGGAATCAACCTCAGTTTACCATGATGAACCTCTTACACAAGGATGGAGCCAAGACTTGGACTTAGGGGGGGCAAAAGTATAAACAATTGGGACGTTGAGATTTTCCTCAATTAGAACATCAGGATTTTTTGCATAAAGACCCCCATTTTTCCATTCTCAAAAAAAAAAAAAAAAGAACATCACCTCAACATTAGTGGTTGGCAATGTTGCACTACTAGTATTAGCTTCTAAATCATTTGAAAATTTTCTTTTGAAAAAATCAAATATAGTAGTTGACTTTTTCATAATTTACAAATAAAATATAAATTGAAATTATTATGTTATTATATGGTCAATAATCTACAATCATTACACACAATAGATAAATACTATGCACACAAACATTCAACAACTAACCAATAAATTTCAAAATTATAAATAATCTCTTTAATTATTTATCAAACTTTAATATTTTATAAGACACTAACTAATAGACAAAAACACTAAAAACAAAACTAAAAAAAAAAAAAAAAAATCGCAAAACATCACAACCGATTCACTATTGCTAAAGACAACTACCAAAAAAAAAAAAAATTACAAAACATCAAATGTAGTAAGTGTTGACTGTTGCGTGTGGTGTTGTGTTTGTCACTTGTTAGATGCAACTTTTTCATTTATAAAAGAATGCTAAAGACATACCAATATAACAAGAATAGCTCCGTCACTGCTCTTACAAAAGGATTTTTTGTACCAACTCCTTCTACCTATGCTATAGGTGAAGCTCTTTGTTTCCTTAATACTACTCAATAGCTAACCACAAAAATCACTTTTTCATAGCCAGGGGTGGAACAAATGACTAAACTACCAATATAACAAGAAAATGTATTCATCAACAGATAATCAATTGGCTTTATAAATTAAAAGGAAAAAAAAAATCATAAACTACAAGATAAAATAAATAGAAATTTGAACTGAAATATAAATAAAAGAGATAAGAAAATTTTTGTACCTCTCAAGATTTTAAACTATTTTCCCTTAACTTCAATTAAGAAAACTCTTTATTAAAAAAAAAAAAAGTAAATAATTGAATATGTGACTACACTAGCAAATTAAATGCTGCAAATCAATACTTCTTCCTTTTTTTTTTCTTTTTTTATATTTTCTTTTTACTAGCTTCTTTTTCATTCAACTCTAGTAATTAATTTCCATCTTGGTGCATTTTTTCTAGTCTCACTCTTCATTGACTTCCACCAATTTAGTAGTCTCATAGCTATAGCCGCATTTAAAAAATGCAGCTATAGACCCTAAAAACGCAGCTATAGGCTATAGCTGCGTTTTCATAGCCGCGTTTTTGAACACGGTCTATCATGTGCGACTATAGCTCCCCTGCGGGACCTAGAGCTGCGTTTTTAAAAACGCAGCCCAAACCAAGTCTGTAACTGCATTTTTTACACCTTATAAACGCAGCTCAAACAGGGTCTATAGCCGCATTTTCTACAAAACGCAGCTATAGGTCCTACATCTGTGGGTGTGTAAAAACACAGCTATAGGGGGTCTAAAATGCAGCTACAGAGCTGCATTTTTAAAAACGTAGCTAGAGAACCCAACATTGGGTTTTCTTGTAGCCGCGTTTTTAAAAACGTGGCTATAGGGTTTTGTTCTTTTCCTTTTTTTTTTCTTCTTAAACACATTTCTGCCCAAAACAAGACCTGTAATTCTTGCCAACACTCAAATGTAACCAATTGGAACCAACAAAACAAATTGCCTACACTCAACAATTCCCAACCAATTGCCAACAAACAAAACAAGTTCATTGCCAAAAGATTAATTACATAAACAAATAATATATGGTTCATTAACATGCAGGAATAGCAACAAGAGAAGCCCCTATTATGGTACCTGAATTCCAAAAGTGATACTCTTTGAGAAGTGCAGGGAGAGATTTTCTAACCAATTGCATATCACTAGTCTTGCTGTATATGGCATGAACCATAGCACTCAGAAAGGGAGGCTAGCTACAAACAAAAACAAGTGACTGTGCAAGCTAATGACTGAGCATAAAAAAAAAAAAGTTCAGGGAACCATGGCTAAGTTTAATCCTATTAATATACACGATTGGAAGTGTAGTTTTAAAGATCTAGTTATATGTGTCCTAGGGTTGACAAATCTTTAAATTTGGGTTTTTATTTAACAAGTTATGGTCAATTTTATATCAAGGGGCAAACCTGTAAATTTTGAAATCCTTGCAAATTAAGGGTTTTGGTAGTTTACTCCAGTTTAGAATTTTCTAGTAGATCCTAAACATTTTCTTCCCTTTATCTTCTATTTTCTCCCTTTCTCTACTCTCTTTTCCTCTTCTCTTTCTTGTGATACTATTCATAGGTACTGTTTATACAACCCCTAAAGTATGAGAAAACTTACAGTGGAGAAGAAAATGATCTACAGTTTCCCCATCACAACAACACAAACAACACCTGTTAACCAAGGTCTGACCACGCTTAACTAGATTAACACTTGGAAGTTTTAATCTATGTATATCTTTTATTTCCTGCTATAAAGAGTATAAATACTAGGTGCAGCTGGCAAAAACTCTCAGAAAAACCAGATCAAAGATTGAAGTGATTTTGAAATATGATATAGTTTGGACATGGGACCTAATTGGCACCCTTTTTAGCCTACTTTAGTAACTATTAAGTCTAAATATCAAGAAACTTTACAAGAAATTGCAGCTAGTTCAATTTGAATTAAATTTAGGGCACTCTATTTCGCTGGCTTAACTATATTAGCAGTTCAGTTTCAATCATGAATTATCAACTTAATCCTAGAGGGTCTGAAAATGGTTTAACATTACCTTTATGCTCATTTTCCAATTAGAAATAAAGTGATTTCCTTGAAATTAGAATACAAATCGAGTGATATAACCTATAGTTAACTTTAATCCTTACTTATACAAGGCCCAAAAGTTCAAACGAGGTACAATTTATATCATTTCGGCAATTAACTTTAACAGAAAATGGAGGCAAGGGTAGCATTGAACTGTTCTTAAAACTTCGAGGACAAAATTTAACAAGAAAAGGGAGTGGGGAAGGGGCACTTCCTCCTCCCTTGATAATGTGATGGAGGATACGGTTATGGGTTCAAGATCCATGATGAATGGGTGTGTAACTTACAATTAAATAAAAATCAATGACAACAATAGACAGAACAAAGTAGCACCAGGCAAGTTAATTTTATTGAAAATTCAAGTGCACCATTTTCTTTCTTTTACCTCTCCTTTGGCAAAAAAACTCCATAAATTATTAATAAATAAATAAACTAGTTAATGTTAACCTTTTGTTTGCTTAATCACAGTTGTATTAGTGTTAAAATTGAGTTTTTTTTTTTTAAATTCTAATTAAAGTTGAGTTATTGATTTTAAATGAGGTGGGAAATTATAGGATTTAGATTCTTTGAAATGAATCTTAGCCTTAAAATGGGGAGTGTCCATTTATATTGAAATGGAGAGAATCCAGAATTCCAAATCCGTAAATTTTTATATGGAACTACATTTGACAAATTATATCATATTTATCTTAATATAATAATACTTATGGTTTTGAAATTCCAATAATTTATGGTTTTGAGGTTGGAAAGACCATGATGATGTTATAATTATTTAATTAAAAAATAAAGAGATGGGTTTAAGTTACACATTTTCTAAATTATTGGATTTAAGTAGATCCAACGGTCAAAAAAAGACTCTCATTAATGCTAATATTCTAATTGATTTCATTTATTATTTATTATTTATGATATTTCATACTTATTTCTAAACCCCAAAAAAAAAAAATGTAAATGTACATATCTCTCTCTCTCTCTTCTCCACTCTTCCTTTTCAATTTCAATTTTTTTGAGTTTATAAATATTTTTCTGTGTTTTGTCAATGACCCTTTTAATCCCAACAAAATAAAATGAAGTGTATGTTTTAAGTCTTTCACAATCATCTATAAGCAATGAAGGTTTACATACCATTACTACCATGATCAAACAATAAGGTTATGGCCTATTGTAACTACGGTCATGTGTCAAAGTGATTCCAGCAAGGTCATTGGACATAAACATGTGCCATTGGTAGGATTAGTTGCAAATCAAAGGTAACTACAAATAACCTGGACATAAAATTACTACAAATAACCTGAACATGTGTCTATTACTCAAAACAAAAAAAAAAGTAACCATGGTCGAGATTGATTAGTTACAAATCAAAGTTCCCTTTCATTACCACTGCGGTGGTCACTCCACAAGAATAAATGCTTGTGGGGTGTGAGGGGTAAGGGCCGGAGTTCATGTCTCCAGGAGGGAGTTTCATACACATATACACTTAGATTAAATTAGAGTAGAATTTCTATCTTGTATAAAAAAAAAAAAAATTTCCCTTTCATTAAGGTTTAAACATCTTCTCATAAAAAAAAAAAAAAAAATTAAGGTTTAAACATGCAGAGGAGAGAAAGAGAGAGAGAGAGAGAGAGAGAGGTAAACACTTTTTTAGGGTTTAGAGATAAGTATGGAATGTCATAAATAACGGATAATAAATATGATCAATTAGAATATTAGCATTAATAAGGGTTTGTTTTTAACAGTTGGATTTACTTAAATCCAATGGTTTGAAAAATGTGTAACTCTTGGTGTAACTTGAACTCATCTAAAAAATAAATAAATATAATAATATTTAAAACATTTCAAATATTTCTGGCTTCAAAAAAAAAAAAAAACATTTCAAATATATCTTAATAAAAAATAATATAATATCTTTGTCAAATTTGTTACAAAAATTAAGTAGAAACATTCTCTTAGTGTATGTTTGGATTGCACTGAAAACACCAAATGTCTGCATTTGGTGTTTTTTGTGTGGATCCCGTATACTGTTCATGGAACGTACAAGTACGAATTTCAGCAAATTTTTCTTTAAAACTGAATCTCATAGTACTATTCACATATATAAAAATTATTTTGTTATAGTATTTTTAGTTTTCAGCAATAAGTGGTATCTAAACAAATTTTATTATTTCAGTTAATATATTTAAAGTTTACTAGCCTCATCACATGAGGTTTTTTTTTAAGGAAAAAAAAACTGTATTTTTATTATATATATATATATAATTTTTATTTTGAAAATTAAATTTATAAGTGGATAAAGTAATTTGAAAATTAACGGGATACTAAACAAGAAAAGCCTCTTAAAATATTGCCTAAAAAATAGAGTCTCTCCGATTAATTTTCAAATTGTTTTATTCCTTATAATTAGATTCTCAAAATAAAAATTATATATAAAAAATAAAAATACAGTTTTTTTTTAATGCGTATGGAAGCATCTGGCACGTTTCACAAACCCTAGGATATACTTTTATCAAAAGTATATACAACTGTATTCTTGTTTTCATAAAAAAGAAATAATAAATAAATATACTGGTTTGTTTTGTTCATCCTCACACTCATACTCAGCGTCTCAAGAGTCAAAACCAAGAAAGGAAGCAGAAAAGCGATTATCTGAACTCTGGATCATCATCATGTCATCTCGCGGTTCTAGATCTAGCGGTTTGTTTCTTTATTTCAATTAAAAAAATGTTGTCGTTGTGCGTGTGTTTCATGGAATGGTTTGTCTCTGTTTAGTATTTACTTGCATATAAAAAATGTTGAATTTGACTTCGATTTTGAATTTACGTACAGGGAGCAGAGGCTTCTCTTCAGGTTCAGGTTTTGGCTTTCGTGGTCGTCGTGCAAGAGACAGCGACACATTGGGTACGTACTCTTCCCTTGTTAGTAAATAGTAATAGTATACATGCTCTTCAGATCACGCACTTTTCCCATATACGCATATTCATTCATACTCATCATACACACGCACACTTTTTCCTTTTTTTCTCAATTCCTTTTCTTTTTTCTCTGACTTTCAACAATTATATTTATTATTATTTTTTTTTTAATGAAGACGTGGAGGTAAATGAACTTGAAGATCTTAGTCGCCGTTTTTACGAATCTGTGGGTCAATTTTATTGTTCTTGTTGTTGGTTCATTGGGTTGTTCATCATCTGTGCCAAAATCAAATCCTGGAACTATTTATGTTTGTTGTATTGGCTTCAATTTTGATGTTATAGCCTCCAGAGCTGCTGTAAAGGAAGGCAAGCCATTGGGTGAGTTTCGCCTTTTCCGTGTTGCTCTTTATGCTCTTCAGACCACCCACTTTATCATCTACATTTATATACGTACACTTTTTCTATGATTTTCTCAATTCCTTTGTTTTGAACTGTGGGCAAAAGCTATGTATCTTCTACAATTTTACTATTATATTAGTGGTATCCTCTCATCCACTGCATCCTGTTTTTTCTCTTGTGGACAGCTTATGATGACCTTCATGACCTTAGACAAATGCTTATACCTCCAAGCCCTCATAGGTGCAACTATATCAATAACACTATCCAAGAGGTATGTTTTTCCTCTTTCTATGGCCCAGTTTTTAAGTGCAGTCATAGTCACAGTCGTAGTTAGGTGACAACATTTTCATCATTCTAGTCTAGGCTCAACATATATATATATATATATATATATATAGTTGGGTTATGTTTGTTTTCAAAGCTCATCCTTGACTCTTTCTGTTACCATTACCAACTTTCAGTTTAGACTTCTAAAATGTTTGCTCAATTTGTTGAACTTTGGCTTTGGGCAACATCCTTGTAGCTCAATTGTACCTTATGATGTTTTCAATAGAGTCCCCAACTATCAAATTATAAGGTTTGACTTGACTTTATTTGTGTAATCACATTCGTATTGTCAAACCCTTGCAAATATGTTTTGTTTGGCGACGACTGGTTTTCTCCTACTACCTTATTGTCAAATGCTTGCAAATGTTTGGTTTGGTGATGGCTTCTTTTCTTCTATTTTTTTGTTAGTTGATCTCACATTTTTTACTGTGATGCAGTTTGTGAGCAAAGTGGGGGAGGACTATGAATACAGGGAACATCATGAATACTTGCGAGCCTACTATTGTGGATTAAACAAAGCCGCAAAGGCGACTGACCTTGATGGCCAATGTCTAACTTTTATCATGTATCTGGAAGATTTCTTTTCAACAATTGTGTTACTAGAACTCTTGGTTTAACCGTGTTAAGACAATCGCCTTTCATTGTCACTTTTTTTTTTTTTTTTTTTTGTGATTTATAAATATCTCTAGCAGCATGTGCACAAGCCGCTAGAGATTATTATTTATATGAAGTAGAAGCAATATAGCTGATTACTCCTATAAAAAAAATATACATAGCTGATTACTCTTCTTCATAGATAGACAGATAAATATGATACATGATGATCATTATTTTTTTGATTGGTCACTCTTAGGGATTCATCTTTCTAATGTTACCTTCAAATTCTATTATACTACGCTTTTATTATTATTATATATATATATATATATATTTTTTTTTTTTTGTTGGTTTTCATTACATTTATTTATGTTTTAAAATATAAAAGACCCATGTGCTTTTCATAAAATGATTTGTCTTCATAAACAATACAATTCTCTATTTATTTATTTTGTTGTGTTGGCTTCATTTTTATAGGGAGCGGAGGGGAGAAGCAAATGAGTTAGTGTCGCCATTTCCTTATTACTCTAGATGCTCTTCACAAACTTTACTGTGTACATTCCTACACACACAGACACTTGCACCTCAACTATTTTTGTTCTCAATTCCTTGTTTCTTTTTGAACTGTGGGCAAAGTTGTGTATCTTTTATGATTTTATGTTTAATCCATGTTTTGTAATTTTAAAAGTGGTATTGAATGCATCCTTGGCAAGTCTGTCTTGCTCAAGTTATGTTCTGTTTTTCTTGTGGGACAGCAATTGATGAAAACATGCAGACAAAACAACAGGATCTTGCTCGCATGCAATTCTAACCATGGCCTTTTGGATATGCATGACCTCATGTTTGCAATTATATGACTGATGCTATGCAAAAGGTATTTTTTCCTCTTTCTATGTCCCAGTTTTTAAGTGCTAGATGCTGTTATCATAATTGGTTACCTCATACTAGCAAATATTCCTTCACTTTGAGCCATTCACCTCATTATCAACGGTGTCTTTAGTTTGCAGTCATAGTTAGGTAATGATTTTGCATCATTCTTTATACCAATTCGAAACATAGTTTGGTTGAGTGATTGTTTCATCTTTGTGAGAATCGCATAATCAAATCCATTGCCCCTTCCCAACTTTCAACCTAGCTTCTTTGTGTACACATTCGTATTGTTCAAATGCTTGATATTTTTATATACTTTAAAGCGAGCAAATATTTGGTGATGACTTCTTTTCTCTTCCTCCTGTGGTAATGAATCTCATATTTTACTGTAATGCAGTTTATGAGACAAGGTGGGAAGGAGTATAACTGCAAAGAATGTCATGAACTCTAATGAGCCAAGTATTGTGGACAAAGGTGAGAAGGAGTATAACTGATTTAGTAGTTTTGAGACAATCGGTTTTAATTGTAACATATTTAACAATTGGAAGTTACTTGCAGTGAGTGACGGTTTTATGGAAGATTTCGTTTGGCTCTCTCTCTCTCAATTGTGGAATTAAAATTTCACACATTCGTTTAAACCAACAAAAAAAAAAAAAGAAGAGAATTTATTATATAAAAATATTAAAATACACTGTATTAAGTGTTTATAAGAATCCCTATAATCAATAAAATAAAAAAGGAGCACGTATAATATTTCCTCTTAGTTCTTATAATCAATAGGCAAAAATGCATAACTGACTCTCTAATTTCACTTTTTTTCATTTCAGTCTTCTAACTTTTAGTTTTGTCAATTCAGTAATCTAACTTGCAATTTTTGTCAATGCAAGATTCCGTTAAACTCCATAACTAGGCCGCCGTTAACTTTCATTTTTTTTTTTTAATTTTGGAATTAAAAGAAAAAAAAATTTGTAAAAAAAAAAAAAAAAAAAAAAAAAACTTAAACCGAGGAATCACTTGGTTTTCAGAAGGGGAACATGTTTTTGAAATTTTTTTTAGCATCTTCATTACTTTTGTTGTTGGGGAGGTGGGTTCATCAAATTGTAGATCCCACCAGATTATAGCAACAGAGAGATTGGAAAGCTTTTTGGATCACGTGGTGATGCAGTCTGATGCCATTCCCTTGCAGTATGGTGTGATCCTCGGTTTTGATTTCAGGTAAGGGGAATGACGCCGTCGTTCCCCTTAAATGTTGTTGTTGTTGTTTTTTTTTTTTTTTTTACATATATTTTTTTTTTAATTCCCAAAAAAAAAAAAAAAAAACTGAAAGTTAACGGCAATCCTAACTGGGGTTTAATGGAATCCTGTATTGACAAAAATTAAAAGTTAGTGGACTGAATTGACAAAATTAAAAATTAGAGGACTGAAATGAAAAAGAATGAAAGTTAAAGGGCCAGTTTTGCATTTTTGCCTAATCAATAATAATGTATCTCCAATTATATTAATGGCACCATTTGTCATTATATGGATATTATGAAAATATTGGCTAAAATTAATACCCAAAAAAATTAAAATATTGATTTGTAGCATTATCAAATGCAGTGATAAACTACTAATATGTATATGATTTGAATTTTCAATTAAAAAAAATGTTTTGAATATGAAGCTTCCATGGCTGAGTCTCAAATTTTCAAATGAATAATATTTATTGTTCCCCGTTATTTTTCTAAGAATTAAATTAACTTATGTGGTATTGGTTTCCAAATAATCAAGTTTTCGGTAAAAAAAAATCGTGAAAAACTCTTCTATTTTTAGATGAAGAGTACGTGGAAAGCAAAGATTGATGAGTAGCACAATCTCATTATACTTCGACCATACATGTTTGTGTTGTCCCCGCAATATTTTATCCGCCATTATCATTAGAAAGTCAATACTTGGATATGTCACCTGTTAGTATGAAATCATATATATATATATATATATATATAAAATAAAAGTTGGACTTAAAAATGTCATTGCGTCAAGTGATTGCACTAAATTACAGCAATTTTTTAGATAAAAATTTGTTTACTTGTTCTTATCTAATTCTTTAGATAAAATATTATTTTAACAAAATATGTAAACAGATTAATGAATAAAAACAACTTATGTATTTGAATTCGTTTCTCTCTTTCTTTATGTGTGTTTGTTTATCAAAATGAAAAAAAAGAAAAGAAGAAGAAGAAGAAGAACAAAGAAGTAAATTCAAAACCAAGACTCTAATTCGGATGGAAGTGACAATACTCACTTTGCTTTAAAGAGCACCCATTATTAACCACAATTTGAACTATTTCTACATGAGCTGATGATATGTGCTAAGGGTGTTTTTTTTTTTTTTTTTTTGCAGAATATCAATATAAAACTTAATTTGGAAATTTCAGTATATTTTTATTAACGCAATTTCTTTAATAGAGTCAATTTTATAAACAACATAATAAACAATAACATAATGTGATTTGCTAGTCTAATTTAATCTAATATAAATATATATTGACACATAAACTTTGCAAACTTCACAAATTTACTCCTCATTATAAATTATTTTATTTTTTAATTTCTTCTAATAGATTGAATACTACCACACGACAAAGACTCATGCTCACAAGCAAATACCATAGCCTCCGCGCCAAACTTGATCTCAACAACAAGTTATTATCCTATGGTAAACAATTGGCGCTAAGTTCAACCCACCAGTATATTGGTTCATCCAAATAAATCCATTGTGCTTTAACATGGTGAGGTTGGTTTGTATTCATCACGTTTTGTGACTAGAGATTTACTTTTTCTCCTTTTAACCTTCAATTCAATTTTAATAGGATAAAATTTAGTTACAAAATTATTTGTAATTTAATATTACAACCTTATTTAATAAAATAAACATCACTACATATTTTGAAAATCTAACCATTGAATTGCATGTTTTTTACGCTCTTAATACACATGTCAAATTTTGCTTTAATCAGATATTATTTACTATATGATCTATAAACTTATATTTTATGCATAATTTTAAATTACAAAAACTTGCAATTTAAACAATTCATTGATAATATAACTATTGATATTTAATTTTTTTAGAAATTTTGCAAGTATGAAGGATATAAGAAGAAGATGTAATCCAATGCTAGATTTGTCAAAATTCACCTTTAATAAAAAGATATTAAGTAAGGTTGTAGTTTTAGGTTACAACCAATTTTGTAGCTAAACTTTGTCTATTTTAAAATATTGGAATCTCTTAAAAACCCAAAAACCGAAAAACCCAACACAAAAACCTCTAAAGTTTGAACTCCTGAACACCATACATGAAAGTCATAAATCTTTTTAAAGAACAAACACCTCATTCAATTTTGGCTTATTATTGGTTGATTTGTGTGTAGGTGAACTCTTATTTGTAGTTTTTTTTTTAATAAACTTATTCATATGGTTTTCAAACATTTATATTGAGATTTATTTGATTTTTAGGCAACATTTTTTTTTTGGGTGTGTGGAGTAAGGGGTTTTTTGAAACGATTTGTAAACTTAATTAGGTTTTCAGACATTTGTAATGAGATTTATTTGATTTTAGGTATCATTTTTTGTGGAATAATTGGTTTCCATAGATTTTTGTTGATGGTAATCTCTCCTCTTATATTTCTCTATTTTGTAGTAATATATTTATTTGATTTTAGATATCATTCTTTTGTAGACTAATTGATTTTTTGAAACTGACTAGCAAATTTGCAAGGGTAACCACACTTTTTTCTTATATTTCTCTATTTTGTGGTCATGTGTTTTGATAAACTTAGGTTTTTAGACATTTATATTGAGATATATTTGATAAGGTATAATTCTTTTGTGGATTAATTGATTATCTGAAACTCGCAGATTTGCAACAACTATGTTCATGGACTATTCTCTTTTAGGGTAACCCTTTCTTTTCTCTTATATTTCTCTATTTTGTAGTCTTGTGTTTAGATAAACTTAGGTTTTTAGACATTTATTTTAAGATTTATTTAATTTTAAGTATCATTCTTTTATGGACTAATTGGTTTTCTTAAATTGACAGATTATTCTTTCAAGGGTAACTCTTCATTTCTCTTATATTTCTCTATTGGAAAATTTCAATAGCTATAGTCATGTATTATTCTTTTAAGGGTACCCCATCTTTTTCTTATATATATATTTTCTCTATTGCATAGTCACATATATTTTTGTTTATATTTTGTTTCAATAATTTGTAGGTACCAAATCTTCTAATTTTTTAGTTTCATCTAAAATTTTGGGTTCATATTTTGTATTATCTGAAACTGTCTAGCATATTTCAATGGTATCTTTCTCTTATATTTCTTTTTTGTGTGTAGTCATATATCTTTTCTATTGTTTCAATAATTCTAGGCTCATAACTTCTAATTCTTTAATTATTTTTTGGCATTTTGGAAGTTTTAACATCTGAATTTTTGCATTAGTTTTAGCAATATCTGAACATGTTTGGTAGATTTCAACGGCTATACCATGAGTTATTCTTTTGAAGGTAATTAATTTTTCTATTATATTTCTCTATTGTATAGCTATATATATTTTGTTTTGTTTCAACAATTCCTAGGCAATGAATTTTATGATTTTCTATTATTTCAAGTAATGGTTTTTTCAACAAATTGTAACACAAATTCAAATTAGATAGGAGCAATTCATATATGCAATGGTATAGTTTTATAATCAATTTAATATTTCTTAAAATTATTTTAGTTTACCATACAAACAAGTAGGTTCCTATGCACAGGTTAGAGACTAGTTATTAACTACGCACAAACTACCAAAACTCACAAAAAGTCTACTATAGATGGGTTACAAATAGTAACCTAATACTTTGATCACAACTATAATACTAATCTGCATCAACTACGTACCACTTTCAAGGATTGTCTTATCACAACTATTATATAGTGACTTATTTTTTCTTTTTTTCTTTCCCAAATGAAGTCTCTTTGCTTCTCTCTTCCAACAAAACAAAGGCATCACAAGAATTACAAGACATGGAAGACTAAAATGGATCACTCCCATAAAATTAAATAAGTAAAAAAAAAAAAAACTTTAAATTTATTAGAGATTACAAATAATTACTTTAAACTTTAAGTAATTTTGCACTAACCTTGATTGTGTGAACCGTTTTTATTTAAACTAGTTATATATGTAATCTTGAAACTTTGCTAGTAATTTTGTGAAAGTTATTTATGTATGAAATTTCATGTGACATCTCATGATACCAAATTTGCATGTATGCTAGAAGAGGACTAGTCAACTATAGTCAAGAGATACCGTACATTTTTTTTGCTTATTGGCTATTGCAAGGCACTAGCACCAGGGTGATATCGGGACTAGCAGGGAAAGACAAAAAGGGTATGCCTCTGAACTCTGACTGACTTTGAGTCTCTCTCTCTATGGGTCGGGTTCAGCACTTCAGCCAACACAATCACGTAAGCTTGCAGCTGTTGCAGGGTTTGAGGTGCAATTGTGCATTTTGTGTGTTAAAGTGTTAAACAATAGAAACAAAGTTGGTAGAGAAATCCTATCCCTTTTTGTTGCACTAACATGGGAATTTGACAATGATGTTTACTTATTCTTTTCTTAAAAAAATTGAAACAATCAACTACATTATACCCTCGTTAAATGCTATTATTTTCTTTTTTCCTCTATTTTTAATTCTCAACCCTATTCTCACCAAGGATGCATGACAACTCTAACACTACATCAAAATGAGTCTATTACATCAAGAGTCTATTACATCAAGCGTTAGTACAACAAAATTAGTATAGATTAATAGTATTAGACATAATATTACATCTACAAATTAAAAGTCGTTACAATAATAACTTAAAAGTGGTAAATTATTATATTAATAATAATTAGTTGCAATAACTTTTAATTTTTAGTTGCAATAGAGGCTTTAATACTAAATTGCATTAAGAAATTCTTTTTGCGATAACTTAAATTGAAAAAATCGTTGTAATAACTTGATACCAATTATTTTGCAATCTATTACAATAGAAATTTCAAAGTGTTAACTTATTGCAACAAATATGTCATTGCAATAACCAAATATCAATTATTTTACAATTTATTACAATGACAAAAAGTTGCAAAGAATATATTATTATAATAATCTAATACCAATTATTTTACAATCTATTGTAATGAAAAATATGAAACAATCATCTATTACAATGAATATATCGTTGCAATAATTTGACCAAAATTATTTTTGTCAATTATTTGCAATTTATTGCAATAAAATTCGTGAAATAATAGCCTATTGCTATAAGATATTCGAAGTAGTAAATTGTTTATTGCAACAACAAATATATTATTACATCAAATTTGTCATTAAAATATTTAAAGTTTATTGCAACGAGATTTTTTGTAACATAAATCTATTACCTAAAATTTTATTGCAACACTTTGCATAAACTGTTGCAATGACTTTGATGTTATTGTAGCAATTTGTTTTTATTGTAATATACCTTTTTTGTTGTAGTGTAAGAAATATTCTCATCAATATATGATGGATAAAAACTAATGTCATTTTATGGAAAAAAATTATGTCACGTTACGAGGGTGTATTAAATTTAAAACAATATTAATTAGGTCTTTTTTTTTTTTTTTTTTAAAGAGGGTTAAATAGGTTTTATTTGTCCCACCTTCGTGTCAATCAAATACAAACTATTTATTAAGCTTGTCAAGTAGGTAATGTTGTCATTGTTGCGTCACCCTACTTTATTATTGGGTCAGGTATTTTTTTTTTATAAACTATTATCGGGTCATATTAGAGTTGAAAGGTCATGACACAATTATTAAATTGGTCATGTTTGGGTTAAGTCATTTAGGCGGATATCACTACCTCAATGTATAGTACAAGAGTCATGCTTCCTGAAATGGAAGTTACTAACTTAAAATTTTCGTTCCTTGCTTTGTTACCTTAAAGTACAAAACTTTGAAGAGGAATTTTAAGCCTTAAAATTAAGGTTCTAAAAGTATGTTAAGACTTTTGAACAATCCCAATCAAACTTTGCTGCTGAACCGCAAATTGCTTGAAGTGAACTTCAAAGTTTTCTTTTTGCTGAATGGGAGCTACAAAGCTTTATTTATTTATTTTATGATATGATTGAATTTTATGGCATATGCTCCATAATGTTTTTTTTTTTTTTTTTTCACTTTTTTACCATCAATTCAAAACACTATTTGATTTTTGGGAGTTTGAACTCCAAATCTTTTAAGAGATTTTACCAACTAAACACTATTTGTTGATATCAACTTTTTTTTCCCTCTTCATCACTATATGAATTATCTACAATTTTTATTTTGTCACTACACTTTTTTGTCATATTTTAATTTAAGTGTTAATTTATATAGTTTTAAAATTTTCAATCCACACACTTGAAAAAGTTTAAGTTTTACAAATTTTAGTTTTTTTTCGTGAGTTAAGAGTTTTAGTTTAGTATTATTTTACTTTTTACTGACACTCTTATGAAGAGTTTGTTTGTCTATTTGGTTACAAAACATGTGAAGATTTCATATATAATCATCTCAAGCAACTTTACTCCACACATAAGGTTAATACTTATTATTTCTTTGTTTACATTATGCATTATGAAAGTCAAAATGGTGCTCATAAGCCTCAAATGCCATGTTTTATCTCCTCAAAATGCCCATTCCTTTTCAAAATTTTCCTTTCAAAATTAAAGTGTTTTGGTAATAGGTTATACTACTATATGCATACTGTCATTAACTATTAATATAGTGACAATAGATAGGTAATGTAGATCAAACTCTTTTACCAATAATTTAAAAATCTATTTTCTAAACTATAAGAAATTTAAAATTCTATTTCATCTAAGATTCTATTAGCAAAAGTTTTCAAGTAATTTAAAACAAATTTAATATATATTTTAATTGTATATCATAATTTTATGTTTTAATATGTCAAATTTATATATTACACCATAAAAAGTGACTCAAACGTATGTATTAATTATATGTCGTAACATTAATGTTTTTTTTTATAATGTCACTAACTAATTATTAATATTGTTTTGAATCTTTAAATTTATTTACATATATCTTTTTAAGTAAATCGTGCAACGCACAAGCCTTTAACTAGTAACATAAAATTCTTGGCCCGTAAAATTTTATGGACGGCCAAGATATTAGAGTGATGCCAAGTATCAAGTTAGGGTGTGTGGGAATGAGAGTGTTACCCTAAAAAAAAAGGACAGGTTTCCATATTATCTAAAATCAAAATATATATAGGCTTTATCCACATAGACTAGACTGCTACTCCTTTCAGGCTGGTTTTGCATCATTAACTGCATCTACACACTGCCGCTAGCAATTTTGGAGTTAACTTGTTATTGTAAGTGTGTGTGTTTTCCATCCAAAAAAAAATTGCATCTACACACGGGACTTGGAGGACACTTATATGGATGAATTAAATGAGGCATGCATGAGTGGGGCCATATGGTCAAATTAACTTTGTCTGAGCTTGTCATTTACTCACTGTACTCGGCCTAATGAAGGCTGAGCTTGTCTGAGCTTGCATGAGTGTGACTTCATTTTTTTTTTTTTTTCTCTTTCTTTTCTTATTCTTAGCATCATGGATTTAGGGTTCCTTTAAAGTATTTGGAATCTTGGACAGATGATGGATTCAAAATGAGAGTTATGAGATTCCATGAGATTTAAATCCGAAGACTATTTGGGATTTATATCCTACATAGTAGGAATTAAAACTTATATAGATGAAGTCTATGACCTAAAACATTAAATTGCTTTAGTTTATTCTCTCAAAAAAAATAAAAATAAAAATAAAAAAACTTTGTCACATTATCAATAATGGGGAGATATTTATTGCCTGAAATCATATTTGTCAATATTATTTTTAACTTTTCAAAATGTTTATCACCCAAATATAAAAGATTCATCATTCGTCCCTTTTATAAAGAAAAAATAAAAAATAAAGAGTTGTTATTTTTTAATAATAGAAAATTGTCCTAAAAATTGCAACCAAAAAAAAAAAAAAAAAATCACTCCTAAAGTTGGAATGCATTATAAGTTGAATTTTTAAAAGCTATTTAAAAGTTAAAACATTGTTAAGTAAATGAATAATATTAATGCAACACATGATCAATCGTCGTTGTATCATGGTTTTCAAACCCAAACTATTTATTAAACCGTAAAAAAGAAAAGATTCAAGATTTTTGAGGTCTGACCAATGTTCGATCGAGGTTGGACCGTGATGACATAATAATTATTTTTATAATTTATTAATATAAACATAAATAAAATACGTATACAAAATTCAACAATTTTAACTAAAATAATAATATATGAAGAGGTTTATCTTAATTAAAAATAAGATACAATTTTTTGTAATTTATTACAAACATTATAAAATATCTCTTATATTATTTAAAATAATTTAGAAAATTTAAACAACATAATGAATTTTTGAACTTCTTTTTACTTGTCTTCAGACTTCAATCTTGTACCCAAAAAAAGAAAAAAAAAAAGACTTCAATCTTCTTTCATTTTCTTTCTACCCGCCCGAGTTTTCAAACCTGAATCGTTCAAAGAATCGGAAAAATAAGAGGTTTAAGGTTTTTAAGATCGGACTGAGGTTCAACTAAGGTCGAATTGTGATTATATCATAATTAATTTAATAGTAATAAAATACAAATAAAGGTATTAAAATGGTAAAAAAAAAATTAACTTTTTACTTTTTTAACTTTTAGTTTTTACTTTTCTTAACTTTTTTCTCAACATTTTTTAATCAATGGATGAGATTAAAAGTTCGTTTTTGCAAGTATCAATCTCAGCCATTAATAGGTATTATATCCGGTGCAATAACCTAAGTATAGCATATGATTTGAGTCCATCAAAATATATGCTACTCCCTGCAGACTAGTTTTGCAATGAGACTTGGAGGACACATTCTGCGTCCATTACAATTAATGAATCTAACAAAAAAAAAAAAAAATTGGAGGCTATGAATTAAATGAGACTTGCATGTGTTTCTCAAAAAAAAAAAAAAAATGAGACTTGCATGTGTGGGGCCATATGGTAAAATTAACTTTGTCTTAGCTTGTACTCGGCCTACCAAAGGCTGAGCTTGGAGTCTTGCATAGATTTTTTTTTTTTTTTTCTTCTTCTTTCTTTTCTTATTCTTATCATCATGGATTAGGGTTTTTAGAGTACTTGGAGTCTTAGACAGATATTCTTTATTTCTTTCCTTTCTTATTCTTACCATCATGGATTAGGGTTCTTAGAGTACTTGGAGTCTTGGACAGATAAAACGAGAGTTATGAGAGATTCTATGAGATTTAAATCTAAAGACTATTTGGGACTTATATGGTACAAGATAGGAATTAAAAATAGAAGTTTATGACCTAAAACATCAAATTGCTTTAGTTTATTCTCTAAAGAAAAAAAATGCTTTAGTTTATGGGATGTACATGAATGCAACTTATCACATTATCAATAATGGTGAGAGATTTACTGCTTGAAATTATATTTGCCAATATTATTTTTTAACTTTTCATAATGTTTATCACTCATATATAAAAAAGTTTTCCCTTTCATAAAGAAAAAATATATATAAAGAGTCATATGCTACTTTTTTTTTAATGAAAAATTGCAAAAAATTAGCATAATATTAAAAATTTTAAACATAAAGAGGAGTCCATTTTTTAGGGACAGAAAATTGTCCTAAAAATTGCAAAAAAAAAGAAAAAGAAAAAGAAAAAGAAGCCTGAAAGATTAATTAAAAGAGTGAACTTAATGAGTTTTGAAGTTGAGTCTCAAAATTGCGTGCGTACGTGGCAACTATGACTTTTATATATATATATATATATATATATATATTTTTTTTTTTTTGAGAATGGACTTATATATTTCTTGTTGTTCATTTCTCACCCTATAATATTATTACAAACACCAAACAAAGAGCTGAAACCTTGAAACATTCTCCTACAGTAGTTTCTTCTACATTCTTCTGCAGTAGCTTCTTGCCGCAACCCTAACCTAGAAAATGAAAAGATTCTCACCTCATTTTGCCGGCGTTGTGTACGGAATACTCCATTTCCTTCGTGGATTTGAAGTGTTTGTACAAACCTCTACCACAATGAAAAGAGGTTGTGTTTCCATAGGTGTGAATAAGGAGGACTTGGCCGCTCGTAAGGTGAGCTCAAACAAAGCTTCCAAGGTAATGGCTATGAGAAGTTAGCTACCATCTCATTGGCGATGACATCCGTTCAATCGGTTGCCAACCTCTCAGCTGTAGCTTTCTCTCTAGCTAATGATGGGCCAAAGGAAACCGTTTCTCATTTGACTCATATGGCCAAAATTCAGGACCCGACCACTCTAGTATTTTCTCATTTCATTATATTTTCTTACATTTTTTTTTTATCATAACTTCATTTTTAAACCTTTTATTTTTACTATTTAGGATGAAAAAGCTTCTAATTTGATTAATCGGGTTTCTAAGCTGAAGAGAGATAGCAAGTCATGACCTGGTCGCAACATGGCAAGTCGTGACCTGGTCGCGACATGGCAGGTCGCGAAGAGGTCACATCTAAAAACAAAAACAAAAAAACTTGAGGCTTCATCTAAATTGGGAATTCGGGATTGCTGGGCTCAGTCCTAAGTTGGGCTTCTCCTTAATGAGTTTTAAGATGAGCCCAATGAAAGATTTTAAAGCATGAGTCCAACGTTAAGCATGATTTCTGAAGTTTCAATCGCTATCTTAAAATTTGCGTGCATGGCATATCTTACATCCTTAGATCAAATCTTAACATTTTAAATGGTCCAAACCCAAAGTGCAATATATACGTACCCAGAAACCCAAATTCTCTCTTATCTTGCTCTCTGTCAGTTTAAGTCAAGCACCTTCTCTCTCGGTTTAAGTATACTTTTGCTCTCTCAGTTTCAAGTCTAAACATCTTCTCTCTTTTTTTTTCTCCACACAATGTCAATGAAAACCTTCTGCATCCTTCAACTGTTCAAAAAAATAATATATATGATTGTATTGACTAATCTAATATAATATAAACAAAATTACTCCAAAAGGATACAAAAATTAATTAATGTAACTCAATAACTTGGAGGACATTTATTACAACAAAAAAAATCATTGCAATAACATCAGAGTCATTGCAATAGAATATGCAAAGTGTTGCAATAAAATTTGAGGTAATAGGTTTGTGCTAAAAAAATTTTGTTGCAATAAACCTTAAATATTTTTAATGAAAATTTTGATGTAATAATATATTTGCTGTTGCTATAAACAATTTACTACTTTGAATATCTTATAACAATAGTCTATTATTTCACTAATTTTATGGCAATAGATTGCAAAGAATTGACAAAAATAATTTGGGTCAAATTATTGCAATGGTATCTTTATTGTAATAGATAACCGTTTCATATTTTTTATTACAATAGATTGTAAAATAATTGGAATTAGATCATTGTAATAATATATTTATTGCAACTTTATGTTAATTTTACAAAACACACAGCGGAAGCAACAAACACGGATCTACTTCATTCATGAAAGATAATATGTAACTTTGAATCTTAGAACAAAGAATAAAAAGCGTACCTTAATGCCATGAAATTTAAAACAAAAGATTAGAAGTACTTTGGAATACTTTTGATCTTCACTCTAATTCCACTAACACCCAAGAAGTGTGGTCTCTCAATCAATACAATGGAGAATAAGAGAGTGGCTTTCTCTCACACATACACACTATTTCACAATGATTGCTTACCAAAAATTCTATATGTTTCTCCCTTAGTATCTAACTGATTATCTAATTGGGTTAGCCTTTCAGCCCATTCCAATTGGACTTAAATGTGTGGCTTGAAGTGGGACCAAAAGGGAACCAATAAGACTCTAGCTCCAATGGGTCTTGGACTTTTCTGTCAACTTTTGACAAGTCCAAAGTTACCATTAACTATATTTAATACCACTATATAAATATAGTAGAACTCTAGGCCTTATTTATAAATTATATCTTAAGACTTTATTGTACATGCAACCCCTTCACAAAATATTCGTAGTAATACAAAATCATGAATATAGACTGTCACTTTGAAGATTACTACATCTTAATTCTTGAGTACAGGGTTTAATCCTTTAAGTTATTCATCATATATTTATGAAATCCAATTTCATAAATATATATTTTAGTAACTCCTAGCTAAAGTGGTTGGGCCCAAAATTCTGGATAACCAAACTCATTAAATTTATCTCAATGAAATATTTTATATCTTTGTTAAGAGATTATAAATTTCATCTTGAGAATATATGTTTCATCAACATTAAATGCAGCTGCTTAACATACTAAAGTTTTGATCATAACTTTAAATCCCACTCTTGATATATCAAAGCAACCTACACTTCATGATCAAGTTCATTATTCTCTCAGGATTAAGAGTTCATGCAAATAAAAGTAGTGAGATTTATTATTCATTTGACAGTCGTTAGGAGAATAATAAATCTCACAGCGGTCTAATTCAATATGTCTTAACTCTTAAAACATATCAACATACCAACTAGAAGTCTCCATTTCCATGATCAAGACAAATCATCTTAATTGATATGTTATAGTCTTCGCAGATGAAACGTCCAATTTCATCACTAACTACGAATTACTTTTTAAGTTTACAAGGAACTTGTGATTTATATCTTCTGTAACTAAATCACATAAATCACATACAATGCATCTCAAGGACTATGATAATGTCTCATTAGTTCATTTATAAATAGTTCATTTATAAATAATTAAATAATTTAATTATTTATGATATGCCATTAAATTGGATTTTAGAGCATAAATCCCAACAATTTAGTTATTGCAATGTTATATTTGTTGCAATAATCCCATAAGATCTAAAAAAAATTTCTCAAAAAAGGTTGATGGGAGGGGATTTGCAAAGAAAACTACCCTGGCCATGACCACCTTGGAGGACACAGTGAGAGTGTCTTCCGTTGTTGAATCTCTGCTAGCTGTGGGTCTAACCACAACGGTCGGAAATTATGGGAAACAATCCAGCTAAAGAGCCCTGATATCTTGCTGGTGAATCTTCTAGCTTGTTCTTTTTCTTTTCTTTTTTTGCATTTTTAATAAATTTTAAGCTTAATCTAATGCTTTCTTATTTTTCAATTAATATTGTTAGGACCCAAAAATGGTGGATCAGCTGGGATAGAGGAAAATGAATAGGGACAAAGCGTTGTCTAGCACCTATACTTCAGTACTGAAGATCCATGCTAAGGTGATTGGCATCTCACCACCTAGATTGATTGGACCTGTAGCAAAGAATGTGGCAAAAAAAAAAAAAAAAAAAGGGGGAAGCAACCAAGGCCAGTCCAGACGTTTTGGAGGCCTAAGGCGAAATCTTCAAATGGAGCTTTTATGTTATCATTTAAATAATATTTAATTGGCATTTTATATAATAATAATTTTTAAGAAATCCATTCTTTTTACTTTTTAATATGATTTATTTTTTGAGAAAATGCTAAAATTATAACAAATTTTACTACAAATTGATGTTGTAACGGATGTGATCAGTGAAATGAGACTTACAAAAATGCTAAAGATATTATAAAATTTACAACATGAGAATTACAAAGATATATCGCCAATCACAAAAATTCATTCAAAAATGAATTTAGTAGTTTGTTGAAGTGCACTTATCATATTCATTCAAAAATGTTAAAATTTATAGTATTTTTAATATCTTATTTGACTTACATGTGATTAGTAACAAGTCTATTTGTAAGACCTATTTATTTAAATTTGTCTTATCTCTTTCTTTAGCATTACTTAATTCTTTGGGCCTTCTTAATAGTGAAAAGAAAATGTAAAATAAATTTTTTTAATATTTCCTTTTTTTTTTTTTTTTTTTCAAATTGTCTCCCTAATTTGGGGCCTTTCTCTAGTAGGGGGTCCTAGGCAATGGCCTAAGTGGCCTAGGCCTAGGGCCGGCCTTGGAAGCAACTCTTTGGACAAAGACGAGGAAGATGAGGAAGAAGATGACTACATTGAGTTGCCAAGTTTTGACAACTACTGATCAGGTAACTTTCGAAAATAACTCATTTATTGCAAAAATTATTTAGGGTTTTTGGTTTTTTCTCACTTTTTGACATTAAGAAATAGTTTAAACCAAAAGAAATTATTTAGGGACTATAGACTAAATTTTGGAATTAAAATTTCACACAAATTTGCTTAAAGCAAAAGAAAGAATATTTAGTATTTATTATATATGCAAACATATTAAATAACAAAAACAACTTATGTGTTAGAACCTCTTTTCCTCTCTTTTATGTATGTTTGTTTCTCAAAAAAAATCAAAATCAAAACCAAGACTAGCTCTAATACGGATATGAGTGAGAATACTCACTTTGCTTTATATAGCACCCATTATTGACCTCAATTTGAACTACTCCTACATGAGCTGATGATATGTGCTAAGGGTGTTTTTTTTTTTTTTTTTTTGAATTACCAATATAAAATTTAATTTGGAATTTTCGGTAAGTTTTTATTAACGTAATTTCTTTAATAGAGTCAAAAATTTTCAATGTGATTTGCTAGTTATTAACTATGCGCGAACTACCAAAACCCACAAAAAGTGTACTCCATATGGGTGACAAATAGTAACCTAATACTTTGATCACAAGTATAATACTAATCTGCATCAACTATTATACTATTTCAAAGGATTTAATGTCTTATCACAACTATTATACGGTGACTTCTTTTTTTTCAAACGAATTCTCTTTGCTTCTCTCCCCCACAAAACAAACACATTACAAGAATTACCACACAAAACAAAGACATTACAAGAATTACCAGACATGGAAGACAAATAAACTTTAAATTCATTAGGGATTACAAATAATTACTTTAAACTCTAATAAGTAATTTTGTATTAACCTTGATTGTGTGAACTTTTGTATTTAAACTAGGTATATATGTAATTGTGAAACTTTGCTAGTAATTTGTGAAAGTTATTTATGTATGAAGTGCATGTGACATCTCATGATACCAAGTTTGCATGTATGCTAGAAGAGGAATGGTCAACTATAGTCTATAGATACCGTATAGTTTGTTTGCTTATTGCAGAGTACTGGCACCGGAAACTAAAGCCACATAGTGCCATGATGCAAACTGAAAGAAACAGGATACATAGATCCAATGATAAACATGACTTATATTGATATAATCCAAAGATATCTAACAAAATGTACTAAATTCCTCTCTATTTATTGCTAAGGCAATATAGACTATATACAGCACGGTTAACAATATATAACCAAAGCACACGGCTAACAATATATAACCTTACTTCAGCTTGGAGACCAAAATGAAGTCCGGCTCCGGTAGCATCATACATCACCTACAAGTAACCTAAAATATTAATATAGGCAGCCCAATCCCATGTGAGTTTATAGACATTAATAATAAAAGAAGGATACAAACTAAAACAAAGAATGGTGCTATACAATGATAAAATGGACAAAATAAATAGAAGTTCCAATCCCAAGGAGTACACGTGATAGCTAATAAACCCGAAACTCACAATATCAAACCCCATCATCCCCCTCTCTTCCCTAAACAAAAACACCCAAATCTCACCCCATAAATCCAACTCCATCATCATATAGATCTTGCATAAGATCTGCAAACATCTTCTCTCTTTTTTCTCTCCACACAATGTCAATGAAAACCTTATGCATCCTTCGACTGCTCAAGTTGATCATGGCTAGGGTAGTTTTCTTTGCAAATCCACTCCATCAACCTTTTTTGAGAAAATATTTTTCAGATTTTCTGGGGTTAGGTCATTTTCAGTCAAGTCATCAGAGTGCACAAAAATTGTGACCATGTTTTGGCATAAAATGGTATCTTTTGGACCACTACTTCACCCAGTACTTTGTTGAGCTCAACAAAGTAGTGGTCAAAGAGATACCATTTTTACACCAAAATACGGTCACAATTTTTGTGCACCGATGACTTGACCAAAAATGACCTAACACCAGAACATTTGAAAAAAAATTTCTCAAAAAAGGTTGGTGGGAGTGGATTTGCAAACAAAACTACCCTGGCCATGATCACCTTGGAGGACACAGTGAGAGTGTCTTTCGTTGTTGAATCTCTGCTAGTCATGGGTCTAACCACAACGGGCAAAAAGTTGTGGGAAACAATCCAGCTAAAGAGCCCTATATCTTGCTCGTGAATTTTCTAGCTTGTTCTTTTCTTTTCTTTTTTGCATTTTTAATCAATTTTAAGCTTAACCTAATGCTTTCTTATTTTTCAATTAATATTGTTAGCACCCAAAATGGTGGATCAGCTAGGTTAGAGGACAATGAACACGGACAAAGCGTTGTCTAGCACCTATACTGCAGTACTGAAGATCCATGCTAAGGTGATTGGTAGCTCACCACCTGGATCATTTGGACCATTAGAAAAGAATATGGCAAAAAAAAAAAAAAAAAAAAAAAAGGAGAAGTAACTCTCTGGACAAAGATGAGGAAGAAGTTGACTATGGTGATTTGCCAAGTTTTGACGACTATTGATGTACCTTCCAAAAAATATTTCCTTTATTGCAAAAATTATTTAGGGTTTTTGGTTTTTTGTCAGTTTTTGACATTTGACAATAAGAAACAGTTTAAACCAAAAGAAATTATTTAGGGACTATAGACTAAATTTTGGAATCAAAATTTCACACAAATTTGTTTAAAGCAAAAGAAAGATTTAGTATTTATTATATATAAAAATATTAAGATAAACTATATTAAGTGTTTATTAAGATTTAGTATTTGTCATATGTTTTTTTGCTAGTATGATGTTTGCAATTATATGACTGATGCTATGCAAGAGGTATGGTCGCGACATGGCAAGTCATGACCTGGTCGAGACATGGAAGGTTGCGAAGAGGTTACAGTCATATCAAACAGCTTTCTTTCTTCGTCTGCTATATGTCATTCGCGAGTTGGGTCACATGAAGTTTGCGGGGAAGGCAAATTTGATTAGGCTCAAGTACATTTTGACCAAAATACATTTAAGTGCAATATGTTACATTAAAATGGATTAAGAAATACACATAAATTTGTCACTAAATAAAACTAATAAAAAACATTTACTTTGCCTCAGCGTTTGAGCCTTTGAGGCGCAAGTGTCGACGCCGTTTGTGTGTTAAATAATAGAAACAAAATTGGTAGATAAATTGTACATGTTCTTGTTACACAAGCATGGGAATATGATAGTGACTATCACTTCAAAATTCAAACAAACAACTACGTTGATTCTGATTCTTTTTCTTTTTCTTTTTCTTTTTTCCTTTTTGCTTTTTTTTTTTTCTTATTTTAATTTTTGGAGCAGAGACAAGTGACGGACTCACATGGTTTTCAAAAAAAAAAAAAAAAAATACTTGAGACTTCATCTAAATTGGGAATTTGGGACTGTTGGGCTCAGTCCTAAGTTGGGCTTCTACTTAATGAGTTTTGGGACGAGCCCAATGAGAGATTTTAAAGCGTGAGTCTAAGTTAAGCGTGATTTCTGAAATTTCAATTGCTTTCTCAAAATTTGCGTGCGTGGCATATCTTACACCCTTAGATCAAATCTTAACATCAATATATACGTACCTTGAAACCAAATTCTCTCTTATCTTGCTCTTTATCAGTTTAATGGCCTGTTTGGATGTTTAAAAAAGGAGGGGGAGTAGAGTAGAGGGAGAGAGAGTAATCTAATTACCTCGTTTGGAAGTTTTTTAAGGAAGGAGAGGGAAGGGTTTGGAGGGGTTTCAACTCTCTCTAGAACCCCATTTTTAATTCCCCCAAATTGGAGAGATTTGGAGGGGGAGTAGAGTACATAAACTATTGACCAAGTAAATTACCTAATTTACCCTTATTATATTAACAAAATTACCCAAGGGAAAAGGCTAATTACTCCATTCCCCCTTACTAATTTTAAAAACATCCAAACAAGGTGGAGGGGAATCATTCTTCTCTACTCTCCTCCCCACTACTCCCCTCCCCTCTACTCTCCTCTACTCTCCTCCCTCTCTAAACTTCCAAACAAGCCATAAGTCTAGCTCCTTCTATCTCAGTTTAAGTACACTTTTGCTCTCTGAGTTTCAAGTCTAAACATCCTCTCTTTGTTCTCTCCACACAATGTCAATGAAAACCTTCTGCATCCTTCGACTGCTCAAGTTGGTCATGGCCAAGGTAGTTTTCTTCACAAGGGGATCCCAGGTTCTATTCCTCTCAAGTCTTATTTCCTTTCAACTCAAGTCTTATTTCCCTTCAATGGATGTATAACTTGACAGTCTCACATGGTTTTCAAAAAAAAAACTTGAGGCTTCATCTAAATTGGGAATTTGGGACTGCTGGGCTTAGTCTTAAGTTGGGCTTCTCCTTAATGAGTTTTGAGATGAGCCCAATGAAGGATTTTAAAGCGTGAGTCTAATGTTAAGTGTGATTTCTGAAGTTTCAATCGCTGTCCCAAAATTTGCGTGCGTGACATATCTTACGCCTTAGATCAAATCTTAATATCAATATATACGTACCTTGAAACCCAAATTCTCTCTTATCTTGCTCTCTGTCAGTATAAGTATAGCACCTTCTCTCTCAGTTTAAGTATACTTTTGCTCTCTCAGTTTCAAGTCTAAACATCTTCTCTCTTTTTTCTCTCCACACAATATCAATGAAAACCTTCTCCATCCTTCGACTGCTCAAGTTGGTCATGGCCAAGGTAGTTTTCTTTGCAAATCCACTCCAATCAACCTTTTTTGAGAAATTTTTTTTTAGATCTTCTGGGATTAGCTCATTTTTGGTCAAGTCATCGGGCACAAAAATGTGACAGTGTTTTGGCGTAAAAATGGTATCTCTTGGACCACTACTTTGTTGACGTAAAAATTGTATCTCTTCAACCACTACTTTGTTGAGCTCAACAAAGTAGTGGTCAAAGAGATACCATTTTTACGCAGAAATACGGTCACATTTTTTGTGCACCAATGACTTGACGGAAAATGACCTAACCTAGAAGATCTGAAAAAAATTTCTCAAAAAAGGTTGGTGGGGTGGATTTGCAAAGAAAACTACCCTGGCCATGACTGCCATGGAGGACACAGTGAGAGTGTCTTTTGTTGTTGAATATCTACTAGTCGTGGGTCTAACCACAACAGGCGAAAAGTTGCGGGAAACAATCCAGCTAAAGAGCCCTATATCTTGCTGGTGAATCTTCTAACTTGTTCTCATTTTTTTTCCATTTTTAATAAATTATAAGCTTAACCTAATGCTTTCTTATTTTTTCAATTAATATTGTTAGCACCCAAAAATGGTGGATCAGCTGGGACAAAGGACAATGAACAGGGACAAAGTGTTGTCTAGCACTTATACTATAGAACTAAGGATCCATGCTAAGGTGATTGGCAGCTCACCACCTTGATCGTTTGGACCAGCAAAAAAGAATGTGGTAAAAAAAAAAAAAATGGGGGAAGCAACTCTCTAGACAAAGACGAGGAAGAAGACGACTACGGTGAGTCACCAAGTTTTGATGACTACTGATCAAGCACCTTCCGAAAAATATTTCCTTTATTGCAAAAATTATTTAGGGTTTTTGGTTTTTTCTCACTTTTTGACATTTGACAATAAGAAACAGTTTAAACCAAAAGAAATTATTTAGGAACTATAGACTAAATTTTGGAATTAAAATTTCACACAAATTTGTTTAAAGCAAAAGAAAGATTTAGTATTTATTATACATAAAAATATTAAAATAAACTGTATTAAGTGTTTATTAAGATTTAGTATTTATCATATATTTTTTGCTAGTATGATGTTTGCAATTATATGACTGATGCTATGCAAAGAGCATGGTCTAGTTGTGACATGGCAAGTCGTGACTTGGTCACAACATGGCAGGTTGTGAAGAGGTCAGAGTCATATCAAACAGTTTTCATTCTTCGTCTGCTACATGTCATTCGCGGGCTGGGTCACATGAAGTTCGCGGGGTAACAGAATGCAGATTTGATTAGGCTCAAGTACATTTTGATCAAAATAAATTTAAGCGCAAAAAAGATACATTCAAATGGACTAAGAAATACACATAAATTTGTCACTAAATAAAACCAATTAAAAACATGTACTCTGCCTCAAGGTTTGAGGTGCAAGCGTCGATCCCTTTTGTGCGTGTTAAACAATAGAAACAAAATTGGTAGATAAATTATACATGTTCATGTTACACAAGCATGGAATTTGATAGTGACTATCACTTCAAAATTTAAGCAAACAACTACGTCGTCATTAAATGCTGATTCTTTTCTTTTTCCTTTTTGTTTTTTTTTTTTTCCTTATTTTAATTTTTGGAGCAGAGACAAGTGACATATCCTTGTAGTCTTGTTTAAGTCTCATGGGTTGCACCGTTTTGGGTATAAATTTATATATAATTTTATTTAAAAATAATAGCTAAATGAATAATTATTTTATTACATAATTGAAAGGTAGAAATCACACCACATGTGTGTATATAAACAATATATGACATGCATGAAAAAAAAAATTTGAACTCAATATTTAGAAGGAATTCATAAAATAATTAGCAATGTTTTGAAAACAAAAATAGCCAATACCATTGAATAACTAAAGAATGAGTAAATAATTTTAAAGTGCACAAATATATTCATATATATATATATATAGGTAAATTGCAAATTACACCCCTAAAGTTTAGGAGTGTTTGAATTTTAGATCCTGAAATTTCAAATTTTGGAATTTACTTCAAGGCTGTTTGGATTTTACACCCCAAATTTTAAAACTTTGGGGTTTAAAATCCAAATGCTCTAAACTTTGGGAGTAAAATTCAAACACCTCTAAAATTTAGGGGGTAAAATTCAAATTCTGAAACATTAGGGAGTAAAATTAAAACACTCCCAAATTTCAAGAGGTAAAATTCAAATTCTAAAACTTTAAAGTGTAAAATTCAAACACTCCCAAACTTTAAGGGTGTAATTTGCAATTTACCATATATATAATATATCATGTCATGCAACTGTCCTTTATTTAAAAGTCAAAATTTAAGATTTGTGGACTTGCTTCCAAACCTGAACAATATAGATCCACCTTTCTAATTCTTGTTATCCCATGAAAATCAGACTCTATGCAATAGCAATCGTAACAGAGAAATCATCATTCATTCATAATAGATCTTCTTTTAATCTTGCGACTCTTGTTCAACTATTTAACCCAAAAAAAAAAAAATTAGTATAGACAACCAAACTAACAGTATGTATAAGACAAATTAAGTACATTTAAAAGTGTTAAAAAAATACTTGCCTGTAAGGTCAATAGAGTCTTCCATGTCTGGTAATTCTTGTAATTTGTGGGGGGAGAGAGAAGCAAATAGAATTCATTTGAAAAAAAAGTAGGTATACAATAGCTAAGATAAGACATTAATCCTTTGAAATGGTAGTTGATGCAGTTTAGTATTTTAGTTGCGATCAAAGTATTAGGTTACTATTTGTTGGGTTTTAGGGGTTAACACGTAGTTAATAATTAGTAAATCACATTGAATATTACGTTTATAATTTCTATCCGACTAGAGTCTTGGTTTTGAATTTTCTTCTTTTTCTTTTAGTCATTAAATTTGTATGCATATTTTGTTAAAAATACTGTTTTATCTAAATAAGTTTATTTTTTTCTTTTTCTTGAGAATGACTTTATCTAAACAAGTTGATGATAAGAACAAATAAGCAGTTTTTTATCTAAAAAATTGCTGCAATTTGGTGCAATCCAACTTTTATTATATAGTATAAAATATGATATATGAATTTATACCAACAAGTAACAATATTTAATTATTGATTTTCTAATGGTGGTTAAAATATTGCGGCAACAACACAAACATGTATGATGGAAGTATGTAATATAATACCCAATTCTCAAAAAGGAGATTTTGCCAGTCATCAATCTTTGCTTTCCACACACTCTTCACCGAAAAATAGACATTGTTCTTGCATAAAACGACATTAATCACATGCAAATGTTACATTTCAAAATAACGGGAAAAACAAGAAGAATGAAGGGAAACAACAACAATATGTAGGGCTTACTTAATAATGTTTGTGCGTGCGATGAGGCTCTTTTATTTTTTTGGTCTAGTGTCGTAATTTTCCATTCATTTCAATTTTTAGATGATGACACAAATCAAAAAAAAAAAAAAAAAAAAAAAATTCTTAAAGCTGTCTATAAAATAAAAAACCCATGTCTTGAGAAGAAAATCATACAAAACATATCAAACAAAGAAATTTACACATTTTCAATTCAATTTCCGCTTCACTAACAACTAGATTGTCAGCACTAGCTGAACTAACTGCTCATAACAGAATCGAGCCACCTCATCATAACCAACTCAACTGACTTCTCCTCCTATCATATATAGGGTACTTGATCAATAATTATTAAAACTTGGCAACTCCCTATAGGTTGTCACCGTAATTGTATTCATCTTTGTCAACAGAACTGCTGCTAATCTGGAATGCACGGACGCGGCTCCAGAGGCGCCGCACCCGCGTCCGACACAGCGGGACGCGACGACGAGCGAGGGACGCCGCTGACTGCGCATCAGGCCGCATCCGCCACATGGTTTCTTTTTTTTTTTCTTTTTCCGACTCTCGCCAACGCGGCAGAGACTCAGCCCGATTTGCGTCGATGCGGCTGAGACTCGGCCCGATTCGGACCGACTCAGTCTGTATCGGCCGTATTAGCCGAAACCGGCAAAACTTGAAACTGCCGATTCAGGCCGAAATTAAAAAAAAAAAAAAAAAAACCCTAAACGACCCACTGTGAGACACTCAGCCTCCCTCACTTCAAACACACCGTTCTTCAGTCTTCACTTCAAACTTCAGCTCTCTCTCACTGGTCTCTATGCTCTCTGCCTTCCTCTCTGCCTCTGCTCTTCGTCTCCCTGTGAGACACTCAGCCACTCAGTCACACACTCAGACAGTTGAGGACGAGGATGGATAAAATCTTAGTCTTGTCGCCGCCGCCGATGTAAGACAGTTGACGGTACCATATCTCTTCTGATGTAATAGAAAAAGAGTGGAAGATTTTTTTTTTTGTTTTGGAAAGAGGAGAGGAGAGTGATGTCACTGATGTGGAGTGGAGGTGTGCGTTTTGAGGAGAGTGGGTACTACTCGGCATTCATTGATGTGGTGTGTGGGTAATAACTGTAGAAGCACTATGGCTTTATTTAGTTTAGTGCACCAATGAAACACAAGTGTGAAGTTGTGCCGATTTTAATATAGATTAATTATTGTTTTATATAATTAATTATACACAGTCTTGCATATATTTTAGGCGAAAAGCCACTTTTAGTCCCTACATTTTCAAGCGATTCCCATTTTAGTCCCTACATTTTATTTTTACCGCTTTTAGTTCCTATTCTGAAAAACGCTTTTCGTTTTAGTCCCTACCGTTACTCATTTAACAGAATTATCCTACGTGACAAACGGTCCAACAGTAAATGCTGACGTGTTTATTAAATTAATATTTAAAAAATTATTGACATTTTTAAAAATGCCACATCAGCAATTTAGTTTTTTTAAAAATCCACGTCAAATAAAAAAAAAATTTCTTACCTAATTATTTAAAAAAAAAAGAAAAGAAATTAGTTAAATTAATTTTTTTTCTTTTTTTGGAAGAACAAGAAGAACCCAGAAAACACAAACACAAAAAAACACAAAACTCAAATCCAGATTAATTTAACTAATTAATCTGATGAGCTTGAGAAGAGCACCCGCGAGCTCCAAGTTTTCATTTTGGACCGCTTCGACACAAGCCATGAGTGTGTGCACGAGTCGAACACCGGTCTTGCGGATCCACAAGAACCACTGGCCGGGTCTGCTCACACACATTCGATGAGAACAAAGATGAAGAAGACGGTAACAGCGAACAAGACCCAGTTGAAGATTTGAATCGCTTTCGACTTCCTTCACTGATACCCGTTTGTGGGTACACAGCGGAACCGGGAATAGCTCTTAGATTGTACTCAGAATCGTCAACCTGGGAATTGGAAAAACCAGCAACGTTGTTGATTGCCGAGGAATCAGTAGTAGTAGTAGTAGGAGGAGGAACAAGAACTGGGCTTTCAACAATTGGTTGTAAAGGGTCGAGATTTGGGTTTGGGTTATTACGCTCAAAAAGCATACTTTGAACCCATCTAGAAAGATCAGAAGGGTTGTAATGAACGGTCAAATCACATGAAAGATTTGGAGTTGTACCTATAACCATCTCAAGTTGCTCGAGTTTCTCAACCACGTTAGCCATCTCAGAAGCCTTCACCTTGTAACCCAGCACAACCAATAGTTCATCTATGCCTCCACTTGCGTCTTGCTCTTCATCCCACATCTTTGCTTTAACACTTGAACTCGATGATGAACACTCGCCACTACCTTTCACTCCAAACCCACCTCCAGAAGAGGTCTCTCCACGATTCCTCTTGTTCATTTTTGCTTTCCTAAAAAAAAAAAAAAACAACTAGAATTGGTTCATTTTGGCCAAATGGGTTTCTTTCTTCTTCTTTTTTTCCTGATTTTGGTTTTACTCAAACTGAGTTCTTCATGTTCTTCCAAAAAAAGAAAAAAAATTAATTTAACTAATTTCTTTTTTTTTTAAATAATTAGGTTAGAATTTTTTTTTTATCTGATGTGGATTTTTTTAAAAACTAAATTGTTGATGTGGCATTTTTAAAAATGTAAATAATTTTTTTAATATTATTTTAATGAACACATTAGCATTTATTGTTGAACCGTTTGCCACGTAGGATAATTCTGTTAAATGAGTAACCGCAAGGACTAAAACGGAAAACGTTTTTCAGAATAGGGACTAAAAGCGGTAAAAATAAAATGTAGGGACTAAAATGGGAATCGCCTGAAAATGTAGGGACTAAAAGTGGCTTTTCGCCTATATTTTATAAAGTTGTATTTTAAAAATATAATTTCAATTATAATTGTAAAATCATAAAATTGTATTTTCAAAACATAATTTTATAATTTATGTTTAGCAATATATATAAAATATAAATAAAAATATTTTTAATAATTTTTTAATTGCCGAGTCCCGCTGCACCCGCACCCACCTTTTTCAAAAATTGCCAAGTCCCGCACCCGCACCTGAGTCTCGAAATGCACCCGTACTTCATAGCTACTAATTCATTCTCCCATTTTATTTATGACATTCTTTGGTGGTGGTCCAAATGACCTAGGTGGTGAGCCGGCCAAATATGCTTCATCACCAGAGCATGGGTCTTGGAAACCGTAGAATAGGTGCAAATAAGCCTTTGTCTCGGTTCATCGTTTTCTCTCCTTTTGAACCTATCATTTTTTAGTACTAGAAAGCAGCAATATAAATTGGAAAAACAAGAATGCATCAACTTAATTAAGTTTAAAATTAATTAAAATGTAAAAAGAGAAAAAGATATAAGAATCAAATTACTAGCAAGATGTCAATACTTTTGAATATGATGATATTCCACAACTTTTTCCCAGTTGCTGTAACACCCAATTCAAGCAAAGGCTGCATGAAAGTCGATTGTCTGACCGTGACTTCGAGGGTAGTGATCTACAGAGTATATAGCCTTCTTTGTAAAATCACTCCTATCAACTTTTTTTGAAAAGAATCTTCTTCAAATCCTTAGAAGTTAAGTCCTTCTCAGCCAAAGAAGTTCTTTGACCTGAGTGAGAACAAATTAACCCTTAGGATTTGTTGAAGCCTTTTTTTTTTTTCTTTTTTTTTTATGAAAGTGGTTTTACAAAGAAAGCAAATCTAGCGATAACTACCCCGAAGACACAGTCAGAGTATCGACTATCGTACAGTGTTAGCTCGTGATGGGCGTAACAACTGATAAAATAATTATGGGATACAATCAAATTCAAAAGTCCTCTCATCTTGCTAGTACTTTGATTTTTCTATCTTTTTCTCTTTTATATTTTATTTAATTTAAGCTTAATTTGATGCATTCTTATTTTTCAATGTATTTTGTTGCTTGCTAGGGCCAAAAAATAATAGATCTGATGGGAGAGAAAACAATGAACTGATATAAAGCTTTATCCACCACTTATTCTACAGTACTAAAGATCCATTCTATGGTGACGAAACATAATGTGGACGACTCACCGATTGTCATCCACCTCCAAAGAATGTCAAATAGAAAAAAAAAAGGAAAAAATAGCGGTTTTGTGGACAAAGACGAGAGCGATAATGATGATGACAACTATAACAAGTCACCGACTTTTACTAATTATTTATTAGATATCATATATATGACAGGAGTTCAAATTAGTTGAATTGGTTATGCAGTGGCTCAATTCAATTATGAGTAGTTAGTTAATTAATACAGCTGGTGTTGACAATCTAGTTGTTAGTAAAGTGGTAAAGTGCTAATTGATTTTTTTTTTTTTTTGAGAAACCAATCGAAGTGTATTATTATGGAAGGCTATTCAAATCAGCCTGAAAGACAGATACAAGTTCTGGTGGAACATCTTCCATCCAAACGGATAAAGGAGAGTATGAGATTGCTCTTCTAGCTAGTGAGTGTGCAACCTTATTACAATGTCTTCTGACGTGTGTAGCTCTAAAACAAGTGAAACACGAAGCAAAAAAAGTAATATCACTGAGTATGTGGCCAAAGGGCGCCAATGATCTACTGCAACTGTTCATAAGCTTGATTAAAACTTCGGAGTCTCCTTCAAGGACAATGTTCTCAAATCCTAGTTTTAGTGCAAACTCCACAGCTCGGCGTGCTACCAAAGTTTCTACCTCGATGACTGTGGATGGCAGCGGAACGACTTCAGATAACGAGGCCATCATTAATCCTTTATGGTTTCGTATGACTATTCTCAGACTAGCTCTGTTTTCACGTTCAAAGAGTGCACTGTCGAAGTTAACCTTGTAGCTGTGTAAGGGTGGAGGTGTCCATACTGCCACTAACTATTTCGGTGCTGCTAATGCTGATGATGGATCAGGTAAGCAGCCCAATTTAAGGTCACGAGCTCTGTCCAACACCTGCTCCAGCGGGATAAAAGATTTCCCCAGTCTGATATTGTTTCTTCTATTCCACAAAGTCCATGCCACTGATGAGAAAAGCTCCGGGTCCCTGTTATCTGCACAAACAACAAACATTATATCCAAAAAACTGCTGCATTGCCTGATGGTGTCATGACTCCATAGAGGGGTACTCTGCCAAATTTTCTCCAATTTTGGGCAGTGATATAAGGCATGAGTTGAGTCTTTAGTGTGCAGGTTACACAGCTCACACACATCACTAGTAACCACTTGGTGTTTAAGCAAATTCTTTTTGGTGGGCAGCGCATTCTTGCACGTACGCCAAACCAAATTCTTGACCTTCCTAGGAACTTTTAAACCCCAAATCTTCTTCCATAGTGGTTGTAGCATGGTATCATTAGAGGATCCAGGTTCACTAGCCCTATATTGATTCTGCAGGAATTTATAACCCGTCTGAACCGTGTTCTCTCCATCCGGGCTAAAAGGCCATATTAAGACATCCTCTTGAATAGTTCGGCAAAGAGGTATGTTCTTAATGATATTGGCTTCCCACTCAAAGAAATAGCAGTCAATGAGTTCCTCCCTCCACACCCGGTTGGTCTGATCAATCAAGGAGCTAACCATGGCAGTGCTATCAGTTACAATAGGAGAGGAGATGATTTTATTATTGGACACCCCTGGCAGCCACCTATCACCCCATATATGAACTGAATTACCATTCCCAATTCGCCAGATAGCCCCTCTTTTAGTTACATCTCGACCCCTAAGGATACTCTTCCATGCAAACAAAGCGTTACTTGATTCCTTTGCTTCCATAATACTACAATCCGAGAAGAATTTTGCCTTGAAGACCCGATAAAATAAGGAGTGATGGTCATGAAGGAGTCGCCGAGTGTGCTTGGCCAATAGAGCATCATTAAACCGGGAGAGGTCTTTAAAGCCTATACCACCTTGTGACTTTGGTTTACACAACTCTTGCCACTTTACCCAATGTATCTTCCGAGCATCTCCACGTTGCCCCCAAAAGAATTTCCGGGTCAAAGTCTCAATCTCATGACAAAGAATGAGTGGTAACTTGAAGCAAGACATTGTATAGGTAGGGAGTGCTTGCACAACCGCTTTGATTAGAATTTCTCTACCCGCTTGTGATAGTAGTTTAGCTTCCCACCCTTGCAATTTTTTCCAAATTCTTTGCTTTAGATGGACAAAACTCTCCTTTTTATTTCTACCCACCAAGGAAGGCAGACCTAAATACTTTTCATATTGCTAAACCATCTGTACCCTAAGAGCCTCTTTGATTACCTCTTGCACATCAGATGAGGTTGATTTACTGAAAAAAAGTGTTGTCTTGGCCCTATTAAGTTGCTGCCCCGAGGCTCTCTCATAGGTCGCCAAAATCTCAAGCAACTTTAAGCATTCATCTTCCTTGGCCCTGCAAAAAACTAAGCTATCGTCTGCAAAGAGAAGATGTGTTAGTTTGGGCCCATTCCGACATATAGAAACTCCCTTAATGTCCCCATTGCTTGCTGCCTTCTTTATGAGACCATGAAGTCCCTCAGCACACATAAGGAAAAGGTATGGGGAAAGAGGATCGCCTTGTCTTAGACCCCTACTTGCCTTGATATCTCCATGAGGTTCACCATTAATTAGAATAGAGTAGGAGGCTGTAGTAATACATTCCATCATTAGGTCCACCCAACGATCAGTAAACCCCATCTTTCTCATCACTTTCTCCATAAACTCCCACTCAACTCTATCATAGGCTTTACTCATGTCAAGTTTTAGAGCCATGTACCCTGTCTTACCTGCACAATGATTTCTCATGTAGTGCAAAGTTTCAAAGGCTACCATGATATTATTAGTAATCAAACGATTAGAGAGGAAAGCACTTTGATGCTCTGAAATAAGCTGTGGCATTATTTTCTTCAGCCTATTAGCGAAGACTTTAGAAAACACCCTGTACAGAACATTGCTTAGACTTATTGGCCTAAATTGTGACACCGATTCCGGATTTTTCACTTTAGGGATTAAAGTAACAAAAGAATGACCAAGGGTAGCAGGTAAAGAACCCAAATTTAAAAAGTACAAGATAGATTGTGTAACATCATTACCAAGTAAAGATCAATAGCTTTGATAGAATAAGGGGGGCATACCATCGGGGTCGAGGGCCTTTAAGGGAACCATTTGTTTCAAAGCTACCTCCACCTCCAAAGCTGTAAATTCACTAGTTAAATTTGCATTCATCTTGGCAGTGACTACCTCAGGAATAACATCAATAACTTCATCCAAGTGGTCGGGTCTATTTGAAGTGAACAAATCCGTGTAGAAGTCCACAATAATGTCATTGATTTGCTGCTGATTTGTGCACCAATCACCACTAGCATCATGGAGTCTAGTGATGGAATTTCTTCGTCGTTTTTGGGAAGCCTTACTATGAAAAAACCTTGTGTTTTTGTCACCATCTTTTAACCACAAAATCCTAGATCGTTGCCACCACATAGTGGCTTCTTTATCAAGCAGCAAGTTTATTTCCTCTTGCAAAGTTATCATATGTCTTGGGTTCCCTCCACCGATTGCTCTTTTCTCAGCCTTAGATAATTCTTTCCTTTTCCTCTCAATCTCACATTTCACATTCCCAAAGGCTTGTTTGCTCCAACGAGTAAGTGCTTGACCACATTGATCAATCTTTGTGACAATTTTTGTATCCCACGGCTCATTCAAATTTTTTCTCCAAACTATTTCTATAGTATCTGTGCACCCTTTATCCATCATCCACATTTGTTCAAACCGAAAGGGCTTCTGAAACCCACACTCCATCTTCTCAGGTACAATCCACAAAGCCTTATGATCCAAAGTAGTGACATCCAAGTGGTGAATTTTAGTCCCCGGGAACACTGAAAACCAGTCATTGGTCATTACCGCTCGATCTAGTCTCTCCCAAACGGTATAGTCTGCAAAGTGCTTATGCCATGTAAAAGATGCACCTACAAAACCCATATCCATGAACCCACATTCATCAAGTACATATCGAAAGGGTTGCATCTGATTATGTGGTCTGCTCCGTCCTTCTAGCTTCTTAGATTGTCTTGTAATTTCGTTAAAATCACCTGCACAAATCCACGGAGAACTGCTACGAGATTTTAAAGTATGAAGTTTTGCCCATGATTCATACCTAAACCGCGTATCTAGTTCCCCATAGAAAGCTGTAAATCTCCACTCATTGTCTTTACCCTTATTAATCGTGCAATCAATATGATTTGGAGAGAAAGTCTCTATTGATAAGTCAAAATCTTCCTTCCAAAAAATCACCAATCCTCCCGCCTTATTTCTTCGTGGAACTCCAAGCATATTCTTGAACTCTATCCATCTTTGAACTTGAACTAGCCTATCTTTATCTGTCCATGTTTTGGCTAAAAACACAAAAGATGGATCTTTTGCCCACACTAATTCTGCAAGCTGATCTTTTGTACGTAGGTTTCCAAGCCCATGAAAGTTCCAAACTAATAGACTCATTGCTTCTGGCAGGGCTAGGAACAAGCCTCCACCAATATCAAGATGTTTTCATTATCAATTTGAGAAACCATATATTTCTTACTTGGTAACTCAGACTGATCTGCATGATGAGTTACTGCTCGTTTCTGCCCTAGTGGTTCAGTCTTAATCAGAGCTTCTTGTGTCATAGTTCTTGGGATGCGTTTCCATGTGGCCAAGGAAGGTGTGTTGCTAGGTGCTCTGTTTACCGAGGGAGAAACAGAGGTATTGTTGGAAGTTTGGTGGGATGGTGAAGTTGGCTTTTGGAGTTGCTAAGGTGTAGTAGTTTGGTTAGGAGTTTGGGAAAGAGAGGGGGTACGTGTGATTATGGGATGGTTATTTGCATGGGTTTCATCAGGTATGGGAAAAGCAAGGTTATTTTTTGGAAGTTTTGGGAGAGTTAAGGGGTGGTGGGGTCGGGTTATTTTTGGGAATTTTGGGATTAATGAGGGACGGTGGGGCCAGGTTGGGATTCTGTTTTGGTTTAGCTGCGTGGTTAGAATTTTGGGAAGGAGAGGGTGTAAAGGAAAGGCTAGGGGAGGATATTTCTGTTTGTGGAGGGGGGTATTGAGAGAAAGTATTTTCGGTTACCATACTCTGCTCATGATCTTCATTCCCAGGTAAGTCAAACTTGTGTAACTCTCGGTCTATATCCTTAATTTGTTTCTCCAACGTCTCCATGCTGACCTGTGAATGCACCAAATCCGGAATTGATTGATTATGGACAGCCCGACCATTCTGTGAAAGGAAAGAATTTCTCGAAACTGAATTTAATGCTTCCACCGTTTCAGCACTTTCCTAATTAGTCTGAGAGGTTTCATGTGGACTTTTTGTCACGACAGTCGCCAACGGCCGCCATGTTGAGCCATGAGGTTTATCTCCTTTTGATATGTCCTTATTCTTAACATAGAACCCTGGTACGGTAATCACTGCCTTGCGCGAGCTCACAAAGGGAGAAGCTCGTATCCATAGACCATACCTCTTATCTGTTTCCTTAAGAGTACCTTCACTGTCTAGCCACAACTCACAGTCACGGTCATTATGTGTTAGGCGCCCACACCAATAACAAAGATTAGGCAGCCGCTCATATTTGAATGATACCCATAGTTCTTTATCATCCTCAAGGTAAATAACTCTTCCACGACATAAGGGCTGAGATATATCAATAAGAACCCACACTCTCATGAAACCACCACCATCTTTAATGGGCATTTTTGGGTGGCTGATAACCTTCCCAACAGTTTCACAGAGTCCCGCCGCCACCATCGGGTTCATATATCCAAAAGGAATGTCGTGGACCTGCACCCAAAAATGAGTAAGATTAAATGATAGTTCTTCCACAATTGAGTCCTTACCATATCGTTGTAGGACTATAAGATGCTTGTCAAAAGTCCATGGCTCATTGGCCATGATGGTATCCACCTCTTCCTCATTATCAAAGGTGAATAAGATAACATGGTTACCAAGATTTTTCACCCTGAAGCCGTTTTTGGATCTCCATAACGGCTTGAAAGTTGCTACAATTGCATAAGTGTTTAACGCTCGCTTCGTCAAAAATTTTGCAGCAATAGTATATTCAGCAGAAGCCAAATCTGAGTGTAGCCGGAACTTAGGACCTTCCCTATGCGAGAGAGAGAGCCCATTCCACTGTATAGTGAGATCTTCCATGGTACAAGAGATGAGAAGTGTGTCCCTAAGCCCCAAAGAAGAAAACCCTACATCGAAACTTTAGTGTAACGTTGTTAATTTTTTTGTTAAAGTCCATACTTTAGTGAAAGTCCAAACATTTGCTCACTATAAAGTATCTCAAAACATGAAGTAACTATCGTTCTTTGCTCAAATAAAATAAAAAAAATAAAAAAAAAAAAGAAAAGAAAAAGAAGTAAGATCAAAAATCAATTTATTTTAGAAAGCAAGATAAAAAAGAAAGACCTAAGAAATGACATGTATCTACACTAAGATGAAATGCAAAAGAAAAATGTGCAAAATGCATGGACATGTGAACAATCTATTTTAGAAAGCAAGATCAAAAATATTTACTAAGCATATGATAGCATGACAATTACTAGGACAGTAAAATGTATAAGGAACTCTATAGCATTACATGCCAATGCAAATATGCAATTCTTTTTCCCCCAAAAATTTTATCTCATATTCTCTCATGCAAAAAGGAACAACAAGAAACATAAATTTTAAATGCTTATAAAATGTGAAAAGAACATCATTCCAACTTTTTTTTTTTTTTTTTGAGGAAAATATTTTATTTTGACTAAAAAAAAAAATTGTGACCTTAAGGGCCTTTCGAAATTTTTTGAAGTTTTAGGGATTAAAATGTAATTTTGGAAAGTTTTGCAGGTAAAAATATGATTTGAAAAAAATTTGGGGTTGAAAGGAAATTTTGCAAAAGTTTAGGGACCAAAATGTGATTTTGGAAAGTTCGGGGTTGGAATTGTAACTTGGAAAAGTTTTGGGGTCGAAAATATGATTTTGAAAACGGTTGGGATTGATTTGTAATTTTGGGAAGTTGTGTTTGTGGCTTGTGGACCCACGGATTGGGCTTTTGTTAGTTATGGGGCCCAGAGGGGTGAGTTTTAAATTTAATGGGATGCTCATGTTAGGTCCATTTTTGGGTTGGGTACATTTTATTTTCTAACCAGGCCTAATTTAGGATTGGGCTTTGGTGTGAATTGGATTCAAAGGAACTGGGCGAAAAGTCGTGGGCCAACTGTTATAAAAAAAAAAAGTGTTGGACAAATTGGTTTGGCTTTTCTTTGTTTCACGGGTTGGCCAGTTGGGTCAACAGAATTGACCCGATCCACCTCATCTTAATGAAATCTCACCTCCACCAATCAAAACTTAAGCAATCTCGGATTTTTTTTTCTAAATAACCAAATCCCTCAAACAATTTCATTAGTTAGTAAGGTTTCGAAACAATTTAGCAATCTAACAAATCGAGTCTGTTAGAGTCGATTTTGCTCTTTGAAATCGAGCGAGGATCTATCGAGTTTCAGTTGGAAATCGATTATTACGGACTCGAGTTCCATACGAAGAAGAACCAAAAGGAAGAACCCAGATACCCAGACCAAACAAAGAAGGTTCCAGCGACGGCGAAGATCCGAAGAAACCAAACAAGAAACACAAAGATCTGAAGAAACCAAACAAGAAACACAAAGGATCTAGCGACGACGAAGGTTCTAGCGGCGGCGACGAAGCTCCTTTTGTTGAAGATCAGTGGGTTTGTTGTTTTTGCTGAAGATCAAAGGTCATTTCAATATGGAACTCCAGTGTTTCACTCTCGATTATGAAACTTAAGTTTGAGACACTCGATTTCCAACTGAAACTCAACAAAACCTCGCTTAATTTCAAAGAGCAAAATCGAGTCTAATGGACTCGATTTTGTTAGATTGCTAAATTGTTTCAAAACCTTGCTAACTAATGAAATTGCTTGAGGGATTTGGTTAGTGAGAAAAAAAAAATCCAGCAATCTCTAATACAAGATACGCCAATAATATCCTGACACCTATTATTGGCGTATCAAGAGCTCGCCCTCCATGGCCATCACACAAGCCACTACTCATAGTGACTCTCTTTCTCTCCAACCTGCAACCTCTCTCTTCCTTTTTTTTTTTTTCCTTTGGGCCCGTAAGTTTGGAGATTTGGATTATGGCTAAAGGTGGGATTTTTGCTTTGGATCTTGAGGTTTTGGAGTTTGATGTTATATTCTGTTGGGTATTTTTGATGTGGGTTTTTATCTGGGATTTGAGGGCCTTTGGATTTGGTTGTTTTTTTTTTCCTTATATGGGTTTTGGGGTTTGTTTCAAATGTCTATGATGTGTATGCTGCGTTAATGTATGAATTAAAGCAAACATTTGAGCATAAATCACAAAGATAAAAACAGGCAGTAAATTTAGTGCACTAGAGTTAGGCGGAAAATTATTGTGTACTCCCGGAATACCATAAATGCGTACTCCCTCCTCTTACATAAATAGTGGGTCTCACTAATTAAATTCATGGTGGGACCCACCATTCATGTGAGAGAGGGGACTACGCATTTATGGTACTCCGAGAGTACCTAATAATTTTTCAAGTTAGGCATAGATCAATATAGGGAAATTATTGTGTACTCCCAGAGTACTATAAATGCGTACTCTCTCTTCTCATATGAATGATGGACCCACTAATTAAATTTATGGTGGGACCCACCGTTCATGTGAGAAGAATACGTATTTATGGTACTCCAGGAGTACCTAATAATTTTCCGATCAATATATATATATATATATATATATATGAGATGAGAAATAAATGCTACCCATTTTTGCTCTTTGCTCGTTGTTGCTTTCTCTCTCTCTAATTGCTTGCCTTTTGCCTACTCTGCTTTAGTCCTCCTAGTCTTTGCTATATTGATAGCTGAAAAAGGAACAACCTTTGGGTTAAATTTTGAGCTAAAAATGGAAAAGAAAAATGAGAGAGTGAAAGTAAAGTGAGAAGAAATTATTAGGCTGTCTTTGCTTTGCTCTGTCCTCTATTCTCTCTTTCTTTGCTCTTATTTCTTGTTAAAGTTGTTGCCTTTGGTGTTGCTTGTAATTGTCTTTGTTTGCTGATTCTCAATGTCTCCATTGTTGTTGTTGCTCTACAGTTGCTTATTTGCTCTGGAGTTTTGGTTTAGTGAAAAATGTTGGATTTTTCTGGGTTTTTATTTTTATTTTTTTGTGAGGCTTTGGGTAGGTGAAAAAGGAGTATTTTTTCGGCCAAAATGATTGTTCCGGACCGAAATAAGGAGGTCACCTTTTTTACTGCTCCTATGCACTTGATCTCGTCAATGGAAGCGAAGAGTTACTTAAATCTTGTCTTGCAGAGTGAAGATTTGCACGATATGGCGAGAAGGTAGATGCTAAAGAAGTTGAAATAGAGAGAGAAGGTGAATGTCATTGTGAACAATAAAAGAAGACTAGCCTCTGAGCATGCGCTCATGCGCATACTCAGAGGCTCTTCTATTTGTTGGGTAAAATTTAATAATTTGCATCAATTATAATTTGGAATTACTACATTTTTCAATCACAAAATACTTAGGAGTGTGATGAGTGTTATGCCTTTGTGGATGAAATATTTTTTTCATCACACCCCTAGGTATTTTATGATTGGAAAATGTAATAATCTCAAATTATAATTGATACAAATTATTAGATTTTACTCAACAAATAGAAGAGCTTTTGAATACATGCGCTTGCTCAGAGGCTAGTATCTATTTTTGTTTTTTGTTTTTGATAGGAAAAAAACAATTGCAACTTGGGGTTGTTTAACTTGTTCCTATATATATTTTATAAAATAAAAAACAATAAATGGATAATTGCTTTGAAAAAGTAGATTAGTAGAACTGTAGAAGAATGATTCTATTTTGTAGGGAATGTTTATGTGAGAATAAGAGATATATTTTTACCATGTTATCTTCAAGTTTTGTCACTGCTTTAGATATATGTTTTAGGATATTTTTTAAACACAAAAAAAAGACGTAGATTGACAGGGAAAATTTATCCCAATTTCTCTCTCTTATACTGATTTTTGCTTCTCTCCTTATTTCTTCTTGTGTGCCATAAAAGATTAGTCTGAAATAGGATAATAGTTATCAGACTCATTACATGGATAAATGATAATAGAGAATTTATCGCCTTCTACTTATCAAAAAAAGAAAAAAAGAAAAAGAAGAAGAAGAACAAATGCCAATAATTTTTTAGCATGGAGCAACGCTTGTGTCAAAATCTAACCAACCAATTAGATCTAATGAGTTATCTTGAAATAAAAATGACAGAACTCATAAAGGGTGTAAAATGAAATAACTGACAAAAGGAACCAACCGAAGAAGTCTGGCATCAAATACTTCCAAGTCTTTTGTTTCACTTTCACCCATATGAAGTCTGGCATCAAAACTCCAAATGAAAAACTAAGGTAATCACCATAAATTCATTTAATTTAACAATAAAACCCCAAAAACTAATCACCCACCAAATACAATAATTCCCAATTATTTGAGCCAAAATTCCAAACTAAGAATAGCCCAAGAAGAAGCATAATAAGATGAAGATATCAAATTTAAGTCCTCTTGCGTCCTTACTGTGTACTCTGCTACAGTGGAGAAGCCAGCTTGATTAGTCATTTTGCACAACAGAAACTCTTCACCCGCTACAGAGAGAGGTGGTGATGGGATCAAGGATTTGCGTAAGGTTTAGTATATGAAGTGGTGAACTGAACTGCTGCTGTTCAGGTTGAAAATCAAAAAATTGATAACAAAGAAAAAGAGAGAGGACAGATAACTCATAACTGGATAATAAGAAGTGGGGGAGTTTGAATTTCCAGGACAGTTTTTAATTCAAAAATTTTGGTAGTTATGGTTTGGGAGGAAAACATGGGGTTCGCAGATGTGTGTTACTGGGATGAAAGTGAAACAGAGGAATCAGTACGTGTATTAGTGGGAGGTTTAAAACTTTGGGTTTTGTTTTTACGTATTTCTCCTTGTTAGCTGAAAAATTGTATAAGAGAGCAGAATGGGGATATTTTGGGCATTTAAAAGTAGAAATCCAAATAGAAAAAGCCCCTTAAGTAGTAGTATAGAAAATATAATATTTTTCAATCACAAAAAATCCTATGAATGTGATGAGTAATATGTGTTTGTGGGTAAAATAATTTTACAATACATTTTTTTTTTTATTGAAGATTTTTTAAACGTGTACTTATCCACAAATTTGTAAAAAGAAATGGCCGGGGTAGGCTTTTTTGGATAGAACGTTGTATAGTGTTTTTTTTTTTTTTTTTTTAATTAGGTTTCTTGTTTATAATTTTTAAAAAGAAGTTAAAAGCAGTTTAAATTGTAATCAAACTTGTATATATCTATTTAGTTTTTATTTTTTGGATAAACTTGAGGATGTTTAAAAAAAAATGGTTTGAAGATAAATGTGAGAATAATTTTTTTAAAAGAAAAAAAAAAAACAACAACAAACGTATAATTGTTTTGAAGAAGTGGGTTAGTAGGAAAGTGATCCTATTTTGTAAGAAATGTTTTAGGTGAGAGTTAGAGATATATTTTTACAATGTTATCCTTAAGTTTTGCCCCTGCTTAAACATAGGTTGTAGAGGTGTTTTGAAACAAAAAAAAAAAAATCAATCCAAACAAGGGAAGCCCCTTAAATAGTAGTATAGACAATGAAAATAAGGTCAAAGAGAGAAGGAACATTGAGAAGTGGGAAAGTAAAATTAAAACTAAAAAAAGTAGAGGAGCCCAAGAGTCACGTGGGAAGGAAATTTCCTTTTTTTTTTTTTTTTTTTTACAATATAGATTTTTTTTTTTAATTATTGGCAAGATATAAATTCTACTCTAGCCTAATTTAAATGTATACGTTTGTAAAACTCACTCTAGAAGACTTGAACTCCAGCCTTTACCTCCCACACTCCACAAGCATTTATACTTGTAGAATGACCATTGCACCAAGAGTGTGCGGTGGTAGGAATGAAATTTTCTGGAAGGAGCATGCTGCATGCTTTACAAAAACCATTACATGCTTGCATATTTACAAAACTACCACTTTTTTCTTTATAGAACCAATCAGTTTAACAAACAGAAGCAGTTCGAAACACGAGTTTGTGGGCCTTATTTTTGGGCTGTCATGGATTTGTATGGTTGGTAAAACTATGGGCTTTAAAAAAAAGATATGGGCTTCTTCTTTTTTTTGGGGGAATATATGGGCTTCTTTCTATAGTACATATATTCGGTGCGTAATTTTGAAATTGTGCACTGATATTCACCGGAACTGGAATGTATTACATTCCAAATTTCTAAAAGTCAAACCGAAATGGTAATCGAAACAGAATTCAAAACTTTGGTTTTTGTGCCTCTAGTGGTTGAGGATGCTTCAAGGGGTACTTATATGGGGGAATTCCTAGGGTTTTTTGTGCCTCAAGAGGCTGAGGATGATGACTTAAATAATTCCAAAAGAGAAGGCAAAGGCCTACTGCTGAAAATCAGCTACAATCCTCACCAACTGCCCGTGAAAGATGCAAGTGCACTCCCGCAAATTCTTTGCAGTTTCGGCCCATTAATTGTTCAGTTGAGGAAAAAAAAAAAAAAAAAAAGGGAGGAGAGGACACACAGACAGAGCAACAAAGAACAAACAGCAAGGGAGAAAGGGAGGGCAAGTGATGCAGTGAGAACATAGGATAGAAAAACGATTTCGACAAGTGCAGAAAAAGAGAAGTTACACAGAGGATAGAAAAACGAAAAAGAGGAAGAAGCAAAAAGCAATAACTTAAAGACAGAAGCTACAGAGGTCTGTATATGAGGAGGCTTCACAAGTTTTCTTGATCTCTGACCCTCTCACTCTTCCTTCTCAAAACTGAATTTTTGTTAGGTAAAGCAAATAGGATCAGTTTCAAGAGGAGTTACTAACTCCATATATGAAACTTGGTGTCACCGTTTGAGAATTACTAAATAAAATTCTCTCAAACTCTAACAAATCAAATACATACCACTGCCCACTCTTGGTCCTTGACTCTACCATTCATTACAAATTAATTCAAACAATTTGGAGTTCTTAACATCACCAATTTAAATTAATATGCTTCAATGGAGTCTTGACTCCCAAAATTATTTTGAATAGAATGGAGTTTCTAATTCCTTCAAATTAATTCAATGGAATATTTAATTCCAATATGATTAATTCTTTGAGATTCCTACTTCCACAACCAAAATTGGAGTTTCTAATTGCCAAAATAAAATTATCATAAAATTGATTTGAGAAAAATTTTCAATTCCTAATCTCTAAAAATGTTCATAAAAATAAAATTGATTAAAATGAGCTTTCTTTCTCTTAATTAATTTTGGGGACTTAAATCAAAATATCATTACTTGTTAAAATTCCTACAAAGAAGCAAATGAAAGAACGGGAAAGAACATTCAATTTCTCAAAAAAAGAGTCTTTGGTTCGATTTCCATAAAAATATGGGTCCTTAACTTATCCTTGAGATTAAAATAAATTATCTCACTCAAAAACAAAATTAAATCAATGCTTAATTAAATACCAAGTATTTGACTTAAAAGTCTATGGTTTAAAGTGGACAAAATCATATTTAAGGATTTTAAATCTAAAACCTCAATTCAAGAACTATGAATTGGCTTGATTCCCACCAAAGGTACGTAGGCAACCTAAATACATTATTAGGTGCAGCTACAAATAAATAAAAACGCATATCCCCTCAAACACAAAAATATATAAACTCATGTACAAAGGCAACTTGGTTGGAATTAAAGGGTCTTCCCTTGAAACAAAAGATTGTAATTAAGAAAATCATTATCTTGAATAGGCACTACTCACATCAATAAAACCCTATGCCTAAACACTTATGGGTGAAATTATGTTTGATGGATTTTATTGTATAACAATTTTTGTTAGATAGTAGTATCTTGAGGCTCTGAATCTCGAGTTCAAAGATGGAACTTAAGTCTCTAAAACTAGAGTTGCAATTGGTGGCAATCTGATATGGAAGAAAAAATCCACGTGAAACTCGAGTCTCTAAGACTTAAATTCCTGCATTCTCTAGATCAAGTTCCCGTTGTCTTTCTTCTTCTTCTCCTTCTTCTTCTTTTTCTTCTTCTTCTTCTTCAGATCTGCTTCTTCAGATCTACTTCTATAGAACTCGAGTATCTCAGACTCGAGTTCCACATGGATAAATTGTTCCATGCCAACACTAGAACTCGAGTCTTAAAGTCTCAAGTTTTTCACTGAAATCAAGTCTCAAAAACTCAAGATACTAGTTTCCTAAATAGTTTAAAAAACGTGCTTATTAATGAAATAGTTTCTAAAATTATGTTAGATGGAAAATTTTCCCTAAGGATGATTGTGGACAAAGATGGTAACACACCATGGACAAGAATTGTGAGATGTGTCACTGAAATGTTCTAGCAAAGGTACCAATGCCATAATTTACCTTTACCTATACAGTGGAATAAAACCTAGACTACATTGCACTTAAGGAGCTGAACTTTTATTAACAATTATGAATAAAACTTTGACATGCTCATTAATTAAAAGAAATTAACTTGATTTTTAAATAAATCACATTATGACCTGAGAAAAATAAAGGATCAATTAAATTTCTTAATTAATTTGATGCTCAAGTCTCAATAGCATGCTTGATTAAACAATCCCAAAATGGTAACAATTTTTCATGAAAACCATACTAAAAATTTAGCATGCATTACATATAAAATTATATACATTTTTTACGGTTAAAATGCAAAGTGAGTAATTTCCTTAAGTAAGTGATATCTCACCTAGTTCAATCTTAATCTTCATCCATTAGTAATCAAATTACATGAAATATCATGGTTTAAAATAACATCAAAATTAATCTAATCTGATGGTTAGATTCCAATTTAAGCTCAATCAAATTTAGTCAACCACATAAAAATTGATAAAAATCAACAACAAAATGGGGTTTAACCATTAAAACCATGAAATCCTTTAATTCATGACTAAAACTTTTATTGAAATTTAGAATAGACAAAATACGGTATCAATAGCAACAATTCTGTTGATAAAGACAAGTAAAAGGACGATGACAATCTTTTCAAATCCTTAGGGGTTAAGTCATTCTCACCCAGTTCAAATAAGAAGTTTGGCTTGAGTGAGAATGACTTAACCCCTGGGGATTTGAAGAGATTTTTTCTTTCTTCAAAAGAGTTGATGAAGTGGTTTTACAAAGAAAACAACTTTGGTGATGACTACCCTCGAAGAAAAGGTTAGAGGGTTGGTTGTCGTCCAGCCTTTGCTTGTAATGGGTGTAACAGAAACTGGGAAAAAGTTACGAGGCACCATCAAATTCAAAAGTTCTGACATCTTGCTGGTACTTTGATTCTTCTATCTTTTTCTCTGTTTGTGTTTTAATTAATTTTAATCTTAAATTGAGTAGGGATAATAGTTTTTATAATCTTTTTTTTTTTTTAATACCTATTTCTAACTTAAAACTAATATTGCCCATACTCGATTGGGTTGAATTTAAACCCATGTCAAGTCCCACATATTCATGTACGATAAATGAGGGGATCGATTTTGCAAAAGATAGGTCAATTAATAAAAATTCACTAAGATCTTCAATGATGGTATTAAGAGTGTCTTTAGAGTATGCCAAATCCGCATAGCTATCTTTCATTCAACTTGACTCTACTGCCATGTCTTCATCTTATATTCTACCTTTTAAATTGAGTTTGCTTTATTTATTTGTAAATTAATGGCATTAGCACGCTCTTTTTTCAGTGCCTCTCCAAGAAAATAACCATGTTTTTTAGTTTTATCTCCTTCTGATTCACAAAGAGAGAGAGAGAGAGAGAGAGTGAGAGAGAGAGATGGCCCATATGAAAAATGTACTAATAAATATAGATGACGATTTTTATTTCTTTATTTTTTAAGTTAGACATGACTAAAAGTTTTGTTAATCCAAGCATTCATATCCTTTTGTAATATCTAGCTATATTTTTGTTCAATAAGTCACTTTTTTACTTTAAGGGTCCATTTGGTTTGGGTTAGGACTTAGAAGGGATAAAAAATAGGGAGTGGAAAATAGGAGTGAAATGAAAAAGAAGGTTTGTTTGGTTGGGGGTGTGTTTGGGGTTTTGATGGGGTTTATGTGTTTTCTCCCAAGCCCATCAATTTTTATTTATTTATTTATTTATTTATTTTGAGAAAAAGCCCACCAAATTCTATCTCTCCAATTTGGACGGATTATAGGAGATAAAATGGGAAAAAAAAAAGGGTAGATGGCAAAACACCAAAACTACCTCTTCTTTCCATTGTGACGTTATCCTTTTTTTTGGTCAACGTATTTGATTTTTAGCAAACAAAGGGATTTGGTTTTTATTTTTTTTTAATCAATTGTGGACTTAAAAAAATATAAATGGGTTTTTTTAATCAAATGTTGGATTGAATAATATGCTAATTTTAATTAAAATGATATTCTATTAATTTTAATTGAAAATAAGTAATAATATTTTATTAATAATTACAATAAATAATTTTTTATATTATGTAGGGGTATAAGAAATTTGTACAAACAACATTTTCTATCATCTATTTTTTTTTTTCTCAACTAAACAAATAAGTTTTCCATCTTTCATTTTTTCATCCTCTTGAAAGAAAACTAAAATATCTTTTATCCTTCTATTTTTCCATCCTAACATCTTAATTATTGGTGAAAGGCCTTCATAACTTAATCATGTAAACTAAATGATCAATTAACCTAAGTAAGACCAATAATCCTACGTACACACCTGAAGTTTGTTTGGTTTTTACTTATTTTCAGCAACATATTTGTATATTATTTATCAAAATCAAAATATATAGTTTTTGGTAAGTTGTATGCTTTTTTTTTAAGATATAAGTTGTATGTTAAATAGTAACAAAAAGTTAAAAACTAACTTATTTCCTAATTTCTCAAAAAAAAAAAAAAACTTATTTCCTAAAAACTAAAAGTTAGATTATTTGAAAATATGTTAGACAAATAATAAAAAAGCAAAAACAAAAAACAATAATTGAAAGCCAATTATAATCACCTTCACTTTGTTTTTTTCCAGTAAGATTGTAAAACATTTTCAAATTTAAAATATCTCTTAGTGTTTGGTATGACATAGAAAATTTTGAAGTACAAATCATTAAAACCTGTGGTTGAGCTAGAAATGACGGAGGTTACTTGCGCCTTTGATTTTAGGCCGTCAGCAGTGCAGAACACACTAATCTGTGACTTGTGGCCAAATCGCCAAAATCGGTCATTGGACCATAGGCTTTGTGTAACTAGACCACTAGCACTGACCAACAGAACATGACCCATCCACCAAATGAGAGGAGAGAGCCACTATATATTTTTGTAGAGTATTTTTCTAAATTTTTAAAGGTAAAATGTTTTACAATGAATTTTACTGTTAAAAAAAAAAATTCATGTTTAATCAAATTTTACAATGGAACATATACTATAAAAGCATTTTTAAAACAAATGAAGCATCAATCTCACACTTTACCAAGTTGTCAATTTATAATATAAGAAATATTACTTTCATATGGATTTATTAGTTATATTTATTATGCACCAACCACAATTTAATACATTAATTGAAGTAAATGGTTTGTCTATAAACTTTTTTAATTTTTAGACCTCGAGTTGATGAGGTTCCACCTCATCGTTTCTTCTTTGTTACAGTTGGTTGTCTTGTTTCTCGTCCTTCGGGGCTCTTGTATAGCTTTCCCTCCCACCCAAAAATCCCAGAAAGAAATAGTACTAGTATATATAAAACAAAATAAAATAACAAATAATTATTTTATTTTTTAAAAAGAAAGAAGACAAAAGAGAGGGGCAAAATGGTAAAAAACAAATTAAAAACTAAAAAAGAAGAAGAAGCATTTCTCTTTCGCTAATATTACAGTTGACATTTCCACCACTCTCCTCTTCCCTTCCCTTCCAACCCACGTCTCTGCAACTCTCTCTCTCTCCTCATTGATACCTTCTCTTCACCTTAATTCATTTCCCAAAATACCCTCTTAACTCACACTTCATATCTCTTTAGATCCCAATTCGAACCCACATTCCATTCCCATTTCCACAACAACCAAAAAAAAAAAAAAAAAAAAAAACGATGTCGTTCCAGGAAGGTGACATAGAAGTAGAGGTGGACGATGAAGAAGCCTTGGAACACACACTCCTCGTAGTCCGCGAAGTCGCCGTCTACAAAATCCCACCTCGTTCCACCTCGGGCGGGTACAAGTGCGGTGAGTGGCTCCAATCCGATAAGATCTGGTCGGGTCGGCTCCGGGTCGTGTCGTGTAAAGCCCGGTGCGAGATCCGACTCGAGGACCCGGGTTCGGGCGATCTATTCGCCGCGTGCTTTGTACTGCCAGGTCAGCCTCGGGAGTCTTCGGTGGAGACTGTTCTTGATTCCTCGAGGTATTTCGTTTTGAAAATTGAGGATGGGCGCGGGAAGCACGCGTTTGTTGGGTTGGGATTCGCGGAGAGAAATGAGGCTTTCGATTTCAATGTGGCGCTTTCGGATCACGAGAAGCATGTGAGGAGGGAGCAGGAGAAGGAGGTTGGGGAGAGTAGTGATGATACCCATATCGACATTCATCCTGCTGTTAATCATAGATTGAAGGTCTTTTTTTTTATTTTATTTTTTTTTTTTTTTTTTTTTAATACCAATTCTATAATGGGTTTTCTTTGTTCTGTTTGATTTAGTGTGAAATTTTGTGTTTTGCGTAGTTGTGGAACTTGAATGTGAGTTTTTGTGTGGTGGGTGTTGTTTATTTCAGCTGGATTTTGTGTGTGTGCAATGCATGTTTGTATGTGTCGGGATTGAAGAATGAATAACTTAGATTAATGGGTGTTTTGGAGTGTAATTTAATATTAATGGGTGTTCTGTATTTGTCTAAATTTGCATATTTTAGATGGAAAAGTGTGTATTTAGTTATTTTGGTATAATGAGTGTTGTGGGTGTTTGTTTATTTGTGCAAAGATTGTATCTGTTGGACTAGAAGATTGTATGATTTTGGTATTGTAGTGTTATGGGTTGTGCAAGATTTTTTTTATTTTTTTGTTTGTTTGTTTCTTCTTCTTCTGTTGGACTAGAAGATTGTTTGATTTGGAATCATAGTGTTGTGGAAAGAGTTTGCATTTCGTCTATGTTTTGCTTGCGCTTTGCATTGATAACTATTTTTAGGGTCATTCTTGCTACATTTTATTCTATAAAATGTAGCAACCATTTCGACCTACATTGGTGAACCTTATTTGGGCCTAAACTTGTCTTTGGTTCTGTTTCTGGATGGAATTGACTTTACTGTGTTTTATAGGAAGGTGAAACCATCCGGATCAATGTGAAGCCCAAACCAACTAGTGGAACTGGTATGCTCTCAGCTGCTGGTCTGACAGGTGCAGTTTCTGGAACCGCAAAGCCTAAAGCCTTGAGCCTCGCTCCACCACCTACTGGAGCAGGAAAAATCAGGTCTCCTCTCCCTCCTCCTCCCAATGATCCTGCTGCTGCTCGGATAACCTCTACCAGTCACCAAGGTGTTGTTATCAAGGGGCCTAAGGAAAATGCGAGGCATTCAAATGATCCTTTATCAGACCTTTCTCCACTTGAGGTATGCCTCACATCCTTCATCCCCATCCTTTTTGTACACATGATTTGTTTCAAATGTAGTGGGAACCAAAAAACTCAACGTATTTGTTAATTGTTATGACTTCCTGAAATGCAATATCTGGCTGTTTCCATTTACAAATATGTCTTTAATTTTTAAGGACCCACATGGTTTTTTTTCCTAATGCATGGGTAGGAAATCTTAAAGATTGCATGGTGATCTTCCCATGGCTCACTATATCTCTTCTTAACTAGGGACATATGTATCACTTTCTGTGTTATGAAAAGTTAAAAACTTCAGAATACCTAGTAGAAGGTTTGACATGCACCTTTTAAATAATAAAGATGACTATTATCATTTAAATTTTCCTCTCTCATTGGAGACAATATAGAAGTTTTGGTTCATCTTTGGCAAACTCAGTTAGACCTGGGGACCATTTCGGACCTCATTGATTTCTTTGTGAGGGATACTGAAGAAGTGGTTGTGATGCCCTATGGTTCCATATGGGTGGAGTTAAGAATGATAGTTTGCAGTTTGGAGCTCCCTAAGACCTTTTTGCAATATAGACTGCTAGTAATGGTGCAGCAGACTTCTTCAGTTTTATACACGTTCTACTTCATTGTGGTGTAGTATTTGGATCAAAGAATTAACATGTGAGTGGCTTATTATAATGGATGTTCTTTGTATACATGACTTTCATGGCCTTTTTTACCCCTATGAAGAGCATATCTGTTGTAAGTTTTGACATCAATATTGATGCCTTCATGCTATTGGAACTTGAAAATATGGTTATTAACGTTTTTCTTCTTGGTTAGAAGTGATTTCTGAAGCATATGCGAATGGCACTCTGACATGTTGTCTTCCTTTTATGTCAAGTTAATTTGGTACCTAATTAGTTTTTTTGAGATATAAGAATTCTTACAGGAGCATTAACTTGCTTTTATATGGTGAATTTCATCTGCAATTTCAATCTAGGAAGCATATTGAGGTGGTGACGAGAACTTAGGTCTAGCATTGTAGAAGGGTTTAAGGAGAAATTCTAGCAATAACCAAGGTTTAAGCAAAGAAAAAGATAACAGGATTGTTTTTGGATCAATCAAATATCAATTTCTAGGCTCAAAGAGCTCAAGAAATATTCAAATTTATTATTTAATAGATTAAAAGAAAATGCTGCCTACAACGTTGGTTCAAACCCCACCTCCTCCCCCCCTATTATCTTTCTTATTATTTTTTTAAAAAATTTCTTTTATTTATTTATTTATTGAGAAAACTGATACATCAAGTATACATGGGGTATACTAGATGAATAACACAGTTAGGTTCTAAGTTTACAATGATCCATAAAATCTAATTAATTATAGAAAGAGGCTATTTGTAATAGCCTTTAGTAACCCTAGAATCCTAGCCCTTCATCTTACATATAACAATTAAATCCTAACTGTCCAGCTTTATTAAAATTCACATGCTAGTCACAAATTTTTTTTAAAATACTAATGACAATAATAAATCAAATATTACATAGAAAAATAAAAGAGAATGGACTAATGAGCCATTTTTTTTTTCTGTTTGGGCTTAAATTCTCCTACATTAGCTCTCCCCAGATTGTAGAAAACTTGTCCTTGAGTGGATTTAATCTTTCATGATCTATGGAATCCCGAATAATATTTTCCATCTTTTTTTGTCACCTTAAGTACGTCAGGAAATAATTTGTTAGTGTTACGATGCCAATAAGAACTTGTGCATAACAAGCTGATAACATTTCTTTAAATTTTCACATCAACAGGTCACATAAAATGAATTATCATCATTTGGCACCAAACCAAAAAAAAAAAAAAACTTTGTTCTAAAAATTGGCTCAACCTCTTTCTTTCTTCTCATAAATCTTGTTGAATTGAGTCTTGCTCCATAAATTATTCCCAAACACAATCAAATATTTTATCTTTATGTTCAAAAAATAAAGATTCTCATGATTCAACATTATGCCGATAGAAGAATTATTAAAAATCACCTCTTTCCAAGTGGAAGTATCCATCATCTTCACTAAGATATTCTCTTTGGAATTTCATTGAATAGTAGTGGTTTATTGAAATCAAAATGTGTTTGCAAACCTAACCAAAAAAAAAGTGTTTACACACCTTTCATGTCCACAAGAAGACTCGACTTACATTGAGCACTTGTTATCACTCTCTTGAATAGTTTCTTCAATATGTATTGAAGTACTCACCTCCAAATCACTATCATCAAAGTAGACATCATAAATCGGTAAAGAATCCCAGTCTACAGCACAAACTCTTTCAAAAATTTCATCCTCCAATTCAACAACCCACAACCAATTCTTCAATCCACCTTGTACTGCATGTTCTGCAGTTCCAGCATCATGAAAACTGAAAAGGTTTTTCATCTTCTATATCGTCATTCTGATCCTCGAGTCCAAGTGGTCACGGTTGCCTTCCAAAATCTGTCTGCTGGTCTTGATTTTCTCCAACCCCAGAATTTCTACCATAGCTTAAAGTTGCAACATTTGACTCAAATCTAAATTGTGTGGTTTAGATCAAGGATCTTTCGCTTTGAATCTCTAATACTTCTTGATGCAGTGAGAACATAGGTCTAATGTAGGAGAACGGTGTAGGGAGAAATTCCAGCGACAAACAAGATTAAAATAAAGAAAAAGATAATAAGATTGAAGTTTGAATAATTAAATGTCAATTTATAGGTTTAAAGCTATGAAATTTCATAGATAGATAAGAAAAGGTTGCCTTGGACTTAGAAGATGCTCTTTACCGTTTGGATGAGCTTATTTTCACCTCAAAAGAAAATTTACAGCATTTTAAAGCATCACCTTTTCCAAGTTACAACTATACTTTCACGCACACACAAAACCTGATAAAACAAGCTCATCCAAACACACTTTTTTGAAAGTTTGGTTGTTTTAGGCAATATCCTGTCTTTCTCTCTCTTAGAATTCCTAGATAGCAAAGGGTATATGACATGTATTATTTATCTATTCCATAAAAATTATTTGGATGAAATTATTATTTTTACTTGCTTAGTAGATATACTTCTTCCCTAATACAGATATCACTCTTACCATCATATTAAAGCCTGTGTTTAGTCTTGTTACACATTAGTAGTTTATCGCTTTATCTTAGATATTGCAATTCTTTGAGGGATCATTGATCTGTGCTTATTATGTGGTCTCTGGGTATGTTGTTTACATATGTTTCACTCCTAAACTTGCCAAGCTGAGCTAGCAGTGCAAATCACTTCTCTTATTCAAGAAGGTTATGCTTGTAAAGTACACAAGCAAAATAAGGTTATGCTTGTAAAGTATGTTGTTTACATATGATTCACTCCTAAATTTGCCAAGCTAAGCTAGCAGTGCAAATCACTTTGTTTATCCAAGAAGGATATGCTTGTAAAGTATGTTGTTTGTATATGTTTCACGCCTAAACTTGCCAAGCTGAGCTAGCAGTGCAAATCAGGTGGGATGTAAATTCGAAATTCCTATTTTCTACTCCAATGAAATTTTTGGCATTCTTGCTTGGGTTCATGTGACTAACTTTGTGATGTACCTTTCCTGATAATCCCCCAATACACTAAATTCCACTTCTGCAAACCCCAACCCACCCCCCTCTCCCCCTTTTTATTAGTTCGTATATGTGCCCTTGTCTACCAAGTGACCAACTTTGATACATATATATGGGAACAACATTTATATAGAACATTGCTCATTTGCTTGTTGGGACTTGCAGAGAGATCTCCCTACGACAACTGGATCAGGATCGACAAAGGCCACTGCTTCAGGATGGGCTGCTTTTTGATTGTGTGAGAATTTGTTAATTGTGATTGAGATCTTTGTTTGATGTTTTTTTTTTTTTTAAGAAAAAAGAAAAAAAGGCGTGAAAAGAAGAAAGAGAATGAGAAAAGTAGAAAGCACAAGGTATAATAATGTTCCTGGAATATATCTATATGCTTCTTTTGTTCTGGTGGAACTTGTAAGTTCTTTTATATAATAGAGAGATTTATTTTTCTTTTCTATGCACGATTGGTTGACATGGAATTTGTAAACTGAAGGGTGGCTTGTATTTACCGCTGCTAGAGGCACTAAAAATCGCACTCTCTTTCATATAGAATTGACATCCGCTCCTCTGGGCCCATCACAACAAAGAAAAAGGCCTTAATGTTCATAGACTTATTACCTACTTATTGGGTGAGCAAGGATAGTTCATTTACCATGCTAACCATGACTTGTACGAGGAGCGTTCACTTGCAGTTTTCTATACTCTCTATCTTATCCCATAAATAGAGTCACTCGGTTTTACTCTATCTTAGCCCGTAAAAAAAAGTCACTTGCGACGGTCAGCCACTGCAGATTTGATGAGAGTGCGAGAGAGCAGTGTGATAAATTGACTAATACAGCACAGGTACCTACCTAGGTACGGTAGTTACTCTTAAATTTTCAGGGAGTATACTCTAAAAGTAAGACAACAATCCTCCTCTATTAAAATCTAAAAATTCCTTCTATTATAAAAAAGAAAAAGAAAAAATCAAAATTCAATATTAAACACACAGTTTATGAACTTACTATGCTTCATGACCTATAATAATTAATAATATACTAAAAATACTTCATGACCTACAAATCAAGCTGAGCTAAATGTCCATCACCAAGTTGGACTAAACGACCTGCAACTGCAAGGTTAAAATTTATGGCCCGCAATAATCCTAGTTTTAGGTGCAACCAATTTGGACTAAACGACCAACAAGTCACTTTTGGCTAGATGACCCATCATTACTTGAACTTCATGATAAAAAATTAGGATTTAATACTAGAATTAATGGCCCTTGTTTACACAAAATACAGAGATACCATATCTGTGTCCTTCATAGGCCCAATAGGCTTGCACTATATGGCATAAGAGCCAATGGGCCAAAGCAGCACTTAAGCCCAAGCTCCCATTAATCAAGTGGGCTGTTGAGGAGATAATATACCAAAGTCCAATTCACCAAAACTTTAAAAAAAAAAAAAAAAAAAGCAACATTCTTAAAATCATGATCATGAGATCCTAAGATTCTACCCCTTGAATCGATCCAGCTTGATATAGGATCGATTAAGATTTGAAATTGTGATGGGATCATGATCTTACTGCATGAGATTAAATGGGTTTTGTATTGGTTATTGGGTCTCCAATTTTGAGCCCAAGTTGGAAAAATGGCCTTGCTAAGTTTTGTCAGCCCAACCCACTAATTAAATTGAGTAAAAATAAAATAGAAATTTCCCAACCCCCTCTATAATAAAGTGTGTGTGTGTGTATATGTATAGAATTTATAATAAAGTTGTGTTAGTAACAAGCTTAATCAACATTTGTCACCTATATTGAATACCCAAAATAAATAAATAATTTTGCCACCCAAATTGTGAAAATTTTTCCTTCTCAAAAGTGAAAATTTTGGTGTTATTGGCATTATTTCTTTCTATTGGTTAGAATTTTACAACCTTGGATAAAACTTAAAACCAAATTTTATTTTTCTCCCAAAGAGAACATAGGCTTAGAGCATTAGAATTAGGTGTGTCAAATGCTAAATTTTCAAAGAACAAGCTGAATTGCCTAGATCACCCTCAAAAGTGCCAATAATGTTTCCTCAAAATTCAAAATAAATAGCTTCAATTAAAAGAGACGCCTCTAACTATTGACAAAGTTACCACTAAACAATCTAAACATAAGAAGAAAGAAATAGAAGTCAAATACGTTGTTAGAGCAAAGGAAACTGTAATAGCATCTACACTAGTCCTTCCAAAATATAAAAAGTGACAAAATTTACACAATTTTCTTCCAAAACTACCCACATCAATGGGTGTAAAAATGTGCACATTTGCACATTTGCTATAGTAATCGCGCAAATATGCACGGTTACTGTAGCTATGTATAATAATTCTTTATTATTATTTTTTTTCTCTCTCCATTTCTTCCCCATCATTCACAACATCCCAGCAACATCCCTGCAAAACATAAGAAGACGGAAGAAGTAGAGGTAACCACCAACCACAAATCTAGCACCACCGGTCCACTACCACCACCACAACCTACCACCACCGAACCAACATCAACACAAGCCATTTGAACAGTTGATAATCCACCATAAAGTTGACCCAAAATCAACAGAAAATTAAACCAAAATCAACACAAACAATTAGAAAACTCAACTCAAAATCAAGCCAAACCCACCAAAAAACCCAACTCAAAATCAATCAAATCCCACCAGGAAACCCAACTCAAACTCAATCAAAACCCATCGGAAAACCATCCCAAACCAAAATCAAAACCAAACCCAACAAAAAACCTACGTGAAAAACCCAATGGAGTTGCTGTTGTCGCTGATCTGTTGCCACTCTACTGTCGGATCTGCTGTCGTTTGTGAGTATTTGAGAGAGGAAGATAGTTGAGGGAGGACTAAGAGAGGGAGTGATGCATGTGAGTGTTTGAGAGAGGAAGATATTTGTGAGTGATAATACAGTATGAAAGCGAAAGAAATAAAAATGAAATAGAGATATTAATAAGAGAGATGCTACGTTCACAATATTTTTACAAAAAATCACAAGTGGTTAGTTGTTATTAGTTCAAATTTGAAACTAACACGAAGATTACTTTTTTGCCCCTAACAATAACAGCTTGTCACTTAGAATTTGTTGTAAAAATGTTGTGAAAATGTTCTGAACATATCATTTTTCTATTAATAATAATAATAATAATAATAATAATAATAATAATAATAATAAAAGAATAAATAATATTATTTAAAGAGAGTAGATTGTAAAATAGATAAACTGATGTGTGTTTTTTGGAAAAGTGGTAGTGTAAAATAGAAAAAGTAGGTTCTTAGTGTAAAATAGACGAAAAAGTTTAGCTGGATTGATGTGGATGCTCTAAACTCAACTACTACTTTTCCTTCTTCTTATTTTTATTTTTTTAATTTTTAATTTTAATTTTTATCAAATACATTATACACTTCAAAACACACTTCAACTATTGTCTAAGAAGAGGTTAGAGTTGAAACAGTAGTAGAAACTTTGATGATTGAAGAGTTAAAAGACAATCAATTATAAATAAGTTTCCAAGAAGAATTGAAATGGAAAATGTAATAAAATTTATAATAAAGTTGCATTTGTAACGAGTTTAATCAATATTTGTCACCTAAACCATATGCCGAAAATAAAAAATGTTGCCACCCAAAATGTGAAAAAAATTTCCTTTGCAAAAGTGAAAATTTTGGTGTTATTGGGATTATTTCTTTCTATTGGTTAGTGTAGGGTCAGTTTTTGTAGCTCAAGCCCAAAAGATTCGAATGGTGAGCCCAACAAACCCGGAACAATGAATTTGTAGAGAGTGGGTGAAAGGGCTGGGCTAGTTGTGAATTGAACAATAGTTAGTTGTGGCCCTTAAGAACAAAGTAACATGAGATGGTGCTTGAAAAACTGAATGAATGGACGTCTGAAGAGGTGTTTTATTGAATGAGAAATGGTTACAATACTCAGAGCTATAGTAAAGTTATTCTTTCTCTTCTTCACCTCTCTTTTTCTCTCCCCTTTTTATCAGGGGCCATTCTTTGTTATATAGCCTCCTCCCTCATCATCCCAGTCGTCTACTTGTCCTTCATCTGCGTACATACTTGAGTATAGGTCACAACAAGCATCTTCTCTAGCTTTTTGGGAGTGGCGGTAGTTGAGGTTGCACTATTCAGGGGTCTTCTCCACATAAATGCGGCCAGAAAAGTTGCTACAGTGCATTAAATACGGTGGTAGCAGCTTTTCCTTGAGATATTTCTTCGTCCTTATCATCCTCAGGTATGCCCAGAGCTTATCTTTGTCATTGAGATTGCCAGGAAGGTCATGCGGACCTTCCATACGTTTGTTTGATCAAGACTATTCGTATCCGAGGAGTAAAACCTCTTCAGACAAAAGGTGACCTCTTCGGATGGTACTCTTCCTCCATTTCCGGATTTGTTGCCTCCAGATGAACTCTACCCCAACCCGTTATTCCTCCTTGGATATACAGTAATCTTCAAAACAGGACCCCAGGCCCAATAAGTAGGTCTGGGCTTTTACCCCCCCCCCACAGTTAGAATTTTACAAACTTGGATAAAAATTAAAACCAATTTTTATTTTTCTCCCAAAAAGAACTTAGGCTTAGAGCATTAGTGTGCCAAATGCAAAATATTTAGCATTTGGCACACCAAACACCAAAAATCACACCACTTGAGATATGTCAAATGCTAAAAAGAATTTGCAATTTGCTAAGTACAATGCTAACAATGGCATTGTACGGTCAAATATACTATAAATTTTTTGGCTATTTTTTATTCTTACTTTTCTCTTTCTTCTGCCATTTCTCTACTGTTGGAGAAAATATATGTTGTTTCAATATTATTGAATCAGCATCTGAATTGGTGTTTTCCAACCATTAAAAAATTGACATGTGTTTTACAAAGTAGCACATCAGCTTTTTAGATCGACTCCATCAAAGAGTCGAAATTGCCCTTGAAAAATTTTAAAAGCCCTCGCCTCTTTCTCCCTCTTTTCTAACTCTGAAATTGCATAAACCTAATTTTTTTTCTCTTTCTACTTCTTAGTTCTCACTTTGCATCTCTCTCCCTGGAATCTCCTCTGCCTCTCTCTCTCAATCCCGAACTCTAATTTTGCCACCGGCACAGCACTGTCCAGTATCTTTGAACTCAGGTGCCTACGAGATTGGCCCTTGTTTTTGTCAGAAAACCCCAAATTCCCCTGTTACTAGCATCACGGTAGGCTCTATCGCCACTTCTGACTAGATTTCTCTCTAATTCTGTTGCTTCTTCCAACACTTGACATCTCATAGAAGGTTCTCTCTCTCTCTCTCTCTCTCTCTCTCTCTCTCTCCCCCCCCCCCCCACCCTCTGCTGGCTTTAAAAAAAAAAAAAAAAAACTCTAGATGCACATTTGTGAATTGTTGGAGCATTTTAATATTAAATAAATAAAATGAATAAATGTAATAACATAAATGTAACAATATGGGAGTGAATATGGAAGATGAGAAGTTAGTGAAAATGTTTAATCTCACATTGAAAAGGAGAGAGACCATTTTATTCTTTTTAATTGTGGTGATTAATGGGCTAAAATGTATTGACTCAGATATTGGGCTAGATACATGCGCAAGGGGGAGGTGAAGAGTGGAGGTATCAAAATTGGAAATGAATCAGCCTCTTGGATCCTCCTACTTGATAGCCCATTCAAAGTAATTACCATATCCGTTGGTGAGTAAATGACTCGAATTAATACTCCATTTTTACTATGGAAAATAAACAATTAATCTTGTAACACCCACTACATCAGAATAATGGACCTAATTAATCAGAATAAATTGGGTAGTAATTTTGTGAAAGTCTGCATCGGTTACAAAGTTTAGCCAACCAAGGGCTTGAATCTCCTTAAAGAGAGCGAGTGCCGTGCCTCAGTTCAAATAGTGTTGTGTAATTTATCTCTTTAAAGTAATAAAATTCAGAAGTATTATTCAGTTTCTCTTTGTATTATTTCTATTATCATTGTATTTGCACCAACATGAATCTTGAACAACTGTAGGAACTCAACCTAGTAACCAGCTTGCCTGATTATTTAAAGGGAAAAATACTCGTACACCTTCATACTCCTAAACTTTCAAGTACTAGCCAAAACACCCTTAAATTTTTTTATTGGCCAATTTACTCTATAAACTTTACATACCAGCCAAATCAATAACTTAGTTAGTCTACCGTTAAAACTCTAATAGAATGATCACATGTGTCTCACATGAGATTTAAAAAAAAAAACTCAATCCCAATTTGAAACCCGATGGAAAGAAAGACACAAAGAAACTAAAGCCACCTCAGCACGACGCCCCATCGTCTCACCACCCGTGTCTTGACGATGCTTGGTGGTGCTGGTTCATCCTATCTGAATAGCAAAGACTCACAAAAATGTCAATACTAGAGCACTTTCTTATAGAAACTAAAGAACCACAAGCCTACTTTAAGTCTTTAACTCTAGTAAGGTGCAATGGCACCCACGTGATTGAGTTCTTGAAGTAATACAAGGACTATTGTGGTGCAATGGCACCCACAACCAGTCTAATACAATGAAATGCACAAATTAATTCACGAATACTTTTCATAGGGAATATTAAATGCGTTGGCAACAAAGAGTGCCTATATTCCAATCACCTGAACCCACTGCCTCATGTGCTTGCCCACTTAAACAAGCATGGAGTAGCCTTGACGCACTCATCGGATGGCTTAAAGCGGCGTATGAAGAGAATGGTGGATTAGCCAGAATCAAACGATTTATTTTAGGGAAGTTAGAGAAGGCCAAGCAAAATCTAGAGGGATTCCTTATGAGAAGAAGAAACAAAAATGCCCAACTGCTGTAATGGCCACAACTATTGTGGTGACTCAAGGAGGCGATGCTAGGAGACTACGGTGGCTCTATGCTACGGTGGCTCTGTGTCCACCATGTCTCTCTCTTTCCTCTCTCCAGGCCAGATCTAGCTTTCTCTTTCTATTAATTGGGATTGAGTTTGTTTTTTAAATCTCACGTGAAACACATGTGACCAATCCGTTAGATTTTTAACGGTAGACTAATTGAGGTATTGATTTGGCTGGTATGTAAAGTTTATGGAGTAAATTGACCAATAAAAAAGTTCAGAGGCATCTTGGCCTTGAAAGTTTAAAAACTGTAAAAGCATTTTTCCTTTATTTTAAATTGCATTTCTACGCTCCCACTTTTTTTTAATAGATGTATTTCTACGTTCCCACTACTTTTAGCTTTTATAATTATATTCTTTACACATTCATTTGGAAGTAAGATCTACTTGTTGTTTGGCAAAATATCTCAACAAAGACAAAATATATAATAAATAGTTAGGGTTAACTTTTATTTATTTATTTTTAAATGTTCTTTTGGTTCAGATTAAAAAAGTTAGGTTTTTGTTGTAGTTTCTTCTGTAGAAAGCTTTTTTGTTTATTAGTTGATTTAAAGTATTGGGTGGTTGTGCAGTTGTGCTTGAGTTTCAGCCATTAACTATTCGTTTGGGCAGAATTGCTTTTTTTAGCTATGCATTTTAAAGGCTGTTTCTTTTAGATGCATATAAGTTTGCAATATATGCTGGCTTACTTGAAATTTTCAGATTTTGGTCAATTCCTTATAATAATTTTGGTACTTTGTGTTCTATATTTTTTTTTTTGTTGGTTTAGTTTACCTCTGGTGATGGAATTGGAATAGTAACGCAATTGCTTTAGTGAAAAAAGAGAGTTGAAGTGAATAGAGATTGTGGTAACGGAGAGATGATGGATTATTGGACTGGTGGCAGTGGAGGAAATAGTGGCAGGTATTGACCATATGCTCCTTCATTGCCACCATGCACATAATCTATAGTCATTGGTGTTTTCTTTATTCAAGATACATTGGGTTATGCCTAAAAGTCTCTTAGATATGTTGGGAGTGTTGGAGAACAGGTTCTGTATACATCATTGTATGATATTTGGGGTGCAATTCTTTTGTGCATTATATAGACTAAAATGGATCTCCTTTGAAGTTGAGATTGTTTTTATTATGTTCTATGTAAGATTGAATGGCTGCCTTAATTATTCATTCTTGTTCTCAAATGCTGAAATTTTTGGATTTGTGTACTTCTAAATGATTTTATTAGCTACCCTCTAACACTTATTGTGTACTTGGGCTATGATGTTTCTATTTTTTGAATAAGAAATTTTTGTTATAAAAAAAAAGATATTGAAATATGTAGTAAGTTGAGAAAGAGATACTATTATTTTTGTTTCCTATGTGAATTGGATTGGCATTCACTTACTCTTTTTATGGGAATGGTTTTACTGACTTGAAGGTTTGAGCTTAGGAAGTGAATGGGAATGAATTTGACCATTTCCATGTCTCCTATGTTGGGATGGATCTTCTCCTATTCCATTCAAACAAAAAGTGTTTGTTTTATTTAGAAGTTGTATAGTATCATTTCATGATATGTTATTTTGTGAGATATATTCAATGTGATATAACATATTTATTTTATTAGACACCATTTATTAATGGAAGTTTTCCGTTTATCCTTTACAGAAATTGTTGTGTCGTTGGGCGTCATATCTGTTAGAGATATATATTAGTCATATTAGCCCAATGTAATAGGCCCAAGCCCATTCCTACTTGTACTAGTAGTCTAGGGTTTAGTCGCTTATATATACTCATGTTAGGGTTCATTGTAATACAGGTTATTGTATTACACTCTTATACAATAAAGATGTAGCCCTTAAGGGATTCCTCCATGGATGTAGGCCGTCAAGGCTGAACCACGTAACCCTCGTGTTCTTGATGTTCCTATTCTATGCTTCTCCTTCCACATCCACTCTAGCATATACAACATGGTATATCACATCACGTTGCTAATATAATAATAATGTCATTTAACATGGTATCAGAGCCAAACTTCGTTCTTGGCATCAAACAAACATCTCTAGCATGCAAAGAAGATTCTCATGTGCACACCACCATCAGAAGTCACACATGCTTGTCTGCTACATCTAGACTCCATGGCATCTCGCAGCCACCGTGGCTCAATGCTGTGTCTAAGATCCACAAACTCAAGCAAACCTGTGACATCAATCTCAGATTTGTGCAAATCAATTCTTCGCCTGATGAAACCAACAAGACAGAAGCGCTCCACGACATATCGCGACCAAAACCTAGGAACCTGGAATCTAACGGCCGCTGCACGCGCTTCCACGCGTTGACAAAGCCTCAGGTTGCTCCTCCCACGTGCCGCCGAAGCTCTCGGATTCAGACTGGATTATGGTACACGCGCCGCTTTGTCAGCTTAGTAACCCTCCGATATACAAAACCCGAGAAGACCGGCAGCCGAAACAAAGACACGCGCCCACACGCGCCGCTAGCGTTTCTAGCATCTCCTCCACACGCCGGAGAACTATTCGCACGTGCCACACTCGCTGAAAACTGCTGCTAATGTCATCCTGACGTCATCTGATGACGTCATTAATCCACGTCAGCAGCCACGCAAGCACGTCCACATCAGCCCTAGTCCACGTCAGTGACACGTCATAAGATGACGTCAGCGGCTCTGCTGCCTGATCCGTGACCCGACTCGGAAACCCAGAACCGACCTGGACCAGTATCCGTTGACTTTGACCCTGGACTAGTTGACTTTGACTTTTTGCGTTGACCTTTGACCAAAAGTCAAAATTTCCGAAATTGCCTATCTTGCTCAGTTTTTCGCGTAGATTCTGAATTTGGACTCCGTTTCTTCATTTGAAACTCTGAAATTGGTCAATTAACATATTCTTCATTGCGGTTTCTTCAAAGGCATTCTTTGAGTGATCTTCTCATGCTTATCCAACCTCAAGCCTTCATCGAGCTTCCGCCTTGAGTTTGAGGGAGGGTGTTAAAGATATATATTAGTCATATTAGCCCAATGTAATAGGCCCAAGCCCATTCCTACTTGTACTAGTAGTCTAGGGTTTAGTCGCCTATATATACTCATGTTAGGATTCATTGTAACACAAGTTATTGTACTACACTCTTATATAATAAAGATGTAGCCCTTAAGGGATTCCTCCATGGATGTAGGCCGTCAAGGCTGAACCACGTAACCTTCGTGTTCTTGATGTTCCTATTCTATACTTCTCCTTCCGCATCCACTCTAGCATATACAACATGGTATATCACATCACGTTGCTAATATAATAATATTATTTAACAATATCAATTTTCTCACTGTGTAATTATAGTATCTTATGGCAATGGAGAGTGTAGGATTTCCAGCTTGAGCATTGTAGCTGCTGTGATGTATTGAAGAGCCTAAGCTGAGTGCTGCTATTATGATAAACTGAATAACTGTTTTGATAAGAGCAAGTGATGAAAGTTATACGACCTAGAAGATAAGTTAAGATCACACAAGTTCTGCGACTAATATCGTGTATTCTATATCAATTGCAAATTCTAACTTAGCATGTGAGAGATTAGAGTTAGTTAGAATAATGTTAGTAGTTTCAAATAGTTAGTTACTAGTTAGTAATGAAATGTATAAAAGGTCTTGTACTATAATTCAAAGATATCAATGAAATAAGTCCAAGTTTTTGTTGTTCTACAATACTTTTCCCTCTTCTTACTCTATTCCATATTTCTAAAAAGATTGGTTCCCTTGAAGGACCATTGCTTTTATTAAAAACTAAATATGTTCTTAATAAAATAATCGACTAAAGGATCCTACCACTAGACATTGTATTATGATTAATAGCATTTTGGATGTTGAATAATTTGAATGATTACTTGTCTAGAATTGTGCACTTCAACAGATGCCTAATTTATAAATTCAATTGTAATTTTCAGTTAGATTTCTTTAAAATAATATTTTAGTTATGGCAAATAGTAACATAAAGGCAAAGGGAGCTATGAGAGAAAAAAAAAATGTATTTCTTATAAAAGTTGATTGTTTATAATAATATTACAATCGTTCAATTTGATTTCTCTAAAATAATATTACAATCGTTCATTCTCACTCTCTAAAAATGTTTAGTTCTTTATCCATAATGTTTAAGCATTAACTTCTTCTTAGGGTCCGTTTGTTTTGGCTTCAAACCATTTCAAGAAATCATTTTCCGTAAAACTGTGTGTTTGGTTGTGCATGGAAAATTGCATTTTCCGAAAAACTATTTCCTTTGACCGTAAAAAGATGGCTTTGACCCGGAAATGATTTTACATTTCTATTTTCACTTCAAATAATTTCCGGACCGAGCCTCATACGCGCACACAAAGAGAGAGAGAGAGAGAGAGAGAGAGAGAGATAGAGAGAGAAACAGCAAGGAGATCACACCCAGCACCGACCCCAACCCTAGATCGCACCGTCAGAGAGAGAGAGGCCGATCACCTGAACTTGATCTCGACGGCACCGCCGTCTGGGCCGTGCCTCCCTCATCACCGATCGCCAGCCATCATCGATCTACCCCTCCCTCATCACTGATCCACAAACACCCAAGACCCACCTCTCCGATCTTGAAGGCGACGTTTTGCTTGCTTGGGTTTGTTGTCGTGGGTCATAGCTTTCGCTCGCTGGAGTTCACTTGTTGTGGGTCGTGGCTTTTGCTTGCTTGCCGTCGGTTGTGGCTTTTGATTGCTGAAGTTTGCTGCCATGGGTTGAATTGGAGTTTCGATGGTGTGTGGTGTTGTTTCCCTCCGATTTGTTTCCCTCCGATTTGCTGAAGTTTGGCTAGGTTTGGATTTGGGATTTGGCTATCACTCTGTCTCCCTCCGATCTCACTCTTTCTTCCTCTTGCTCAATGTTTTTATTTTGATTTTTGGTTGTGTTAAGTGTATATATTAAAATTTTCTGTAATAAAATTTGTTTGGATACTGAGAAAATAACTGAGAAAATGTGAAAAATTTGTAAGAAAATAGCATTTTCAGAATATTACCAAACACATGAAAATATTTTCTAGAACAATTTTCATAATGCAACCAAACATTTGAAAATATTTTTCTTTCCCGAAAATAGCGTTTCGGGAAAATATTTATTTTCTGAAAATTATTTTACGGGAACCAAACACAGCCTTAGTCGCAAAAGGTCTTGGAGAAGTGAACAAATCATCCATTAGACAATTATGCGCTGCAAAAAAGGAACAATTTCATAAGACTGAGCATCAACAAATTGCAAAAGCATTTAGGCTTGGTCAAATGTTGATGTAACACAAAAACACATTAAATTAAGATTCAACTAAAAAACACAACATAAAAAATGTAATCTAGTTACTAGTTAGCAAATTTTTACTTTGAACAACAATAAAAGTTTTTCAAACAGTGTAACCAAGTTAAAGTTCAAGACTTTACAGTAAAAAAAAAAAGGTTCAAGAATAACCATAAAAGGAATGAAAAGAAAAATTTTGGGAACCCCTAAACCTTTTAGGGATTATCATGAATAACAATTAAAGTTTTCATAGATTAAACTTTATAAACAAAGTGGGAATCAATCCTTCAAATTCAATCAAAATAATCTACCATTACCATAAAAAATAAGTTGATGCACTGCGAGCATCTTCAATCGTCTAATCAATTCTAGCAATAAGCCTTAAGTTTTAGCAAACCAAACTATCCAACTTGAAGTCAATACTTCTGAATATGAAAAAAAATCTGAAAAAGAAAAATTTAGCCAATTTTGTAAAGAGAAAAATCAGAAAGATAGAAAAGATAATTTTGTTTTGACCCATCCTTCTACTTTACTCCCAAGATTTGTTTTTCTATTTACTTTTCAGTGAAATCAAATTCAAACTTAAATTTCGTCCCAAAAACCCATAGCATCACTGGCAATATCATATCCAAAATCTCAAAATACAAAAATACAAAAATTGAAACCAATCATTCCATAATTTCATCCCATCCCATCCCATCTACAAAGACAAACCCCAAGCCCAAGCAGACCATCTCTTCCCTAAACAAAAAAAATACCCAATTCTTAACCCATGATAGACCTCCAAAATCAAATCCATCATCGTACAAATCCACTGGAGTCGTTGACCATGAGTTCCACCACCCAAATCTTACCCAGACTTGTTGCCCATAAATAACATAAAGCAAAAAGTCCAACAAATTCGTGAAAAAGAAATTTCCTAATAATTAATAACATCCAAGAGAGAGTACTTTCAAAAAAAAAAAAAAAAAAGGCCAGAGATTTATCTCAATCGGACGTGGTTTTTGTAGCCGAGGAAGCCGAAGCCCGTGCTGAGGTTGGCCACAGTGGTAGGGGCAAAGTTTCTAAAGGAAGCGAATACGGGTTTGGTAATGGTTTGGTGGACGGTTTTGGGGAGGAAAGAGAGGTTACCACGGAAGTAGTTGGGTTTGGGAGTGGAGAGAGTGGTTGAGGGTCAGACCACCATAGGCTTCACTGGAGGAGATTGGCTGGTGAAATTGAAACCACATCGTCCACGGAGGCCCAAGAAGAAGCTAGCTTTTCTAAATGGAGTAAAAGGCCAGTTGGCGATGCCAGACAGTGGTTGTGGTGACGACCCAATCGGAGTGTGAGAGAAATGCTAGATTGGAATATGGGAGAGTTGAAGAGTCTGAGAAGAGAAAAAGTGATATTTGCAATTTTAAGAAGGCGAAAGGAGAACAAATTAAAATTAGAGGTGAAAAGAGAGAGAAAGAGGCGGGGCTTTTGAAATTTTTAGGGGTAATTTCGGCTTTTTATTGGAGTTGATCTAGTAAGCTGATGTGCTACTTTGTAAGACACATATCAATTTTTTATTGGTTTGGAAACACCAATTCAAATGCTGAATTGGTAATACTGAAACAGCATATAATTTCTCCTACTGTTGACCTTTATCAAATGTTCTCTCTCTTGTATGAGAGCGTTGGACTTGTGAACCAAAAAGAAAGAGGAAAAAAAAAAGAATAAAATAAAAAAGAAGAAAGAAATAATATAAAAATAAAGTAATAAAAAAATAGAACATCTGATGTATAGTGTATTGTAAAGTGGTGTGTCAAAATAAAAAAAAAAAGTAACTTTTTGATTTATCAAAATAGCATTTTTTTTAGAACGCCTAATGCTAGTGCCCTTACTCAATCAAAACGATGACTCTTTGCTTGTAAATATTGAAATTGAGAAGAACAACCGAAGTACTCAAAGAAGCTATTTAAACAAAAAGCACCCACGAGCTTGCTTTGAGTTGATGAAGGAAAACACAAGTGAACAAACCGGGTCATGGTCACAAATTCTAGAATCACAATGTTAGAATAATGTGGCTCAACATGATATTTTATGATGTGAAATTATACAATATTTTTATGATGTAAAATATTGATGTATTGAAATATGTCTACTTGATCTGGTAGACTAAGATTATGAATGCATTCATTATAGTGCTTGACTTGACCATATTCATCATGATGTAGCTTATTCTTATAGGTACATTGTTGGACCATGATAGAAAGGAGGTGCAAGTTAAAATTGCTCAAACTATGAAAGACAATAAAAGCTAGTCTTTCAATGGTTAGTGTATAATAATCTCCACAGTCCTCCACAATGAGATTAATGCACGCTGAGCATTGGTCTTAATAAATTTATCGTGTCATTGACAATAACTTGACCTCCTATTAAAGGTGTTGTCGCAATAGTGATTTTGGATATGAACGATAGATAAATCTATGCGTTAGTGTAGAGTTACAAAAGTAATGACACATTAAAGAACTTCTTCATTAATGAAGTTGTTTATTAACAAATGTAACTGTTAGGACATATGTGATTCACTTGTTAGGAACATATATCACTATTTTATGTAATTGGCTAATCTTTTGACAAAACGCATTTTACTTGTATTTGAGTAGATCTAGGATGTGTTTAATACTTCAAGAAACTTTGTTTCAAGTCTAGTATTGAAGTCATGCAAGTCTGTCCAAGAAACAAGTGAAGAAGTGTTGATTCATTAAAGCTCGACAGCTGCTCAACAGATAGCTATCAAGGTATCTATCGAGGTTACGGAAATTCAGATTTTCAAATCTGATTTTCGGCCTATGTTTTGGTATTTGTGTAGGGTTTCTTTTCTCACAACCCTAGACCTATATAAGGCTTATTTTAGAGACCGTCACATAAGAGAATACAAGGAGAATATATGCAAAAGGTGATCGATGCCTTATTCTCTCTAAAAGAAGCTACTGCGTTTTTGCGCCTTAGGATTTTGTAACTAAGTGCTTCTTGATCTTCATTGTTGATGAAGAGAATAACTTTGCAGCCAACATTCTTCTTCCTCAAGTTGGTGAGTGAGTCACGTACTGGGATCCGTGCATCAAAAAGGCTGACGTTCATATATTGAAGAGTTCAGATGTTCTGAAGCGGTAGAAGGTTTCTGCTGTAAGTTCATCTATGGGGATTGTAGAGTCTAGGGACAAAAGTTTTGTATTAGATCTAAAACTTCTCTTTACTATAGTGGATTGCTTTTCGGGAATGTTTCCCCCCAGGTTTTTACTATGAAACTAGTTTGTTTCGTTGATTTTTCTGGGTCATTATATCTTATCTTATTTATTTTTCCGCTGCATGATTTTGACATAATATTGATGTTTGTTTGTTTTAACAAGTTTATTCATAATAAATTTAATTAACAACTTGAGTTTAAAACTTGTTAATTCTATCAATCGGGGTCTAAATTTCCCAACAAGTGGTATCAGAGTGGGTTTACTCTGATTGGATTAATTTCCTGAGTGTGATCCCTAACCCCCATTGTCACGGATTGTAGACAATCTCTTTTGATTCCTCCTTTATTTGATGAGACTAATTATGCGTACTGAAAAGTTCGTATGAAAGTTTGTATGAAAGTTTTTTTGCAGGCTTTAGGTGAACAGGTATGGCAAGCTGTTGAAGTTGGCTGGATTAAGCTAAAGGAAGTGCTGGTAGATTGGGATGAAGCAACAATCATAGCAACAAATTTCAATAGTAGGGCCTTGAATGCTTTGTTTTGTGGGGTGACTAATGAGGAATTCAAGAAAATATCATCCATGGAAGTTGCTAAGCAAGTATGGACCATTCTTGAGACCACTTATGAAGGTACCAAGGCAGTAAAGACTGTGAAACTTCAAAGACTCACTAGTAGTTTTGAAGAAATAAGGATGGAGGAGGATGAGACCTTTGATGAGTTCCATGCTAAACTCAAGGATATTGTGAATTCTGCTTTTAATCTTGGAGAATCTATTGCGGAATCCAAAATTGTTAGGAAAATCTTTAGGTCCTACCTAAAAGATTCCATGCCAAGATCATTGCCATTGAGGAAGTGAAGGACATTGATTAACTTCCTTTGACTGAGCTTGTAGGGAACCTTTAAACCTATGAGATGAGATTAGGCTCAATGGGAAAAGGTGGAGAGAGTAAAAACTTGGCTCTTAAGGGTATAAAGGAAGAGTTTGAGGACTCTGAAGATGAAGATGAGGATAAGAATATAACTTTCATAGCTGATGAAATTATCAAACTTCTTCAATTTAGGAAAAAAGATAAGGGCAAACCTCCTAAGAAATCTAAATCCTCAAGGAAGAGCAAGAATGAGAAATCCCTCATCCAATGCCATGAGTGCAAAGGTTTTGGTCATATGAGGATAGAGTGTCCAAACTACCTCATAAAGGAAAAGGAGTCAAAAGATAAAGAGTTGGTTGCTACTTGGAGTGATACTGAGAATAGCTCTTCTAATGAGTATGCAGATGAATGTAGTCACGTTATGACCTTTGCTGTCTCAACCGATAAGGTGATTCTAGAGAGTGCTAGTGACAGTGAGGATTCTTCTGATGATGAAGTACCCAAGAAGATGACCCTTTAAGAAGCCTATGATAAGCTATGCACTGAATTTATGAAATCTGAAAAGACTTTTCATCTTTGTAAAAAAGAGCTTAATGAGGTAAAAATTGAAAAAGCTGATCTGTTAGTCAAACTAGATGAGACTACAAGGTTAGTTGATACTCTTGTTGTGGAGAACACCTTATTAGAAGAGAAGGTCAAGAATCTTAAGGTTGAGCTTAGTCAAACTAGAACTCAAATAGAGAGGATGTCTAGTACAAAGCTTGATGAGGTATTGAGTGCTCAAAAGCTTAGTTTTGACAAGACTGGCTTTGGATATGCTGTTTCCTCCGGCCCCTCCTCTTCCACGGCTTCTGAATCAAGGACTGCCTTTGTGCCCCAATTTGAGAAAGGTAATAAAGGTATGAAATTCAAAACTGATTTGGCTAATTCTAAATTCTTTGTTAGACCTTATGTTTGTCACCATTGTGGTGTTTCTGGACACATCCATCCTAATTGTTTTAAGTTGTATCCTCAAAAGCAAGTGTCCAAACGGTCACAGGTTTCCTCTCAAGAACCTACACCTTTGTTTGAAGAGTTATTAAAAGCCTTGAGCTTTTTAACTCAATTTCAGGAGAATTTTAATTCTTCTATGTCCTTTAGTAGACATACTAGGACACGTTCATTTTCATCTTCACGGTCAAAGACTTGTGCTGTATGGGTGAGAAAAGAGCCTAAGACTTAATTGTCTTTTATGTTTGTTGTCTGCTTTAATTCTTTCTATTTAAAGTAGGACTCTCTTTGCTTGATTTCTTATTTGCTTTTGATATCATGCTTTCATGCATCTGCACCTTTCTATCATGCTTTCATGCATATGCATATTTCTTTCATGCTTTCATGTTGTTTGTCTGTTTTATTTTGGTTGTTTAGTTTTTATTTTATTTTGTTTTCAAAATAAAAATAAAAAGGAAAAATCAGAAAAATACAAAAACAGTGTGTATTTTGTGTACATTGGTACTTGTGTACCTTGGATGGCCATTGAAACAAAGTTTTCTAAACTTTGTATCTTTTGTAGTTTAGATAAGCATCTCTATGCACAACTAAGCAAGTGAGTTTTGTAGATGTGTTTCATCTTGTTAGGGGGAGTGATTACTTCTTTCTTCTTGTACACCGGTCTTGTGACCATGTTTATATACATTGTACTTATCTTCTTTATATGTTAATGTATGTTTCTTTCACCTACCCTTACATGTGTTGTTTCTTTTCTATCTTTATACACATTTTCTTATTACTTGTATGCAATCTATTACTTCTGTTTCACACAAAGATGCCTTGATGAGTTTTATTTAAAGTGTTTCAGAAATACAGGTTGTCAAAGTCTACTTGCCATGAACTCTTTTCTTGCAAAATTTTTCAAGAGTTTGTGTTAGGATAGATTTTATTGTATTCAACAAGTGAATATGAGTTGAGTGATTTATGACTTCTCTTATATGTTCATTTGTTTGTTGTGATTTTGTTACGGATTGCCAAAGGGGGATATTGCTAGGATATATGTGATTCACTTGTTAGGAATATATATCACTATTTTATATAATTGGCTACTTTTTTGACAAAATGCACTTTACTTGTATTTGGGTAGATCTAGGATGTGTTTAATACTTCAAAAAACTTTGTTTCAAGTCTAGTATTGAAGCCATGCAAGTCTGTCCAAGAAACAAGTGAGGAAGTGCTGATTCATTAAACCTCGACAGATAGCTATCGAGGTATTTATCGAGGTTACGAGAATTCAGATTTTCAAATTTGATTTTTAGCCCATGTTTTTGTATTTGTGTAGAGTTTATTTTCTCACAACCCTAAACCTATATAAGGTTTATTTTAGAGGCCGTCACATAAGAGAATACAAGGAGAACATATGCAAAAGATGATCGATACCTTATTCTCTCTGAAAGAAGTTACTACGCTTTTTGTGCTTTAAGGTTTTGTAATCAAGTGCTTCTTGATCTTCATTGTTAATGAAGTGAAGAAATTTGCAGTCAACATTCTTCTTCCTCAAGTTAGTGAGTGAGTCACGTACTGGGATTCGTGTAAAGGAGTTAGTCACGTACTGGGATCCATGCATCAAAAAATGTGGCATTCATATATTGAAGAGTTCAGAGATTCTGAAGTGGTAAAAGGTTTCTGCTGTAAGTTCATCTACGGGGATTGTAAAGTCTAGGGACAAAGGTTTTGTACTAGATCTGAGACTTCTCTTTACTCTAGTGGATTGCTTTTTAGAAAGGTTTCTCCCCAGATTTTTTACTGTGAAACTAGTTTGTTTCATTGGTTTTTCTGGGTCATCATATCTTGTCTTATTTATTTTTCCACTACATGATTTTGACATGATATTAATGTTTATTTGTTTTAACAAGTTTTATTCATAATAAATTTAATTAACAACTTAGTTTTAAAACTTGTTAATTCTATCAACCGGAGTCTAAATTTCCCAACAGTAACATATCTATTACATAAATTGTTATTGCAATAGAAATGATTTTATGGCTGGTCATATCTTTTTTTAATGTTGTAAATTTTTTCAAGGCCACACTTGCAAGGGGTGTGAGAAGAGAAAATAAAACTCTTGTTAATCATAATCAGTTGGAGAGAACATCTTAATTGCTTGTGAGGTCCTTGAATAATATAATTTAGTAAAAAATTTCTCATATCTTATTATTGATTTTTGTTATATATGCACATGATATAATTATTAATTATCAATTGATAAATGTATTATATTTGTTTTTGAATTACTTTTTAAGTAAAATTCAAACACACACAAGCCTTAGTTTAAGCAAATCAAAAGTCATGTCATTCAATCGATCAGAACAACAAGCTAGAATTATACAAGCATCATAGTAAGTCAGTCAAAAGTCATTGTCATTAACTCTCCACCTCTGTAGTGGTCTTTCTCTCCACCCTGTGTGGTGCTCTCTACCATCTCTGTATGGTCCTTCCTTCCACCTCCGCGTGGTTGCTCCACCTCAGTGTTTTCTTTCTCTATCACCTCTATGTGGTTTCCTCTCCCCACTTTTGTGTGGGTCTATCTCATACCCAAAACTCAGATCTCATACCCATCAATCTTTCCCATAAATCCTTCCCAACTTCCTTGTCCCAAATCTTAGAAGTCATACCCACTTATTACTCCTAAGTCTCGCGAGTTTGATCAGGGAGGAGACCTGATTTGCACCTCAGTGGGTCTGGTTGGAAGTCTCTGTTTAGCGGTCTTGTGCCGTTCGTGGGGTTTGGTTGCTGAAATCACCCAATTTCATCAGCTAGTGAGTGGATCGACGCCCTTATTGGTTAGATTCATATTTCCCCTTCTTTTTGCTGTGATTGTGTTGGGTCGTAATCCTTTGGTTGTTCTTGGCTGGTTGAGTTGTCAAGCTGTGGTTTCTTTCAATCTTAGCATGCGTTTGTTAGCCTGGAATTGTAGAGGTATTGGTAGAGATTCAAAAGTAAGAGCACTTAAGGAGCTAATACGAGCATCAAACCTGGATTTGGTGTTCTTATCTGAAACAAAAATCCAGTCACCTAGAATTAATAGAATCAAAACCTGTTTGAACTTCTTTGAATGTTTTTACATGGAAGCCAATGGACGGGCTGGGGGTCTAGCCTTGTTTTGGAGAATGGGTGTTGAATTGGAGGTATTCAGACAGCAATGTAATTGCTTCACTAATCTACTCTGATCCAGGAAGATCTCCATGGATGTTGTTTTGTGTTTGTGGTCCTCCTAGGAGAGCCAAAAGGAAAAAATTTTGGGCAAAGATTGAAGAATTGGCTAAATCCTTTTCAGGGCCTTGGGTAGTAATGGGTGACTTCAATAGCATTAAGGGCTCAAAGGAGAAAAAAGGAGGAAGGCATGTAGGGGAAAGCTTAGTTAACAGTCTCAGGGATTTTATAAATAATACGGGTGCCATTGATCTAGATTTTACTGGTCCGTCCTTTACCTGGTCCAATAGACGTGAAGGTCTCGCAAATATTAGGCAGAGATTAGATCAGGGTTTATGTGATCAAGAATGGCAGACTCTCTTCCCTAAGGTAGGCATTCAGCATCTTGTCATGGCGTGTTCTGATCACAACCCAATCTCTTAGATACCCATATGGAGAACACAAATCTTGCTAAGCCTTTTCGTTTTGAGGCTACGTGGACAAGGGATGAATCTAGTAAAGAAGTAGTAGAAAGTGCTTGGCAAACGAGAGTAGATGGCCCACAAAGTCTTAAATTGGCCAAAAACTTGGATGCAACTAGAAGAGATCTTAAGAGATGGGATAAGAACTGTTTTGGAAGTTCAAGAGAGAGAATCAAAGAACTGGAGCAGAAGATAGCACATACTCAGAGTTTAGAGGCCGCAAAAGAAAATTTGGAGCTTGAAGCTACGTTGAGCTTAGAATTGGATGAATGGTTGGCAAGAGAGGATCTAAAATGGAAACAAAAATCTAGAGAGATTTGGATAAGAGAGGGTGATCGAAATACTCGTTTCTTCCATCTCTCAAATTTGATCAGAAGAAGGAGAAATTGTATTCAAGAAATCAAATTGGAGGATGGATCTTGGATAAATGGTGGGGAAGATATTCAAAAGTATTTTATTGAAAATTTTAAGGCTCTTTATCAAATTGGTTCTCCTAATATTCCGGAAAACTTGGAAAACTTAATAGAGCCATGCATCACAAATATTGAAAACGATGAACTATGCAGGGTGCCAATGAGAGATGAAATACGGAAAGTTATATTTGAGATGAAGTCTCTTAAAGATCCGGGGCTAGATGGTTTTCCAGCGCTTTTTTACAAACACTATTGGGAGACAGTAGGGGATCAAATTGTGTCAGCCACTCAAAGTTTTTTCAGAGACGGAAGGTTGCTTAAAGAGTTTAACCAGACCTTCGTCTCTCTAATTCCAAAGAAAAAGGGAGCATGTAATTTTAACCAATTTCGGCCTATTAGTCTGTGCAATGTGTGCTATAAGGTGATCTCCAAAATCATTGTTAACAGGCTAAGACCCCTCCTATAAAAAATGGTGGATCCAGCCCAAGTAGCTTTTGTACCAAATCGCTGGATAACAGAGAATATGGCTCTCGCTCAAGAGGTTGTGCATAGTTTTAAAAAAACACAAAAAAAGAAAGGTTTTCTGGGGGTCAAGCCAGATTTTCAAAAAGCGTATGACCGTTTGGAATGGAACTTTTTAATCATGGTGCTTAAAGCATTTGGGTTTTGCGATAAATTCACAAGTTTGATCCATCAGTGCCTCTCTACTGTCCATTTCTCAATTCTGCTCAATGGTGGCCAATGCCCAAGCTTCACACCATCTCGGGGGATCAGACAGGGGGATCCTATATCCCCATATCTTTTCATCTTGGGTAGTGAAGTGCTAATGAGGCTAATCAACAGAGAAATCTCTCTTGGGCGGCTGTCTGCTGTTAAAGTCTCAGGTAATGCCCCTCCTATTTCCAAACTTTGTTATGCTGATGATTTAATCCTATTCTGTAAAGCTAAAATTTCTGAGCTTAATGTTCTAAAAAATTGTTTGGAGAAATATTGTGACTGGTCGGGACATGTCATCAGTGTGGAAAAGTCTGGGGTTTTTCCTTCCAAGGGAGTCAGCCAAAAATTTTTAAATCAACTTAAAAGTTGCTGGGGTATAAATAAACTTCCCCCAAACTTAAAATACTGAGGTGTGCCTCTGTTCTTCTCCGCAAGTAGATCCAGAGATCTAAACCTAATCAAAGAGAAGTTAGAAAATAAACTCTCGGGTTGGAAGAGTAAAAACTTATCCTGGCAAGGTAGAGCAACCCTCATCAAATCAGTTGCACAGGCCATTCCAGCCTATTCAATGACAACCATTCAATTTCCTAGAGAGCTTTGCAAGCGCCTGGATGCTATTGTTAGACGGTTTTGGTGGAACCTAAAATCTAATTCTGGCTTGTTCATGTCTCCCATTGCTTGGTCATCTTTATGTTGGCCTTTAAAGGAAGGAGGTTTAGGTTTTAGAAAATTCTGGGACTTCAATCAAGCTCTACTTTCCAAGCTAGCCTGGTGGATTTTTTCAGAGAAAGATTGTTTGTGTGTTAAAGTGCTCAGAGCAAAATACAAAGTTAGGGGCAATTGGCTTAATCATAAGACTGTGGGGTCTCCCTCCAAGATATGGAGAAGCGTAGAAGGTACGAAATCTCTGCTTGCTTGCAATGCCTACTTGCTGATAGGAAATGGAAACACAGTCAGAATTTGGGAGGACCCTTGGATTCCAGATCTTCCTAATTTCATTTCAAGTCCAAGGGAGGGGACCAGTCCAGAAATGGAACTTATTGTTTCACAACTAATCAACCAAGAAGGTTGGGATCTTACCAAAATAAGAAATAATTTTGATGAGACTACATCCCAGCTTATCCAAAAAATCCCCCTCTCTCGGCTTGCTCCAAAAGATTGCTGGATTTGGATCTCTAATATCTCAGGGGAGTTTTCGGTCAAGTCTGCTTATTGGTTAAGTAGGAACTTTAGCCCTCCCATAAACCAAGATGCGATTCACGGCCTCATTTGGAAGTCAAAAATTCATGAAAGGCTCAAAATGCACTTGTGGCGTATTGCGGCAAATTGCTTACCTACTAAAGATTGTTTAGCCAGATTCTGTGATTTTGATGATATCCTTTGCCCTCTCTGCAAGGATGCTGATGAATCTAGCCTCCATCTATTTATCTCTTGTCCCTTTACAAAAACTGTGTGGTTTAATTCCCAGTGGGGACTAAGGCTAGAAAATCTGAACTTAAACTCTCCTTCTCATCTTATTGGGGTTCTCCTTAATCCTCCCGCTGAAGCGAACATTGTGGGAGTTAAAAGAGGTGAATTCTTGTTGTTTGGGGCTGTTATTTGTGAAGCTATTTGGAGGGCTAGAAACCTAGCTATCTTTGAAGGCAAAGAAACTAATCCAATTGAGCTATGCCAGAAAGTTAATAAGTCCTTTGTTGAGCACAAAAGGTCCTTAGCAACCCATTCGGGCTTCCAATTGCCGAAACCAATTCAAAGATGGAAGAAACCACCTAGAGATGCAATCAAGATAAATGTTGATGCTGCTTTCAAAGATGATAAATCCTCCATTGCAGCGGTTGCTACAGATTGGAGAGGTGAAGTGGTTTTTGCTTGTGCTAAAAGAGTATATTCCAACCTCCCTCTTCAGGCAGAAGCAGAAGCCATTAAATGGGCTTTAAGTTTAGCTAGAAGTATTAATGTAGCTACTATGATTGTGGAGAGTGACTCCAAAGACTGTGTAGATGCTCTAGCTCCATCTAGTAAGCAAGTTCCCTGGAGAATTAGAGATATGTGCAATGAAATTCTCAGCTTGTTGTCTCTTATTCCTGGCTGTCAGGTCGCCTGGATCCCTAGGGGGGCAAATAAAGCAGCCCATTCTCTAACTAAGTGGTCTTTTGTAAATAATGTTTTTGGTTCTTTCGATGTTGGTGTACACACAATTTTCGTAAAAGATAAATCACACGATCACGAAATAGTGTAACAAATAATCAATTTGTATTCGATTTGTATATATGTGAGTACAATCCTCTGTATGAATCTTTACAATGAAAGAGTACAATAAAGTCCTCTGATTCGATCTCCAAGAAACGTTACGATCCGAAGGGGCTATGAAGCTTGATCTTGAATCGTGCTTTGATGTCTCCAAGTTGAACGAATAATTGAATGTGCTTGATTTGATGCGAGGGCCGTTGGCTTGATCTCGAACTAGGTTAAAGGAAAATCCCCACTTTGATTTGAAGAAGTAGGAACAGGCCTTGATGAACAATGGAATTCTCGTGAACTTTAGAGATGACTCTCTATTTTGGCAGAGTGTCGGTAGTGTTTTCTCTCTAAGTGTTCTCCCCTTTCTCATATGAGAAGCCTCTATTTATAGGCAACTCAATAATCTTTAATTTGGAATTTTCTCTCAGCATTTATTGAGAGCTAATTATGGATTTAATTTAGTTTCCCATTTAATAAGAACTTTCCATATAGGTCATTTCTTCTGACGCTGCCATATGGCTTTCTTCATTTGATGTTGCCACGTGGCTTGATTTCATTCGCTGATCGTCCACGTCATCGATTAGAGATTAATTTGATCACAAATATTTTATCATAAACAATCAGACGGTTGTGAATACATCATAAAATTTTGATGTCTACAAATGCCCCCACTTCAAGATTCGACTTTGCGTCTTTCTGATGCAAGGAAGACGAGGCTTGAAGTACTTTGTTAATTCCAATTTCGGACTTAGTTCACAGGAAAGCAAGATCTTCATCTACGTAAAAGGAGATTTTAGCTTCCTCAATCTCAATGCTATACATTACAGTTTTAGCATTGGATTGAAGAGTATTGTTCCATGGTCTTAGTAAGGCATGCGGCCCATTTATCATTTGATTTTTTTTTTTTTTTTTTAAGTCACTTGACGCCTTGTGAGTTTGATTGCACAAAATACTATTTTGGACCACAGGCCCATGGTAGTCTTCTTAGTAGAGTCGGTGTTGAAGTTGTCTTCCCTTGCACGCATTTTTTTTTTTTTTTATATATATACAATCTTGTAGCGGCAGCTTTTAGGATGCTAGGGTTTTCTTTTTCTTAAAGCCTAGCCTACTTATAAAAGTGAACCTGATGGTCTCCAAGTGAAGACAAATCTCAAAGGAGGCGTGAAGTCATCTACCACTTTCTTCTGCGCAGCCTGGAAACGCATTCTTTGCTTTTATTCTTCATTTGCCTTTTACTTTTTTTTTTTTTTTTTTTTTTTTTTTTCGCAGAGCATTGAAGTCGGCGGCATGGGCTCAAGTATCAGTTGCTTCCTCTTGGAACTACCATCGTCATCCTGTTCGTCTCTAAACTATCTTTAGGAGTCGGCGCGAAGGTTCAAAGCAAGCTGTGGCGTCCTATCCTTCTTGTCTTGGCGTCCGCATATTCGAGCAACAACAATCCTCTTGCCTTCCTCGGACACGGAGTGCAAGCTTCAGCAGCGCATCCATTCCGCTGCCCCTTTGTCTCGTGACCAGTAGTGTGAGTGCTTTGTCTGCGCAACCTTCTCACAGCCTCCGTCCTGCGGCCACCAATACGGGAGTTCCATCAGCACGCCCCTCTCACTGCTCTCATCTTGCGGCTTTCAATACTTTGCCTTCATCTTGCGGCCTTCAATACAGGAGTTCCATCAACGAGCCCTTCTCGTTGCCTTCATCTTGCGGCCTTCAACACGGGAGTTCCATCAGCACACCCCTCTCACTGCCTTCATCTTGCAGCTTTCAATACTTTGCCTTCATCTTGCGGCCTTCAATACAGGAGTTCCATCAGCACGCCCCGCTCACTGTCCTCATCTTGCGGCTTTCAATACTTTGGGTACTCCAACTCCATCCTTAACGGTTGCTTATGGCCATGACGCTTGTACTTTCTAGGCTCAAACAATTGGCACGATGTCCTTCACACTCTTAAAAGTGACGAATATATATCAGTTCTATGTGTTGCACTTGGTCACTGCGAAATATTGGCTTGTCCATTGATGCCGCCCCCACAAAGGAGAACGCCCCACTTTCATGCTTTCTATTGTTTTGCATGTACAATTTATGCCATATTATTGACACGTCCCAAGCCTTAAATTCACTAGAAGCATGGTGGCACCTTTGTACACGCATGATCTTTACACTTAATGGCCAACATGCATGCTTTCACTTGTCTTTTGTCTTTACATACATATATAGTTATTGCAACACGTACCAAAGATCCTTGAATGTTGACATTGAATGAATATCCTGCTTGTAGTTTTGAATATTAATGCCATATGCTCTTCTTTATAATAAGCCATCATTGCACGTGCTCCTTTTCTTTCTTTCTTCTTTTTTTTTTTTTTTTTTTTTTGTTATTATTTATTAGTAAAGAGCAGAATAAGGTATTCATCCTTTCCTATGGTTTGTTATCCAGTGATACAGGCTTGCCAACCCTTTGCTCGACTTGTGACTCTTCTACCTTTGCTCAAGTCGTGACCTCTACGAGCTTCGTCTTCTCCAAGTGGCTGCCATCAAGTGTGCTTCATCATGGTCATCTTTTACGACTCATCAAGGACTCTCAATGATCAATCCGTCACTCTCTTGCGCTCTACGAACGAACCCCCGGAAAAAGGCGTTGTCTTGAAAGTCCATCCACTTGGTAGCAGTGTCCCTTCATCCTCGTCTACTACCATTCCTCGTCCTCTGAATCTATCTCAATGGTGGGTCGAATCATCTCACGAACTACAAGACCCGACTAGAAAGGATCCGCATGTCGTTTCAAGGACGTTTACTTTGGCCTCCAACCTTCACTCAACCGTGGACCACATCCATCCATTCCCTCTCCTCGGTCGTCGGATAAGTACGGGAGAAGTGCAATGGGCCCTACCTTCTTCCAAGACTCCTCCACTCCAATATAGGGGTGAGTTTTCCTACCTCCCTAAATATTGGGAGTGGCTAGAAGACATATTGAGCCGCAATACTAAAGTCTTAAGTGATGCCCATCTTTACGAGCCGTTACTCGCGTCGTTATTCACATATGATCGGAGCACCCATGTCCTGCAAGCCTTCCTAGAGTGTTGGTGTACGACTACGAACACATTGCACACGTCTGTAGGAGAAGTCTCCATCAGCTTATGGGACTTGCATTCGATCGGTGGGCTTCCCGTGTACGGCTCATTTTACGAAGAGGTCGTTCCAAACTCGAAAGACATATTATCTCTCCCCTCATGCTGTCATCATCTATTTGCCGCCTTCCATCACATGAGCCTTGAGCTTGGTGGTTCGCACTTGGTCACTACGGCCTCATGGGTGAAGTTTTGGTTCCGTGGCAAGTCTAAATATCAGAAACCGCCGACTAGAAGGTCACTAAAGAGGAATGCAAGAGGCAAGCAATCTCATAACCCTTCTGGTAAAATTGATGCCCCCAGAATTCTGACTAAAGAAGACGAGGCTCCTTTCAATGTGCTCGAAGTAGAGAGAAGGCTTATAGAAGAGACTTGGTTAGCTGCTTTGATCTCTTGTTGGCTGTGTGAGTTCGCTCTTCCCGATGGGGGACCAAACTTAATCAGGCCTGGCGTTTTCAAGAGCGCAAGTGCGATGGCTCGTGGTAAGAGATACTGTCTCGCAGTCCCAGTCTTAGCCAACATTTATAGGGGCTTGAATGAAATTGTGTCTTCTAAGACTCCTAGTAAATGTGATGCCACTTTTCCTGCACACTACTTGAATGCTTGGTTGGCCGAATACTTCGACACTCATTTTGAACTTGAAGGGTCTCGCTCCAAGGCTGTTCCGAGCATGTTTAGATACTCCGGAGAAGGTGCAGCCAAGCATTATGACGAGGTTACGGCCCGTAGGCTATTTCGTGCCGTTAGTAGCTTCAAGTTTCATCGCTTAGGCCTTTTTAAAGGCCATCGAGAGATTCTGGTGGATGATGACAAGCTACCTAGATCTTATGCAGATTACTTCATTAGCCAACGCTCTAGCTACTTAGCCTCTCGTCGCGGAAGTATATGTATAGTTGAGCCATATAGCCCTCACCGCTTTGGTCGACAGTTCGGTTTCAATCAACACATCCCTGGGGAGCTTAATGAGGATTTTCGCACCGTCACCTTAGAGCAAGTGGTATGCTTTTGGCGCTGATGTCTTCGTCTTGTTACCAATTCAAAGTTCTTGATCCCTGCCTGCCCATCTGAGCATGGGGCTCCGTGTACGAAGGACTATATGAATTGGTGGGCTAGAAGATCTGATGGTTTCTTTTCGAGCAGGGCTGAGCAATCGATTGGGCATGTTAACCCGAGCAAGATAAGACTCAAAATAAAGCAACCCAATGAAGTAGTTGAGCCTGTGAAGCGCCGAAGCGATGGGAAGCCCTCTCTTGGGATTTCAGAAGTTACTGATGAGTCTTTAGGAGGAGTGTGCGTGGACAAGGTACATTCTCCTAAGCGTGGGCCTTCTTGCATAGTCTCAACACCTCAAGACGTGGAGGTGACCAAGGGTAAGGATGCGTCAGATTTCGAGCGAAATAGTGGCAACTCAGATTCTCACTGGAGACGTAAAAGGCAGAGGGACAATCCTAGCAAGAATCTGGATCATGAGGGGGTCACCCAGGCGACTAACCGTGATGTCGATATGGATTCACTTCCCAACCCTTCTGGTGGCAGTGCACAAGTGAGTCTTAATTCTCTTTTTGATGATTTTGATCTTGAACCCATTAAAGACCTTTGTTTCCTTCACGATGACCTTGAAGCTATTTCTGGTATCCAAGAACTTTTTGAGAATGACAATCTTGGAATTCTTCCAATGCAGGATGACAATTACCCTTCGAAAAGGGCAGGAAAGAAGTGTACACCAGCTGCCACTAGTCCTTCTACGAGCGAGTTTTCCATTCAAGGTCCAACAGCCTTTGATTTGGCTACTAAGGAAATTGACCCATCATATTCGGGGAAGACTAACGCCACTCTTTCTTCCGGACCTATTCACAAGCCTTCAAGGGACGTGACTCGAAATAAATCCATTATGTGTAGTTCAAGTATCCCAGCCACTTCAACTGTCACAAAGTTTGAACCTGACGATTTGATTTCAAAGGCCGATCGACAGCGTGCAAAAATGCTAGGAGGGGAACTAATTGAGAAGGTCGTCAAAACCCCTTTTACTCTTGTGACTTCATTTAGAGATGGAGTCGAGAAGATCCTTCAAGTCATCGCTCAAATAAAAGTTGTGGACGCAACGCCTTTAAGAGAGCGTATTTCGAAATATATGGATGATGTAGACCGATATTCTTCCCTCCACCATGCTCTTTCACAAGGCATCGCACCTGAAGACAAGGAACGAAAGCTTACTGACGCTCGACATCGTCTCACTCTTGCCCTCGACTCGGAAGCCATTAAGATCGATCAGAAAGTTGCAATCAAGGCGAACTTAGACAAGACCTTAGCTAGAGAGATTGAATTGAAGAAGGAACTTGAGTCACTTTCAATGCAAAAGGCAGAGTTTACAGCGTCGAGCACCCTTTGTGATACAGAACTGGCCCAGCAACAAGTGATTATTTCTCAAATCAAGGGGGAGGTTTCCAAGATTGAGGCCACTCCAACCTTAGAAGCTTCTGATGATGCAAAACTTAGAGAGCTACAAGGGTTACTAGAGACTAGCAAAGAGGAGTTGAGGCATTTAGATTGGATAGGTTAATCTTTTTTTATTTTTTTATTGATGTAGTCATTACAATGTAACGACACCTATCTCATTATTAATAAAGAAATTCATTTATTTCTGGCTCAATGTTTGCTCCCTTTTTTTTCTTTTTTTTTTCTTTTTTTTTTTTTTTTTTTTTTTTTTTTGGCGACTGTGCTTAGCAAAGGATGCTAGGCTGCCTATGTACCCAAAAGAGATCAAGTCATAACGTAGTTCAAAAGGGCTTATTAAAAAAAAAAAAAAAAAAAATTTTAAGTACATATGTGACTGAACTTAGTAACGAATACCAAGCTGCCTACGTACCCAAAAGGGATCAAGTCATAACGTAGTTCAAAAGGGCTTATTAAAAAAAAAAAAAAAAAAAATTTTAAGTACATATGTGACTGAACTTAGTAACGAATACCAAGCTGCCTACGTACCCAAAAGGGATCAAGTCATAACGTAGTTCAAAGGAGTAGTTTTTTTTTTTTTTTCGTCCCTAACTTTTGCCTAGGTCGCCTCTTTCAAGGTTTTCAACCTAGCGGGATTTTTTTTTTTTTTTTTTTTTTTTTGTCCCTAACTTTTGCCTAGGCCGCCTCTTTCAAGGTTTTCAACCTAGCGGGAATTTTTTTTTTTTTTTTTGGGTGGGCAGTTTAAGCTCTTACCGAGGAGCATCTCCAATACTTCATGCATAGTATCGCTTCAGGAACTTTGCGTTTATGGGACCTACCCTCAGGCCATCCCCATCGACTATCTTGTAAGCACCATTAGTGTAGACCTCCTGCACGACATAGGGGCCATCCCATTTTGATGTGAACTTGTTCCTAGTCTTGTGAGAGATGTTGATGGGCCTTCGCATAGCAAGTACTAGGTCCCCTACTTGGAAAGATCGAGGTCGGACTCTCTTGTTGAACGCTCGCGAAAGCCGCGCTTGGTAGCATTCAAGACGTTGTTGAGCTTCCAATCTCTTTTCATCAAGTGCTTCCAACTCTTCGAGTCTTAAACGTGCATTTTCTTCATTTGTGAGCCCTTCTTGGATAGCAATTCGAAGTGATGGAATTTGTCGCTCCAAAGGCAGGACTGCTTCGACACCATATACTAATGAATACAGAGTGGCTTGCGTGGGTGTCCTGTATGTTGTTCGGTATGCCCATAAAGCTTCTCCAATCTTTTCATGCCAATCCCTCTTCGAGCGCTCTACTACCTTTTTCAACAAATTGCAAAGCGTCTTGTTGAAAGCCTCAGCAAGACCGTTGGCTGGCGCGTTATACATGGATGACTTGTATTGTTTGAACTCAAACTTCTCGCATAATTGGGTCACCAAACTATTGTAGAATGGCTTACCGTTATCTGTGATGATATAGCGAGGGACACCGTATCGATAAATCAAGTGAGTCCTGATGAAGTTCACCACATTTTCCTTCTTTACTTCCCTGAGAGGTATGGCTTCCGCCCATTTAGAAAAATAGTCGGTCGCAGCTAATATGTACAGGTGACCCCCCGACGACTTAGGCAATGGTCCTACAACATCGAGTCCCCATGCATCAAAAGGCCAAGACGCAACTGTGGGGTGTAGGGGCTCCGGTGGTTGATGGATGTAATTCGCATGAAGCTGGCACGCTTCACATGTCTTTGCGTAGTCCATACAATCCTTGACCATGGTGGGCCAATAATAACCCATTCGTTTTATCCGGTGATACAACTTGGGGCCAGACTGATGGGCGCCACACACTCCTGAATGAGCCTCTTCCATGGCTTGATCACCTTCCTCTTTCCCAAGACATCGTAAGAATAGACCGTCAAAAGACCTCCTGTATAATGTGCCCTTATAGTGTATAAAACGGGGTGCCCTTCGCCGTACCTCAGTCTTGTGACGAGGATCTTCAGGTAGCTTACCATGTTCCAAGTAATCAATTAGGGGTTGGCGCCAGTCCTCATCCTCCACTATAGATATTGATATGGCATTCGTTGCAATCACATCTTCTTCCGTGTAAGAGAGCACCCACCAGTTGCAGACAGGGACATTTGCCTTTTCACCTTCCGACAGAGCCAACGTGGTGGCTAGGTTGGCTAGAGCATCTGCCATCCTATTCTCGTTTCTGGGAATATGCTCCAAGGAAACTCCATCGAACTTCTCAATTAGTCGTGTAGCCATCTGAAAGTAAGGAATCAAACCCTCATGTTTAACTTCATATTGTGTCAAAAGTTGATTGATTACCAACTTGGAATCGCCGTAGACTTCTAAGTATGAGATCTTCATATCAAGGGCCATTTGGAGGCCTGCAATAAGGGCTTGATACTTAGCAACGTTGTTTGAACATGGTTCGCTAAGCACAAAGGCGAACGGTAACACTTGTTTTTGTGGCGACACAAAAACGACCCCAGCACCAGATTCCTCTTGCCGTGCGGCTCCATCAAAGAACATCATCCAAGGTGGGAGGACTTCAGTGTACAATACATCTTCATCTGGAAAATCATCTGAGAGCTCCCAATCGGCAGGAATGGGATGATCAGCAAGGAAATTTGCTAGGGCTTGCCCCTTGATGGCCTTTTGGGGCACATACATGATTTCAAACTCTTGAAAGGCCACAGCCCATTTTGCCAACCGTCCAGACATGATTGCCCTAGACAAGACGTATTTGACTGGATCTATCTTTGCAACCAAGTGTATTACGTGTGCTTGCATGTAGTGCCTTAATTTTTGAATGGAGAAGAAAAGTGCAAGACACATCTTCTCTATTGGAGAATACCTTAGTTCTACCCCAGTTAGCTTTCGACTAAGGTAATACAATGCTTTCTCTTTTTCTTCTTCATTTTTCTGAGCTAAGAGAGCCCCAAGTGATTGTTCTTGTGCAGCAATGTAGAGCACTAGAGGTTTTCCTGGCCTGGGCACTCCTAAGACAGGCGGGTTAAGCAGATATCTTTTAATGCTCTCAAATGCATTCCTACAAGCCTCATCCCATTCAAAGGTGGCATCTTTCCTCATCAATCGACTGAATGGTTGACACCGTCCTGCTAGATTAGATATGAAACGTCGAATGTATGCAAGATGGCCTTGTAAGCTTCGAAGCTCTCGCAGGCTCTTTGGTTCAGGCATCCTTTGGATAGCGTCTATTTTAGATTGATCCACTTCAATACCTCGATGTCGAACAATAAAGCCTAGAAACTTCCCAGACGTGACACCAAACGCGCATTTGAGAGGATTCATTTTGAGTTGATATTTCCTTAGCCGATCAAATACGATGCGCAAGTCCCGTAAATGATCCCCTCTTTTCTTTGTCTTAACAACTAAATCGTCAACATAACATTGCACAATTTTGTGGAGTATGTCATCAAAAATTCGTTGCATTGCCCGTTGATATGTTGCACCAGCATTCTTGAGCCCAAAAGGCATCACCTTATAACAGTAGATCCCCTTTGGAGTTCGAAAAGCTGTGAGCTCTTCATCCTCGGGTGCCATTCGAATTTGGTTGTATCCTGATGAGCCATCCATGAATGATAATACTTCATGACCAATAGTCGCATCAACCATAAGTTCTGTATTTGGAAGTGGGAAGTCATCCTTTGGGCACGCTCTATTCAAGTCTCGAAAATCAACACAAACTCGAATTTGTCCATTCTTCTTTTTGACAGGGACAATGTTTGCAATCCACTTTGGGAATTGTACTTCTCGGATGAATCCCGCCTGCTCAAGTTTGTTAACTTCTGCCTCAATTTGTGGGAGGAGTTCGGGTCGAAAGCGGCGTTGGGCCTGCTTGATTGGGCGCACTCCTTGCTTTATTGCTAACCGGTGAACTGCAATTGTTGGGTCTAAACCTGACATCTCCTTGTATATCCAAGCGAACACATCTTTGTACTCCATTAAAAGCTCAAAGTATTTGCTTTCTTCCTCCGGTGTCAAAAGCGAACTCACGTAGATCGGGCGAGGTTCCTCATCAGTCCCTAAGTTTAATTCTTTGAGCTCATCTACAGTAGCCTGCCCCCCGTCTTCTATTGCTCGAGGGGCTTCATTTGGTTCATCATCTGATGCATCTGATTCAGAATCAGTTTCCGCTGTCACATGGCAAGAAGGAAGGACTAGTGTCTCGTGATCCTCCTCCCCATCATCAACTTGCTTCTCGAGCTCTCGTGTGTGCACAATAGTCCGCCGCTTTACTTTAAGGGAGTTTCCTGTACTAACTTCTACAACCAACTCACGTTTCATGCGCGAAGGGATAAGGCTGTAAGCTTCGGTGCCCTTTCTCTTTTGTAGGCCACTTTTCTCCTCCTTGGGTTGTGGGGTGTCAGTTGAGCTACTCGTAGACCCAAGCCTATCAAATGCTGACCTACGTGTACGTGAGGTTCCTTCTTTCGTAGGGAGAGAGACGCTTAATCTATTAAATACTGACTCTCGAGGAGCAGCTGTTCCTAGACGATCAAATACAGAAGATCTTGACATAGGCTTCGGCTTCCCCTCCTCCTCAACTTCAAAGGTGATGTGTTGTGATGTCGCTTTTTTTTCTTTCCCTTTTGCCGAGATTCGAACTGGCTCTTGTGATGAATACCCCAGCCCGGTTCTAGGAATCTCAATTGCATAACCTTGTTGCTTCAGTTTGCTTTGGGTCGAGTTAAGCCCTTGTGATTTTTCTTCCACGTAATCTGAATAAAGTTGTCCCAATTGCGGAGGATTTTGGAAATCATACCCTGATTTTGCCAAAAGTGTATATGCTTTAGGGTCGAAACCCTCTTCTGTTCTTCTGACTGGCAATGAATCTCCTTCATCAAGGTTACGTGTGGCTCTAGTGAAACCTTTGAGTGGGGGTTTTGTGGATGCTACTTGGCCTAGCTTCGGTAATGGTAAGGTGAAATCACTTTTAAAGATGGCGATATCTTCCTCTTGAATAGACTTTTTGCACTTATCCTTAGCCCCCATCGTCAACCCAAATGGGGATTGCCCTTCCTTTCGTTTAGACGCGGGCACATATCGTAAGACCACGGGTGCCTCTTTCTTCTCTTCACGAAACTTATGTCTTACTTCAGAGTTAGGTTTTGGACCTTCCGTGAGGGGCTCACCTCCTTCCTTACGTTTTGCCTTCTTCTTTTCCATAGACTCTTCTTGTGGTACATCATAGGTTGTGTCGCAATCCAAGTAAAACTTGGCATCTGCAAAGTGAGATTCTGCTGTTGTAAATGGTTGCAAATCTGCTGTCACCACCTTTACTTGCTTGCCATCGCAATACTTGAAGCGTTGATGCAATGTAGAAGGTACAACACCATTCCCATGAATCCATGGTCGTCCTAACAACAAGTTATAAGAGGTCTTCGAATCGATCACATGGAAGAGAGGCCTTGCTTTCAACTCATCAATAGTCACATCTAACCGAATCATGCCGATTGCCCTTTGTCCTTCTTGGTTGAAGCCCTGGATGACGAGTCGACTTTTGGATAACTCTTCCATGGATATGCCTAGGCGCCTCATTGTTCCTTTAGGCATTATGTTGACGGCAGACCCATCGTCTATGAGGATGCGGCTTACTTTTTCCCCGCGTGTGTAACCTGAGACAAAAAGTGGTCGATTGTGTGGTTTGGAGCCCAATAGGAGATCCTCATCAGCAAACGTCATCTTGTCGTGGCAATGAGCACATATAGCAACTGTTTCTTCCGAGGCATGGGTTTCGCCTTCCTCTTCCTTTGTTCCTCTGGTTTCTTCAAGGTTTACTTTTTCCTCCTTCTCGGTGAGGTCTTCTTGATCATCAACATCATGGCAAGAAACCATGTAAGTGGTTGTCATTAGGCCCTCTGTAAGAAAGCCTTTAGGGAAAAACTCATGCAGCGTGACTGACAAGGGGCCTTCATTCGGACGAGCTCCCTTTCTTTGTTCCTTCATACCATTTGTTCCCTTCCCCTTGGAAGCAACTTTTGAATCGTTTGCTTGAAGTTCCCTTTTCTTGTAAGGAACATTGGGTTTTGGGTTACGCTGTTTTCGAAATCTCTTGTAGGTCACAAAAGTCCAACCCTCTTCGTCACCTACCAATTCGTCGTCAGCTCTATCATCATCTTGAAGGTTGAAACATGACGTGTGCATAGGCTCAAACGTCCCAAATTGGATGTGCTTGCAATATGCCCTTGATGTTGATGGCAAGGTAGACCGTACTTCCGTTGGAGTTGGTGACTTCACAGAAATTGGGGCTCCAATAGCAAACGTAGCATGATTTGCCTCAGCAGTTTCATCCAGGTCTAAAAGAATTTTACCCTCCTTTGCAAGCCTTAGTATAAGGTCCTTTAGAACAAAACATTTTTCCACAGGGTGACTTACAACTCGATGGTATACACAATATTTTGGGTTGTTGGTACGCCCCATTTCATGTGGACGCTTACATTCTAGAAGCTTGATCACATTCTTCTCTAATAAGTCCTCGAGCATGCCTTGAACGTCAGCATCTGGAAATGGATACGTCTTTTCTTCCATCTCCTTCAAAGTCAATCGTCGCTTCTCCCGTTCTTGCATTGGACCAGCCCTTTTCTCCATTCTCTTATTCTCTTTACTGGAGATCTTCACAGGCTCCACAGCAACAGCCATAGATTCCTTAATCATGGATCTGGAAGACTTATCCCCCTTCTTCATATCTTTCTTCTCTTTACGCTGCTGGTCAACGGGTAAGCCTTTTTCTCCATGGCTAGATAGACTAAGCTCCATGTCATGGGCTCGGGTAGCAAGCTCCTCAAAGGTGTGAGGTTTGATTCCTTGGAGGATGTAAAGCAACCCCCAGTGCATACCTTGGATGCACATTGCCACTCCTGAAGACTCGGAAAGGCGATCTTTGCAGTCGAGACTCAATGAGCGCCAACGATTGATGTAGTCTACCACTGGTTCATCTTTCCATTGCTTCGTGTTGGTTAATTCCAGCATGCTTACGGTACGTCGGGTACTGTAGAAACGGTTCAAGAATTCCCTTTCCATTTGCTCCCAGCTATCAATGGACTCGGGTTCGAGATCCGTGTACCAATCAAAAGCATTTCCTCGAAGAGTACGCACAAATTGCTTCGTGAGCAAGTCCCCATCCGTACCAGCATTATTGCAAGTCTCGATGAAATGAGCAATATGTTGCTTAGGATTCCCTTTCCCATCGAACTGTTGAAACTTAGGAGGTTGGTAACCCGCAGGCATCTGTAAAATGTCAATCCTCTTGGTGTATGGTTTTGAATACATCAGAGAGTTTTGTGGTGCCCCACCATATTGAGCTCGGATGGTGTTCGTTATCATGTCCTGTAGCTGCTGGACCGATAGAGATGAAATTGAGGTAGAGCTCCCTTGTGGACCACCAGCCTTCTTTGGAGAAGATGTGTGAGCATCTTGGGATGTATGTTGATGCATGTGAGAATGACCTTTGCTAGACTCCCCTCGATTCTGAACCTCAAGCTTGTTCATAAGTGTGGCGATTTGAAGGTCCTTCTCCTCCACAGTCTTGGTAAGCTTAGCTATAGCATGTCCCATTTCAGCAATCTTTCGTCAATGGTGGCAGTCTCTGTCATCATGGCCGCCATAGCTATCGTACGAGAAGAATTTTCTGAGAAGATAGATGAAGTGACTTCTCGAGGAGATCCTTGGGAAGAACCTGACTGTGAAGCATTACTCGACCCAGCATCTGATGCAGAATAGTGATATTCGCTCCCAATCATTAAGTCTTCTGGAATGAATGATGAATCTCCCTTCCTAGAGGAAGTGTGCTTGCTTGTCCTCAAAGTGCTCAAGGAGATGACAGTCTTTGGCTGGGCTGGGGCACTTATGAGCTTCGTCATAGGAGCTTTTCCCTCGACTTCTTGTGATGTGAGGAGTTTCATTGCCTTAGCTTTGTTTCGAGTCATGGGACCTGTGGAAGTACTGCTGCTTGTTGATCCCCCAACGCTTTTGGTAGCATTCTTGGAAATCTGAGACTTCTTCGAGGCCATTGAACTAGATAGATTGGAGACTTGAAGACTTCTAGGATGGAGAAAGAGATGAGAGGCAGAGAGGTTCCACCGGGCGTGCCAGAAATTTGTACACACAATTTTTGTAAAAGATAAATCACACGATCACGAAATAGTGTAACAAATAATCAATTTGTATTCGATTTGTATATATGTGAGTACAATCCTCTGTATGAATCTTTACAATGAAAGAGTACAATAAAGTCCTCTGATTCGATCTCCAAGAAACGTTACGATCCGAAGGGGCTATGAAGCTTGATCTTGAATCGTGCTTTGATGTCTCCAAGTTGAACGAATAATTGAATGTGCTTGATTTGATGCGAGGGCCGTTGGCTTGATCTCGAACTAGGTTAAAGGAAAATCCCCACTTTGATTTGAAGAAGTAGGAACAGGCCTTGATGAACAATGGAATTCTCGTGAACTTTAGAGATGACTCTCTATTTTGGCAGAGTGTCGGTAGTGTTTTCTCTCTAAGTGTTCTCCCCTTTCTCATATGAGAAGCCTCTATTTATAGGCAACTCAATAATCTTTAATTTGGAATTTTCTCTCAGCATTTATTGAGAGCTAATTATGGATTTAATTTAGTTTCCCATTTAATAAGAACTTTCCATATAGGTCATTTCTTCTGACGCTGCCATATGGCTTTCTTCATTTGATGTTGCCACGTGGCTTGATTTCATTCGCTGATCGTCCACGTCATCGATTAGAGATTAATTTGATCACAAATATTTTATCATAAACAATCAGACGGTTGTGAATACATCATAAAATTTTGATGTCTACAGTTGGTTTCGGCCCTTCCTGTTTTGAGCTTATCATTAAGGAAGAGGCTCTTGTTCCCTCCTTGTAGTTTTGTTTGTCTTGTGAATAAAATTTCTTGCTCATCAAAAAAAGTCATTGTCATTCAATCTAATTCAAAGGTAAACAATGCTATTAAAATTTTCTTCAAACTGTAACTGGTAAACTATGCTATTAAACTAGCTTGAAAGTGACAATCACACAGATTTTTTATTCGAGTCCTGTCACAGCTTCAAAAGAATCACACTGGTACCTCTTGTAACAACAAAATTGATATTAGCTACATAATAAGTATATTATAATCAGCTAGAAATGCCACTTTAGCGATAAAGCTAAGTAAGCGGCACGAACAACATTATCATATTGATTATTTACCAATTCAACTCCTTGGCATGACATCTTTGAATATTATAACGTTTTTTTTTAATCACTATTGTAAGACAATATCATCTGAGAGATAGTACAATGAACATATAAAACCACTATATTGTCCAGTCAACTGTGTCCAGTTTTAGGTAAAGCAATAAAAAGTATAATACGTTGGATTTAAGAAGAAACGACCACAGAAATGGCTACATAGCATGGAGAACAGAGTTTACTGTTCCGAAAAAAAATGAACGCAATAACAACCGGTTTGGAAATCTAAGACGCCATTTCCAGAATCCAATTCGCTTCGAAATCCAACAACCTCCTTATTTCTTCTTGGGACTCTGTGAGAGCATCCGCAGCGCAAAAATGCTATCTTATTCTATTTTACCATTCCAAAAAATTACTTTGTCAATTATACAATACCATTTTACAATATTCTAGCATCCCAACTTTTATTTTACAATACAACACATTAAAATAATATTTCTTTACTATAAAATAATATATCCCTAAACCCAAATAAAAACAAAAACCCAAAATCCAAAACAACTTTGCAACCACCTGCTACCACCACCACCACGAAGAACATACCCAAACGGTTGTTTTCTTGAAACCCCAGCCACAAACTCATGGCCATCGAAACCTAGAAACCCATAGAGAAAACAAAGTCAAATCAAACCAATAGCAATAGCAACCCCCAACTTCGGCAACCACGGCAACCCACAAATTACACACAAAAATCTATGAAATATAAAAGGAAAAAACTGTAAGAAACTAATAAAAAAATAAAAATTTACATTTGATCAAGCTGCTTATTGACTTCCTCAACCTCTTCCAGATCGGTAAGCAACTGGCGCACAATCACACCGTACGTCAAGGGAAACAGCTCCGCTCATCACTGCCAGAGGTCGGTTCTCCGGCCTCCAGTAGTGTGGTTCCTGGACTCGGTTCGATGCGGTGCATCGGTAGATCGACGTCCACAACCACAGATTGACACCCACAACCACAGATCGACACCCTTAAATCCAAAAAAAGTAGGTTAATAGTCATACATCCAAATATCTACACCCACAAAGGGATCGGTTCGGTTTACCTTTGGTTTCTGTATTTCGTCTCCAACGACATCATAATGATCTAAAATAGTCCATAATGATCTGAAGTGCATCATTGGGAGGAGAAAAGAAAATTAAAGGAATTATTTAATAATTTTTTTTGGTAGAAAAATTAAAGTAGAGCCTTGGTCAGGTGACTTGCGGTGGGGCCTGTGACAGTGGGTCCGACCATGGTGGCTTGGTGATGGCGTTCATGTCCACCATGGTTTTGGGTCTGAAGAGGAGAGAACAAACAAGAAAGAAGAAGACAAGAGAGAGAGGGAAATGAAAGAATGAGAAAGGAAGAGAGAGAAAGAATCAGAGATAATATAATAATAATTTTTAATTATACAATCTTGCTACAGTACCATCTTAGAAATAAGATGGTACTGTAGCAGTATTGTAAATTTTTTTACAATTGGATCATTTGGCAAGTCGGGCTAGAGCAACATTTTGAGCATGTGATGGTAAAATATATCAAGATATACAATATACCATTTGGGCTATGGATGCTCTGAGTATTTATACTATTTTCCCATTCTTTCATAATTTTTTTTTTTTTTGGTGCTTGTAATTGGAATAATTGCATTTTGGGTATGTGTGGAGTAGAGTCTTCGATTATGCGACATCGTTGGATCTGCGCTCCAATTAGAAGGTGCTTTTTGAATTTTTGATTTTGTTTTTAATTTTTGTATTAAAAGTTCATTTATTACTTTGAAATGCACTTTACAAAAAAAAAAAAAAAAAAAAAAAAAAGGACTTGTTAAAGGTGAGCATCCTGAGAGTGTGAAGCAGCCTGAGCATTCCAAATTGAATTTAAAGCCTCGGTCACAATCATATGGACTACATATCAAAAACGTATATTTTTGTGATTAAGATGACAACTACAAAAATACTATTTTATTAGTGAACAAAATATCTGTTTGGCCCGACATTGGCAATCATTTGAGCATAAAGTTTTTAGTTAGGTAAAGAATTGAGGGGGGGGGGGGGGGGTGGTTGAATTGAAAAATGTAAACAAGGAAAATAGAAGAGGTGGAAAAGCCTATTCTAATGCTTCATCATGCACATTAGGCTAATGAGGTGTTAGTTGCAATGATGGATCTCATTATTGATTTTGTAATTCCTGAAAAGTTTAATACTTTTATTGTAGAGAAGGATGTTCCATTGTCATCATGGTTTCCAACAACAAAGAATAAAAAGAAAACCGAAGCTAAAGCTTTTAATATAATATCAAGATTTAAGATGCATCAACAATAATAAGTTGCAATAACTTGTAATTTTTGGTTGCAATAGAAGTTTTAATATATTAGGAAAAATTGTTACAATAACTTAAAATGAAGAAACCGTTGCAATACATTAATACCAATTATTTTTGCAATCTATTGCAACGAAAATTTCGAACTAATAGCTTATTGAAACTAAGTTATTATTGCAATAATTTGATGTTAATTCTTTTCCAATCTATTACAATGGAAAATATGAAACTACAACGAATATATCATTGCAATAACCTGATATATATTATTTCATAATCTATTGTAACGACAAAATAAAATAATTATCTATTACAATGAAGATATCATTGCAATAATTTAATGTGACTTATTTTGGTCAATTATTTGCAATCTATTGTAATAAGATTCGTGAAATAAAAGCATATACCTACAAGATATTCAAAGCAGTAAATTGCTTATTGCAACAATATTTGGAGTTTATTGCAACAAAATTTTTTGTTGCACAAACCTATTACCTCAAATTTTATTACAACATCCCGTATCAACTATAGCAATGGGGATTTATTTTCTTTTGATTTTTTACAATTGTTTGGGATTTAACGACTGAGATTCAATTTCCACATAGCACGAAGCATAGAGTTCACAGCTCCGATAAAAAATGAACGCAACATCAACCGGTTTGGAAATCCGAGACTCCATTTCTAGAATCCAATTCGCTTCGAAATCCAACAACCTACTTATTTCTTCTTGGGACTCTGTGAGTATTTATACTATTTTCCCATTCTTTCATAATTTTTTTTTTTTTTGGTGCTTGTAATTGGAATAATTGCGTTTTGTGTGCGTGTGGAGTAGAGTCTTTGATTATGCGACGCCGTTGGATCTGCGCTCCGATTAGAAGGTGCTTTTTGAATTTTTTATTTTGTTTTTAATTTTTGTATTAAAAGTTCATTTATTACTTTGAAATGCACTTTACAAAAAAAAAAAAAAAAAAAAAAAAAAAAAAAAAAAAGACTTGTTAATGGTGAGCATCCTGAGAGTGTGAAGCAGCCTGAGCGTCCCAAATTGAATTTAAAGCCTTGGTCACAGCTTGCTGAGCATTTGGAAGGAAATGCTGAAAGAGAGAGGTCAGTGATTACATAATCTATTACAATGAAGATATCATTGCAACGACAAAATAAAATTATTTCATAATCTATTGTAACGACAAAATAAAATAATTATCTATTACAATGAAGATATCATTGCAATAATTTAATCTGACTTATTTTGGTCAATTATTTGCAATCTATTGCAATAAGATTCGTGAAATAATAGCATATACCTACAAGATATTCAAAGCAGTAAATTGCTTATTGCAATAATATTTGGAGTTTATTGCAACAAAATTTTTTGTTGCACAAATCTATTACCTCAAAATTTATTACAACACCCCGTATCAACGGTTTTTTGTTTCTTCAAATAAATCAATGAATGTTAAGACTTAAAAGTATAGTACTATACTTTGTATATAGGGGGCAAGATTTAAAAAGCAAAACTGAAAGATAAAATTAACTAAAAAATTTTAATCAATATAAATAACAAAATAAACAAAGAATTGTTAATCAAGATAAATAACAATCAAAGTTATCAATTCTTTGTTTCATATCATCAAAATAAATGAACGGAATTAATCAACTCATTATTAATAACAATCAAAGTAAGAGACTAATCTAAATACATAAATCTTAAATATCTAATTTAATTCCTTCAAATGAATCAATGAATGTTAAGACTTAATAGTATAGTACTATACTTTGTATATAGGGGGCAAGATTTAGAAAGCAAAACTGAAAGATAAAATTAACCAAAAAATTTTAATCAATATAAATAACAAAATAAACAAAGAATTGTTAATCAAGATAAATAACAATCAAAGTAATCAATTCTGTATTTCATATCATCAAAATAAATTAGCAAAATTAATCAATTCATTATTAATAACAATCAAAGTAAGAGACTAACATAAATAGTTAAATACATAAAATTTAAATATCTAATTTAATTCCTTCAAATAAATCAATGAATGTGAAGACTTAATAGAATAGTACTACACTTTGGGACAAAATTGCTAAATGCCCTGTTTGGGCAAACTAAGCAGCGTTTTGCCCTATTTTTGAAACTAATTAGGGAAATGCTCCACTTTTGAAAATTGATTTTCTAAAAATCGAGCTAGGCCCTATAGCGGCGTTTTTAAGGAGCATATAATGACGTCTTCAGGACCTATAGTGGCGTTTTGTAACTCGACCTATATGAAATCGAGTTATAGGCAAAAAAAATTAAAAAAATTGCCTATCACTCGATTTAATGAATGTCGAGTTACAAAACGTCACTACAAGTCCTGAAAATGTCACTATAGGTCCTTAAAAACACCGCTATAAGGCTCTAGAATTTTTTTATTTTATAACTCAATTTTGAGAAAATCGAGTTTCAAAAGAGGGACATTTCCTTAATTAGTTTCAAAAATAGGGCAAAATGCTGCTTAGTTTGCCCAAACAGGGCATTAATTCTGTCCCTATACTTTGTATACATGTCTTACCACGTTGATTGCTTTTGGGAAAAGAAAAAAAATGAAAAAAGAAAGTTTTTTTTTTTTCCTACCCTATAAGTATAAGGACATAATTTGTTTTGGTTATTATTATTACTAGTCGCGAACCTGCGCATTGTGCATGATAATTATTTTTATGGTGATTTTATTAAATTTGTTTATAGAATTTAAACTAATTTAATAAAAAGTAATGCATTTTGTAATTATATTTTTATTTACTATAAGAATAATCATAAATGTAATATAGGAACAATAATAAATTATAAATTTAATAATTTTTGTCGTACTAAAATGGGGAAAAAAAATACAATTTTTCTCAGGAATTCAAAAGGCAAGTTAATGGAAATGTTTATTTTTTAATAAAAGTTATTTATAACATTTTGTGAATCATTAAAAAGAATATAAAATTTGGAAATTATTCTTTTAGTTTTAAACAAACTTTCTCAAACTTATTTTTTTCTATCTACAATCCAAAACACTGAATAAAGTAACTAAAAAAATTAATAAAACCTAACTATGATTAATTGGACCAATTAGGAAAACAATTTGTTGTTTATAATCTACTAAGGTTATTTTCTTTGCAGAAATTGTAATTTCATCCACCCAAAACATATTATCAAATAAACCATTATTAGCAAAATCTAAGAATTAAATTTCTATATATGCACTGTTATAAAATAATAATAATAATAATAATTAAAGTAAAATTGTGAAAGATAAAATATGTCTCTCATCCAATAATTTTTGTTTGGCCAACCTTACTTTTTTCTAAATAAATGGCATCATAGGGTACTTCTAATATAATTATTAAGAATACTTTGTCCATCATAAAGAATTAAAAAATAAACAAAAATGATTAAAGTCTCATAGTTTAACATCTAAATTGAGCATTATAAAAATCATGCTATCAAATTACAATAACTTCCAAACTATATTATCCAAATCATGCTATGTATAGAATAATATTATATTTTTATATGCTATATTTAATCCTTTATAATGCAATAGGATAACATTTAACAATCAAAGAGAGAAAAAAACACAACAATTAAAAAAAACGAAACTAAATCGCATTAACCTAAAGTAGATTAAAGAATATAAAAAATTATCAACCTAAAGTGAAGATGCAAGAAAAATTAAAAATAGAAATCCACCCAAAAGTTGTGTGTGTGTGTGTGTGTGTGTGTGAGAGAGAGAGAGAGAGAGAGAGAGAGAGAACATTTTTTTTGTAAGAGAAAACTATGTATAGAATGAAAGAGATAGTGACAAATTTATAGTAAGAGAGTATGAATAAGAAGAGACAAAAATAGAGGAAGATAAAGAGAAAGATGAAGAATGATATTAATGTAGAGGGTAGTGGGGAGATGAGAAGGTGAGAGAAGGAGAAAGGTTGGAGAAGTAGCGGGGAAATGAAAAGGTAAGGGTGGGAGAAAGGTTGGAGAAGTGTAAATATGAAATAAAAAAAATATTAAAAATAATTATAAGAAAATGGAAAGAAAAAAGATAATGACGTGGATGCTGATGTGGCTCAACATGAGTACAGCAGCATTAAACGCTACGCTTCAGCTTTTAGTAATATATAGATTTTGGGTGAATTATAGGACCCACTAATTTAAGCATTGAAGTTGAAGTGCAGTGAGAAAGTTTAAAAAATAAAAAGGGTTATTAGCAATAAAGAGTATTGTGAGCTAAGTGATGATATGGGTAAATTTGGGATAAGACAAAAAAACATGGGACATGATTGTCATATTAGACTTTGTAATGTACGGAGCAACTTTTTTCCTTCCTTTTGATATCTGGTTTCAAGTCAAATATGGAGTTGTTTTTGTTTTATTTTTTCTGTCAAGAGGGGTAGAGTGCTTAACAATTAACGTATAGAAATCATATGTGAAATTTTTGTGGAGCCAGGGGGCCAGTTGCCCCCCCCCCCGCGGCTCCACCCCTGGCCTTAAGTCTCTCTGCCTTCCCTATCATAGAAACCTATTCAGTAGAAATCCATAAAAGAGGCTATTTATAATAGCCTTTAGTAACCCTAGAATCCTAGCCCTTCATCTTACTGTAAGATTCTTACATATAACAATTAAATCCTAACTGTCCAGCTTCATTATAATTCACATGCTAGTCACAAGACTTTTTCTAAATACTAATGACAATAATAAATCAAATATAACATAAAAAAATAAAAGAGAATGGACTAATGAGCCTTTTTTTTTTTTTTCCGTTTGGGCTTAAATTCTCTTACGTCAGCTCTCTCTAGATTGTAGAAAACTTGTCCTCGAGTTTGACTTTAATCTTTCATGATCTTTTTTTGTCACCTTAAGTACGTCAGGAAATAATTCGTTAGTGTTACGATGCCAATAAGAACTTGTGCATAACAAGTTGATAACATTTCTTTAAATTTTCACATCAACAAGTCACGTAAAATGAATTATCATCATTTGGCACGATACCAAAAAATAAAAAAAAAACTTTGTTCTAAAAATTGGCTCAACCTCATCCTTTCTTCTCTTTAATCTTGTTGAATTGAGTCTTGCTCCATAAATTATTCCCAAACACAATCAAATCTTTTATTTCTATCTTCAAAAAATAAAGATTCTCATGATTCAACATTAGGCCGATAGAAGAATTATTAAAAATCACCTCTTTCCTAGTGGAAGTATCCATCTTCACTAAGGTATTCTCTTTGGAATTTCATTGAATAGCAGTGGTTTATTGAAATCAAAATCTGTTTGCAAACCTATCCAAAAAAAAAAAAAAGCATTTACACACCTTTCATGTCCACAAGAAGACTCGACTTGCATTGAGCACTTGTTATCACTCTCTTGAATAGTTTCTTCAATATGTATTGAAGTACTCACCTCCAAATCACTATCATCAAAGTAGACATCATAAATCAGTAAAGAATCCTAGTCTACGGCACAAACTCTTTCAAAATTTTCATCCTCCAATTCAACTACCCACAACCAATTCTTCAACCCACCTTGTACTGCATGTCTGCAGTTCCAGCTTCATGAAAACTGTAAAGGTTTTTCATCTTCTATATCATCATTTTGATCCTCAAGTCCAAGTGGTCACGGTTGCCTTCCAAAATTTGTCTGCTGGCCTTGATTTTCTCCAACCCCACAATCTCTACCATAGCTTAAAGTTACAACATTTGACTCAAATCTAAATTGTGTGGTTTAGATCAAGAATCTTTTGCTTTGAATTTGTAATACCGCTTGATGCAGTGAGAACATAGGTCTAGTGTTGGCAGGGGCGGAGGGAGAGGGGGGGTAGGTGCCCCCCGAACTTCCAAATTTTTTCACTGCTAATATAGTACATATATCATTATGCCCTCTCAAAGCATTCATAGTAGTGGAGGCATATTTTTAGCTTTTTAGCTACATAAAAAATCACTTTATCTATTTTACATTCACACATCCTACAGCAGTGAAACTATTTTAGCTTTTAACGCAATAAAATAATATAAACACTACAATAAAATAATATTTCATTCAACCACCAACACACAACCACAACCACCATCAAACCCATAAAAATCACTGCACAACCACAACACTGCCGTGCCCATCAAAACCAGTGAAGAAGAAAAAAAAAAGAAAGCAGAAAAATCACAGCCCAAAACACAAACCCAGCTCGAAACAAAAACCCTACCGGAAACACAAGCACAACTCGAAACACAAAGCCGAAACACAAGTACAACCCGAAACACAAAGCTGAAACACATGCACAGCCCAAAACACAAAACCGAAACGCCGAAAATAAAGAAGAGAGGTCGAAATGGGTCAAGTCGGCGGCCGAATGTGGGTTGGCGGCGACGGGTCTGTGGCAGCTGGGCTCGTGCAGATCGACGATAGGTCTCTGAGGAAGAAAGAAGGGTCTGTGTGTTTGTGGAGGAAGAAAGAAGAGATGGAGAGGCAGTGAGGAGAGAAAGAGTGAGATTGAGAGAGATACCGGAGTTGAGAGAGACACCGGAGTTAAGAGAGTGAGATTGAGAGAGATGAGGTTCAGAGATGAAATGAGAGTGAATGAGAGAGAGAGAGAGGCACAGTGAGAGTGAATGATGAGAGAGCAAGTGGCCTTTTTTTAATCAAAACCGGAATAAAATAATGTATTTTTTTTTAGCTTTCATGAACAGTGCACATCTATAGATAGATGTGCACTGTAGCAATGGAGCTAGAATTTTTAGATTTAGCTCCACTGCTGCACCAAGATTTTTGTGTTTGTAGAGCTAAATTTTAATAATATAGCAATATGCCTCCACTACTGTGAATGCTCTGACAAAATAAGACACTAGGCGTAATTGTGCACAAAAAGCAAATTCTACTGCTATAGGAAATCATGTGGGAGACCCACCTAATAATGATTTGAGAAAAAAGAAAAGATTCTGCAGCAAAATGAAATAGGAATCACACAACGTCATCCTACTGCCATAAGGAAATAGGAAATCATGTGGGAATGGGACCCACCTAATAATGATTATAAATAAATAAAAATCCTACAGAAAAACGAAATAAAAAAGATATATTCAAGACTATTGAGTGTGAACAAATCATGCAGCGGTTTCAAAATATGAAAAATCGTCTAGGGCAATTGAGTAAATTAAGCTAGGTGTGAAAAGACAAATTAAAGTTTAGATTTTATGTTAGATTCTACATGACAATTACATTAGCATATAGTTGTTTATTTATTTTGTTATTAATATTGATTAATTTTTTTAGATTAGTTTTTTACTTTTAATCTTGCCCCCTAACCTAAATTTCTGGCTCCACCATTGAGTGTAGGAGTACGGTGTAAGGAGAAATTCCAGTAACAAACAAGATTAAAATAAAAAGAAAAAGATAATAAGATTGAAGTTTGAATAATTAAATGTCAATTTATAGGTTTAAATCTATAAAATTTCATAGATAGATAAGAAAAGGCTGCCTAGGACTCAGAAGATGCTCTTTACTGTTTGGATGAGCTTATTTTCACCTCAAAAGAAAATTTACAGCATCTTAAAGCATCACTTTATTCAAGTTACAACTATATTTTCACGCGCACACAAAACTTGATATAAAAAAAAAAAAAGCTTATCCAAACACACTTTTTTTGAAAGTTCGGTTGTTTTAGGCAATATTCTGTCTTGCTCTCTCTTAGAATTCCTAGATAGCAAAGGGTATATGACATGGATTATATATCTATTCCCTGACATAAAGTATCACTCTTACCATCATATTAAAGCCTGTGTTTAGTCTTGTTACACATTAGTAGTTTATCTTAGATATTGCAATTCTTTGAGGGATCATTCTGTGCTTATTATGTGGTCTCTGGTTTCCTTCGTTCATCCAAGAAGGATATGCTTGTAAAGTATGTTATTTACATCTGTTTCACTCCTAAACTTGCCAAGCTGAGCTAGCAGTGCAAATCAGGTGGGGTGTAAATTCGAAATTCCTATTTTCTACTCCAATGAACTTTTTGGCATTCTTGCTTGGGTTCATGTGACTAACTTTGTGATGTACCTTTCCTGATAATCCTCCAATTACTACACTAAATTCCAATCCCCCTTCCCCCCTCCCCCTCTATTTATTTTATTAGTTCTTACATGTGCCCTTGTCTACCAAGTGATTAACTTTGATACGTATATATGGGAACAACATTTTTATAGAACATTGCTCATTTGCTTGTTGGGATTTGCAGAGAAATCTTCCTACGGCAACTGGATCAGGATCAACAAAGGCCACTGCTTCAGGATGGGCTGCTTTTTGATTGTGTAATAATTTGGTAATTGTGATTGAGATCTTTGTTTGATGTTTTTTTTAAGAAAAAAGAAAAAAAGGGATGAAAACAAGAAAGAGAATGAGAAGAGTAGAAAGCACAAGGTATAATAATGTTCCTGGAATATATCTATATGCTTTTTTTGTCCTGGTGGAACTTGTAAGTTCTTAACTTTATATAATAGAGAGATTTATTTTTCTTTTCTATGCATGATTGGTTTACATGGCATTTGTAAACTGAAGTGTGGCTTGTATTTACCGCTCTGCTAGAGGCACTAAAAATCACACTCTCTATCATATAGAATTGACATCCGCTCCTTTGGGCCCATCACAACACAAAGAAAAAGGCCTTAATGTTCATAGACTTATTACCTGCTTATTGGGTGAGCAAGGATAGTTCATTTGCCATGCTTACCATAACTTGTACGAGGAGCATTCACTTGCAGTTTTCTATACTCTCTTTTTTAGCCCATAAATAGAGTCACTTGGTTTTACTCTATTTTAGCCCATAAAAAAGTCACTTGCGACGGTCAGCCACTGCAGATTTGATGAGAGTGCGAGAGAGCAGTGTGATAAATTGACTAATACAGCACAGGTACCTACCGAGGTACAGTAGTTACTCTTAAATTTTCAGGGAGTATACTCTAAAAGTAAGACAACAATCCTCCCCTATTCAAATCGAAAAATTTCTTCTATTATAAAAAAGAAAAAGAATAAATCAAAATTCAATATTAAACACGCAATTTATGAACTTACTATGCTTCATGACCTATAATAATTAATAATATACTAACAATACTTCACGACCTACAAACCAAGCTGAGCTAAATGTCCATCACCAAGTTGGACTAAACGACCTGCAACTACAAGATTAAACTTTATGGCCCGCAATAATCCTAGTTTTAGGTGCAACCAATTTGGACTAAAAGGACCTACTCCTAGTTGGACTAAACCACCTACAAGTCACTTTTGGCTAGATGACCTATCATTACTTGAACTTCATGGTCAAAAATTAGGATTGGATACTAGAATTAATGGTCCTTGTTTACACAAGGTACAGAGATACCATGTCTGTGTCCTTCACAGGCCCAATACGCTCGTATTCTATATGACATAAGAGCTAATGGGCCAAAGCAGCACTTAAGCCCATGCTCCCATGAATTAAGTGGGCTGTTGAGGAGATAATATACCAAAGTCCAGCTCACCAAAACTAAAAAAGAGCAACATTCTTAAAATCATGATCATGAGATCCTAAGATCCCACCCCTTGAATCAGTCCAGCTTGGTATAGGATCGAGTAAGATTTGGAATTGTGATGGGATCACGATCCTACTACATGAGATTAAATAAGTTTTGTTTTGGTTATTGGGTCTCTAATTATGAGCCCGAGCTCGTATTCTATATGGCATAAGAGTTAATGGGCCAGAGCAACACTTAAGCCCATGCTCCCATGAATCAAGTGGGCTTTTGAGGAGATAATATACCAAAGTCCAATTCACCAAAACTTAAAAAAAGCAACATTCTTAAAATCATGATCATGAGATCCTGATATCCTACCCCTTAAATCGATCCAACTTGGTATAGGATCAAGTAAGATTTGGAATTGTGATGAGATCACAATCCTACTGCAAGGGTAGGGGGCAACAAAGTTAGGATTGATGGGAACTTTGTCTATTTAGAACAACTTATTTAGTTTTTTTTTGCTAAAAGTAAAAAATTGAAATTTTTAAAAACTGTGCACAAAAATTAAAAGTTTAGTTTATACTTCTAACCAAACAAAGTCGTAAAATAAGCATAACTTCTATCTAATCTTCTAGATACAAAACTCAAAAAAGGACTGATTGGACCTTTTCTTGGGCTATAAGCTTCAGTCCAATGCTCTAATACGTTAGACATATGAAACACCATAATAAAGAGTAATCAAATTTAAACACCTGTCTCTATAAAATTAATATATATATATATATATATATATATATATATATATATTTAATGTCTTTGTTGTATACTCCAAATAAAATATAGTAGCTACTCGATTACTGTGTTAGTGTGTACCTGAGTTTCTATAACTCGAGTATGGCTCGGGTATATAAGTGAAATCATCCAGTTTCATACTCGAGATGTGTCCCCATAGGCAAACGTATGGGATGGACCTTTTCTTGGGCTATAAGCTTCGGTCCAATGCTCTAATACATTAGACATACGAAACACCAAAATAAAGAGTAGTCAAATTTAAACACCTCTCTATAAAATAAAATAATAATAAAAATATATATTTAATGTCTTTGTTGTATACTCTAAATAAAATATAGTGGCTACTCGAGTACTGTGTTAGTGTGTACCTGAGTTTCTATAACTCGAGTATGGCTCGGGTATATAAGTGAAATCATCCAGTTTCATACTCAAGATGTGTCCCCATGGGCAAACGTATGGGCTGGACCCGCATCATCGTGTGCCATGGAACCCATGTCATAACCAGTGTCCAAACACATCTCATCTATTGTCTGACTTGCCTCCTCCATGGTGTGGCCATGCACGGGTGTGTGACGCTGACCAGATGTGGGACGCCGACTAGATGTATTACACTGACTAGATTGACGGCCCCCATGCCCTTGATGTCCACCTGCTTACCGACCACGCCTTAACAACCGATTCACTTATGTTGCCCACAGCGCGTGCATCGTCCAAGGTTGACTAACTGATCTCGTCAACAACTTCCAAGGCATTAATACAGTTGGTGTAGATCTCGGACCCTGGTTCGCACTTCGTCATAATCTTCAACTGTGATTCAACCTGTCATAAGTATACAAGAGTAGTGTTAGTAGGTTGAATTAAACTATGCGAAGCGAGGTACATTTATAACAGAACAACCTTTGTAAACTTACCACCAAAGTGTCCTAGTACGAGGTCTCTTTTGTAATATGGGGTAGAGTGCGGGGACAAAACCACACCATATACTCATCATTTTAGCTCATCTCCCCATGAAAGGGTGGTGCATCGACAATTGCGGCGTGCGCATCCCATCTAGTAATATGCATGGCATGTATTTCAGCCCAGTTTCTGTCTAGCTTGACTTGGAGTGTTATCTTGTGAAGTTCAGTTGAAGTATTGACATCGACCAGTATGCCTTATCGACCAGTATGCCTTGCTTCATCCCAAACTGTCGGAGAACACGTTCGTGGTGATGGCCTTCAACCACCCAAAAATGTATGAGTGGCATGATAGACCTTCATATGTGTTGGCCTGCTGTACAATATGTGGGCAGGGAATCCAAATAATTTCTGTATGGCTCCCAGACAATCTGCAATGATCCAACAAATACAAACAACCATATTAACAATATAATTAGAAAAAATGTGTAATGAATGTGAACAATACATGGCAACAATGTTTAACTCCAAAATAAAAACTGTTTATTTATTCCAAAGTGAATTGTAAGTACAACAACTACGTGCCAAAGCGGTTCCCACTTGTAAGGCACGATAACTGATTTGGCCGTACCAAAGCAAGCGACACACGATAGGCATGTAGGACGTGCATTGGATGTTCAGTTGTGCACTTAGCGCCTTTCCATCTAGCAAACAACACAGACATAACCTTCATATTAGTTACTTACATAATTCACATGCAAAAAAGTTAATGCGGAAATGTAAAATGGTAACTATCTAAGATCCTATATACCTGATAGCAAGTGGACTTGGGGCAGTGCCTGGTGTGGATCCCTCATCACAGGACATGTGTGAAAACCTCGCCCATGCCCACAACTACACCTATAGCAGTGCACCGCCAATCTGCTTAGCTGTCTTCTCTGATGCCTTACAGAGGTGTCTATATAGCCAACTTAGTGCTGCACTACCCCAACTATAATTCTTTCCGTTGCTGATTGGATTAAAAAATTGCAGATACATAATTAAGAGCCGTTCGCTAGACTTGTCCATAAACAGCATACCACCTAACATCCCTAGTATGTAAAACTGAGCATATTGCTGCACAAGCACCTCAATGGCGTCAGCCGGTAGAGGGTTACTAAACTGCTCTTCGAGCCATTTGGCTTTTACCCTCGGCCCTTCCATCACTACAATATTCTTACCAGTATCGACTTCTCTATTTGGCGGCCTATGCCCTAGCAATTCTGCGCAGAGGTCGCCCCAATCTTGCATATGGGTAAATCCCACCACCGGCAAGCCATCTACAGGTACCCCCATTATAACCTCCATGTCTTGTAGCGTGATGGTCATCTCATTGTGGGGCAAGTGGAATGAGTGCGTCTCCGGCCGCCATCTCTCCACCAACGCCGTGATTAATGCATGGTCAAGGTTTATATTTGGGACCTAAAGTAGCCCCTCTAACCTTGCATCTACGATATAAGTCCCCAGTATGTAAAACCGAGCATACTGCTGCACAGGCACCTCAGTGGCGTTAGCCAGTAGAGGGTTACTAAACCGCTCCTCGAGCCATTTGGCTTTTACCCTCGGCCCTTCCATCACTACAATATTCTTACCAGTACCGACTTCTCTATTCGGCGGCCTATGCCCTAGCAATTCTGCGCAGAGGTCGCCCCAATCTTGCATATGGGTAAATCCCACCACTGGCAAGCCATCTATAGGTACCCCCATTATAACCTCCATGTCTTGTAGCGTGATGGTCATTTCATCATGGGGCAAGTGGAATGAGTGCGTCTCCGGCCGCCATCTCTCCACCAACGCTGTGATCAATGCATGGTCAAGGTCTATATTTGGGACCTAAATCAGCCCATCTAACCCTGCATCTATGATATAAGTGGCAATCCGTGGGTCTAACCCACCTTCTGGCACACTTATAAATCGGTTACGACAAGTCAGTACACCTGGCACGTAATAATAGCATTGTATTGTATTAATAATAGCATTCACTAAGCACGTAATAAATATGCTTCAAACTTAAATGCCAATGCTAGGGACAAGTGCATAGTAAGAAAAATCTTTCAACTACACTACGATTTTGGACAAGTGCATACCTCGCCTGCCGAAGGAGCATCCTAAAGCGAACTTAAACGATGCACACGCTGCCTTGTCAACAAAGGTTGGACAGAGGGTCCCGCTCCATGTGGGTCCATATCTGGCATAAATTAAAGGTGATTAATGACCCATTAGGTCGAATGCAAAGCATACACATTCTAATCCTCTCTTTTTTTAAGGAGCATGACTCATTCTAATTCTAATTCTCTTTTTAAGAAGCATGCCTAAGACCTAACCTTTTAGATCTTTTTTTTTTTTCTTTTTCTTTAAAAAAAAAAAAAATCATCCTAATCAGATTTGAAAGCATATTCATCAAATACACATAAGCAATTTATATATATATATACACACACACACACACAAAGAAAGGAGACACTTTTTATGACCTCGTAAGCAAATAAAATATTTACTCATGCCTAAACCACTTGCATTAGATATTAAAATGAACGAATACAAATATATTTTCTTTTCTCAAGTAATTAATCCCTCAAAACTAGCAAAGCCAGTGTAAGTAGAGCTGACCTCCCTTAATCAATCCTAATTCACAATATATATAAGAGATATTCAAAGCAATCAAGTTCAACAAGTCTACCACACAACTACCAATTTAACAAATAAAGAAACATAATTGAACACTCCCTTCACAACCCCACCACCACCATCAAAACCAGCCCTACCAATTTGGTTCAACAAGGATCCCATCAGACAAGAACAATTACACTCACTTCAGCATCAATAAAGTTTAGAATTTTTAATGTTAGCAGATGAATCAATCACTACGTATTTTATGCAATTTATTTTCAAAAGAAAATAATAGAAGAGAGAGAAAGAGAGAGAGTTTCACTATAAAACAAATACAATTTACAGAAAACCCAAGTACCCTCCCCCATCTACAAGATTGGAACCAAGAAACTATTTCTCCTTTATCATTTTTTTTCTCTTTTCATGAAAGTGAGTGTTCTCTGATTCTGTACCAAATAAGAGAGTAATTACTATTGGTCAAGTGATAGTAGTTTGTCTCTATTGATATGGTCCCACATTTGACTCCAAAATCAAGAAATAAAACTCTCTAAAAATAAATAATTTAGGATACATGGTGCAAAATTGGATTTCAATTATAGAATGTAATTGGATTTTCTCTAAGCTTTACCTATATATATATATATATATATATATATCTAGAGAGAGAGAGAGAGAAGTAATGAACAATATCTACTGCAGAGATTGTCTAATGTACAAACAATCTATTTATGCATCAAAAGCTATGAAGAGAAATATTACATGTTACCATAAACTATCACTTCTAGAAGTCTCATTAATCAAATATTAATATGAATTACAATTCAAAATAATCCTATGTCCCAAATACTAAGCTTCAATCTTTTCCCACCAATTGTTTGTGAGCAGCTTAATCTTAAAATCCACAACTAGAAATGATTAAAACAGTAATGAAAGTTCATCTCACTGATGAATTTCAAAACAATGTGTAATTCTTATCTGATATAGAAGAAAAAAAATGGGGAGTTGTAATTGCTTTTAAGAAACAAACAAATTTTCTATGATAGCCTCAGATTAGCATTTTGGGACATTTTTCATTGCAATAAACAACACTTATTATAGTAGTTTCTACACGGTGTGCAAATAATATGTTGTTGTTGCGCATGCCATAATGTTTGTTATCATTAGCAATAACGTACACAAACTTATCAGCATGATTCAGCAATAGCCCAATTACATTTTCCACCCAAAAATAAAATAAAAGGCAAAATCAAAATCAAATTCAGCTATCCCCAAAAAATATAAAATCAAAACAGATAATTTAAACTCCAAGCAACCATATCAATTCCAGCTCTGTTTGTAGGAAAAGGAAAAGGGAAAAGTACTTTTGAGTCTTAGGCATTTGGTTCAACGGAAATGCTTTTCCGAGCGTCAAATCATTTCAGGGGAAATTGTTTTCCCGTAAAGGAAAATGTATTCAGGCTGTTTGGCTACCTCAGAATTCGTTTTATGGAAAATCAATTTCGGTGTTTGGTTCGTTCAAACATTTTACGGAAAATACTTTCTGTTTTACGGAAAATCAATTCCCATGTTTGGTTCGTTCAAACATTTTACGGAAAATGGAATTCGTTATACGTAAAATCAATTCTCATGTTTAGTTTGTGGATCATTTTACGAAAAATATGAAATGCCTTACAAATTCAGCACCTGCATTGCCTAGACAAACTTGTAACAGTACAAAAATAATCATCCACTTCAACATCAAAAATAATCATCCACTTCAACATCAAAAATAATCATTCGAATATACCCATAATATTTATATCAAAATAGCCACATCAATCTTTCACCATTTACACCTCTGTGGTGTGCAAAAATGATACCTACACGTGGTATCTGAATAGTACAAATACATAATTTGGGCAATTGTATCGTCCCAATAATACAAAAGACTACATATATAATACAATGGTAGGTGAATACTAGTACTACAACAAAATTTAATCCCTAAAGCTACCGTCACAGTCAACATGAAACAGACAAGTCAGAGGTGTGTGAACAAAAAACTATCCATCCATAGCTTTCTCAGCTTAGCATTCTTGGCTAGAAATCCCCGTGCTGCCTTCTTATTTTCACAAAGATAGTCAAAGGCAGTTGCGAGCATGTCTTCGCTATACCCATCCGCCACCATAGTCATGACCTCAGAGTAAAGAGTTGTGTAATCAATAGGCCCCCGGTTGATTTCTTTCAAAGCCACAGCAATTTCCTTCAACTAATCAGACAAATTAGTCAGCACACTATCATCAAAGGGAGGTGCACGCCCTCTTTTGCGGGACTTGGAAATTCCCAACCCAGTGGTGGATGACTCTACCGCATTCTTCCCTTTGTCCACCACACCTTCTTCCCTATCGTCCGCTACAAACTCAGTACTGTCTCCATTGTCTGGCTCATTCTCAATATCCACATACGACTTAGAAAAGCTACCCGTGGCTGTATCCTTCCCCACTACAATAGTCAATTCATCATACACCTCAATATTTTTGTTCAAATACTCCGCATGCTTACGATGCGCTTGTAAGGGAGAAATGAACGTATAAAAACAATGCAATAATCGCTTCACTTATAAATTCAATATTCAATTCAATATAAATGCCATTAGATGATTTAGTTCAATGATAAACAAAAAAATCTGTTAGGGAACAGGAGACATAACCCATGATTTTGAAGATAAGTACAATAGAAAATACAATGTACAAATGCTAAGACCAGATTTTACAATAGATTTGCACATGAAAGTTATATTTGAAAATATGTAAATGCAATGGAATCCTAAAAGGAATGACACTATAAATTTCATATAAAGAGGGTAGTTAAGCAGCCTTGTCTTGTTCTCAATTCATAGATTATAAAAGCCAAAAACATATATTATCATTTATATTAAGAAAATATAGTTGGAAGCCATACCATGACTTCTTCTTGATATGTCTTCGCATCACATATTATCATTTTTAAGTTATCGTCCCAGCCAAAACCACTCTTCTTCCTAATAGTTTGAATAGTGGTCCAGATGGTCCTCAGAGTCCGCAGCCTATTCTCTACATAAGAAGGGTGGCACTCAACCCAAAAATTGAGCAGATATCTCCTTCGCTACAAGAGCAAAGGAGCCAGCCTTGAAAGTGTTAGAAGGCTTGTTGCCCTTCACAGCCTCCTCGACAAGTAGCCTAAGCATAGTCGTGTGCATGGGGGGCAGCCACCTGAACTGCTTAGTGCTGCTCACCTTCTCTTTTCCCTTCGAGATTACTACATATGAAAATTGTATAGTGAGAGTAGCATTTAGTAATTATGCTCGGAATATGAACAACAAATCAAACACACATACAACCACGCTTATAGATGTGCACAACAAAATGAAACATGCTAACACTGGAAATAACAATGTAATGCTGAAAATACTTTTTCATTACACCACCAGAAGTCTATAGTAAATACATTGTCCTTACAGAAAGAAAAAAAAATACAGCATATTACAATCATAGAAATCTAAATAAAGTACTACTCTCCAGTCCTGGTATAATCAAACCACATAACTTGGCATATCTGATCTCTCTTAGCATTCCACACTCTACTGTTTTCAATGGAGTCCTGACGTGACTGTGTTTCTTGTTGGAGGCCACTAGACTCTACTTGGTTCATTGCAACTTCCATAATATGGTCATTTGGTTCAACCTCCATAATGTGATTATTAATCACATAACATGCTAACACTACTTTCACTTGGGTTTCAAAAGACCAAAATGGTTTTGCATCCGACACTCGAAAACATTTCTTCAACACTCCAAACCCTCGCTCAATGGTAGTTCTCAATAAAGAGTGTCGGAGGTTGAACAATTCTTACTCATTTCTCAAGAGGACGATCACTAAACTCTTTCAAGTGATATCGCACACTCCGATAAGGTGACAAAATTCCATTTTTATTACCATACCCAGTATCACCAAGATAATATTTTCCTACATATATTTAAAAATAAAACCAAATCACTACTATGCTTAGGAAAACACAAAATATTTATTAAACTAATAAACCAAAAAGGTGGAGTAATCCTAGCTACAACAGCTTGGACACGATGTACTTTTTAATATTTTAAAATGAGTCACAGTTCTCTCCGTCAGCCACATTAGCTATTCCCGTTAGTTGATGGACGGTAGGGACCAAAATGTGGGGTGTTAATTGTTTTTGGGACTAAAAGTGGTAAAAATAAAATATAAGGACCAAAATAGAAAAATGTGCAAAATATAAGGACCAAAAGTGCATTTACGCCTATTTTTAATCATGTGAGATTGAATTATTTTTTAGTTTTTATTATGTTTTTTTTTAGAGCTAGCACACCAGTATATTTTCCATTCAATAGATCACATTTTTATTGGCTTTAACGGTAGCTATTTTCATAGGCTTCAGTGCCAATGTATCCCGTACGTGTCCATGTGTGATTGAATTCTCTTTATCCGAGTTGATTTGTTGACGGTGAAAATGGTCAGATACCACTATTTTGCAAAATTTGTAGCAATTTAGCATTGTTTCGGAACTAATTAGCAATCTACCACTTTTCTAGTACTTGAGTTTGACAAACTCGAGTTCAAAATGGTACTTGAGTTTCTGAAACTCGAGTTCCTAGAAGTCCTGCCACCGTGGCACAGGCTAAGTTGGCATTTGGATTAAAAAATGCCACTTGGTACTCGAGTCCTAGGAACTCGAGTACTATGTTAGTGTGGTACCCGAGTTTCTATAACTCGAGTATGGCTCGGGTTGCACAGTACTAAAAACACAAAAGATTCAACTTTATTTGTCACTTTCACTTCTTACTCTCACTCCTCACTCTCACGTACTAGAACATACTCTCACTCTCCTTCACACCCAAACATACAAACCCCAAACCCTCACTCCATCAGCGGTAGAAAACCCATCGGCAGCAGAAGACACTCATCGACGACCTCTCACTTAGCTCTCTCACTATGAACACACTCTCACTCTCCTTCACACCCAAACATACAAACCCTAAACCCTCACTCCATCGGCGGGAGAAGACTCGTCTGTTAGGACATATGTGTTTCACATACTAAGAACATATGTCTTACTTTTTTATGTAAATTGGCTAATCCTTTGACAAAACGCACTCTACTTGTAATTGGGTAGATCTAGGTGTTTTTAATACTTTAAGAAACAATGTTTCAAGGTCAAGTATTGAAGTCATCAAGTCTGTCCAAGAGAACACAAGTTGAAGTGCAGAATTTTTAAATCTCGACACCTCTCGATAGCTACCTCGACACCTGCTATCTGTCGAGAATTAAAAAGTCAGAATTCCAAATCTGATTTTCTTGGGATTCGTGAATATGTTTTTGGGACTTCTTTTCTTCTAACCCTAAACATATAAAAGGATTATTTTAAGAGCCGTTTTGGGTGACACAAGTTGTATTATCATTGAGCAATCTCTGTTTATGCAAATTGTGCTCAACAGACGAAGTTCTTGACCTAGTTCATCTTCCATCAAGAAGTTGCTGTGTCTTTGCACCATAGGGTTTTGTAACCAAGCATCTTCCTGCTATTCATCACGTGGATGAACTGAAGAACTTTGCAGCCAACCTTTCTTCCTCAAGTTGGTGTTTCTGAAGTCGCGTACTGGGATCCGCGCATTGGTTAGTCACGTACTTGGGAGCCGTGCATCAAAGGTGGAAATTGTCACTACAGATCAAGTCCAATTGGGTATTGGGGTAAGGGTTCAACTGTAGGTTGGTAAGGTACTTGGGATTCCTTTCTTGTAACCGCTTGATTTGATAATAGTGGAGTTTCGGGAGTGGTGACCTGAAAATCACCCGGTGGGGTTTTTGCCGTTAGGGTTTTCCCCATTCGTAAACAAATCACCGTGTTATTTATTTTCCGCTGCATATTTAGTATTTGGTGATTTGTTTGTGCTTCCACAAAATTGCATGCTTAATTGGTTAATTAACAACTTGGCTAATTAATTAATTAATTAGGGTTTATCACAAGGGGTCATTCAGATTGTGACCTATCAAGTGGTATCAGAGCAGGCACACTCTGATTAGGATTTAATCTTAGCTGTGTTGATCCATTGACCCCTGTTGTCATTAGCTATAACCTGCTTAATGAGATCTGTGTTTTCAAATACATCTTGTTTTTCTAATCACTATTTGCTTGAGTGTCTCAGAAAATACAAGTCTAAAAGTTATTTGAATTCTCTTATGATGACTATTGGAAAAGATCTCAGCTTTGCTAAGAAGAAACTAGACTGTCTCAGAATGAAAATGTGCAAAGGAGTTCGTCTGAAAAGAGTGAAAGTTATAGGCTTAGCTCACAAAAGGCAGTTGAAAGAAAGAACCATTCCCTCTGATTTATCATCTAAGCATGAAGTATGTTTCATGATGAAGTCTGCATTCAAGGTAATGGTGTGGTATGATAGACTCACACAATATCTTGTGTCACATGGGTTCACAAGAGGGAAGGCTGATCAAACCCTCTTCATCAAAAGGGAAGGTGGGGAGTTAATAGTTGCTCAAGTCTATGTTGATGATATCTTTGGGTCGACTAAGGATGAACTGGCTCATGGCTTCTCAAAACTCATGCAAGCCGAGTTCGAGATGAGCATGATTGGAGAGCTGACTCACTTCCTTGGATTGCAGATTCGCCAACAAGACTCAGGTATATTTCTCTCTCAATCCAAATATGCTAAGAATCTTGTGAAAAAATTTGGTTTGGATTCTGCTAGTTCTGTTAGAACCCCTATGAGCCCTAATGTCAAACTCACTGTAGACTTGTTAGGCAAAAGTGTTGATCATTCTCTCTATAGAAGCATGATAGGTAGTCTTCTTTACCTTACTGCTAGTAGACCTGACATTAGTTATAGTGTTGGTGTGTGTGCTAGATATCAGGCTAACCCCAAAGAATCTCACATGATTGCTTTAAAAAGAATTATAAAGTATGTCAAAACCACTGCTGAGTTCGGTGTGTGGTATAGCAAGGACACTAATGGTGTCTTAGCTGGGTACTCTGATGCCGATTGGGCTGGAAATGCTGATGATAGAAAAAGTACCTCGGGGGGTTGCTTTTATGTGGGTAACAATCTTGTTTCTTGGATGAGCAAAAAGCAAAACTCCATCTCCTTATCCACTGCAGAAGCTGAGTACATCGCTGCTGGTAGCTGTTGCACCCAACTCCTCTGGATGCAAAAACTCCTCCATAATTATGGTATTTGTCAAGAGCATCTCACCATTTACTGTGACAATACCAGTGCCATCAATATCTCGAAAAATCCGGTTCAACATTCTAGAACCAAACACATAGAGATTCGACATCACTTCATTAGGGAGCTTGTCGAAGATGGTACTCTCACTCTTGAGTTCATCCACACTGATGATCAGAAAGCTGATTTGTTCACCAAACCTCTTGACAGCAAACGTTTTGAATTTCTTCGTCAAAACATTGGTGTCATCTCCATGGATTGATCTCCTTCTCTTGTTCTTCTTCCTCATGCATCTGCATCTAGTTTTTGCTTTGCTTTGTTTAACATGTTTTTGTTTGTTTATTTTTCAGTTTTGTTCATTTTGTTTTTAAAATAAAAAATAAAAAAAAAATTGAAAAATCAGAAAAATACAAAAACAGTGTGTGTTATGTATACTTTGGTATTTGTGTACCTTGTATGGCCAATGAAACAAAGTTTCTCTAAACTTTGTATCTCTTGTAGCTTAGATGAGCATCTCTATGCACAACTAAGCAAGTGAGCTTTGTGGCTCTTGTTGTGATGAGTAAGATTAGGTTATCTCTTAAAACTTAACACTCATATCACTCTTTTTGACGGGTAGGACTAGAAAATCCTAAGAGAAAGGCTTTAATGACCATCTCACCACTGTTGCCCGCCAATCATAGTATGACACCTGTATGCTTCGGCATAGCAAAAGTGCAGTGTCATAGACACCTGTATGCTTCGGCATAGCAAAAGTGCAGTGTCAAAGACATTCGTATGCTTCGGCATAGCAAAAATGCGATGTCAAATGCTTAACATCTTGGGTATTTCTTTTCTCTCTTTTTATGCCCATGCATGATATGCTTAAAAGGAAAAAAAAAATATGCAAAGAAAATATAAAGCAAAAAGATTAAAGATGCTTTAAATATGATTGCAAGCGTGTTTTCTAGGAGATGTGGGAGTTATAGGATGTACCTCGAAGGTGATAGTCCCCATCAAACAGTTATGATTGTGTGTGAGTTAAAAGTTATGTACTCATATCTCAGATCATCATAACATGTATACACATATGCAATCTTGCGATGTTTTTCACACACAACACGCAATATTCTTTGCTACTTTTGATACATGTGCAGGTACAATGTGATTTGGCCATCACAAGTGTTTACATATGCTAATGTATGCTCACTAAACTGTCATAACTTATTTTTGAAATATAAAATTGGTTAGACTTGTTTAGTGTGTGTGTGTGTTTTGCATGATCTTTGTGCTTAACTTCTTGTTGAGAGATGTTTTGAGAGGTTTATATGTTGAGTGGATTTGTTGGTAGAGATGTGTGTTGGATTGCATTCATGTCTATGTTTTTCACTTCTCGAAAAACTCCTTTTACTGTGTCTCGACACCTTCCTCGACACCTCCTCGATACCTGGTCATCTGTCGAGATTCTCAAGATTTTCTTATCGCAGTCTCTACACATCCTCGACACCTTGTGGATCGATCGAGAAAGCCTCTGTCCTCTCGATAGATTCTCGACACCTGTTGGATCGATCGAGATTCAATTGTGCTGTTTGTGTTTTCCTTCTCGACACCTTTCTCGATACCTTGTGGATCGATCGAGATTTCTTCTGTGTTCTCGATACCTTCTCGACACCTTCGCGATCGATCGAGATTCGCGTATCTGAAATTCTCCTTGCATCTCGATACCTCTCGATACCTGCATCTGTCGAAGGCTTATTCCTCGACACCTTTCTCGACAGATACCTCGATACCTCTCGACACCTCAGCTGTCAAGAATTACTGAGGTGCCTATTTAAGTGCAGATCGCGATTAAGACTTCATTTCACTCGATCTCTCTCGATCTCTCCGCGGCTGTTCATCTCCCTTTCACTCTCCTTTCACTCAAATCCTTCAACCCACTTGGATCTTGCTCTGTTCTTGCTCAAATCACTTGGTAAGATCTCTTTTCTCTTCCTTTTTCATGCATTTCATGTTTTGAAAACCTAGTTTTTGGGATTTTTTCATAAAATTTGGGGTTTTTCAAAATTGTTGAGTTTTTATTGAAATTTTGGGTTGGGTTTGGACTTAAATGATTTCAAAATATCATACATTGCATTTCATGTGCATTATAATGGTATTTTCATGCATTTGGAAGTGAGTACTTTGTTTATATGCTGTTAGAAATGGATTGGGCTGAGCCCATGATAATATTTCTGTTTTGCATGTCACATATTCATGCATTCCCATGCATACGTACTCTTTGTTCATATATTTGTCATATTTGAACTGATTTGGAACTTTTCTGTTTGTCTCCCTCTCTATCTCTTTCTCATTCTTTTACGTGAGTAGTGTCTATGGCACCCAAACGTAAATCTACTCCTGCTCGGAACCCTCTGCGTTCTGGAGCTTCTACTTCTTCTGATTCTGCTTCTTTTAACATTCGGTTCCGTGATGGAGATGCCCAAAAGGCATTTACTGAGAACTTTTCTAGACGAGGTGTTCATTCGGAACGCCAAGTCATTCTGGCGGACTTCGCCGACACTGACCTTCCTTCTGTCATTCACAGTAGGGGATGGGGGTCACTGTGTGACATCCCGGTCACTTGCCCTCTCGTGCTGATACAGGAGTTCTACTCCAACATCCACGGGATTGATCTTTCAGTACCTCAGTTTTCCACTCGCGTTCGAGGTATGCGCATTCCTGTCACACCGCAACTTGTTGCGGATGTGCTTAGGGTACCTAGGATAGAGTTTCCAGATTACCCCTCTTGTGAGCGTCTGAGGACTGTGTCCAAAGAAGAGCTCATTTCTGCTTTTTGTGAGCGCCCTGCTGATTGGGGTGAGCATCAGTTCACATCATGTAGGCCTTTTGCTAAAGGTCCTAGATTCATGAACATGGTGATGACTTTTGTTCTCCATCCTTTGTCTCACTATAACTCTATCACAGAGCCTCGTGCTCGATTTTTGCTTTCTCTTCTTGAGCACTTGACCATAGACTTCCCTTCTCACTTCATCCGGTCTATCTTAGAGGTTTATCTTGATTCGGCGTCCCGTGATAAGCTCATCTTTCCTTCTGCTATCACGCGGATTCTACGCCATTTTTCCGTTCCCTTTCCTGTGTCCGACCACTTCACACACATATCTGCCATAGATGCCGCTACCGTAAAATGTAGTGAGGCACAGTTTAGGTCGAGACAGCCTGGTGCCACTCCTCCCTCTCGTTCAGCACCATCCAGATCAGCTCCATCTACATCTGCTCCTTCTTCCTCTTCGAGCGATGTATCCCTTGGTGATATCATGGCGCAGCTGCAGCGCATGGACACTCGTCTTGATACACTCTCTGCTGAGTTGTATCAAGTGAATGTTCGTGTGGGTCGTATTGCACGACGGCAGGCGACCATGGGTGGTTTTGCTCCAGAGGCTACTCCTTCACCACCTACTCCAGTAGCTTCAGATTCTGATTCTGATGATGATGATGATGATGATGATGATGATGATGGAGATGCTAGCTCTGCCGATGAGATGTCTACATGACGCTCTACCCTTTGTCACTCGTGACAAAAAGGGGGAGTAGTTTTGGGTTATGAGAGTAGTCATCTTAGGGGGAGAGTTAGTATAGGACATTTTTGGGACATTTTTGATAGGGGGAGTGTTGATACTTTTGAGGGATGTAGTGAGGTTTGATGTATCTTTTTCTTTTCTTATCTTTTTAGATACATTGTTCTTGTATATGAGGTCTTGTGACCAGTTTTACATACATGGTACTTATTCTTTATTTATGTGGATGTATGTTTCTTTCACCTCTCTCTTCATGTGTTGTTTCTTTTCTATCTTTATACACATGTTCTTTACTTGTATGCAATCTATTTATTTCTGTTTCACACAAGATGCCTTGATAAGTTTTGTTTAAAGTGTTTCAGAAATGCAGGTTGTCAAAGTCTACTTATCATAAGCTCTCTTCTTGCAAAGTTTTTCAAGAGTTTGTGTTAGGATAGATTTTATTGTATTCAACAAGTGAATATGAGTTGAGTGATTTATGACTTCTCTCATATACTCATTTGTTTGTTGTGGTTTTGTCACGGATTGCCAAAGGGGGAGATTGTTAGGACATATGTGTTTCACATACTAAGAACATATGTCTTACTTTTTTATGTAAATTGGCTAATCCTTTGACAAAACGCACTCTACTTGTAATTGGGTAGATCTAGGTGTTTTTAATACTTTAAGAAACAATGTTTCAAGGTCAAGTATTGAAGTCATCAAGTCTGTCCAAGAGAACACAAGTTGAAGTGCAGAATTTTTAAATCTCGACACCTCTCGATAGCTACCTCGACACCTGCTATCTGTCGAGAATTAAAAAGTCAGAATTTCAAATCTGATTTTCTTGGGATCCGTGAATATGTTTTTGGGACTTCTTTTCTTCTAACCCTAAACATATAAAAGGATTATTTTAAGAGCCGTTTTGGGTGACACAAGTTGTATTATCATTGAGCAATCTCTGTTTATGCAAATTGTGCTCAACAGACGAAGTTCTTGACCTAGTTCATCTTCCATCAAGAAGTTGCTGTGTCTTTGCACCATAGGGTTTTGTAACCAAGCATCTTCCTGCTATTCATCACGTGGATGAACTGAAGAACTTTGCAGCCAACCTTTCTTCCTCAAGTTGGTGTTTCTGAAGTCGCGTACTGGGATCCGCGCATTGGTTAGTCACGTACTTGGGAGCCGTGCATCAAAGGTGGAAATTGTCACTACAGATCAAGTCCAATTGGGTATTGGGGTAAGGGTTCAACTGTAGGTTGGTAAGGTACTTGGGATTCCTTTCTTGTAACCGCTTGATTTGATAATAGTGGAGTTTCGGGAGTGGTGACCTGAAAATCACCCGGTGGGGTTTTTGCCGTTAGGGTTTTCCCCATTCGTAAACAAATCACCGTGTTATTTATTTTCCGCTGCATATTTAGTATTTGGTGATTTGTTTGTGCTTCAACAAAATTGCATGCTTAATTGGTTAATTAATAACTTGGCTAATTAATTAATTAATTAGGGTTTATCACAAGGGGTCATTCAGATTGTGACCTATCATCGTCGATGACCTCTCACTCAGCTCTCTTGCTGTCTCGCACTGAGGTCAGTTTTTTAGTTTTAGGGTTATGTCTTTCATTTGAAAGGAAAAAAAAAAAAACTGATGTTGTGTTTCCATCAATAGAAGTGCAAAGAAGTAAGACTCAAAAGTACTTTTCATTTTTTCTTATTTTTAATTATTTTGGGGCCTGAGAAACAAGATTCTTATATATCTTAGCTTAATATATTTGGGTTATTTCAAATTTGGAAGAAAGGTAAATGTAAGGGTGTGTTTGTTTTGGCTTCAAACCACTTCTGGAAATGCTTTTCCGTAAACGTGTGTTTGGTAGTTACCGAAAATTGGGTCAAACTGAAAATATTTTTTGTGTTGACTGTAAAATAAGGGTTCACAGGCGTAAAATGTTTTCAGGTTTTATTTTCACTTCAAACGAATTACACTCCTCACACAACACTCTCTTAGAGCTTCTCTCACACGCACTCCTCACAGATCACTGGTACTCTCCAAGCTCACTCACACCGAGCTTCACCCTCTCCCTCACACCAAACGTAGCCGATCCTTTCCCTTATGCTAGTCCGAGCTCCACCCACAGTCCAATGAGCGCCAAAGATCCACCCACGGTGAGTTTCCTTTTCCAATTGAGTTCATTTCTCAGTCCGACAACCTCACCTCACCTTCGATCCACCCTCTATTTGAGTTCGACGACCTCACCTCACCTTACCTCCGATCCACACACCTCCGACCCACCCTCTACAAAAGCCGATCCACATCCCCTCAAACCCATCTAGCCAAAATCCACCCTCAAACCCATAAATAACCCATCCTCCGACCCACCCTCTCGAATCCGATCTATATATAAAAATATATTTATTTATTTGTTTATTTATTTATTTATTTATTTACTTTTTTTAATTATCCATTTTTTATTTAATTATTTATTTAAGAATTTAACTTTTGTTGGTGTTACAATTATACAGAAATAGAATACAATGTGATTTGTTGGTGTAGATATTGATTGTGATGGTATTATGTTGTGTACGTTGTTGATGTTACAGTTATACAGAAATAGAATGCAATGTGATTTTTTGGTGTAAATATTGATTGTGATGGTATTGTGTTGTGTACGTTGTTGATGTTACAATTATACATAAATATATGTGCATCAATATTTTGGTACTCATTATCAATGTGGTTTGGATGTTTTCTGTTTGTGGCTGTTTTTATATACTGTGTAACTAATAGTATGCTTGTTTACATACCTCTTAGACCACAATGTTTGTGATTTTTTAGATGAAGAAAAAAAATCAAAGCCGCAATTCTTGCCTCAGTTGCATCTGTCCTCCTTGTGGGGGTTGCATTGTTAAGGAAATTACGGCGTAGACGACTGCCTAGGGCGCCTTATGTTAATCATGCAGCCGAAAGAGACCATTACATAAATAGTATTTTGCATGGAAGTGAGAGACATTGTGTGAGTCAAATTAGGATGAAGCCTATAACTTTCCACCACTTATGTCACATCCTCACTGGAGGGGAGCACGTACGCCTGACTATCCACATGTCTGTTACGGAGCAAGTGCTAATTTTCTGTTACATTATTGGACATAATGTGAGGTTTCGTGTAATTGGTAGTCGGTTCCATAGATCGACTAAGACTGTTCATAGATACTTCAAAGTCGTCCTTAGGGGGGGTACTAAAATTATATAGAGCTCCAATAAGGCTGCCTAGCGAAGATACACCCCTAGAGATAAGAAATAGCAGAAGGTTCTACCCATATTTTAAGGTAAATATTGCCACTTGTGTATTTTTGTAAATTGTGAACATTTGTGTAATTTTAAACCATTATGTTTGTCGAAAATTAGGATTGTGTTGGAGTAATCGATAGTACACATGTTCGTGCATCTGTACCACCTGAAATACAAGGAAGGTTTCATGGTCACAAAGATGGAACCACGCAAAATGTGTTAAGCTACCATTAGTTTTAACTTAAAGTTCACTTATGTATTGGCTGGATGGGAAGGCAGTGCACATGATTCACGTGTGTTAAATGATGCATTTGCTAGGCCAGGGGGATTTTCAATTCCCGAAGGCGCCCAACTTACTCGCACGTGTCCCTCACGTGACCACCACTACCTCGTTTAATCAGTACCAGAAAACCCAAAATCCCCTAAATCGAAACCCTAACAACAAAAAACATTCCTCACCTCCAGCCACACAGCTATTCCTCGAAGCCCAGACCGGAATGGAAGCAACCTGTTCAACGGGTTCCAGCGTCAGGAGGAGAGCACCAATAAGGTGCTACTGTAATAAAAAACCTGTCATAGTTGTGTCATAGACATCAGACAATCCTGGCAGAAGATTCTACGGCTGTCCAAACTGCTGGGTAAGTTGTTAGTTATTTTTAGTTAAAATTGTTGATTCAAAATGTGATGGTTCTAAAAAAAATTCCCTGCTTTTTTTACACATGAAGCACTGATTTTGTTACATGCTTTTACTGATACTGTATTTTTCGTTTTGATAGAGATATTTAAAGAGAAGGATTTTCGTTTTCATTTTTATTTTTTTAAAATATCTTGAATAGAGTACGAAAAGATCATTGTTTTCTTTAAAAAAATTTCCTCCAAATTGAATATTTGTGTGTATTTATGTCACTATGTCTGTTGTATCTGTGGATGTTCTTCATGAATAGCTTACTGAGTGAATAACTGGATTTTATTGGATGCTCAACAAATTGATCTTTACTTGCAATATTGATGGTCATAGATGGAGCATTCCTCTAATTGGATGGCCAAGTAGTTAGTAATATTGATCTTTACTTGCAATATTGTCAAAGAATAGTACTAGTAGTTAGTAATTCACTAAATAAGAAAAATTGTATTTACTTTCAACAAACTTGACTCTGAAAGAATTGTTCATAATGTAATGCAAATTAAAAAGAAAAAAGTTTTAAAGTCAGCTCTTAAATTCTTAAACAGAATGTCTATACAATTAGGCTGATGATTACAAATTTACATCCTTACCTAGTTACCTACTTCTCAATTACTTCTGGTATGATTTAAGTTTTTAAATCTGTAGTAATTTTGTTTTATATATATATATATATATATATATATATTTCAAATTATAGTTTTGTTTAGTAGATTCATCATGATTACAGAGACAATTTGGAATTTGACAAGTTTGATTCTTAGCAATATTATTACTATGTGAAGATTCTCCTTGCACCCCATTTATCTACATTGCAGCCACTTCATTTGCTAAAATTAGTAGAGAATTATTGATTACTACAATAATTAATTTCAATATTTTGTTTCAACTAGTTTATGGGTTTTCATTTTCTGAGCATTATTTGTATTTCAGGTGAGGTGTAAATGTAGGTTCTTCCAATGGCGTGATGATGAGATATGTGCTCGTGGTAAAGTTCTTATCCCACAGCAAAGGCAGATGATCATCACACTTGAGGCTGAGGTTGCAAGCTGCAAGAGGAGGGAGAAGTTTTTAGTTATGGCTGTGGCATTGCTAATGGTGATGTGTGTAATTTTGTGTTTGGTTAGGTAATGTAGGTAATGTATATAGTGTTTGGTTAGGTAATGTATGTAGTGTAGGGGTGAGTAACAAGTGCTGTTGTGTGCAAGCAACAAGTGCTGCTACTGCTGTGTGCTATTGATGCTCTGTGCTGCTGCTGCTGCTAGTGTGTGCTGTTGATGCTATGTGCTGCTGCTGCTGCTAGTGTGTGCTGCTTATGCTGTGTGCTGCTGCTATTATTATCAATATTGTTAACAGGGCTGACAGTTTAGATGTATGTAGGGTAGTGATTGTTATGGGAATTATTAGGGAATTTTTAGTTTATGTTGGGCTGGCAATGTGTACAATTTTTGTATGAGATGTGTTTAGGCATGTATTACCTCCTGGTAATTTTGTGCTCCTGCCAAACAGCTCTTATCAATGTAACCCACTTCCCTATGAAATGAATATACTTTTTGTTCAAGATACAAATGTATTAACCATTGATTGTGAATGAAATGAATCTATCTATGGATTTGAATGCCAGACAGCTTTGATTTGTGCTCCTGCCATACAGCTCTGATTTGAATAAAATGAATCTATCTATGGATTTGTGCCCCTACCAGATAGCTCTGATTTGAATGCATCTATCTATGGATTCCACAATGTGAATGAAATGAATAAAATTCTGTATTAACCATAATGTATAGCAAAAAATTCTGTAATAAAATTCTGTATAGCAGAAAATATATTAAGCATACTATTGTTGTTTTGTACATGTAAATGTACTTGTTTTGCAGAAAAGTTTGTTTTGCAAAAAATGTACTGGTTGGGTTAATTTTACTGTAAATGTACCTATAATTCTGTTTTGCAGAAAATGTAAATTCTGTTTTGCTGTAATTACTGTAAATTTTACTGGTTGGGTTAATTTTGCCGAAAATTCTGTTTTGCTATTTTGTACCTATAAATGTATCTACCTACATAACTGGTTGTACTGTTCTCAAGATTCTATATTAAACTAAACAACACAAATTGAATAGAAACACAACTGCAACTTATCATTGATTGCTAACAACCACAACCACAGTCACCATAATTACAGTTACCATAATTACATAGTTCAACTACAACACTAACAACCATAGTCACCATAAGTACATAGTTCAACTACAATACTAACAACTACAGTGGCTATAATTACATAATTCAACTACAATAGTTAAGCCAAAATATCTAACTTGTTCCATAGTGAGGCAGATCACCATAAATACACAAAACAAGTGACCCTCATCAACAAAAAGAAAAATCTACTTCTTGCTCTCTTCATTTCCTTGGACCCTGCACAGATGATTGACTTCTAGCATGTTTGATTGCTTCCATGTATCTGGATACATTCTTAGAAGTCTTCAGAGTCTCTGATGTGACCACCCTTTTCTTTTTCTGCCTTAAGGTTGGGTTGCTGCTGTTGGAGCTGTGATGTGCACCTGACTGCTGTGATGGAGTGTAAACTGAGTGGCTGACCCTGTCATGGACTGGGATGGAGCACCTGGTCTGAACTGGTATGGTGCACTTGGAGTGGATGAGCTATGCATGGCAGCCTGGTGTGGTGCAAATGGTGTGGCTGAAGCTATCCTGGCTTGTGATGGAGCACTTGTGCTTCTACTGGTCTACAAACAAGAAATTCACAGACAAGGTTAATAGTGAGTATTGAATAGCAACTGTTTCACCATAATGTCACTTTATTACCTTATTATATGTGTTGGTTTTTTTTGTGGTTCCTAGCAGTGAAGAGTTCCCTCTAATCTCACCCTTGCAACTTCTTTTATTGTGTCCTAACTTACCACAAGTCTTACACTGCTTAGAGATGCCAGCTCTCTTACCACTTGTTGGCTCATTAGGTTCCCTCGCTCTCTTCTTCTTAGGCCTGTCAGGTGGTCTTATTTTGATAGGGGGCTGAACTGGGGTCACATCACTTGGTCTCTACATATTCTGCCCATTGATTGGTGCTATGATTGGCTCGTAGCATGCTCTGTATGTAGATACATGGTAACAGGGATGAACATACTGTTTAGCATCTTGTCTGTTGAAAAATATGCAGGAGATTGCATGAGCACATGGTATGCCAATTATGTTCCACTTCCTACAACTGCAGTGTGCTGTGGCCAAGTCAACAATGAAACTCTGCAGAACATTTTTCACTTCAAACTGTGTCTGCCCTGCCCAGCAAGCTAACCACCTATTGGAAGCCAGCTTTTCCTCGTGCAACCTCTTCATCACCTTGGCACAAATATCTGACTCTAGCCTCACACCTCTCTCTGTTCTCTTGGAACCTAGTCATTAGATATAGCCTGATGCACTCAAGCTACAATCATATACAAGTACAATGAAACATTAAATATTAATTGCAACAACTGCCATAAACAGTTCCAAACAATCACTATAATTAAATACTCATACCTAGCTAATTATGGGCATATATCTGAATTTAAGAATTCTGCTGTTGAAGCTCTCACACATATTGTTGAGTATGGTGTCAGTCAAGTCATCCTCACTAATTATGTGTCTGACCTATTTTGTTGTTGAGTGATAAACCAACCATGAGTATGCATCAGCATCAATCTCCTTCAGCTCATCCATCACTCTATCAAACTCTTGTTTGTAAGTTGCATTGGCTGCCCTCCAAAACATATCTCTAATCAAAACACCAGGATGGTTCTTCCTAAAGTTGTTATAGAGGTGTCTGTAGCAAATCCTGTGTTCATACTATGGCCAGTTGTCAATTAATGTTTGCACCAACCCCTATCACAAACAATATCACAGGCAAGGATGTGAAGTTAGTGGACCAAAAGTATAATAACTAAATACAGATTAAAACAACCAATGGAGAATTAGCTACACACCTTTTGCTGGTCTGACATAAACACCCATCTCTTATTCTGGCCTATGTCTGCAAGTAACAGATTGATGAACCAAGTCCAAAAGTCCTTGGTTTCAGCCTCTACCACTGCATATGCAAGTGAGAAATACTCTTCATTAGGATCTCTGCATGCTGCAGTAATCAATTGCCCCCCTGACTTGTTTTTTAAATGGTAGGCATCTAAACCAATGAATGGCCTACATCCAGACAGAAACCCCTTCTTGCATCCCTCCAAACATATGTATAGCCTCTCAAAATAAGGCACTCCACACACCAAGTTAGACTCAGCTGCTAAATCACCATTATTGAAGGTATGTACCTTCATAAGTATTGTACTGGTAGGACTAGACCTCCTTAATTCCTTACAGTACTCCCACAGCTAGTTATAATCTTGTGTATAAACCCCATCCACATATTCTCTAGTCTTATCCCTGACCCTACTTGCTTTTTCTACACTTATGTTTATGGTATATTTGTCATGGACAGCTTCTTGGATGTCTTTCAACTTCATGTTGGGCTGTCTTTTCACTTTCTTCATCAACTTCTTCCCAATGTATGATGAAGTATACCTACGGTTCTCAAAAGATCTAGAGCATGTATGTTCCAAATTCAATGTCCTTATTTGGTAGCTCTTCTCCCTTGGCACCTTTGCTAGATAGGCAACAAACTTGCAGTTTTCTTGGCAGACAGCTCTTATCATTTGCAAGTCATTTTTTACAAATTTGATCTCTCATCCACCATAAACTGCATATTCTGTTATAGCTTCCTTGAATTGCTTGGGTGTTGTAAACAGCATATCTTTTTCAAAAGAAATATGCTCTGCCTTAGCCACTGGCTTAAACACAAGGAACTTCTTCACTTCTTGATTTTTCTGTCCCTTACTATTTCCCACGTGTACTTCTATCATCCTCAGCATCATCACTGTCAAACCCAAGCTCATCATCAGATGATGATTCCACCAGACTGTGCAATTCCTCACTCTTATAATCAGAGTTCATTACACTAGCACTCATTTGGCCTGGTTCAACAACATCATCATCATCATCATCATCATCCTTAACATCCCAACTATCACTACTGTCTTCAACAAAGTCTCTAACACCATGGTCCAACTCTACCTCATCATCCAACCCACTTCCCTCACCTCCACTATCACTACCATCACTTATAATAACCACCTAAAGTGGGTGCTCAATAATAGATTCTTTACCTACTCTCCTTAAACCCATTTGGGAAGCAGCAACATCAACATTAAAAGTTTGATCATTAGCATCCACTTCAGTTGGCTCATCCTCATTGTTAAAAGTTTGATCATCACTATCATAAAAACTGAAAAATTTACCCCCATCATGGTCATCATCATCACTGCCATCATTATAATAACTCATAGAGCCTTGCTCCACTGCCAATGGCTGCATACCCTCACTAACATCCTCTCTTTCATCAACTAGTATAGGATCATCTATTGGGTGCTCCACATACACATGAATCTCTTCATGACCCTTCACTAATTCTGTCATGTACATGGCATCATGATCATCAATAACCAAATGAAAGTTTGATCTTTCTTGGTCCATACCAAACATTGTATACCATAGTCTACTAACAGATGTGTACCCAAAGTCTCTACATATACCCTCTATCTCAACCTTGGACCACTTATCAGGGTCACAATTATCAACTACAGCTACTTCACCTCCCACATATGTTTTAGGGTTCTTAGTAAAATAGCCACCATGATGCACGGATATACTGAATAGGTCATCCATTCTGTAAGCCAAAACAACCTCAATTAAACAATGCAAGAACAATACAACACTCATTTACCAACATAGCACCTAATAAAATATTTCATTCTACATGCACACAACACAACACAACACTAATCAAATTTCATTCTGCATGCACACAACACAACACTCAATAAAGTATTTACCAACACAACACTAATCAAATAATTGTTCACAACACAGCACTGACTTCAATAGTTTTGTCGTACTAAAATAAATATGCATAGTTATCAAATTACACCAAAAAAAAAACCCTCATACAATACTGTTAGCCTTACTTAACTCTTTTCAACAGGGGCACATAGGGAACATAGAGAATATAAGGAGCATATGGACCACAATCAAAAGAAAAATACAAAAGCAAACAAAAACATTGTGGCCCTACTACCAGAACCAACCAACAAGCATATTGTCAAGTTATAAATAAGGACACAAACAAAGAGAGAGCAAATACCTTTTCACATAGAGAGAGAGGAAAAAAAATACTGCATTCAAGTGGGAAATACTGGGTTTTGATGGTGATGGTGGTGGCTTCCAGTGATGGAGCTGGTTGATGATGGTGGTTTCAAGTGAGCTGGATGATGGTTGATAATGGTGGTTTCAGAGAGAGGCTAAAAACGAAGCAGATCAAGCTTGGCCACAGTGAGGCAACCATTGCCTCTAACTACGGACACCATTGCCTCTAACTACCAAGCAAAAGTCTAAGAAGATCAAGCTTGTAGAGGTCGTGACTCGTAATGAGGAACTCTGAGGTAATTTAGGGATTAAAGATCAAAGATAAAGATCAAGTGACAGAGCTGATTTGGGGATTTTCAGTGATAAAGTAGCCATGAACAGTGGTTGATTCACGTGAAGGATGCGTGCAAGTAAGTTGGGCGGAAAGGCCTCGTGCTACAACAGCTTGGACACGGTGTACTTTTTAATATTTTAAAATGAGTCACAGTTCTCTCCGTCAGCTATTCCCGTTAGTTGATGGACGGTAGGGACCAAAATGTGGGGCGTTAATTGTTTTTGGGACTAAAAGTGATAAAAATAAAATATAGGGACTAAAATAAAAAAATGTACAAAATATAGAGACCAAAACTGCATTTATGCCTTAAAAATATTGGTCATGGCAAAGCCAAAAGCATCAACACAATCAAAGTACCAAATATTATATGCACAAAATTTTATACTAGTTTATAATATATTTGAATAATAATTCATTTTGACAAATCAAGGCTTTTTTTTTGAGAATGACAAATCAAGGTTAAGAGTAATGTTTCTCCTAACTTTTTTTTCTCTGCCTTAGGTCTCTCTGCTTCCCGGTCGTAGAAACCTATTCAGTAGAAACCCTCTGTGTTCCTCTGGGAATGATAATTCCCCCCCTCTACTAACACCGTTATTGGTATGGTTTGTTAGATTTTCGATCATAAGAAAGCCTAAATCATTTTTAACTTTTAAATTTTTTATAAATGAAAAAACTTTCTCAACTAATCTATCTCATTAGCTCCACAAAATGTTCAAAAAATGTAAAACATAAAATTGAAAAATTCAATCTATTGAAAAGCATTATTTTTAGAGGGACATGTTTTGAGTTAGCAGCAAACAAAAATATAATAAATATTGTTAAAAGATTTTTAATTTAATAAAAAATAGACAAAAATTAATATCAATCATATTCATATAAACTTTTTATTAATTTTTTACTAAATAAAAAACAACTCACCTGACTTAAAAATAATAATAATCTTTCGAAATCCTTCCGTTCCATAATTCCTGCAAAACATCGCTTAATCATGTTAAATGTAACACGGTAATAAAAAAGAAACTGATATCAAGGTCCTCAAAAAAAAAAAAAAAACCTCTTGCTGTTGACAATTTTTGCATGGTTTCGACAGAAACGAGCAAAGAGGGTGCACAAGCGAAATCGGGGGAGGCCGTGGAGATCCAGAGGCGCGGCCATGAAGCAAAATGAGAACAATGCCTCAGATACCGGTCTGTTTTGGCCGGAAAAGAAGTTCCCGACTGGTACAGATCAGAGAAAAAGGAAAAAAAAAAACCAGAAGAAAAAAATGAAAAGAAAGAGCTAAAAGTCTTAGAGACTTTTAGAGCCTCGGTTTCAGCTGGGCTTCTCGGTGTCTGATGAGTTTCGGCTGAAGAAATGAAACTCCAGATGTACTGCTTGAGAGATGATGAGGGTGAGAAAAAGTAAACAAATGGAGCAAATTTATATTAGGTTAAGAGAGGTGGGTGAGAGAAGTAAAGGAGGATGTTGGAGTAATAATGGCTGAGAAGAGGGAAAAAGCACCGGTGTGAAGAGTCAGAAAAGAAAGAAAGAAATAAAGATGAAAAAAATAGAAAGAAGAAGCTGTGGAAAGAAGTTAGCAGAAGTGAGGAAGAAATAAAAAGCAAAGGCAAAGAAAGAGAGAAAAGGAAAGAGACGTTGATGTGACAATACAATACAATGTAATGTAATGAGTTCAATGGGTTTTGACAATACGATGTAATTACCAAATTGCCATTAACTCAAGCATCCGAAACGTGGGTCATTGCGCAGTGGCGGAGCTTTTTGAAAATTTCATTTGTAGCACCAACAAAATGATAAATTACATGTAAATTATATACAAATTAGCTAACTGGCCCCCCTAGAATTTTGAGGAAAAAAATTTATTGGTTACTTTGGTCTCCTTCAAATCTTAAATTTCCATAGAAAAGCTCATATATAATAATAATAATAATAATTAGCGTATTTAGAACATAATTATTGCTTCTGAATGTTTATAGATTCTACACAATACAATAGCCATAGGATACATCACAATGGTCAAACAAATCAATAGATAAAATTCATATTAGATAAGATTGGTAGTATTAGAAATTTCAAGTAAACAATTATTTAAGAAAAATTATCACCACTTCATTAGGATGTCTAAAATAGAAGGGAAAATAGAAATTCTCTAAAAAAAAATGTACTTTTTTTTAATGATGTTTAAAACAATCTTGTTGAAGGAATAAAAGCATATTTTTATTTGCTCTAATATAAATTCAATAAAATGATTTTACTAATATGTGCCCTAAGGGCACACAATAATTAATCATTTTTGAAAAAAAAAAAACTCTTGGGAATTGAAAAGGTATTTATAGCTGTGGGGGGTAAAAGCCCAGATCTACCAATTGGGTCTGGGGCCCTGTTCTTTAGATTACTTTATATCCGAAGAGTAGTAATGGGCTGGGATAGTGTTCACCTGAGGGCAACGGACCCAAAGATGGTTGAGAAGCATAATCCGAAGAGGTCACCCTTTGTCCGAAGAGGTTCTACTCCTCGGATACGAATAGTTCTGATCAAATAAACTTACAGAAGGCCCGAATGCCCTTCCTGGCAATGTTGGTGGCAGAGATAAGCTCTGGGCACTCCTGGGGATGATAAGGATTAATAAATATCTCAAGGAAAAGCTGCCACCACCGCATTTAATGCCCTACAGCAACTTCTCTGACCGCATTTATGTGGAGAAGACCCCTGAACAGTGCAACTTCACCTACCGCCACTCCCAAGAAGCTAAAGAAGATACTTGATGTGACCTACACTCAAGTATGTTAGAAGATGAAGGACAAGTAGAGGGTTAAGATGATTAGGAAATAGGCTATATAAATAAGGAGAGCCCCTAATAGAAGGGGGATCGGAGAAAGAGAGAAAGAAGAACAAAAATTACTTTACTGTAACTCTGGAATCTGTAAGCTAAGTACATTCAATAAAATTCCTCTTCGGACCTCAAATCCTTTATGGTTTTTACATGATTGCATGTTAGATTATTTTCCTATACTGCAGCCAACTTTTGTTTAATCCATATCTGGCCCAGTTCTTTCACCCACGCTCTACAAATTTATTGGTTTGGGTTTGTTGGGCTCATATTCCACATTTTGTGGGCTTGGGCTACGAAAACGGACCCTACAATTGGCGCCGTCTGTGGGGAGAACTTGTGTAGGGGTGAAAACAACCGTTAGTGATGGCAGAACGAAGTCCACAACGAGCAGAATCTAGGGCATCCCAGCATGCAGACCATTTTCTTAACTTTGAGAGAAGGTAGGATCGTGAGGGTAGTATGCACACTGTGCATACTGGCCAAAGTCAGTCACACGGCGGTAGTCACGTGTCCCATGCAGAGGAGAACCGGGGCTTGCAACTAGAAGTTGAGAAACTGAAGAGGGAGTTGCGCCATGCAAAGAGGAAACAGATTTCCTCATATTCTGATGATGACTCCGATGATGAGCAGGACGTCCCTTATCAGCAGAAATCTCGGATGCCGGTCAGTGAATCCTTTTCCTACGAAGAAGAACCTCATTGCAAAAAGTGGTCTAGAAGCCTATCACGCGGAGGCGTAGGGAATGATGCTATGAGCAGGGCCTTGAATCAGATCTCTTGGTCACATTTTACTCGCAGAATTGAGGAGGCAAGACTCCCTCAGCGTTTTAATCAGCCAACGTTTACCATCTACAATGGTAAAATGGACCCCATGGAGCACGTGAGTCATTTTAACCAAAGGATGGCTGTCTACTCTAGAGATGAAGCTCTGATGTGTAAGGTTTTCCCTTCCAGTCTGGGACCAGTGGCAATGAGGTGGTTTGACGGCTTGAAGGCAAACACTATTAATTCCTTTAAAGAGCTCACTTAGGCATTTGGTTCACGATTTGTCACCTGCCGAAGAATAGCCAGGACCCTGTCTTCACTATTGTCCCTAAGCATGCACGAGGGCGAGACTCTGAAAGCGTATTCGGACAGATACTGAGAGATGTTTAATGATATGGAGGGCAACTCCGATGCAATGGCCCTCAGCACATTCAAGCTCGGCCTCCCTACTGACCACGGTTTAAGGACCTCCTTATCTGGCAAACCAGTCACTAATATGCGCCAACTTATGGACCGTATAGAAAAGTACAAAAGAGTTGAAGAGGATCAGCAACAAGGGAAGGGAAAAGATAAAGCAATTCCCCATGAGAGGAGAGATTTCCGGTCGGATCGCTACAATAACGGTAAACCGTGTAGAGATTTCGCTGGACAATCAAGGTCGGCCAACCCTCAAGCGGTCAATACCGTATTTAAAGAGCCGGTGCACCAAGTTTTGGAAAAGATTAAAAACGAGCCGTTTTTCAGGTGGCCGAATAAGATGGTAGGAAATCCTGAGATGCGTAATCATAATCTCTACTGCCAGTACCATCAAGACCATGGGCACACTACGGAGGATTGTAGGAGCCTGTGGGATCACTTGGACCAACTGGTTTGTGATGGTAGACTAAGACATCTTTTACACCCCTCCAGCGGCCGAGGAGGGCAGATGGGCTCAGGGCCACGAAGAGATGACCCTTCAAAGCTGCCACTAGGAACTATTAACGTCATCTTCGCCGTGCCAGGAAAAACAGGGTCCTGGCCATTGAAAGTTATGTCGGTTGGCCAACCACCAACAGGGGATGTAGGCAGAGTTTCGAAGAGAGCTAAATCGGGTGCTCCACTTGTTATAGGGTTCTCGGACGAAGACATGGCTGGCACCATCCAGCCCCATGATGATGCGTTGGTTATCACCCTCAGAATTGGAGGGTATGATGTGAAAAGGGTGATGGTTGACCAGGGAAGCGCTGCAGAGATGATGTACCCTAACTTCTACAAGGGACTAGGCCTGAAACCCTAGGATCTCATACCATATAACTCCCCACTCGTGAGTTTTGAAGGAAGAGCTGTTATCCCAAAAGGCCAGATACGCTTACCTGTGCAAACCGGGGCCGAAGTGGTGGAGGTGGATTTCATTGTTGTGGATGTGTATTCGCCTTATACGGTAATTATGGCCAGACCTTGGCTTCATGCACTAGGGGCTGTTTCCTCTACTTTGCATCAGAAGGTCAAATACCCGTCTGAAGGGCAAGCTCATGAGATCCGAGGAGACCAATCCGCAGCCCGACAGTGCCTAGTGGCTGCCATTCAGCACGAGCCCGAAGCCGAGTCTTCATCCAGAGCCAAAAGGGGTTTATAGCAGTTAAAGTCTCGGGAATTGCCCGTTGAAGGTCCAGATGAAGGCACTCGGTGTGAGGATCTAATGAAAGTGGTTATTGGAGATGATCCTGATAAGTTCTTCCAAGTCGGATCACAGCTACCTCTTCAAGAGAGGGAAGAGTTAATAGAGTTCCTCAAGCGGAATCTTGATGTATTTGCTTGGAGCGCTTACGAAGCCCCAAGGGTGGACCCAGAGTTCATATGTCACCATCTAAAGGTAAACCCGCTGATTACCCCCAAGAAACAGCCTCCTCGGCGCCCATCCAAGGAGCATGCTGATGCAGTAAGAGAAGAAGTGGCGAAGCTCAAACAAGCCGGAGCTATTAAGGAAGTTTTTTATCCTGAGTGGTTGGCGAATACAGTGGTAGTAAAGAAGAAGAGTGGGAAGTGGCGAGTGTGTGTGGACTTTACTGATTTGAATAATGCTTGCCCCAAAGATCCATTCCCTATGCCGAAAATCGACCAACTAGTGGATGACATCGTCGGCCATCCTCGGATGAGCTTCCTGGATGCCTTCCAAGGCTACCACTAGATACCACTAGCCCTGGACGATCAGGAGAAAACTGCTTTTGTCACCCTCATTGGTAACTACCACTATAAGGTGATGCCATTTGGTTTAAAGAACGCGGGGTCTACCTATCAGAGGATGATGACGAGGATGTTCGAGGCACAGCTGGGTAAAAATATCGAGGTCTACATAGATGACATGGTGGTAAAGAGTAAGGTTGCTGCTAAGCATGTGGAGGACCTGGAAAGTACCTTCGAGGTACTAAGGAAGTACAAACTGCGCCTGAATGTGTCCAAGTGTTCATTCGGGGTAGGATCCAGCAAGTTCTTGGGATACATGGTGACGCATAGGGGAATTGAGGTTAACCCCGACCAGATAAAGGCCATCAACGATTTACAAGCTCCTCGGAATCCCAAGGAGGTTCAGAAACTAATTGGGATGACCGCTGCCCTGAATCGATTCATCTCTAGATCAGCGGACAGGTGTCGGCCCTTTTTCTCTCTGCTTGGTAAGTGGAAGGGGTTCGAATGGACAGAAGAGTGTGCTTTGGCCTTTCAGCAGCTCAAAGATTATTTAGCTCGGCCACCAATCATGTCCAGACCTGAGCTAGAAGAGGTATTGTTCGCCTACATCGTTGTAGCCACCTGCGCGGTGAGCTTGGTATTGATACGATCAGACTACGGTGTGCAAAGACCAGTCTATTACGTCAGCAAGTCATTGCATGAGGCCGAGATCCGTTATTTACCCCTGGATAAGGCTATCTTAACAGTGGTACTCGGTACACGAAAGCTACCTCACTACTTCCAGGCCCATACTGTCATTGTCCTCACTCAACTCCCACTCAGGGTCATACTCCAAAGCGCCGATTACACTGGGCGGATTGCCAAATGGGGTACGATTTTAGGGGCTTTCGACATCAAATATATGCCCCGTACATCGGTCAAAGGCCAGGTCCTTGCAAATTTAGTGGCTGAATTCACGGAGCCTCAACTAGAAGAAGTAACGCTTATGTCAGACATGGGTGAAAAATCAGTTGGCAGAATCTCTCAGCAAGACCCCTCCCGTTGGGAAGTGTATGTAGATGGTGCGGCCAATCAAAAAGGTTCTGGAGTGGGGCTAGTGTTGATATCCCGCGAGAAAATTGTCATCGAAAAATCGTTAAGGCTAGATTTCTCAGCAACGAATAATGAAGCGGAGTATGAGGCCCTATTGATGGGAATGGCTATGGTCCGGAGAATGGGAGGAAAGTCCGTGGAGCTGTTCTCGGACTCAAGGTTAGTCGTAGGTCAAGTACAAGGCGAATTTGAGGCGAATGACGAAAGAATGTAGGGGTACCTAAGCCGAGTTAGATGTCTGCGGTCGGAGTTTGACTCTTTCAGTTTGCTGCATATTCCCAGAAGTGGTAATTCACATGCAGATTCCTTGGCGATGCTTGCTACCTCCTCGGCGCAAAATTTACCGAGAACCATCCTCGTCGAGGACTTGCATGGGCCCACAGAGGCAAAAAGAGAGGTAATGCAGGTTCACCAAGTCCAGGCCGAGCTCTGCTAGATGGACCCTATAACTAAATTCCTAAAAGACGGTGTATTGCCAGAAGAGAGGGTGGAAGCTGACAAAGTTCGGAGGAAGGCGACCAGATTCTGGTTGTCCGAGGATCAGAAATTATACAGACGCTCCTATTCGGGACCATATTTGTTGTGCATACATCCCGAAACATCTGAGCTACTGCTGGAAGAGCTACATGAAGGAATCTGTGGGAGCCATACTGGAGGCAGATCCTTGGCCCACCGAGCCCTCACCCAAGGCTATTGGTGGCCAAACATGCAGAAAGAGGCCCACGAGTACGTTAAAAAGTGTGATCAATGTCAGCGTTTCGCCCCAAACATTCACCAGCCAGGGGGAACTCTCAATCCGCTATCTAACCCATGGCCTTTCGCCCAATGGGGCCTAGATATCGTGGGACCATTCCCTAAAACTGCGGGAAACAAGAAGTACCTTCTGGTTGGTACAGACTATTTCACCAAGTGGGTCGAAGTAGAGCCGCTGGCCAACATTAGAGACGTTGACGTTCAAAAGTTTGTGTGGAAGAACATTGTCACTCGGTTTGGAATTCCTCACACTCTCATCTCGGACAATGGCTTGCAGTTCGACAGCAAAGCATTCAAGAGTTATTGTAGCGAGTTAGGGATCATAAATAGATACTCCACGCCTGCCTACCCCTAGGGTAATGGGCAAGCAGAAGCAGTGAACAAGGTCATAGTGAATGGCTCGAAGAAGAGGCTAGATGACGCGAAGGGCAAATGGGTAGAAGAACTACCACATGTGCTTTGGGCTTACAGAACTACACCTCGCAGGTCTACTGGAGAGACCCCCTTCTCAATGACCTATAGAGCTGAAGCTGTCATACCTTTGGAAACTGGATTCCCAACCTTGAGGACCAGTTCCTTCAGTCCGACTAGCAACGATGAACAGCTAGAAAGGAGTTTAGACCTAATTGATGAAAGGAGGGAGAGTGCCATGGTTCGGCTGGCATATTATCAACAAAAGCTCAGGCAGGGCTACGACGCTAATGTAAGGCTACGGCCTCTAGAACCTGGTGACCTGGTGTTGAGGAAAGTTGTGGGTACTGCAAAGAACCCAGCTTGGGGAAAGTTAGGACCCAATTGGGAAGGGCCATATCGCATCACTTCAGGAGCTGGCATTGGGGCGTACTTCCTGGAAGATCTGGATGGTCATGTAATACCACGTTCTTGGAATGTAAATAACCTCAAAAGGTACTATTATTAGTCGATCGTTTTCTTCAATTAATATGCTGGTTCTGCATATCCTACTGTTACCGTTTCTTAAATGTTTAAACTTAAATCCAATCATGCCTGTAGTCCTCGGACCAGATGATTTGAGTTAGTTAACACTGTTACCGTTTCTTAAGTGTTTAAACTTAAATCCAATCATGCCTGTAGTCATCGGACCAGATGATTTGGGTTAGTTAACACTGTTACCGTTCCTTAAGTGTTTAAACTTAAATCCAATCATGCCTGTAGTCCTCGAACCAGATGATTTGGGTTAGTTAACACTGTTACCGTTCCTTAAGTGTTTAAACTTAAATCCAGTCATGCCTATAGTCCTCGGACCAGATGATTTGGGTTAGTTAACACTGTTACCGTTCCTTAAGTGTTTAAACTTAAATCCAGTCATGCCTGTAGTCCTCGGACCAGATGATTTGGGTTAGTTAACACTGTTACCGTTTCTTAAGTGTTTAAACTTAAATCCAGTCATGCCTGTAGTCCTCAAACCAAATGATTTGGGTTAGTTAACACTGTTACCGTTCCTTAAGTGTTTAAACTTAAATCCAGTCATGCCTGTAGTCCTCGGACCAGATGATTTGGGTTAGTTAACACTGTTACCGTTTCTTAAGTGTTTAAACTTAAATCCAGTCATGCCTGTAGTCCTCAGACCAGATGATTTGGGTTAGTTAACACTGTTACCGTTCCTTAAGTGTTTAAACTTAAATCCAGTCATGCCTGTAGTCCTCAGACCAGATGATTTGGGTTAGTTAACACTGTTACCGTTCCTTAAGTGTTTAAACTTAAATCCAGTCATGCCTGTAGTCCTCGGACCAGATGGTTTGGGTTAGTTAACACTGTAAATTGTAACACTGATACAATTAACACCATTACTGTTCCTTAAGCTACAATTAAACCCCTCAGTTAAAACCCTGCTCTGCACGCTCACACGAAAGCCTCTGAAATGTTCGTCACTCATCTCCCTTCCTTTTCAACTGTTGAGTAACCTACTCTCTTCGGCATTGATCTAAATTATTGGCCTTATTGTCATGACAGCATGTTTGAGTTTGCCTTTACTACTGTTAGCATATGGTTCAAGTTGTTTGCTGTAATAGAGAGATTTACAATTTAAACAACAAGCGTATTGAAAGCAAAAGATAGAATTTCATTAATTTGAATAAAAAGGTTTACAAGCTCTTATAAAAAAAAAAAAAACAAACAAACAAACAGATAACAAAACATTCTACTAAACTAAAATTGTTTACAACTACTAAGTAAAAACTGGCAGCCACGTCAAATCTACGTCTGAGCAGCGGAGGGATCAGTTACTTGGCTGGATTGGGCAGCAGCAAGGTTTGGGACTTGTTCATCTTTTTCTTTTGCACCCGCAGACTCTTTGCTTGCTTCCACAGGGGCAGGAGGGACCTGGCTGGCTGGAGGATGCTCCTCGGCTTTTGAGAGTACATGGATCTCTGGATCATAGTATGTACTCCCAGGCAACCTCAATGGAGAGTCTGCAGGAACTCCAGTAGCATCTAAAGCCTTGACCCATGTGATGTCGCAATAGTCTCGGCCAACCACAGCAAACTGCTCGGTGAGGCTGAGTTGGGTCTCCTCCACCCCCAACGTATAAGCTGCCTTCCTCTCGGCCTCTACTGCTTCCTTGGCTAATTGAGCATTCTTTTCAGCCAGTAGGGCAGCTTCTCTGGCCTTTTTAAGCTCATCTCTGAGCCCTTTTACCAGCTCTCTCTCTGTGGCCAAGTTGATCTCGGTCATATGTAGCAGTTTGCGCTGCTCCTCGGCCTGCTTTTCAGCATTTTTTAGGCCGGCGTCGAGGCTGTTCCGCTGGTTGGTCATATCTTTGAATTGCTCGGATAAATGAGCATATTCTTCCTTCAGACTGCCCAGGGATTTTTCAGCCTCGAACCGAGAGTGGGCCTCCGCTTGGACTTCGGTGTAGGCCGTTTTGTTCCATTCCTCGGCCACGTAGATTTGCTGTGTAACCTACATAATGGAAACTCCGAGTATAAGGCATAAAAAATATATATATTAAAAAGGCTCAGCGATTTAACCTAGCAGACTAAGCCCACTTACCATGGCTATATCCCTCTTAAGGGATAGAAAGAATTCCTGCTGGTTGAAGCGCCTGTAGGACTCCATATCGTGGGGTAGGAGGAGTGGCTGCTCCAAGGCCTCAGCAACGAAGCCTGCCCTTCCCCCATCATAGTTCCTGAGGGAGGTGTCCCAAGGGATCGGAGCGCCATCCAACTCCAACCTCGGACACCATATGCGAGGTCCTCCTCGGCGGACGTCTGCCAAGACGGCCTCGTCCCGGCTCTCAATAGACGAGCCCCTTCTACTCCGGCGGTCTCTTGCCACCTTCTATTGCTTGTTTGTTTTAGGTGGCACCACCACCACCTCCCTCTCCTTAGTTTTGAGGGGCCTCTTCTTCCTCAGGTCCGGTACGGGCTTTAGGCCGGGGCCAGGGACCTGAGGTGATGGCGAAGGCAGATTCACCACTGGTTGAGAAGTCCCAGTGCCTTTTGGCTTGAGCTTCTTCCCTCTGCTCTTCATTAGCGCCCTTAAGTCTGCCATATCTTCCTCTTCCGAAGAGACTTCAGGAATGGCAGTCACCAGAAGGGGTGGATGGGCACTGGAATGCCTGTCAACCTCCTCTTTGGAGTCCGAGGATGGAATAACTTGTACCCCGCCTGAAGCTTCTCCTCTAAACTGAAATTTGTCTATTTGCTCTTCTAGTGAGAAGGTCGAAGAGCCAAACCTTTCACCTGCAGCTTTCGGTTCAAGGGGGACTTGGGCAACTGGTTGGGCGAGCAGTGGTACACCCCGTGGGTTAGGGTGTGGCACTGGCGAAAGGTCGTGTGGTGCTAAGAAACCTTTCCAAGCAACGTCTATTCGATTGAGGCGGTGATCCCCTTGTGTTATAGCGTTGCTGATCGGTTGACAGTCTTTCTTCTTCATCTCATACCCGACAATAAGTGGAGCCGACTGCAGCTGCCCGTCCTCACTTACAAAAATCTTTGATCTTAACAAATAGTTGAGGGCGGCAGTATTAGTAAGGCTGAGCCGATGAGAAACACGGTTCCTATCTGTTAAAAATCACAACAAAACTTTATTAGAAACTCATAAACAATAACACAGAATTAAAAATTGTTAAAGGGGCGGGAATCCTAAGCCTACTGTTAGTGAACCTAAATCTAGCATGTCCCACCTGGCTCTCCTAGCTTGGTTGGACAGTGGGGACCGTCATGCCATGTGCCTGAGACGATCACGTAATCATCTTTCATCCCTTTGTTGGACTTGGGGAGGCAGGAGATCGGTCTAACCTCATCGGACCGGGATTTGAGATAGTATCCTGCCCCTTGTTGGCTATGGCACTCATACATGTGCACCACATCAAGCCAGGTGAGGCCCAAGTCTAAATGGCGGTTCAGATCCTCAACCGCTCCTAGGATCCTAAACATATTAGGCGCGCACTGGTCCGGACTAATCCTATGGTTCCTAAGATAGTTAGTGGTGATGGGACCCATAGGGATGGTCATCCCTCCTTCTAGGAAGGCGATGAGGGGAATAACCACTTCGCTCGTCTTCCGATCCGTTAGTATTTTCTCTGGGGAGCAATACCTCACATCCACATTTTGGGGTATGTGATATGCGGCCCTAAACGCCTCCATTTGCTCAGGGCCATCTACCAGGTACTAGAGTTTCCCCATGACGCTTAAATAGAAAATGACGGGCCGAAGAGAAAACTAAAAGATTTGATGGACGACGACTTACGAGAACTAGGTCGGAGAAAGATTTGCTAGCTCGTAGAAAGATTCGTGAAGACTCTGGGGAAGATTGGAATCGATGACTGAGAAATGTGGACGAAGTCGCGTGCTTGTTCTTGCTGGAGTGTTTGAAAATTTGCGAAAGTAAGGAAGAAATGACTTCTTCTGAGGATTTATACTGGGTCACGTGAAGGGGCGGAAGTTATTTCGCCCAAACCCCGGGGAAGAACCACATCCGTCAGATCAATCATTCACCGTTGGATACAAAGGACAAAGTGCCACCTGGTGCAATTAATGCAACGCCTTGGGAATATGAAAACCGTAGCGGCAATGATGAAGCGCTTATAACTGTGCCCACACACATGCCAATTCAAATACGTGGCTGTTCTCAAGCTTTTTTCTCCGTGGCAAGTCAAAATCACACTTTTTCCCTTCGGATGCGAGGAAAAATTGAGATTTTTAGGGGCTATTGTGGGGGGTAAAAGCTCAGATCTACCAATTGGACCTGGGGCCCTATTCTTTAGATTACTTTAAGTCCGAAGAGTAGTAATGGGCTGGGATAGTGTTCACCTAAGGGCAACGGACCCAAAGATGGCTAAGAAGCATAATCCGAAGAGGTCACCCTTTGTCCGAAAAGGTTCTACTCCTCGGATACGAATAGTTCTGATCAAATAAACTTACAGAAGGCCCGAATGCCCTTCCTGGTAATGTTGGTGGCAGAGATAAGCTCTGGGCACTCCTGGGGATGATAAGGATGAAGAAATATTTCAAGAAAAAGCTGTCACCACCGCATTTAATGCCCTGCAGCAATTTCTCTGGCCGCATTTATGTGGAGAAGACCCCTGAACAGTGCAACTTCACCTACCGCCACTCCCAAGAAGCTAAAGAAGATGCTTGATGTGACCTACACTCAAGTATGTTAGAAGATGGAGGATAAGTGGAGGGTTAAGATGATTAGGAAAGAGGCTATATAAATAAGGAGAGCCCCTGATAGAAGGGGGTTCGGAGAAAGAGAGAAAGAAGAACAAAAATTACTTTACTGTAGCTCTGGAATCTGTAACCTAAGTACATTCAATAAAATTCCTTTTCGGACCTCAAATCCTTCATGGTTTTTACGTGATTGCATGTTAGATTATTTTCCTATATTGCAGCCAACTTTTGTTTAATCCATATCCAGCACAGTTCTTTCACCCACGCTTTACAAATTTATTGGTTTGGATTTGTTGGGCTCATATTCCACACTTTGTGGGCTTGGGCTACGAAAACAGACCCTACAATAGCTGTTTCAATTCTCGAGAAAATGTTTTCAAAAATGAATGGCTTAATGTAAGCACACATTGATCGGATCCTCAATAAAATAATGCACATAAGTACATAACATACACCCATTTTCAATATCACATGCTTTTATTCAAGCTAGGGTATGGAAGTGACGCTTTTAGCAATGCAATAGAGGATTTTCAACTTACAACTTTCAAAACTCAATGCCAACTTCGTTTCATTAAAATAGCAAAAAAGAAAATTCCAAATCCCAATATTACGTAAGTGGTTGAGAACTTTGTAGTTTGTAACTTTTTCTTTTTTTTTTGAAAGTATATGTTGGAGGATGAGAAACTGAGGACAGGAATGAGTGAGAATAGGTCAACACTATATATCACACGCTTTTATTTATGTGGGTTTCTATAGTTTGATTATTTATTTATTTATTTATGAAAAGTAAAACTTTATTACAGAAACTGAACAAACTACAACCCAAACCAGCCTCCTCCAAAACAATATGAGCAAAACTAATAGGTAATTACCTAGGCTAACAGCAATAAAAATAATGATGGTAAATAAGAGACCATTTAGCAAGGTTAAGGTAAAACATACATTACAAACATTACAACTTTAACAAAATCAAAAAGTATCCAAGGGACTTTATTTGCAAAAGCTTTAAGTGCATAAAACCGGCTTGTAAGAGAATGATGTCCAAGAGTTTATATACACGTGGTTAAACTTACACCTAAATCATGTGGATACTTGAATCATAACATACAACCATGCTTCACAACCTACTTCTACGAAAGCTCACTCTATCGACACTAACTCGATGCAGTCCTTTTTTCTTTTGGAAAACTTCACTCACCTATCAGTTATTCAATAACTTAGTAAGATATTTTAATCTGGCTTCTAAGTCATCCTTGATGGGAATATACACAAAATTATCAAATCTGTGAGATGCAAAAACAAAAGAAAAATATACGCCAAGGAAAAATAATCATATACAAGAAAGTATTTACATGGTTCGGCAATTTGCCTACGTCCATGGAGTTAATGAGGTTCTTTTCGCAGTTGGAGCGGAAGCAGGGTGTGTGTAATTGAAGCCATTTCACAAATGTGCAAGGACGGTATATTGCACCAAGCAAGCCCATAAAGCCCACACAAATGATCTTAGAAAAGGCCCAACAAATGAGTATTATTGCCAATGGTGCTAGACAACGATGAGGTGCGAGGTTCCCATGGAGGATAAAAGACATGCAAGATTGCACGTGGAGGCCCATGGATGATGTACTAGTGAAAGGAAAGGCTTATTAGGCAAGGGGGAGAGGGGGTGAGTAGGACTTGTTTATAGCCCATAGAGAGGTAGGGACTCACACGTGAGAGGGAGATTGTTGGGTATACACATGTGAGTGAAGTCCCACATTGAACAATGATGAAAAAAATGAGTGGTTAATATTATATAATTGAGCACATACCTATTGGGCTTTGGCCTTTTGGGTTAAAGTGTATATCTACATGTTATATTAATTACTCACAGAAGTTTCCCAAAGTGTTTATCTTCCCAACAAGTGGTATCAGAGCCCATGGTAGTGTGGGACAAAGGAGGCAAGGTTCCCAAGGTGTATCTCCCCATCAGCCCTGAGATTTGACCACAAAGTCGCAACTCATTTGATCCTACACTTAATGAGCTAAACATTCAAATTGCCTATAATGTTGATTTAAAATCTAGATATTAATGCCTATTTTCTCCTCTTTTACAACATCTGTTGCATTTGCAGCATCAAAACCACATACCTAAACATACTTCAAAAGCCCAAGGTTATTTTTTGAGAACTTAGTAAAGGCAAAAAAAAAAAATCTAACATCATTTGTTAATCACTTACCAAGAAAATTCATGCAAGCATCATAATTATTTACTTTGTCACCAAAAGGAACTTGTGCATGATCAAACCCAACATCCATTTACCTACAAGAAATTATAATGATTTGGTGTGTTATCTATGATTCTATGTCATTGAATTACATGAATAAAATACATATCAACCTCAGGGATCCAATCAACCATAGTATCCTTGTTTTGACAGGATTTGTCCATCATACTGTAAAAAATACCAAAAAATAAACCAATTCAAATAAGCTGAAATTGAATATTTCTTCAAAAATACACTCAAACTAAATATCAAACCAATTCTAATATACTCAAACTGTGCTAAAAAATGAACAAACAATAAACAAAATTAGAGAGAAATTTAGAACCCCCATGATTGCTTTGCACATTCGATCAGATTTGCGTTTGGCGTTGGCTTAAAAAACCAATTTTTTTTACTATTTAGTTTATTTTTGCTACTATTCAGCTTATTTTTGCTATTATTATGGGTCTCACTGCACTTTTTGATACTATTCAGGGGTCCCACTATACTATTTCAGCTACCTTTTAGCTTTATCTATAGTACTTTCAGTAAAAAAATTTTAATTTTAGCTAAATAAGTTGTTTTCAAATGAACTCTTACTAAAACAATAGTGATTAGTATGATCACGTATCTCACATACATTCCTTAGTTTTGTTCGTTATGCATCCATTTTGCACCTAGAAAATCTGGGCCAGTGAGAAACTTCTTGTAGGCTTCTGAGCATTAGCATCCGGTATCTTCAAACTATTCTATTTTACCATCTCAAAAGTTACTTATTTATATTATACTAAACCATTTTACAATTCACTCAACATTCCAACTTTTATTTTAAAATACAACACATTAAAATAATATAAATTATACAATAAAATAATAAAAAATTATCTATCTCACTTCTCTCTAATTTTTATCACTGCCTCTCTGCCACTCTCCCAACAACCAAACAACTTAGTCACTACCACACAACCACCATGCCCACCATTGCCCACCAAAATCTCACCGGAACCAAAAATCCAAATTAAAAAAAAAAAAAAAAAAAAACCCATCGTAAACCCAGTAAACCCATTTTTAAAAAAAAACAACAACAAAACAACTAGTCACCACTATGCCACCACTACCCACCAAAATCCCAATCACAAACCCAGCAAATCCATAGAAAATAACCAAAAACCCAATCACCACCACGACACCACCACGCCCACAACGGCACTACCACACCCACCACGCCAACCTAAACCAACCAATCCAAATCCAACCTAAACCCCATCGGAATCCAAAATCCAACCACCTGAATCTAAAATCCAACCCATCCAAACCTAAAACCCACACCCACCTCTACACGACCAATCAAAACCCACCAACCTCTGCCACCACGTCGATCTCCACCATTGCACAACCCACCGATCAAAACCCACTCACCTCTGCCACCACCCACGCCGATCTCCACCATTGCACAACCCACCCTCCTCTACCATGACCCACCCGATCTCACCACGCCGTGACCACGCCGATATCCATCATAACCTAGTCACCACCACACGATCTCAACACCACGACCCACACGCCCCACGATGAACTCCATGCAAAATGGCCCAACCCAGCTCTACTGGCAAGCTTTGAACAAAAGAGAGAGAGAGATACGTGAGAGAGGGAAAGAAGACTGAGGACTGAAAGAGAGAGAGAATCAGAGAAAATATGATATGGAGAAAGATAGAGAATGTGGATGATGAAGAGATGAGTGGGAGATGGAGAGAGAAAATATTAATTTTATATTATACCATCTGCTATAGTACATTCATAGAAATAAGATGACACTGTAGCAAGATTGTAAAAAAGTTTACAATTGGGAGCCTGGGTAATGCATTTTTTTTGTACTTTGATGCTAAAATATACAGTTAGAAATTGAAAAGAATATGGAAGGACACCCAAAGTGAGCATATCCCTCTGTATATCTCAGGATAATTGTAACATCTAGAAGTTATAGAGTAATAGTTTGAACCGTTACTTTACCCCACTAACCCACTATCCCACTCAATATTAATGGAGTAGTGTGTATATAAACACCAGGGGTGGTACCCATTGTACAAAACGAATTCTGCATTTCCCTCATAGTGTTTACAGAGTGTTGTAAGGCTCTTAGGTCATGGGTTATGTTTGCATCACTCTAGTAGTGTGCAACACTGTCGGAGAAACATTTTTGGTTCATGGGTTATATAGACTAGAATTCAGAACGTGTTTGAATAGCTAGTTTGTGTTGAGGCTGGCTCTAGACAATGTTGAACAATCACAAAACTCCTGCATGATCATCAGTTTAGGTCAAAAGATGTATGCTGAAAAACCGATTGTTTATATTCTGCTACAAAGTCTCTATTTCTTACATTGGTATCAGAGCATTTATAGGCTGTTCTCGATGTCATATGCATATATGATTAGTTCTAAATGCATTTTATGTTTTTGTAATATGTTATGAAATTTTATGCACCTCACATGGCCTTCAATGGCAAATTTTGATTCTAAGCATTTCGTGCCTTGAAATTAATATATGTTGTTTATATTACATGTATTAATATATGCCTTAAGTGTCATAGTAAATCTCTAAGTGTGCCATGAGATATAGTTTGACAAAACTTAAAACACCAAAACTTTAAGGACAAAACTGCTCTTATATGATTTCTATTTGCAAAATATGATTTCATATTATGAATTTGTATGTTATAAACTTTAAATCGATATGTGCTAGGTTTGAAATGAAATAGATATAAACCTTTGAAGTTCTTGTCTTAAACTCGTTTTTTACCGAAAGATAACTGATACTGGAGGTTGAAGACAACCACGTGGGCCTGTGGCAGTGACACTTTTAAGGCCTAAAGTGACACCCACCACACGTGTAATAGTAATACCCACCACACTTTTGAAAGTAGTGTAAATGTACGGCGCCTATGTGCCACATTTTTTTTTTTGGGATCCTTGTCTCTTGTGAATTGTTTTTTAAATAAGCCTACTACATCGAACATACCAAGTTATTAAAAAAAAAAAAAAACAAAAAAACCAGTTATAACATTTAAAAGCATGACAACGTGAATATGCTTTTGAATAGAAATTAAATTATGTAAAGATAGGGTGTAAAACTCATGTTTTACACCTTACACCCTATTCAATAAATGATTGTTATATCAGCATTTTACTTAAAATTTAATACATTCTACCACACCTAATAACATCTCGATAGATTCTCAATTTTGTTGGATTTATATATGAGTATTAGAATTGATTAAGTGTGATTGTGTTTATTCTTAAATATGTAAAAAGATGATGTGGCATGTTGGGATTGGAGGGATAAAACATGGGTTTTACACCACGTTCTTATAGAATTTAATTTGTTTTGAATAATGTTTTTAGTTTAAATAACATGAAGATGAAAGATTCATTATTCTTAGATTTAAAGAGCTGCTGCATTTTACTTATGATGATACAAATTCTGGTTGTGGATATATTTTTAAGAAATATTTGTATGAATATCAATCGATATTGGGACATTCTTAAATGCCATGGAATTGATATAATTTCTAAATTGTTTAATTTCATGATTATTTCTTAGTGAAATATGGTATAAAAATATTTACACAACGTTAAATATTATATTTAACGCAACAAAGCAATAATTATTTCCTAGTGAAATAATGGCATGCCTATGTGATTTGTTCTCATGAGTTTAAATTGTGATAGCATGTTTGCCTTAATAGACAATGGATAATATTGGTGAATTATTTTCAATACATTTTTTTTTTTTTTAAATATCTTTAGAATTGAAATATGGAATAGTGGGAGTATGGTTGAGTTGCATTATCTTCCATACATGTTTTTACACGAATAGATTAAAATCAATCTTAGTAATAAACACTAATGGCACAAGAGATAATTAAGAACTTAGCGAATTTTCGATCTTGCGATGTATGTTGATTCTCTAAGTTTATTTTAGATCGGATGTCAAAATTTTTGAAATAAGTGTGTAATATCCCATTTGTGAAATTTTGTAGTGAAATGGCTTCCAAGGGTCTAGTTGCTGACCTTAATAAAGGAGAGAAACTGGATGGTGAAAATTACAAGATTTGACACCGCAAAATCCAATATGTGCTAAATAAGCAAGAGGTCTTGGAGACTTTGACTCATTCATTGAGTAAACCCGATGAGGGAAGCACTGAGCAACACTAATCTGATCTTGTTGCCTATGAAAGTTGGAGCAAGAAAGATTTGTGTGCTCTCTTTACTATGTTGAGCAGCATGCATAATGATTTGATTGGTGAATTTGAGCAGCCTACAATTGCGGAAGACATGTGAAAAGCTCTGAAACTACGATATGAAGGGACATCAGCCACTAAACTGCGTGGCTTAACAATGAAATTTGATTCATATAAGATGCACTCTAAACATAAGATGAAGCAGCATCTTAGGGTGATGTCCTCCATGATTCGAGAGCTTAAATCAGCTAGAAAAAAATCTTACGGACGAACAAAAAGTCCAGGGAGTGATTCGTTCACTACCAAGTTCATGGGAGACAATGTGTCAAAAATTGACACATAATGAGAACATCAAAACATTTGATGATATGGCTCGTCACTTGGAACTTGGAGCTGAGCGCCTTGAAGTAGCCAAGCCGATTAGTTTTGTGCACATGGTTGAAACTAGCTTGCGTAAGGCATCTAGGCCTAAATGCAAGCAACCTTGATAGGCCATAAACTGAATGACCCTTTGTGATTAAACCAATTAATTAATTAGCCAAGTTATTAATTAATCAATTTAACATGCAAACGCGTGGTAGCACAAACAAATCACCAATAAACTAATTATGTAGTGGAAATTAAATGACACGGTAATTTGTTTACGAAGGGGGAAAACTCTTACGGCAAAAACCCCACCGGGTGATTTTCAGATCACCACTCCCGAAACTCCACTATTATCACAACAAGCGGTTACAAGTAAAGGAATCCCAAGTACTTTACCAACCTACAGTTGAACCCTTACCCCAATATCCAATTGGACTTGTTCTGTAGTGACAGTTCCCCCTTTTTGTTGCACGGCTCCCAAGTACGTGACTAACCAATGCGTGAATCCCCGTACGTGACTTCAACACCAACTGAAAGAGAGGTTGGCTACAAAGTTCTTCAGTTCATCCTACACGATGAAGATCAAGAAGATGCTTGGTCACAAAACCCAAATGTGCAAATACACAGCAACTTCTTCAGAAGAGATGAACTAGGGCAAGAACTTCGTCTCTAGTCACAATTTGCTTCAACAGAGTTTTCTCAATGCTTGTGCAACTTGTGAACTGTTTGACGGCCCTTAAAATAATCCTTTTATATGTCTAGGGTTAGGAGAAAAGAAGGCCGAAAGACACATTCACGAATCCCAAGAAATCAAATCAGAATTCTAAATTTCTTAAATCTCGACAGATAGGATGTGCCGAGAAGCTGTCGAGCAGGTCTTTCTTAAGCTTGATAGATGCAGCTGTCGAGCCAATTGTCGAGCTTTAATGAATTTGCACTATCAGCTTGTTTTCTTGGACAGACTCGATGACTTCAACACTTGATCTTGAAACCTTGTTTCTTGAAGTTTTAAAAACACCTAGAACTACCCAATTATAAGTAAAGTGCGTTTTGTCAAAAGATTAGCCAATTACATAAAAGAATGACATATGTTCTTAAACATGTGAAACACATATGTCCTAACAATCTCCCCCTTTGAAAATCCGTGACAAAACCACAACAAACAAATGAACATATGAGAGAAGTCATAAATCACTCAACTCATATTCACTTGTTGAATACAATAAAATCTATCCTAACACAAACCCTTGAAAAACTTTGCAAGAAAGAGTTTATGTTGAGTAAACCTTGACAACCTGTATTTCTGAAACACTTTTAAACAAAACTCATCAAGGCATCTTGTGTGAAAAAAAAAAAAATAGATTGCATACAAATATAAGAAACATGTGTATAAAGATAGAGAAAATACAACACATGTAGAGATAGTTGAAAGAAACATATATCCACATATAGAGAAAATAAGTACAATGTATGTAAAACTGGTCACAAGACCTCATATATAAGAACAATGTATCTAAAAGGTAAGAAAAGAAAAGATACATCAAGTCCTCATTACATCCCTCAAGTATCAACAGTATCAACACTCCCCCTAACAAAAATGTCCTAGACTAACTCTCCCCCTAAGATAACTACTCTCATATCCCAAAACTACTCCCCCTTTTTGTCACGAGTGACAAAGGGTAGAGTGTCAAGTAGACATCTCATTAATAGAGCTAGCATCTCCATCATCATCATCCGAAACATCATCATCCTCGTCATCATCATCCTCAGAATTAGAAACCGCTGGAGGAGGTGGTGAAGGAGTAGCCTTAGGAGCAAAACCACCCATGGTCGCCTGCCGTCGTGCAATACGACCAACACGAATATTCACCTGATACAACTTGGTGAAGAGTGTATCAAGGTGAGCATCCATGCGCTGCAGCTGCACCATGATGTCTCCAAGTGAAACATCACTCATAGAGGAAGAAGGAGCTGATGTAGATGGAGCAGATCGGGATGGAGCTGAACGGGAGGGAGGAGTGGAATCCTGCTGTCGTAACCTAAACTGAGCCTCACTACGTTTTACGGTAGCGGCATCTATGGCACACATGAAGGTGAAATGGTCGGACACAGGAAAAGGAATGAAAAAATGGCGTAGAATCCTCATGATAGCAGAAGGAAAGATGAGCTTATCATGGGTCGCCGCATCCAAATGAACATCTATAATAGACAAAATGAAATGAGAAGGAAAATCTATGGTAAGATGCTCAAGGAGGGATAACAAAAATTGAGCACGAGGCTCTGTGATGGAGTTGTAGTGAGAAAGCGAATGGAGTACAAAAGTCATCACCATGTTTAAGAATCTAGGACCTTTAGCAAAAGGCTGACATGATGTGTACTGACGCTCACCCCACTCCGAAGGGCGCTCACAGAAAGCAAATATGAGCTCATCCTTGGACACAGTCCTTAGACACTCACAAGAAGGATAGTCAAGAAACTCTATCCTAGGAATCCTAAGCACATCCGCAACAAGCTGCAGTGTGAAAGGGATGCGCGTACCTCAATCGCGAGTGAAAAGGTTAGGTACTGAACGATCAATCTCGTATATATTGGAGTAAAACTCCTAAATGAGCACTAGAGGACATGTGACCGGGACGTCACACAGTGACTCCCATCCCCTACTGTGAATGATAGAGGGAATGTCAGTGTCGGTGAAATCTGCCAAAATGACTTGGCATTCCGAATGAATACTTCTTCTAGAAAAGTTCTCCGAAAATGCCTTGTGGGCATCATCATCATGGAACCAAAGACTACGAGGATTAGAATCAGAAGATGAATAAGCTCCAGAACGCAGAAGGTTCCGAGCTGGAGTAGATTTATGCTTAGGTGTCACAGACACTACTAACGTAAACAGAATGAGAGAGAGAGAAAGAAAGAGACAATCAGAAAAGTCCCAAAGCAATTCAAATATATCAAATATATTGAATAGAGAGTATGTATGCATGGGGACGCATGAACATGTGACATGCAAAAGAAATTTCATCATGGGCTCAGCCTAATCCAAACCTACCAGCACACAAACATAGTACACACATCTAAACGCATGAAAATACCATTCTAATGCAAATGTCATGCAATGCATGACATTTTGAACACATTTAAATGAAAACCCATCCTAAAATTTCAAGAAAAACTCATTAATTTTGAAAAACCCCAAAATTTTTCAAACACCCCAAAACCTAAGATTCAAAACATGAAATGCATGAATAATGAAGGAAAAAGAGATCATACCAAGTGATTTGAAGCAAGGAAGGGCCGAAAATCACGTGGGTTAAAGGTTTTGAGTGAGAAAACTGAGTTTGGGAGGTGAACAGTCGCGGATAGATCAAGAGAGATCGAGAAATGAGAATGGGATCACGAACAGAGCTTATATAGGAACCTCAGTAAATCTCGACAGATGAGGTATCGAGAGGTGTCGAGCCATCTGTCGAGAAAATGCACGTCGACAACTGTAGGTGTCGAGGAGGTATCAAAGAATGAACACCAGAACCAAGAACAGAAGCTCGATCAATCCACCAGGTGTCGAGAAGGTATCGAGGAGACAGAAACTTTCTCAATCAATCCACCAGGTGTCTAGGAGGTATCGAGATTGTGATAAAGAAAAGCTTAAGAAGTTCGACAGATAGCTAGATATCGAGGAGGTGTCGAGCTTGCTTTTTAAAACAGTTTTTCTAGAAGTGAAAAACACAAACATGAATGCAATCCAACATGTACCTCAATCAATGATCCAATCAACATATTAAGCTCTCAAAATCATCTCTCATCAAACATTTTAAGCACATAGATCCTCAGAAACACACACACTAAACAAGTCTAACCAATTTTATTTTTCAAAAACATGTCAAGACAGTTTAGTGAGCATACATTAACACATGTAAAACACTTGTGATGGCCAAATCATATTGGACCTGCACATGTATCAAGAGTAGCAAAGAATATTGCGTGTTGTGTGTGAAAAAAACATCGCAAGATTGCATATGTGTATACATGTTATGACGATCTGAGATATGAGAAAATAACTTTAACTCACACACAATCATAACTGTTTGATGGGGACTATCACCTTTGAGGTACATCCTATAACTCCCACATCTCTTAGAAAACACGCTTGCAATCATATTTAAAGCATTTTTATCTCTTTTCTTTTTATTTTCTTTGCATATTTTCTTTTAAGCATATTATGCATGGGCATATAAGAGATAGAAAGAAATACCCAACATGTTAAGTATAGATATTGTACTTTTGCTATGCCGAAACATACGGATGTCTTTGACACTGCACTTTTGCTATGCTGAAGCATACAGGTGTCTATGATACTGCACTTTTGCTATGCAAAAGCATACATGTGTCATATTATGATTGGCAGGCAATAGTGGTGAGATGGTTATTTATGCCTTTCTCTTAGGATTTTTTAGTCCTACCCATCAAAAAGAGTGATATGAGTGTTAAGTTCAAGAGATGACTTAATCTTACTCATCACAAACAAGAGCCACAAAGCTCACTTGCTTAGTTGTGCATAGAGATGCTCATCTAAGTTACAAAGAATACAAAATTTAGAAGACTTTGTTTCAATGGCCATCTAAGGTACACAAGTACCAATGTACACAAAACACATGCTGTTTTTGTATTTTTCAAATTTTCAATTTTTTTATATTAAAAACAAAATAAACAAAACTGAAAATAAACAAACAAAAACATGTTATCAAAGCAAAGCATAAAACTAGACTGACTCAAAAAAAAAAGATGCAAAACACACAAGTAATGCAACAAACAAAAACAAGAAGATAGAAGAAAGTGATAAAATCACTTAGAGCCCTTTTTCTTCCACACCTTGGAAGAACATTTCCTTTGATTAAACCCTTAAACCGGTGGTGAGGGGGAAGAATTGAAACTGTTCAAGTTCGAAAGGAACATGAGGGCTTTTAGAAGATCTCCAAGAGGAGCAAGAGAGGATTGAAGCTGATTTTGGCTTCCATATGCTATCATGCCGTTGCTCTGTTGAGTGGCTAGCCACTTGTAGCAATTTGGTCGAGTATAACCAATAGCTCCACAATGATGACAAAGATGCTGCTTCTTCTGGTTTGACTTTTGAGAGTTAGCCTTCTTAGCCCTAGGGTTTTTAATATCTTTCTTATCCTGTTTAGGGGGTGCTCCTAAGATAGATTTACCCTTGTCTAGGTTCTCACTAGCTAATTCAGTTTTAACATCAGTGTTTTCAATTCTAGTATTATTAGCAGGAGAAACAAAAACAGTAGCACTAGTAGAAGCAGTATTAGAGGAAGAAAGACCATACCCTAAACCTGTTCGATCTGAAGCAGATTTCTGATTGCTTAGCATCTTATCAAGCTTTGCACTTGAAGTCCTCTCCAATTGAGCTCTGACTTGAAATAGCTTCGCTTCAAGCTTCTTGGTCTTCTCAGCTAAGAAATTGTTCTCAAACCTCAGTGCACCAATTATTTGATTAGCTTCATCAAACTTTGTGGAAAGCTCTTCACGATCAAGTTCCACATCATTGAGCTTCTTGGTGGCCAGCCTATACAATTTCTCATGCTTCTCAAAGAGTTTGTATAGTTTCTCACAGGCTGAATGGTTATCATCTTGATCATCCATCTTCTCACATTTAGAATCCACCAATTCTTCTTCTTCTTCCACTTCATTAACAATCCCTTCAGTAGGATTGACTATGGCAGTGAAGGCATTTAAGATTCTGTCATCCTCATTATCGGAATCATCTTCAGACTCAGTGTCACTCAAGGTTGCAGCAAGTGCCTTACTCTTCCCTATGAGATATGTGGGGCATTCATGCTTCATGTGACCAAATCCATGACATCCAAAGCACTTTGGTCCTGCAGGAACAGTGTACTGACCGCCATCCTTAGCATCCTTTTTCCCTTTGTCTTGCCCCTTAGACTAAAAGGAACTGGGTTGTCTGCGGTCCTTATCGAAGCTCCTTCCATTGGCATTCTTCATAAACTGCTTGAACTGCCTTGTAATGTAGGACTTCATCTTGGAATCTTCATCATCGAAAGACTCATCTGTGTCACTGCTCTTTGCCTTCAAGGCCATGCTCTTGCCTTTACTAGTCTTGCCAATTCTGGTCAACCCTAGCTCATAGGTCTGCAAGTTTCCAACCAGCTCAGTCAAAGGAATCTTATCAATATCCTTTGATTCTTCTATTGCCGTAATCTTAGTATGGAATCTCTCGAGTAGAGATCTGAGCACTTACCTTACAATCTTGGGTTCAGGAATGGTTTCCCCAAGATTGAAAGCAGAGTTCACTATGTCCTTGAGCTTGGCATAGAACTCATCGAACGACTCATCCTCCTCCATCTTTATTTCTTCAAAGGTTGTAGTGAGCCTCTGAAGTTTTGAATCATTGACAGCCTTAGTACCCTCATAGGTTGTCTGGAGGATGGTCTATGCTTCCTTTGTAGTTTCAGTAGAGGATATCTTCTTGAATTCCTCATTGGTGACTACGCTAAATAGGGCATTCAATGCTCTGCTATTGAAGTTTGCCACCTTGATCTTGGCTTCATCCCAATCGGCCGGCGCTTTCTTTGGCTTGGTCCAGCCAATTTCTACAGCTTGCCACACCTTCTCATCTAAAGACTGCAAGAAAGCTCTCATGCATACTTTCCAGTATGCATAGTTAGTGCCATCAAATAAAGGAGGTATGATTAATGGCTGTCCTCTATCCATGACAAACAGGGGTCAATGGATCAATACAGCAAAGATTAAACCTAATCAGAGTGTGCCTGCTCTGATACCACTTGATAGGCCACAAACTGAATGACCCCTTATGATTAAACCAATTAATTAATTAGCCAAGTTATTAATTAATCAATTTAACATGCAAACGCATGATAGCACAAACAAATCACCAATAAACTAATTATGCAGCGAAAATTAAATAGCACGGTGATTTGTTTATGAATTGGGAAAACTCTTACGGCAAAAACCTCACCGGGTGATTTTCAAGTCACCACTCCCGAAACTCCACTATTATCACAAGCGGTTACAAGTAAAGGAATCCCAAGTACCTTACCAACCTACAGTTGAACCCTTATCCCAATACCCAATTGGACTTGTTCTGTAGTCACAGTTCCCCCTTTTTGTTGCACGGCTCCCAAGTACGTGACTAACCAATGCGCGGATCCCAGTACGGGACTTCAACGCCAACTGAAAGAGAGGTTGGCTGCAAAGTTCTTTAGTTCATCCTACACGATGAAGATTAAGAAGATGCTTGGTCATAAAACCCAAAGGTGCAAATACATAGCAACTTCTTCAGAAGAGATGAACTAGGGCAAGAACTTCGTCTCTGGTCACAATTTGCTTCAACAGAGTTTTCTCAATGCTTGTGCAACTTGTGAACTGTTTGACAGCCCTTAAAACAATCCTTTTACATGTTTAGAGTTAGGAGAAAAAAAGGCCCAAAGACACATTCACGAATCCCAAGAAATCAAATCAGAATTCTAAATTTCTTAAATCTCGACAGATAGGAGGTGTCGAGAAGCTGTCGAGCAAGTCTTTCTTAAGCTCGATAGATGCAGCTGTCGAGCTTTAATGAATTTGCACTATCAGCTTGTTTTCTTGGACAGACTTGATGACTTCAACACTTGATCTTGAAACCTTGTTTCTTGAAGTATTAAAAACACCTAGAACTACCCAATTACAAGTAAAGTGCGTTTTGTCAAAGGATTAACCAATTACATAAAAGAATGACATATGTTTTTAAACAAGTGAAACAAATATGTCCTAACAAACCTGATTACGCTCTTGGACAAGAGAGACCTACTGGGCCACTGCCTAAGAAGGCTAAGTTTTTCAAGTGCAATACTAGAAGAAAGCATGCAAAGGACAAGTCTAAGTTGACTTGTTATAATTGTGGAAAGAAAAGACATTTTGCTCGTGATTACACTAAGCCAAAAAAGGTAACACCTATTCCTACATCTCACCATGTTTTTATAACTAGTCATGTCCTTGTTGCTAATTCTGCTCCTATGTGGACTGTAGACTCAGCAACAACTGAACATGTAGCGAGAGATAGAGTAGGATTTGTGGAGTACCGTCGGATTCATGTTAAGAGTATAGACATCAAGGTGAGAAATGGAGCTAGTGTGGAGGTACTTGGAATTGGTACCTACAAGCTAGAGTTGTGAGGTGGTTGCACTGTGTTGCTCCACAACTTATTGTATGCTCCAGAGATCTGGAAGAACTTTCTTTCCATAGTTACTTTGTTAAGACTTGGTTTCCGGTTTATTTTTTAAAATAATTATGTTTCATTGCATTTGGGAACAGTTTATTATGGTCGTGATTTTATTTCAAATGGTTTTTTAATTTTGGACAATGAATATTATAATAATGATTGTTCAATTTTTTTTACTTCATCTGATAATGCTTCTGATAATTCAATTGTATGGCATGCTAGGCTTGGCCATATAGGGCAAGTGAGGATGAGTAGGTTAGCTAGAGAAGGCCTTATGGGCAATCTCACTAAGGTCACTTTGTCCACTTGTGAACATTGTCTAGTGGGAAAGTAAAAAAGAAAACCGTTTGGAAAAGCAACAAGGGCATCTCTTCCATCGCAACTAATCCACTTTGATATATGTGGTCCAATGAATGTAAGGGCAAGGCATGGAGGTTTCTACTTCATCACATTTATAGATGACTATACACGTTACGGTCATGTCTATTTAATTTCTCATAAATTTGAGGCTTTAGATTGCTTTAGACGATACATGAGATTGGTTGAGAATTAATTAGACAAGAGTATTAAGGCTCTCAGAACTAATCGTGGGCATGAGTATCTATCTGAGCAATTTAAGGAGCTCTGTGATGAAAAGGGAATTTCAAGATAGTTAACGATGTCTTATACACCGCAACAAAATGGTGTGGCAGAAAGAAAAAATCGAACACTGCTAGAGATGGTTAGGTCAATGATGGCACAAACAAACCTACCGATTTCGTATGGGGGGATGTACTTTTGACTGTAACCTATATACTTAACCGAGTGCCCTCTAAATCAGTATCTTCCACACCTTATGAACTATGGACGGGCAAGAAACCTGACTTGAATAACTTGCGGCCATGGGGTTTAACAGGTTATGTTCAAAATACTTCTCATAAATATGGACAGTTAGGGCCTAGACGAAAGAAGTGTATCTTTATAAGATATTATGAGCATTCCAAAGGCTATGTGTTGATAGGTAAACAACCAGATGGAAGTGTGACTGAATTGGAGTCACGTGATGTTGATTTCATTGAAAGTGAATTCCCTAACAAAGGTGAGGTTGAAAAGAATTTGACTCTTTATGAAATGATGGATCAAGAGGGAGGCACCCCAAGTAGACTAGTAGAGGACAAGGAAGAAATTCTTAAAACTCCCAGAGCAGTGGGAGCGACTCACAACCTAGTGGGAGCACATTACTAGAAGATGATCCACAACAACCTCAACCATGTAGAAGCATTTGTGGTAATGTAATTCGTCATCATTTTGAGATTAAGGGAGAAGCTTTCATGATTGCTTCACAAGATGATGATGAGCCAAGAACTGTGCAAGAGGCTCTCTCATCTTCTGTTAGTGATGAGTGGATGAAAGCAATGAATGATGAAATGAAGTCTATGAGGACTAATCAGGTATGGAATCTAGTAAACCTACTGTTAAGGCGAAAAGCAATTGGGAACAAATGGGTTCTTAAATCAAACGCAAGGCGGATGGGTCAATAGAAAGCTATAAAGCTTGATTAGTGACAAAAGGATACACTCAAAAGGAAGATGTTGACTATGAGGAAACATTTTCTCTAGTTGTGAGGTTTGCCACTATTCAACTCATTTTGGCCATTGTTGCAAACTTGAATTTGGAATTATACCAAATGGACATTAAGACACCGTATCTCAATGGAGAACTAGATGAGGAAATATATATGGATTAACCGATTGGCTTTGTGACCAAAGGTCAAGAGCACAAAGTATTGAAGAAGATCACTATGTCTATATAAAATGATCCAATGGAAGTTTCATTATTTTCTCATTGTATGTCGATGACATATTATTGGCTGGTAATGACATGGAGATAATTATTGCCATAAAAGGGTGGTTGTCCTCTAACTTTGAGATGAAGGACAAGGGTGAGGTAGATTATATTCTTGGGGTTAAAATCCCCAGGGATCGCTCAAAGAAACTTTTAGGTTTATCACAACAAACCTACATTAAGAAAGTTCTTGAGCGTTTCAAAATGCATAATTGCAAACCCATAGATACTCCAGTTGCCAAAAATGAGAGTTTAAGCCTGAATATGTGTCCTAAGACTCAAGATGAAAAAGAAAAAATGGCTTGTGTTCCCTATGCTAATGCAGTTAGAAGCTTGATGTATACAATAATGTGTACTCAGCCTGATATATGTTATGTTGTTGGATTAGTTAGCAGATTTCAATCAAATCCAGGGCTTGCTCATTGGAAAGTTGTCAAAAGGATATTAAGGTATCTTAAAGGGACAGCGAACTACATCCTTTGTTATTAGGGTTCAGATTTGCGTATGATTAGCTATAGTGATGCTAATTGGGGTAGTGACCTATATGAATGCAAATCTACATCTGGATATGCTTTCTTGCTAAATAATGGCTTCATCACTTAGAGTAGCAAGAAACAACCATGTATACCATTATCAAATATGAAACTGAATATGTAGCATGTTTAGTAGTTGTTCAGGAAACAGTTTGGTTGAGGAGGTTCTTTCAGAATCTTGAGGTCGTCAAGGATGCCTCTAATCCCGTTACGATACATTATGATAGCATGGCAGCACTTGCCTATGCAAAGGACTCTAAGTATCATGGTAAAACCAAACACATTGATATATGATATCACTACATTCGAGACAAGGTTGCTCACAATGAAGTGGTTCTAAAAAACATTTCTATAGGCTACATGATTGCTAATCCTCTAACAAAGCCTATAGGAAGGGATGCCTTTTAGGCTCATGTTCGGAGTTTAGGGCTACATAGAATATGATGATATGCTGTTTTTAGTTACCATTTATTGTACTCTTTTGGGATATTTAATTTTAATGCATATGATGTTATTCAATTAATAATATGTATGTTTTTGCATGCATACACCATATGATGAGTTCTGTGGTATGAAAGGTATGTCAGCAGGCTTAGGTTGGCTCACTCACACGAGCAATCGCCTCTGGCGCTTGAGTATCGAGTAGCAATGAGACATTGTGTCATTTAATGCTTATGTAGCACATATAGATGGTTGACACAAATAGATGTCACCTTAGTTAGAACTAAGACGAGGTCTATGATATATTTATCTTTGGCGAAAACACACTTTTGGTCTCTACATTTTGGTCCCTAAATTGATTTTGCCACTAATGTAGTACCTAAAAAGAAAATCAATTATATTTGGTCCCTACCGTCAACCCACTAACAAAAAAGTCCTAAGTTGCATGTTAGATGTTGTGTGGCTAATAAAATAATAATAATAAATTTAATTTAATTTTTAAAAAATGCCATGTCAACTCCACATAAGTTTCTAAATTAAAAAAAAAAAAAAATTATCAATTTTAATGAAATAAAAAAGAGAAAAACAAAATTTAAAAAAAAAACACACACACACACATCAATTGAAATTTGTGTTCATCTTGATCATGAACACATAAGAACAACAACCTAGAATATTCAAACACAAGAACAAAAGAAGAGAAACCCATAATATTCCAAAATTTGTACCCAAATTCTTCCACAAAAATCAATTATACATTCAACCAAAATTATTATCCTAATACAATATTTCTCATAACATAGATTCCCAACCAAATACAAAAAATTTCTTTTGTTTTTGTTTTGTTTTTTTTTTTTTTTTTTTTGGGTAGAAAAAGGACTGTTCACATACAAACCACGGGAATCAACCTCAAAAATAGAAAAAGCGTCCACGGGTGGACTAGAAAAAACAGCAAAATCAACATCCATAGAAGTGCCTAATTTAGCCAGGTAGTCCGCACATCTGTTAGCTTCTCTGTAGACATGCCTAAATCTTGACTGAGGGATCTGGGTAACCAACTGCTTGCAATCATCACTACAAAAAAGGATGGTTCTGCTGGAGGTACACCGAGTTGCTGCCAAATGTTTCTAACCGAGGGGCAATCACGCAGCACATGTAAAATCGATTCAGAACCAGTTTGACAAAAAGGACAAGTAGTATCCAGTGACAACCCTCTTGCCGAGAGGGATTCCTTCACACCAATGCTTTTATGCATACACTTCCATATGAATGTTTGGATTCTAGGCAAGGTTTTAAGTTTCCAAATCCATTTTCCCTGAAGGGAGCTTTAATATCAGATTATAAAGTCAATAAATATGTTGTTTTCATGTCAAATTCTCCTTTAGGGGAGAGTTTCCAGGCCAATTTATCTTCAAATCTAGCAACTAGAGGAATAGGGGTAGCTTGGATGACCCTTTTTATGCTGCTTGGCAATTCCATCTGGATTCTAGACCAATCCCACCCACCCAGATGTCCAACATCTTTAACCTTGATCTGTAATGATTCACGAGTCAAAGGGCCCTAAATGGTTTGTCTTAGGGGGCCAAGAGTTGATCAATTGTTCTGCCAAAAGTTTAGATTGCTATCAAACCCTGGGATCCATCTAATACCCTTCCTGAATATATCCTTCCCTCTCTTCAAACCCTTCCAAACTCTTGAGCTAGGCAGTTTGTTTTCGTTCCTCGAACTTACTCATTGATGATTACAATATTTCAATCTTAAAACACTTGCCCACAAAGCATTTTTCTCACTATGAAATCTACAATTCAACTTTGCAAGTAAAGCCGTATTCCTTCCTTTAGCCGTCTGGATTGCTAGCACCCCCATACTCTTTTGGTCTTGCTATCTTCCTCCAGCCCACCCAATGCATCTTTTTGCTATTTTCTGATGAACCCCAAAGAAAATTCATGTTTACTTTGTCAATCCCCTCCAAAACCTTACCAGGAAGCATATTACACTACATGACATAAGCTAGTATGGCTGAGGAAGATGCTTGGATGAGTACTGCCCTTCCTACCAAGGACAACAGGTTCGCCTTCCAACTAGTCAGCTTCTTCTTGACTTTGTCCAGAACGAAGTTAAAGTCCTGGTTGGATCCTCCACGGTGCTTAATAGGAAAGCCAATATACCTCCCCAAATAATTCGTCAACTGAAACCCGAGAATAGTGCTTAAGGCCTCCTTATTATCTTGATCAATATTCGGGGAAAAGAAGGCTCTTGATTTGGCACCACTGATAGTTTGGCCTAAAACCTTACAAAACATGTCAAGCACCTCTTTAACAACCTCACAGTTCTCAGGAGTAGCCTTAGCAAAGAGAACCAAGTCGTCGGCAAAAAAAAGGTGAGAGAAAGAAGGTCCACTTCTAGAGGCTTTCACTGGTTTCCACAACCCCGCTTCACATTTCTCTTGGATCAGCTGGCTTAAAAAATCCATACACATGATAAAAATGTAGGGTGATAGGGGATCTCCCTGTCTTATCCCTCTTGTTGGCTCAAAGGGCTCTAAGCTTCCTCCATTGAAGAGAATGGATTTTGTAATCGTGGTGATGCAGCTCATAATAATCTCAATGAGAATATCTTGAAAGTTAAATCTTTTCAACATGCATCAAACAAAACTCCATTCGAGCTTATCATATGCCCTCTCTAAGTCGTTCTTAAGTGCCATATATCATACTTTCCCTCTAGTTTTACCAATTGTATGAATAATCTCTTGAACAATAATTGCATTATCCACCCCCTTTCTTCTGGGCATAAAGGCAATACAAAGAATTTCAATCAAACAAATTCTTTCATCGATTTCCCAGCAACTAGCAAAACCTTATCATCAAATCCACAAAAATCATAAGCTAAAAACTTCTAAATCAACCTTAGACACACCAATAGACAACGAGATCTAAACAAATCTAGATCAAAGTCAGTGATAGCAGATCCAAAACCATCTCTTTCCTAAATATCTATCAAAATTCTCGAGATAGCAAAATGGAGGAGAGGTAGAGAAGTGGCTTCATCGTGGGGACCGATCTCGGCTTCACAACACCCACAAATCCACTATCTAAAGCTTCATAACACCCACTACCTAAGGCTTCGTTATAAGGACCGATCTAGGCTTCACACTTGAGGCTTCATCGTGGGGACCATCACAACAACATAGCCAGCACAACCACTGATCTAAGCTTCACAACACCCACAAATCCATAACCCACCACCCCGAATCAATCCTTCGCAACCACCACCACCACCAGTCTAAGGTTTCACAGCAGCACAACACACCCACAAATCCACAACCCACTAATCCAAACCGACCCACCACCCCAAACCGATCCTTCGCCTCCACTGATCATAAAACTCCATGGTCAAGCTTGAGGACTTGATTTAGGCCAAGCCCCATTTCAAAGCATTCAATCAGTTGGGAGAGTTTATCACCAAAAAAAAAAAAGAATCGGCTAGGAGAGAAAGATCAAAAAGAGGGAGAATGAGAATCGGCAAAGAGAGAGAGAGAGAGAGAAGAGAGTGAGAAGAATGAAAATAACTTTTTAAATTTAATAATTTTATTTTATTAGAATGTAGGTTTATTTTTTATTTTTCTTACATGGCTTTTTTATTTATTAACATGCTTATGTGGAAATTTTTAAATGGCAAATAAGTTTTTAAAATATTATTTTAATAACATGTTAGCTTAATGTTAGCCACCCATGCACTTCGTCTACCATGTAGGACTTTTTTGTTAGGGGGTTGACGGTAGGGATCAAAATAGAATTGATTTTCTTTTTTTAGGAACTACATTAGTAGCAAAATCAATTTAGGGACAAAAATGGGAATCGGCCCAAAATGTAGGGACCAAAAGTGTATTTTTTTTTCCTTTATCTTAATTAAACCGTACATGAATAGCCCATGATCCATGTAACTTGTGGTTAGCTAGATGCAAGACCTTAATTTGATGCCTGAGGTGGCAAGCAAATAAAGGACTCGAGTTAGGCGCTTTAGTAGTGACTAGACTAAGATTTGTACGGTGTATTGAGTTAAGACATACACTTTTACTTATGAGAACTCCACTGTAGCATGTATTTCATACTACATGTGCTTGCTCCACAAAAAGTGGAGGTGAGAGAATAAATCCTTGCTTCTTCACCATGTGAGTCCCATGGATCTTTCATTAAGATCCTACTTATGCCCTTGTTACTTTTGACTATGTCATGAAGCTGAGGTTTTGATGTCTACTACTTTGGCATCTTACCTATGGCCAGATTGGATTCAGTCTAAAGGGACATTGCTAGAAAAACGATTGGACCAAAGTTAAATGACATGAATGCAAAGGGAAGACTATTTTGTAACACATCCTTATATTTGTACTCACTGTCGACAAGTTATAGCGTTTGTGGTAGCGAAATAATCATGAGTACATTTGGATAGTTATGATGGATCAAGCATAAGTCTGAGTATTAAACTCAAGAGGGGTTTGAGATGCTTGATTCAATGTATTAACATATGTCTAGGGCATAACGAGACACTTTAGGGATGTTGCTATGCTAGTCTTTGTATAAGATTTAGTATAGTGCTCCCAAATATGTTTTTCAGATGTGCTCGGCGGTCGCACAACCTATTTGCTAGTATGAACGCACTGAGAAACACTTTGAGAGATGGATAATAGGGTCATGCCTATAATGGATGAGTGATAGATGATAGAAAATGAAAAGAATATGGAAGGACGCCCAAAGTGGGCATGTCCCTCTGTATACCTCAAGATAATTGTAACATCCAAGAGTTATGGAGTAATGATTTGAACCGTTACTCTACCCCACTAAGCCCACTATCCCACTCAATATTAATGGAGTGGTATGTATATAAATACTAGGGGTGGTACCCATTGTATAGAGAATGAATTATGTATTTCTCTCATAGTGTTTACAGAGTGTTGTGAGACTTTTAGGTTGTGGGTTATGTTTGCATCACTCTAGTAGTGTGCAACACCGTCGGAGAAACTTTTTTGGTTTGTGAGTTATACAGACTGGAATTTAGAACATGTTTGAATAACTGGTTTGCATTGAGACTGGCTCTAGACAACGTAGAACAATCTCAAAACTCTTATGTGATTGTCGGTTTAGGCCAAGAGAAGTATGCCGAAAAACCGATTGTTTATATTCTGTTGCAAAGTCTCTATTTCTTACATATACCAACATATGGCATATGGAAGACCGGGTGCTAATGCTCTAATGAAGCCCTTGGCCAATCTCATTGTATGTATTGACAATCATATATATTATTCTCATTGGAAATTATAAAATAAAAAATAAAATAAAATAAAAAACCTTATTTCAACAATTATCAAACACCTCGCAAGCAAACAGTGCCCATTTCGCTAATCTCACTATATGTTTTGACGACCATATACATTATCCACATCTAAAGGAGGAAAAAAAAAAAAGGCATTTCTTGAACAATTATCAGACAGTGACGCGGTAGTGAAATTGCAAAACAACAAAAAGGTAATATCAAGCATATGCTGGGAATTAAAAAAATGTGTGTATATATATATATATATATATGTATATATAAAATAAATAAATAAACTAAACTAAACAAAAAATAGACAAATTTAGAGAGAACAAAGACTCAAGAGTAGGATAGCTGATATACATGGCCTCCATTGGCCTTTTAATGGTCATTCATAGACGATTTGAAGGGATTGAGCTGGATGGATCCTTCATTTGTGGTTGAAAAGATTGTAAGTTTCAAGGATGCAAGAGAGTTGTAAAAGAAAAACAAAGGTTTTCTTCCTGAATGATTTTGCCCAGGATTGTTTTTTGGATTTAGATGCTTTAGAGAAGAATGGTGGGAGTGATTTGTGTTGATGAAATTTCAAGTTTGAACAATCTTAGGAGGCTTAATCCATCTTTTAGTGGTTTTAAAAATGTAAGTTAGTGGATTGATGGGGTGACAACATCTTAAATTATTAATTTTAAATGAGAGGTGAGGATTTTAAAAAAAAAATCTAACTAGTAGGAAAGGTAAGTAAATTATAAAAATGGCTATCCAAACGCAGGCAGATTATCAAACAGGAAGTTGAGCCTACAGGGCTTGGCATAACCATCAATATAAATGCCCCTGGACAAAGGAAGGAGGCTTAAGATACCAAAATTAGTTGCATGAAGCAAATGATGGTGGCTGTTATTGTCCGCCCATTCCCATATTAGGAAAGGTAAGTAAATTATAAAAATGGATACATGTATATGGAAGTTTGCGTGGAGAGATTTTGGACAGAAAAGAAGCATAATTAAATACATTGTATATCCCTTAATGTAACAGGAAATATTGAACTGTGCCTGCACTATTTTTCTCAGAAATCACTGAATCAACGAAAATGCAATGTTGCATCTTTTGATACCAACAGCAATTTTCTTCATATGGAGAGAAGTTTGAGATGCGGTGAGCTTCAACTCCCAATTTGCCTGACAACGACCACCCAGTGTGATCATGTTCCTCCCTATAGCATGGTTGAAGGAGTTTATCAACTAAAGAAGCCTCTATAAGTTACATCTACCCAGATACACATTTATCTTGACTGGAAAATGCTACAGCAACTCCAAAAGGTAACAGTAAAGACTCAGATAAAGGACCAGTAAAAAGATGCTTCAATCAAATGTATTAATAAATACCCAAACCAATGAGCTCGTACCCAAACATCCTTCTATTGTTTATAATCTTGTCAAACAAGCAATAATTGACAACCTAAATGTCCTAATCTCTTGGAGTAAATTCTAAGGTCTATGTTCTCTCATTGTCTACCAAAAATGGGGAAAATCTCTACAATTCTGTACTCTACAGCAGAAGGGTATTTGGTGCGATCAGAGAATGCCAAACACTGGAGTGCGGCAACGATAAAGAGGCCTTCTTTATCACCTTTGCCTGCCACTAAAATTTTGAAGAACAAAATTTGGCTCCAAACATGTTCAGATCTCTTTTTTCCAACCCATTACATGACGATTTATAAGACCATTCATGAGTATGTGATTAAAACTACACATGGATAGTCTTTTTAATCGCCACATCATGGGTTGAAGCAAAATAGCTTCAAACATGTTTGGAGCTAAACTTTTTCCAATTTGGGAGTAAAGTTGAGAAACAAAAAAGGATCAACTAGTGAAAACGACCTAGTAGTTATGGACATGGCTGCAGATACTTAATAAATATCTGATGGGTCAATACAAGCCAAGCAGATTATCAGTGGTTGAGACTATTGTTTTTGATACTCTGGCTTTAGTACCCAATGTGATCCATCCGCATCCTTCTCTAGTGTTGCTATCTCCTTCAGAAGATTCTTGAACAAGGGCAGATCTTCACTAGGTATTCTGTCTTTAAAGTGCTGAACTATGCTGGCTGAAGTGCTATTTCCATCTCTTTGCTGCATAAATGTACAGATCTGACGTATCAATACTTCAGGCTGCACTCCAGCTATTTTCTTTGATGACCTAGAAGTCCCAACATTGATAGATCTTGCCTGGTTACTTGAACTTGAAGCCAACCCAGACTGATGCTCGAGTCCAGCACCAATGGCTCTTTCTTGGTTACCTCGAATTTTAGCCAATAGTTCAGCTGAAGATAGTGCCTTCCCAGTAGATGCCCCAGCTGCAAACCCATTTACATTGCTGGACAATTCATTAGACGGTTTAGTAACAATTGTCAACCGAGAGTTCACAGTTGAACCAAACTTCTGGCGCACAGATGATGGTGCACCAGCAGTTCCTGATTTCCCAGTCCATGTTGGGACAGATATACTGTCACGACTTCGGAGTATCCGTGACTGACGCAATGCTTCTGCTGCTCTTTGGGCAACTTGGGAAGCATGCTCCTCAAGCCTCATCTTCTCCTCATCGTGGGCATCCATGATTATGTCATGGTTCATGGCACTCTGTAGATGAAAAACAATACCAAGTGAGGTTACAAAAGGAACAAAAAAGCGGAGATAATTGGAGCAAAAGTGCAATCTTGTATAAGCAGTTTTTTAATGCATTCTTGTAAAAAATGGTTAATACCAAAATCAAATTTGAACCAAGAAATTCCATTAAAATATATATTCTGTTGCCACACTTGGGAAGTGTGACAAAAGAGTCTAATGACAAGGCTTCTCTTATCAAAATATACTAGCTTTTTAGCTCTCCCAAATCCAACTAGACAACAATCAGGAAGAAAAGAGAATTAAATGCCTGATTTGCATGATAATGATATCAAAGAAAGTACAACTAAACACAATAACAATACTAGCTGTGAATACAGACAATTGTAGACAAGAAGATTGATGAAACTTACATGTATCCCATTGGCATCAAAAAGACTCCTTAATATGTGTGTTTCTTCATCTACATCACCGTTACCTTTTTTTTTATAAGTATCTGCATCACCACTACTATGATCAGCTTTCTCTTTCCCCTTCCTCCTGGAAGGTGCAATCTCTGATCTGTTACCATTTTCAGCTGCAACACCTTCAGCATGGTGCACAACAACTTCAGGATGTATATGGTTAGTCTGATTATCCTTCTGAGCCCCAACAACATTTACATTTTCAGAAACCTGACTGAAAATATTAGATGTTTCAGTTGACCCACTCTCTCCATTGTCATTCAGTGTGAAGAGATCCTTCATATCTCGAGATTTAAAGAACCTTCTCTGCTGTGGATTCTTCAAAATCTTATTAGTGAGAAAATGTTTGTAAATCTGCCGATGGTAGACCTTCTCCTCTATGGTTCCACGTGTGATCAATCTATATACTGTTACATCTCGTTTCTGACCAATGCGCCAAGCACGCTCCCTGGCCTGTTAAAGCAAAAGGTACCCTTGATTTACAGGTGTGTGTTTTCAGAATTAAGTATAGTTTCAAAATTCACTTCAAGAATTAATTCCTATTCTGACTGAAATTAAGATATCGAACAAAATTTATGTTTACGCAGAATGAAAAGCATCACATCATATTTGTGAGTTCTTACCTTAAGAACCGGACAATATTTAAGATGATAGAAAATTTTATATGCCAATGAATTTTATGGAAATATATTAATTAGAAGAAAAAAAAAAGGAGGAAAGAACCAAGTGCAAAAGTACCTGCATGTCAGTTGAAGGGTTCCAGTCAGGATCATAAATGATAACCCGGTCTGCACCAGTTAGATTTGTTCCCAAACCACCAACCTTGGTTGTTAAAATGAAGATAAAGACATCATCTGTGTTATTAAATTCATCTATTAAGGCCATTCTCTGTTTTATGGGGGTAAGACCGTCCATTCTCCGGTAGCTATAGCCACCATTGATCAAATTATTTTCAAGAATATCAAGCATTTGTTGAGTTTGTGCAAAAAGAAGAACACGGTGTCCTTGTTCCTTCCAGACCTTAAGCACTTGGTCAACAACTTTCATTTTTCCACTGCGTTCAGGATTCCCATAGTCTGGATTATGGCAGGAGTGTTCCCTTTCAAGAAGATCAGGATGGTTGCAAATCTTACGCATCACATCAATTCCAGAAAGAGAATTCCTATTCCCATCTAAAATCTGTTCCACTTCAGTGCTTGCTAGAAAGGCTCTATATGCAGACCGTTGATCTGCAGTGAGGCTGCAAAAGAGGACATGTTCAGTCTTCTTTGGAAGGTGGGCATTCACGTCAGCCTTCATACGTCGGAGGAGATAAGGCATGATCAAGTCACGCAGGACCACAGCACATCTGCACATTGACAAAATTAAGACTCAGAATTGGAAATCAAAAAGTCAAGAAACCCATGAAATAGAAAATTACAAATAATCTGATTATGAAAGTGAATAATGAGTGAGCCTTCTTCCTGTCTCCAACCCTCCCCTGATCTTTCAACAATCAAGACTTACTTGAAATAACTCAGGATGTCACAAGCCAGTTTTTTCTTTTTTCTGGAAGTCTCAAATCAGTTTGACCATACTAACAAATTTTCACAAAAAAGCTAGACCCTTATAAATAGTTCTGAGATATCACAAAGGTCACCTGTAAGCTGTAGATACTTGTAATGGTGAAGCATTAGCATAACCACCGACAGATATGGGAACTGCAAACTCTGCCTCAAATATGGGCAGGACACCCAGCTTCCCAGGGAACACAAAATCAAATAAAGACCACAGTTCACTCAGCTTGTTCTGAATTGGTGCACCAGTCATTATTATGCGATGAATTGTCTGTAGCTGCTTGCAAACTAGAGTGATTTCAGCATTTGGATTCCGAATTCGGTGACCTTCATCCAGAACTGCATAACCCCATTCAATATTAAGCAATTTTTCCCCTACTATGCGCAGTTGCTCATAAGTTGTAATGAGCAATCCAGATTCTGATCTCAAAACACGGTTTATTAAGGAATCCCATTTTCCATTGCTTCTACTTGAGATGTCTCCCTCGTGCTCACTGTCAAATGAACCTTCACTTTCATAATCACTATCAGATGATTTAGCTTGTTTCTTCCTATTAACAGAATCCTGAGCAGAATCATGTAGCAACTCCACATGAAACTTCGGGTACCATTTTTGTGCTTCCCTTTTCCACTGTCGCAAAAGTGTAACAGGACAGACAATGATGCTTGGTTTGTACATATTACTGAAATGCAGTGCACCAAGAAAAGATAAGACCTGGATAGTCTTACCAAGGCCCATCTCATCTCCAATAATTCCACCTGCTCTTTGGCAATGCAATTCCCATAACCACTGTACTCCCACTTTTTGATAGTCAAAAAGTTCATGAAAGATTCTTTCTGGGATTTTCAGCCCACCTTCAAGTGTTACATAAGGAGTTTCATAATCATCTATGTCTTGAACATTATCTGGCCTTTCATCTTCACAACTGGAGGTTACCACTTCTCCCCTTGCATCTTCTACAAGAAAGGTAACGAGGTTGATATGAAGATACAAACTTCAATATAGGATAGATGAGAATGTGGACAAAATTGCATTAGAAACAAATAAAAAATTACAATTATTACTTCCCAATCCAGGTAAATCTTGTCCGATTAAAAATAATAAATAATTCCCACACAGCAGGATGCATGCTGTATCTTGGTAATTAGAAATAAGGGTCAAGGATACTCATTTATGCAGGCAAGAATATAAACATACCACTTTCTTCCAAGTGTATATCCTCACAAGAAATGAGCTTTGACCACTTCCTGTCAGGCAGAGGCCGTTTCTTTTTCTTTATCTTTTGTGAATGTGTATTCTTTTTTACCTCTCTTTCTAGGGATCGAGGATATTTCAAAGGTGTTTTTAGCCTTTGAAAAGGACGTGTGGGTGCATCAAGCATTGGCAAAGCTTCTGGATCAAGGAGCTTGGTTGTTGGGCGAGCATGAGCAGCCTCTGACATGGACCTTACAGCCCTAGCTACACTGGCAGCAACAAGATCATCACTCCTGTCTTCTTTCTTAGGTACATTGTGCCTATTAGATGGTCCTGGTTGTTGAAGACGGCGCTCAAAGCCCTTCAGCTTATGAAAAGGAGTTAAAACTCCTTTCCGAATCAATTCATCCCTTTCCTACAATGTAAACAGTGTAAAAAATTAGTCCTCATTGTTCTTCCTTTTTTGTTAATTATTAACACTTTACATCATTAAAAATAAAAACAAAATTTCTGTTACATCCTTTTCAACCCTGCCACAAATCTCATTGAAGACTGAGCTGAGTAGAACTTTAAGGCTAAGTTAACTTTACCGTTTCAACAAAGCCTGTAGATGCTGCATCCAAAATTGCATCAAAACCAGTATCCTCCTCAAATGATACAATCCTCTTTTTCTTTTCTATAATTTTTCCTGATTTCTGGACATCTTTCAGCTTCCTCTTCCGCCTTGGCTCTTCCTTGACCATATCTCGTAACACTTTATTATGTTCAACACCTTTCGATGAGCTCTCCTTACGCAAATCTGAAAGTTCATTCTCAAGTTGAGCCCAGGTTTTCTGGAGGCTTCTTAGCCTATCAGTAGCCAAGGCATGCTGGAGGTCTAAGCCATTTGGCGAAACCTGACCACTATCCTCCTTATTACCTAGCCCCTCACTGTCATTACCATCACCAGCACAGTCTTCATCACTTGCAACATTCCTCGCTTGCTCAACAGTGGATGCAACGGCATCTATTTCAAATTCTACAGCCCTCAATTTATGGTAGAGCTTTGCTTTGCTGGTGGATGATGGGTCAATACTCTCTGGCTTCTCAAGAGTTTCCTCCTCAGGGCCCCCTTCACCTTCACCATTCTTCTCATCATTCCTTGTTGCCTGCCATTCAAAAATCCCTATTGTCAGACACCAAAAGTTATGATTTACTAAAAGTTCATACCAAAAATAAATAAATCCTTTTAAACCCCAACAACTAAAATTCCAAGAACCACTCCAAATCACATGGAGATCAACTTTCGAATCAATCCTAATATTTCTTTAAGTACTTGCTAATGCTTTTCAAAACTAAATCCATAAATTCAAGAAAGGCAACTTTTACACATTCTACTAAAATTTGATAAACTAGAGTCTGATACCTCTGCTAATACGTCACGCTCAATATCTTCAGGGTTCGCGGACGCAATACCCAAACTATTAAGCAAAATTCTATCCTCATCTTCCTCCATCGGAATCACACCAACCGCTCCACACAAATGCCACTACGCAGCCAAAAAAATTCGCCACCTGTGCCTCTGAAAAAAAAAAAAAAAAATACACCACATTTATACTTCATCAGCATTGTCATTCTCTAAGACACAACACCTAATTATCACCGCGTTTTTTGATAATTTGACAGTTACAACAATTGGGTCATAAAGAATAACAACAGACAATGCCACTGAGCTACATGACTGTTGGGTTTTTGTTTTTTTTTTTTTTTTTGTTAGTTAAAAACTTAAAAGTGTATATCATCCCTAACTTCTTTACTCACAATTCACCAATAAACATACAGAAACACATTCAGTATATGCATTTGCACATAAAATGCCATAGCTACCAAATTTGATTGTGAATTTTTTTTCAAAATAAGAGTTTGGTTAAATTAACATTAGCGCATAATCATAATCAGCTTCATAATAAAATCCATTCGAATACCTCAAAATCAGAACTAGGTCTGAGCTACTATAGAAGAAATTCGAAGAATTATAATGGGGGACTGAATAATTAGGGAAAAGTAATTAAGAGAAAAATTAAGCAATATTACAAAATAAATGGGTTTCATTAACGTACCAAGAAAAAAAAATTCGAAAAATCTTTCAATCTGTACAAATTAGAAACCCTAGATTCGCGGCACTTGGGCGATGATTCTCTGTCGCGCGCGCTCTTTCTCTCTTTCTCTGGTGGTGTTATGACTTTCAGCATTTTATACCTTTTATTTTATTTAATTAAGAATAAATAATAATAAAATAAAAAGAGAGGAGGATGGTCTTGCACATTCGCAATAGAAAATTGTATTATATCCTATTTTATTATATTAAAAAGTTATTTTATCAATTATATTATATCAATTTATAATATATTTAATTTCTCAAAAAAAAATTTACAATACATCCAATATTTTAATTTTTATTTTTCTATTCTACATGTTAAAATAATATATATATTACCCACTAAAATAATATAATATATTATAATACAACTCTTCCTCTCTCTTCTCCTCCATCTCTCTTCCACCTTATCAATTAAAATATATTATAATTTTTACAATTATCCAACAGTGTCATCCTAAAAATTTACAATTCCAACATTTTACAAGTTTAGTTGACAACACCTTTTTGTGCCTTGATTGTACTTTTCCCCTACATTTCCCATTTGCAATTGCCAATGGCAATGGTCTAACAAGTTACAAGTTGACGTTCAACGTTTTCCTCCTGTATAAACTATAAATTGTATCCATTCCTTAAAAAATTAAATTAAATTACGTATTTGGTCCATATCCTATACATTATATATCAATTTGATCTCTAACCTTTCAATTGTGTTAATTTAGTCCCTAATTTTTTAATATCGTGTCAATTTAGTTCATGCCATTATCTTTTGGATGAAAATTGATTACATGTCTAATAGCCAAAATAAAAAATTAGTTTTCATTGATGTGAAAATACACTAAAAATTTATTCTTGTTGTTTGCTATGTCATCAATTTTCATCCAAAAGATAACAACATGAACTAAATTAACACGACATTGAAAGGTTAGAGACCAAATTGATACAACTGAAATGTTAGGGACTAAATACATAGGGGCTATTTGGCACTATTGTTTAAACAACAGTTTTCGGTGTTTAAACAACAATAACACTTCTGACACATATTTCTATAACACTCAAACACGTATTTCCACTAAACTAAAAAATGAACAACAATACTTAAACACTGCTATCAGACGGTCCCATAGTTTATCCAAAAAAAAAACCTATAAATTAATTTGAAAATAATAATGTTTTAAAAATAGTTTTTGAAATTATGGATGGATCGAGTTGAGAGGTTTTTGACTTCTTTTAATCTAACTCATCCCAATGGTCTAACCCAACCCAACCCAACCCATATGGATCGGGTTGGACCCACACATTGGATAGTTTTTTTTTTTTATTGTGACTCACTCTTCCAAAAACTTAGACTCCCTCTCTTTTAATTAGCCTAACTCAACTAGCAACTACCCAACTCAAAAACTTAACAAAAACAAAATTTTAAAATAAAAAATAAAAAATCTCAATCAGCCCAGTATTAGAGTACTAACATTAGGTGTTCTAAATGGTAAATATTTAATATTTAGAACACCAAATACCAAAAAACTATTGTGCGAGACATTTTAAATGTTATATTAAAGTAGCAAAAGTAAGTTTTGGTTTGTGAATTTTTTTTTTTTATTGCAACAATTAATGCTCTTAAGAAACAATATTATTTTATATTTTTTTTTGTCTTTGTTGGTAAATGATTGCATCTTGTGTATTGATCTTGGTTGATAGTTCGTTAGTACTATATGGATACCTATTTGGATTTTTTTTTCTTATACTTCGGCCCCCCTAGCTTGAAATCCTAGGTCTGCCCTTGCATAGAACCAAACCAACTCAAATAATAACAAATTTACAACTTTATAAACTTGATTATAGGACTAAACCAACACAAATTATTTTATTAGTGCATTAAACCATATAATAATTAAATAATAAAACCATATAATATATATTTTGAAGATTAAGGTTGGCACATTGAACACGAGATAAGTTAACGTGGAAGGAAAATAAGCCCGGGAGTTTACGGTGAAGACAGTATATTAAGTGGCCCTCAGGCTCACCCACCCTCCCTCTGGGGAGCACTCCTCTAATGCACAGGATCAACGCTTGTGGAAGCGATTATGGTCCCTAAATGTCCCTCCTAAGATTTGGACATTTATGTGGAGAGCTTGCTGCAATGTTCTACCTACAAAATAAAACCTTACCCAACGGAAGGTGCAGATTGACCTTAAGTGTTCCATTTGCAGCTAGCAGGATGAAACAAAGGAACACATTCTGTGGGAGTGCCTGTTTGCCCATAACATTTGGGCCTTGGTTCGGGGTAAGTTGCAAAAGAGCAGTTCAGTGGCCAAGAACTTTTTCATGCTTGCACATCATATGATGGAGAGGCTTGACAGAAAGGAGCTTGAGTTGTGGTCCATGACGTCGTGGTCTTTGTGGAACACTCGTAACCGCTTCCATTTTAAATATGTTTAAACCCACCCGAGTGAGATATTTAAACAGGCCGACTCCCTGCATGAAGAATATCAGAGACTTGCCAAGTCCCTTCCCCACAGATGAAATATCTGCTTACACGTATACCCTGTTTTTTAAGTTTTTGTGCTTTTGGAGTAATCGGACCTTTGTTTCTTTGGGCCGTTTCTAATAGTGTATAACTCTTGGGGTAGGCTTTCTTTGTATTTTTCTTTTGATCAATATACTTCTATCATTTCAGTCAAAAAATATAGGTGGGTTGGGTTGAGTTAGGCAGATTTGTGAATCTACTGGTCAGCACCCAACCCAACTCATTGTAAAAATAATTTTGGTAACATGATCCAACCCATCATCCCCTAATTACTTACCTAACCCGCTAGGTTGAGCTGTATTGGATTGATTTTGGCAAATTGGTGAGTTGACTGCACACTCCCTAGTCATAACTTTCTCTTTTCACCGTAATTATCATTCTCAAATTATGTTTTCATGCCCACAGTTTCTCAATATTTGAACAAAAAATGAAGATTGGGAAGCTATGTAGAAAACACTTATTGCTATTGTTGTCGGAAGAGTTCCATGATTGTAAAGAACAGGTAGAATTGGATGATTGTAGCTAGTTTCGAGGTTAGCTAGGCCTCCTAAGAACAGGAAAAGAATTGAAGGAAAGAATGGAAACACAGAGAGAGTATTGAGTCATAAACTGTTTGATTGAATTCTTTGTACAAGTTGTTGCTATTCTTATACCACTCTCTCAACTCTTCCCTCTATAACTAACTAACTAATCACAGCTGTCACCAGCTGTCACTAACCAACTTAACTAACTCCTATCACCTATCAATGTAACTAACTCCAACAGAACCCTATTGCAGTAACTATCACACTATGGCAGCAACTATTAGAGTAAACAAGGTAATTATAGAAAGTACATGTACAATGATCATAGTAATCCTAACAATGATTCCATCTAACACTCATGGCACTGTTATTGATGCCTCTCATCCTTGTAGTGCCTTAATTTTTGATTGTAGGTCACTCCTCCAACATTTTGAGGAAGCTTTCATCAAACATACCCACCACAAAATGAATCATTGCGCAAATCTTTTGGGCAAGGAAGGAAACTCTTTTAATGATCCTCTTGTGTTACATTCTTATCCTCCTTCCTACATTTTGTATAAGCTCTTAGTTGATGCTTGAGGTATTATTTACCCTAGACATTGCTAATTTCTTTTGTGGGTTGTGGGTTTAATTCTATATTGCTTAAAACTTTAAATATAAATATAGAGGTATGGTTTTCAACCAAAAAAAAGTATGGTTTTCTCTTCAGGCATACGTTGCTTATATTTGATTACTGTTTGAAACTGTATTCATTATCGGTGGCTTTATTAAACCTATTTGAAATAATATGTAAGAAAAGCGAGTTTTATATTAATTGAATAAAAAAAGAATTTCATGTTAGATACAAAATGAGAAATTGTATTGCTAAAACCTGTTTGGAATAATCTACATGAGAAATTGTACTTAGAATAAAGTATTGTTCTTTTTCTTTTTCTTTTTCTTTTTTTAATGAAAAGAATAAAGTACTGCTCTTGAACAAAGGAGTATAAATTGCTATTTCATTTTCATTGATTCTCATTCATTAGACTTTTCTTACTTTTACACATTCTAACTTAATAATAAATAAAAATATAATACCCTAACTTAATATAACATTTTAACTTACTAATAAATAAATATAACACCCTAACTTAAAGTAATGTTTGTAATTGTATTATCCATTAGCCTTTAAGAACACATATATTATTTTTTTCTCATAAAAAAACATAGATATTAATATTACACATGAATGAATTCAATAATTGAAATAGTTGAAAACAAAATTAAGCCAAAATCTCAATTCATTAATGAAAAAATATCCAAATTTCTGAACTTCAAAAAAAAATGAAAACAGAGTTAAGTAAAGATAGACTTACATAGGTGTAGGGACACGATTTGCAACCCAAGCTCAAGATGTATGGGATCTTGGTCCAGTGAGTCCAATACAATAAATTTGTAGAGAGTAGGTCAAAGAACTAAGCCTTAATGAATTAGACAACGGCTAGTATGGATTTAAAAGATAATCAAGCAGGAACAAGGCACATTGGACTGAATGAATTCACTATTCGAGGAGGCAAACCTTAGTATAAACCAATAGAATTGATTACAAATGCAACTTTGCTTGCTACCGTATTCTTTCTCTATTTTTTTTCCGATCCCCTTTCCTTCAGGGGTTTCTCACATTATATATCTCCTTTCTAGTGATCTTGGCCCTCCATTTGTCGATCGTCCAAGCCACTACTTGAGTGCCCGTCCCATCAGACACCTCTTCTGGCTTTCTGTGAGTTGCGGTAGCCAAGGAAGTACTGTTCAGGGATCTTCTCCACATAAATGCGATCAAAAAAATAGCTGCAGTACATTTAATGCGGAGGTAGCAGCTTTTCCTTAGATATTTTTGGGTTCCCTTCCTTCTCGCGCATTTATGAGGCACGCTTCTAACACTAAAGCTTTTATGGAGGTCATTTTTGTCACTGGAATACGTAGCTGAGCTACATTTGTCATGGCCGAGGAGGAATTCCTCCTCGAACCGCCTTCTACTCCTTTCTTACTCATGAGACCCTGAACTGGAATCCCTCATTGCTATTTGTCCCTCCTCGGACATACCAAAGTACTCGGATAAGGCTTAAGGCCAAATATACAATTTTGGGCCCTTATCCCTACAATAGGAATTTGGACTGATGGATATAAGAATATTTTTAGATCCTTCTTTTTCTCTCGTATCCAATTTCATGTTTAACAACAAATTTTGCTTTTAATTAAAGAAGATAGATTACATGGAACAAAACACCAAATAAAAATCATAACAAATTAAATCAACATGCAATAAAATATTGATGTCAACAACAAATAATCATGTGATAAGAAAATAAAAAAATACAAATATATTGCTTGTTGTATTGACGTCTAAAAAAAATACTAAAAGGTGCAATCAAACATAGAATTTCAGCCCATCTATAAAACTTGTTGATAAAAATCATATAATATATAATAAAAAGGCAACAAATACACAAAATCTATTCAATTTGATGAAAGAAAAAAAAAATTACCTACAAGGTTGTAGGTAGCGCAGAGAGGAGAAGGGAAGAATATAGCAAATAATTGTAAGGTATGTAATAGAAAGAATAATACACTAAAAAACTTTGTGTATATATAAAGAGAATTTTAGGTTGTGAAGAAGATGACATGAACAAAAAGAAGGAGTTTAGGTGAAACTCAAATACTTTTTTCTTTTCTTTTTTTAACTTTATTATTAGGAAGAAGATGACATAAGATGCAAATTTATCCACACAAAAAAAAAAGTAGTAAAAAAAAAACTCAAAAACATATTTTTGTTTCACTTTTATTTTTATTTTTATAATTCTATCTTTTTTCTTTCACGTATTTTTTATCTCTCTTTTTTATTTAAATTATATCATTTTTTATATATAGGTAATTCTATCCTATTGATTTTAGGCTTTGTTGATAACATTTTAGATAGACACAAATGTAGTTGTAGTTGTAAATCAAATACTACTTTCTTTTTTTACTTGATTATTAGGAAAAAGATTGCATAAAGTGCATATTTATTCAAAGATGACATAAGAAAAATTGTATATTTTTTTCTTAAAATCTAAATATCTAAAAAAATTTCTGTAATTTAGTGAAGTCACTTGGTGCAACCACGACTTCTAAGCTCAACTTTTATTATATAGTAAATGATATATATATATATATATATATATATATATAGGTTTTTTGGTAATTTTGTTTTAAGCAGGTTGGGTTTGGGTTCGAGGCTGGTATCACTAAAACCCACACTTGACCCGAACCCACTTTGAGTTTTATTTTAAAAACCCAAACTCGACCCTATTGTTTCGAAGGGTCGGGTCGGCTGCTCGCGGGTCTAGTAAAAATTGTCATTCCTATGTGTATGAGTTCTTCCTATATGGTTTGCGATTATCATCTATCCACTTTGTTCTCTCTTTGGATTTTCATTTGTGGTTGTCTCTATGTTGATCTGCTCTTGCAATTATCATCTATCCACTTTGACTATTATTATTGTTTGTCTTCTTGTGGTGGGTCTTTTTGTGTCTTGGGCTGGATTGTTCCTGCCGTACTACGGCCTTATGATTATGGGGTAGAAGAGTCAGGACTAGCCTAACTGAAGCATACTTTAGGCCAGCTTGTGCGCAAGTTAGAGCCTTGACAGGAATCTTGAGCGTGTCATGTGCTCACGGTAGGGAATACTATTACAAAATGTTGTAGCAGGAAAAACATAATACAACAGGATAATTAAAACACTTTCACTAAAATATTTTCTACTGACAACAATAATACTTGAACAGTTCCACAAAGGAAAAATATGACAACGTGATTACGACAGGAATAGATTAATAGCAAAAAGTCACGTTAGTCTTTAATCAACCATGGCAAAAGAAAAGAAGATTAGTCTACTAAAGGAATGGGCTTGAGTCTTTAATAGATTCAAGTCCAAAAAGGGGAACCAATCTCCAATGTGGGTAACCTCAAAAGGAAATCCTACTGTAGAAGTTACTCACTTTGGAAAATGGACCTAAGTGGCTTGATTTCAGATTCTTGACTTGTTAGAAAGTGGGTTATTGAGAGGGAGAGAAGTGGGTAGCCTATTGGTGCGGTGCATTCTTTTACTCCTATCACTCATGTTTTTCTTCCTCACTCTCGGTTTTCTTGATTTCCTTGTTTTCTTTCTTTTTCGTTGTTGTTATTGTTCTCTTGTTGTTTCGTCCTTGTTTACTGTTCACGTCTATGGCCTTTTTATACTATTTACCGTGACAGGATTTACCATTTTTACCCCTTAACTACTTTTGGTCTGTTGTGGGTGTCCTTCCAGGACTACCCACAGGTCTACCGGTTACTTAGCCACCACCACTACACTGTGTTGGCCATGCCATGCCTCATTCCTAGACAAAAGTGGTTTTGTTTTGTGTTTTTTTTCTTCCTTTGGCTCTCCCATCCATATAAAGGCTAGGTTTCTCCCTTACCAACTTCTATAGCATGCACCTAGTAATTCCAGGTTATGTTTACCTCTTTTGGGTGGAATGTCATCCTAGCAGGACATTTCCCCCAAAAGAGCTTGAGTGAGAACCCCAAAATAGGCTCCCCTTCTCCCCACCACCAAACCACACTCTCTCTTACCACTAACCCATTGCCCACCTCCCCTGTATTGGCTGGGTATAGGTAGGTGATGCCTAAGCCTTGTGTGCATGCTCCACTTCCATATGAGTCCATTGCTTTTCTGGTGTTCATGCGTTTGCCATTGCCTATAGGTTTGTTTGACTCTGCTGCACGCTCTAGTGCTTGTTTAACTCTTGTGGCATGAATGAGTTCTTGGGTCTTCATTCTTTGCATCTCATTTCTTCTTCGGGTTGAGCATTGCTTGGATATGGGCTTTCTCTTCTTTAATTTGGCCAATGTCTCCTTTCATCCCTTGTTCGTGGGCTGGCTAGTGCTCTTGCCATGCCACTGCATTGTTCTTGCTATGATATCATTTACCCTTGTTTACCTTATTACTTCTGGGCTTGTAGGCTAAAGTGTCTGCTATGCCAGTTTCATAAGTTATTCCTTCTTTTAGTCTACTACCCAGCATTCTTGTTGGGCCAATTCATATAACATCTCAGGCTTCCCCGACCCATATTATTCCTTGGGCATCTTCGGCCCCTTTCATTCTTTGGGCATCCTTGGCCCATTTCATTTTTTCCTACTTCTTACATTCCCATGGGCTTTTGCTAAATCCTTTGGATTTCCTTGGTCCAATTACCACATCCTTTGCCTTTGGGTTTATTGGCCTTCAAATCAATCCCATTTACTAATTCCTTTCTTTGGGCTCCTCCGACCCATTTTGCTTTCTTTCCATTTCTCATGATTCCCATGAGCTTACTTCATTCTTTGGGGCTTCTTTGGCTCGTTTGCTTTCTTTGAGACCACTTATTATTTTGTGGGCTTATTGACCATTATTCCTACCATTTTGGCCCAACGATCCTTACTTTACTGCTTTCATTCTCCACCTTCCTCATATTGTTGGGATTCTTCTCCCATTTGGCTCTTTTGTCAAAATTGGGCCATCAACACTTCTTTAATGGCATGCTCTACCTCCATTGCTATTGTAATAATGAAATATAGGTAGGACCTAAGCAAGAGAGAGTTTAAGATACTTGCTACATTATTTCTCAAATTTTTAACAGCCAAAACAGCTTGTGGTATTGAAGGAATTACTGTCTTTGGTTGCTCTTGGTAAAGCTTAACATGAAAAGTGAATTCATGTTGTAAAGTTTTAGTTCAAATTTTTATTATATATAGCCTAATATACATTTGGCAGTCAAATAGATTCATTAAGGAATTGAATTAATTATTAGTTTCAGTTGATTTCAGACCCTGAAATTTTCCAGTATGACAAAATAGTGCAGAAAATCTTCATTTTTTGTCCAACAACAACCTATCCTTTATGTAACTATTTAATATTATATGCAATGCAATATATGTATATTATTTGCAATACACCTATATAAAAAAAAATTTCTACAACATATGTTCTCCCTTTTAGGGAAAAAAAGAGAGGAAAGCACTGCAATCAATTGCTCATAAAAAAAAAGTAATTATTAAGTATTTATTTTAGAAGGTACTTATATTACATGAATTTTAATATATTCTAATGAAGTATGAAATCAGTAGGCATCACATTCTAATATCATAATTTTACAAATACTTTCTTTCAGATCTCACTTTTAATAGTTTTCCCGTATATCGCATGGGTTAGCAACTAATTGTTATTTAATTTGATTCTACTATGAAAAATATAAACTTTTGATAATATAATATATGGAGTAACTTATGACAATATATGTTATATTAAAATTTGTGCTCTTTGAATGGATCAACAAAATTTTATTTAATTTTTCCCCAAAAAAAATTTGTTTTATTTAATTTTTTTAGATAATTTTGTAAAGTGATTTATAACTATGTTTTATGTTGGCTGTTATTTCGTGTCAAATTTAATTGTATTTTGTTCAATCATTTCCCTGTATGTTTGTGAGATTTAATGTAAAGGTTAAGTGTGAGAGTTTGGTGAAGAATTGTGAAGACAATGAAGTTCGCGACTGGCTCGCGAGTGGACAACTAGCGAAAGGCCACGTGAGAAGCACATGCTGAAATTTGAATAGTCTTTTGCCAGACTGTATTTCGCGAGTCACTTCACGACTCAGGCCAAGTCGCAAGTGACCCTCGAAACTCTCTGCTTGAAACTTTTTAAAGTGTGTTTTTCTCATTTTTTTTACCAACATTATATAAGCCCACATTACCCACGAAATTGTAAGGAGACTTTCAGAGAGAAAATCCTAACAATACACTTGAGAGTTAGAGATTGTAAACCCACAATCATCTACACAAATTTTCTTAGTTTTTCTCTACTCATACCTCTCCAATTTCAAATCCTTGAAATTTTCTTAATCCAAACACTTACCTCACCCAATCCGAGTGTTGAGAGAAGTTTTGGTGCATGTGAGAAGCATTGGAATAAGCCATTGGTGGACGCAATTTGGAACTAATTGCGTGATCTGGATAACTAGTGAAGACATGGTTTGGTGAAGTCTATTAGTAGCTGGAACTTGGAGGGTTCAAGTACATTAGGTAGACTAAGCTTGGAAGGTCTTTTTGATATCATTGTACTTTAACTTTATTTACTAGTGGATCGATTCGGCTTGGAGAGTTGCAGAGAGGTTTTTTGCCGAGTGTTTTGGTTTTCTCTTTGATAATACGTCTCAGTATTATCTTGTATTTGCATCTCTCTTCCTTTATTCTTTAAACTTTACTTTTATTGTTTATAGTATTTGCTTATGCCTTAGAGAGTTGTTTTAGTTTGATTGCGTTATATTTACTCTTATTCTGCACTTAGTTAAGTAGGGTAAAAGTAATCTAGTTGTAAGTTTTAATTTTAGGGTCTAAACAAGCAATAGTGTTTTCACACTATTTGAGCTTTCAAAATTTAATAGTTTGATTGAATATTTTAAGAGGTAGTAATTTGAGTTACACAACAGCTATTTTATATTGAGTAAGACTTAGGTATAGTACTTAGGCGCTGTTCTTTAAGTTTCCCTTTTAAAATTCTACCATGTTGATTTTTTTTTTCATGGGATGGAAGTGTATTTTTTAATTAAGTAGTCACATGGCTGAATCTTAAAAGGAGAACTTAAGGAACAACAACTAAGGTATTGTGCCTAAGTTTTGTCATTTTATATTTTGATTGATTGGTTGATAGCTGGAGAGAGAGGCTCTTTTTTTTTTTTTTTTTGAAAGAGCTAGAGACAAAGGCTTAAACCATAAATGTAAGTAAGCTTTATTCAGCAAAAAAGAAGTAAGCTTTGGCTAACAAGTGAGGGCGAAAATGACCTACTATCACTATTTGGCAAAAAAATTAACAATTTACTACTGTTTTAGAAATATATAGGAATCTACAACCTTTTTAAAACTCAAATTTGTGAAACTCAAATTTGCCATAAAACTCGAGTTCTTTTGAAAAAATATACTCTAAAAAATTTTGAAATTTTTTTTCATAGAACTCGAATACCAAGAAAACTTAATATCACTAAACTTGAATACCCAAAAAAATGATAAATTGATATATATTTTTAAAATAATGGTAGATTGCAACATAGTAAAAATAAATAAATAAAAGTTCTATCAGGCTATTTTGGCCGCCTGCAACTAGTTTTAATGGTGCGCCAACTACCAACGAAACGAAGACCAGGCAACCCGGACACGACATGACATGCGTTGCCAACCAATTGGGTGGAAAGTCGAAAGTGTAATAAACAAATAAACTGATACGTGTACTATAAAATGACCTTGGAAATTGGAATTGAATAAACACACACACACACGCATATTCATATATAGTGAGGTCCGTAGTAGCACTCCATTTCAATTCGAGAGCCAAAGATGGCGGACGGAGAAGAAGAGAACAACAGTATCAGAGTATGTGGCATGCAATTCTCATACCAAGGCCAACCACCCATCTTCACCGACTTCAACCTCAACATCCAACCCGGATCTCGATGCCTCCTCGTTGGCGCCAACGGATCTGGTAAATCAATCAATCAATCTTAGTGCTTTTACTTATTCACTCACTCATTTTTCACCTCTGTAAATTACCCATTTGAGCATTAACTGGTTAGAGACAAGTCCAGGGGATTTTTCTTTTGAAAGTTTGCCTACTTTATTAAAAATATAGAAAAAATAAAGATACCCAGTTGTTAAATTGTACTGGAAATTACTTATGTTGTGCAGGAAAGACCACATTGCTGAAGATTCTTGCGGGTAGGCATATGGTGGGAGGGAGAGATGTGGTGCGTGTGCTGAATCGTTCGGCTTTTCATGACACCCAGTTGGTGTGTGATGGTGACTTATCCTATTTGGGAGGATCTTGGAGTAAAACCATTGGCTCTGCTGTGAGTTCTTTGACTCTGCTTTTATACTATTTGTTTTTTTTTAAACACTATAACTCATTCATGATACAATTGTGTTTACATAATATAATGCTATTAATGAGGTGTCCCTGATTGAATTTAGCTTGTGGAAATCTATAAGTAGACAAATTTTAATCCAATGAACATTGGACTCCTTTGATTTGGAGTGGACTGTCTCAAAGAGAATTACATCTAACACCAATCATGTCTTGGGCTACTTGGAAATAAAACTGATTTTAGAAAGGTTGTACCTAGTGCACAAACCTCCCCACTTTTGCAAGGTCTAGGAGAGGTGATTGGTAGGCAGTTACTTTTCTTTTTGGAGAGGCTAATTCTTGGAAATGAAACCGATTTTATTTGGGTTTTTAAAAGATTATGGCACCCCGGAATCTTTAAAATTTGTTTGACTTCATTTATTTGGCATTGCCTAAGGTTTGAGGCTTTCGCCTTTGTCTCTTAAGTACAATGCATAACCGGGTGTACGCCTCATGGCTGCATGCAAAATAAGCATATTCATTTAATTTGTGTCTAGCCAAGCCACAAAGCTTATTGCACAAAAATCGTAAATCTCAATAAGTCACTCTAAAGCTTTATCTAGGCCGAAAGCACTTTTATTTCTTTTGTTTGAGATTTTCCTATGTGCCACTTGCTCTTGTATAGCTCTTTCTTCTGGCTAACATTTCCATCCATTATTTTAAGGGCAATGTACCATCATTCACAATTGTGTCTGATTCATAACTAACATATGTAGGTTCAAAAAAAGCTATAGAGATGAACAGGTACTACATATTAATAGAATATAGTTTATAGAAGATTGTTGGCCCTTACCTCATATCTATGCTATAGTTTTTACTTTTAACATTGTTTATGTGAGTAGGCCTCAATTCATGGTATTTATTTGACAAAGTTGTACTCCTCAAATATCATTTCAAAGTCCTTTCAAGGACATGGGCAATGATGTCAGAGACAAGTTTGATTCATTTAACACAGCATGTACCACAAAAATGAAGTGAAATATAGAATTGAGATGCACATGTTCATATTTATGTGTTTCTACTTTCTAGCACATTTCCGTCTTTAGTTATTCAAGATAGAAAAAGAATAAGCTTTGTAGTTAGATTTTCCTTGTTACCTATCTTGGTAAGACTTGGGTGATGATGATGAAGTTGATGTTATTTGTAAGAATCATATTTCTGTGTTGTCTTCATTGTCAAAAATGGTTTTTCCTAATAAAAAAATAATTTTAAATTTTAGTCTGGTAATTTGTCATTTCCATTTTCTAGGTAATTCCAGGTAATTAATCAATAAGAATCACAGCCATTATTCTATGTCACTTGCAGCAATATCAAGAGAATAGCCATTCTTCTCACTACTCCCCTATATAATTCAAATTTTCTGTGTGTGTGTGCGCGCTCACTGAATACACTAAGTACGTGCAATTACAAGAATCCTAACTATAGATCACATCTCGCATGTAGATGTAGTATTATGGTCAACAAATTAATATCAATAGCAAACTAGTGTATTATGGATTTGTGTTTTTTAAGAGCAGATTTATCAATTAGTTATGTGAGTATACTTTGTGCTATTTATAGTTACGTGTACTTGGGTTGTGCCCCTTTATGCTTTTTAATGATTTACGTACTTATCAAAAGGAAAGAAAATTCTGTATGCTTGATCAGTAATATTCTATAAGATTGTCTAATTGAATTTTTCTCCTCTCAAAAAAAAAAAAAAAAATCCTTTTATGCCTCTGATATAGTGGAACCTATAGACTATTAGCCCGAATACAGGTAGTGTCACTGTCACTTCTTGTTTGAATGCATATGTACTGAACTCACTAGAAATATCTTATGAACAAACTCATCATGTGATGGTAAACTGTTTATGTTTTTACTACAATCACATGCATTTGTTATGCTCTGAACAAAAATGTGTCTGCAAACATTCAGGGTGAGGTTCCACTTCAGGGTGATTTTTCTGCCGAACATATGATATTTGGAGGTGCGTAATAAACTGCATACCGGATTTCTCTTCTATTGCTGATAACCACTTTATAGATGTATAAACCCGTTAAGATCTAAATAAATTGTATAGTAACACCTCTGCTGCTGCCTGATGTTTCTTTATGTATGTGCACATATGTTTGTGTGTGTGTGTGTAAAGATAGACAAATAGTCCTTTTCACTCTCGCTTCAATAATTTTAATCCTTTTTTTTATATGCAAAAGAATTGAGATTATACACATTCTCTTTTGGCAGTTGAAGGGATTGACCCTTTAAGGAGAGACAAGCTGATTGATCTACTAGATATTGATCTGCGATGGAGAATGCATAAGGTATCTGATGGGCAGAGGCGTCGAGTCCAAATCTGCATGGGTCTTCTTCATCCTTTCAAGGTATTATGGAATCTTGAATGTGGAACTGAATGTTATTGATAGGGTTGTACCATCCTCATTCCAACGTTTATCATCATTGAAACTCATAATGATATTTATTTGCTCCCCCCCAAAAAGAAGAAAGTTTTTAACTTCTAAGCCCACATTAGTTGCTCTCCTAATATTTCATTGTATTGCTTTGCTTCAACATGTCAAAGCCTCTACTCAATTGCCATATCATATTGCATTTGGGTTCTATCTTTGATGAACATTCAGTGATATGTTGTAGTGGTCCTACCTACTCCTAACCAATTGCTATCTATGAGACATCTGCAGGTTCTTTTGCTAGATGAAGTTACAGTTGACCTGGATGTTGTTGCTAGAATGGATTTACTTGACTATTTCAAGGAAGAATGCGAACAGGTTTTCACTTGCTTTATATAATATTCCATCTACATGCAAGCACACACCAAATTTTCAAGCATGGAAACACTTGGAAAAAAAGAGGGAGACAGTAGACATTCTTAAAGGTCTGGACACATCAATAAAACATGTGACAAGGAATTGTCTCATCTATTTTCAAGCCACTTATAGAAAGTAGAAACTATGGCACACTTTAGATGTAATCATATATTCATGCAAATATATTATCTTTATTGATGTTGTCATATATTCTATAGAGAGGAACCACAATAGTATATGCAACCCATATTTTTGATGGCCTGGAGACATGGGCATCACATCTGGCATACATCCAAGATGGTGAGTTGAAGAGGTCAGAGAAGTTATCAGAGGTTCATGAGTTGAAGAATTCATCCAATTTGCTTTCAGTGGTTGAGTCATGGCTCCGTGCTGAAACCAAATGTGAGAGAAAGAAACATGTTAACCCTCCTGCCCAAGTCCAGAAGACATCTACTTTGGGTAATTCTCCTTTTATGTCATCCAGACACATGGCATACTATCGTTAATCTTTCTGAAGTTTATTCTTTGTCTTATTGATCAAATAAACCTCAAAATAGGAATTCAATTCAAAGCCGAATGTAGAAGAGAAATGACAAAAGCTTTTAAGCAATATGTCAGCATTGCTCAATGCTGTTTCATACTTGGAAAATTCTTATTTTCTTGAGTGATAGTGTTACTTTTTAGTAGCTCCTACGGAGATTGGGGATATCAATAGCTATCTGATTTGTTGGCAACATGGCGAAGCCATAATATTCTGCCGCTGGCAGATAATAATGTATCAAATCACATTATTATTCATATTTGGCTACATTATTTTGGTTTTCAAGAATTGTTGTGATATGCTGACATCATTAAGCAAGAAATATGTTTCCTGGTTTCTGTTCCATTTTGTACTGGCGAATTGCTTTTAGGCAGCCAATGTGTGCAAAATTGTGATTTGATGGATGTAAGTTGTATTAAGACCTGCAGTCTTTTTTGCACTTAACTCTTTTGCACCTTGACAGTATTGTTTCACCAGATTTGAAGCTTTGGGAAACTTAAGGCAAGACAATTGGAAAATTTAATTACAACAAACATGCAGTACATAAATATTAAGATTATTTCAAGCCATACCTTGATATATTATTAAGTGAGTGTTTGGGTTAGGATTAAAAATGAAAACTATTTCACTATTTAGCTTATTTTTGCTATTATTCATAAGTCTTACTGTACTATTTCAACTAACTTTTACCTTTATCTACAGTATTTTCAGCCATAATTTTTAGTTTCAGCAAAATAAGCGATATCCAAACACATCCTAAGCCTCAACACATTAGTTGTTATTCTCTACAGTTTACACAAAACCTCCTAGGATTGTCTATTGCTTCCCTTTGTCAAGTTCTAACACAAAATCTGCAAGAGTGTGGCTTCTACTAAGGTAAACTGAGCTTGGCGTAATTCAATCACCTAATTTATGAAAAATTGACACTATATCTACCTTTAAGTTTAAGCCATAAAGCCATTGGTGTTTGATCCAGACTTGAGTAATATTGTCTACCTAGAATGTGAACTTTTAGGCTGGGAGTATTATATCCTTGAAGAAGTCATCACCCACAATGAAATTGTCTTTGATTTTTTTTTAATTAAGGCCAAGCAGTGTTTGAGTTTGGTAGAGCCATTCATGCTTTAGTTGAAATTATAAACTATTATCTTGACATCAAGATTGTGGAGTAGAGTCTATCTTTTCACTTAAAAAAAAGGATATGATTGTGGAATAGAGAATTTCAGATAGACTGAGAGTGAGAGCAACAAAACCCAATAATAAGACCATAATTACAAGAACCAGACAAAAGGTCTGGGGGGAGAAATTGAAAAAAGCAGCTCTTTTCTTTGCTTATTTGTTGCAGCATTGATAATGTGATGATGGCTATGCTTCTCCAACTTCCTACGCAACCACCACAATAACAGTAACAGTTCCCAATTGGACTATTCATTATCAGAAATTTTGTCCATTTCATGTTGCTGGCTTTGGTTCTACATAATAATGGGGACCATTTATGTACCATTAAAGGAGGAGCAAATCACAAAATTTCCCAAAACCATTACCAAACAATGCAGCTTACAAACAAAAATTCTATTTTTATTTATTAATTTTTTAATGTGGGTTTTTGTCAGTTTATCTCTTTGAGTCTTTTGCTGCCATTTTTGAATTGGAGTTGTCGATAGTTTGAGTGCTAAGGTATGGTCCCATTGACATTATGCCTGTACTCCAAGAAACCTCCCATTGTGTCTTTGACGTTGCGTCTGACTTTTTCTAGTGGTCCTCTCCTCACGAGAGAGACCCGCACCCCTGCGATAAACAAAAGCCAATTCAAACTTTGGTGCTTTGTTTGTGTTTTATTTCTTTTCTTTGGACCCCAAGTTTAAATTAAAAACAAACAAACCAAAAGCTTTGACTGACACTTTATTTCTTGACGTTTTCAATGGAAACATTCAAGACTTAAATCTCTCTTACAGTTATATCCTATTACGACTACCTAATTATCAGGAAAAAAAAAGGAAATTCATAATATGAAAAGATCACTTGCATCTTTCATCGTTTGTCTTATGAAATAAAAATTCTAATTTATAAGGTATTTTTGTTGTTGTTGTTGAGAAGTACCACTTTCATTTAAATCTTTTAATTCCCTCTAAAATTTTGCTTATTGAGAGACATGTGATATTTAAAATTTTAATATAGACTACACAAAATCAAATAAATACCAAGTATCACAAATTTAATTTAAAATTAAAGAAAATTGAAGGATTTATATGGAAGGATATTTTAGAAATAGACATAAGAAGATCAAAATAGGCTCAGTCCCATTGGGCCAAATTGCAAGTCATACAATTGGCCTCTCTCCAAGACAAAATATGTAAGCCGAAACAACAATATCACTTTCTTAAAAAAGAAAAAAGAAAAAATTATCACTTAATATAGAGACAATGGATTAGGCAGGTGCTTCCCAAGGGTGGTGGTTTAGGCACCTTATAATTATTTTAATCTAACTTCTGAATAGAATTTATTTGATTCTTGTTACCCCATGTGGTCTGTCATTAACCAATCAAGCTCCTTTACCTTTATGCAATCATCAAGATAATTATATCATCCTAGAGATTTGGATAGCGGCTCTTTTATTTTTTATTTTATAATTTGAAGCCAAGTCAAGTTATATATGATGGTGCCGGTTTCTTTGGTTTGAAGAGGTGTGTGTGAAATCTTAAAAGTGACTGTTTGAGAGCTTCTTCTAAGAAAACAAAATTGGAACTTATGCCATATGTTAAAAAATAAACCCAAGTTGATAGTGTTAAGAAATGTAGTGATTACTAAAAGATGACATGTGTCTGTTTTTCAGTTTGATTAGTATAATTATTATTGATATAATAATACCTTTTTTTTAATACTAATTATCAACATTAACAGCTTTTCCCCTAATCAATAGACTAAACAAAGCAATCATGTCATGTGCATCATATCATAATGATGTGATTCAAATGAATTAACTACAAAAAATTAAAAATAAAATAATTAATCAACAATAGAGTAAAACAAAAGTTATTACATATCTATATTCATAATATTTCCACAACAAATTTTAAATAGTAAATTATTACTGGCTATTAGTGAGTTCAAATTAGAACTAGTAATGATTTACTACTTAAAATTTATTGTAAAAGTATTGTGAACATATCATTTCTCTACTAATGTTACTTCAAAAAATAATAATAAAAATGTTATACACCCTTTGTTAACATTTTTTTTAAAAATAATTTCTTTCTGCTAATGACAATGATATGGTTTTAACAAAATTAACCAAACCAATGAAGTACAAATTCCCCCCCCCCCCTCTCTCTCTCTCTCTCTCTCTCTCTCTCTCTCTCTCTCTCTTTTTTAGTAAAAATTGCTTTCTCCAAAATCCAAATCTCACCTTTCTCAAAAAAAAAAAAAAAAAAAAAAAAAAAAATCCAAATCTCACATACAAAAAATATATATATAACATATCATTTCTCATTTATCATATCATCATTTCTCAATTCTATATTTGGGTCAAAAGTGTTGCGCAACACGCACAAATCTCCCCTATAGGATCAAAAACTCGTGTGTGAGATCCAAAAGCACCAACAGAAAATTTTTATTTTTTATAATCTCTCACACACTCACACATTCAAATAATAATAATAATAAAAAAGAAAAACAAAATTTGTGAAAAACATAGAAGAAATTAAAAAAGCTAGGAGCCAAGCCGAGCCGAGCCAAGAGAAGAGAAAACGAAGCGAATCCGACAATGGCGGAGTGACTGTCAAAATTTGATTGCTTTTTTGGGGGGGTGGGGGGGGGTGGTGATCTCTTTAGGGTTCGCGGGATCACGGTATATGCTTTTCCTTCCCCAATTGACAGTTATTTTATGCGCTTCTCCGATTTCTCTCTCTCTCTCTGTTGTTTTCTACACCATCTTTGATTTGTACGGATTTGGATATTTTGAATTTTCTTCTTTTCTTTTTTTTGGTCCGCCAAATTCGTTACATTGTTGCTGTCTTTGTCTTGAAACTGCGTTGATTCCTCGGAGAAATTAAGGTATTTTAAGGAAATTTGAATTTTTTTTATTTTTTTGGGTGTAAATAATGGAATTAGACGAATTCAAAGGAAAAAAAAATTACATTTTGTTTTGTTTTTTGGGTTGAATTATGTTTAGTCATGTTTTAAATAATGCAGATTACAGGGCATTGGATTTTTTTTTTTTTTTTTTTTGGCATTTGAGGACAAATAGATTGGTGGGTTTTTTGTTGGTGATTGGATTTAGTATATAGAGCTATTGAATTATACACGTATGGTATTTTTGAGGCATTCTAAGGAAATTTGAACTTTATTTTATTTTTATATATTGAATTTTGAAGCATTTTGACTTGTATTTGCTAAATAATGGAATTGGAAGAATTCAAAGGAGGACATTACATTTAATTTTGTTTTTGTTTGGTGGGAAATTTATCTTCTTTTTTTTTTTTCGTTAAATTATGTTTGTAAATGCATGATTATACGTTTTCTTAATCATGTTTTTAATAATGCAGATTACGTGCCATTGGATTTTTTTGGCATTTGGGGACAAATGAATTGGTGGGTTTTTGGTGGTGATTGGATTTGGACTTAGTATATAGAGGCATGGAATTTATATAGTATTTGACTATTTGAGGTAGCCATTGGGCTAGAAGAGAAGGGAATGGATTCAGCAAGGAGTTGGTTTCAGAAATTTCAACCACGGGACAAGTTGAGGGCTTCAACGAGGAAAAAAGAGCCTGGTGAAGAAGGGATTGGGATTTCTAATGTGCATGATGCAGAAGCACTTTCCAATGTCACAAAGCAGAAGGTTGCGGCCGCGAAGCAGTATATTGAGAACCATTACAAGGAGCAAATGAAGAACCTGCAGGAGAGGAAGGAGCGGTATGGTTTACAACCTGTGAATAAATAGTTGTTAATTTTTTCTTTTCAGATATTAAAACACTCGGGGGCTGATTTAGCTGTCTATAAAACAGAACAAATTGCATGTATCCATGGCCATTTTATTGTTTTAATTAGTTGTTTCTCTTCCTATTGTTAAGCATGAAAAGTTAAATAGTTTAATGTGCTCTACTACATGGAGTATGTCATAGAAAACAGCCTTACTTGACAATTAGTCTCAGTTTTATCAGATAATACTTGTATCAAACCTAGAGCCTGTATTGGCTATGTATTCTATTTGTTAAGCATAGTGATTCTGCATGAAGCTGTACAATTTCCCTAGAAGCCTCCTCTCCTCCTTCATTGTTTGCAGAAAAATTGAACTTTTATCTGTAAAGGCTGTAAATTGTTGATAGGGAGTAAAAGGTAGAAGTAAATATTTTTTTGATAAGTAAAAGGTAGAAGTAAATATAATAATCTCTCTCTCTCTCTCTCTCTCTCTCTCTCTCTATATATATATATATTTGCGTGTGGGTGTGTTAATTGGTAGAAGTATGTCAAGGATTAATAAATCTTATTTTTCTTGGTAGCTACACTTTTTTTCGTTTGTTGAAAAAAGGTCGTACCTAATGCACAAGACTCCTACTTTTGTGGTTGGTTTGTTGTCTTACTCCAATTTTGGAAAGGCTGATTCCAGACTTGAACATGGGATGCCTCACCTAGGCTGAGAGAACTTGCCATTGCACTCTTTTTCTTCTTCCTCCTTATGTTATATTCTGGCTTCTTCAAGTGTGAAGGGACTATAGATTTTGATGTAGTCTTTATCTTAAGTATTTTAAGTAATGAGTGATTCCTTTATCAGTGCATCGATTGCCTGAATAGTATCAATTGGTACTTCTTGGTATTTCCAATAGAGACGTTTATGGTTCAAATTCCCCCCATTGTTGTAACTATTGAATTATCAAAAAGTATAATGGTGTGGAATTTCCACTTTATCTCTGATTAATATATTTTAACAAGGTACTTATCAAAAAGAACCATTTCATGAATAGTACTAGAAAGTTGAAACTCTAGTGCTGGAGAGCTATAAGATTTCTTGTTTTACTTCCCTTGAACAGACGAAATATACTGGAAAAGAAGTTGGCTGATGCAGATGTCTCTGAGGAAGATCAAACTAACCTACTTAAATTCTTGGAGAAAAAGGAAACTGAGTACATGCGCCTTCAGAGGCATAAAATGGGTGCTGATGATTTTGAGTTATTGACAATGATTGGAAAGGGTGCATTTGGAGAGGTATTTACTTTCTTAACTTAATATACTATGATCTCTTTCATCTGCCCCTTTAGCTGTGTTTTGAGTGCTTTAGGGATGAACAGGTCCCTCACATTAATCCATCTGATTCACTTTGTCAGCTGTCTCTTTAGTTGTCTTGCTGATCATTTTAGGGCGGTACATGCTCTCAATCTTATCTCTAATTTTTTACTTATCAAAATAATATTTTTGAAAGAGCTATTTATCCTAGTTTTCTACTAATTTTTTGAAGGATAATTATTATATTATAGTTCACGTTAAACTTATCAAAAATATTATAGCCCACATTATGAACAATCAAACCTTTTAGTGATTTTGGGTTCTCAATCACAGTGCTGAAATCATTGTTTGTGAGAATTTTGTTTGAGTGGTCTTGCATCCTTAGCCCAAGTGAAATGCAATCAATTGTAGATTTATTGATTCTCTCTCTTTCCACTTGTTATTCTTGTGTAGTTTTTTAGGAGAACTTTGTGTACACACCGTGTACATTAGGTCTTTCCTCTATTTTTAACAAAATTTAATTACGTTTGAAAAGAAAAAATTGTCTGGTTCCACAATTGGTGAACTATATGTGGCCTTGGTATTTTCACAGTCCCGATCCTATTCAATCAAACACTAAACATGAAGCATTTGTAGCATAGCTCCATATGCATGATTTGTTATTTGTCAATGAAAAATTTCTTACAATCTTGAGCATTCTGACCTGGCTGCTTTTTTGGTTGAGATATCGAGCTTCTTAAAAATGGAGAAAATATATCTCAACCTTAGCTTAAAGATTTATAGTTTATACACACACGCATACACACACACACACATACACACACTTTCACACAGAGACATGCGAATATGGGGGTGGGTTCTTTTATTTGCTATCTTCAGAATTACACAAATTAAGCTTAATTAAACAGACATGAAAGAGCTTATGTTGAAAGCTAGGTTCTTATATCCTTTTTAAAGGAAAGCATACTCTCTGTTATGGCTAGTAAAAGAAAATTCTATATAATGGAACACATACATTTAAGATATCTATGAGCACACAATTTATGTATTCCTACTGTGGGACTCTTTTGGGGAGGGTGATAGTGATATTTTGTAGAAGGATATTTGGAGAATTTGTCCCTCTTGGATGTTGTTTATGGTTGCTTTTGAGCATGCTTGAGGTTTGGACCACATGGACACGGGGGCATAAGTCTTTAACCTGCTATTACGGGACAGTGATAGGTTTCTTAATCCATGGTAGAGCCCTACTGTAATTGGCATAAGAGTTTTTGTGGAAACAGGAAATGAGTGGTTAGGAAAGTTGTTTCTTTATGCTTTGTGGTGGCTTTGGAGGGAGAGACAAAATTGTTCTCTGAAGGAAGTGGGGGTTTCTGGTCAGAAGCTGAGGCTCAAGTGTCTTATCTCTTTTCTGTTGGAGTTTTGATTCAACTTCCCTTGTCTTCATTCTTTCTTGGATTTTCTGAATGCAAGTTTTGGGGCTTGATTTGTTGTTTTCCTTAGGGTTTCAATTTTTATTATTATTATTTTTGGTGTGTGTGCTTCCTATGTAGTTGCTTACATCCTCCCTTGGAGTTGGAGCATCTTGCAAAATTTATTACTTTTATAGAAGACAATGAGTCAGTTAGGAACTTCCATATGTCCAGAAAATGTAGTACGTCTTCTCTTTTTCTTCAAATGTGTTTGGTTCTTTTCAATTTTGCAGTTATTGTTATTGTGTATACTTGTGCATCTCTATCTCTGTGTGTAGGACATGGGTGGGCTAGTGGCGGCTTTCATTAAGTTGCTGTCATTGTAATAGATGCATAACCCTAACACAATAAGGACTAACTACCATTAGGAAAAGAAAAGGACTTTCAAGAACTAAACAAGACTCAACTCCAACTTGGAAAATGAAAGTCAACAATAATTAAAACAAGCTAGACTCACCAAAGACCTACTACTCTTGACTCAAAACCACCCTATCTTGAAATTACTGAGATACATCTTTCTTGTGAGATTAAAGTTGAATTCCAATATTGAATTCACTGCAAGCAATCAATAAGAGCAATTTTAAGAAAGAAGCTCGTCGATATAGCATAACTTAAGTTTCATTGTCTGGGACTGCTTGAGAAGTAGATATTATTTACCATGTTCTTTTTTCCCCCACTCCCTTTCTTTTACTTCATTGTCTGCTAATAGAAATTTTATATTGGTATGTGCTATTAAGTTGTAAGATTATAAATTATATGTAGTATAAATTTGCTTTTTGTGTTGCAGGTTAGAATTTGTCGGGAAAGGAATTCAGGTCAGGTATATGCTATGAAAAAACTTAAGAAGTCAGAGATGCTTCGAAGAGGCCAGGTATACATTTATCAGACTTGCCAGGTGGTATTACTGAGGTTTTGTATGCTATATCTGTTGCCAATTGGCTTGTCATCCTTTTAGGTCGAGCATGTGAGGGCTGAAAGGAATCTGCTTGCAGAGGTTGACAGCAATTGCATTGTCAAACTCTACTGTTCTTTTCAAGATGACGAGTTTCTTTATCTTATTATGGAGTATCTACCTGGTGGAGATATGATGACTTTACTTATGAGAAAGGATACCTTGACTGAAAATGAAGCCAGGTTTTATGTTGCAGAAACAGTTCTGGCTATTGAATCTATTCATAAACACAATTACATTCATAGGTTTGTGCACTTATATGTCATGTTGTCTAAATTTAATCTGAAATGGATCAGAAAATGTTATTTTATTTTACTGAAACATAGATTGATCTAGCTTGTGTTATACCTTACAGGGACATCAAGCCCGACAACTTATTACTTGATAAACATGGACACTTGAGACTGTCAGATTTCGGACTATGCAAACCATTAGACTATAGTACATTGAAAGAGCAGGATTTTTCAGTGGGGAACAGCCCTAATGGGACTGCACAGAATGATGGGCGCCCAAAGCGCACACAACAAGAGCAACTACAGCATTGGCAAAAGAATAGAAGAACACTTGTAAGTTGTTTCTATTTTTATCTCTTTATCCCTCTCCCCTTAAATCTGGCTCTCTCAAATAAAGTATTTACTCCTTTATGAAATAGTAGCATACTAATATAAACTATAAAGAGACATAATGTTGCCAGTTGCAACTTGTTTGGTGGTTTGAAAGATTTGTTTTCATGCATTGGAAGAGTTTCCATCTCCTCCAACGGATTTTTGATTAAATTTTGTGGTGATGGACACACGATTTTTTTTTTTGCTAAATCAGTTGATATTGGGCATTGTAGGCTTATTCTACTGTTGGTACACCCGACTATATTGCTCCAGAAGTTCTGTTGAAGAAAGGATATGCAATGGAATGTGATTGGTGAGTATTGTGTGTGTTCTCTAATGGGTGTTTGGATGTCTCATAAACATTAATCAGTTCAATTTTACATGCTATAATGAGTCATGTGCATCCTAGATTTCAGTTGATTTATTTTATTTTTGTGGCTTGGCTTTCACAATAGTTTCTATCTTTAATACTATGATCATACTATTATGGAAACTGGTTGTGTGTTTTTCAATGTTATGGGGCAATAAATAAGCACACTTTTATGGGTTTTCTATATAAAATTTTGAGCAGTTTAAATTTGACAAAATCATGTGATTATTGATGTGCAGGTGGTCACTTGGGGCTATAATGTATGAAATGCTCGTGGGTTACCCGCCTTTTTATTCTGATGATCCCATGACAACGTGTAGGAAGGTACACTTTCTTAGATTTTTTGTAAAAGCTTTATGCAATATTTGCTTAATTTTCTTTCTTTATCACTGTGATTATGTCAACATGCTTGTCAGTTTGCATTATAATACATTAAAGTCATCTGATGTTGAAGTTTAACTGAAGCTCTCTGCATCTTTTGCTTTTGGATCCCTATGATGTAAACTGTTCCGTAGATTGTTTCCACTCTAATGAAGTGTGGTTAATTGCTCAGTTACAGAGGTTGAACTGAACTGCACTGAAGTTTTTGGTATACAAAAAATTTAATGATCCTGAAATTCCTTGCCAAGGAAGCACGGGTGTGTCATTTTGGTCGGCACACCCGCATCAAACTTGGCGGGACGCACCGTGCAGCCTGGACGTGGCTGCACGCACGTCCCCTGCCCAAATTTTTTCCCAACACGGCCCGATACAGTCCGAAATGGTCCAAATACGACCCAATATGGGCCGAAATACTTATTAAAAAAAAAAAAAAAAAGTTAATTTCAAACTTATTTTTTATTTAGTTTTAGTTTCAAACTTTTGATATTGTATTCTAATTTATGAACATCATGTAATGGTTATGTATTCACTTTATTATCTACTATTGCTCTTAAAATTGATATATATTTACCATTATATTAAAAAAAATGCTTAGCAATTATAGAAAATAAAAATAAAAATATATTTAATAATTAATTACTAAAAGTATCCCGCCGCACCCATGTCCTACTTTTTCAAAAATTACTGTGTCGCTGCACCACACCTGAATCCACACCCATGCTTCCTAGTTCCATGCAATGATAATGAGGCTGAGTTGAGTCAGCAGAATTTATTTGATTTACAGTCCTTTGATTCTGAACAATTGGAAATTTGTATTTTATGGGGTTAATTATGAATTATGAATTTTGAGAATAATAGAAGATAGTAAGAGGATCGGAATATCGTACACAAATCATGCATAACTGACTCTACTGGCACAAAGCATAATTATTCCTCCTGCTGATTCTATAGTTCTTCTAAAATACACTTTAATAAAAAAGGCATGTTTGGCTGCTGATTTACTGATGTAATGATATTTTAATTTGATTGCTTCTGCATGACTTGTCATACTGGATCCAGTTTTCTTAATGGTTCTTGGTTCCTCATGGAATTAGTAATGTTCCATCTCATATAAGATGGACACATGCAGGGAAGGATGGCCAATTTGTATCTCTGTTTAATTTCATGTGGGTGCAAAAGAAATTTTATTGCCTTGATGTTACCATTCTTCCCTATTTTATGCAGATAGTAAACTGGAGAACTCATTTAAAGTTTCCTGATGAAGCAAAGCTATCTCCAGAGGCTAAAGATCTTATTAGTAAACTATTGTGTAATGTAAACCAGAGGTTAGGATCAAAAGGCGCAGATGAAATAAAGGTGTTGTATGGTGTGTCCTTTTCTGAAATTTTTGATTTGATCCATGAGCTGGTTGCAAATAACAGGAATTACCTTTCTGCTTCTTTCTTTTTTCAGGCTCATCCATGGTTTAAAGGTATTGATTGGGAAAAGATATATCACATGGAAGCTGCATTTATTCCTGAGGTCAATGATGAGTTGGATACTCAAAATTTTGAAAAGTTTGAAGAGGTATAAATGTTTTTCAATTTATTCCTAATTTCGTGGAGCTACTTTTTTATGGGCGTCTCCCATTGCTAATCACACTTATTTTCTTTTCCACTTGCTTTTGGTTTCAGTCTGATAATCAGTGTCAGAGTCAACCAAAAACTGGTCCATGGAGAAAGGTAATTTTCTAGTATTACATGCTATTTGAGCTGTTCATCATTCATTCATATGTAGTGTAAATATATATTGGCTTTTAATCCATCGGTTTGTGCAAGCATGAGGTATTGTCTATTCATTTAACCCTGTTGCCATGACATATTGGCCAAAAGAAATTAATCATAATGCAGGATCAATAAAGTAGAAGTCGTGTAGGTTCTGGTCCGGTAGAAGTCCACTGGCACCTTGGCAGTTGCTTTATTGAAGAATGATAGTAGTACTTCCACGCTACTCTTGCTAGGTCTACTAATGATGGTTTTAATTTGTTTTTATAAATGCTATGTTTGTGAATTTAATTGAAGGGGCAAAGATAAGGAAGTAGGGTTTTTAAAGTTTCTTTCTCTAAGAAAAGCAATGGAATGCTAAGGGGCACTTGTTTAGAAATTTGCGTCAAACTCTTAATGTCGTTTAAGAACTCTGGGCATTCTTTGCCCACAGGTTAAAACAAAAGAAATACTCTTGGTACAAATTTTGTTTTGTTTTCATTTGAGAAACTTAGGCTTCAATGGAGATGGAAGTATATTTCTGCAATTTTTTCCTTCCAAATTACCAGGATGTTATGAGGGCAAGGGACCTCTTTTAAAGCTTGAACTTTTGCTGGTCTTTGGATCAAGTGGTATCTCTTGCCATTTGATGTAACTTTTGTGAGTTGTATTCAAGTATAAAAGAAAATATTTAACTTTGTCAGAATCTTTTTTTTTTTTGGGGGGTAAACTACACACACACCCAGTGGGTCTTGAACCCACAACCTCACTCTCCTTCTGGCACTCATAAGGGGAGGAGGTGCCAATTGAGCTAGAGCTTGATGGCGTTGAAGTTGAAATTTGGAATTCAAGTACTAGCTTGGGAGAAAGGGGAGATAGTTTGCTGAACATTGTGGAAGCTTAAAATCCTTGCTTCTCTCAGAAGCGACCTTTAACAAATTTGTTTCTCAAACGTCACAGGATTATACTGAATAATATTTGGTCCAACAAAAGTCACATAATAGATATGATATATTCACATTGGTGCATGTATTGATGGTCACAGATGTGATGTTTTATGCTAAACTCAGTTATTTGTTAATGAGCTTTAGTTCAAATGCTACTTCATTCCTTTATAAGATCAAGGTAGATGATGAAGTTGTGGGTTTAAACTCACCAGAGTGTAACTTACCAACAACAACAACAACAACAACATGCTTTAAAATCCCAAATTTTAGGGGTCAGCTGTGGATTCTGAACATATTAGTTAGGGTCAGCCACATGTATTCTTTTTTTTTTTTTTAATTCTATTATATTTGAAGTCATATTCTCAGTCACTTCCTTGATTGATAAGTCATCTTTTATTACTTCCACTAATGTTATGCTAGGTCATCCTCTATTTTTTATAGTTCTCTCAACTTGGTCCAACTCACTTTTTCTTACCCTTGCATTAATCGCTCTCCTTTGAACATGACCTAACCATCTTAAATGACTCTCATCTTTTCATCAATAGGAGCTATACCCCTCTCTTAAAGCTGATTTTCTCATTTCGTATCCCATCTTTTTGTGTATTTCCACTTATTCTCATTCTAGCTACACTCATTTTATGAATATGTTGCTTCTTAATAGCCTAATGTTTGGTACTATAGAGCATAGTTGGTCATATAGTCTTATAAAAATTTCCTTTTAACTTAATAGGTATTCTATGATCACACAATATTCCTGATGCACTTCTCCACTTTATCCACCCTCCTCTCATGTTATGATTCACATTCTCTTTAATCTCTCTATATTTATGAATTATTGATCCAAGATTTTTTTTTTTGATAGGTAAGAAAGTAATATTATTGAAAATAAAGAGAAAAAAGAATGCAGAGTGTTCACGATAATGAACAAGGAACAACACAAAAACAAAGAAAAAAAAGGAATCAAGAAACTAAACTAAGAGATAAAATGTTTTGTATTTACTAATCTTAGTAAGATTTAGATTTTGAAGTAGTTAATTCTTAATATTTGTATAATTTTTCTAAAAAAATTTTCTTGTCAACCTTTTCTTTTTGCACCTTTATCCTTTCTTTGCAGATGCTCTCATCTAAGGACATCAATTTTGTGGGTTACACGTATAAGAACTTTGAAATTGTCAATGATTATCAAGTGCCTGGGATGGGTATGTCTCTTTTTCTCTAAGTTATTTTTGTTAAGTGGGCTTGGTGGAGGTGTCAGTTCTGGGTATTTCTGTACATGTTTAACTTGTCTGACGAATGATATATCTTGGGTTGTGGAGGCTCTATGTGTAGTTGGATGTAGTAACAACAACAGCCTTAGTCCTAAAACTTGGGTTTGTTATTCATCCTCAGCCTGCAATTGGAAACATAAACTTACCAGTCTGGTTTGTTATTGGGAATACACTATGCTGTCTGGTTGTCTATATAGGCTGGGTTATCTTCAAACAACATGCAGGAATAATGACTTCGGCCATTTTATTGTGCTGGTTCTCTTGTATTCCTAATTTTTATTAGGCAAATACTTTTTTCTATAGCTGATTTATTTTTCTTTCCTTGTAGCTGAGTTGAAGAAGAAAACCACCAAACCAAAGAGGCCAACTATCAAGTCACTTTTTGGTAGGCTTATTTATACCCATTTACACCTTTCAATAGTTGCACACATTTTTTTCTTCTTTTTTTTAATTATCTAAAGCAGTATTTATTTAGTTGATTGGCATTTTTATCCATGGCTAAGAGTATTATATTTGTTTTTCTTACAACAGAAGGTGAATCTTTGTCAGATATATCTGAGGTATCTGAAACGTCTTCAAATCATCAATCTGTACATGGAAGCTTCTTGAACCTCTTGCCTCCCCAACTAGAAATATCTAAAAAACGGAATGAATCCCACTAACCCAGACAAGTTTCATCTGATGAAGAGCTCCAGTCCTTTAGTCAACTCATTTTGACTTTTTAAGTAATGAGGTGTAATTTTTGGGTTCTGCATTTGAGTCGAGTGTGGATGTATCGGCTTGGAATTTGAGGTTTGTTTGAAAACTCAAGCTTTAGAGTGTGAAGAAAGGCTGCTGGTTTTGAAGCAACTAATCAGATTTGAGCCTGCTTGGATAAGAATCCCATTAGTGATATTAAAAGTTTAAAGGAAAAATGAAAAGTAAATACTAATTCGTTACTATTGACATGTATTTTTTTTTTTTTTTGTCAATGTGTTAAATGCTGTACAAATACACTCCATCAACTCATTTCCATGTAAACGTTTTGTATTTTTATTGGATCTAATGATAACAAAGTATATTTTTTCCTCGTACAAGCTGTTTGATCGTATGCTTTTTTGAGACGATTGTGCTGGACAACTTGAAGTAGTCTTGTAATGAAAATGTGGGGAGGTTTGTTTTCTTCATAAAGATACCGATTAGTTCCTTTTGATGTGTTATGCTTCCAAATTCATTATCGACAATTTTGTTGGCAGTCCGAGTCCTTTTTGTAACAAGGCAGCGTACTCAATGAGAGAAGAAAAAGAGAGAGGAGGGGGAAACAAAGGAAAAAGACGTTTATAAAATTGACTCTAGAATCGCTAGATTATGAGATTACCATGATGTTTGTTCATCTTCAATTTCTTCCTGCATGTTCAGAGATAACTCAGTTCACAAAATCTTTGTTCATCATATTTGACCTTTTTTTAAAATTTAAAACCTACTCCTAGTCCAGCCCTCATTGAAAATTTCGGATGAGTAGAATCATCATTGTCAAGGATACACAAAAATGAAGCATATGGACAAAATGCTAGGGTAAAAAAACAAAAAAAGAAAAGAAAAAGAAGCAGATGAGCGTTCTTTATGAACCCTGTTTTTTCCCAGTAGTAATGGTAAAATGGAAGCGTTAGAATTTTTTAGGACTCTTCTTTCACAACAAAATTTTCAGAGTTACATGAGTAAATTGTTACATTTCAATTGAAACCAATTAAAAACTTCCTTATCGTGATTTAAGAGTTCTATTGACCTTTCATTAGCCTATTATTCATGACGAGGTAGGCAGCCCACATACATGAAGAGGAAAAGAGAGGGTCTTCCTTGATATTAAGGTGTCCAGGTGATCAAAGGTCACATAACAAGTGAAAGCAATCGATGTTTTGGTTGAGCAAGGTCATACGCTTATGGTTTCAAATTCATGCAACTCAGTGCTACAAAATTAGAACTTAATGCTAAAAAAAATTTGATAAAATCATAATTTATTTCTTGTAAATTGGGTTTATTTCTTATAAAAGAAACTTTTGACATTTTCTCTAGGAAGTACGAACACTTTATTTGAGGTGTCATACTCGTGTTGTACTGGTGTCATACCCACCATGTTATATTGTAATTTTTCAAATTTTGCTCATGTCTTTGTGTCGTACCTGTACCCTTATCCGTGTCTACGCTTCTTAGCATTTTCTACAATTTTTTTGGTTTAGAATTCTTAACCGCTAGTAAAACATATTATGGCCAGTGCAATTGGAAATCAATATACATTTGCTAATGAGACACGCTGCTTGTGAGTGATTGGAACAGGAAGAAGTTGTTTATACTAAATAAACAAGCTTAAGCCTGATTTCTGGATGTACATGATAAACAATCCATATTTGAGTAAGCCTAAAAGATTGATTATGTGTGAGTGGAATATCAAATGACATGATATGATGTGCACCTTTAGAATTAGATCCATAAAAATTAAAATTTGATTTATGAAATGAATATAGTCCATTTCTTTATGAAATGGAGAGGATCGAGGCCGGTGAAGAATACTCCTTAACAAAGCTTTTATGATACATCAAGACCCATATATGATTGAAATCTCAAAGAAAAAGAAATGTTACTCACTAACATTTAGATTATATCATTTTATTGTCAAATTTCATTTTGGATTTGAGCTTGACCAATTGGACTAAGTTCTCTTCTGGGAACATTTCAAGGGATGTAGATGCAGTAACACACCAATAATCACACTGACAGCCAAAAAAAGCAAAACATTCTAAAGACAATCTCACAGTCCTAGTTCGTGGTTTTGATTGAGTCATCATGGTTGGCCTATAGTACGTATCTATGTAACTGCCATTTGTCAATGTATCAGAGTCACCATCATCTTAAAAGTAACTGATAACTACTACTTTTTTAGTATATTTTTTCTTAATTGATTATTGAGTTAATCAAAGTTCAATATTCCTTATTGGCTTATTTTTTAATGGGTTATGCTAACGAGTGCCCTTAGAACACTCATTAATAATCAATTTTAAGAAAATTTTAATACCACTTTTATGGGAAATGAAAAAAACTGTCAAAATATTAATTACTTTTTTTTTTCATTTTTCATAAAAGTTTTCTTTAAATAGATTATTAATGAGTACCCTTAAGGCATTCGTTAGCATTTTCCTTCTTTAATTATTCTTTTTTCAAATAAAACGACAGCAATGATGGCACATAGACAGATATTTGTCTGGCCAGGAATGAAAATGTTGAGTGTATAAGGAGACAACAAGTTTATGTTAGTGCATTTTGAAATATGCTTTCAACTCGAAAGTTTCAAGGAATGGTTGGATATTTCACTTATGGTTTTATGGTTATATTAAAAGGTTAAATTTTGTTATACACTTATCGGTGCATATAATCTGTACATACATTTATGATTTTAGTTAAAACTGTGAAATTTTAAATCGTGTTATATTTGTGTACAATAATGAGTGCATGATAATTATTACTCATATTATAATGCTAATTTCTCCTATACAGATAATCTCTTATCTTTGCATTGGTATTGATATGGAAAATCAAAAGTGAAAAACATATGCAGAAGTTTTGCCCGTAAGCCTGAATTTTTGTGCAACTCCTATATCTCTTAAGTGCTAAAAGAAGGGAGCAAACCCCTTAGACCCTGTGTATGCAATTACTTCTGCATTTGGCATACACTGTCTGTCTGTCTCCAACTCCAATGAGTTCTCTAAACCAGGCCACTTCACCAGTATGTCAAACTGTGTATAAAAAAGAGTAATGCTACAGCCATAAACTATTTTACAATATTTTTATAAAATACTGATGTGACCAATCTCTTATTAGTTTTTATTTAGGCACACCATTAATATCACATTTTCATTTACCAATAATCATTCACCACATCAATAATTTGTAAATTTTTTTTGTAAAACACTTTGTATCTCTAGTATTATTTTATAAAAAAATTCTAAAAATAATACAAATTTTAATGTGGTAATGAATGTATTTAGAAGATGTCAACAACAGAATAAATAAATATTATATTAATTTTTTGTGATAGGTAACACAATTGTTTGTAATTCTTTGCAGGGGCAGCTCCACATAGTAGTCAGGTGGTTGACCACCTTGACTTCTAAAAAAAAAAAATTATTGACATAATTATATTTAAGGATAAGGTTTGAATACAAACTTAGTTGTAGTCTAATGCTACAAGTTCCTTTAAAAAATTAATATGGCTACATATTTTAAAAATCTAACCATTTTTTTTTTTTTTTTGAGAGAGAAAAATCTAACCATTTGATTGCATGTTCTTTACACTCTTAATACACATTTCAAATTTTGTACAAATTAGATATTATTTACTATATGATCTAAAAGCTTATTTTTTATGCATAATTTTATACTACAAAAACTTGTAATTGAAATTATTGATTCATGACATAGCTATTAATCTTTAATTTTCTAGAAATTTTCAAGCACAGAGGATATAAGAAGAAAATATAATCTAATTGTGGATTTGTCAAAATTCATATCCAATAAAAAGATATTAAGTAAAGTTGTAACCTTAGGTTACAACCAAGTTTATGGCCAAACTTTGTCCTATATTTAAATTTACATGTTTTGTCTACTCTAAAAAAATATTCACCATCCTAACTTGATAATCTCAAGAATCTAGATTCAATAAAAAAAAAAAAAAAAAGTAATGCTAGAGATACAATAAAATGTCACAGCAATTTCACAAATTTTCAAAATTAGCACTCCAACTCATACATGGGCTTTCTTTAATCTCTAATTTAAATATTTTTGTATGCTAATGTTGGAATTATTGTGACATTTTATTGTGTCTCTAGCATTACTTACAAAAATAATCTTGACCCCCCAAACATAATTCTTAACCCCATTAAACAAGAAATAAAAATAAAATTTCAAATAGCGATAATAATGAGACCAAATAACATTAAAAATAGCCAAAAAAACAACAAGATTAGACCAAACAACAACAAATGAACAAAATATTCAACAAAAGCTCGTTCAAAAATAAAAAATAAAAACCCTTAATCATTCAGATATGTAAGTCGTTCAAACCATTCCATAAAAATAATTAAATAATTCATAATCTCATTTTCCTAAATAACGGTACCAAGAGAGAGGTTGTGGCCTTGAGTTCTCCTTGGTGATGTTGTGAGCTCTTCTCCTCAATCATAACATGCACGTATCGTTCATTGCTCCCTCTCACTTTCTCAATTTTTCTCTTCTCTATTATCATTTCATACTTTTTCTAACTCTCATCTTAGCATTCTTAGTTCTTACTTAATTTCTCATCAGTTTTTTTTATAGAAGGAAATTGTAAAAATTTAAGTATTTTAATTTTTTTTTTGAACAATGTTGATATATTCAAATTATCTTTTTATTAGATTTTGTATGATTTAAGTTTCTTAATAACTACCCTAGAAAAATGACTCTTTAGTATCACAAAAGAGATGAATATGCAGAGAAGACTGATCATGTAATAAACGCATCATCATGAAGGCAAATGGTTATGTAAGCATATGTAATGCTTTTGCAAGTTTGTTTGGGTCTGTGTTGTTATCATAGGTAGGAGTTTATAGAAAAATCCAGGCTGCTGGCCTGGACTGCTTGACCAGGAGGACTGCTTGGATAGTTTCGGCTAGTTTTGACGACTTGACTCTACTAAAAACAAGTTCCACCAAGACTATATATGGATTGGCTTATATGGAAATAGAACTAGAGAAAAGTTGTGCTATCCTGCTAGCACAAAGCTTATAGACAAAATTGAGGAGAAATCTTTCATATAGAGTGAGATTGGACATATGCTGAACCCCATTTCCTTCAGGAGATTCGCCCAAAGTATTAGAACTTCGTACTTGTGTGTGTGTTTTTTCATCCTACTCTATGTAATCTTAAATAGATCTACTTTGGTATGCACATTTCTAGATCTAGAGTTATGGCATAAAACAAACAAAATTAAGAATTTTAAAAGTTGGGATAATCACATAATAAACCTTAGAGTTTGATCTTGATCTAAAATTAAATTTTGAAATTTCAATTGCATATGCTCACCTTATGTCATAATAAACCCTATGGGAAACCTTCTAACCTTCTATCAGTTTGTGTGAAGCGAGAGTGTACAACATACAACATAGTTTATAGAAAATACTCCTAAACGTTATTATTTTACTGCAAAGTACACAAGAGTCAAGAGTCAAGACAGTACTAACGCTTCCCCTCACAAAACACTGGCTGGGGATTCTGTCCTATATCTCTTGAGCTTCTGCATTTATGAAAATTATTTGATTATGTTTATATGCAAACTGGATTGAATCTTTACCGTACCATGAAAGGAAATGAGTTTAACTATGAAGAAGCAAGGAAATGTTTAACTACGAAGAAAATAGGGAGAGTTAAGGGAGGAAAGAATTTTCTGTTAGAAAAATATTATTGCTTGCATAGTTTTTTACAATTACACAGACAAATATATACAAGCTTAACAAAACCAAAACCTATAGCTCTTTTCATAAATTGAAGTTTTACAACAAAAATTACAATCTTAACAAACTCACTATAAATAGAATCTGACAAAAATGAACCAGCCTCAAATTCTGTTTTGGATTGATCATTATATTCACATTTCTCTTGTCTATATATTTAGTTATTTCCTTGTTTTGTCTAAACTAGCAAAGCCTTTGTATATCTTGCTATCTTTTTTTCCTTGTTTTGTTTGAATTAACCGATTTCCTACTTGATGTGCGGTATATTTTGAAATTTTAATTACACAAAAAATTACTAACTTGTTATTAGTTTTCTCTAATATTTTAATAATTTTTTTTTTGTAAAATTTTTAAATTTTGTTCTATTTTATAGACAAAATAGAAAGACAATAAGATTGGGTGTAGTGATTTGATCATTCTATATGTGTTTACAAATTTGAAAATTGCATATTTCATGCCTACTCAAGAATGAAATCATTGTTTTGATAAAATAAAAATGCAAATATCCTTCATTTATTTTTTTTTCCATTCTTGACTGTCTTTAATTATTATTAGTATTATTTCCTTTTGTTGAACTTTGTTTCAATTGTTAAAAAAACAACTAAATATGAGCAAGAATACTATATTTCAAATCAATTATTTCTCATAAAAACTTTAGAAAAATGACATCAAAATTTCATTATACTAAAATAATAAATATACCATTTAAAATAACTAATATAACAAAATAAATGTATTTATCCTATTATTATTATTTTCAATTACATAGAATAAATACTACAATGTTAATTCTCCACACACATATATACAAGTCACTTAAAGGAGTTAGGAAATTTAAATAGTTAAGATTAATTTTAGTGAATTCACAAATATTTAATTTTGATGATTTTTGTTTCTTATATAAAATTTATACTATAAATTCTTTTAATATAAATAATTAATGCGCAACTATAAATAATAATTAATATATGTATTTACTTTATTAGCTAATACTTTGATCATAAATGTACCTTTTTGTTGGGTTGGAAACCTAAATAAAAAGAATCTCAATGAATGAATGTACCACATGACAGAATCTTATGCTCTCCCATGAGATCTCTACTTTATATATATATATATATATATATATATGTTGAGAACTCCTAGTGTTTTTTTCTATTCCCTATCAATGATAGTGCATGTGTGAATTACCACTTATTAAGTTTTTAAGTTTTAATTCATTAGATTCTCAAAAAAAAAAAGAAAAAAAAAGGTTTTAACTCATTACAGGTTGTTTTTACTTCTTTTTTTTTTTTCCAAACGAGCAGTTCATATTCGTAGTGATAATTAAGAGGTTGTTAGGACGTGATCGTTTTGTTGTAGATATGGACTAAATACTATTGACATTTTGAGCACTTAGTTAATTGTTCTTGAAGAATTTTCTTATGTGTATTATTTGTGGGAGAGTAATTTTTTTTTTTAGTTTATGTTTGTGAGGGTCCTTTTTTGGACAAGGTCCAGGCTCAAGTAAAAGTAAGGACTCTAGGCCTTTTAGTTGTTATTTTAAGGGACTGGGCTTGGTTCACTACAGCTAAATAGACTGATTACAAACCAAGTGGTGCACAGAGCAGGAATCCTACAATGAATACATACTAACAAGCAAGAAATATATGCATGGAACAATAAGAAACAGTAAAGGAACAATGTGTAAACAAAAGACACAGAATAATTGTTAAAGATCCTTAAAGCAATGTGAGATATTTCATTACTTTTTTTAATTGTGTATTACAATGTGCTCACTAAGACATGTTACAAGGTTCAAATAAGCTCAAAAATTATAGACTTAGATGGCTCTCTAAGCCTCTAAGACTTGCAAAATTTGAATCTCTTTGAATCCAAGTATGTTTTATAGTGGCTGTTTGAGGATATCGGGCGATATTTTCCTTTCTTTACTACTTTCTTTGAGTTTTTGACAGAGTTTTTTCAATGATTCTATTCTGATTCATTGTTGCTGAATACCCCTTCAATGTTGGATGCTTCCCCTTTTATAGTGTCATCCTAGGGTTCCAAGGTACCACTGATTCCCCTCTTTTGCTCCCCTGGGTACTAGAGCCAATGTTGTGCTAGCAACTTTGGTGGCTGGCTCCTTCCTTGTTTTTCATAATTTTCTTCTTTTGGTGCTTTCTCCCCAATAAGCCTCTTGCTGACTTTCCGTTCTGGGGCACCCCTAGAGAGCTGACCTCTAATCTCTCTTCCTTCAAGGTTTTCTGACCTTTTCAAACTCAGCTTTTTTGGTTGCCTTTCCTTTTATCATTTTTCCAGAGTGAGTCAATTCCATCCTTGCCAGGTTGAAAGTTCTCCCAGCTACTTCCCTTCATGGTTCTTCTTTCTAGGTTCCCCGAGGTACCAGCCATTTGTTCATGAATTGTTAGTCTTCAAGCTTTCTGATCCTTTTTGCATTATTGGGTGGCTAATAAGGACGTATCTGCCCTTCGTTTCTTGTGTTTCTTGGCACTCCTTTTGAGCTGTCTTAATCTCATCCTATCTTTGCTGCACGTCCGAGGACCCCAAGCTCCTAGCAGTCCTTGGGTATCCCAGCTCAGTTCTTATCATTAGATTCCCTATTGATTTTCTGATCTTGGCGGGCTGAGCTTTCTCCTTTCTTCCCTTCATTTCATGGGCCCTAAGGCCTATCCATTCATGGTCTTGGGCTTTAAATCCTTTTTTCCTTATTGTGAGTTCAAGCCTTTTATTTTTTCTATGGAGTTCAACTTACTGTGCCATTTTGGGCCTTGGTGCAGCATTGTAGCTTTTTAGACCTCAACAATGTTTAAATCTTATGGAGTTTAGATCACTTTCTTTTTTTCTTTTCTTTTTTTGAAAATTGAATGAATTACTAAATATTTTTTTATGATTTTGAGACTCAATTTAATTGTTTCGGAGTTTTTCATTACGGGTTATATATAGAATCTATGAATTGAAATTTTTAAGCATTACATTATATGGAAGTGGTTCCAACTTGACGGAGTTAACCTGAGATAATTCAATGTCTATAGCGTTGTTTAAGTGTTATGGAAATACATGTGAGTGAAAAAGTGTTGTGGAAATACGTGTTGTAGTGTTTAAACAATGAAAACTATTATTCAAACAACGTTACCAAACGGGCCTTTATATTTCTGGTTGGCTAGTCATGGATCAAATAAGTTAAAACTATGGAATGATTCTTGCGTACAGAACTCAAAGATATTTGATTTATTTCAGAAAATTTATATGAATATTTCTTATTTAAGGTTTATGTATATTAGTTTTTAATAAAATCATTTGAACTTTAGCAATATTGAATTAAGCTTCAGGCCTTAGTTGAGTCACCATGTTTATTTTATTTCAATGATTTCTTCTTGGAGTATAATAGTCAAGTTTAAAACTATATATATATATAGGGACAAGAAAATTTTTCTTGTGTACATGGTAGTCTTTGGGAAGCCATTGCTAAGAGATTACAAAACAAGCTTACTAAAGCATGATGTTAAGTTTAGTTATAACTAGAGTTAATTAAGCTATCATTGAAGTTCATTTAAGTATTAAATTTTCGCTAAGATGATTCACAAAAAAGCAGAAAATTCGGCACCTGAGACATCAAACTCGGGCAAAGCCCCCACAAGTATATATAATCTTGATTTCTCACCAATAATTTATCTTTACTGGTCGGCCAAAATCCTAGCAATGTAGCAAGAATGATCATCATCTGAAAATGAAATTACCTTTATTTATTTAACAGGTGGAATTAAATTAATTACCAATATTTGTTTTCTAAGCCATGTCAAGTGTCAATTCGACTTGGTAAAGTGGGAGAAAATTGCTTTTTGCCCATTTCTGAAAAAAAATCCAGCATTTTGCCCTCTTTCTCAAACTAATTAGGGAAATGCCCCTCTTTTAAAAATCGATTTTCTGAAAATCGATTTAGGCCCTATAGCGGCGTTTTTAAGAACCCTATAGTGACGTTTTAAGGACCTATAGTGACGTTTTGTAACTCGATTTTCATAAAGTCGGGTTACATGCAATTTTTTTTCTTTTTTTTTACCTATAACTCGACTTTATGAAAATCGAGTTACAAAACGTCACTATAGGGTCCTTAAAAACGCCGCTATAGAGCCTAAATCGATTTTCAGAAAATCGATTTTCAAAAGAGGGGCATTTCCCTAATTAATTTGAGAAAAGTGACAAAATGCTGGATTTTTTTTCAGAAATGGGCAAAAAGCAATTTTGTCCTGGTAAAGTGACTTATGGGGTTTTCCATCTTAACCGGTAGAACTAACAGGAAATATGGCATTGTCATGAAAATGGTTTTCTAACAAATTAATTAACTTATCTACTAATTGCAAGTTGGTATTATTATAGTGATAGCAATTATATAGTGGAAGAGCTTACCGGAAACGCACATCTAACTTTCTAATTTCCAGGTAAATTGAAGAAAGAGATAAGCTGCTTAATAAGACTTATTCAAACTAATCGAAATAATTAACATACTAATTAACCAGTCTAACTAGATATTTCTAACCTCTTTGTGTGAAATTACTCATCGCCTTCCTGGTAACTATATGGCACTAAATAACATTTATTAGAAACAATATGGTCTAAAAGGTTGAAAACTTGAAATATATTCATTGTAGACTCGTATACTCGTAAATCAAACATAATAATTATACTTTTAATGCAAATAATACTATTTTAAGATCTATTATTATGATTTTTATTTCTTGCTTTCACTTTCTCCCTCTTTTCTCTTACACTTTGCAATACCAAAGTGTCAATATAGAGATATAAATAGTATCATTCCCTGCATCTTAATCGTGTGAACCAGCCCCAATAATTGGATATTCTATCCCGTATTTCACGCCAAAAGAAATTACTCAGCTTTGTATTTCAGGTGATTAACAATATTATTTGACACACATGGGCCATTATTTACAGTTGTGATAATAAATGATATGATGGGTTGTTTACTTCGTACCCATTTTATAATGCCCTTGTTCTCAAAAAATAATGTCCTTTAAAATTTTTGTCTTCTTCATTCTTCTAGAACCCTAGACCTCCAAAATTCAATGAAAAATTTTGTTACACATTAGTGAACCCTAGACCTCCAAAATTCGATGAAAAATTTTGTTACACATTAGTTATATTGTATAATTTGTACATATTTTATTTTGAAATCATGTTTTTAAAACACAATTTCACAATCTTATTTAAAAAATAAGACTTTAATTCATGTAAAAATGCATGTAAGTGAATGCATAATAAGAAGTATGTGACTATCATTATTTAAAATTCAAACCTATCAACATATTTCTTGAAAATCTTAAGTTAATAATTTGAAAATCGCTACCAAATTGACGTGGGTAATTTGGCTTTTAGCAACTTATATTTTTCTATGTGTCTTGGTTATGCCGGCCATCCTCTGGCATTAAACTAGTGCCATTATTATGTTATGTCACAAAGACCTTTTCTTGTGTCATCTCTTTGGTCATCATCCAAAGTTTTCGCCTTTAAAAATGGTCTTCATCACCTCTCCCAAAATCCCCTCCCACCACTTCACCATCTTTGCCCTCTCTAGCTAGCTTAATTTCTCTCTTTCATTCTCAAGTATTACAGCTTATAACTTTCAATTCCTTAATTTCCCTGATGAAAGCAGGACCTGAAGTTATTCAGGGTGCTTTGGATATGATCCAGCCCCATCATCAACCATGGGACTACCCCACTAATATTGGCTTCCCAACTCCACCCTTCAACCCTTACCAGCTGAAGCCTGTTATGGCAAACCGTTGTGTGAACTTGGAGCGCAACGAGCTCTCTGAGTGGGTGGAGCAAATAGCAAAGCAACTCATAGAAGACTTACCTGATCAGACTGGGAGTAGCATAGATATTTTGCACTCTGACACAACCTCTCAGGACAAATTTGTCCCATCAATTATTGGAGACTTTAGGCCAAGAAAAGCTGCAAGAAGAAACTACGATAACACCATTGGAAGCGAGGTTCAATGGACCAATGAGCCTAATCAAGTTTGTGATCATCATGCAAGGAATATAAATAGAGGGTTAAGTAGGTTAGATGGGCATGGCTTATCCCTAATAACCCTACTTCTTGAGTGTGCGGTTGCAATCTCAGTTGACAATCTAGGTGAGGCACATAGAATGTTACTTGAGCTAACACAAATTGCCTCACCTTATGGGGTTTCATGTGCTGAGCGAGTTGTGGCCTATTTCGCTAAGGCCATGTCTAGCAGGGTAATCAACTCATGGCTTGGTGTATGTTCCCCTTTAGTCAACTACAAAAATATTCATTCAGCTTTTCAAGCTTTCAACAACGTTTCCCCTTTCATCAAGTTTGCACACTTCACATCCAACCAAGCAATCCTTGAGGCATTCCACCGCTGCGATAGGGTTCACATTGTTGACCTTGATATCATGCACGGCTTGCAATGGCCAGCTTTATTTCACATCCTTGCCACGCGAATGGATGGCCATCCGCACCTTAGATTGACGGGGATGGGCACGTCAATGGAGATTTTGGTGGAGACAGGAAAGCAGCTTTCGAGTTTTGCTAAGCGGCTTGGAATATCATTTGAATTCCACCCAATTGTGAGGAAGTTTGGAGAAATTGATGTTTCAATGGTGCAAGTTCGGCGTGGAGAAACTCTAGCCGTGCATTGGCTTCAACATTCCTTATATGATGCTACTGGACCCGATTGGAAAACAATGAGACTACTAGAAGAATTGTCACCAAGAATCATCACATTGGTTGAGCAAGATATTTCACATGTTGGGTCTTTTCTAGACCGTTTTGTTGGGTCACTACACTACTACTCGACCATTTTCGATTCCCTTGGAGCAAGTTTGCCTATTCATGACCATAATAGACATAGTGTTGAGCATTGCCTTCTATATAGGGAAATCAACAACATATTGGCAATAGGAGGGCCAGCAAGAAGTGGGGAGGACAAGTTTAGGCATTGGAAGAGTGAGCTTGCAAGAAGAAATTTTCTGCAAGTGCCCATGAGTGCAAATTCTATGGCTCAAGCACAATTGATATTGAACATGTTCCCTCCTGCTCATGGATATAGCCTTGTCCAAGGAGAAGGGACACTCAAGCTTGGGTGGATGGAAACTAGTCTGTATACTGCTTCTGCATGGACTTCAACTGCTTCTAGGTAGCTGCTAATGAAAATGTGTTTTTTTTTTTTGTTGTACACAGAGCTCAAATGCACTATAATCCAACTAGGGAGCTGTGAAAAGTAAATTTATGGGCATGAAATATATACTTTTTGAAAGGGAATATTTTGGTCGGAATGCAATTAATAGAAAGTATATTTATGCAAGGCCCCTAAAGTTTGCTTTTGTAGTTACTATAAGTGTATAACCATTTGTCCACAATATATGTTTCCATAGCTAATTCAGTTTTCCTTGGATGCTCTTATGTGTCATCATGTAAAACTTCCGCTCATATACGTAAACTTAAGAGGTCCTGTAATCATTTACTTTTTATGTTCGTAGTCTGTGTCTTTATACTGCAGTAATTAGCATCTTAGCGCTTACATTAACTACTTCCCAGTGCACTCCAGGCAATACTGCTATGATGCTCTCTCTCTCTCTCTCTCTCTCTCAAAAGCTTTTTAAGAAACTAAGATGTATTCTGAAAATTTGACTTAGACCTCGAGGTTGATTTATTGCTATGACCCGCAACAACTTTTGAACTATTTGTATATGAACCTCTTCATGAACAACTCGTTTGTGATCACAATCAAAACTTTTGACCGACTCTAAGAATCCTCCTTGGAGATTTGATTCACTGCAATGAACGTCACTAGGATGAAGGCTTTGTAGTTTCAAGATCTTTCATCACTCAGAAACACAGTAGAGTATATATGTCTATATATTCTTTATACTCATGGGTTGGAAGGTGGAGGCTTTGATGTTCAAGTTGTGTTGTTCTCAGAAAAATGCCTTAACAATCGTATGAAAATGTGTATAGTAGGCCCTTATATAGGCTTTCCAAGCACCGACTTCGTTAAAATGCATTACTCATGGAATCCCTGATTTTCAATTATTTAATCATGTCGATGTTGAAGGGTAGTCGGAAATCCACTTTTGATCGATTAAGAAACGATCGCAAGTCTGACAAAACCTAGAGATTTCGATCAATCAAGAGACGATCAAATGAAAATTGAAATATGTACAATTAAAGTATCTTCTTTGAGCTGCTGCTTCACACTTCAATCTTAAACATTGAATGATTCGTTACAGACTTAAGAATTATTACATTGTCATGGAATTTGCCAACTAAAAACCTAACGATCTACCCCTTTGGCACTTCTATGACAAAATTCAAATTTCAAAATAAACTCAAATTAAATACTTACAAACACAAACAATCTCAAGAAACCATAGACTAAACTAGGACTGACGGATTGAAAAGACTCAATAAAAACGTAGCAGAACCTATAATGCACCATATGGTAAACATATGTCAAGTGATATTCGGCAACTCAACAACTTACAATAATCTTAGATCATAGAACACAAAGATATTCAATCAACAGGAGCCTCTATTAAACAAAACAAATACTCTTTTTGTCCCAAATTATTTGGCCTTATTTCATTTAAATTCTTGTCTGAAAAGTTAAAAGCTACTAATTAATTAGATTCCCATTATGCCCCTAATTTATTTCAAAAGCATTTTTTTGTTGTTGAAAATATTCAAATTTTAAAATTGTAATAATAAATAATAATTGATAAAAAAAACCTTCAACAAAGAAAACTCAGCCAATACATGATGTTCTATAGGTATTGTTTAACGCCAACAGAGCTTGTAGTCTAACACTAATCCTATTGAAATTTGATTTGAAGATAAGATTGAATTTGGGTTTGGGTTTGGGTTTGGCTTCTAAATATTACTCTTAAATTGCTTGGTGCCAGTTCTTTAATTTTTTGATAAATTTATTTAAGGGTAATTTTGAAAACTTATACGTTTTTATGGAAATAAGACATTAAATGATATTTTCCTAAAAAGTTAGGTTTTCTAAATAGGCCAAACAATTTGGAAAAGAGAGAATAGATATCAATAAATTATTTCACTATTCAGCTTATTTTTGTTACTATTCATAGGCTCCACTGCACTTTTTGATACTATCCATGGGTCCCACTGTACTATTTCAACTAACTTTTACCTTTATCTATAATACTTTCAGCAATAAGTTTTCAATTTCAGCAAAATAAACAGTATCCAAACAGATCCTAGTATAAGTTTAGATCTAATGTGCTTTCAGCATTAACATTTGTTTCAGCATTAACATTTTATGGAAAATTGTTCATTTTTTAAAGAGCATTTTCTAAAAAACTATCTCATTTTTCAGTGTTTGATAATAACCTTGAAAATGAGCTTGAGAATGTTTTCTGGTATTTGGTATGCAATTTTTTAAAAATATTTCTTGTATAATTTAAAACATGTATATTATGTAAACTAACTAATGTAATCATTATAGATAAAAAAAACCAAGAATGAATTTGGTTTTCATATAAAAATTTTGACAATAGATACTGATGGGATAACAAAAAATTACATCTATGGTTCGTCCATAAATGTCGTCCATAATGACCAGTTAGCTAAACGACCAGGCCATCTCTGATTCGTCCAGAAACATCGTCCCTGAGTATTTACCAATTGAATGAACCCCATAATCAAGTCAAAAGAGTCGTCCATGTGCAAAGCGCATGGACAACCACGCAACGGCATGACAAAGAGTCGTCCATAGGCATTGTACCTGGACGACCACACAACACTTAGCAAATTCTGGAGTGGTTAATCAACCCGAGTTCATCGCCGCCAATTCCTTCCAAATATGTAACTTCCAAACAGCAGTTGTAATTTCTATAGCAGTTGAGGACGTTATATCCGGATTCCACAAATCTTGGGGAAGTTATTGAACCAATAACCGCCCCAAAGCCCCCTATATAAAGACCAATCTGAACTGAACAAAGGGATGAGATTCTGAAATTTTACTCCCAATACAGTGAGAACTCCATTCGAGAGAAGACACTAACTTAGCCATCGAAGGATCTTAGGCCGGTCCACCCCGGTCCCCTTTGATACTTTGTTTATTTTTTTCAGGCCTTCGCTATCACCTTCAGCCCATCGAAGCCGAGTTGTCCAGCCTACTGATTTTGTTCATCATCAGTTGGCGCTGTCTGTGGGGACGAAAACTTCAAGTTTGGCAGTTTCTTCTCCGACAAAAGGCTGTATGGTTCGGACTAGATCAAGGGCCACTAGCCCAGGCCATTAAGAGAGTAGGGATGCTTCCAGCCATCCCCACCGAGATCACCAATCAGCGCCTGTCGTGCAGTCGCCTTCCATCCAACATATACAATCCATGGCGGCCGCTATGGCAGAGTTAACTCGCCAGAATCAGGAGTTAACTAGGGAGATAGAGAGGCAGCGCTGTGAAGGGGGACATGCTGAGAGACAATCCCAGAGTCAAGAAGATGGAGGGGGACATGCTAAACCCGAGACCCAATCAAGAGGCACCACTTCGCGAAGGGTGCCACACTTGGAGAAAGAAATGAATCAGATGAGGAAGGTTATGGACGAGATGAAGGAGAACATGAGAAGGGCAAATCCCGTTGAGGATTTGGTTCACCGAACAGATTCCCCTTTCACGGCTTCCATCAATAGGCGTCCCTTGCCACCGAAGTTCAAAATGCCTTCCTTGGATTCGTATGATGGAGCGCGTGATCCATTTGATCATATCGCAACTTTCAAAACTACCATGCATCTCCAAGGGGTTCCAGACGAGATTATGTGCAGAGCCTTCCCTACCACCCTTAAGGGACCAGCACGAGTGTGGTTCAGCAAAATACCCCCGAATTCTGTAAGTTCTTTTGAGGAGTTAAGTAAATTATTTGTTAATAATTTCATTGGGGGGTAGAGACACAAACGTTCCTCGTCCAGTTTGCTGACCATAGAGCAAGGAGAGAATGAAAGCTTGCGTTCCTTCATCACGCGCTTCAACAGGGAAGCCCTGACAGTAGACGAGGTGGACGACAAGCTACTATTGGCAGCCTTCCACAATGGGGTTAACTCGGACTTGTTTATTCACAAACTGTATGAAAAAGAGCCCCAGTCCATGGCTGAACTCGTCCATTCAGCCCAAAACTTTATGAACGCGGAAGATGCAATCATAGTTAAGAAGAGGAAAAGAGCTGAGAGAATGGAAGTCAACCCCACGCGTCACTCCGAACAAGGGCCTCGTCTAAAGAAGGGACGAACGGAAGAGAAAAAGGATCGAGACAAAGATAACAGGAAGGCAGGCCCATCAGCAAGGAATCAGAATTACACACCCTTGAATGCCCCACTTGATCAAGTGCTCATGCAGATCAAGGATGATCCTTCCTTGAAGTGGCCAGAGAAGATGAAAGGAGATCCTAACAAGCGCAATAAGAATAAATATTGTCGCTTCCATAGAGATCATGGGCATGACACGGACGAGTGTTATGACTTGAAGCAGCAAATTGAGAACCTCATTAGACAAGGAAAGTTGAGGCATTTCGTTGGAAGGGATCATAAGGATGAAAAATTGAAAGCAAAGATGGAAGAATCGTCACGGCCCCCACTCGGAGAAATAAGGGTTATCATTGGAGGGACTTCTGAAGGACAATCTTCTAGATCAAAGAAGACATATCTCAAAGTGGTACAAAATGTCCAACACTCTGGACGATCCCCATGGACGAGGGGGACGGATGAACCCACCATCTCTTTCACTGATGAAGAAGCTGAGAGAATTCATCATCCGCATGATGATGCAATTGTCATTACCCTACTCATAGCAGATTATAGAACCAGGAGGGTGTTGGTAGATAATGGAAGCTCAGCGGATATATTGTATTATCCTGCCTTCCAGCAGATGAGGCTTGGACGAGATCAGCTTCGTCCAGCATGCTCGCCACTGATAGGATTTGGGGGAATGAAAGTGCAGCCCATAGGTATTATTACCTTACCTGTAGTGGTGGGGTCATACCCGTAGCAAATAACTAAGGAAGTGAATTTCCTTGTGGTGGATTGTTCATCCTCATACAATGCCATCATTGGAAGACCAACCTTGAACAGTTGGAAGGCGGTAACATCTACCTACCATCTATCAGTCAAATTCTCTACGGAGTGTGGGATTAAACAAGCACAAGGAGATCAGTTGGCAACCAGAGAGTGCTATCTAGCCATGTTGGCTGTGGACGAGCAGATGCAGACTATGAGTATAGAAGAAAGAAGAATTATTGCAGAACCAACTGAAGTGTTGGAAGATGTTTTATTACAAAATGATCCGGAGAAGTTCACTAGAATTGGAATAAGTATGAAGAAGAAGGCGAAAGAAGACCTCGTCCAGTTTCTAAAGAAGAATGCTGATGTTTTCGCATGGAATCATGATGACATGCCTGGCATTGACCCAAGTGTAATCACTCATCGACTGAACGTGTCCCCCTCTTCCAAGCCTATTCGTCAAAAGAAGAGAGTGTTTGCCCCTGAACGAGAGAAGGCTATCAAGGAAGAGGTTCAGAAGCTAACCACAGCACAGTTCATCCGAGAAGTCTATTACCCGGATTGGTTGGCAAACGTAGTGATGGTAAAGAAAGCAAATGGCAAGTGGAGGATGTGCGTCGACTTCACTGACTTGAACAAGGCTTGCCCTAAGGATAGTTATCCTTTGCCACGTATTGATCAACTGGTTGATTCTACAGCTGGCCATCAACTGTTAAGCTTCATGGACGCCTTCTCAGGATATAATCAGATAAAGATGGACAAGACAGACCAAGAAAAGACATCTTTTATTACCAGTCAAGGTTTGTTTTGTTACAAGGTGATGCCCTTCAGTCTAAAAAACGTTGGGGCAACTTATCAAAGGCTGGTGAATCACATGTTTCGTCCGCAGATAGGATGGAATGTGGAGGTGTACGTGGACGACATGCTCGTGAAGAGCTTAGACGAGGAAAGCCACTTGGATGATCTTCAGGAAACTTTTGAAACACTTAGGCGATACAAGATGAAGCTGAACCCAAGTAAATGTGCATTTGGAGTATTGTCAGGAAAGTTTCTAGGATTCATGGTTTCAGAAAGAGGAATTGAGGCAAATCCGGACAAGATCAAAGCCATATTGAACATGGAACCACCGAAGAACATCAAGGAAGTTCAATCCCTGGCTGGACGAGTTGCAGCTCTGAACAGGTTCGTCTCAAAAGCCACTGACAAGTGTTTACCCTTTTTTAAAATTCTCAGGAAGGCGTTTGAATGGACGGACGAGTGTCAGAAGGCCTCCCAGCACCTGAAGCACTATCTTGCCACGGCCCTATTGCTAAGTCCGTCCGTTCTAGGAGAAGAACTATATCTATACTTAGCAGTGTCCCCACATGCCGTAAGTTCAGCGTTGATCAGGGAGGAAGAAAAGGTGCAGAAGCCTGTGTATTATACTAGCTGGGCATTGAGAGGGGCAAAAGGAAGGTACTCATTTATAGAGAAGTTAGCCTTCGCACTAATAACGGCTTCTAGGAAGTTGAGACACTACTTCCAAGGTCATGTTATCAATGTCATGACTGATCATCCGCTTAAGAAGGCAATGAACAAAGTTGAAGCAGCAGGGCGACTAATTCAATGGGCAGTTGAACTCAGTGAATTTGACATTCGGTACCAACCAAGGAATGCAATAAAAGCTCAAGCCCTGGTAGACTTCATTGCAGAATTCACTCCAAGCTATGAGGACTTGGATGGAAAAGAAGACAATAAGAAATGGGTCGTCCATGTAGATGGATCGTCTACACTGTATGCAGGAGGTATAGGAGTTGTTTTGCACTCACCAGAAGGAGATAAACTGGAGCACAAAGTTCGCCTGCAGTACCAAACAACCAATAATGAAGCAGAGTATGAAGCCCTTCTTAAAGGGCTGGAATTGGCTAAATCAGTGGAAGCAGATTCAATACTTGTCTTAGGAGACTCTCAGCTGATTATAGGCCAAGTAAATGGGACATGTGAGGCTAAGGAAGATAGAATGAAGAGATATTTGAAGAAAGTGTTACGCCTTGTAAAGAAATTCAGGGAAGCTAATTTTGTTCAAATCCCAAGGGAAGAGAACATGGAAGCGGACACTCTAGCGAAGGAAGCCTCTGCTAATGAAGCAATGGACAAGTTTGATAAAATACGATACATGCCAAGCATAGACCTCCCAGAAATATTGCAAATAAAAGGAGAGGAGGATTGGATGACCCCGATAGTATCATACCTGAAGGACGGAAGGCTTCCGGAAGGGAAGGACGAAGCCAAAAAGCTCAGAGTTAGATCGACCAGATACATCCTCATGGACGAAATGCTCTACAAAAGAGGTTTTTCACAACCATACCTGAGGTGTTTAGCTCCAGGCGAGGCGAATTACGTACTGAGAGAAGTTCATGAAGGAGCGTGTGGTAACCATTCAAGAGTCCGATCACTCGTCCACAAGGTCATCCGTGTAGGGTACTATTGGCCAACCATCCAAGCTGACGCTAAGGCGTATGTTAAGGTATGTGATCAATGCCAAGGTTTCAGCAATATTCCTAGGCAACCGTCAGAATACCTTACCCCAATGATGGCCCCTTGGCCTTTTGCACAATGGGGTTTGGATATTTTAGGCCCCTTCCCAACTGGAACTAGACAGATGAAGTTTTTGGTAGTAGGGATTGATTATTTCACTAAATGGGTGGAAGCTGAACCCTTAGTGAAAATCACACAGCAAAATGTCAAAAACTTTGTTTAGAAGAGCATTGTCTGCAGATTTGGAGTACCAAGGGTGTTAGTATCCGACAATAGACGACAATTTGATAACACACCCTTCAGAGAATTTTGTGAGCAACTCGGGATCAAGAATCACTACTCCTCACCCTCCCACCCACAGGCCAATGGACAAGCAGAAGTAGCAAACCGATCCTTGTTAAAAATTATCAAGACTCGGCTTGAAGGGGCAAAGGGAGTATGGCCAGACGAACTACCTGGTGTTTTGTGGGCTTACAGAACAACAGCAAGGACCCCTACCGGGGAAACTCCTTTCAAACTAGCATATGGCAGTGAAGCAGTCATACCTGCGGAAGTGCACATGGCCAGCCATAGGGTGATGAAGTATCAAGATGAAGAAAACAAAGAACAGATTCGTCTTAATCTCGATCTTATAGACGAGGTAAGGATGAACGCGGAGCAAAGAGTAGCAAGGTACAAAAACCTCATGGCAAGGCAGCACGACGCCATGGTGAAACCTAGGCGCTTCAATATTGGGGATCTCGTCCTGAAGAAGGTTTCTTTGGCCACCAAAAATTCGGCCCACGGAAAATTAGGACCAAATTGGGAAGGACCTTACAGGGTAATCAACTACAAGAGGCAGGGATCCTACTATTTGGAAGCACTGGATGGAAGGAAGCTAGAACACCCTTGGAATGTTGAACACCTGAGAAGGTACTATCAATAAAGGGTGATCATGAACGAACATTGCGGCAGGACGAGTGCCATGGACGATCTGAAGCATGAAGTATTATTTTATGGTGTTTGCTTATTACTACTATTGTGTTTAAAGTGTATGTATTTTGTGTTGCACATGGACGAAATTATGTTTAAGTATTCTTAGTTTCCTAGAAAGCACTAGCTCTCAAGCATATGCCATGGTTGTGGACGAATAATTACATTATGGACTTCCAAGTATATATATATATATGATGTATTTCTAAGTATATGTATGACTGTATGGGAATCCTTAATGTTCTATGATTCAAGACGATCCACGGAAGGCGAAAGGCCAAAGACGAATAAATTCCTTGGACGCAAGGATGTACCGTCTATATGTTTTCCTTCAAAATAAGGATAAAAGCTAGAAAAATAACCTAAGGTATGTCCATCCAAACTCAGGACCGGATAAAACCTATGGAATCTTCGTCTAAACTCAAGACGAGATAAAACTCCAGATATACTCGTCCAAGTTCAAAACATTAGAAATTGAGATTTCATCGTCCAAACCATGGACGAATAAAAAAAAAAAACAGTCCATGGACAAACATAAAGGGCTAAATAATTCATCGCATGGACGAGAATTCGCTGAGAATACTATCGTCAAAGACGAATAAATAATCGTCTCTAGTTTGATTAAATGATTGAACTAGCAAAAGACGATATCCATAGACGATATTCATAGACGAATTAGAGATGTGTTTTAAGGGTGGTTCATTTTCACCCCAGCTTTGTGATGAAAGAACTTCGTCCATAAGTCCAAGCCAAAGTGAAATGTTTTTCCTAACAGCATGGACGATACTTATAAGGTATGTTCATAAATCCTTAAAACATATTCAAAAAAAATGATAGAAATGAGGGAAATGAAAATCATTCGTTCATTCATTCATGAAATATCTAAAGGTAGACCACCACAGTCCAAAAACCCTTGAAAGTAATGAGTAGTTGTTCATAAGAGCTCGTCCATACACTTGGACGAGACAATTGTTCTTGAATAAATTTTTTTTTTTTTTTTTAAAAAGAAAAAAAAAAAAGAGAGAGAATAATGTAAAAGACCAAAACAACGGGCATCCCCAACAAAGATAAAAGCATAAACCTTATAAGAAAATAGTCATTTAGGCTCGTCCTGATTAACTTCAGTGTTAGCATCGTCCATAATATTTACGTCCTCGGAACTCGTCTGCAGCAATGAACTCTCTGTGGCAAGGGGAAGCTTGAAGGAATCAAAGTTTAAGTCAGGATAAGCTTCTTTGGCATCAGCACGGAAGTCCTCATAACCAGCAGCATAGTGGCTATCTAGACGATTCTTGTACTCGTCAGACTTCTTGAAGGCTGAAATGGCTTCCTCACGTGCTTTCTCCAAGGACGAAGCGAATCCTGAAACTTCTCCTTCCAAGTGAGCAATACGAGTGTCCTTCTCAACACCGTCTGCTTTGAGTTCTTCCACCTCTTCCTTTAACTTCATCTCACTTGCTAGCAAACGGTTGACTTCATCTGTCAGCCTGATCACCTCCCCCTTTTTCAACAAAACTTCATTGCACAGCTCCTTAGCCTTCTCTTTCACCGTCTTGGCCTCCTCAGCAAGTTCCTTGGCCTGGCACGTCGCTGTATAAAACTTTGACATAGCCTGTGCATGGATGAAGAGAAGTTAGAAATTCTATAAGAAATTCTATATAAGAAGAAAGAAAAGAGAAGCCCACAAGGACGAATTAAGGTCCTACCTTAAAGAGGTCATGGACGCCAGAACGTTCAAATTCCTTCACTGACATGTTGTAACATTGATTAACTTCATTGTCAGTGACGATTCCTTTGAACGTCCTCCATGCATACCCCTCGTCCAGCACCAAGTTAGAGGGACGATCTGGTTGCTCTGACTGATGAGGCTTTCGAGGAGTCTTGGCTGGAGGGGGAGTAGGATCAGTCTGACTAGGATGAATAATCTAGACGGGCTCAACGATGGCAGGAGGGTCATCCAGATTCACCGTTGGAGGAGTAAATTTAGGGATCTTGGGAAGAGATGAAGTCTGAGCGGTTTTTGGTTTTTTAGAACCTCGACGACTGGGAAGGTCGTCCAGGTCCACAGCACTTGAAATTTTCTTGGACTTTCTCTTCCCAGGCTGGACGGCAGTCTTCTGGACAACAGGAGGCACGGAAGCATCCTCGTCCCCACTGGTTACTGTTTTTTCTTTATTTTCTCTCATTGTAATTATTCCTATGACGAGGAAAATCAGTTAAAAAAAAAGAGAAAGAATAGAAAGGAGTAAAAAGGGAAGGACGACACTTACTTCGTCGAGTAGTTTCCTCGTGACCTAAATTCTCGGTGGTAGGTTCTGGGCCAAGTCCCCACGTGGCTAGACTACTAAAAGTAACTAGGTCATGGAAGGTCCTCCCCGGGAAGGCACGTGCTTGGTCGATCCGATCCAAATAAAATTTGTCCAAACATGGACGAGCAACAGCTGCATCAAGAAAAAATGGGGTTAGACGACCAAGAGTCGAAATTTTCTTTAAGAAAAATGAAATAAAAATGGAAGGAAACATACCCTCAGGACGAAGGCGACCTAGAGGGCCAGTAAAAGGTGGAAAGGGGGCACTACCCACATCAGCTGGGTCCCCAGCCCAATTTCCAGAAATAATGAAAAATTCCTTTTTTCATAGCCTGTCAGACGAGCTACGGCCCTTAATTAAACTATAATACGATCCCCTAGACGAGAACTGGTAGAAACCAGCAAACTTCTTTATCTCTGAGGGCTTGTAACAGTAAAGGAATTCGTCCACTGTGATAGGACAATTCCCTTCCAACGCCTCACGCCATAGCACTTGCATGGCAACTATCGTCCTCCATCCAGTAGGGTTTAGCTGGTTAGGTCCAATACCCAACCTATGGAGAAGAGCTCTACAAAAAGAATTTAGGGGGAACCTAAGACCTGCTAAAAGATACGAAGTATAAACTCCTAAACCAGAAGAAGGAGAACAACACCATTCTCCTTCCCTAGGTAGACGAGGGTTAAATTCAACAGGAATCTGATATCTATCTACAAGAGTTTTCAACTTTGGGGCGTCTAGAATGGATGTTATCTCAGGAGCACAACTATATATGACATTCTCGTCTTCATCCTCGTCTTGGGAAACGCTAGGTGGCTCCCTAGACGAGCTAGCCCCGGATCCAGATGCCATCCTGCGTTGCATTTCCTGGAATTCCTCAAGAGGAATGCCAGGAACCCCAGACGAGTATTGCTCGTCTGAGGAACTACTATAGCTTGTACTTCCCTCACCACTCTCATAGCTTCCAGAGGAAGCGTCCTGATACTCGTCAATTTCCCTCTCCATACTACTAGACAAGGACATGCTTAAAAATAAAGATTGAGAGACAAAAAACCTAAGGAAGGAAGAAGAAATACCTGAGGACTAGGATGAAGAGCTAGACGAGACACTTGGACGAGATGGCAGAAGGGAGATTGTAAGAATAATGAAAGGCAGGAAAGAGAATGTACCTATTTATAGGGCCCAGAAGCAAGTCAACGAAACGATGTCAACCAGTGAAACCATGACACGTGGCTGTCGCTTTGAAAAACGCAATGGGCACGAAGGTTCAACCACTGAGATTATGACACGTGGCTGTGAAGAAAATTAAATCCCCATAATATCCTTGGACGACACCATGGACAAGGGGGCAACTGATGGGATAACAAAAAATTACATCTATGGTTCGTCCATAAATGTCGTCCATAATGACCAGTTAGCTAAACGACCAGGCCATCTCTGATTCGTCCAGAAACATCGTCCCTGAGTATTTACCAATTGAATGAACCCCATAATCAAGTCAAAAGAGTCGTCCATGTGCAAAGCGCATGAACGACCACGCAACGGCATGACAAAGAGTTGTCCATAGGCATTGTACCTGGACGACCACACAACACTTAGCAAATTCTGGAGCGGTTAATCAACCCGAGTTCATCGCCGCCAATTCCTTCCAAATATGTAACTTCCAAACAGCGGTTGTAATTTCTATAGCAGTTGAGGACGTTATATCTGGATTCCACAAATCTTGGGGAAGTTATTGAACCAATAACCGCCCCAAAGCCCCCTATATAAAGACCGATCTGAACTGAACAAAGGGATGAGATTCTGAAATTTTACTCCCAATACAGTGAGAACTCCATTCGAGAGAAGACACTAATTTAGCCATCGGAGGGTCTTAGGCCGGTCCACCCCGGTCCCCTTTGATACTTTGTTTTTTTTTTTTTCAGGCCTTCGCTATCACCTTCAGCCCATCGAAGCCGAGTTGTCCAGCCTACTGATTTTGTTCATCATCAGATACAATCAAAATCAATTAGTTGTCAAATTTTCATGATCTCTACCACTCATCTTGCTCATATATATAGACAGTAACGCACGTACATACACACACACACACACACATTTATCAACCATTTGTCTCTATATATATATATATATATATATTTGACAAGGGAATACATTTTCAATAAGTATAAATAATAATAACTTTTAATTGTCTACTCTTTTTGTTGGTATACTAATTATCTACTATGGTCAACCACAAGTCTTCAATATTACTCTAAATTATGTATTTACATAATGTACTGTATAATATATCATCACTGCATAGTATCTGCCAACAAAAAAAGTATTTGCCAACAAATATAATTCTCCTAAACAATTATTATTCATTATATAACAATATTATTAGTCTACGGTAAAGATTGTCCCATGTAAAAGCAATTTAAAGCAATATAGGTACTATGTTTAAAATTTTCATCTTTTACTTCATTCAATTTTTCTTCTTTCTTCTTTTTTTATTTATTTTTATTTTATTTTTTTGCAATTTATGTAAAGTAACTTCTATCTGGAATCCATCAAACTGAAAATTTCTTAGAGAAAAAAGAAAATCGAGCTTGAAATTCAAAGCAAAGTGTTGGGATTTTGGTAGAGAGGAATGAAATAATTACCACTGTAAATTTGTTCTCTTTTGCAAGTTGGAGCTATTGACTGATCAGCGAAGGGGAAAAAAAATCTAATTAGAGAATTGTGTTATAGAGGGGAAGAGAAACATGGAGAAAAGAGAGAAGAGAGACAGTTAGAGAGAGAGATCTATAGGAAGAGGAGAGACCAGAGTTAGTGGTAGTGAGGGTGTGAGGAGAGAAAAAGCAAAGGGAAGAGAGAAAAAGTGAGAAAACTTACCATGAGAGAGAGAAGTGCTAAAAAATTATGTTTCCCATGGCTATAGACGAAGATAATATTTATAGGAGATGCAACGGGTGAGAGAGAGAGATTGTTTTCCAAAAAAAAAAAAATTTGGAAAACAACTTATAGAAAATAAGTCTTATTTTTATTAGAGTTTTCCGTTGACCAAAGATAGTTTTTCATTGACCAGGTTTTTTTTGTGCTACCAAACACTGAAAAATCTGGAAAACTATATTTACAGAAAGTTTTCCAGCGAAACAAACAGAGCTTAAAAAACCCATCAGCAAGCATGATAAGGGAAGTAACTTGGTCACTTGGGTCCTAGTAAGTGATGGCTAACATGTTCCCTCTCCACTCGAGTGTTAGCAGTGTAGTCGTGGAGTCCTTCACTAACTGGCAAGTTGCAAATATTGTCACCTTCTTTGATTGCTATAGTATAGATTTGGTCATCGAACAGGGCCCTCGGGTCTAGCAGCCACTGCCAGTCATCTTTTTCCATTGGGTCCCATATTTATAAGGCCTTGGCAAGCTCCCCGACATGGTCTTTGGGTTCTTTAAAGCCTTCTTTGTCAGTCCACATGTGCTCTCTGTTGTCCCAAGAGTCTTCCCATGATCTAGCATCTCCTTCTTCAAAGAAGTCATCAGAGTAAATAGCCCAGTATCCAATGTTTCCCCAAGGGATGCTAGGGATCAGTAGCTCAAAAAGCTAGTTGACAACATCGTTTTGAGTTGGCAAGCTAGACATATTCAAGATGTATTGAAAGGGTTTGAGGACATGAGAAATTAATGTGCCTTAAACTTACCACAGTAATTGAGTACAATACTCCTGGTTGTTTAGAAGTCTTTTAGAGTCTTTTGACATTTGATTCATTCAAGGCCCATGGCCCATTTGACATAACTTATTTACAGATTCACTTCCTTCCCTCGAATGGAACCATAACTTACTTCATTTCTATAGTGGGCTTAGTTCGTTTACATTTCACTGTTCTCAACTTCTCATAATGGACATATGTCAATGGTCCTTCGGTCTTGTTTATCTCTTTCATTCATTGATTATCTTGTTCTTTTATCTTCTTAATTTCATTGGTCCAAATAATGTTATTATCTTCATTGGGCTCTTAATGGGCCTACACATATCCTGAGGTTTTAGGATTTCAAAACTTCCCCACGATATGGATGGGTCCAACAATCTCTATACAAGTTTTATGGTGCATTATTGACCTTGGGCCCCTTATAGAAAATAGTTTTGGATGGGCCTAAGAGTTAGGATATACTATGGCATTGTGGTCCAATATCCTCTTTGGTTATATCTTTTCATTTGGGTTAGTACGAGCAAATATCAAACACATTCAATCATGGCTGCTTCCTATAAATAAGGTTCTATGGCTATCTATTTACTGTTAGGATTAAAGGATCTCTTTCTCCTCCTCCTTCAAAAGGTCACACACAAGCTAGGGTGGTCCATGTTCCCAACCCAAACCAAGTGGATCCATTAGTTGGCAGGCTAGCCCGTGAACATGCTTGGAACCCATTATATGCAATGGTGTAAGCTATGGGTTGATGAGACAAAAATAGGGAACTCCCAAGCCCCTAGCCTAATACTATTTGGGTTTCATTGGAAAAGGAGTGCGCATGTGTGCAAAAGAAGAAAAAAGTGTGGCCTCACTTAAAGAAAATCTTATTAGATTGTGAACATGGAATAATGGAGTTTAAAGATGTGTTTGTTTGGAGGTGAAATATAGTAGATGAAAATTTTTTGAGAGAAAATGGGAAGGAAAATTTTTTTTGGAGTGTATTTGGTTGGGTGGGGACTGGGGAGGAAAGAAAATAAATAGTGAGGGCCCAAATGTTTTCTCCCCAAAATGAGAGAAATTATAGAGTCCTTTGGTGGATAAGTGATGTGGTCCAACATTCCACTAAAAAACTTCCACTTGTTTAAAATTGCTGAGTCAGTAATTAATTTCTGTTTAAAAATTTTTTCTAATTAACAATTTTAAACAAGTGGAAGTTTTTTAGTGGAATGGTGGACCACATTATTTGTCCACCATGTGGATTTTATAATTTCTCCCAAAGTGGAGAGAAATTTGAAGGGAGAAAATGAGGCTGCTTAATGGATGAAAATGCCCATGTGCACTTACACATGGGCAATTCGTCTAGTTCCTTTATTAATTAATTAATTAATTTTCTTTTCCTTTCTTGTATGTTGTCTTTTTTTTCCCCCCCGGGCTGGGTGTGATACTTGTTTTGTTTTTTTTTTTTTTAACTAGATATGATTTTTTTTGTGGGACATGATTTTTTTTTTTAATAAATTGGGTGGTTACTTTTTTTTTTTTTTAGTTATTGTCACTTTTTTGTTTTAATTGCCATCATTTTTTAACAAGGGTATATGAGTAAATTTATACAAACTCACTTTTTCCATCCCTCCACTTTTCCACTCCCAATCAAATAAAAATGAGAGAAATTAAAATTTTTTCTATCCTCCAACTTTTTCATCCTCTCATTTTTCACTCTTTCAACCAAACGAACCCTAACTCTCGGTCCTAAGAGAGTCACCATTATGAGCACCCCTCTTTAATTTGATGAAAATATAGAAAGGTTCTTTAAACTAAAATAACGGATTTGAAATATTCCTCTTTGGTTTTACAATGAAACTATGGGGCATATATTCTCTACATAACGAAAGGCCACAAACCAAGGTTGCTTCCCACGTTCTCTAAGTCCCAGCAATGAGCTCAACGTCCTCCCTTTGCTTTTTAGTATGTAGAAGCCACAATGCAGGAGTTTGCATAAACTTCCACAAACCCAATCCCAAGGTTTTTTCTTATGGAACCTTGGAATAATGGAGAGAGAGAGGTGTGGCTATGGTAAAACTGTCTACCTATTTTGAAATTTCTGAATGTCGTGTGGGCTTTTTTAGGCCGAACTACACTATTAAACCTTACGGCTAAGATTTTGGAGTCAATGGGCTGTCCACATGAGTGCCTCTTTGGGCTTATCCAAAAAGCGTATATGCCAACAACAATATGAAAATTTGCAAAGATCAACAAGTGAATAATGAATTAATGTGTTTCCGCTGGTGCTTATTTTTATTTTTTTGGGGGGAATGATGGTGCTTATCTAGTAAAAAATTATTGTTGGGTTTCCAATTGCTTCTTTGCAAACTAGCCAACCAAGCCTAAAAATCATGCTATGAGTTCTATGTAGACTTTTTCAGATTGTTAATTAAAGCATCTTCTTCAGCTATGGGAGCTTAACCAAATCAGTGACTGTGGAGCTAAATCTTAGTGGATGCCACAGTAACTTATTTTACTTTATTTTTCAGTTAGACAAAATAATGTCACATGCTATTAATGGAAAAGCAAAACCATTCAAACCATTTAATTATCGATTTTTTTTTTTTTGTTTTTTTGTTTTTTTTGTTGATAGATTTAATTGTCGAATTCTTAAGTTAGCGACAAAAGCTTATAGGGAGTACGGCAGCAAGGAAAAGATTTAAAAAGGAAAAAAAAGAAAAGAAAAAAAAGAGGAAGTGTAAAGTGTAAACTACTAATTACTAAACATAGTTTGAAGTCTTTTGACATTCAAAGGGCACAAAAAATTAGAATTCTTTAGACAAAACCAAATATCTCGTTCTGGGAATCCACCTCTCTCTTTTTTTTCTTTTTTCTTTTTTTTTTCTTTTTTGCTTATAATGAATAAAAGATAATGATTAGGTATTTAAAAGATAATAAAGTCTATGGAGCTCTTCTTGGGGAAAAACTTACTAGGGATTCTTTTTTTAAGTTCAACTCTATCTGGTTTTCTCTAATGGTCTTTTAATGGGGCAGCTTTAAGAATTTAGTCCTCTCCAGCTAGGCATATGTTGAACAGTTGACATTTAAAAGTGTTTGGCAAATTAACACACTAAGGTACCTTAAAGCTATTAGAACTGCTTGGCAACCAAGTGCTAAATTATTATAAATGACAATATGTTTTGTATTTTCATGCTTGAACCCAATTAATACAATTAATGACCAAAATTTATTTAGATATTATTGTTATTATTATTGATAATAACAATAACAATAACAACAACAATAATATAATCGTTATTATTATTGTGAGTTCTAATTAGCCCAATTGGTAAAATTATTTGTTCTCAAATAAAAAATTTGGCTTCAAATCCTACCTACACCAAAAATCAATTGGCGTCTTGACTTGATAATAAAAAACAATTATTATGGAATAGACGCAGTAAATTCATATCAATCGTATCTATCGAAAAAGTAATATCAATATTATTGATTATTCAAGTTGATTACCCAATTCATTCCCAACTGCCTCAAATAGTTCCTCTCTCTCTCTCTCTCTCTTTCTCTTAGATTAGCGACGACTTCCTCAAATCGACCATGGCTTTTTCGGATCAACAATGGCTCTCTCTTTGTAATGGCTAAGTTGATTTTTTTTTCCTCCCCAAAACTAGTGAGAGTGAGGGGAAGAATAATGGGGGAGTGTCAAGTTGAAAAAAAAAAAAAAAAACCATAGGTTTTTTTGTCCATGCATTATTTTCATTAAAATATAATTACGTATTGAAAAGAGGTTTAAGGAATAAGCACAAATTTGATCTTTTTGCTAAAATACTCGTCATGGCCCCTTTTGTTAGAATTGCTGTGGTTTTTTTTCCCTCAATAATCACAAGGGATTGGCTTAGTGTATTGAAATCTCATAACATCTATGAGATCTTGAGTTCAAAATTTATCAAAGTAAGAATTGTATTAAAGAACAACAAGCACAGACAATAGTTGCAGTAATGAAGAATACAAGGTTGCAGCTTACAAGCAAAGAAGAAGAAGAACAAATTAGAACGACAAGTAGCTGCCAATCAGTTAGTGATAAATGACTTGTAGCTTAGATAACTATATATATATATATATATATATTAGTGATTACACGTGCCTATATTAGTTTTCTGTTAATTCTGTTTTGATGATTAGTTAGGCGGGTAAGTTAGTTGGTTAGTGATCCTTCTGTATATAAAGCAATAAATTTGTAATCATAATTAATATAATGAAATAAAATTCTCTCCCAAATCTAGTCTTTGACATGGTATCAGAGCACAAAACCTAGGGTTTCTTCTAATTGATTTTGGGATCAATTTCTTCTTTTCTTCTTTTCTCTCTTCAAAGTTTAGAAGCTCTTTCAGTGGCTGCCATTGTCACAACTAGTGCTTCAACTTCTGAGACTCCAACTTTCTCACGGGATTCATCAAATGTGAATGATCCTTAGTTTTTACACCATGGAGAGAATCCTGGTGCTGCTCTCGTTTCTCAACCTCTCCTTGGTGGAGAAAATTATCTTGCTTGGGCTCAGTCAGTTTGGAAGTTCCTCATTGCTAAGAATAAGCTAGGTTTCATAGATGGTTCTCTCACTTTGTTATCCCCAATTATGAATTCACCATCTGCAATTCAAGTCTGGATTCATGCAGATAATATGGTGGTCACTTGGATAATCAACTTAGTCTCTCCAAAGATTCAAGCTAGCATCATCTATAGAGACACAACTTTTGGAAATTTGGAACAATCTATAAGAGACTCTCTACCATAGAAATGGACCAAAGATCTTTAATTTGCAGAAGCAGATTGCTAAGCTTCATCAAGGTGAAGTTTCAATTATTGATTTTTTCACTTAATTGAAAATCTTGTGGGATCAATTGCAGAGTTTTAGCCCCTTTCCTTTGTGCACTTGTGGAAAATGTCTATGCAATGTGAATCAAAAGCTTACTGATCTTTAAGCCAGAGAATTAGTAATGAAGTTCCTCATGGGACTGAATGATTCATTTTCCCAAGTCAAGACCCAAATTTTCCTCATGGATCCTCTTCCTTAAGTCAACAAGGTGTATTCTTTGTTGATTCAAGAAGAGATGCAAAGGAATGTCAATCTACCTACTAGGGTTGAATCCACTACTCTAGCCACCAAAAGTCAGAATTTCACTTCTGTCTTCAATGGGGCTCATCATACCAAGGGAAAAGAGAGGCCAATGTGCACTCACTGTGGCAAGCTAGGCCACACCATTGATAAGTGCTACAAATTACATGGCTCCACCAAGTTACAAATTCAAGAACAAAACTTCCATGGCTCATCAAGTTTCTTCTGCCTCACAAGATCAGTATCATAATCAAATGGTGATGCCACTTCAAGAAGCAATCACTACTCATTCTCCTATCACCACTCATGCCCCTTCTTTCACACCAGATCAGTACCAACAGCTCTTAGCCTTAACTGGTTCAGTACTAAGTTCAATTCAGCAGAATCCACCAAGGCAAGATTGCCACATGGCCAACACTGTGGCTTTTCCCAATAATGCAGTTGTAGTTATCTCTTTGAACCTTAAGCATTTTGTCTTTTCTGCTAAGATTGTCAATAGAAGAGCTTATAGTATAGATACTTAGGTCTTGGATAATGGGATTACGAATCACATAGTTTGTTATGTGAATTTGTTGACTTCAATAACTACTATTTCACATACCATGGTTGAGTTGCCTAATTAGGAAGCAGCTATTGTAACACATATTGGCACTGTCAAACTTTCCTCCCACATTACCCTTACAAATGTCCTTTGTGTACTATCTTTTTCTTTCAATCTTTTATCTATTAGTGTTATGACTAAAGATCAACTCTTTTGTCTTGAATTTCTATCTACTTTTTGCTTTATACAAGACCTTACCAACTGGAGCACAATTGGAGTAGGGCAAATGTTTGAGGGTCCGTACTTACTACAGAATTCAAGTATGTCTTTAGCTTTCGCAATGCTTGATGATTTCCTTGCCAAGCATAGACTAGGTTTTTTTACTGTATTCTCTTTTGTATTTTCTCACAATCATTTGTATTCCTTGTGGCACTCTAGACTAAGGCACCCCTCTGATCCTAAGCTTCAATCTTTAAGCAGTGTTGTTCCTTTCTTACAGAATTGTTGAACTAAACATTGTACTGTTTGTCCTTTGGCAAAACAGAAAAGATTACCATTTCCATTTGATAATAAAATGTATGAAAGTTCTTTTGATTTGATTCACATGGGTGTTTGGGGCCCCTTTTCTATTCCTACTACTGTTGGACATAAATATTTCCTAACTTTGGTTGATGATGCCACTAGAGCAACTTGGCTTTTCCTTATGAAGGTACAATTTGAAGTTAAGGCCTTGTTTGTTTCTTTTTATAATATGGTTTGTACACAATTTGGAACCAAAATTAAAGCTTTCAGGTTTGATAATGCTTTAGAGTTCAAATTACCAGAATTTTATTCTGACCATGACATCATTCATCATATTACTTGTGTTTATACTCCACAACAAAATTATGTTGTGGAGAGAAAACATCAACATATATTGTCCACTGTTAGAGCTTTGCAAATTCAATCTGGTCTCCCTCTTTCCTTTTGGGGTGATTGTGTCCTTACTGCAGTTTATATGATTAATAGATTGCCATCACTTTTGCTTCATAATAAAACACCTTTTGAACTTCTTTTCCATAAGGTTCCTTCTTATTCTCATCTTAGGGCTTTTGGTTGTTTATGTTTTGCTTCTACCACTAGTCCTAACAAGACTAAATTCTCTCTTAGAGCTAGAAAGTGTGTATTTATTGGCTATCCTTACCATGTCAAAGGTTATAGGTTGTTTCACCTTCAAACACATTTCACTCTTGTATCAAGTGATGTTATCTTCCATGAAACAAATTTTCCTTTTTCCATGTCTCAAACCATTTCATTTCACTCTTCCCTTATCCCTTTACCTTCATTCTCTCCCATTCCTTCTATTTTCTTGATGATCCTCATTTTGATGTAGTTCACTTAAGTTTTGTGTCTACTTCTTCTGTTTCTGATGAAAATATCATTGATATTCATCATAATATTGATGAAGATATGTTTCATGATCTCCCTGATGATCCTAATGATCCTTCTCAACTTGATCCTCTTCTTAGGAGGTCCACTAGACCTTCTAAGCCCCATGTAGACACTCGATTTTGCACCAATAATTTAATCAAGGAAGATGGCTAGAATAACCATTTATATACCCAAAATTCATAATTGCATTACATGCATTAATTCATTCATTTCATATCATAAAAATGATCTTGAAATTTTAACGGTTGCGACGGTATGCCCAATTTCCAAATTGGACCGTCGGATTGAAAGATATCGCATAATCAAATTTGCACGGTCTACATGCATTTTGTTTGTGTGGAACCAACCACACATAATTAATTTAAATTAATTTTGATTGGTTAGACAATTAAAATTAATTAAATGATTTTGTGATTGGTTGTTAGTTAGTGTCAAAAATAGGCTTGCATGCATGGGAATAAAGAGGATAATCAAATAACAACAAAATTATGGATAATCAAGATTTTTGGAGTATTTATTTTCAAGATAATCATTGTTGAAAAAACCTGAATTATCAAAAAATGAGTTTAATTTTTAGAATACGAATTAAAAACACATCTAAGTTCAAGTCCCGGCTCAAAAAAACCTCAAAACAGGAGTCCAAAATGGACTAAAACTCAAACATGGGTCCAGCACCCAAGAGACCCATTAGGCACTCTTGGAATTCCGATTGGCACAAATGTGGGGCATAGCCCGAGAGCTTCTGGATTGAGATAAACCTTACCTTTTATGATTTTTTAGAGATAAGGACGTGTCCCAGTTTGTATTCTGATCATTCAGCTAATTTTTCGAACATCCCAGCCTCTATAAATAGAGGATGCCTCTCAAAATTCAGCAGACTTTTTCACGCTTTTTGACCCCCCCTCCCTCCCTCTTTCTCGCTCCTGTCTTCTTTTCAATTCTCTCTTACGTTAATGACGTTATGGAGGCTCTTGCCTTAGGAATTTCTGTTCCGTAAGCGAAATATTTTAGGCTTCAAAGAGCTGAATAAATTTTTTTGAATCCTAAAATATCCTTTCACTAAGAAGAGCACGCATGCAAGAGGTAGTTAATTTCTTTTCTTTTTCTAGTCTTCTTTATTAATTTTGATTGATGATGCATGAACAGGTTTAGGATATTTTATTATTTTTGATTCTTGATATAATTGTCATGTTTTGTTCAAATTGTTTTTTTTTTTTTTTTAAATATATTCTTAGATGATTATTTGTTATGATTTCTCTCTTGAATCTCAAAATTTGCTCATGATTAAAGATCTCTTTAAATTAAAAACTGATCTAAATTTTTTAGACCTAATTTTTTTAACCACAAATCAAATATGTTTTTTCATTAAATACAGATCTGATTTTTTTTTACACACAAAACTGATTTGTATTTTCATAAAATGCAGATCTGATTTTTTTTTTTTTTTACACACAAAACTGATTTGTATTTTTATAAAATGCAGATTTGATTTTTTTTAACACATAAAACTGATTTGTATTTTCATTAAATGCAGATTTGATTTTTTTAATACATAAAACTTATCTGTATTTTCATTAAATACAGATCCAATTTTTTTTAGAAAAGTTTTCTTTGACACAAAAATAGCAGATTTTGAAATTTAAGAGAAGAAGTCAAAAGTTGAGATGATTTTTGATTGATGCATGTAACTTAGATTTATCTCATGAGTGTAGTCCATCTTCTAAAAAGAAGTCTTTTTCTTATTTTATTCATAAAAAAAACATATCTGATTTTTTTTTTTAATACAAATCTAAAATTTTCTTATTCACAAAATAGATTTGATTTTTCTTAATGAAAATCACCATTTTTAACTTTGCTCCAAAACAAATCTGATATTTTTTAGCAAAAACCTTGTGCTTTCTTTATATAAAATCATATCTGATTTTCTTTACAAAACCAATTTTTTTATCTACACAAAAACAAATCTGGTTTCTTTTTTTAATGAATCAAATCAATTTTTTTTTTTTAACAAAAACAGATCTAAATTTTTCTAAAAATAGGTTACATTCATACGATAGACTTATGTGAGTTAGTTCTGGTCAAGTGTCTGTCATGTATGTTCGACATATCATTCAATATCATGCATAAAAGGGTATATTGGTCATTAGAGTCTAGAAGACCAGACTCTGTCTAGGCAGAATGTGTGCCTAACACCTTCTTATTCTGTAACCTAGCCTTCGAACTTAGTTCTTTTGAATAGGTAGATTTGTGCTGTGTTTTTTTTTTTTTTTTTTTTTTTGAGTAGATTGTAACTAGAACAAAAAGTTATGTATTCTTTTGCATAGAATGTAACTAGGACTCAAAGCCTTGCAAGATTCAATTTACCAAGATTGTATTTGTCATTCAATCAATGACAATGAAGTATTTTGATCATGTATTTTTTTTACTTAGTTTTTTTCTTATTTTTTGTAAAAAAAAAAAAAATAAGTGGCGACTTCACATCACTTATCCAAAAAGAGAGATACCCTTAAAAGCACCCGAATCTCTTTTTTGAGGTCACCCCAATTTTGGCAGTCTCTCACACCCCAACCTTACCTTTGGGCTTATCATTGCAGCCAAGTAACATCAATCCCCACTTTTGGTCAACTTCAATCAAGTACATCACACCCTTTATCCTTTTATATCTCTTATGATCATCTCTCTCCTTCCTATAAGACCTTTTGTTGTTCTATTTCTGCTATTGTTGAACCCTCACACTACTATAAAGTTGTTTCTAATCCCAAATGGCAAGTTGCTACAAATGCAGAAATTGCAACTTTGGAGGCCAACCATACTTGGACCCTTACTTCTCTTCCACCGCATAAGAAGCTCATTGGATGTAAGTGGGTCTACAGAATTAAATACAAGTCTGATGGGTCCATAGAGAGTTATAATACTAGGTTAGTTGCCAAAGGATTCACTTAGAAAGAAGGTTTAGATTATCCTAATGCTGGGCTTCTTGGTTGCAAGCCATCTAGAGTTCCAATGGAGTAGAATCTTAAATTGAGTAAGTATGATGGTGTGCTACTAAATGATCCAAGCAAATAGAGAAGACTAGTGGGTAGATTACTATATTTGACAATTCTTAGACCTAACATCACTTATGCAGTTCATAAATTGAGTCAATTTATGTCAAAACCAAGGGGACCTTACTTGGAAACTGCTTATAAAGTCCTTCAGTATTTGAAGAATGAACTAGGGAAGGGAATCTTTTTCTCTGTTGCATCAAAATTGTATGTAAAGGGTTTTACAGATTGGGGTTCATGTCCAAACACAAGAAGGTCTGTGACTGGCTATTGTATCTTCCTTGGTGACTCTTTGATTTCTTGGAAGTCTAAAAGGCAATCCACTATCTCAAGGTCATCTGTAGAGGCAGAATACAGAGCCATGGCAACAATAGCAACTTATGAAGTTGTTTGATTTTATATCTCTTGAAAGACATTCAAGTGAATCACAACAAAGAAGCTTTACTCTTCTATGATAGTCAGTCAGCCCCTCACATAGGGTCCAATCCGGTATTTCATTAAAGGACAAAGCATTTTGAAATAGACTGTCATGTGGTGAGAGATAAAGTTATGGCCAAAGTGATCAGATTAATTCATGTTAGAACTCAGTGCTAGCTAGTTGATTTGTTGACTAAAGCCTTAAGTTTCAATTAGTTTTCTGAGCTTCTCTCCAAGATGGGACTGATCAACATTCATTCATCTTAAGTGGGAGTATCAAAGTAAGAATTGTATTGAAGAACAACAAGCACATACAACATTTGCAGTAATGAAGAACACAAGGTTGCAGCTTACAAGCAAAGAAGAAGAAGAACAACAACAAATAAGAACAAGTAGTTGTCAATCAATTAGTGATAAATGACTTGTAACTTAGATAACTGTATATATGTTTTAGTGATTACACATGCCTCACGTGTCTGTATTAGTTTTCTGTTAATTCTGTTTTGATGATTATTTAGGCAGGTAAGTTAGTTGGTTAGTGATCCTTATGTATATAAAACAATAACTTTGTAATCTTAATTAATTCAATGAAATCATTTTCTCTCCCAAATCTAGTCTTTGACAAAATTTCTAGTTAGCATCTTAGAGCCACCTCCAATGAATTATTCCCTATAATAACTTGGTATGTGAAATAAGGGAAATTGCTCACACTCGCAAGAATAGTCAAATACTCAAAGAGACATATATAAATAAACCTATTTCTAAATTTCTTTTATAAAAAATTAAAAAAAGAAAGTGCTTTTTGAGCTAAAGAGAACTTTTAATGGTTGGCCAAGGGGTACGCAAATTTAAAATCCAAACATTTCTAATACTAGGCTCATATTATTACCAAACTGTCAACCTCAGTCTCAGTCTAATTTGTTGAAACATTGGTAAGCCAGTCTAGCCAGATTTAGACTAGCTTTAAAGCAACTGCGACGTAACAAGTTTCTGCTTATCACATTCATAATCATTACATCCACCAGGAGTCACATGTTAATAACAATTTTTACTTTTCATGCTCATGTAGGCTGCAGGTTACTGAAAAATATATGGTAGCAGTTTGCTAAGTCGCAATCTTCACTATCGTTACAACTCATGACGGTTGGTCAATCAAGATTATATTGGAAAAGATTGCAAGCTTTCACATCCATCGAGAAAGAAATTTATGCAATTATTTTTTTGATGATTTTTTTTTTTTTTTTTTTGATGAAAAATTTTATGCAATTACGTGCCTGAAGGTTTTAACAAGTATATATTTTATAGCAAGTTTGCATTTCAACCTCAGTGACTTCTTAGTTCTTACACTCATGGACGTAGCCATCATTGGACAGGGGGACAGTTTCCCCCCCAACCCCTCCCAATTTTTTTAAAAAATATATTATTATATGTATGTCAATGTGTATCAATTTTAACAATTTTGTTCTATAAAATTACATTTTGTTTTCCTTAAACAATATCAGTAATTCTTTTAAGAATAATACTATACTCACAAACTTTTTTACAAATTTGGGGGAAAATTCTTATTGGTTCACAGATGAACCCACAACTCACATCATTTTTTACTTACCAGTAACTACTTATCACATCAGTAATTTATATAAAAGTTTGAAACTCTAGCATTTTCCTCATTTTAGTGATCATAAAAAAAAAAATTATAGATCTAAAATCTAAAACAAAGTATACAAACCCCATAAAAATAGCTTAACAACAAAAATTACCAATAATAAAACTAAAAAAAATTAAGCTCAATTAACCAATTCTATCCAAAATAAACAACCTTGTCCTTTAAAAAATTATAAACAAAAATAATTTTGTTCTTAGCCATTAAAAAAAAAAAAAAAAAAAATCTCAACAGCTAAGTAGTATCTGTGTCAGAGGTTAAAACCGCCGCACACAACCAATAATAAAGCTACCTCCTAACTCAAAGTTCTAGCTCCGTCCTTGCTCAGACTCTCATTTGTGCTTGTTATTTTTGTATTCCTACACATATATAGTTGAAGAAAAATGTAGAACAATATTTTACAGTTTTAAAGATACATGCTTTAAAAGGATTTAAAATAGGGTTTATTCAGCCATACAAAACCCCCTAGCATGCTTTCCATTTTGACTAACGAAATAGAGATACTTGAGGGGAACTAGCAAGGAGGCTAATAATTAATCACGGGCCATTGAAAGGAACAAATAACAAACAGGATATTTTATATAAATCTAACTACCTAAGTTTGAGCCATAGAAATTAGAATAAACATGGTTTATAAGATTCCGAAATAAATTTAAAGCACTAATGCAATTGTTATTAAGCAATAATAAAGATATCATTGTCAGGTTACTAGTATATAAGAGGTTAGTTCCCATCGATAACATGCAAGGCTAAGGACTAATTTTCTAGCAATTAGAGCTGAATTGCCAGAAATGGGTACAATTGTGCACTCAGAACACTGGCCCCAAATGATTTATGCTACAGCGTTTTTTCTCATAGCCACTAGTGTGGTTGCTAATGAGCCTTATATCCATGATTCTCCACCAACAGCCCACTACCAAGCACCCTACCCTCCAGACCATTTGCCACCAACAGACCTTGAAGAAGGATACTATCCTTCAGCTTCAAGACTTGGAAAGTCACCTCCTCATCCTCGTGTTAATAAAACACCACCGCCGCCATCTTTATCACCTTCCCCTCCCAATGTTCACAACTCATCACCACCACCCTCACCATCCCCTGCTCCTCCCAATGTTCGCAACTCACCACCACCCTCACCATCCAATGTACCACCCTCACCATCCAATGTTCGCAACCCACCAACACCCTCACCATCCCCTCCTCCTCCTCCTAATGGTACACCATCACCTTCCCCTTCACCACCACCACCACTCTCGCCACCCCCTCCACATCCTTACATTTACAACTTTCCACATCCATTTTTACCTCCCTTTGTTTTCAAATTACCACCACCATGTTCTCCATAACCTCCTCCGTTTTATTTCTACAAGTCATCACCACCTCCATCTCTTTTGCCTCTGCATTTTCATGTCTACAAATCTCCACCATCGCCTCCATCTCCTTACTTACTATAAGTCACCTCCTCCACTATAAATCCTTATGTCCTCCATACTAAACTTCCTATGTCTCCACCTCCACCTCCATACTACTTCAAACCCTCCCTGCTATGAGTAGTCAACCCCACCTCCAAATAGTTATATTAAGCTTAGAGGCATCTCTTATATCAATTTCAATTGTTATAGGAATAAATATTTCCCTTTGGATGTCAAGTGTGGTGGAGTTTGTTAGCGTTGTATTTTCAAATATAAGTCCTTATGCATCATGGGTGTCTATACTAGAGATCCTTGGTGAATCTACGTGTGTGTGAAGCACACATTGTATCAACTGCTGTAACTGTAAGCAGTGTAAGTTTGGATTTCAAGTTCTAAAAGGGCTCTATTAATTGTTGTGTTAAGTGCATAAGAGCTCTTATGATGGTTACAAATAAACGATGTTCTATATATGTTAAAGTTGGAAGTGTTATAAATAATTCTGTAATCAGTTTTATGTTGAACAAAATGTGACTAATCATATTTTGATATGACAGACGTCAGGATTCTAATGATTTTTATATATACATTTCAACCCCGTGTGTGTTCTAGACTTCTAGTGAGTAGAGTTTACCACCATACTCATAAAATTAAAAATTGTAGTCACAGTTAGGTTTTAGAACTAAATAGTAAATATACCAAATATCAAAATGGTGTAGTCCCTTTAAATCTAGAACAGGCCAAATGACAGTTAAGAGTATTGTAGCTTAATGTAATAGGATGCTCTCTTTTAAGAAAAGAACCAAAATTCAAATTCTCTCTTTCACATCTATCAGGCGCGCGCTTGCGCTTTGCATCTAGGCTCCAGGAGGCTTTTGCGCTTAAGTGCGCTTAAGTGCGCTTAGCGCTTTTAACAACACTGAGCTAGGGTTGCTATCAAAATCCTGCACTGTAATAGAATTAAGATTAAATGATTGAATTCACCATTTTTAATAATTTAAATTTTTGGATGAACAATTGTTACTATATCATGGTATCGAAGCATGTGATCATAATTTCAAACCTTGCCTCTACTCTATTTTCACATTTCCACTTAAAAAGTTAAAAATTTATGTGTTTAGCTTCATTTATTAAGGAGAAATTAGATCCACATGTAAGGAGTGAGTATTAAAATTATTATTAAATTCATTAGTTTTTATCGGTTTAATCTGTTAGAACAATTGATAATTTATTGGTAACTTTGTCTTTTTAATTATAATTGATAATAACATGCATATAGGTATAGGTGGGATTGACTCACATTTAGACCCGTGTGTATTCTTTGATCTACAATTTTCTCCAGTTTCGTTTGTGCCACACATCACAAAGAAGTAAGACTCTACAAATTCAATTATAGGCCGTATAGCAATTTAAACTAGAAAGTGGTCCTGAACTTAACATGAATATTGCATCAAATGAGGACATCCTCAAAGTGGTCCTAAACTTGGATGAGCTGAGTACACTTCAAATGGTAGTCACTATGGAGGCTATTTGGCATCTCAAGAATCAGGTCTGGCATAATGGCAGTGAGGTGAACATCATTTCTACCATATGCAATGCAGAAAACAGAGTAAAAGAATATCTCAATGCTTTGGACCATGAGCAGGACAAAGATAGGAGTGAGGAATTGACTTCATGGATTCCCCCTCCTAAAAACTATATAAAACTAAATGTGGATGCTGCTATTTCACAGGCTTTCACCTCCTTAGTTGTGGTAGCAAGAAATGAGTTTGGTGAGGTGTAAAAGGTATGGGCAAAAATTCATGATCTATGTACTCCTACTCAAGCTGAAGCAACTGCATTTATGTGGGCTCTAAGCTTGGCTGCTGATGAAAATTGGTGCAACATCATTGTAGAGGGGGATTCAAAAATATGTCTTGATGCACTGTCCAAAGCAGAACCATCTGATGAGTGTATCCTTTGATAATTGTGAGCTTTGCTGGGTTAAGAGATCTCTAAACTCAGCAGCTCACTCAGCTGCTAAATATGCTATTGCTCTTAAAGCAGGTTTCTTGTGTAATAACTATGATTTGCCTTCCCCTATCTTGAAAGCATGTAGGCAAGATTGTTGTACCTCAAGTTGTTCTTCTTAATCTAATGAAATGGCAGTTTATCAAAAAAAAAAAAAAAAAAAAACCTTGGTTCGTTAAATGTTTCCTGTTGTTATTTATGCTATGTGATTATTGGAAATTTTGTAAGGAAACGTTACTTTTTTCTTTCTCTAACTTTCTATTTTGAAATAAAAGAGCAATATAGTTTTGTTACTGATTTTAGTTTTATTTTCTCAAAAGAAATAATTCCAGTAAATTGGCATCCATTTTCTAGCGCAACAAATCAACCTAACCAAAAACAATACATACACACTAAGAGTTTCATAGCTCAACTCGTTGACACTTTCTATTATTTTCACGCTAGATATCCATGATTCAATTCTCCCATCTCTTATCTATCGAATTGTCAGAAACAAAAACACACATAATTTTCACTTATTGGGTCAGGCTCACCAAACAACCTCATCCACGCTAAGCCTATCCCAATTTTGCGCTATAACAACATGGCTCAAGTTAGTATAATAACAAGTAACATAGCACGGAAGGCTAGATAAAACAAAGCCTTAAAAAATGAATGAAAATTGTTTGGAAAGAGAAAATATAGGACCATAACATTTTGTGTCTCAATTTTGTCCCAACTTTAATGTGGTAAACTGTGAGTAGTAGGGAAATAATGATGAGTTCATGTGAAAGTAACAGACAACCGGTCAAAGTCTGCCACGTATGATAATTATAGAAATAGTATGGTAAAAGTTGTGGTCTTAAAAATTAAAATAACTCATCAAGAACTTGTTTTAAAAAAAATAAAAAATAAAAATAAAAAACTCTTCAAGAACTCACTAGGATAGCGGGTGCACACAACATTGTACTTATTATAGTTTTCCATGCAATAAATTTTTTGTACTTATTAAAAGATTACTTTCAAACTGGCTTAAAGGAAAATTTCTTCAACCCATGCACTGTGTGGCTATTGATAAAATCATCAAGGTATATTCTTATTTAAAAAATATTCATCGATAGTTTTAGGAGTCTCCCAAATTAGCTTGAAGGAAAGCTTTGTCTATAAATAATTTTGGAAACTAATTGCCCGGGCATGGATGCTAAAAGTGTACCTGAAAACAAAACTACTTTGATCTAAAGTAAGAAAAAAAAATAGAAACGTTAATATTAGGTTGCTTGTACTTGATTTCCCTCCTTTTCTCTTCTAAACATATCCAATTAGATGGAGTAAAAAATAACCTCTCTTTCTTTTTTTACTCTTCCTTTTCTCACCTTAATTTAGATTTCCCATATAACATTCTCACTTATGACTTATGAGCATATACGCACAGAGAACTCCGATTTTGAGCTTTGGATTCTCTTTTTCAATCGTGAGGACATTTTGTACGATAGGTGGCAAATGAATCTCAATAAATCTAAGATCTAGGCCCAGTTACAGTAATAAATGAAAAAGAAGTTTACATGATAGTAGGAATTGGCTTCAATGGCTAATTGGCTATGAAAGATTTTTCTTGGTTGTGAATGATGGAATGAATGTCTAGCAAAACAGGACACAAAAGTAGGGAACACAAAAGCTACAAAAATCCAACATCTCAATGTTTCATGTACATTTGAAATTGTCCATTCTCATTGAATATATGTGCAGTAATTAAATTTTTTTTTTTGGTCATATATATATTGATATCTTGGTCATTCATTTTCTTTTTAAAGAAAGAATTCATATTTTAATTAAGAAAGACAGTGAAATATATAAATTGGGATTAGTATAAATATTATTAGATGGAGACCAACCTAAAAAAAGGGGGTCATTTAGACCCTTTTTACAAGCTTTACTTTATTCGATTCATGTATGAAAAATTGCAAGAGAGAGAATTTTCCCCATTTGGATAATTATCTTTTTGGATAAGAGAAGGCCGGAGAATAGAAAGTTTTGTCCTATCATAGAGGTATGCCCATTATCTCTATCATCATCTTTAGTAAAGGACAAGATATCGTAATTTTCATTTTCTATTATTGTTTCCTCTTAATTTTTCTTTTTAATTAAAAATATACACATAATATGCATTTTCTTTTGTGTGAGTTCTTAAATATGGAAAATGGAAATGTTTTGAAAATTTCGAACTTTCGATACATAAAAATTTCTGAAACAATGTAATTATACATTTTTTTTTCTTTTTTTAGAAAAACAATTACGCACAAGGAAGAAGAGATTGGATTCTAACAACTAACAAGATAATCTTAATATTTTTTTAATATAAAAAATATATCTAATGTAATTGATCCAAGACTCCAAGTGACTAATAGACAAACGGGGTGAAGTATGACTTATTAGCTAAAGCATTTAGAGGTTTGCCGAGCTCAGTAATATGAGCTTGTAACCCAAGTGGGGTTATAAATGCGTGAGGCTGGTTTCACATAGCAGCGACAACCTTCCACTCTTTGCAGTGGAAGGATAACGGGCCAGTGCCAATTGGATCTAACATGGCCCACTGGCATGAACCCAACTGAACCATCACTTTTACTTATCAAAAAAAGGCATTTAGAGGTAGACGACATATATACACTGATATACCCATCAAATATATATACACACACACACACTGATATACAACCAAAAATTGATGAAATTATACCAAATCAATGAGAAAAAAATATATATATATCTGCCTCTTCCAAATTTAGTTCTTTAAATTTTATTTCGCTTCATGTTAATCCTTTAATTTTAATATATTTTCAAATAATTATTTATTTTGATATATTTCAATTAAGTTTCATATTTTTCATATTAGTACTTTTATATTAATCTGCTTTCAATTTATTCCTTACCGTCCAGTTTTGTCCAATCTTCAATCTCATGTTTTTTTTTTTTTGAGAAAGATCTTCAATCTCATGTTGGTTTTATTATTTTCACTTTCTAAGTTTAAAAATATCTAAAGACAAATAATAAATATTTTTTTAAAAAGGTTAAACAATCAAATAACATGTCGTTAATTAAGCTTAAACAACCAAATCACTAATATAGCAAAAAATAGCAATCAATATCAAGGAAAAAAATTTTGGTTGCTATTTTCTTTACCTATTCACCACTTTCCCCTTCATCCAAATAAAACCCAATGCATATAATCTATAAAAACTTAGATCCAAACTTCCAAATCAACCTCAAAATCCAGCAGAAATATCATAAACACACAAATCAAAAGCAAGAAAAACACACCCAAAAAAAAAAAAAAAAAAAAACAACAACAACAACAACCTAGGTCTACTAATTTGTGACGAAAACAAAAAAGAGATGGGGTAAATTGGGATCAATAACAACACATGACTAATGACAAAGAGGGTGCAATTAATTTGTAGTTGGTCGTAGGTGGCTTTGGTGGTCTGGGCTGTGATTAAGATAAGCTAGGTTAAGATGATATCGGCAAGCTAGGTCCTAACTATGATGTGGGAGGCAACAAGTAGGTATGAGAGAGAGAGAGAGAGAGAGACTTTTTTTTTTTTTACTTTATTTATACTTTTAAATAATTGTAGAGACTCAATTTGGAAGGACCCTCTAAAATTAGAAGGGAAGCAATCCTGTAGGCTCCGAACAATACATTTCTAGAGAGTGAGTTGAAGAAATTGGTCATTGCAGGCAAACGGAACCCAACCATGGACTCATCACCATTGAAGGCCGTGCACCTAAATTCCTTTTTAGAGTTGCTCCTCGGCATTTATCCGAGAAGCTTGACCTTCGTCCCCCCTCCTTGCTATCCTGTTGGTCCCTCTTATATAGTCCTCTTCCTCCCATCTCTCTCTTCCATCTGTTGATCATCCATGCGCTTTCCCTCTGACTGTCCGTCCCATCAGCAGCACTATCAGTACTCAAGTAATTCACAATAATCAAGGTTGCCCTGTCCAAGAGTCACATCTCCATTAGTGCGGCCAGAGGGTTAGGTGAGCGCATTTAGTGCGGAGGTGACAACCTGTCCTAGGCCCGTTTCCCCATCTGAAGCTAATCTCGGTCCGCCGAGGACAGGGTTATCCTCGGCGGAGTTTTTAAAGTTTAGGCTCTCACGCATCGTTCTCGGACTAACCTTCTTCCTCGGCATGGGCCCTGGGCCGTATGTAAAGTGGGCCGAGGTCACCAGGCCCTCGGGCCCCACAATAATTATTTCAAAACAAATATTTTTCTTAAATTTTTAAGATTTGACGGTAAACAAAAATGCAAAACAACATCATTTTTTTTTTATCGTGCAAATTGAACAGAAGGTAGATAAAATAACTAAATTGGAAAGAAATAAAAGTTAAATAATTGACACTCCATTTTTTTTGAAGTAAAATATTTTTCTATTTTCAGATGTTTGTTTGTATGTAAAAAATGGTTAAACTTGTAAAATATTTTTCATTGATCATAAAATCCTTTATAAAAAGTGGAAAACATTTTACCTTGAAAATTTTGGTAAAATATTTTACAAAAACACGTGGTGGCTTCTGCACACCCCATCTAGTGGCTAAGTCATCAGTTTGATAGGCTAGATAGCTAGTGTTGGTAGTCCAGTGCTGATGACCAATATCGATAGTCCGATCATTGAAGATGCCATTTTGGCCACCAATGCTAGTGGTCCAACAATTGAAGCAGTTATTCTAGCCACCAGTGTTGGTGGTTTGATAATTGAAGCCGTCGTTCTATCCACCAATGCCTATGGTCTGATAACCAAAGTCATTGTTTCGACAACCAATGTTGGCAATCCAGTGGCCGAAGGCACCGTTCTAGCCACCGGTGCTAGCGGTTCGATCACCAGAGACATTGCTTCAAAGGCAATCACTAGCAATATAGTTGTCGAAGCCACCATTTCGACTGCTAATCACCAGACATCTGACACCAGCACCAACGATGGCTGAGCCACGTTAGGGGTGGCAAAATCTTACACGATCCATGAACCTGACACAACTAACCCGTTTATAAACAGATCATAGGTTGAGGCTAAATGAGTTCGGGTTATATTCGAGTTGACACGACTAACACATTTAATAAACGAGTTGTGTTTGTGTTCAGCATGCAAACCTGTCTGACCCGTTTAGCTTATAAAGTTATTAGTTGTTTTGATATTATTACTTAATTTATGGTTGTTTTATATGTTTATTACTATATTTATAGTTGTATTTGTATTTTAATTTTATATACATGGGAATTGATAAAGATTATATAGGTTAGGTATGACCTATTAATTAAATAGATTATAAAATGGGTAGTTTATATTGACATTTACATGACTTGTTAATTAAACGAGTTAAATGTGTTGGGTCGGGTTGACCTGTTTAATAAACATGTGTTCAGGTTAAGGATTCCCGACACGTTTAGTAAATAGGTTGGGTTCGAGTCAACCTATATAGCCGAATACTCATGACTCAACACGACACGAACTTGACCCGTGAACACAAATTGCCACGCCTAGCCACCGCCTAGTTTTGGTATTGCTTGAAAAATTTTACTTGTTATACTAAACACCTGAATATATTTCACTGAAAATATTTTATAGTTGAAAATATTTTATTTCAAAGCATACGAAGCTTAAAATGAATATAAAAAAATATAAAAAAAACTTTGAGGATCAAAAAATATTTTTTTGAGGATGAAAAAAAAAATTCACAACAAAATTTAAAGGATTGAATTAAATACACGTCTAAATTAGATGAGTTATACCATGAAGTACAGACGCAACAAAATTTTACAACATTCCTAAATTAGCATGTCAACTGAGTGACTTACACATGGGCCTATCACAATTTTAATTTAAATTTGTTGATATGTTATGAAATGTTGTGTCCACAAAATTACTCAATAAATAATTTAGCCAAAACATAATATTTTTTTCAAGAAAAGTCAAGCTACCTTAAAAATTGTTCTCAATATCTTCCCCCAGCAAGTGTTCCCTGCAGACTTCTAATTTGTTTTCTTGCTCCTTCTTGTTATACAAATACTTTTTCTTTGTTGGGATAATGTAATTTTTGAGAGAGATGGAGTCTTGTATAAGTGAATTTGATTTTTATTCTACTACGGACAAGGGAAGTCATGTATAATTAATTGTCTTTTTTTATTTTTTTTTTTAGTGGAATTAATTGTCTCTCTTAATTATTAATTAAAATAATAAGACGAATGAAGTAAAAGTTGAAGGTTGGTGCAGTCATTGTCACATTCACACCTAATCATAAAAAAATAATAATAATAAATAAAAGATTTCTGGGTCCAAATAGGACGATAAATTGCTCAAATTATTAATGTTGAATTTTTTTTTGAGAAACTTTAATGTTGAAAGTTCAAACCAAAAGAGAGAGAGAGAGGGACGCACGTTTTAGGTTGTACAACTAAACTAAGTCAAGTATAGTCTGGCTCGGTCCATGACAACCCAAACGTGTTAGGCGGCTGTGAGAGAAGGTTTCGCTACCCCTCCTAATATATCCCATTTCTTAAATCAGTAAAAACAATAAAAATACCATATAAAAATTAATAAAAAAATGTTTTTTGGGGTAAAAGAGAGATTTACTATTATAGAAAGTGTTTTTCAAAAAGAAAAAAAAAAAAACACTGAAAACAAAAATCAAATATACAAAAAACCCAACACCCAAAAAAAAAAAAAAAAAAAAAAAATCTGTTGGACCTGCTTTTCCTCGTCTAACTTTTATTTTCCACACATCACTTTCCTCCTCCCCCTCCTCCTCCTCTTCCTCCTCCATATTTTTGTTATTTTGTCAAAACACACGTTGTCTTCTCCGATTTCATCATTGTTTCCCCATACCAATAATTTCCAATCTTTTGTTTTTGTTTCCAATGTCCATTCGCCCAAATTTCATTGCATTTTTCTTGTCAATGTACTTACTTGATTGTTCTTCCAATTGGGTTTTCATTCATTAGTGTTTTTGGTATCAAAAACTTGTAGTTGGAGAAGGTCTGGTTTTGATTTTGATGTAAGAATCCTATCCTCATCGTTTGGGGGGTTACACGTAAATTTTTTTTTCTCTAAATCTTTTTGTTGTTTGAGTCATTGCTAAAGATTATGATAATTTTTTGATTTTCTTATCTGGGTGTCTGAGAAAGCTAGGATTTTTTTAGATCTGGGGTTGTGTTGGTTTGGTGAATCTGTTGAGATTTGTGGGTGAGTGTTTGGTGGGTGTTGGGATTATGCAGAAATAAGTGTTGGGTTGGGCACAAATCTGAGTGGAGAGAGCTGTGTTTTTTATTGGAGGAGGATTTTGAGAAAATGGAGCATGTGATTGGTGGAAAGTTCAAGCTGGGGAGGAAGATTGGGAGTGGGTCTTTTGGGGAGCTCTATTTAGGTAATTGCTTTTGCTATCATTCTTGTGGTTTTTGTTGTTGTTGTTGTTGTTGTCGTTTTGTGTTTTTTACAACATTGTGTTCTTTGTTTTGGTGGCAGGAGTCAATGTGCAATCTGGGGAGGAAGTGGCAGTTAAGCTGGTATGTGATTTATGCTTTTCAAGGAATTTATGCCTTGTTGTGGATATTTACTTTTCAGTTTTCTATGGCCCGTGTGCATATAATTCATTTTTAGGTGCTTTTAAGTCAGATTTGTGGATTTTTTTTTTGGGTTTGATAATTGTGATAATGATTGTTAATAATTAATCATGTTCAGCAGTTTGCCTTTTTGTATGTAAGTTTTCTTCTGTGTTTAGTTAGTTTGTCAGTATTTGCTCCCTTGATTGCTCATTGGCAATATTTTTTCTCATTTTTCCCTGGAGTTGGCATTTGTCAAATGGGTGTTTGAATGTGGACTCACATTATTCTTCGACTATTGTGTTTAATTTTTCATTATGGCACCTGAAATAGGATACGAAGTTTATTTATGGGCATTAGAGAAGTCATTCTTACTTTTATATGTAAGACATCTTTAGCGCAAGAGCAAATACATAACAGAAAAAAAGAAAAAGATTTTCACTTTTAAGTCATGGTTAAGTAAAGTGGGTGTGGAACTATAGATCATGAACTCTTGATGAGTTCTGTTTGATTCGCCATTCAAAATTTCATGGGGAACACTCGGTCCTTCACTCTCAAGTTTTTCATTAATAGGAAAATGTTGAATGCAAAGCTATGTGTCTTCCTTCCCCTCCCCCAAATTAAAAAGATGCATATTATTTTGGTTTTTTGATACAAATTTACTGGATATGCTTCTCTTTTATTTTTTCCTTTTCTGTGAGAGATTATGTTACTCTTTTGATACTTTATATGCTGATTGACTATTCCAATCTCAGGAACCTGTGAAGACCAAGCATCCTCAGCTTCACTATGAGTCAAAATTGTATATGCTTCTTCAAGGAGGAAGTGAGTCTCTGTCTCTCACCCCTCCTAAAAAAAAATATTGTATTACAATTATCAAGTTTTAACTTTACCAATTTGTAAAACTGTTTTTGTAATTATTCACAACTCCTTACCTCTGAACAAACCATATAATTGATAAAACTTGAGAGGTTTTGTCTGTCCTGTTTAATGGCTGATACAGTATGGCTATGGTAATCAGTAAACCCAATTAGTTCAGGCGATGCTTTTGCCTTGAATATCTCTTGGAAATTCTTTGTGGGTCAATCTTTGAAAAACAGATGATGTTTTCTTATTAGTGATTCAAGCTTTTTTATTTGTATGAAGCTGGAATTCCCCACCTCAAGTGGTTCGGAGTTGAGGGCGAGTATAATGTCATGGTTATCGACCTTCTTGGACCAAGTTTGGAAGATTTGTTTAACTATTGCAATAGGAAGTTTACCTTGAAAACAGTTTTGATGCTCGCAGATCAATTAGTAAGTGATGTGACTCTTCTTTATTAAAGAATGTGTCTGGAACGGCCAAGATAATGTTTCTTTCCCCTGTTGTTTTTAATTATCATTTTCAGATTAACAGAGTTGAGTACATGCATTCAAGGGGTTTTCTTCACCGTGATATAAAGCCTGACAACTTCTTAATGGGCCTAGGGCGTAAAGCAAATCAGGTATCTCTTTCTCATTTGCCTGTTCTATTTCATGTGCAAATTTATAGTACATTTTTTAAGGTTCATCAGATCCAAGTATTAGTCATTCCATCTATAGTTGAAACAGTTTCTGCTGAGAAAGTCCATGCCATATGAACTCTTGGACGCTTATTAATCTAAAAAATTGGAACTCTTGGTAGCCAGTTTTTGTTGATTTTGTTGCTTTGGTGTTTACCTTCCACGTGCATTGGTTGTTTACTTCTTTTTCTTTTTCTTTTCTTAAAAAAAAAAAAAAAAATTAGTAAGTGATTTATTCATTTGCAAAAACTGAGTGTTAATTTTTTATGAACAAATAATTGAATTCTTGAGGAGATATATATTGCTGCCAAATTCACCAGGAATAGCTTATAACAGTTGTTTAATTGATTGAAGCTGCCTACTGAATTTTGCTATATATACCATTATGAATTACGAGAGAGAGAGAGAGACGTCATGGTTTGCTTCCCTAGTGAGGTCAGTGGGGTTAGATGGGATGAATTTCTCAAAGAAATGCAATTTCACCAAAGCGACTATTTACCTATTATCGGATGATAAATAGAATGATGGTAAATTTATTGTATAATCTCATGTATGAACAATTTTTAATTGATAAATCTCAGACATTTTTGCATTGGGATTAAGGCTTAGTTGAGTTTAGATAATCAAACATTATCCATCAAGTAATAGGTCTTGATGTAACTCAATTACGAGTACTAGCAAGTGTTTCCCATTTGGCAACAAGTAATGGCTGTGCTTATTCCTTCTCCATGAGTGACAACTCCTTAAATTTCCCTTTTTTTTTTTTTTTTTTTTTGTTGGGGGGGGGGGGGGGGGGGGGGTGGGGGGGAGGGGGAATCATATAGGGAACCTTTCTAAAGAAAAGCTCTTTCGACTCACCTTTAGCCATTAAAACCTACAGGCAACTGACCCCACTTGCCAAATCTAGCTGTCAGGTAATCCAGGGGCATTCACCCTTGATGGACTAAGCAGGCAAATAGATAGGATTGGACCACCTGTTTTCTGGACCCAAAAGTCGCCCTGCCCTACGCTTAAAAATGGAATTTGAAGAAAATGAAAGATTGAAGTAGGAATGTGTTGAAAGAAGAATAGATCTTTTATATGGAATATAGATGATTAGATGGTTAATTTATCAGGTTCTGATCGTGACTGGTGAAATCCAATTTTTTTGTTGTGTTCTCTAGTGTTTAGTCATAATGCCCCCGGGCCTCCATGCTTAGATCGGACATTTCATGTTAGATTGTTGAAGCCTTATTAACTGATAAATATTTCTTGTTTGGTATTAGACGCATTTGAGGACAAAATATTAGTGTTACATTGAGGAACATCCAGGTCATGATTCTACTTTCTAATTATTGTTATCTTTTGATTAAATTTCTTATCACAGGTTTACGCAATTGATTTTGGACTGGCAAAGAAGTATAGAGATCTTCAGACTCATAAGCATATACCATACAGGTAAATATTTCCATGCTTACAGCAAGGGCAAGATTAAAGATATGTATTACTGTACTGTGTGGTACTCTAAATGTCACATATCAACAAACTAGAAAAGAGCGTAGGTTTTCCTCAATAAGGGAGGTCAGAGCTAATGATTTACAACGTAAAAAATAGTGGAAGCTTTGTTAGACATGATAAGAAAATAAGGAAGAGCTATATATATAATTCATTATTTGAAAAGAGGCAAAAAGGACATTAAGTGTTAAGAGCAATGGAGTGTCCCTCAAGTGTCTTTGTCGATCTTATAGTAAACTCAAGAAAATTGTATCTAAATTTTTGTGACCCATTCCTTCGAAATTTGGAGTATTCCTCGCACTCCAGACGAGGATCGCATTCCACACTAATACAATTTTTGTGGAACCAACCTCTTCAGCATCATGTTAACTCCACCAACTTTTGGCATAATTCAATAAAAATCCCAAACAAAGAAAATATTATTGACCATAAATCTCTTGGCACATCACAATGAATTAATAAGTATCAACCTTTGTGGCACTTGCTTACACAACAATATTAATCAACTATAATCTTCTCAGGCTTCCTGAGGTTACCTACTATTAGTTTCTTATTTTGTGCTGCTGTACTAACAAAAAGGCCACCTTATTTGGAAGAGCTTGACCAATTTTTTTTATAGATGGGATCGGTTGCCCATAAGGTTTACTAGCTAAAGGCCATTGATCCTTTCATTAATTTTCTGATTTCTTTGAATTTCAACCCAATTAAGAATTTAAGACCTACTTGGGCCTCAAGGTTAGCTAATTAACATTAACTTCACCTATCAAAAAAAGGTTTTATTGACTAAAGGTGAGTCCAAACGGCTCTTGAGAGAGATTCCCTACGTGATAAAAATAATAAAAATAAAGTTATCATCCTGGGTGAATGAGTATGAAATATTAAACATTTATTTCTGGTCAATTTTAATTTGAACTTTGATTCTGTTTCAAACAAAGTTAAGATTCTGTGCATTGTGTTGATCTTGTTGAAAGCTGTAAGTGGCACCTTGAGTTTTTAATATGATTTATGATATTATATAATTTAACAAAAACTTTCCAAAGACAAATTCATGTTGGAAGGAATAGAGAACTATCTTAATTGCAGTAAGGTCTTGCATTATATGGACCACCGGGCAAGAGCTGGTATATATAAAGCCCTTTGGAATGAATAACTGTTGACTAAAGCCAAAACTCCAGTGCATTTTTTGAGGAAATATGTTTTCTTCGAGCCTTATTTCTATAAGAAATCTTGAAAACAAAAGAGACTGATGTATCCCAATTTCCTTCAACTGACCAATATACTTCACTCCATTTCACTCTAAATTATCAATATACTTTAAAGGCTAACTAAAAGAAATACTATAGGGTAATTTTTTATAGTTCTGGACTTGTGGTCCTTGATGCCACCTTTTTTATTTCGTTAATTGACTCTAGCTTTGAATCTAATGTTGAAACTGATAGTTCATTCTGTATAATGGATGGTCTGCTTCATTTCTCAATTCTATAGATTTTTTTTATTTTTATAATTTCCTATTTTTGTTTACAGTTTTTGAACCTATATCAGTTTGATAGTCATGGTACCTTGTCAACCACTATTATTCTTATTCAATTGATTTACAAATACACTTTGTTGGCCCCTCCTATCTGTTATCTCTTTGTTGACCAATACCCTTTGTGAGTCTCTCAGCATCTTCCTTCTTTCTCTCTTACTGTTTTTTTCCTCAGGGAAAACAAGAATCTTACTGGTACAGCTCGCTATGCAAGTGTTAATACTCACCTTGGAATTGGTGAGAGATTCTTTATGCCATTTTCATTTTGCCAACTAATAACAGGATATGTGTTTGTTTAGATTTGGATTACTTACCCCCGCTATCATTCTAATTGTGCTGTCTTATTGGCAGAACAAAGCAGAAGGGACGATCTGGAATCTCTTGGTTATGTGCTTATGTATTTTCTAAGAGGAAGGTCGAATATTACTAGCTGCACTTCTTATTTCTTTCTTGAGTTTTCCCTTTTTCTACCTGTTATTAAATGACTGGTGCATTCTTATTCCTTATTCTTGCTTTATTAAGTCATTATATACCACTGTTTTGCATCAGCCTTCCCTGGCAGGGATTAAAAGCTGGCACAAAAAAGCAAAAATATGACAAGATCAGTGAAAAGAAGATGTCAACTGCTATAGAGGTATCAAAAGTCAAAATTTACCATCCATACTCATAACGAAGCACTTTATTCTTTAATTTTATCTAGCTGAGGCCCTTAGAAGAATTAGTTTCAGTTAGCTGGCCTGCTAGATTCAAAGTTTGAGGTCTTGACCTAGTGGTGGCTATCATGTGGCCCCAGCTTTGGGCTGTTGCTGTGTCATGGGACCAATTGGGTGAAGCCAGGCAGCCCGGTGCTGTGCATGTTCCCATATGGGTGCACATACACATAAATACTTAAAATTATTATAAGTGAATAATTGTGTATTCACACACACACACACACACACACACATATCTATTTCTTCTTGCAAACTATTGATATACGGCCCTACTCAGGTTCTAGTGAAGGTCTTCTGGCTGATCCTAGGTTACTATATTTTTGGCCCGATATTGGGTTTGCCCAAGCTTGGGCTGTCCAAAATTCATTGGCCAGCAAAACTCTTTTTTATTTTTTATTTTTTTGTTTAAGGGGTGGGGGGTGGGGGGTGGGAGGGGAGATTAAGAGTTAAAAATCATACAGCACTATGCTGACAACTTGGATGCACATTGTTTTGCAGGTGCTTTGCAAATCATATCCATCTGAGTTTGTATCCTATTTTCACTACTGTCGGTCATTGCGGTTTGAGGACAAACCGGATTATTCATATCTAAAGAGACTTTTCCGAGACTTGTTTATAAGAGAAGGTACATTTTATGACAGCAGTCGACAAATATATGTTCATATATCTTTATCAAGTTTCAATTTTATTTTCATAATGATTTGTGGTTGACCAGTTGAAATGTTCTCTTTCATGAGTAGTACTAAATTTAATTTGGGTGCGTATTATAATTGTTTTTGGATCTTGACATTGTTGCTGGTGCAGGTTATCAATTTGACTATGTATTTGACTGGACTATATTGAAGTACCCTCAGATTGGTGGCAGCTCTAGAGGAAGGGTCGGTAGTTGTAAATTCGAGATTTGAAACCTATCCTCTCAAGGTGTTACTGACTTCTGTTTTTGTCTCTGTTTGTAGCAATCCAATGGGAAGGCATGTTTGAATGCAGGCCCTTCTGGAGAAAGAGGGGAGAAGATCTCAGGTCTGCTCTCTTAAACAAAACTAGATTTGGAAATTAAGTGCCCAGTCAGAACATCGACATTCTAACTACTCTTTTTCTAAAGGAGTTTTAAACCTTCATATTTGCTATGGACATTTGGCTTTTCAGTTTAGTTCTCTGCACAGATTTGACGTCTGAGTGCTGGTTTTAGATATGGCCAGTTGCTTTTTATCAAAATTAAGATTTGTCTAATCATTTATTATGAGAAATTATTAATTTTAAAAATCCAGTCTCTCTCTCTCTCCACAGTTGATAACTTACTTGTAGTGGTAAATAGAGCACCTTTTTGCTTCATTTCTCACATATCTGTCAATGTGTGATTTCTAAATATAGTCTTTTTATCCAGTTGGGAAAGAGATCCGAGATAAATTCTCAGGTGCAGTTGAAGCATTTTCCAGGAGAGGCCCTAGTCCACATCATGCCAAACACAGGACTCATGAGGATTTATCTACGTCCAAGGAAGTGGTAACATTCATTTTCTAGACAAAAATAATTAGATGTGTGTTCTTTAATCTTTTTAATCCACTTTCATTTGGACAGTCGTTTGGTCTGTCTGAAAATCGAGTCTTGAGGTTATCTGAATGCAAATAACTTTCACACAAAATCTTAAATGTCATTGCTCTTTGAAAATTAACCATTAATACATTGTATTTTGCTTCAAATGTAATTGCGTGGATAATTTGTTTGTCCTTGAATTAATCATCCCTTAAACTGATCGCAACCAGATTTCAAGTTTATTTTTCTTGTTACTTCATTTTCCTGTTGTACACTTTGATAACGGGCAAGGCTTATAGGGTTTCATTTGATTTTGAATTAAAGCAATTTGAGATTCTCCATTTTTGTTATTGGGAAAACAAGAACAGAAATAGAGATGAGATTTACAGAAGAAAAAAGTACAACCTTAATGTTTCTTATATTTTCAGTTGTCAAGCACATTAGTATGATCTGCTTTTCTCTCTCTTTTTTTCCCTCAAACAAATTCACTTTTTGTATTCAAGTCATCGAGTGAGTAATTCATCTAATGTCCATTGTTTGTATTCCAAATATTCTTACTGGGGCTTTTTTGGATACATTTTTAGCACCTTGATTCAGGACACAATTCTTCTCGGTATGGCAGCACTTCAAGAAAAGCAGTCGTCTCAAGTGGTAAGGGTTCTTCTGGTGAACACAGTGAAGCTCGCGCAGGACGTCTAGTCCCAAACAGCGGCCGACCATCTACCACACAAAGAATTCAATCTGGTTATGAGCCCAAATCATCTCATACTCGCGCTCATACTTCTAGAGGCACTCGTGATGATCCTCTTCGGAGCTTTGAGCTCCTCTCAATAAGGAAGTGACTGCGAGTATTTTATTAGTAAGAAGATAATTGTTATGCTTTTAATGAATATATACCTCTTCAATTTGGAAAAAAAAAAAAAAAAATTTAAGAGCTATTTTACCTTGTACATGGGAGATCGCCTAATCGCCACCGTTCCCAGTCATATAACTTCTCCTATGTTAAAATTCCTGAACTTCTACTTCCCTTTTAGCCTCGGCCGAAATATTTTAGGCCATTGTAACGTGTGTTAAACACATCCTGTGAATGGAAAAATTACGTATTAAGAAACCCAAGTAGCTGTGATAGAGGGAGCTATTCCATTTAGTCCTCTAGTCTGCATTTTAAAGTGATCTCTATTTCTTCATCTTGTCATTGTTGAATTTAGGAAATTAATGTACAATATATAAGAAATTGTGGGCAGTTTTGCTCTTTTTTTATTTGTACGTGCACTTCACTTTGAGATCATATTATTTGTGACATGGACACTGACAAAGAAAAATATTGTCAAGGCAAGCCTGAACTTAGTTGGACTCCCTCATAAACCAGGTTATTTGGTAGCAGTGTTGGAGTTTTGGTTTTAAAAACAGTGTGAAAACTGTGACTTAAAAATTGTAGCAAAATCGTGTATTTTGAATACTCATGATGCAAGAAAATATGTTTGTAACATTCTTTAAAAACTAAAAAAGATAATTGAGTATTTGGTATGAGTGTGTATTTTTTTAGAAAAAGAAATATGTAACTTTTCTTACATGAACAATAAAACTTCTTATTATTAATGGAGAGAGAGAACTCCCACACAAAGACCAACAACTATCCCTCTCCTCCTACCTTTTCGTCCCCTTTCCCACTTTGCTCCCCATTTTGCCAATTGACCTTTCAACTACCAAAGCCATGGCCACCACCACCAGTGGCTCTTTACCAACACTAATTTACAACCACAATGTGGTGTTCCAATTAGAAAAACAAATCCCATTTGAAGTCAACATCAATCCCTAAATCAAGACCCACACAACAGTAACAACAAAATTAATACCCATTTTCTAAACCCATTTAAAATCAATCCTAAACCCTAAATCAAAATTTGCAACCCCAAGAGAACCCAATAACCTTATCAACTCAAAAAGGGGGAACTTCAAAGAAATAAGGGGAGAGAGAGAGAGACACTCAGGCTAGGCAATGCTTTGGTGCATGCTTTAGCCAAAGAGAGCAAGAAGTTCTTTTCATAATTTAGTTTGGATGGAATATGTTTCTCCTAACATTCATAGAACTTTTGTAATTGATCTTTTAGCTATTCAATAATATACCCTACGGGGTTGATTCTTAATAATAATAAAAAAGGAGAAAGAGATTAGAGGTGGATATGAGAGAGAGAGAGAGAGAGAGAGAGATGAATCTGACTTTATTAGATTTGATGTGGAGATATGTCCTAGTGGTGGCTCATGCTCAGATGAGAGAGAGATGAGTTTTTTTGTTTTCTTTGAGAAAGCAACAAATGAGAGAGAGAGAGAGAGAGAGAGAGTTGGTTATGTTTTGTCACCATCAATGGGTTCCATGCTTTTCAAAATATTTACAACATTGTCATTCATCATTGTTACGCAAAAACTAAAATCTACCCCTAATGTGTTCTCAAAATATAATATGTAAATATCCTAAATTGAGAACTATGAGTCAAACACCCTTAATTAACCACTCTTACCAAATACAATACTTTTTAATTAACAACTCACCCCCAGAAATCCTAAGACACCTATACATAACCCATTAGAAGGGGCTATCCCTGACGAGAATTTGCTCTTTATTTAAAACACTTCCTATTTCCTTTCATTTGTTTTGTGATAATAGAATTAGGGTTGTGTTAACGGGCACCGTAAGGTGCCCGTTAACAACAGCTTTTTTACTTTTTTTGGTACTTTTTTTTTTTCTCTTTTGTAATTTTTTGCAGCTTTATACTATTTTTTACATATTTTTATAACTTTTTGCAGCTTTTTAAATGAAAAGTACATCCTTAACCAGCACCACACCTGTGCTAGTTAACATTTGCCATAGAATTATAAGGCCTTCAGTCTATATCCATAATTGATACAGCTTAAGAAGACAGTGGAATGAATTCATATTCCAATCGCATATTTATAAAATACCCTTATAAAATTATATATTTACATTATGTGGGTCTCACTTAACCTTATGTAATGTATAAATTGAATAATTATATAATTAATATTGTTGTGCTTTATTTAAAATTAATTTCCCCATAAATATTTTAAAAAACAAATTTGATAGTATCTCCCTTAAGTATTAATCTCTAATAGTTGATGATTTCACCCAATGATTTAAAAATCAAACAGTAAAAAGAATTGAAAAAGGAAAACGTTCATTTAAATTGTGGTTCAACCAAAGTGTGGATTGTGATGACATTTAAAGAATATACAAACATCACATTGAAAAAATGAAGGGAAAGATTTTAAAAATAAGTGTTGTAATTTTTATTTTGAAAGAATGAATAAAGATTGTATGATTATTCATCTACAAATAAAAAGAGGGGGGCGCCCTGGCCCCGCCGGGGGGGGGGGGGGGGGGTGGGGTGGGGTTAACAAGCCCCTTACAAGTCCCATTCGTAAGTCATGAAATCATTTTCTATTACTTCTTTAATTGATAATTTTTTTTTACTACTTTTGCTATAATCACAATCTTTAAAATTAGTCAAATAAGGTTCAAATTCAAACCTATTATTCTAAATAAATAAATATAAGCAAGATCCAAACATAATGGATTTTTTCAAACAAACCATCACACAACACAATTAATCCCCACACAACAGCAATCAAAATAAAATAAAAAAAACCAAAACAAAAATCAACCTCAATCTAGTCCAATCATACAAAAGATAGGAATTTTGGATTGAATGGATATGAACAAACAAGCGCACCAAATTCAATCTTTTTTGTATACAGCAAATAGCAAAAAACATTGAACCCAACACCAAGCACATTTCATCGCCTTCAATCAAGAGAAAAATGGGAGGGATGAGAGAAGAGAAAATGTCGGGGATGAGGATGCCAAGGAATAGTGTTAGGACATTAATTTTTACTTTTAGTTTATTATTTTATGCAGATTTAAAAAAAAAAAAAAGTTGCAAATTAGACTTTTTTACCCTAAACTATCACTTAGATCACACTTCACCCCCCCCCCCCCCCCCCCCCCCCCCCCCCCAAATTATCAAAATGCATTGTTGACCACCTAGAGTTGTAATTTTGTTTCAATGTCCCCCGCTGTCTAGTTTGGTTATAACTTTGTTTCAATGTCCCCCTATCATTTATTTTGATGTTATGTTTAACAGAATTTCACATATAGAGACCAATTTACCCCACACTCCAAAACAGATGTCTGAAGGGTAAATTGATCTTTTAGTACTAAATTATATTAGAGTTAACAAGAAAACAAATAGGAGGGGGTTAAATGTAATGTAATTGTAGAATTTTGGAATCAGTTGTCATTTTCAATAATTTAGGGGTGAAGTGTAATCGAGCTAATCGTTTAGAGTGGAAAAGACTAATTTTCCCTAAAATTAGTTTATCTACTTTTGAATTCAAAAGAATTGTTTTATTTTTTATTTTTAAAGTTTTTATAGTCTACTTAAGTGATGTGAATTATATGGCATATTTTTACTAGACCAATTGTCACATGTGACAGTCAAATATGGCATTTAACAATCACCTCATTAACTAAAATGAAATAAATGAAGGAAATCTAGACGCTATCTAATGTTAAGAAAACATATCGAAATCATGAAATTTCAAAAAAAAAAAATTCAAAATTATTTCAAATTTTAAAAGTGCAATTTATAATTAGTATTTAGCTAATATTGTATGCATTATTAAAAAAATAATTTACAATTTGAGATTGAAATTTGTATATATGCATTAATAAAATAAAAATTGTAAATTACAATTACAAACTGTATATTTACTTTTCAAAATAAAAGAGTATAAAAGGATATGGAAGTCATATTTCATAATCATTTCCATCCCAAAAAAAAAATCAGAATCATTATTTATTTGCTTGTGGAAGAGGAATATGAGGGTTCAAATTGAAAAAAAAAAAAATTTGACAAATGATATGGTTACCAACATTTTTATATATTTTTAAAAATATATATATAATTTAAGAAATTACTATAGTAACAGTCAAATAAATAATAATAATAATAATTTCTTTAAAAAAAATTCATATAAAATGAAAAAAGAAAAAGAAAAAAAAAAGAGTAAGGTCCAATTTTCTTTAAAGGGTTAGGTTTAGTTAATGAATGCTTTTAAGACATTTGTTAATTGATAATTTTATGAAACTTTTAATATTATTTTCATGAAAATATAAAAAAACTATTAAAAAAAAGTTAATTATTTCTACTTTTATTCATAAAATTTTTTAAAGAAATATTTCGTAAAGCGCCTAGTGTTTGTTAACTTTTCTAATAATAAATTTTGATAAGACCAATTAGTCCTAGCCCTGAAAAAGTCAACCAACCCGTAAGTGATAAGTCCTAACAAGAGCAAGGGTGTTTTTGGAATAAAAACAAGTAAAGCCCTAAACCATATTCTCGAAGCTCAAAACTTAAAACCCTAGCAGCTGCCTAGCACGGAATAGCATTCACAATTACTCTTCTCTTCTCTTCACTTCTGTGTTCAGCCAAATAGGTTCGTGTTCTTTCTATATTTCTCTCTGCTTCACTTTTTGCTTTCTCCAAATTCTTGGTTTAGATACTCTACTTCTACTATATTGTCAAAAATCTGAGAAATACTTGAAAAATAATGCTCTTTTATTTTTTTTTTTTCAAGGTTTTTCTTGCTCTTGAATGATATGAATTTGGATTGGGGAAAGTACTAATTTTTGTTAATATTTTGGTTTTGTCTCTGGTTATGGGTATTATATTTGTGATTTCATTATTGGGTTTTGCCTGATTTTTTTGTTGGGGATTCTCTTTTTTGAGTTGTTGTTAGAGAGATATCTGATGTTGGGTCCTTTTCATTATTTGTGTGCAGTGAGCTAAAATGTATCTGCAGTGTTACATAAACGAGAATGGTGACAAAGTGTATACCACTAAGGTACGGCATTCGGGTTCATCATGAAGCACTCTGTTATACTTAATGTGAAGTTATTGCATATGTAGACTATGTGGTCTCCGCTTCAGAAATATAAATTTGATGCTTTTGAAAGAATTAAATGTATTTCTTGTTGTCGTTATTCTGGTTCACATTAAGGAATGATGTTCTTATATATTTTGTTAAGAAATAGTTTTGAGTTTAACACTAGTAAAACTTTTAGATTTAAAATGGGTAACACTAAGTGTGAAATGGAATGAAGTTGATGGAATAGCCAAATACTTGCGCGATCTTGCATTTGTGTTTCAGAAGTAAATTAAGTTATAAGCATTAGGTGGAAATTAGAAGGGGGGTTTTATCCAGAGCTCCTCGTAATAATAAAATGGATCGAGTGGGGGTGTTAGAACCAGATTTTATGGTAATTTTTGTCAAAGAATAAATTTATTTCGAAAATAGTTATGCTTTTATTGGAGTGAGTGGTATTAACATGCATGTGAATGTTGATTATTGCGGCAAGGCATGAGTGTATCTATTGGTGCGTCTATTGGTATTAAGCTCTGATATGTTAATACCCATGAAAGAAATTCTGGATTAGATTTTCTGACAGGTTACTTTAGGGATACGTTTCAATATATCCAGTTTGAGCTATGAACTCCTTGCTGACTTTTTAGGTGCCAATTATAGGTTTCATTAGCTTTAAGATAAGTACGTAAATGAAGGGTCTCAGTTGACACGTTAATTTTTGGGTTCATAACCATTTTTTCTATGTATCACAAGTTGGTATTGATGGAAAGGATATAGTCGATATATTACTTGTAAAGAGCAAGGTGGATGGTGAGGTTGTGGATTCAAGACTCATTGGGTGCTTGTGTAATTATCAATAACAGGTAGATGTATTACTTTGCTAAATAGGCTTCTTATTTTTCTTTCCCTTTGCTAAAGAAAAAATTATTCTGAGATTATATAGTCCCATGATCCTCTAATTTTCATGAGCATCTGGTAACTTGTGTTGTATACATAAAGATAGGATCTGAAATTTATTTGGTATTAACTTGTAAGATTAGATCATTCTATAAGAGTGGCTGAATGCTGAAATTGGCTCAGTTTACTTGAATTAGTTGTGAAATTTTCAGTTTTTGAAATTGTTACTTAGGGCACCATGGAACCAGTTGATTTTATTTGATTTGACATAATTCTTTTGTTTCACTCTGATAAATTTTAACATTTATTACACGAGAACGTTTAATGACACCACCTATGTTGATGCTAAACATTAATGGATCATTAAGTTTTCTTGGGGATTAAATCTTCTTTATATCGATGCAAAAACTTCACCCTGTATGAATTCTACATAAAAATTAGGTACAGAACGTAGTCTGCAGCTGATCTTATGGTTTTGCTGAAGTACATTCCAAACATGGCAAAATTGCAACTTTATATCCCTAAAGGGCTCAATATTTTATTCTGTAATGAGATAATACATACTTTATATCAACTCAAATTTGTTAAGAATTGTAAACTTTTTATACTTTGTCTTCTACTCTTAGTCTCTTTAATCACTTTGATTTCCTTTTCTCCAAGCAGAAAGAATCACCACTGGGACTGGCAACAAAATCTGCTCATCCAGGTAATATAGTTAAAATAATTTGACCATGCTTGACCATTCAAGAATAAAAGTTTGCTTGAAACTAAATTATGCTGTCTTTGGTTTTACTTTGTTGTTTCTTGATAACCTTATGATAGGAGACTTCTGATACATGTATAAAGATCAATATGAACCATAAAAAAAAAGTGTAAAGATTATATGTAAATAAATAATGGACTAATGAAAGCACTTACATAGTCATTGTTTAACATCTGTACTTGTAGCCACTAGTGACTCTCTTAAGACTTGCTTAGAAACAGCTGATGCTATAGGTTGCTAATGTTCGCTGCTTAATTTGTCTGTAGAGTTATATTTTTGTGTGTTAACTTGTTCTGTCTAATTGTTTTAATGAATGCAGTCATTGCATTGCTTGGATTTTTTTAACCCTATGGATCTTGAGCCCATGACCTTACAGTCCATCACATTGTTGAGGAAGTGACATTTGAGTTTGAGCTCACTGTCCCATTGCTGATTTTGGTTATAGCCCTTTAATACTATCTGCTTTGGTCACTTCATTTAATCATAGATTTTGTTATCTACTTAAATTACAACTTCACTGCAATATGGTTGTTGAATATGTTGTCAAGATGTTTTTGCGAGTTAAGTCCACATGAGAAATTGGTGCTGTCAGTTTAATCTACATTTTTTCTTGCATCATGTAGTTGCATATTCCTGCATGATGGGTATCAATGGGTAAAAAGATTATAGCTATGAAGAAATGATCTTTGTGGTTAGCTATTTGGTTGGACATCCCGCTGCTGGACTATGGCACTTAATGTCTCAGTGTTCATGGTTCTATTTTTTTGACCAAGTTATCACATATAGTTTGTTAGAGGAAATAGAGGGGGAAACAAAGGAAGAAAAGAAAAGAGAATCTATCAAGTTTCTAATCATGAATAGGTAAGGGAACACCAAATTCTCCTTTTGGAGATTCATCTGCTGCATAGGTAGATGGAGTTGGTATAGAAAATCCTTCTATGTGAGGTTCAACATGGTTAATTTAGGTAGACTGATGATTATGTAGTCATTGGGTTACTATTGAAAGAAGTGCTTGCATATGCTCCCCTTATTATTGAAATGCTCCCATTTTCCTCTGTCTCTCATGTTTTTGGTCGTTTTTTCGTTATGATTTGTTAATATATGACATGTCTTGTGGTTTCTTTCATCATAAGTGCCATTAATCTCTCTTTTATCTCCACTTACTGGTTTCAGCCCGCTTCTCCCCTGATGATAAATACTCAAGGCAAAGAATTCTTTTGAAGAAGCGATTCGGATTGTTGCCAACCCAGCAGCCACCTCCAAAGTATTGAACTAATTAGGAGTTCAATTGATACTGTCTTGTTCTAGAGTATCTGGATTTGAAGCTTCATGCTAAATAGTGTTCTATTTGTCGTGATGTAGTAATTGTCTGATAGCTGTGATATGTTAGGCCTTTAAATGTTCAGTGAATTTGAAAACTTACATTTCAGACATTGAATGAACTAAGAGAGTTGTTGGTTTTACTTTTGAGATATTGTGTGGAATGTGAGCAAGGCTTTGAGGAATCAGAGGGTCTTGCTGTATTATTTGGAATTGAATTTGCGCGACTCTTTAGTTACAAGGTGTATTTTTTTTTTTTAACAGTCACAAGGTGTATTTAGTTGGACTAAAGCTCTCTACTAAGGCTGGGTTTGGATTGCGATGAAAAGGAAAAAAATGCGCGTTTGCGTTTTTTTTTTTTTTTTTTTTTTTTGTGTCGCTTGCATTGTTTACGGGACTCGTAAATATGAATTTTAGCAAATATTTCTTTAAAATTGGGTCTACACTATTTACATATTTAAAAATTATTTTGTTATAGTGTTTTCAATTTTCAATTTTCTGTTTTCAGCAATAAGAGGTATCTAAATAGACGCAAATTAGAGGATATAAAAATCCTTAACCGTACATAGATATTTTTGAAAAGAAATAGCCCCACAGATCATGCTCTAGAAGAATATGTCTATTATCGAAGGCTTTGTTCAAATTATACTTAATGTACTACTTTCGTTTTAGTTTGTTTATCCTCTATTTTATTTTGGAATGTTTCAAAATATTGTCATGTTTCTAAAAATAAAAATTATTAGTTTACTAATGTTCCTATTATATCCATACTTTATTTTCAAAACTATTTGAAAAGAAAACTAACTAATATTTTTTTTAAAAAAATAATTTAATTGGGGTACCATTTTAGTTGCTTCATTAAGAATAACTCTTTTTAAAAAAGTTTATAAATTTATTTAAGGGTAGTTTTGTAAACTTATACATTTTTATAAGGTAAACAAGGTAATAAATGAGGTTTCCTTAAAAAATTTGATTTTATAAACAGGACAAACAAATTAGGACAGATGGAGTAATATTTAGTAATTTTACACAACTTAATAATTTTTTAATTGGATGTGTATTTTGCTAAATTATTTGTTGGATTATATCATCTTAATTCTCCATAGTCCATACTTACAAAATTTTATGATAAAAAATCCATAATTATCTCATTTATAAATTATTAAAATTTTAAATTTTTTTGCGTTTTAAAGTTACTCATAAAAAATGATTTTATGTATCAAATAGTAAATAATACTATCGATTAACACAAAATTTGGTTAACACAAAAATTAGTGTGGTTACCACAAAATTGGTGTGCATATGAAGGAGAATGAGAACATATAACCTGATGATGGAATTTTTAAAATATTCATCTAATGATAAGATATTGAATGGTCAATAGCGTAATATTAACATTATTCTGTCAAAATTTGAAGAAAAGTATTAGGCAAATTTGAATAGGAAGATCAAAAGTGAATACTTCGTGTCTGTTTAGCATGATCAATTTTGCCAACTTATTTTACTATTCAGCTTATTTTTGTTATTATTCATGAGTCCCGTTACACTTTTTGATATTATTCATTGATCTCACTATACTATTTCAGCTAAATTTTACCTTTATCTACAGTATTTTCAACAAAAAGTTTTCAGTTTCAATTTCAGCAAAATAAACGGATCTCAAACTGACCCATTCTTTCTTCTCTATCTCTTCTCCCCCGTTGACTCATTATCTCCTCTCTTCTCTCTTCTCTCTTTTATTCTTTTGGACTTGATTAAGGTGTCATTGATCTTGAAGGGAAGTAGTATTATGATTTTTTGTTATGATTTGAGTGGGTTTTCAAGGGCATAGACTGACCAGAGAGAATGAGAGAGAGGAACTGAGATGGGATTTTTGTGATGGGCGTGGTGGTTTCTGACGATAGGGGCGAAGGTTGCTGGGTTTGTATTTATTTTTTGCAGTGGTGTGGTGGTTTTGGTTTGGGTTTTTTGTCAAAGGGAACGTGAAAATTTGTTGATTTTGTTTGAAGGCAGGGGTGCTTGGTGAAGGAGATTCAACTGGGTAAGCCTAGTATGGTTATAACTTTTGGACCTTTGGTGCCACCGGGCTGACCTTTGAAGTTAGAGCAAATTACAACTTATCAACCTGTGGTTTGGTTGAAATTTAAGTTGCCTACTTGTGGTTTGAAATTTGACACTTTACTTAAATAAGATTAGCTCAGTTAGAGTTCTGTAACCTATTTCCATTAAAAACAATGCTAAATATGTAATTTTGCCCCACTTTTATGTCTTTATCCTCTAAAAACATAAAAATACAAGATCAAATAAGATAAAAAAGAATCTAGCGGAACACTTGCATCATGAGATTTTATGGGATTTCAAATCACTGGTAGGAAACTTAAGGGCTTGTTTGGCAAGAGGATTTAAATATAGTTTTTTTTTTGCAAACCATAAAATGGTGGGTTCCACACTTTAATATATTGTTTAGCTAATGTTCTCTAAATACAGTTTTCAGAAAAAATTGGCTCATATTTTCATTGTTTAGACCAAAATTTTGAAAACAACTGAGAGAATGTTTTCAAGATACAAAAAGCGTTTTTAACGGCATAATTGTAAATAAAATGAAAACAATGGATCCTACAGATTTGTCCAAACTCTTCTATCTCTTAAACTAAGAAGCTTATCTTTATCACAAAAAAGAGAAAAAAAGAAAAAAATCTCATGCTCCAAATTTGAAACTTATCATTATCCAAAATAAAAAATAAAAAATACATAAGCTCTATCCCTTATCATTATATATATAAATAAATAAAAAAGAAGGTAATCTATAGATTCTACACGTTATTTTTTGTAAACTTTTTTTTTTAAATATCAAAAATAAAAATGGTCTCCCAAACATAATTTTTTGTTTTCAGTATTTTGAAAATTGTTTTTAAAAATGGGAGCCGTAAATATTATTATCTGAATACTAGTTTCAATTTCAATTTTTAAAAAATTGTTTTCATATTGTTTTGAAAACAAAAACAAAAACCCTCATACCAAACAAGTCCTAAATTTCAGTCAAACCTTAGGTGCATGAAATGTCAAATTTCAAATTATAAGTAAACAACTTAAATTTCGGTCAAACAACATATGGGTAAATTGTAATTTGCCCTTAAAGTTAAGTCCGTTAAAATGCATCATGAGACTCTCCTAGAGGCTTTTCTTGTTGACAATGTTGGCTTGAATATTAAGAATGTTGTCATGAAGGATCTGACAACACCAAGGATGATCCTGCCAAGGAGGCAACCAACTTCGCCTTCCAAATTGTTGGGTTGCTGGGAAAGGTCTAGGGTTTGGGGAAGATGAAAAAAAAAAAAAAAAACCTATTTGTTTATTTATTTGTAGAGAGAGAAAAAATATTAAATGAAGTGAAGAAATAAATATTGAGGCTAATGCTGATTCATGTTTATTTAGATATAGGTTTTTTAAATTAGAAAAAGTGAAGTTTTTTGGGTTAATATAGCTAAACTTTTGTAGAGGCTGATTTGAATGCTCTAAGTAATGTTACACCACCTAATAACTTGTTATAGAATTCATATTTTGCCATTGTTGAATTACATGTTTTATATATTCTTAACATTTATGCCAATTTTCGTGTCAATTGGATATTATTTACCATTCGAAAACTCATTTTTTATGTATTATTTTAAACTACAAAAATTGAATTTAAACAATTGATTAATGAAATGACTATTAATCTTTGATCACCTTGAAATTTTGTAAACATGGAGAATGTACGAAGATAATGTAGTCTAACAGTAGGTTTGTCAAAATTTGCATCCACATAAAAAATATTGAGTAGTGTAATATTACTCAACTAATTCATAATGAATACCTATCATTTGGTTCTTTTTCTCTATTCTTCTCTTCTTCTACCTACAACCTTTTTTTTCCCCATTAAATTGAATAGGTTTTGCGTATTTTTTTTGTCTCTTTTTTAACATTATTTCCTTAAGTTTTATCCAATTTATATGATTATGGTTTGAGATTCAATCATTAAATATGCTTAGACATGATTTTTAAAATTATTTTGTGTTTTATGACATGGGTTCTAATGGTGATATGTTGCTTTCATCCTCTCAATTTTGATTTAAAGAACAATCTTCTTTTTAGCTTATTATTAAGCATGTCTTGATATAAATTTGGTAATAAATTGTTCATAACATTTTTTTTTGGGCAAAAATGCAAAACTGACCCTCTAACTTTCAGTTTTTTTTTTTTTTTTTTTTTCAGTCCTCTAACTTTTAGTTTTGTCATTTCAGTCTTCTAATTTTCAATTGTTGTCAATTTGGTATTCCGTTAAACTCCAGTTATGTTTTACCGTTAATTGAGCAACTTTTTTTTTTAATAAATTTCAGAATTTAAAGAAAATTAAAAAAAAAATTGATATTTAAAATTTAAAAAAAAAAAAAAAAAAAAAAAACACCGAGGACACCCAAATCACTCACTTGCCATCAAAACAAAGAATGGTGGAACTCATTAAAAGGCGTTTCCCTCTGACGTAAACAAGTTTCGCACGCGGCCGAGCAGGAGTAGGAGCCATTGACGGCGTCGTTGTTGAACCTGTGGCAAAGAACACGAGGCGGCGGCAACGCTTGTTGCGGCGGGGAATGGGAGTGGGAGGCAGAGAGAGGGAACTCATCTGATACTCTTCTTCTTGCTGATGATCTCTTGTTGCTGCGTTGAGATGACAGCATCAAGAAATCCTGTTACAAAGATCGCTCTCACTTGCTGTTAATTGTTTTTTGTTTTTTTTTTTTTTAATATCAGTTTTTTTTTAATTTTCTTTAAATTTCGAAATTTATTTAAAAAAGAAAAAGAAAAAGAGAGCCAAAATGACGTCGTTTTGGCTCAATTAATGATAGGACATAACTGGAGTTTAACGGAATACCAAATTGACAACAATTGAAAGTTAGAGGATTGAAATGACAAAACTGAAAGTTAGATGACTGAAATGAAAAAGGCTGAAAATTAGAGGGTCAATTTTTTCATTTTTACCTTTTTTTTATTATTATTATTTTTTTTAATGATTACTTTGACTAAATATTAGAGTTGTACAGTTTGACCTATAAAAGAAGGCCTTCTGTCCTTTTTTTTTTTTTTTTTTAATCAATCATTAGATATGGTTTGGAGAGAGAGAGAGCCCAAAGAAATCTTCCATTGCAAGTAGCTTCCAAATCATTAAATATGTTACAATTAAATTTAAAACCAATTGTCTCAAAACTCAAAACTACTAAATCAGTTATACTCCTTCCCACCTCGTGTCTCATAAAAAACCGATTGCGTTTTTTATCCTATGCGTTTGCGTTTGGCTGAAATATGGTAAGTCTCGTGCACTGTTCACGGGACCCGTAAGTACATTTTTTAAAAAACAACTTCAAAAATGAGTTTTACAGTACTATTTACGCATTTAAAAATTATTTTATTACAGTGTTTTCAGTTTTCAGTACTAAACGGTATCCAAATACACCCTTAGTCAGACAACTTTCTCCACAATACTTGGCTCATTAGAGTTCATGACATTCTTTGCAGTTATACTCCTTCCCACCTTGTCATAAACTGCAAATAGTAAAATATGAGATTCATTACCATAGGAGGAAGAGAAAAGAAGTCATCACCAAATATTTGCTCGCTTTAAAGTATATAAAAATATCAAGCATTTGAACAATACGAATGTGTGTACACGAAGCTAGGTTGAAAGTTGGGAAGGGCCAATGGATTTGATTATGTGATTCTCACAAAGATGAAACAAATTCACTCAACCAAACTATGTTACGAATTGGTAGAAAGAATGATACAAAATCATTACCTAACTATGACTGCAAACTAAAGACACCGTTGATAATGAGGTGAATAGCTCAAAGTGAAGGAATATTGGCTAGTATGAGGTAACCAACGATAACAGCATCTAGCACTTAAAAACTGGGCCATAGAAAGCGGAAAAAATACCTTTTGCATAGCATCAGTCATATAATTGCAAACATCAGGTCATGCATATCCAAAAGGTCATGGTTAGAATTGCGAGCAAGATCTTGTTGTTTTGTCTGCATGTGTTCATCAATTGCTGTCCACACAAGAAAAACAGAACATAACTTGAGCAAGATAGACTTGCCAAGGATGCATTCAATACCACTTTTAAAATTACTAAACATGGATTAAACATAAAATCATAAAAGTCGCCCACATCTCAAAAAGAAACAAGGAATTGAGAACGATAATAGTTGAGGTGCAAGTGTGTGTGTGTGTGTGTGTATGTATGTACACAGTAAAGTCTGTGAAGAGCATCTAAAGTAACAAGGAAATGGCGACACTAACCCATTTGTTTCTTCCCTCCGCTCCCTATAAAAATGAAGCCAATACAACAAAATAAATAAATAGAGAATTGTATCGTTTATGAAGACAAATCATTTTATGAAAAGCACATGGGTCTTTTATATTTTAAAACATAAATAAATGTAATGAAAACCAACAAAAAAGAATATAATAATAATAAAAGTGTAGTATAATAGAATTTGAAGGTAACATTAGAAAGATGAATCCCTAAGAGTGACCAATCAAAATAATTAAAAAAAAAAATAATCATCATCATGTATCATATTTATCTATCTATCTATGAAGAATAGTAATCAGCTATATGTATATTTTTGTAGGAGTAATCAGCTATATTGCTTCTACTTCATATAAATAATAATCTCTGGCGGCCTGCGCACATGCACCGGGGGGACGGCAGATATTTATAAACCACAAAAAAAAGAAAAAGAAAAAAAAAAGTGATTGTCTTAATACGGTTAAACCAAGAGTTCTAGTAACGCAATTGTTGAAAGGAAATCTTCCAGATACTTGATAAAAGTTAGACATTGGCCATCATGGTCAGTCACCTTTGTTTAATCCACAATAGTGGGCTCGCAAGTATTCAAAATAGTCCTTGTCTTCATAATCCTCCCCCAATCTGCTGACTAACTGCATTACAGTCAAATGTGAGATCAACTAACATAGGAATAGGAGAAAAAAAGCCATCACCAAACCAAACATTTGCAAGCATTTGACAAAATGGTAGTAGGAGAAGAGCAGCCATCACCAACAAAACATATTTGCAAAGGTTTGACAGTAAGAATGTGCTTATACAAATAAAGTCGAGTCAAGCCTTATAATTTGATAGTTGGGGAAGAAGGGATTTGAACACTAAATGTCTCTATTGAAAACATCATAAGGTACAATTGAGCTACAACTACAAGGATGTTGGCCAAAGCCAAGTTCAACAAATTGAGCAAACATTTTAGAAGTCTAAACTGAAAGTTGGGAATGGTAATAGAAAGAGTCTAAGGATGAGCTTTGAAAACAAACATAACCCAACTATATATGTTGAGCCTAGACTAGAATGATGAAAATGTTGTCACCTAACTAAGAATGTACTTAAAAACTGGGACATAGAAAGAGGAAAAACATACCTCAAGGATATTGTTATTGATTCTGTTGCATATATGAGGGTTTGGAGGTACAAACATTTGTCTAATCTCATGACGGTCATCATAAGCTGTCCACAAGAGAAAAAACAGGATGCAGTGGATGAGAGGATACCGCTAATATAATATTAAACTGTAGTAAAATTATAGAAGATACATAGCTTTTTCCCACAGTTCAAAACAAAGGAATTGAGAAAATCATAGAAAAAGTGTATTTATATATATGTAGATGATAAAGTGGGTGGTCTGAAGAGCATAAAGAGCAACAAGGAAAAGGCGAAACTTACCCAATGGCTTGCCTTCCTTTGCAGCAGCTTCAGCAGCAGCACCGGTAAGTTTAACAAATCCTAGAGGCTTCTGGTTTCCTGAGGCTATAACATCAAAATTGAAGCCAATACAACAAATATAAATAATTCCAAGATTTGATTTTGGCACTGATGATTAACAAACCAATGAACCAACAACAACAATAATACTGACCCTCAGCTTCGTGAGAACGGCGATGAAGATCTTCAAGTTCATTTACCTCCACGTCTTCATTAAAAAAAATAATAAATAAAATATAATTGTTGAAAGTCAAAGAAAAAGAAAAATTGTACTGTGTATGTATGATGAGTATAAATGAATATGCACATATGGGAAAAGTTTTTAAATCGAAGGCCGCGACATTCATGTATATATATAGCATGTATACTAACAAGGGAAGAGTACGTACCCAATGTGTCGCTGTTTCTTGCACGACGACCACGAAAACCAAAACCTGAACCTGAAGAGAAGCCTCTGCTCCCTGTACGTAAATTCAACATTTTTTGTATGTATGTAAATACTAAACAGAGACAAACCATTCCATGAAACACACGCACAACGACAATAATAATAATAATAATAATAATCAATTCATAGTACACTGAGGAAAGAATTTCAATTTCATAATGAGGGTCGAGAGATCAAATATCAATAAACCAACCAAATAAATTGAAATAAAGAAACAAACCGCTGGATCTAGAACCGCGAGACATGATGATGATCTAGAGTTCAGATAATCGCTTTTTTCTTCCTTTCTTGGTTTTGAGACGCTGAGTACGAGTGTCAGGATGAACAAAACAAACCAGTTTTTTTTATTTATTTATTAATGAAAACAAACATTATATATACTAGGGTTCGTGTCACGTGCAAGATGCTTACATACGTCATTAAAAATGTATATATAAACTTTAAATATATTAACTGAAATAATAAGAGAATGTCTCTACTTAAGTTCTGTAACAAATTTGAAAAAAGATATTATATTATTTTTAATTAAGATATAATTTTTGTACCAATTTCATTTTACTCCTACTTCTACACTTATCTTCCACTAACCGTTATCTTTACCTATCAAATACCCATCCTTTTATTGTCCATGATACTTTCCTTTTGAAACTTAAAGAAAAGAAAGAAGATGTATATGAGTGCTCTAGCTTATTTAGCAAGCAATGGCGGGAGTAAAAGAAGGGAGAAAACGTAATGGAAGATGAAGTGGATGTGAAGGTTCGATGGAGAACCCAAATAAATATTTCTCATTTTCTTTTGGGTTCTTTGTTCAAGTTTGATGGGGGTATTAATGGTAAATCGTACTTTAAAAAATGCGTTTTGCAACACTTTATAATAGTGTTTTCAAATTCATTGGAAATACTTTTGTTTTGAAATCAAGCATTTTAAAATTGCAAATGTTAGAACACACATAGCCAAACAGGCAAGAACTGGCTTTTTTATTTTTAAAACGCAGGGCCAAATGGACCCTATATCACTCATAAAAATAAAATTAAAAAACACTCTCCAAATGTGTGATTTCCCCTAGAATTGCACCTAACAAAACTTCATTTTGGTATGGATTCCATGGTGCAGCCGAAATGTTCCACAATGAGCTCCAATCAAAATGTGTCATAACATTTAGGTGTCATTCATTAAGGTTGGTTTCCATTTCAAATTCCTATTATAACCTCTAAAACCTTTTTTTTTTTTTTTTTTGTGAGAATCAATATAACCCCTAAAACCTCCGATTACACATTCCATCCTTCAATTAAGTATAATCTATACTATATATATATATATGAGAATTCCCCTCATTAATGAAGGGTAACTTCTCTTAGAAATAGGGTTATAAATGTCAAATAGGGTCATTTCATTTTGAATTCAAAAAGAGAACTCCTAAAATTTAGGATTTTTTCCATTCATGTTCATGTTGTTATTCCCTAAAATTTAACATTCTTTATTCCTTTTTCATCCGAATAAAAGTAAAACACTTAAATTTAAAAAATAAAAAATAAAAAACTAAGAGAACTTCTCAAATTTAACATTCTTTCCCCTCACTTCACAGATTTTGAAAACCTAACCGTTAAATTGCATGTTCTTTATACTCTTGATACACATGTCAAAGTAAAAATTGTGTTTTATTCTTTTTAAACGGTTTTGTCTAATACTTAAAAAAATTTGTGTTTTGTGAAAGTAAAAAAATATTATTTTTGTTAAACTATATATACCTTGCATCACATAAGTCAATGACTAGTATATTATAAAAGTTGGATTCTCAAACTAGAGTGAAGGATGCACACAATGATGATACGTATTCATTTGACAATGCACGAAACAATGACAAATATAAAATTGGAAAGATAATGCTATCTGGCTAATAATAATTGGTACATGTCAATAATAAATTTCACCATTATAATAAATATCTACTACAACCTCCTTTAAATACGCCATCAATTTTTTTCCTTTTTCATTTTCCCTCTATTTTTTTTTTTTTTTTGTTAGTAACCTAAAAGGCATGTTTTTTGGGGGTGAGTATCCTAAAAGGCATGTTTTAAATGCGTTGATTACGTATAATTGAAAAAACTATCCACTACCTATATATTTCTTTCATCTAATTGAAAAGAAGTTTTAAAAAAATAAAAATATAGAATAGAAAATCTAATTCTCATTTATAAAGGCAATTTCTTTTCTCCATGAACATTTTTGGATAATAATTGTAGGGGCAAAAAGCCCAAGAATACATGTCCACATATATGGTGGGCCTGAGGCCCAGGTCGAGAATAAGGAATCATCCAAAGATGGGAAAGTACTGTAGAAGGGGCCCATGGTAATAGGTGGAGAGAACAATGTCGGTAATAGTAGTCCAGGAAGCTTTGCCGAGAATGAGTTACTTCTCGGCAACCCAACGCCGAGGTCCGAAGATGTGATTTACCGACAAGGGCAACCTTCTAAACCATTCCGTGGAGGAAGATAAGTATTAAAGACAAATAGAGAAGAGTATGGCCATGAAATATCTCTAGGAAAAGCTGCTACCTCCGCATTAAATGCCCTACAACTAACACTCTGGCCCGCATTAATGAGGAAGTGATGCCTAAACAGTGGTTTTCAGCCTTACAGCTATTACCTAAGAACTTTGGAAAGGGGTTGATGGAATAAAGATAAACACCAGCAAATCTGACCTACACGTGGATGGTGAATATGAAAGGGAAACGTAGTATATAAGGTAAGAGAAAAAGAAAAAAAAAATGGAAAAGGGAGAGAGAAGACTGTAATAATCTGAAACTACTTCTGTAACCATGATCATTCAATATATACAAGAGCAAAGCTCCTTGGACTGTGCCAAGGACAAATTTTCTTATTCAAACATACTCTTATTTTGTTTGATGGTCTTATAAACCAAGTCTAGATGTTGTTTCATTCATTGGAGCCCAGTTCTTCAATCCACTTTCTACAAATTTATTGTTTTGGGCTTATTGGGCTTATATCCAATTACCTTTTGGGCCAAGGATCCAAATCCAGTCCTTACAATAATAATAATAATAATGAATATAGAAAGTCTCAAATTTTCCATAAACCTATATGGTAGCCTAAAAGTCCTCTATTGACTTACTAATATTCTATTGCTACCACATTGAATTTATCTATTGTTAATGTATGTTAGTTCTTAGGAAAAAAAATGTATTAAACATACTTGAGATATATTCAAATAGAGAGTGTGCTAATTCTTAGGAAAAAAGTTTATCTGGTAGTTTTTTTGTTTTTGAATTTTGTTGAATTACAATTTTAACCCTATTTTTTATTTTTTAAGAATAAGAATTATCTAATTAGATTAAGGGTATTTTTGGCATTTTTTAAACTATGACTAACTTTTTGAATCCTTTTAATATATAAAGATATATAGATTGGATTCAAGTTACACCGAGTGTAACTCTAAGAGCATTCGCATCAGTCTCAACAAACTTCCCCAAAAAAAAAAATTTAACATTCAATCTTAATTCGCCACATCCAAGACATGTAACTTGCTACTACTAAGAGATTTATTTATTTTATTCTTTCTTCTTTATTTCTTCTCCCCATTCACTCATTCTCTCCTCTCTTCTCTCTTCTCTATTCTTTTGGACTTGATTAAGGCATCATTGATCTTGAAGGGTAGTAGTGTTATGATTTTCTGTTAGGATTTGAGCGGGTCTTCGGGGCAAAAACTAACCAGAGAGAATGAGAGAAAGGAATTGAGATGGGATTTTTGTAGTGAGTGTAGTGGTTTCCGAGGTCGGTACGGTGATCTTTGCGGTGAGTGTGATGGTTTTCGACGATGGGAGCGAAGGTTGCTGGGTTTGTGTTTATTTTTTGTGGTGTGGTGGTTTTGGTTTGAGTTTTTGTGGGTAAAGTATCAAATTTAAATTACAGGTAAACAACTTAAATTTCGATCAAATTACAAGTGGAAAAGTTGTAATTTGCCCTTGAAGTTAAGTCCGTTGAAATTCCTAGAGGCTCTTCTTGGTGACAATGTTGGCTTCAATATTAAGAATGTTGCTGTGAAGGATCTGAAGCGTGGGTTGCCTCCAACTCCAAGGATGATCCTGCCGAGGCAACCAACTTCGCCTCCCAAATTGTTGGGTTGCTAGGAAAGGGCTAGTGTTTGGGGAAGATGAACAAAAAAAAAAAAAAATTATTATTTGTAGAGAGAGAAAACAAAAAGATGAAATGAAGTGGATAAATAAATATTGAAGCTAATGCTGATGCATGTCTATTTAGATATAGGTTTGTTAAACTAGAAAAAGTGAAGTTTTTTGGGTTAGTGTAGCTAAACTTTTGTAGATGCTTATTTGAATGCTCAAAGTAATGTTACACCACCCAATAACTTATTATAAAATTCATATTTTGAAAATCTCACCGTTAAATTACATGTTCTGTATATTCTTAACATTTATGCCAATTTTCATGTCAATTGGATATTATTTACCATTTGAAAACTCAACTTTTATGCATTATTTTAAACTACAAAACATGAATCTAAACAATTGATTAATGAATGATTATTAATCTTTGATCACTTTGAAATCTTGTAAGCATAGAGAACATAGGAAGATAATGTTGTCTAACGGTAGATTTGTCAAAATTCGCTTCCAAATAAAAAATATTGAGTAGTGTAACATTACTCAAATAATTCATAATGAATACCTATCATATGGTTCTTTTTCTATATTCTTCTCTTTTTCTACCTACAAGGGTTTTTTTGCATTAAATTGAATAAGTTTTGTGTATTTTTTGTCTCTTTTTAAACCTAATTTGCTTAAGTTTTACCCAATTTATATGATTATAGTTTGAGATCCAATCATTAAATATGCTTAGGCGTGATTTTTTAAAATTATTTGTGTTTTATGACATGGGTTCCAATGGTGATATGTTACTTTCATCCTCTCAATTTTGATATAGAGAGCAATCTTCTTTTTAGCTTATTATTAAGCATGTTTTGATATAAATTTGATGATAAATTGGTCATGACATTTTTTTTTTCCTTATTGCTTTGGCTAAGTATTAGAGTTGTATAGTTTGGCCTATAAAAGAAGGCCCTCTATCAATTTTTTTTATTTATGATCAATTATTAAATATGGTTTGACATGATTTTTATCTATCATTAAATTTTCTATTAAAGAAAAATGATAAACAAGAACAAGGATACATTAAAAATATAGTGTACAAAAAGGTATTTAACAATCTCCCAAAGATACAAAATTCTCATTAGAGCACAATTGGTATGTTACAAAATAATTAATTTTTTATTTAGGTGTTATCATTTTATATTTGATAATTATTATGTCAATACTATTTATTCCTTTTGTAATTTATAATAATTATATATTTCATTATTGTTTATCAAATAAAATATATATCCTATAAGTTTATGATAAAACTGTGCAACGCACGAGCTTTTAACTTTTTTTTTTCTAAGAAACAAACATACACACACAAAGGAGAAGGAAATGAGTTCTAACATAAATATACCCCACAACTCCACTTAAACTATATATATAGCATAAGGGTCATAGCACGAGGCAAGAACAGAGGAGTAATTGGGCTTAGGGATGGTTCCTAGGGTGGTGAAACGGTTAGCAATTTCAATAGGAGAAACAGGTTCTTTTTTGACAATTTGTTTGGAGGTTTCAGCAGGATGATTATCTTTGGGTCTTCTACTTGCCATTGTGACACTGCAGAAATTCACGGGTAAGGAAATCAGGGATAACATTTTGAGATCCTTTAATATATTCAATATCAAAATAAAAAACACTAAAAATAGCTTGCCATCTAGCAAAAATATGTTTTGAAGCTATATTTTCAACATCTTTTTCAATAACATATTTAGCACTTTTGCAATCAATACGCAATAAAAACTTTTGATTTAATAAATCACTTTGAAACTTTGAAATACATAGTACTATAGATAAAATCTCTTTTTTAATAGTACTATAGTTTAATTGTGCATTATTCCAGATTCCTGAGTAAAAGCGAACAATTTGTTCAGAGGATTCAGGGGAAACTTTTTGTTTCAGAATACCACCATAACCAATGTCAGAGGCATCGGTTTCAACAATTTTGAAAGTATCAATGGTGGGAATACCAAGACATGGCAGTGTCTTAACATGAGATTTGATTTGTTTAACAAGAGAAGTATGGACATCAGACTAAGGTGGAGGATTGCTCTTTAACCTATCAAAAAGAGGTTTACATTGTTTCCTCATATCCTTGTAGAAATCAGCAACATAATTCAATGATCCAAGAAATCTTTGGAGCTAGGTTTTATCAGTGATAATATCAGGAAATTTATCAGCAAATTGAATGGCTCTATCAATAGGACGAATTTGTCCTTTAGAGATGTCATAGCCGAGGAAACGAACTTTTGTTTGGAACAATTTAATTTTCTTAGCAGAGACAACAAGACCATTTCTTTTAATAGTATCTAGAAACGAATACAAATGTTTCCAGTGTTCATCAATAGAGTTGGAGTATACAAGAACATCATCAATATAAACAATGGTGAAGTGACTGAAGTAGTTGAAAATATCATTCATAATGTTTTGGAACTCACTAGGGGCATTTTTAAGACCAAAAGGCATCACATTCCACTCGTAATGACCAAAAGGAGTGGTAAAAGCAGTTTTGTACCTATAATTCTCACTTATTTGGATTTGCCAGAACCCATATTTCATATCAAACTTAGAAAACACCACAACCTCACTTAACCTATGGACGGGATCATTCTTATTAGGAATAGGATACCTAATCCACTCTAAAACCTTGTTCAAAGGTTTATAGTTAATAACCAAACGAGGGGTTCCTCTCTCAATTTCAACATTTTTTTGAACATAGAAAGCAGAACAAGACCAAGGAGACCTGCTATTTCTAATCAGTTTTTTCTCCAACAAATCATGAATTTCTTTTTTACAAAATTCAACAGTTTCAGCATTCATTTGAATTGGTTGAGCCTTAGTAGGGATGTTTTTCTCATCAAAATCTTTAATATAAGGCAAATCAACAATATGTTTCTTCTTGTGCCAAAAGGCATCAGGAACATCAGAGCAAACATCATCAACCAACATTTTTTGAAAATTATCTATTTTAGATTGTAATAATTTATCAGAGAGTTGTTTAGGAATTCTGAATTTAACTTAAGGGACAACCCCCCTTAAATAGGCAATATTCTGAACAGTAAAATTACCATGAATAGTAAAATTTTTGACGAAAGCATGCCGAAGGGAGACTCGGAATGCTTGAAAGCAGTCTTGGGAACATGAGGAATCTTCTTTTCAGAACATTGTTGTAGCATGGGAAACAACAGTAGCATTTTAGCCGTTGTGCAGGCCAGACAAATAGCAATCAATTTTCCCCAAGATTAGGAGTGTTATCCTCATCATGACCGAACAGTTCCTGGTCGTAAGGGAAATAAGGGTTGTGGGTAATAGATTCCTCAGAAGAGGCTTTGGAATTTCCTTGATTAGCAGCAGCTTCTTCCACCCACTTGAGCAAAGCAAAAAGAGCCTCAGGATTTTTTCTCAAGTCATCAATGGGAGAGCTCTTATTTTTGGCCAAAGGCTTAGCATTCTTGCTAGAAGAAGGGGAGGGAGCATTAGCATTAGCAGGGACAGGGGATTGACCATGTGAACAATCCTTAGCAATGGGGAGAGCAGCAGTAGATGAAGTTTTTCTGGAAATTGTAGCAATAATATTCTCTGGTGAAACATAAATCTTCACCAAGCAGTGATGTAATCATAGTAGGAATAGGGGATGGGAGAAGAGGACATTGTTCTGGTAAAATTAGGGGACAGACCCCATTTTTCTTCAGTTATAACATTGACAATGTAAACATTGTGGTAAATAATTTTGGAAGTATCAATTTTGTCAGATATGGAGTTAATAATGATAGATTTTTCATGACGCAAGAGATCAGAATAATATTGTAAATTCTTATCTTTATGCTCAGGGATCCAGTGAAATCTTGGAGGGAAATAACTTTTAGCAAGTTTGAGAGGATCAGAAATTGAGACTCTGTTGGGTTCAATATAAAACATGTTTTGGAAATATTGTTTCTTGATGTATTGAGGGATATTGGAGTTTTTGGGGAAAACAATCTTAATAGGTTGGTTCACATGGTCAATCCCCTCTCCAGACATTGGTATGTAAAATGGTGGGGTAAATTCCCTCATACTCAGAATATTATTGCTACAATTTTCAGAGAATCTTTATTTACTGCTGCTCTCCCCATTACTAAGGATTGTTCACATGGTCAATCCCCTGTCCCTGCTGATGCTGATACTCCCTCCTCTTCTTCCAGCAAGAATGCTAAGCCTCTGGCCAAAAATAAGAGCTCTCCCATTGATGACTTGAGAAAAAATCCTGAGGCTCTTTTTGCTTTGCTCAAGTGGGCGGAAGAAGCTGTTGCTAATCAAGGAAATTCCAAAGCCTCTTTCCAGGTTTTTGTTTACAATCTTTACTGAAATGACCAGGTTTTCCGCAGTTGAAACATTTACTCTTACCTGAGTTTTGGTTAACATATCTTTTAGAAACATTTTTCTTTTTAGCATAAAAATCATTGAAATTAGTTTTGTATTTTTTATGTTTTTTGTGGCTTTTATCATGTTTTTTACCCTTTTGCCTGGAAGGAGCAATAGGGGCAAACCATATTGTTCACAAAAATTACCCATTTCATACTTAGCTTTTCTTTTATTCTTTAATTGGTGTTTTAACAGTTTTTCATCATTGCACATATTAATTCCAAGTTTTTTAATAGTGCTTAAAATATCACCATAAGTTAAATTATCATAATCAATGGAATCATTTTTACCAATTAATTCTTGTTTTACCTTATGAGCAAAGATAGGAGGCAGACCGTTAATAAACTTTTCTTTTCAATAAGGCTTGTAACAATCTTTCCGATGCATTACTCTGGAAAGAAAAACATCTTGATACCATTTGTAATCAGACATAGTAGGACATCTCAAATTATTTAGCAGATCAGAAATTCGAGATAAAACATTAGATGGAGTACCAACAAAATGTTTGATAATGGTATAAATCAAGGTATTGACACTATCAGGAATACCTCGACCAATATGTTCATCAAAAATAGGCAAACCTTCATCATTCTTTTTAACAACATGTTTAATAGAATCTCTGGAATCTTCTGTGAGATATGAATCCCACCATCCACGAAAAGTACCAGAAAAACCAGTAGCAAGTAAATCAACAATTTCAAGTTGGTCAAAATCATGATTATTTTGGTAAGCAATACCAACCATAGACATATGTCCCATTTTATTGATAATTTCTTGTTCAGAAAAAACATCAATATTCTATTCATAAATTTTATCAACAGAAACAGAAAACTGGGTTTGAAAAGGTCTTTCTTCAAACTGCATATCAAGAGGAGTAGGTTTTGAATACCAATTTTTTGTAAGAAACATGGGTTTGGAATTTCCAACAAATCTTTTAATTTCTAGGAAATCATTATCAAAAAATTTTTTAGCAGAAAGAGAAGAAACAATGTTAGAATCTGTGTTTTCATCAGAAACAATTTCTTTTTCATTTCTTGAAATAGTGCAAGCAGCATGAGTACTTGTAGAAGTACCCTCAGTTTTAACTTTTAAATTAGCAAGCATTTTTTCAACAATTTCAAGAGTTTTAGATTGGGAGGTTTTGAACTTAAATTTGTTATCGTGACTGGGTAAATTAATCAAAGGTTTCTCAGTTTTGACAGAAACAGTTTTTTCAATAATTTTTTCTTTAGTACGGTCAAGCTGTTGACCAATAACATGCAAAGATTCATTAGTAAAATTGTTTTGTTCAATAAGACTAACAATAGGAGTTTGATCATCAGCAATTTTCAAAGGAGATGCTTTAACATCAGTTTTGCCAGTAGTTATCAAAATAGTCTCAAGAGGTGGATAATTAGACCTAACAATGGTTTTGTCACCTTTAACAAAATTTGATTTCTTTATCACATTCAAATGATTTTTTGAAACTTCATCTTTTGAAACATAATAATTTTCAAGAAAATCAAAGAACAAAATATGTCTTTTCAATTGATTCATTTTTTCTAACCATTTTCTTTTAACACGATTTTTCTCAGACTGAGCAAAATTGTTTTGAAAATATTTTCTTTTACTTTTGTTTTTAACAAGCATGAATTCATAATATAGGGGAACCAAATCAACTTCAAAATTTTCATTCAAAACAGTTAAAACTCTTAATTGGTTTTGGTAAACAGGATTTTCAATAGGAGGAAAATCAGAGTCAGATGGACAACAGATTTAGTATCATCTTCTTCTTCTTCATTGGCAGTTTTGCTATATGAAGAGGACGGTTCAGGTTTAGTTGAATAGTAAATAGAGTTAATTTGAGATTTATCACTTGAAACACCTTTTAGCTTCAAATCAGTGGGTTTTTCAAGATTCTTTTGCAAAAATTCATTGAGATCTTTGTTTCTTTTTGAAATACTTTCAGATCCAGCAAATGAATGTCTTCCCTCGTTGATCCTCAAGGGTTGAATGTTTTGAAAACTTATTTTAACAATACCATCAAGATATTGTTGAATATTTGTGAGATCTAGCTTATCAAAAACAGGTTTAGCAACAAGGGATTCTTGTTCCAACAACCATTCAGTGGGAAGCTTGACATCTTACCATTGAATCATTTTTGGAACTTGAACTTTAGCATCAGGAGTTGAACATTGAATTAACATAGTTTTACCAAAAGGTTCTCTATTATTTATAGCACCAGGATTTAACTGAGTACCCAACAATCTGTAATAAATGCGGCAAATCAAAGCAAAAGGTTTGCTACCTTCGTCCATGATATAACCAGTTGAAGCAATATTCAAAGTCAAAGCTTTAACAAAATTAGGATCATCCAAAGTAAGAGTAAGATCAGGCTAACAGTTGAAATAAACAGGACCATCATACAAAGAAGCAGGAATCATACCAAGAATGCTATCTTTAAAGTGCTTAAATCTAGCAACTCTTAAACACATGAGAATAGAAGCATTAATACCCTTTCGGGTGAGTGGTTTAATAGCAACTTGAACCACACCAATATGCAAATAACTGAGTTTTTTAGCAATGAAATCATTAATATTTCTTTTAGAAAACAAGCAATATTTTTCATGAGTTTTTGAAAAAGAAAATATTTGTTCAACAGTTCTCACTTTGTAAATGGGATGAAAAGTGGTTTCAACCCAACTAGTTTTGTAAATAGTTTTAGTATCAACTTTGGGAATGTTCCATTTTTGGAAATCAGGGAGCTCATGATCTTCAACAGTGTGATCTTCTTCATTTACAATATCAGGAGGACAACCAGTCCTGGAGCTGACAGAGGAGTTGGTTCTCCACAACTTATCCATACTGTCCTAGGTTTAACACTCAATTATCATGTTTTTCTCACAACCGTTGCATTTCATAACACATACCCTAAGCAACCCTATACCACACACATGCCTTACACGCCCTCTCTTGGCTCAAACGGGCCTTACAATCAGGTTCTAGGAATTCACTTTACGTCTAGGGTGGCGCCAACGACTGTAAGAAGGGGACACAACAACGGAGCACCAAAGGTTTGGGTAGACACAAACAAGTTACAAAGACACAATAACACTATATATATATATATATATATATATATATATATGAGTGGTAAAAGAGCACACAAGGGGGCACGATATAGAGTTTTTATTTATTTATAAATAAATTGTGTTATTTTTATTTCGTTGCATTGTGCGTTCATTACATAAATAAACATTACAAATATTTACAGACATACTTATTCAAAATATAGTGCTTGCCAAATGTGATGTTAAATAGAAGATGAGTTCCAGTTGAGTTTAGACTTTGGAGGGGAATAGGTTGGGCATTATAGTCCCTCAAGCCCAAAGACTAGAAAAGCATGAAAGAGAACCCTGGGCCGGGCACAAGGAGAACACATGAAGAAAGACAATGGCCAGGCAGCGGGCACTAAAGGAAGAGAAATGTCTAAGAAACTAGTAAGGCATTTTCTACCAAGGGCTCGGGGGCGTGGTCTCTCACAAGCCCCAAGCTCAAAAATGATTTCCTTAAAAATAAATAAATAAAGTATAGGAGGCCCAAGCCCTTCTCTCCCTTCTCATCCCTGAATACAGCCAAAGTCCCGTTGAAGGACATAAGCAGAACACCCAAATCTTCCTGTGCATTTCTTCTTATAGATGTATAAAGAGGCCCATAAAACTTTACGAATCCCAATCAGCCTGCTCCACTCCTAATCTCACTAAAATCATCTTTATTAAATTTCAAAAACTTTGCCTTTGATTAATTATACTAAAACAAGCATAACCTACCAGAGTTTCCCTTTTGAACTTACTACACATATTCCTTTAAAATTTCACCTCTTTTTTTTTTTTTTTTTAATACTTTATCCATACACTTTGCTCATGCTTTAGTTTGAAAAATGAAGATTAACTTTGTTTTTCACGTTCTTATTAAGGCCTTGAGACTTGAGAGTCCTACCTACTGAGGCATTACAAATGCCTTGACAATCCATCTTAGGATTCTTGTGGTGATGTGTGGGGCTTAATAAGACTTGCCTCCTTAATCATTTGGACATCTTGGAATAGAGTGAAAAATACTTTTGAGGAATTCTCACCATGGATTGGTATGTCAAAAGAGTTATTATATGTGGATTGATTCTGTATAGGGTTTCAAATGGGTGGGTTTGGACTGGGCATAATTGGATTGGGTATATAAAACTCATTTACCCATTAAAACCACTTTAACTAATTGCTTCTAACCCAAACCCAACCCAACCTAATTATTATGGGTAAACCCCAACCCACCCAATTATCCAATTATCAAAATTACCAAAATGCCCCTAAAGTGTAAATGACCAAAGTACTCTAAAATCTTCAAAAATGACCAAAATACCTTAAATCTAAAAATTACCAAAATAACCTCGAAACATACAAAATGACCAAAATACCCCCTCGAAACCCGAAAAATGACCAAAATACCCCCCAAAACCCAAAAAATGAACAAAATACTCCTGAAACTCAAAAAATGACCAAAATATCCCTAAAACCCAGAAAATTACCAAAATACCCCTCGAAACCTAAAAAATGACCAAAATATCCTTGAAACCTAAAAATTACCAAAATAATCTTGAAACCTAAAAAATGACCAAAATACCCCCAAAACCCAAAAAAAAAAAAAAGACCAAAATACCGCCGAAACTAAAAATTAACAAAATACCCCTAAAACCCAAAAAACGACTAAAATACTTCTGAAACCTAAAAATGACCAAAATACTCCAAAAACCCATAAAATGACCAAAATGCCTCTGAAACCTAAAAAATGACCAAAATAACCTTGAAGCCTAAAAATTGACCAAAATAACCCCGAAACCTAAAAATGACCAAAATAACCCCAAAACCTTAAAAATTGCCAAAATAACCTCGAAACCTATACATTGACCAAAATACCCCATAAACTTAAAAGATGATCGAAATACTCTCGAAACCTAAAAATTAACTAAAATACCCCTGAAACCTAAAAAATGACCAAAATAACCCTGAAGCCTAAATATGACCAAAATAAACCCTAAACCTTAAAATGACCAAAATATCCTTGAAACCCAAAAAATGACAAAAATACCCCGAAACCTATAAAATGACAAAAATGCCCCTTAAACCTGTAAGTCGATAAATATACACCCTAAACCTAAAAAATTACAAAAATCCCCCCTAAAACTAAAAATGACCAAAATACTCCCTAAACTTAAAAAATGACTAATATACCCTGGAAACATAAAGAATGATTGAAATATCCCCAAAACCTAGAAAATTATCGAAATAGCCCCAAAATCTAAAAGTTAACGAAACACCCCTAAAGCCTAAAAAATTAGTGACAATCCCTCGAAACCTACAAAATGACTAAAATACTCTTAGAACCTTTAATTTACAGAAAATATCCTCGAAACATCCAAAATACCCCAAACCCTTATTTTGATCATTTTAGAGGGTTCGGGTGTAATTTGTTCATCTTATAGGATTAGTGGTATGTTGGTCATTTTAGATATTTTGAGGGGTATTTTGGTCATTTTATGGGATTAGAGGTATTTTTGTCATTTCAGTGGTTTCAGGGTATTTTTGGTAATTTTAGAGGTTTCAGGTTGTTTGTGGCCATTTTAAAGGTTATGGGTTTATTTGGGTCATTTCAAAGGTTTAGGTGTATTTTCGTCACTTTATAGGTTTGAGAGTATTTTGGTCATTTTTAGGTTTATGGAGTATTTTAGTCATTTTATAGTCTTAGGGGGTATTTTGGTCATTTTTAGGTTTCAGGGTTATTTTTGTCAATTTTTAGGCTTCGGGGTTATTTTGGTCATTTTTAGGTTCTTGGGGGTATTTTGGTTATTTTCAGGTTTCTAGGTTATTTTAGTCAATTTTTAGGATTCAGAGTTATTTTGGCCATTTTTTTAGGTTTCATGGGTATTTTGGTCAATTTTTAGGCTTTGGGGTTATTTTGGCTATTTTTTAGGTTTCAAAGGTATTTTGGTAATTTTTAGGTTTCAGAGATATTTTGGTCATTTTTTAAGTTTTGTAGGTATTTTGGTCATTTTTTAGATTTCAGGGATATTTTGGTATTTTTAAGGTTTCGAGGGTATTTTGGTCATTTTTTTATATTTCAGGGGTATTTCGGTCATTTTTTGGGTTTTGGGTGTATTTTGGTAATTTTTAGGTTTTAGGGGTATTTTGATCATTTTTTAGGTTCCGGGAGGTATTTTGGTCATGTTTAGGTTTCTAGGTTATTTTGATCAATTTTTAGGTTTTAGGGTTATTTTGGCCATTTTTTAGATTTCGGGGGTATTTTGGTCATTTTCAGGTTTCAGGGTTATTTTGATCCATTTTTAGCATTCAGGGTTATTTTGGCCATGTTTTAGGTTTCGGCGGTATTTTGGTAATTTTTAGGTTTAAGGAGTATTTTGGTCATTTTTTAGGTTTCGGGAGTATTTTGTTTTGTTTTGTTTTTTTTTTTTTTTTTTTTAGTTTAGGGGTATTTTGGTCCTTTTTTTGGGTTTTGGAGGGTATTTTGGTCATTTTTTGGGTTTCGGAGGTATTTTGGTAATTTTTAGGGTTTTGGGGGGTATTTTGGTCATTTTTTTTGTTTCAGGGGTATTTCGGTCATTTTTTAGGTTTCGAATGTATTTTGCTAATTTTTAGGCTTTAGGGGTATTTTGGTCATTGTTTGGCTTTCGTGGGGTTATTTTGGTCATTTTTTTTGTTTCGATAGTATTTTGGTCATTTTGTAGGTTTTGGGTTATTTTGGTAATTTTTAGGTTTTGGGGGTATTTTAATCATTTTTTAGGTTTAAGGGGTATTTTGGTCTTTTTTAAGATTTTAGGGGGCATTTTGGTCATTTTTTTAGGTTGAGAGGGTATTTTGGTAATTTTAGTGGTTTTAGGGTATTTTAAAGTTGCGTGATTTGTAGAAATGATACTTTGATCATACTTTGGTCTAATTGGGTACCCAATTAAAACCCAATAAACATTAATATTAATTGGGTGAGTTTAAGTCTCATTTAAGTGGGTGGATTTGGGTGGACAAATGAGTTTGGGTTGATTTTGCCACCCTTAATTCTGTATCAACTCTATGCTAACTTATCTTTTCCTTGATAGACACATTAGCCTTCTTTCAATTTCCTTCTTCATGATGGTTTACTTATGATGGTTTCCCATTCTTCATTAGGTCTTCTTTTCAAAATGTATTTGGGTATGGGCCAAATCAAGTTATTTAGAGGGTTATCTGGGTTCACAAGATCTAGATGGGGTAAGTTTTTTATTTTTTAGATAGAGATGGGTGTAGCGATGTGCAGAAAACCCGCCAACCAGCTTGGTGGGTTTGGTTGGGTTACAATTTTTTTTTTTTATATATAGCGGGTCAGGTTGGGTTTGGGTTATAAAATTACAAACCTGCAAAACCCAACCCGACCCACCCATATTTTAATATATATTTAAAATATATTATATATTTAATAATTTAAAAAAAAAAACCAGCTGTCCAACACTTCCTCGGTTCCTACTATCATATATAATATAAAATCCTATTAGTTCTTTTAATATATATTTAAATATATTATATAATTAATAAAAAATTTTAAAAACTAGTTGTCCAGCACTTCCTCGGTTTCCTCTTATCATATATAAAACCCTATTAGTTCACAATCACACAAACCTAATGTGCTGCCTCCCTCTCCCCCTTCCCTCTCAATTTCTCACACTTCACTCCCTTTTGAACTCTAACACTCTCTCCCTCTGCTGAGCCACCGCCATCCATTAGCTATCATCACCGCCTCGGCGGTGGTTCTATTTTTCTGGTGGTAGCTCTCTCTTCCGGTGTTAGGTAAAGTTTCTCAATGTTTTCTCTCTCTCACTCACTCTATAAGTTTATCTCTCTTGCCATGGTGGATCAATGTTTAGCTTTTGCTTAGTTGATTTCTTAGTTTTCTTTCGGTTGATTTTTAAATGTTTTTGCTTTGTCTCAACCTACAGTTGTATTTCTTACTCTACAATATTTTCTCTTGCCGACTTGCTGTGTCCTTTTCTCTCTATCTTGCTTTGCAGGTATGTCTTTGTCTGACCCTCTCCCTATTGTTTTTACTATTGTCGTTTAATCATTAGTGTTGTTTGCCTTTAAGGAGTTACATTAATACTAATTTTTAGGTTTTTTTAATATATTTATATTTATAGATGGCGTCTGAAACTCAATGCGGCACAAATGAGGTTCTTGTGGCACCCACTCCCACAAATGAGGCTCCTCAAATGGCAGCAAGAGATACTTGTGCTGCTACCTCAAATCTTCGTATAAAAAAACCTAACCAAACATCATATGTATGGGGTCACTTCATCTTATTAGAAGGTGAGAGAGCTGAATGTAAGTATTGTGGCAAAACCTTTGCTGCTGGGTCAAAAACTTATGGCACTACTAACTTAAGAACTCATTTGGAAGTTCAGTGTAAAAAATATCCTATAAGGGTCTTGAGTCAAGTAATTTTTCAACAAAGTAATTTTTTTAATTGTTATATAAGCCTTTTGGGTTTTGAAATTCCACTGTATAATTTATTGTCTTTTTTTTTTTTTTTTTTTTTTTTGTTATTATGATTTGTCTCAAAGTTTGCATCTCAAAGCACCATAACAGTGGAAGAGGAAGATTGGTTGGAAATTGGAATGCTAGATAGCTTGGATATTTTGGTTCTTAATGGGACTAGTATAGAACTCTTTTGAAATCCACTCATAGAACTAGATTTGTATATTTTGTTTATAAACTCAGTTTGATATATTTTATTTATTACTGAGTTAGGAACTTAGGTTACTAGTTCTGTATATTTTGTTTACCGACTCAGTTACATATAGTTAAGAACTTAGGACACTAGTTCAATAGTTCATATATATTTTGTTGATCAACTCAATTAGATATATTTGTTTATAATTAAGTTAGGAACTCATGTATATTTTGCTTATAAGGGAATTAGGATACTAGTTTATTTATATTTTGTTTATCAACTTAGTTGGATACTTAGACATATTTTGTTTACAACTGAGTTGGAATATTAGTTTATATATTAATGTATATTTTGTTTATCAACTCACGTGACAGGTGTGATATATTTTTTTCTACTCAATTTAATAATAATAGTAATAAAAAAATTGTCCAACCCATGGGTTCAACCCGACCTAACCCAACCCATGTGGGTTGGGTTAGGTTGGGTTGGACTTATGTGATGGGTTGAGTTGAGTTGAATTTTTTTTAATCCACCATGGTGAGTTAGGTCAAAAAATCCTCTCAACCTGACCCAACCCGACCCACACCCACCCTTAAATGGGTGGGTGCTCAAAATTTGTAAGCGGGTTATTTAAAAATTTTGAACTCTCTGAGATAGGTAGTTCATTTAATGGGTGGGTTGGTGGGGACAAGTTTGGAGTTGGGCTATTTGTGTTAAACCCAACTTCTTTAGGATGTTTAGGACAAAAGACCATCCCATTATTTCCTTTTTTATTTCTTCATTGAGCTCGCATACACTTGACCTACAACTGTATTATCTTGTATTGGTTTGCCTAAGACAAAGACACCCTATGTCAATGTTGAAATTAAGTAAAAATGATTCATGCAAAAATGTGTACCATATAATTCTCCACCAAAAATTGATGTAAATGTATACTTGTATAGTTTAGAAATGCAATCAACAAAATTAAATTATTTGGAATCAAAATGAAAATTAGCCATAACTTAAAAGATACAAGTCTAGTAACTAGTTACTCAAAGATACAAGTCTAGTTAACTAGTTACTCTTGAACTTTCATGGAGTGTCAATTAAAATTGTAAAAAGTACATGACAATCCTCCTCCATTTAAAATCAAAATCTAAAATCAAAATTCATATTAATGTCCATCCACTTCCAATCCTTTTTCAAATCACCCTTATCTTTTTGACTTTATACATGCACTTTTATCTTGATTAACTACACAAAGGAAGATAAACTTGGTTTACATGCCCTTATTAAGGCTCTAACTTTTTGACTTTATACATGCACTTTTTGACTTTTATCCGCTTTTTCAATTCTCCACTTTTATCCTTTTATCTTTTTAACTTTATACATGCACTTTTTGACTTTATTTGGAGTAATAAATGCCGGTGAATTCTGACGGAGTATTTGGTTTTTTCTCTTTGTAATTCCATCTGGGATTTGTTCTATTTGATCGTTGATGGTGGTTGGTGGCTGGGTGTGGGTGATTTTGGGTTTGTGTTGGGTCTGTGAGAGGGTTCCAGAGAGGAGAGAGAGAAGGAAATAACGAAAAATGTAAAAAGAATGAATATTTTATTGAACAAATGTGTAGAATAGATAAACTGATGTGGGTGTTTTGTAAAAGTGGATGTGTAAAATAGAAAAAGTAAGTTTTTCTTGCAAAATAGACAGAAAATTTGCACGAATTGATGCAGTTGCTCTAAGGGCCTTAATTATTGAAGCTTTACAAACACCTTAATAGTTCCATCCTTGGATTCTCATGGCAATTGATGGGGTTTAAAGTCGCTCATGGCCTGTTTGGAAGTTTAAAAAAGGAGGGAGAGTAATTCAATTAACTTATTTGGAAGTTTTTTAAGGAATGAAATGGAGGGATTTGGAGGGGTTTCAACTACCTCTAACCCCTCATTTTTAATTCCCCAAAATTGGAGAGATTTGGAGGGAGAGTAGAGTACATAAATTATTGTCCAAATAAATTACCTAATTTACCCTTATTATATTAATAAAATTACAATGTTTTGTAACATTAAAAAAAAAAATCTGTAACCCACAAATTTCTCTCAAGCTCTCTCAACTCTGGTTAGAATTTTGTTGTTTTGTTTTTGCTTGTTTTAGCTAAAATAACTAGAAATCGCTGCTCAACTTGAAATTGGAAGAAAGTTGAGTTTTTTTTTTTTTTTTTTTTTTCCCAGTATTTTCTCAGTAACCAATCAATGCGTTAGTATTATCTTTTTCCGACTTTGTTTGTTGTCTTTTGTCTTTTCCTTCAACATTGTCTGCTTGCTGTGTACGGAGAAGACAAAAGTGATTTGAGTTTGATTGCGTGATTTCACCGCCCTTTCCCATTGTTTCAGTAGTGAGAAAACCAAGGAATTTGAATTGATGGAAGTTATTGTTTTGGTTTAATGTGAAGTGGTATCTGTTTTCTGCAACAACTAAATTCAATATTTTGGTGATTTTTTCAATAAACAAACAAACTAAACTTTTTTTTCTTATTTTAATTATTATCAATTAAGGATGATTTTTTTTAGTAAAATAAAAAGGCAGAAAAAATATTTAATCATAGAATAATGTTGATTATTTAATTCACATCAGAAAAAAAAAATTATCAAAAATAATATTGTGATATGCACTATTAAGTCTACCACTTTGGTAAAGAATAATCCTGATTCTACGAATCTTTATAATATTGTGATATGCACATAAGTTTTAAGAAGGCAAACCCCCTTCATACAGACATAGGCATGCCCATAAATACTTTAAGTGACGCTCATAAACATTTAATTGAGATTCTTGTTGCAGTGAAATCCATTGGCTCTTGAGGTGACTATACTTGGCACCAAAGTAGTCAATTTAAGGAAATAATTTACCTGAGACATTTAGTCTACAATAGTCAGGGTTCTGCTCTAACACTTAGCGATTTAAAGAAAAGTACATGGTTTAAGGAGCCAGACATAGCTTAAGCTCTATTTAATACTTAGACAGTGTCATAATGTGTTAATTTTTCCGAAAAAGATGGTCCGAGGACCTTGGCATAGCTTAGGGTTTGTTTAACACTTAGAAAAATAATTGAAAGATATCAATTTTTCCAAGGTATGTGGTCCGAGGAGCTAGGCATGACCAAGGTTCTGTTTGATACTTAGACAGTTGTCATAATGTGTTAATTTTTCCAAAACAGATGGTCCGAGAAACCAGGCATAGCTCAGGGTCTGTTTAACACTTAGAAAAATAATTGAAAGATATTAATTTTTCCAAGGTATGTGGTCCGAGGAGCCAAGCATGACCAAGGTTCTGTTTGATACTTAGACAGTTGTCATAATGTGTTAATTTTTCCAAAGCAGATGGTCCGAGGAACCAGGCATAGCTCAGGGTCTGTTTAACACTTAGAAAAATAATTGAAAGACATCAATTTTCCCAAAGTATGTGGTACGAGGAGCCAGACATGACCAAAGTTCTATTTGATACTTAGACAGTTGTCATAATGTGTTAATTTTTCCAAAGCAGATGGTCCGAGGAATCAGGCATAGCTCAGGGCCTATTTAACACTTAGAAAAATAATTGAAATATATCAATTTTCCCAAGTTATGTGGTTCGAGGAGCCAGGCATGACCAAGGTTCTGTTTGATACTTAGACAGTTGTCATAATGTGTTAATTTTTCCAAAGCAAATGGTCCGAGGAACCAGGCATAGCTCAGGGTCTGTTTAACACTTAGAAAAATAATTGAAACATATCAATTTTCCCAAAGTATGTGGTCCGAGGAGCCAAACATGACCAAAGTTCTGTTTGATACTTAGACAGTTGATGAAAAACATATGACAAATAATGTAACAAACCCAAAATGAGTTAAGGAAGCTTTTATTAATAGTAATACCTGCTAAGGTTATTTACATTCCAGGGACGTGGTATAGCCCTTTCTTTTTGGTCTTCTAGATAGCATGCACCTATTCCGACCACCAATGTGATACGATATGACCCTTCCCAGTTAGGTGCCAATTTTCCCCATGCTGGATTCTTCGCAGCTCCCAAAACCTTTCTTAAGACCAAATCTCCAATTGTCAGTGGTCTTAGTTTCACGTTGACATCATATCCTTACTTGAGCTTGTGTTGATAGTATGCTAATTAGACCATGGCACTTTCCCTTCGCTCCTTAATTAAGTCTAAGCTCCTCTCCAATAGTTCATCGTTACTGCTTGGAGTGAAGGAACTTGTTCTCAGCGTAGGGAATCTTGTCTCCAGAGAGATGACATTCTCGGCCCCATAAGTCATGGAAAAGGGCGTTTCTCCTGTGGACCTACGAGGTGTGGTCTGGTAAGTCCATAAGACATGGGACAGCTCCTCTACCCATTTCCCTTTAGCATCATCTAGCCTCTTCTTGAGCCCACTTACTATAATCTTATTGACAGTTTCAGCTTGTCCATTCTCCTATGGATATGAGGGGGGTGGAATATCTATTTGTTATGCTTAGGTTGCAGCAATATCTCCTAAAGACCTTGCTATCAAATTGTAAACCATTGTCTGAGATGAAGGTGCAAGGGACTCCAAGCCTAGTGACAATGTTTTTCCAAACAAACTGTTTCACATCCACGTCCCTGATGTTCACCAATGGTTCAACTTCAACTCACTTGGTGAAGTAGTCTGTGCCGATCAGCAAATACCTCCTGTTCCCTACTGCCTTAGGAAAAGGGCCGACAATATCCAAGCCGCACTAAGCGAAAGGCCAAGAACTGGAAAGAGGATTAAGGACTCCTCCAGGTTGGTGAATGTTTGGAGCAAACCTCTGGCATTGGTCACACTTCTTTGCGTAGTCTTGTGCTTCTTTCTGCATCTTCGGCCATCAGTAGCTTTGTGTAAGGGCCCTGTGTGATAAAGATCTTCCCCCAGTGTGACTTCCACAAATTCTTTCGTGCAATTCTTCCAAAACTATTTCAACCGCTTCAGGGTGTACACATAGCAGATACGGTCCCGAAAAAGATCTCTTATACAACTTCTGGTCCTCAGATAGCTAGAACCGAGGAGCTTTTCTTCGTACCTTATCAGCCTCGGACTTATCCTCTGGTAAAACATCATCCTTGAGGAACAATACAATAGAGTCCATCCAGCTAGGACCCGCCTTTATTTGATGAATATGAACTACAGCTCTTCCCACCTTGGTAGGTTTACATAAGTCCTCTACAAGGATTACCCGAGGTAAGCTTTGTGTTGAGGAGGTTGCTAACGTGGCAAGAGAGCCCGCATATGTATTTTTACTTTTAGGGACTTACGATAAATTAAAAGACTCAAACTTAGACTGTAAATGTTTAACCTGGTTTAAGTATTCTTGCATTCTGGGATCTCTGGCTTCCAACTCTCCTTGGACTTGGCTAACGACCAGCCTCGAATCAGAGAACAATTCTACTGCCTTTCCCCCCATTTTTTGCACCATAATCATCCCTTCCAGCAAAGCTTCATATTCGGCTTCATTGTTTGTAGCTGAGAAGTCTAACCTTAAGGATTTCTCAATTGTAATCCTTTTTGGAGATATCAAGACTAGCCCTACTCCAGATCCCCTATGGTTCGCTGCACCATCAACGTAAACTTTTCAGGATACTACTTCTTGTACGGAATCATTCCAACTGATTTTTCATCCATGTTTTGCTCTTCTATTTTCTCTTCTTGTGGGGATTCAGCAAATTCAGCAACCAAGTCGACAATAACCTGACCCTTGACAGAGGTGCGTGGCATATACTTGATATCAAAAGCCCCTAAAATCATGCCCCACTTTGCAATTCTTCCTATGTAATCCGCACTCTGTAGTAGAGATTTAAGGGGGAGTTGGGTTAGAACGACAACTGTGTGTAACTGAAAATAATGGGGAAGCTTACTATAGCATGCATCACTGCCAGAATGGCTCTTTCTAGTGGTAAGTAACGAATCTCGACCTCATGTAAGGACTTACTCACATAGTAAACTGGCCTTTATACACCATATCAACACGTATTAGCACCAAACTTACCGCGTGGGATGCCACTGCGATGTAGGCAAACAAAACCTCGTCCACCTCGGGTCTGGACATTATGGGTGGCCGAGACAGATATTCTTTCAATTGCTAGAAAGTTAGGACACACTCCTCGGTCCTTTCAAACCCCTTCCACTTATTAAAAAAATGGAAAGAAAGGTCTACACTTGTCTGCTGACCGAGAGATGAATCGATTTAGAGCAGTTGTCATCCCTGTAAGCTTCTGAACCTCTTTGGGATTCCGAGGTGGTTGCAAATTATTGATTGCCTTAATCTGGTTAAGATTGACTTGAATTCCTCAATAAGTAACCATGTAGCCCAAGAACTTTCCTGATCCAACGCCAAAAGAACACTTGGAAGCATTAAGCCGCAGCTCGTGCTTCCTCAAGATATCAAAAGTTTTTCCGAGGTCATTAACGTGGTCGAACTCTACCTTTCTCTTCACCACCATATCATCGATATAGATTTTCATGTTTTTTCCTAATTGAGGCTCAAACATTCTAGCCATCATTCTCTGATAAGTAGCCCCTACATTCTTCAAATCGAAGGGCATCACCTTATAATGGTAATTCCCTATGGGGGTGAAAAACGCCGTTTTCTCTTGGTCATCCAAAGCTAAAGGTATCTGATGGTACCCTTGAAAGGCGTCCAAAAAGCTCATCCGGGAATGACCCACAGTTGCGCCTACTAGCTGGTCAATTCGAGGCATGGGGAAAGGGTCCTTTGGACAGGCTTTGTTCAAGTTCGTAAAATCTACATATACACACCACTTTCCACTCTTCTTTTTTACCACCGTGTTAGCCAACTATTCAAGGCAAAATACCTCTTTAATAGCCCTAGCTCGCTTGAGTTTCATCACCTCGTATTTGACAGCATCAGAATGTTCCTTGGATGAACGCCGAGGTGGTTGCCTCTTGGGTGTGACCGATGGATTGACATTCAAGTGATGACAAATGAACCTCGAATCCACCCCTGGAGCTTCGTAGGCATTCCAGGCGAACACATCAACATTCTTCTTAAGAAATTCGACCAATTCCCCTTTCTCTTGAAGTGGTAGCTAAGCTCCGACTTGGAAGAACCTCTCCGAATCATAACCTATGGAAAACCTCTCTAAGTCCTCACACTTAACCTCCTCGGCTGGCCCCTCAGCATGTAATTCCGTAGACTTTGATTGCTATAAACCTTCCTTAACCGGGGCCGAGGATTCAGTTACCGGTATGTAAGATTACAGACACGAGGCATTGCCTAGCCATGGATTGGTCCCCCACTAGCTTCTCAATCTGATCTCCTGATGGATACTTTACCTTTTGTTGCAGAGTGGAAGAAGCAACCCCTAGGGTGTGAAGTCAAGGCTTGGCCACAATGGCCGTGTAGGGGGAGTACGCATCCACCACTATAAAGTCTACTTCCACTACCTCCGAACCTGCCTGCACAGGTAACCTGATCTGGCCCTTTAGGATAACAACCTTCCCATCAAAACTCACCAGGGGTGAATCATAGGCGGTCAGATCTTTGAGTTTTAAGTTCAGCCCTTTGTATAAATCAGGGTACATGATCTCTGCACAACTGTCCTGGTCTACCATTACCCTTCTCACATCATACCCTCCTATTCTGAGGGTTACCACCAAAACATCGTTACGCGGCTGGATGGTCCCTACCTTGTCTTCATCCGAGAAACTCAACGCCGGTCGAATTTCTACTCTGGCCCTCTTCAGTCCAGAGCTTGTATCATCAGCTGGGAGCTGAGTTACAGACATCACCCTAGAGGGTTGTGAACCGATCCTCCTAGTGCTGCAAAGATGACATTAATTATGCCTATTAAGGGTCTTGAAGAAGCATTCCCATGAGTCCCAGGCCTCCACTGGTTGCCCTGCCCGTTGGGGCAGTACAAGAGATGATGTAATCTCCCCTCCTTAACCAGTTGCTCTAGATGACTCCACAATATTCGGTAGTCCTCGGTAGTATGTCCCCGCTCCTTGCGGTACTGGCAATAATGGCTCTGGTTGCGTCTCAAGGGGTCTCCACTTATCTTGTTCGGCCATTTGAAGTATGACTCGTTCTTGATTTTCTCTAAAACTTGGTGCACTGGCTCTCTAAACACAGTGTTTACCACTTGAGGAGTTGTAGGCAAAGATTGCCCAACAAAATCCCTTCAAGGTCTGTTATTGTTGTAGCGGTCCGACCTGAAATCCCTCCTCACTTGAGGGATAACCTTGTCTTTTCCCCTATCTTGCTGCTAGTCCTCTTCAACCCTCTTGTACTTGTCAATTCAATCCATGAGTTGGCGTATACTGGTAACCGGTTTCCCAGTCAAAGACTTCCTCAAGCCATGCTCGGCAAGTAGGCCGAGCTTGAAAGTGTTAATGGCTACATCGTCAAAATCACCATTTATTTCGTAGAACATCTCCCAGTATCTGTCTGAATATGTGTTCAGGGTTTCTCCTTCTCTCATAGACAAAGACAACAAAGAAGCTAATGGCTGAGGAACCCTGCTACACGTGATGAAGTGGGATCCAAATGCTTGAGTAAGTTCCTTGAAAGAATCAATGGATCCTGCCCTCAAACTATCAAACCACCTCATTGCCACAAGCCCCAAACTAGACAGGAACACCTTGCACATCAAAGGCTCGTTCTTGGAGTGTACGGCCATCCTTTGATTGAAGTGGTTAATGTGCTCCATAAGGTCCGTTCTCCTGTTGTACATGGTGAAGGTGGGTTGGGAAAAGTGCCGAGGAAGTCTCCCTCCCTCAATCCAACGCGTGAAATGTGACTTGGAAATCTAGTTAAGTGCTCTACTCATAGCGTCGTTTCCAAACCGACCGAGGACGAATTTCTATTTCTATGTTCAAGATGATAGTCTTCATCATACGAGAATGACTCGTTAGGGGGAGTCCTCGATCTGCGCCTATAACTACCATCCTCTTCGCCATCAGAGGAGAAGTCAGGATTGAATGGAGCTCGCCTTCGCCGTTCATGATGCAAGCTTCTCCTTAAGTGATTAATCTCCTTCTGCATGTTCATGGCATTCTCCTCTTAAGAGACATGACTTTTACCCCAAGCCCTGCTTTTGCTGGTATGGGTGGTGTGTACACTTCCCTCACGGTCCCTTTGTCGTTCAAGATCACGGAAGTGATCTTGACGTTGGGAACCCATAGATTCTGCTTGGTGTGGACCTGAACCTACCATTGTCGAGAGTTGGACTCATTGTAACACTAGTAATTCCCACAGACGACACCAATTGTAAGGACCAGATTTTAATTCCCTCGCCCACTACGTGGATGGACTTAGGCCTAAAAAACCCAAAAAAAATGAATTTATAGAGAAATTGGTTGAAAAACTAGGCTTTAGTTAATCAAATAAACGCCAGAATGAGTTTAGATGATAAGAAAATGAAAGGAAGAAGGATTGTACTGAAGATAATTAGTCCTCCGCAAAGGTCCGAGGATGTCTGTTCTTATATATATTGTTCTTAAATTGGGTCACAAATTTAGTTTCTAGAAGCTATATTCTCTTTCTCTCTTTTTTTTCTTTTTTTGTCCCCTCTCCATCCAGGATCCCTCGCATTATATAGTTTCTTTTATAGCATCTCAATCCTACACTTGTTGATCACTTAGGCCATCACTTGAGTGTCGGTCCTATCAGACACTCTCCTTGACCCTATTTGCATTGGGGTGGCCAAATTTACATTGTTCAGGGGTCTTCTCCACATTAATGCAGCCAGGAAATTAGCTGCTAGACATTTAATGTGGTGGTAGCAGCTTTCCTTTAAGATATTTTAGAGCTTCCTTTCGTCGTGTGCCTCACTAAAGCTTATCCAATTCATTAGAACTTCCTGGAACGTTCCCTTGATCAACAAACCATTTCTTTTGACGTCGGCCTTGGTCGACCAAGGAGACCTTTATCCTCGGCTCTTCCCGTTGAGCCCTTATGGCCAATATCAACTTTCTTATTTGTTAACACAGTCCCTTTTCTCCAAGATTCCTCCTCTTCGGGCAAGACTTGTCCTCGGCTTGGGCCATAGGCCCAATATGCGAATATACAATGAACATCTAGGCCCAATATCCCTAAAAGGTAGATTTGTCAAAATTTGCATCCACATAAAAAATATTGAGTACTATAACATTACTCAACTAATTCAAAATGAATACCTATCATTTGGTTCTTTTTCTCTATTCTTCTCTTCTTCTACCTACAACCTTTTTTCCCCCCCATTAAATTGAATAGGTTTTGTGTATTTTTTGAACATAATTTCCTTCTTTTTAGCTTATTATTAAGCATGTCTTGATATAAATTTGGTGATAAATTGTTCATAACAGTTTTTTTTTTTTTTTTTTTTTTTCCTTATTACTTTGACTAACTATTAGAGTTGTACAGTTTGACCTATAAAAGAAGGCCTTCTGTCCATTTTTTTTAATCAATCATTAGATATGGTTTGAAGAGAGAGAGAGAGAGAGAGAGAGAGAGAGAGAGAGAGAGAGAGAGAGAGAGAGAGAGAGCCCAAAGAAATCTTCCATTGCAAGTGGCTTCCAAACTGTTAAATATGTTACAATTAAATTTAAAACCGATTGTCTCAAAACTCAAAACTACTAAATTAGTTATACTCCTTCCCAGCTCGTGTCTCATAAACTGCATTATAGTAAACTATGAAATTTAGTATCCGTTTGGATTGCATTTTTTATCCTATGCATCTGCGATTGACTGAAATATAGTGGGTTCCGTGCACTGTTTACAGGACCACAAGTACATTTTTCACAAAAAACAACTTCAAAAATGGATCCTACGACACTATTCACACATTTAAAAATTATTTTGCTACAATATTTTCAATTTTCAGGAATAAGCGGTATCCAAACACACCCTTAGTCAAACAACTTTGTCCACAGTACTTGGCTCATTAGAGTTCATGACATTCTTTGCAGTTATACTCCTTCCCACCTTGTCTCATAAACTGCATTATAGTAAAATATGAGATTCATTACCACAGGAGGAAGAGAAAAGAAGTCATCACCAAATATTTGCTCGCTTTAAAGTATATAAAAATATTAAGCATCTGAACAATACGAATGTGTGTACACAAAGACACAAAGAAGCTAGGTTGAAAGTTGGGAAGGGGCAATGGATTTGATTATGTGATTCTCACAAAGATGAAACAATCACTCAACCAAACTACGTTTCGAATTGGTATAAAGAATGATGCAAAATCATTACCTAACTATGACTGCAAACTAAAGACACCGTCGATAATGAGGTGAATGGCTAAAAGTGAAAGAATATTTGCTAGTATGAGGAAACCAATGATAACAGCGTCTAGCACTTAAAAACTGGGACATAGAAAGAGGAAAAAATACCTTTTGCATAGCATCAGTCATATAATTGCAAACATGAGGCCATGCATATCCAAAAGGCCATGGTTAGAATTGTACATGTGAGCAAGATCTTGTTGTTTTGTCTGCATGTTTTCATCAATGGCTGTCCACACAAGAAAAACAGAACATAACTTGAGCAAGACAGACTTGCCAAGGATGCATTCAATACCACTTTTAAAATTACTAAACATGGATTAAACATAAAATCATAAAAGGTACACAACTTTGCCCACAGCTCAAAAAGAAACAAGGAATTGAGAACAATAATAGTTGAGGTGCAAGTGTCTTTGTGTGTGTATGTATGTATGTATGTACACAGTAAAGTCTGTGAAGAGCATCTAGAGTAACAAGGAAATGGCGACACTAACTCATTTGTTTCTTCCCTCCGCTCCCTATAAAAATGAAGCCAATACAACAAAATAAATAAATAGAGAATTGTATCGTTTATGAAGACAAATCATTTTATGAAAAGCACATGGGTCTTTTATATTTTAAAACATAAATAAATGTAATGAAAACCAACAAAAAAGAATATAATAATAATAAAAGTGTAGTATAATAGAATTTGAAGGTAACATTAGAAAGATGAATCCCTAAGAGTGACCAATCAAAAAAATATTTAAAAAAATAATGATCATCACGTATCATATTTATCTATCTATCTATGAAGAATAGTAATCAGCTATATGTATATTTTTATAGGAGTAATCAGCTATATTGCTTCTACTTCATATAAATAATAATCTCTGGCGGCCTGCGCACATGCACCGGGGGGACGGCAGATATTTATAAACCACCAAAAAAAAAAAAAAAAGTGATTGTCTTAACACGGTTAAACCAAGAGTTCTAGTAACACAATTGTTTAAAGGAAATCTTCCAGATACTTGATAAAAGTTAGACATTGGCCATCATGGTCAGTCACCTTTGTTTAATCCACAATAGTGGGCTCGCAAGTATTCAAAATAGTCCTTGTCTTCATAATCCTCCCCCAATCTGCTGACTAACTGCATTACAGTCAAATGTGAGATCAACTAACATAGGAATAGGAGAAAAAAAGCCATCATCAAACCAAACATTTGCAAGCATTTGACAAAATGGTAAGAAATAGTTTTTATATATTTGATGCTTTCGAAAGAATTAAATGTATTTCTTGTTGTCGTTATTCTGGTTCACATTAAGGAATGATGTTTTTATATATTTTGTTAAGAAATAGTTTTGAGTTTAACACTAGTAAAACTTTTAGATTTAAAATGGGTAACACTAAGTGTCAAATGGAATGAAGTTGATGGAATAGCCAAATACTTGCGCGATCTTGCATTTCTGTTTCAGAAGTAAATTAAGTTATAAGCATTAGGTGGAAATTAGAAGGGGGGTTTTATCCAGAGCTCCTCGTAATAATAAAATGGATCGAGTGGGGGTGTTAGAACCAGATTTTATGGTAATTTTTGTCAAAGAATAAATTTAGTTCGAAAATAGTTATGCTTTTATTGGAGTGAGTGGTATTAACATGCATGTGAATGTTTATTATTGCGGCAAGGCATGAGTGTATCTATTGGTGCGTCTATTGGTATTAAGCTCTGATATGTTAATACCCGTGAAAGAAATTCTGGATTAGATTTGCTGACAGGTTACTTTAGGGATACGTTTCAATATATCCAGTTTGAGCTATGAACTCTTTGCTGACTTTTTAGGTGCCAATTATAGGTTTCATTAGCTTTAAGATAAGTACGTAAATGAAGGGTCTCAGTTGACACGTTAATTTTTGGGTTCATAACCATTTTTTCTATGTATCACAAGTTGGTAATGATGGAAAGGATATAGTCAATATATTACTTGTAAAGAGCAAGGTGGATGGTGAGGTTGTGGATTCAAGACTCATGGGTGCTTGTGTAATTATCAATAACAGGTAGATGTATTACTTTGCTAAATAGGCTTCTTATTTTTCTTTCCCTTTGCTAAAGAAAAAATTATTCTGAGATTATATAGTCCCATGATCCTCTAATTTTCATGAGTATCTGGTAACTTGTGTTGTATACATAAAGATAGGATCTGAAATTTATTTGGTATTAACTTGTAAGATTAGATCATTCTATAAGAGTGGCTGAATGCTGAAATTGGCTCAGTTTACTTGAATTAGTTGTGAAATTTTCAGTTTTTGAAATTGTTACTTAGGGCAACATGGAACCAGTTGATTTTATTTGATTTGACATAATTCTTTTGTTTCACTCTGATAAATTTTAACATTTATTACACGAGAACGTTTAATGACACCACCTATGTTGATGCTAAACATTAATGGATCATTAAGTTTTCTTGGGGATTAAATCTTCTTTATATCGATGCAAAAACTTCACCCTGTATGAATTCTACATAAAAATTAGGTACCGAACATAGTCTGCAGCTGATCTTATGGTTTTGCTGAAGTACATTCCAAACATGTGCAAAATTGCAACTTTATATCCGTAAAGGGCTCAATATTTTATTCTGTAATGAGATAATACATACTTTATATCAACTCAAATTTGTTAAGAATTGTAAACTTTTTATACTTTGTCTTCTACTCTTAGTCTCTTTAATCACTTTGATTTCATTTTCTCCAAGCAGAAAGAATCACCACTGGGACTGGCAACAAAATCTGCTCATCCAGGTAATACAGTTAAAATAATTTGACCATGCTTGACCATTCAAGAGTAAAAGTTTGCTTGAAACTAAATTATGCTGTCTTTGGTTTTACTTTGTTGTTTCTTGATAACCTTATGATAGGAGACTTCTGATACATGTATAAAGATCAATATGAACCATAAAAAAAAAGTGTAAAGATTATATGTAAATAAATAATGGACTAATGAAAGCACTTACATAGTCATTGTTTAACATCTGTACTTGTAGCCACTAGTGACTCTCTTAAGACTTGCTTAGAAACAGCTGATGCTATAGGTTGCTAATGTTCGCTGCTTAATTTGTCTGTAGAGTTATATTTTTGTGTGTTAACTTGTTCTGTCTAATTGTTTTAATGAATGCAGTCATTGCATTGCTTGGATTTTTTTAACCCTATGGATCTTGAGCCCATGACCTTACACTCCATCCCATTGTTGAGGAAGTGACATTTGAGTTTGAGCTCACTGTCCCATTGCTGATTTTGGTTATAGGCCTTTAATACTGTCTGCTTTGGTCACTTCATTTAATCATAGATTTTGTTATCTACTTAAATTACAACTTCACTGCAATATGGTTGTTGAATATGTTGTCAAGATGTTTTTGCGAGTTAAGTCCACATGAGAAATTGGTGCTGTCAGTTTAATCTACTTTTTTTCTTGCATCATGTAGTTGCATATTCCTGCATGATGGGTATCAATGGATAAAAAGATTATAGCTATGAAGAAATGATCTTTGTGGTTAGCTATTTGGTTGGACATCCCGCTGCTGGACTATGGCACTTAATGTCTCAGTGTTCATGGTTCTATTTTTTTGACCAAGTTATCACATATAGTTTGTTAGAGGAAATAGAGGGGGAAACAAAGGAAGAAAAGAAAAGAGAATCTATCAAGTCTCGCCCACCCCCGCCCCCCCCCCTCCCCCCCACCAAAACAAGAAAAAGAAGAAACTATTACAAGTTTCTAATCATGAATAGGTAAGGGAACACCAAATTCTCCTTTTGGAGATTTATCTGCTGCATAGGTAGATGGAGTTGGTATAGAAAATCCTTCTATGTGAGGTTCAACATGGTTAATTTAGGTAGACTGATGATTATGTAGTCATTGGGTTACTATTGAAAGAAGAATGCTTGCATATGCTCCCCTTATTATTGAAATGCTCCCATCTCTCTCCAAACCCCCTTTTCCTCTGTCTCTCATGTTTTTTCGTTATGATTTGTTAATATATGACATGTCTTGCGGTTTCTTTCATCATAAGTGCCATTAATCTGTCTCTTTTATCTCCACTTCATGGTTTCAGCCCGCTTCTCCCCTGATGATAAATACTCAAGGCAAAGAATTCTTTTGAAGAAGCGATTCGGATTGTTGCCAACCCAGCAGCCACCTCCAAAGTATTGAACTAATTAGGAGTTCAATTGATACTGTCTTGTTCTAGAGTATCTGGATTTGAAGCTTCATGCTAAATAGTGTTCTATTTGTCGTGATGTAGTAATTGTCTGATAGCTGTGATATGTTAGGCCTTTAAATGTTCAGTGAATTTGAAAACTTACATTTCAGACATTGAATGAACTAAGAGAGTTGTTGGTTTTACTTTGAGATATTGTGTGGAATGTGAGCAAGGCTTTGAGGAATCAGAGGGTCTTGCTGTATTATTTGGAATTGAATTTGCGCGACTCTTTAGTTACAAGGTGTTTTTATTTTTTTAACAGTCACAAGGTGTATTTAGTTGGACTAAAGCTCTCTACTAAGGCTGGGTTTGGATTGCGATGAAAAGGAAAAAAATGCACGTTTACGTTTTTTTTTTTTTTTTTTGTGTCGCTTGCACTGTTCACGGTACTCGCAAATATGAATTTTAGCAAATTTTTTTTTAAAATTGGGTCTTACGACACTATTCACATATTTAAAAATTATTTTGCTACAGTGTTTTCAATTTTCAATTTTTTGTTTTCAGCAATGAGAGGTATCTAAATAGATGCAAATTAGAGGATATAAAAATCCTTAACTGTACATAGATTTTTTTGAAAAGAAATAGCCCCACAGATAATTCTTTAGAAGAATATGTCTATAATCGAAGGCTTTGTTCAAATTATACTTAATGTACTACCTTCGTTTTAGTTTGTTTGTCCTCTATTTCATTTTAGGATGTTTCAAAATATTGTCCTGTTTTTAAAAATAAAAATTACTAGTTTACTGATGTTCCTATTATATCCCTACTTTATTTTCAAAACTATTTGAAAAGAAAACTAATTAATTTTTTTTAAAAATAATTTAATTGTGGCACCATTTTAGTTGCTTCATTAAGAATAACTCTTTTTTAAAAAGTTTATAAATTTATTTAAGGGTAGTTTTGTAAACTTATACATTTTTATAAGGCAAACAAGGTAATAAATGAGGTTCCCTTAAAAAGTTTGATTTTTTAAACAGTACAAACAAATTGGGACAGATGGAGTAATATTTAGTAATTTTATACAACTTAATAATTTTTTAATTGGATGTGTATTTTGCTAAATTATTTGTTGGGTTATATCATCTTAATTCTCCATAGTCCATACTTACAAAATTTTATGATAAAAAATCCATAGTTATCTCATTTATAAATTATTAAAATTTTAAATTTTTTTTTTGTGTTTTAAAGTTACTCATAAAAAATGATTTTATGCATCAAATAGTAAATAATACTATCGATTAACACAAAATTTGGTTAACACAAAAATTAGCGTGGTTACCACAAAATTGGTGTGCATATGAAGGAGAATGAGAACATATAACCTGATGATGGAATTTTTAAAATATTCATCTAATGATAAGATATTGAATGGTCAATAGCGTAATATTAACATTATTCTGTCAAAATTTGAAGAAAAGTATTAGGCAAATTTGAATAGGAAGACCAAAAGTGAATACTTCGTGTCTGTTTGGCATGATTAATTTTGCAAACTTATTTTACTATTCAGCTTATTTTTGTTATTATTCATGGGTCCCGTTACACTTTTTGATATTATTCATTGGTCTCACTATACTATTTCAGCTAAATTTTACCTTTATCTACAGTATTTTCAGCAAAAAGTTTTCAGTTTCAATTTCAGCAAAATAAACGGATCTCAAACTGACCCATTCTTTCTTCTCTATTTCTTCTCCCAGTTGACTCATTCTCTTCTCTCTTCTCTCTTCTCTCTTCTCTCTTCTCTATTCTTTTGGACTTGATTAAGGCGTCATTGATCTTGAAGGGTAGTAGTATTATGATTTTTTGTTATGATTTGAGTGGGTTTTCAAGGGCAGAGACTAACCAGAGAGAATGAGAGAGAGGAACTGAGATGGGATTTTTGCGGTGGGTGTGGTGGTTTCTGAAGATAGGGGCGAAGGTTGCTGGGTTTGTATTTATTTTTTGCAGTGGTGTGGTGGTTTTGGTTTGGGTTTTTTGTCAAAGGGAATGTGAAAATTTGTTGATTTTGTTGGAAGGCAGGGGTGCTTGGTGGTGTTGCTGAAGGAGATTCAACTGGGTTGCAGAAGGAGGTTTTGTAAAAGCCTAGTATGGTTATAACTTTTGGACCTTTGGTGCCACCGGGCTGACCTTTGAAGTTAGAGCAAATTACAACTTATCAACCTGTGGTTTGGTTGAAATTTAAGTTGTCTACTTGTGATTTGAAATTTGACACTTTACTTAAATAAGATTAGCTCAGTTAGAGTTCTGTAACCTATTTCCGTTAAAAACAATGTTAAATATGTAATTTTGCTCCACTTTTATGTCTTTCTCCTCTAAAAACATAAAAATACAAGATCAAATAAGATAAAAAAGAATCTAGAGGAACACTTGCATCATGAGATTTTATGAGATTTCAAATCACTGGTAGGAAACTTAAGGGCTTGTTTGGCAAGAGGATTTAAATATAGTTTTTTTTTTTTTTTTTTTTTTTTTTTGCAAACCATAAAATGGTGGGTTCCACACTTTAATATATTGTTTAGCTAATGATCTCTAAATACAGTTTTCAGAAAAAATTGGCTCATATTTTCATTGTTTAGACCAAAATTTTGAAAACAACTGAGAGAATGTTTTCAAGATACAAAAAGCGTTTTTAATGGCATAATTGTAAATAAAATGAAAACAATGGATCTTACAGATTTGTCCAAACTCTTCTATCTCTTAAACTAAGAAGCTTGTCTTTATCACAAAAAAGGGAAAAAAAAAAAAAAACTCATGCTCCAAATTTGAAACTTATCATTATCCAAAATAAAAAATAAAAAATACATAAGCTCTATCCCTTATCATTATATATATAAATAAATAAAAAATAAGGTAATCTATAGATTCTAAACGTTATTTTTTGTAAACTTTTTTTTTTAAAATATCAAAAATAAAAATGGTCTCCCAAACATAATTTTTTGTTTTCAGTATTTTGAAAATTGTTTTTAAAAATGGGAGCTGTAAATATTATTATCTGAATACTAGTTTCAATTTCAATTTTTAAAAAATTGTTTTCATATTGTTTTGAAAACAAAAACAAAAACCCTCATACCAAACAAGTCCTAAATTTCAGTCAAACCTTAGGTGCGTGAAATGTCAAATTTCAAATTACAAGTAAACAACTTAAATTTCGGTCAAACAACATATGGGTAAATTGTAATTTGCCCTTAAAGTTAAGTCCGTTAAAATGCATCATGAGACTCTCCTAGAGGCTTTTCTTGTTGACAATGTTGGCTTGAATATTAGGAATGTTGTCGTGAAGGATCTGAAGCGTGGGTTGCCTCCAACACCAAGGATGATCCTACCAAGGAGGCAACCAACTTCGCCTTCCAAATTGTTGGGTTGCTGGGAAAGGGCTAGGGTTTGGGGAAGATGAAAAAAAAAAAAAAAAAACCTATTTGTTTATTTATTTGTAGAGAGAGAAAAAATATTAAATGAAGTGAAGAAATAAATATTGAGGCTAATGCTGATTCATGTTTATTTAGATATAGGTTTTTTAAATTAGAAAAAGTGAAGTTTTTTGGGTTAATATAGCTAAACTTTTGTAGAGACTGATTTGAATGCTCTAAGTAATGTTACATCACCTAATAACTTGTTATAGAATTCATATTTTGCCATTGTTGAATTACATGTTTTATATATTCTTAACATTTATGCCAATTTTCGTGTCAATTGGATATTATTTACCATTCGAAAACTCATTTTTTATGCATTATTTTAAACTACAAAAATTGAATTTAAACAATTGATTAATGAAATGACTATTAATCTTTGATCACTTTGAAATTTTGTAAACAGGGAGAATGTACGAAGATAATGTAGTCTAACGGTAGGTTTGTCAAAATTTGCATCCACATAAAAAATATTGAGTAGTGTAACATTACTCAACTAATTCATAATGAATACCTATCATTTGGTTCTTTTTCTCTATTCTTCTCTTCTTCTACCTACAACCTTTTTTTTTCCCATTAAATTGAATAGGTTTTGTGTATTTTTTTTTTGTCTCTTTTTTAACATTATTTCCTTAAGTTTTATCAAATTTATATGATTATGGTTTGAGATTCAATCATTAAATATGCTTAGACATGATTTTTAAAATTATTTTGTGTTTTATGACATGAGTTCTAATGGTGATATGTTGCTTCCATCCTCTCAATTTTGATTTAAAGAACAATCTTCTTTTTAGCTTATTATTAAGCATGTCTTGATATAAATTTGGTAATAAATTGTTCATAACATTTTTTTTTTTGGCAAAAATGCAAAACTGACCCTCTAACTTTCAGTTTTTTTTTTTTTTTTTTCAATCCTCTAACTTTTAGTTTTGTCATTTCAGTCCTCTAATTTTCAATTGTTGTCAATTTGGTATTCTGTTAAACTCCAGTTATGTTTTACCGTTAATTGAGCCACTTTTTTTTTTTTTAATAAATTTCGGAATTTAAAGAAAATTAAAAAAAAAACTGATATTTAAAATAAAAAAAAAAAATCGACACCCAAATCACTCACTTGCCATCAAAACAAAGAATGGTGGAACTCATTAAAAGGTGTTTCCCTCTGACGCAAACAAGTTTTTCACGCGGCCGAGCAGGAGCAGGAGCCATTGACGGCGCCGTTGTTGAACCCGTGGCAAAGAACACGAGGCGGCGGCAACGCTTGTTGCGGCGGCGAATGGGAGTGGGAGGCAAAGACGGGGAACTCATTTGATACTCTTCTTCTTGCTGATGATCTCTTGTTGCTGCGTTGAGATGACAGCATCAAGAAATCCTATTACAAAGATCGCTCTCACTTGCTGTTAATTGTTTTTTGTTTTTTTTTTTTTTTAATATCAGTATTTTTTTAATTTTCTTTAAATTTCAAAATTTATTATAAATAAAAAAAAAAAAAGCCAAAATGACGTCGTTTTGGCTCAATTAATGATAGGACATAACTGGAGTTTAACGGAATACCAAATTGACAACAATTAAAAGTTAGAGGATTGAAATGACAAAACTGAAAGTTAGATGACTGAAATGAAAAAGACTGAAAATTAGAGGGTCAATTTTGCATTTTTGCCTTTTATTTTTTATTTTTTTATTATGATTACTTTGACTAAATATTAGAGTTGTACAGTTTGACCTATAAAAGAAGGCCTTCTATCCATTTTTTTTTTTTTTTTTTATCAATCATTAGATATGGTTTGGAGAGAGAGAGAGCCCAAAGAAATCTTCCATTGCAAGTAGCTTCCAAATCATTAAATATGTTACAATTAAATTTAAAACCGATTGTCTCAAAACTCAAAACTACTAAATCAGTTATACTCCTTCCCACCTCGTGTCTCATAAAAAACCGATTGCGTTTTTTATCCTATGCGTTTGCGTTTGGCTGAAATATGGTAAGTCTCGTGCACTGTTTACGGGACCCGCAAGTACATTTTTCACCAAAAACAACTTCAAAAATGAGTTTTATGGTACTATTTATGCATTTAAAAATTATTTTATTACAGTATTTTCAATTTTCAGTACTAAACGGTATCCAAATACACCCTTAGTCAGACAACTTTCTCCACAATACTTGGCTAATTAGAGTTCATGACATTCTTTGCAGTTATACTCCTTCCCACCTTGTCTCATAAACTGCAAATAGTAAAATATGAGATTCATTACCATAGGAGGAAGAGAAAAGAAGTCATCACCAAATATTTGCTCGCTTTAAAGTATATAAAAATATCAAGCATTTGAACAATACGAGTGTGTGTACACGAAGCTAGGTTGAAAGTTGGGAAGGGGCAATGGATTTGATTATGTGATTCTCACAAAGATGAAACAAATTCACTCAACCAAACTCTGTTACGAATTGGTAGAAAGAATGATACAGAATCATTACCTAACTATGACTGCAAACTAAAGACACCGTTGATAATGAGGTGAATAGCTCAAAGTGAAGGAATATTGGCTAGTATGAGGTAACCAATGATAACAGCATCTAGCACGTAAAAACTGGGCCATAGAAAGCGGAAAAAATACCTTTTGCATAGCATCAGTCATATAATTGCAAACATCAGGTCATGCATATCCAAAAGGTCATGGTTAGAATTGCGAGCAAGATCTTGTTGTTTTGTCTGCATGTGTTCATCAATTGCTGTCCACACAAGAAAAACAGAACATAACTTGAGCAAGACAGACTTGCCAAGGATGCATTCAATACCACTTTTAAAATTACTAAACATGGATTAAACATAAAATCATAAAAGTCGCCCACAGCTCAAAAAGAAACAAGGAATTGAGAACGATAATAGTTGAGGTGCAAGTGTGTGTGTGTGCATGTATGTATGTACACAGTGAAGTCTGTGAAGAGCATCTAAAGTAACAAGGAAATGGCGACACTAACCCATTTGTTTCTTCCCTCCGCTCCCTATAAAAATGAAGCCAATACAACAAAATAAATAAATAGAGAATTGTATTGTTTATGAAGACAAATCATTTTATGAAAAGCACATGGGTCTTTTATATTTTAAAACATAAATAAATGTAATGAAAACCAACAAAAAAGAATATAATAATAATAAAAGTGTAGTATAATAGAATTTGAAGGTAACATTAGAAAGATGAATCCCTAAGAGTGACCAATCAAAAAAATTTATAAAAAAAAATAATCATCATCATGTATCATATTTATCTATCTATCTATGAAGAAGAGTAAGCAGCTATATATATATATATATATATATATATTTATAGGAGTAAAAAAAAACTACAATGAAAAGTGATTGTCTTAACACTGTTAAACCAAGAGTTCTAGTAACACAATTGTTGAAAGGAAATCTTCCAGATACTTGATAAAAGTTAGACATTGGCCATCAAGGTCCGTCACCTTTGTTTAATCCACAATAGTGGGCTTGCAAGTATTCAAAATAGTCCTTGTCTTCATAATCCTCCCCCAATCTGCTGACTAACTGCATTACAGTCAAATGTGAGATCAACTAACGTAGGAATAGGAGAAAAAAAGCCATCACCAAACCAAACATTTGCAAGCATTTCACAAAAAAGGTAGTAGGAGAAAAGCAGCCATCACCAACGAAACATATTTGCAAAGGTTTGACAGCAAGAGTGTGCTTACACAAATAAAGTCGAGTCAAGCCTTATAATTTGATAATTGGGAAAGAAGGGATTTGAACCCTAGATGTCTCTATTGAAAACATCATAAGGTACAATTGAGCTACAACTACAAGGATGTTGGCCAAAGCCAAGTTCAACAAATTGAGCAAGCATTTTAGAAGTCTAAACTGAAAGTTGGGAATGGTAATAGAAAGAGTCAAGGATGAGCTTTGAAAACAAACATAACCCAACTATATATGTTGAGCCTAGACTAGAATGATGAAAATGTTGTCACCTAACTAAGAATGTACTTAAAAACTGGGCCATAGAAAGAGGAAAAACATACCTTAAGGATATTGTTATTGATTTTGTTGCACATATGAGGGTTTGGAGGTACAAACATTTGTCTAATCTCATGACCGTCATCATAAGCTGTCCACGAGAAAAAACAGGATGCAGCGGATGAGAGGATACCACTAATATAATATTAAACTGTAGTAAAATTATAGAAGATACATAGCTTTTTCCCACAGTTCAAAACAAAGGAATTGAGAAAATCATAGAAAAAGTGTATTTATATATATGTAGATGATAAAGTGGGTAGTCTGAAGAGCATAAAGAGCAACAAGGAAAAGGCGAAACTTACCCAATGGCTTGCCTTCCTTTGCAGCAGCTTCAGCAGCAGCACCGGTAAGTTTAACAAATCCTAGAGGCTTCTGGTTTCCTGAGGCTATAACATCAAAATTGAAGCCAATACAACAAATATAAATAATTCCATGATTTGATTTTGGCACTGATGATTAACAAACCAATGAACCAACAACAACAATAATACTGACCCTCAGCTTCGTGAGAACGGCGATGAAGATCTTCAAGTTCATTTACCTCCACGTCTTCATTAAAAAAAATAATATATAAAATATAATTGTTGAAAGTCAAAGAAAGGAAAAATTGTGTGTATGTATGATGAGTATAAATGAATATGCATATACTGGAAAAGTGCGTGATCTGAAGAGCATGTATACTAACAAGGGAAGAGTACCCAATGTGTCGCTGTTTCTTGCACGACGACCACGAAAACCAAAACCAAAACCAAAACCTGAACCTGAAGAGAAGCCTCTGCCCCCTGTACGTAAATTCAACATTTTTTGTATGTATGTAAATACTAAACAGAGACAAACCATTCCATGAAACACACGCACAACGACAATAATAATAATAATAATCAATTCATAGTACACTGAGGAAAGAATTTCAATTTCATAATGAGGGTCGAGAGATCAAATATCAATAAACCAACCAAATAAATTGAAATAAAGAAACAAACCGCTGGATCTAGAACCGCGAGACATGATGATGATCTAGAGTTCAGATAATCGCTTTTTTCTTCCTTTCTTGGTTTTGAGACGCTGAGTACGAGTACGAGGATGAACAAAACAAACCAGTTTTTTTTTTTTTTTATTAATGAAAACAAACATTATATGTACTAGGGTTCGTGGCTGAGGCTTTAGCGGCTCGCCGAGCTGTTGTTTTTGCGCAGGAATTAAGCATAGCTAACGTATTGGTTGAGGGAGATTGTCTGAAGGTGGTCTCAGCTTTGAGGGATCCAGCTGGTTGTCATACCTTGTATGGGCATATTGTTGAGGACACTCACCGTTTGGCTAGTCAATTTCAGTCTTATGGTTTTAGTCATGTGCGAAGGCGTGGGAATTTGTTAGCTCACACCCTTGCACGAAGAGCAGTTTCATCTGCAGATTTCGATGTTTGGGTAGAAGAACTACCTGTGGAGTTGGAAAGTGTATTCCAAACTGATTTAATTTAATATTATGATCTTACCTTTTTCTCAAAAAAAAAAAAAAAAAAAAATTCTGTAACAAATTTGAAAAATGATATTATATTATTTTTAATTAAGATATAATTTTTGTACCAATTTCATTTTACTCCTACTTCTACACTTATCTTCCACTAACCGTTATCTTTACCTATCAAATACCCATCCTTTTATTGTCCATGATACTTTCCTTTTGAAACTTAAAGAAAAGAAAGAAGATGTATATGAGTGCTCTAGCTTATTTAGCAAGCTATGGCGGGAGTAAAAGAAGGAAGAAAACGTAATGGAAGATGAAGCGGATGTGAAGGTTCGATGGAGAACCCAAATAAATATTTCTCATTTTCTTCTGGGTTCTTTGTTCAAGTTTGATGGGGGTATTAATGGTAAATCGTACTTTAAAAAATGCGTTTTGCAACACTTTATAATAGTGTTTTCAAATTCATTGGAAATACTTTTGTTTTGAAATCAAGCATTTTAAAATCGCAAATGTTAGAACACACATAGCCAAACAGGCAAGAACTGGCTTTTTTATTTTTAAAATGCAAGGCCAAATGGACCCTATATCACTCATAAAAATAAAATAAAAAAAACACTCTCCAAATGTGTGATTTCCCCTAGAATTGCACCTAACAAAACTTCATTTTGGTATGGATTCCATGGTGCAGCCGAAATGTTCCACAATGAGCTCCAATCAAAATGTGTCATAACATTTAGGTGTCATTCATTAAGGTTGGTTTCCATTTCAAATTCCTATTATAACCTCTAAAACCCTTTTTTTTTTTTTTTTTTTTTTTTTTTTTTTTTTGTGAGAATCAATATAACCCCTAAAACCTCCGATTACACATTCCATCCTTCAATTAAGTATAATCTATACTATATATATATATATATATATGAGAATTCCCCTCATTAATGAAGGGTAACTTCTCTTAGAAATAGGGTTATAAATGTCAAATAGAGTAATTTCATTTTGAATTCAAAAAGAGAACTCCTAAAATTTAGGATTTTTTCCATTTATGTTCATGTTTTTATTCCCTCAAATTTAACATTTTTTATTCCTTTTTCATCCGAATAGTAAAACACCTAAATTTAAAAAACAAAAAACTAAGAGAACTTCTCAAATTTAACATTCTTTCCCCTCACGTTCATCTTATTTTTCTTTATCTCTAAAATTTATCCTTTTTATATGTTTGAAAAATAAAAAAAAATTCAAATTATAATAATGAAAATAATTAAGTAAAAAGTTTAGCTACAAAATTAGTTGTAATCTAAGGCTATAATTTTATTCAATAAAATAAACATTACTACAGATTTTGAAAATCTAACCGTTAAATTGCATGTTCTTTATACTCTTGATACACATGTCAAAGGAAAAATTGTGTTTTATTCTTTTTTAAATGGTTTTGTCTAATGCTTAAAAAAATTTGTGTTTTGTGAAAGTAAAAAAATATTATTTTTGTTAAACTATATATACCTTGCATCACATAAGTCAATGACTAGTATATTATAAAGGTTGGATTCTCAAACTAGAGTGAAGGATGCACACAATTATGATACGTATTCATTTGACAATGCACGAAACAATGACACATAAAATTGGAAAGATAACGCTATCTGGCTAATAATAATTGGTACATGTCAATAATAAATTTCACCATTATAATAAATATCTACTACAAACTCCTTTAAATACGCCATCAATTTTTTTCCTTTTTCATTTTCCCTCTATTTTTTGTTTTTTGTTTTTTTTTGTTAGTAACCTAAAAGGCATATTTTTTGGGGGTGAGTATCCTAAAAGGCATGTTTTAAATGCGTTGAATACGTATAATTGAAAAAAATATCCACTACCTATATATTTCTTTCATCTAATTGAAAAGAAGTTTAAAAAAAAATAAAAATATAGAATAGAAAATCTAGTTCTCATTTATAAAGGCAATTTCTTTTCTCCATGAACATTTTTGGATAATAATTGTAGGGGCAAAAAGCCCAAGAATACATGTCCACATATATGGTGGGCCTGAGGCCCAGGTCGAGGATAAGGAATCATCCAAAGATGGGAAAGTACAGAAGGGGCCCATGGTAATAGGTGGAGAGAACAATGTTGGTAATAGTAGTCCAGGAAGCTTTGCCGAGAATGAGTTCCTTCTCGGCAACCCAACGCCGAGGTCCGAAGATGTGATTTACCGACAAGCACAACTTTCTAAACCATTCCGTGGAGGAAGATAAGTATTAAAGACAAATAGAGAAGAGTATGGCCATGAAATATCTCCAGGAAAAGCTGCTACATCCGCATTAAATGCCCTACAACTAACACTCTGGCCCGCATTAATGAGGAAGTGATGCCTAAACAGTGGTTTTCAGCCTTACAGCTATTACCTAAGAACTTTGGAAAGGGGTTGATGGAATAAAGATAAACACCAACAAATCTGACCTACACGTGGATGGTGAATATGAAAGGGAAACGTAGTATATAAGGTAAGAGAAAAAGAAAAAAAAAAAGGAAAAGGGAGAGAGAAGACTGTAATAATCTGAAACTACTTCTATAACCATGATCATTCAATATAATAAAGAGCAAAGCTCCTTGGACTGTGCCAAGGACAAATTTTCTTATTCAAACATACTCTTATTTTGTTTGATGGTCTTATAAACCAAGTCTAGCTGTTGTTTCATTCATTGGAGCCCAGTTCTTCAACCCACTTTCTACAAATTTATTGTTTTGGGCTTATTGGGCTTGAATCCAATTGCCTTTTGGGCCAAGGATCCAAATCCAGTCCTTACAATAATAATAATAATAATGAATATAGAAAGTCTCAAATTTTCCATAAACCTATATGGTAGCCTAAAAGTCCTCTATTGACTTACTAATATTCTATTGCTACCACATTGAATTTATCTATTGTTAGTGTATGTTAGTTCTTAGGAAAAAAAATGTATTAAACATACTTGAGATATATTCAAATAGAGAGTGTGCTAATTCTTAGGAAAAAAGTTTATCTGTTAGTTTTTTTGTTTTTGAATTTTGTTGAATTACAATTTTAACCCTATTTTTTATTTTTTAAGAATAAGAATTATCTAATTAGATTAGGGGTATTTTTGGCATTTTTTAAACTATGACTAACTTTTTGAATCCTTTTAATATATAAAGATATATAGATTGGATTCAAGTTACACCGAGTGTAACTCTAAGAGCATTCGCATCAGTCTCAACAAACTTCCCCCAAAAAAAAAATTTAACATTCAATCTTAATTCGCCACATCCAAGACATGTAACTTGCTACTACTAAGAGATTTATTTATTTTATTCTTTCTTCTTTATTTCTTCTCCCCGTTAACTCATTCTTTCCTCTCTTCTCTCTTCTCTATTCTTTTGGACTTGATTAAGGCATCTTTGATCTTGAAGGGTAGTAGTGTTATGATTTTCTGTTAGGATTTGAGCGGGTCTTCGAGGCAAAAACTAACCAGAGAGAATGAGAGAAAGGAATTGAGATGGGATTTTTGTAGTGAGTGTAGTGGTTTCCGAGGTCGGTACGGTGATCTTTGCGGTGAGTGTGATGGTTTTCGACAATGGGAGTGAAGGTTGCTGGGTTTGTGTTTATTTTTTGTGGTGTGGCGGTTTTGGTTTGAGTTTTTGTGGGCAAAGTATCAAATTTAAATTACAGGTAAACAACTTAAATTTCGATCAAATTACAAGTGGAAAAGTTGTAATTTGCCCTTGAAGTTAAGTCCGTTGAAATTCCTAGAGGCTCTTCTTGGTGACAATGTTGGCTTCAATATTAAGAATGTTGCTATGAAGGATCTGAAGCGTGGGTTGCCTCCAACTCCAAGGATGATCCTGCCGAGGCAACCAACTTCGCCTCCCAAATTGTTGGGTTGCTAGGAAAGGGCTAGTGTTTGGGGAAGATGAACCAAAAAAAAAAAAAAACCTATTTGTTTATTATTTGTAGAGAGAGAAAAAAAAAGGATGAAATGAAGTGGATAAATAAATATTGAAGCTAATGCTAATGCATGTCTATTTAGATATAGGTTTGTTAAACTAGAAAAAGTGAAGTTTTTTGGGTTAGTGTAGCTAAACTTTTGTAGATGCTTATTTGAATGCTCAAAGTAATGTTACACCACCCAATAACTTATTATAAAATTCATATTTTGAAAATCTCACCGTTAAATTACATGTTCTGTATATTCTTAACATTTATGCCAATTTTCATGTCAATTGGATATTATTTACCATTTGAAAACTCAACTTTTATGCATTATTTTAAACTACAAAACATGAATCTAAACAATTGATTAATGAATGATTATTAATCTTTGATCACTTTGAAATCTTGTAAGCATGGAGAACATAGGAAGATAATGTAGTCTAACGGTAGATTTGTCAAAATTTGCTTCCAAATAAAAAATATTGAGTAGTGTAACATTACTCAAATAATTCATAATGAATACCTATCATATGGTTCTTTTTCTATATTCTTCTCTTTTTCTACCTACAAGGGTTTTTTTGCATTAAATTGAATAAGTTTTGTGTATTTTTTGTCTCTTTTTAAACCTAATTTGCTTAAGTTTTACCCAATTTATATGATTATAGTTTGAGATCCAATCATTAAATATGCTTAGGTGTGATTTTTTAAAATTATTTGTGTTTTATGACATGGGTTCCAATGGTGATATGTTACTTTCATCCTCTCAATTTTGATATAGAGAGCAATCTTCTTTTTAGCTTATTATTAAGCATGTTTTGATATAAATTTGATGATAAATTGGTCATGACATTTTTTTTTTCCTTATTGCTTTGGCTAAGTATTAGAGTTGTATAGTTTGGCCTATAAAAGAAGGCCCTCTATCAATTTTTTTTTATTTATGATCAATTATTAAATATGGTTTGACATGATTTTTATCTATCATTAAATTTTCTATTAAAGAAAAATGATAAACAAGAACAAGGATACATTAAAAATATAGTGTACAAAAAGGTATTTAACAATCTCCCAAAGATACAAAATTCTCATTAGAGCATAATTGGTACGTTACAAAATAATTAATTTTTTATTTAGGTGTTATCATTTTATATTTGATAATTATTATGTCAATACTATTTATTCCTTTTGTAATTTATAATAATTATTTATTTCATTATTGTTTATCAAATAAAATATATATCCTATAAGTTTATGATAAACCCGTGCAACGCATGAGCTTTTAACTTTTTTTTTTCTAAGAAACAAACATATACACACAAAGGAGAAGGAAATGAGTTCTAACATAAATATACCCCACAACTCCACTTAAACTATAATATAGCATAAGGGTCATAGCACGAGGCAAGAACAGAAGAGTAATTGGGCTTAGGGATGGTTCCTAGGGTGGTGAAACGGTTAGCAATTTCAATAGGAGAAACAGGTTCTTTTATGACAATTTGTTTGGAGGTTTCAGCAGGATGATTATCTTTGGGTCTTCTACTTGCCATTGTGACACTGCAATAATTCACGAGTAAGGAAATCAGGGATAATATTTTGAGATCCTTTAATATATTCAATATCAAAATCAAAAACACTTAAAATAGCTTGCCATCTAGCAAAAATATGTTTTGAAGCTATATTTTCAACATCTTTTTCAATAACATATTTAGCACTTTTGCAATCAATACGCAATAAAAACTTTTGATTTAATAAATCACTTTGAAACTTTGAAATACATAGTACTATAGATAAAATCTCTTTTTTAATAGTACTATAGTTTAATTGTGCATTATTCCAGATTCCTGAGTAAAAGCGAACAATTTGTTCAGAGGACTCAGGGGAAACTTTTTGTTTCAGAATACCACCATAACCAATGTCAGAGGTATCGGTTTCAACAATTTTGAAAGCATCAATGGTGGGAATACCAAGACATGGCAGTGTCTTAACATGAGATTTGATTTGTTTAACAAGAGAAGTATGGACATCAGACCAAGGTGGAGGATTGCTCTTTAACCTATCAAAAAGAGGTTTACATTGTTTCCTCATATCCTTGTAGAAATCAGCAACATAATTCAATGACCCAAGAAATCTTTGGAGCTGGGTTTTATCAGTGATAATATCAGGAAATTTATCAGCAAATTGAATGGCTCTATCAATAGGACGAATTTGTCCTTTAGAGATGTCATAGCTGAGGAAACGAACTTTTGTTTGGAACAATTTAATTTTCTTAGCAGAGACAACAAGACCATTTCTTTTAATAGTATCTAGAAACGAATACAAATGTTTCCAGTGTTCATCAATAGAGTTGGACTATACAAGAACATCATCAATATAAACAATGGTGAAGTGACTGAAGTAGTTGAAAATATCATTCATAATGTTTTGGAACTCACTAGGGGCATTTTCAAGACCAAAGGGCATCACATTCCACTCGTAATGGCCAAAAGGAGTGGTAAAAGCAGTTTTGTACCTATCATTCTCACTGATTTGGATTTGCCAGAACCCAGATTTCATATCAAACTTAGAAAACACCACAGCCTCACTTAACCTATGGACCGGATCATTCTTATTAGGAATAGGATACCTAATCCACTCTAAAACCTTGTTCAAAGGTTTATAGTTAATAACCAAACGAGGGATTCCTCTCTCAATTTCAACATTTTTTTGAACATAGAAAGCAGAACAAGACCAAGGAGACCTGCTATTTCCAATCAGTTTTTTCTCCAACAAATCATGAATTTCTTTTTTACAAAATTCAACAGTTTCAGCATTCATTTGAATTGGTCGAGCCTTAGTAGGGATGTTTTTCTCATCAAAATCTTTAATATAAGGCAAATCAACAATATGTTTCTTCTTGTGCCAAAAGGCATCAGGAACATTAGAGCAAACATCATCAACCAACATTTTTTGAAAATTATCTATTTTAGATTGTAAAAATTTATCAGAGAGTTGTTTAGGAATTCTGAATTTAACTTAAGAGACAACCCCTCTTAAATAGGCAATACTCTGAACAGTAAAAGTAACATGAACAGTAAAATTTTTGACGAAAGCATGCCGAAGGGAGACTCGGAATGCTTGAAAGCAGTCTTGGGAACATGAGGAATCTTCTTTTCAGAACATTATTGTAGCATGGGAAACAACAGTAGCATTTTCAACAATAGCATTTTGGCCATTGTGCAGGCCAGACAAATAGCATTCAATTTTCCCCAAGATTAGGAGTGTTATCCTCATCATGACCGAACAGTTCCTGGTCATAAGGGAAATAAGGGTTGTGGGTAACAGATTCCTCAGAAGAGGCTTTGGAATTTCCTTGATTAGCAGCAGCTTCTTCCGCCCACTTGAGCAAAGCAAAAAGAGCCTCAGGATTTTTTCTCAAGTCATCAATGGGAGAGCTCTTATTTTTGGCCAAAGGCTTAGCATTCTTGCTAGAAGAAGAGGAGGGAGCATTAGCATTAGCAGGGACAGGAGATTGACCATGTGAACAATCCTTAGCAATGGGGAGAGCAGCAGTAGATGAAGTTTTTCTGGAAATTGTAGCAATAATATTCTCTGGTGAAACATAAATCTTTACCAAGCAGTGATGTAATCATAGTAGGAATAGGGGATGGGAGAAGAGGATATTGTTCTGGTAAAACTAGGGGAAGGACCCCATTTTTCTTCAGTTATAACATTGATAAATGTAAACATTATGGTAAATAATTTTGGAAGTATCAATTTTGTCAGATATAGTGTTAATAATGATAGATTTTTCATGGCGCAAGAGATTAGAATAATATTGTAAATTCTTATCTTTATGCTTAGGGATCCAGTGAAATCTTGGACGGAAATAACTTTTAGCAAGTTTGAGAGGATCAAAAATTGAGACTCTGTTGGGTTCAATATAAAACATGTTTTGGAAATATTGTTTCTTGATGTATTAAGGGATATTGGAGTTTCTGGGGAAAACAATCTTAATAGTTTGGTTCACATGGTCAATCCCCTCTCCAGACATTGGTATGTAAAATGGTGGGGTAAATTCCCTCATACTCAGAATATTATTGCTACAATTTCCAGAGAATCTTTATTTACTGCTGCTCTCCCCATTGCTAAGGATTGTTCACATGGTCAATCCCCTGTCCCTGCTGATGCTGATACTCCCTCCTCTTCTTCCAGCAAGAATGCTAAGCCTCTGGCCAAAAATAAGAGCTCTCCCATTGATGACTTGAGAAAAAATCCCGAGGCTCTTTTTGCTTTGCTCAAGTGGGCGGAAGAAGCTGTTGCTAATCAAGGAAATTCCAAAGCCTCTTTCCAGGTTTTTGTTTATAATCTTTACTGAAATGACCAGGTTTTCCACAGTTGAAACATTTACTTTTACCTGACTTTTGGTTAACATATCTTTTAGAAACATTTTTCATTTTAGCATAAAAATCATTGAAATTAGTTTTGTATTTTTTATGTTTTTTATGGCTTTTATCATGTTTTTTACCCTTTTGCCTGGAAGGAGTAATAGGGGCAAACCATATTGTTCACAAAAATTACCCATTTCATACTTAACTTTTCTTTTATTCTTTAATTGGTGTTTTAACAATTTTTCATCATTGTACATATTAATTCCAAGTTTTTTAATAGTGCTTAAAATATCACCATAAGTTAAATTATCATAATCAATGGAATCATTTTTACCAATTAATTCTTGTTTTACCTTATAAGCAAAGATAGGAGGCAGACCGTCAATAAACTTTTCTTTTCAATAAGGCTTGTAACAATCTTTCTGATGCATTACTCTGGAAAGAAAAACATCTTGATACCATTTGTAATCAGACATAGTAGGACATCTCAAATTATTTCGCGGATCAGAAATTCGAGATGAAATATTAGATGGAGTACCAACAAAATGTTTGATAATGGTATAAATCAAGGTATTGACACCATCAGGAATACCTCGACCAATACGTTCATCAAAAATAGGCAAACCTTCATCATTCTTTTTAACAGCATGTTTAATAGAATCTCTGGAATCTTCTGTGAAATATGAATCCCACCATCCACGAAGAGTACCAGAAAAACCAGTAACAAGTAAATCAACAATTTCAAGTTGGTTAAAATCATGATTATTTTGGTAAGCAATACCAACCATAGACATATGTCCCATTTTATTGATAATTTCTTGTTCAGAAAAACCATCAATATTCTATTCATAAATTTTATCAGTAGAAACAGAAAACTGGGATTGAAAAGGTCTTTCTTCAAACTGCATATCAGGAGGAGTAGGTTTTGAATACCAATTTTTTGTAAGAAACATGGGTTTGGAATTTCCAACAAATCTTTTAATTTCTAGGAAATCATTATCAAAAACTTTTTTAGCAAAAAGAGAAGAAACAATGTCAGAATCTATGTTTTCATCAGAAACAATTTCTTTTTCATTTCTTGAAATAGTGCAAGCAGCATGAGTACTTGTAGAAGTACCCTCAGTTTTAACTTTTAAATCAGCAAGCATTTTTTCAATAATTTCAAGAGTTTTAGATTGGGAGGTTTTGAACTTAAATTTGTTATCGTGACTGAGTAAGTTAATCAAAGGTTTCTCAGTTTTGACAGAAACAGTTTTTTCAATAATTTTTTCTTCAATACGGTCAAGCTGTTGACTAATAACATGCAAAGATTCATTAGTAAAATTGTTTTGTTCAATAAGACTAACAATAGGAGTTTGATCATCAGCAATTTTCAAAGGAGATGCTTTAACATTAGTTTTGCCAGTAGTTATCAAAATAGTCTCAAGAGGTGGATAACTAGACCTAACAATGGTTTTGTCACCTTTAACAAAATTTGATTTCTTTATCACATTCAAATGATTTTTTGAAATTTCATCTTTTGAAACATAATAATTTTCAAGAAAATCAAAGAACAAAATATGTCTTTTCAATAGATTCATTTTTTCTAATCATTTTCTTTTAACACGGTTTTTCTCAGACTGAGCAAAATTGTTTTGAAAATATTTTCTTTTACTTCTGTTTTTAACAAGCATGAATTCATAATATAGGGGAACCAAATCAACTTCAAAATTTTCATTCAAAACAGTTAAAACTCTTAATTGGTTTTGGTAAACAGGATTTTCAATAGGAGGAAAATCAGAGTCAGATGGACAAACAGATTTAGTATCATCTTCTTCTTCTTCATTGGCAATTTTGCTATATGAAGAGGACGGTTCAGGTTTAGTTGAATAGTAAATAGAGTTAATTTGAGATTTATCACTTGAAACACTTTTTAGCTTCAAATCAGTGAGTTTTTCAAGATTCTTTTACAAAAATTCATTGAGATCTTTGTTTCTTTTTGAAATACTTTCAGATCCAGCAAAGGAATGTCTTCCCTCGTTGATCCTCAAGGGTTGAATGTTTTGAAAACTTATTTTAACAATACCATCAAGATATTGTTGAATATTTGTGAGATCTAGCTTATCAAAAACAGGTTTAGCAACAAGGGATTCTTGTTCCAACAACCATTCAGTGGGAAGCTTGACATCTTGCCATTGAATCATTTTTGGAACTTGAACTTTAGCATCAGGAGTTGAACATTGAATTAACATAGTTTTACCAGAAGGTTCTCTATTATTTATAGCACCAGGATTTGACTGAGTACCCAACAATCTGTAATAAATGCGGCAAATCAAAGCAAAAGGTTTGCTACCTTCGTCCATGATATAACCAGATGAAGCAATATTCAAAGTCAAAGCTTTAACAAAATTAGGATTATCCAAAGCAAGAGTAAGATCAGGATAACAGTTGAAATAAACAGGACCATCATACAAAGAAGCAGTAATCATACCAAGAATGCTATCTTTGAAGTGCTTAAACCTAGCATCTCTTAAACACATGAGAATAGAAGCATTAATATCCTTTTGGGTGAGTGGTTTAATAGCAACTTGAACCACACCAATATGCAAATAACTGAGTTTTTTAGCAATGAAATCATTAATATTTCTTTTAGAAAACAAGCAATATTTTTCATGAGTTTTTGAAAAAGAAAATATTTGTTCAACAGTTCTCACTTTGTAAATGGGATGAAAAGTGGTTTCAGTCCAACTAGTTTTGTAAATAGTTTTAGTATCAACTTTGGGAATGTTCCATTTTCGGAAATCAGGGAGCTCATGATCTTCAACAGTGTGATCTTCTTCATTTACAATATCAGGAGGCCAACCAGTCCTGGAGCTGACAGAGAAGTTGGTTCTCCACAACTTATCCATACTATCCTAGGTTTAACACTCAATTATCATGTTTTTCTCACAACCGTTGCATTTCGTAACACATACCCTAAGCAACCCTATACCACACACATGCCTTACACGCCCTCTCTTGGCTCAAATGGGCCTTACAATCAGGTTCTAGGAATTCACTTTACGTCTAGGGTGGCGCCAACGACTATAAGAAGGGGACACAACAACGGAGCACCAAAGGTTTGGGTAGACACAAACAAGTTACAATGACACAACAACACTATATATATATATATATATATGAGTGGTAAAGGAGCACACAAGGGGGCACGATATAGAGTTTTTATTTATTTATAAATAAATTGTGTTATTTTTATTTCGTTGCATTTTGCGTTCATTACATAAATAAACATTACAAATATTTACAGACAACTGATTCAAAATATAGTGCTTGCCAAATGTGATGTTAAATAGAAGATGGGTTCCAGTTGAGTTTAGACTTTGGAGGGGAATAGGTTGGGCATCATAGGCCCTCAAGCCCAAAGACTAGAAAAGCATGAAAGAGAACCCTGGGCCGGGCACAAGGAGGACACGTGAAGAAAGACAATGGCCAAGCAGCGGGCACTAAAGGAAGAGAAATGTCTAAGAAACTAGTAAGGCATTTTCTACCAAGGGCTCGGGGGCGTGGTCTCTCACAAGCCCCAAGCTCAAAAATGATTTCCTTAAAAATAAATAAACAAAGTATAGGAGGCCCAAGCCCTTCTCTCCCTTCCCATCCCTGAATACAGCCAAAGTCCCGTTGAAGGACATAAGCAGAACACCCAAATTTTCCTACGCATTTCTTCTTATAGATGTCTAAAGAGGCCCATAAAACTTTACGAATCCCAATCAGCCTGCTCCACTCCTAATCTCACTAAAATCATCTTTATTAGATTTCAAAAACTTTGCCTTTGATTAATTATAGTAAAACAAGCATAACCTACCAGAGTTTCCCTTTTGAACTTACTACACATATTCCTTTAAAATTTCACCTCTTTTTTTTTTTTTTTAATACTTTATCCATACACTTTTCTCATGCTTTAGTTTCAAAAATGAAGATTAACTTTGTTTTTCACGTCCTTATTAAGGCCTTGAGACTTGATAGTCCTACCTACTAAGGCATTACAAATGCCATGACAATCCATCTTAGGATTCTTGTGGTGATGTGTGGGGCTTAAAAAGACTTACCTCCTTAATCATTTGGACATCCTGGAATAGAGTGACAAATACTTTCGAGGAATTCTCACCATGGATTGGTATGTCAAAAGAGTTATTATATGTGGATTGATTCTGTATAGGGTTTCAAATGGGTGGGTTTGGACTGGGCATAATTGGATTGGGTATATAAAACTCATTTACCCATTAAAACCACTTTAACTAATTGCTTCTAACCCAAACCCAACCCAACCTAATTATTATGGGTAAACCCCAACCCACCCAATTACCCAATTATCAAAATTACCAAAATGCCCTTAAAGTGTAAATGACCAAAGTACTCTAAAATCTTAAAAAATGACCAAAATACCTTAAATCTGAAAATTACCAAAATAACCCCGAAACATACAAAATGACCAAAATATCACCTCGAAACCCGAAAAATGACCAAAATACCCCCCAAACCCCAAAAAATGAACAAAATACTCCTGAAACTCAAAAAATGACCAAAATATCCCTAAAACCCAGAAAATTACCAAAATACCCCTTGAAACCTAAAAAATGACCAAAATAATCTTGAAACCTAAAAAATGACCAAAATACCCCCAAAACCCCCAAAAAAAGACCAAAATACCGCCGAAACTAAAAATTAACAAAATACCTCTAAAACCCAAAAAAGGACCAAAATACTTCTGAAACCTAAAAATGACCAAAATACTCCAAAAACCCATAAAATGACCAAAATACCCACAAAACCTAAAAAATGACCAAAATACCTCTGAAACCTAAAAAATGACCAAAATAACCTTGAAGCCTAAAAATTGACCAAAATAACCCCGAAACCTAAAAATGACCAAAATAACCCCAAAACCTTAAAAATTGCCAAAATAACCTCGAAACCTATACATTGACCAAAATAACCTAGAAACCTAAAAATGACCAAAATACCCCATAAACTTAAAAGATGATCGAAATACTCTCGAAACCTAAAAATTAACTGAAATACCCCTGAAACCTAAAAAATGACCAAAATACCCCTGAAACCTAAATATGACCAAAATAAACCCTAAACCTTAAAATGACCAAAATATCCTTGAAACCCAAAAAATGACCAAAATACCCCGAAACCTATAAAATGAAAAAAATGCCCCTTAAACCTGTAAGTCGATAAAAATACACTCTAAACCTAAAAAATTACAAAAATCCCCCCTAAAACTAAAAAATGACCAAAATACCCCCTAAACTTAAAAAATGACTAATATACCCTGGAAACGTAAAGAATGATTGAAATATCCCCAAAACCTAGAAAATTATCGAAATAGCCCAAAAATCTAAAAGTTAACGAAACACCCCTAAAGCCTAAAAAATTAGTGACAATCCCTCGAAACCTACAAAATGACTAAAATACTCTTAGAACCTTTAATTTACCGAAAATATCCTCGAAACATCCAAAATACCCCAAACCCCTATTTTGGTAATCTTAGAGGGTTCGGGTGTAATTTGTTCATCTTATAGGATTAGTGGTATGTTTGTCATTTTAGATATTTTGAGGGGTATTTTGGTCATTTTATGGGATTAGAGGTATTTTTGTCATTTCAGAGGTTTCAGGGTATTTTTGGTAATTTTAGAGGTTTCAGGTTGTTTGTGGCCATTTTAAAGGTTATGGATTTATTTGGGTCATTTTAAAGGTTTAGGGGTATTTTTGTCACTTTATAGGTTTGAGAGTATTTTGGTCATTTTTAGGTTTATGGGGTATTTTAGTCATTTTATAGTCTTAGGGGGTATTTTGGTCATTTTTAGGTTTCAGGGTTATTTTTGTCAATTTTTAGGCTTCGGGGTTATTTTGGTCATTTTTAGGTTCTTGGGGGTATTTTGGTCATTTTCAGGTTTCTAGGTTATTTTAGTCAATTTTTAGGATTCAGAGTTATTTTGGCCATTTTTTTAAGTTTCATGGGTATTTTGGTCATTTTTTAGGTTTTGGAGGTATTTTGGTCAATTTTTAGGATTTTGGGTTATTTTGGCTATTTTTTAGGTTTCAAATGTATTTTGGTAATTTTTAGGTTTCAGATATATTTTGGTCATTTTTTAAGTTTTGTGGGTATTTTGGTCATTTTTTAGATTTCAGGGATATTTTGGTATTTTTAAGGTTTCGAGGGTATTTTGGTCATTTTTTTATGTTTCAGGGGTATTTTGGTCATTTTATGGGTTTTGGGAGTATTTTGGTAATTTTCAGGTTTTAGAGGTATTTTGATCATTTTTAGGTTTCGGGAGGTATTTTGGTCATGTTTAGGTTTTTAGGTTATTTTGATCAATTTTTAGGTTTTAGGGTTATTTTGGCCATTTTTTAGATTTCGGGGGTATTTTGGTCATTTTTAGGTTTCAGGGTTATTTTGGCCATGTTTTAGGTTTCGGCGGTATTTTGGTAATTTTTAGGTTTAAGGAGTATTTTGGTCATTTTTTATGTTTCGGGAATATTTTGGTTTTTTTTTTTCTATTTTAGGGGTATTTTGGTCATTTTTTTGTGTTTTGGAGGGTATTTTGGTCATTTTTTGGGTTTCAGAGGTATTTTGGTAATTTTTTGGGTTTCGAGGGGTATTTTGGTAATTTTTAGGTTTTTAGGGGTATTTTGGTCATTTTTTTTGTTTCAGGGGTATTTCTGTCATTTTTTAGGTTTCGAATGTATTTTGCTAATTTTTAGGCTTTAGGAGTATTTTGGTCATTGTTTGGCTTTCGGGGGGGTATTTTGGTCATTTTTTGTGTTTCGATAGTATTTTGGTCATTTTGTAGGTTTTGGGTTATTTTGGTAATTTTTAGGTTTTGGGAGTATTTTAGTCATTTTTTAGGTTTAAGGGGTATTTTGGTCCTTTTTAAGATTTTAGGGGGCATTTTGGTCATTTTTTTAGGTTGAGAGGGTATTTTGGTAATTTTAGTAGTTTTAGGGTATTTTAAAGTTGAGTGATTTGTAGAAATGATACTTTGATCATAATTTGGTCTAATTGGGTACCCAATTAAAACCCAATAAACATTAATATTAATTGGGTGAGTTTAAGTCTCATTTAAGTGGGTGGATTTGGGTGGACAAATGGGTTTGGGTTGATTTTGCCACCCTTAATTCTGTATCAACTCTATGCTAACTTATCTTTTCCTTGATTAGACACATTAGCCTTCTTTCAATTTCCTTCTTTATGATGGTTTACTTATGATGGTTTCCCATTCTTCATTAGGTCTTCTTTTCAAAATGTATTTGGGTATGGGCCAAATCAAGTTATTTAGAGGGTTATCTGGGTTCACAAGATCTAGATGGGGTAAGTTTTTTATTTTTTAGATAGAGATGGGTGTAGCGATGTGCAGAAAACCCGCCAACCAGCTTGGTGGGTTCGGTTGGGTTACAATTTTTTTTTTTTTTTAATATAGCGGGTCAGGTTGGGTTTGGGTCATAAAATTACAAACCCGCAAAACCCAACCCGACCCACCCATATTTTAATATATGTTTAAAATATATTATATATTTAATAATTTAAAAAAAAAAAAAAAACCAGCTGTCCAACACTTCCTCGGTTCCTACTATCATATATAATATAAAATCCTATTAGTTCTTTTAATATATATTTAAATATATTATATAATTAATAAAAAATTTTAAAAACTAGTTGTCCAGCACTTCCTCGGTTTCCTCCTATCATATATAAAATCCTATTAGTTCACAATCACACAAACCTAATGTGCTGCCTCCCTCTCCCCCTTCCCTCTCAATTTCTCACACTTCACTCCCTTTTGAACTCTAACACTCTCTCCCTCTGCTGAGCCACTGCCATCCATCAGCTATCATCACCGCGGTGGTTCTATCTTTTTGGTGGTAGCTCTCTCTTCCGGTGTTAGGTAAAGTTTATCAATGTTTTCTCTCTCTCACTCACTCTATATGTTTATCTCTCTTGCCGTGGTGGATCAATGTTTAGCTTTTGCTTAGTTGATTTCTTAGTTTTCTTTCGGTTGATTTTTAAATGTTTTTGCTTTGTCTCAACCTACAGGTGTATTTCTTACTCTACAATATTTTCTCTTGCCGACTTGCTGTGTCCTTTTCTCTCTATCTTGCTTTGCAGGTATGTCTTTGTCTGACCCTCTCCCTATTGTTTTTACTATTGTTGTTTAATCATTAGTGTTGTTTGCCTTTAAAGAGTTACATTAATACTAATTTTTGGGTTTTTTTAATATATTTAATTTATAGATGGCATCTGAAACTCAATGCGGCACAAATGAGGTTCTTGTGGCACCCACTCCCACAAATGAGGCTCCTCAAATGGCGGCAACAAATACTTGTGCTGCTACCTCAAATCTTCGTATAAAAAAACCTAACCAAACATCATATCTATGGGGTCACTTCATCTTATTAGAAGGTGAGAGAGCTGAATGTAAGTATTGTGGCAAAACCTTTGCTGTTGGGTCAAAAACTTATGGCACTACTAACTTAAGAACTCATTTGGAAGTTCAGTGTAAAAAATATCCTATAAGGGTCTTGAGTCAAGTAATTTTTCAACAAAGTAATTTTTTTAATTGTTATATAAGCCTTTTGGGTTTTGAAATTCCACTGTATAATTTATTGTCTTTTTTTTTTTTTTTTTTTTATTATTATGATTTGTCTCAAAGTTTGCATCTCAAAGCACCATAACAGTGGAAGAGGAAGATTGGTTGGAAATTGGAATGCTAGATAGCTTGGATATTTTGGTTCTTAATGGGACTAGTATAGAACGCTTTTGAAATCCACTCATAGAACTAGATTTGTATATTTTGTTTATAAACTCAGTTTGATATATTTTATTCATTACTGAGTTAGGAACTTAGGTTACTAGTTTTGTATATTTTGTTTACCCACTCAGTTACATATATTTTGTTTATAACTAAGTTAAGAACTTAGGATACTAGTTCAATAGTTCATATATATTTTGTTTATCAACTCAATTAGATATATTTGTTTATAATTAAGTTAGGAACTCATGTATATTTTGCTTATAAGGGAATTAGGATACTAGTTCATTTATATTTTGTTTATCAACTTAGTTGGATACTTAGACATATTTTGTTTACAACTGAGTTGGAATATTAGTTTATATATTAATGTATATTTTGTTTATCAACTCACGTGGCAGGTGTGATATATTTTTTTCTACTCAATTTAATAATAATAGTAATAAAAAAATTGTCCAACCCATGGGTTCAACCCGACCTAACCCAACCCATGTGGGTTGGGTTGGGTTAGGTTGGGTTGGACTTATGTAATGGGTTGAGTTGAGTTGAATTTTTTTTAATCCACCATGGTGAGTTGGGTCAAAAAATCCTCTCAACTTGACCTAACCCGACCTATACCCACCCTTAAATGGGTGGGTGCTCAAAATTTGTAAGCGGGTTATTTAAAAATTTTGAACTCTCTGGGATAGGTAGTTCATTTAATGGGTGGGTTGGTGGGGACAAGTTTGGAGTTGGGCTATTTGTGTTAAACCCAACTTCTTTAGGATGTTTAGGACAAAAGACCATCCCATTGTTTCTTTTTTTATTTCTTCATTGAGCTCGCATACACTTGACCTATAATTGTATTATCTTGTATTGGTTTGCCTAAGACAAAGATACCCTATGTCAATGTTGAAATTAAGTAAAAATGATTCATGCAAAAATGTGTACCATATAATTCTCCACCAAAAATTGATGTAAATGTATACTTGTATAGTTTAGAAATGCAATCAACAAAATTAAATTATTTGGAATCAAAATGAAAATTAGCCATAACTTAAAAGATACAAGTCTAGTAACTAGTTACTCAAAGATACAAGTCTAGTTAACTAGTTACTCTTGAACTTTCATGGAGTGTCAATTAAAATTGTAAAAAGTACATGACAATCCTCCTCCATTTAAAATCAAAATCTAAAATCAAAATTCATATTAACCACAAAAATTCATATTAATGTCCATCCACTTCCAATCCTTTTTCAAATCACCCTTATCTTTTTGACTTTATACATGCACTTTTATCTTGATTAACTACACAAAGGAAGATGAACTTGGTTTACATGCCCTTATTAAGGCTCTAACTTTTTGACTTTATACATGCACTTTTTGACTTTTATCCGCTTATCTTTTTGACTTTATACATGCACTTTTTGACTTTATTTGGAGTAATGAACGCCGGTGAATTCTGACGGAGTATTTGGTTTTTTCTCTTTGTAATTCTATCTGGGGTTTGTTCTATTTGATCGTTGATGGTGGTTGGTGGCTGGGTGTGGGTGATTTTGGGTTTGTGTTAGGTCTGTGAGAGGGTTCCAGAGAGGAGAGAGAGAAGGAAATAACAAAAAATGTAAAAAGAATGAATATTTTATTGAACAAATGTGTAGAATAGATAAACTGATGTGGGTGTTTTGTAAAAGTGGATGTGTAAAATAGAAAAAGTAAGTTTTTCTTGCAAAATAGACAGAAAATTTGCATGAACTAATGCTGTTGCTCTAAGGGCCTTAATTATTGAAGCTTTACAAACACCTTAATAGTTCCATCCTTGGATTCTCATGGCGATTGATGGGGTTTAAAGTCGCTTATGGCCTATTTGGAAGTTTAAAAAAGGAGGGGGAGTAGAATAAAGGGAGGGAGAGTAATTTAATTAACTTATTTGGAAGTTTTTTAAGAAATGAGAGGGAGGGATTTGGAGGGATTTCAACTACCTCTAACCCCTCATTTTTAATTCCCCCAAATTGGAGAGATTTGGAGGGAGAGTAGAGTACATAAATTATTGTCCAAATAAATTACCTAATTTACCCTTATTATATTAATAAAATTACAATGTTTTGTAACATTAAAAAAAAAAAAATCTGTAACCCACAAATTTCTCTCAAGCTCTCTCAGCTCTGTTTAGAATTTTGTTGATTTGTTTTTGCTTGTTTTAGCTAAAATAACTAGAAATCGCTGCGCAACTTGAAATTGGAAGAAAGTTGAGTTTTTTTTTTTTTTTCCAGTATTTTCTCAGTAACCAATCAATGCGTTAGTATTATCTTTTTCCGAATTTGTTTGTTGTCTTTTGTCTTTTCCTTCAACATTGTCTGCTTGTTGTGTACGGAGAAGACAAAAGTGATTTGAGTTTGATTGTGTGATTTCACCGCTCTTTCCCATTGTTTCGGTAGTGAGAAAACCAAGGAATTTGAATTGATGGAAGTTATTGTTTTGGTTTAATGTGAAGTGGTATCTGTTTTCTGCAACAACTAAATTCAATATTTTGGTGATTTTTTCAATAAACAAACAAACTAAACATTTTTTTCTTATTTTAATTATTATCAATTAAGGATGGTTTTTTTAGTAAAATAAAAAGGCAGAAAAAATATTTAATCATAGACTAATGTTGATTATTTAATTCACATTAGAAAAAAAAAATTATCAAAAATAAGATTGTCATATGCACTATTAAGTCTACCACTTTGGTAAAGAATAATCCTGATTCTAGGAATCTTTATAATATTGTGATATGCACATAAGTTTTAAGAAGACAAACCCTCTTCATACAGACATAGGCATGCCCATAAATACTTTAAGTGATGCTCATAAACATTTAATTGAGATTCTTGTTGCAGTGAAATCCATTGGCTCTTGAGGTGACTATACTTGGTACCAAAGTAGTCAATTTAAGGAAATAATTTACCTTAGACATGTAGTCTACCATAGTCAAGGTTCTACTCTAACACTTAGCGATTTAAAGAAAAGTACATGGTTTAAGGAGCCAGACATAGCTTAAGCTCTATTTAATACTTAGATAGTGTCATAATGTGTTAATTTTTCTAAAGAAGATGGTTCGAAGGCCCTGGCATAGCTTAGGGTTTGTTTAACACTTAGAAAAATAATTGAAAGATATCAATTTTTCCAAGGTATGTGGTCCGAGGAGCCAAACATGACCAAGGTTCTATTTGATACTTAGACAGTTGTCATAATGTGTTAATTTTTCCAAAACAGATGGTCCGAGGAACCAGGCATAGCTCAGGGTCTGTTTAACACTTAGAAAAATAATTGAAAGATATTAATTTTCCCAAAGTATGTGGTCCGAGGAGCCAGGCATGACCAAGGTTCTGATTGATACTTAAACAGTTGTCATAATGTGTTAATTTTTCCAAAGCAGATGGTCTGAGGAACCAGGCATAACTCAGGGTCTGTTTAACACTTAGAAAAATAATTGAAAGATATCAATTTTCCCAAGGTATGTGGTACGAAGAGCCAAACATGACCAAGGTTCTGTTTAATACTTAGACAGTTGTCATAATGTGTTAATTTTTTCAAAGTAGATGGTCCGAAGAACCAAGCATAGCTCAGGGCCTGTTTAACACTTAGAAAAATAATTGAAATATATCAATTTTCCCAAGTTATGTGGTTCGAGGAGCCAGACATGACCAAGGTTCTGTTTGATACTTAGACAGTTGTCATAATGCGTTAATTTTTCCAAAGCAGATGGTTCGAGGAACCAGGCATAGCTCAGGGTCTGTTTAACACTTAAAAAATAATTGAAAGATATCAATTTTCCCAAGGTATGTGGTCCGAGGAGCCAAACATGACCAAAGTTCTGTTTGATACTTAGACAGTTGATGAAAAACGTATGACAAATAATGTAACAAACCCAAAATGAGTTAAGGAAGCTTTTATTAATAGTAATACCTCCTAAGGTTATTTACATTCCAGGGACGTGGCATAGCCCTTTCTTTTTGGTCTTCCAGATAGCACGCACCTATTCCGACCACCAATGTGATACGATATGACCCTTCCCAGTTAGGTGCCAATTTTCCCCATGCTGGATTCTTCGCAGCTCCCAAAACCTTTCTTAAGACCAAATCTCCAATTGTCAGTGGTCTTAGTTTCACGTTGGCATCATATCCTTACTTGAGTTTGTGTTGATAGTAGGCTAATTGGACTATGGCACTTTCCCTTCACTCCTTAATTAAGTCTAAGCTCCTCTCTAACAGTTCATCGTTACTGCTTGGAGTGAAGGAACTTGTTCTCAGCTTAGGGAATCTTATCTCCAGAGGGATGACATTCTCGGCTCCATAAGTCATGGAAAAGGTCGTTTCTCCTGTGGACCTACGAGGTGTGGTCTGGTAAGTCCATAAGACATGGGACAGCACTTCTATCCATTTCCCTTTAGCATCATCTAGCCTCTTCTTAAGCCCACTTACTATAACCTTATTGACAGTTTCAGCTTGTTCATTCCCCTATGGATATGCGGGGGTGGAATATCTATTTGTTATGCGTAGGTTGCAGCAATATCTCCTAAAGACCTTGCTATCAAATTGCAAACCATTGTCCGAGATGAAGGTGCAAGGGACTCCAAACCTAGTAACAATGTTTTTCCAAACAAACCGTTTGGCATCCACGTCCCTGATGTTCACCAATGGTTTAGCTTCAACCCACTTGGTGAAGTAGTCTGTGCCGATCAACAAATACCTCATGTTCCCTACTACCTTAAGAAAAGGGCCGACAATATCCAAGCCGCACTAAGCGAAAGGCCAAGAACTGGAAAGAGGATTAAGGACTCCTCCAGGTTGGTGAATGTTTGGAGCAAACCTCTAGCATTGATCACACTTCTTTGCGTAATCTTGTGCTTCTTTTTGCATCTTCAGCCATCAGTAGCTTTGTGTAAGGGCCCTGTGTGATAAAGATCTTCCCCCAGTGTGACTTCCGCAAATTCTTTCTTGCAATTCTTCCAAAACTAGTTCAACCGCTTCAGGGTATACACATAGCAGATACGGTCCCGAAAAAGATCTCTTATACAACTTCTGGTCCTCAGACAGCTAGAACCGAGGAGCTTTTCTTTGTACCTTATCAGCCTCGAACTTATCCTCTGGTAAAACATCATCCTTGAGGAACAATACAATAGAGTCCATCCAGCTGGGACCCGCCTTTATTTGATGAATATGAACTACAGCTCTTCCCAACTTGGTAGGTTTACATAAGTCCTCTACAAGGATTACCCGAGGTAAGCTTTGTGTCGAGGAGGTTGCTAACGTGGCAAGAGAGCCCGCATATGTATTTTTACTTTTAGGGACTTACGATAAATTAGAAGATTCAAACTTAGACTGTAAATGTTTAACCTGGTTTAAGTATTCTTGCATTCTGGGATCTCTAGCTTCCAACTCTTCTTGGACTTGGCCAACAACCAGCCTCGAATCAGAGAACAATTCTACTGCCTTTCCCCCCATTTTTTGCACCATAATCATCCCTTCTAGCAAAGCTTCATATTTGGCTTCATTGTTTGTAGCCGAGAAGTCTAACCTTAAGGATTTCTCAATTGTAATCCTTTTTGGAGATATCAAGACTAGCCCTACTCCAGATCCCCTATGGTTCGCTGCACCATCAACGTAAACTTTTCAGGATACTACTTCTTGTACGGAGATCATTCCAACTGATTTTTCATCCATGTTTTGCTCTTCTATTTTCTCTTCTTGCGGGGATTCAGCAAATTCAGCAACCAGGTCGACAATAACCTGACCCTTGACAGAGGTGCGTGGCATATACTTGATGTTAAAAGCCCCTAAAATCGTGCCCCACTTTGCAATTCTTCCTGTGTAATCCGCACTCTGTAGTAGAGATTTAAAGGGGAGTTGGGTTAGGACGACAACTGTGTGTGACTGAAAATAATGGGGAAGCTTACTATAGCATGCATCACTGCCAAAATGGCTCTTTCTAGTGGTAAGTAACGAATCTCGACCTCATGTAAGGACTTACTCACATAGTAAACTGGCATTTATACACCATCATCAACACGTATTAGCACCAAACTTACCGTGTGGGATGCCACTGCGATGTAGGCAAACAAAACCTCGTCCACCTCGGGTCTGGACATTATAGGTGGCCAAGACAGATATTCTTTCAATTGCTAGAAAGTTAGGACACACTCCTCGGTCCATTCAAACCCCTTCCACTTATTAAAAAAATTGAAAGAAAGGTCTACACCTGTCTGCTGGCCGAGAGATGAATCGATTTAGAGCAGCTGTCATCCCTGTAAGCTTCTGAACCTCTTTGGGATTCCGAGGTGGTTGTAAATTATTGATTGCCTTAATCTGGTCAAGATTGACTTGAATTCCACGATAAGTAACCATGTAGCCCAAGAACTTCCCTGATCCGACGCCAAAAGAACACTTGGAAGCATTAAGCCGTAGCTTGTGCTTCCTCAAGATATCAAAAGTATTTCCGAGGTCATTAACGTGGTCGAACTCTACCTTTCTCTTTACCACCATATCATCGATATAGATTTTCATGTTTTTTTCTAATTGAGGCTCAAACATTCTGGTCATCATTCTCTGATAAGTAGCCCCTACATTCTTCAAATCGAAGGGCATCACCTTATAATGGTAATTCCCTATGGGGTGACAAAAGCCATCTTCTCTTGGTCATCCAAAGTTAAAGGTATCTGATGGTACCCTTGAAAGGCGTCCAAAAAGCTCATCCGGGAATGACCTACAGTTGTGCCCACTAGTTGGTCAATTCGAGGCATAGGGAAAAGGTCCTTTGGGCAAGCTTTGTTCAAGTTTGTAAAATCTACATATACACACCACTTCCCAGTCTTCTTTTTTACCACTACCGTGTTAGCCAACCATTTAAGGCAAAATACCTCTTTAATAGCCCCAGCTCGCTTGAGTTTCATCACCTCGTCTTTGACAGCATCAGAATGTTCCTTGGATGAACGCCAAGGTGGTTGCCTCTTGGGTGTGACCGATGGATTGACATTCAAGTGATTACAAATGAACCTCAAATCCACCCTTGAGCTTTGTAGGCATTCCAGGCGAACACATCAACATTCTTCTTAAGAAATTCGACCAATTCCCCTTTCTCTTGAAGTGGTAGCTGAGCTCCGACTTGGAAGAACCTCTCCGAATCATAACCTATGGAAAACCTCTCCAAATCCTCACACTTAACCTCCTTGGCCGGCCCCTCAGCATGTAATTCCGTAGACTTTGATTGCTATAAACCTTCCTTAACCGGGGCCGAGGACTCAGTTACTGGCATGTAAGATTACAGACACGAGGCATTGCCTAGCCATAGATTGGTCCCTTACTAGCTTCTCAATCCGATCTCTTGATGGATACTTTACCTTTTGTTGCAGAGTGGAAGAAACAACCCCTAGGGTGTGAAGCCAAGGCTTGGCCACAATGGCTGTGTAGGGGGAGTACGCATCCACCACTATAAAGTCCACTTCCACTACCTCCGAACCTGCCTACACAAGTAACCTGATCTGGCCCTTTAAGATAACAGCCTTCCCATCAAAACTCACCAGGGGTGAATCATAGGCAGTCAGATCTTCGAGTTTTAAGTTCAGCCCTTTGTATAAATGAGGGTACATGATCTCTGCACAACTGCCCTGGTCTACCATCACCCTTCTCACATCATACCCTCCTATTCTGAGGGTTACCACCAAAGTATCGTCATGCGGCTGGATGGTCCCTGCCTTTTCTTCATCCGAGAAACTCAATGCCAGTCGAATTTCTACTCTGGCCCTCTTCAGCCCAGAGCTTATATCATTAATTGGGAGCCTAGCTACAAACATCACCCTGGAGGGTTGTGAACCGATCCTCCTAGTGCAACAAAGATGACATTAATTATGCCTATTAAGGGTTTTGAAGAAGCATTCCCATGAGTCCCATGCCTCCACTGGTTGCCCTGCCCGTTGGGGCAGTACAAGAGATGATGTAATCTCCCCTCCTTAACCAGTTGCTCTAGATGACTCCACATTATTCGGTAGTCCTCGGTGGTATGTCCCCGCTCCTTGTGGTACTGGCAATGAAGGCTTTGGTTGCGTCTCAAGGGGTCTCCACTTATCTTGGTCGGTCATTTGAAATATGGCTCGTTCTTGATTTTCTCTAAAACTTGGTGCACTGGCTCTCTAAACACAGTGTTTACCACTTGAGGAGTTGTAGGCAAAGATTGCCCAACAAAATCCCTTCGAGGTCTGTTATTGTTGTAGCGGTCTGACCTGAAATCCCTCATCACTTGAGGGATAACCTTGCCTTTTCCCCTATCTTGCTGCTGGTCCTCTTCAACCCTCTTGTACTTGTCAATTCGATCCATGAGTTGGCGTATACTGGTAACCGGTTTCCCAGTCAAAGACTTCCTCAAGCCATGCTCGGCAAGTAGGCCGAGCTTGAAAGTGTTAATGGCTACATCGTCAAAATCACCATTTATTTCGTAGAACATCTCCCAGTATCTGTCTGAATACGTGTTCAGGGTTTCTCCTTCTCTCATAGACAAAAACAACAAAGAAGCTAATGGCCGAGGAACCCTGCTACACGTGATGAAGCGAGATCCAAATGCTTGAGTAAGTTCCTTGAAAGAATCAATGGACCCTGCCCTTAAACTATCAAACCACCTCATTGCCACAAGCCCCAAACTGGACAGAAACACCTTACACATCAAAGGCTCGTTCTTGGAGTGTACGGCCATCCTTTGATTGAAGTGGTTAATGTGCTCCACAAGGTCCGTTCTCCCGTTGTACATGGTGAAGGTGGGTTGGGAAAAGCGCTGAAGAAGTCTCCCTCCCTTAATCCAACGCGTGAAAGGTGACTTGGAAATCTAGTTAAGTGCTCTACTCATATCGTCGTTTCCCAGACCGACCGAGGATGAATTTATATTTCTACGTTCAAGATGATAGTCTTCATCATACAAGAATTACTCGCTAGGGGGAGTCCTCGATCTGCGCCTATAACTACCATCCTCTTCGCCATCAGAGGAGAAGTCAGGATTGAATGGAGCTCGCCTTCGCCGTTCATGATGCAAGCTTCTCCTTAAGTGATCAATCTCCTTCTGCATGTTCATGGCATTCTCCTCTTAAGAGACATGACTTTTACCCCAAGCCCTGCTTTTGCTGGTATGGGTGGTGTGTACACTTCCCTCACGGTCCCTTTGTCGGTCAAGATCACAGATCACGGAAGTGATCTTGACGTTGAGAACCCATAGATTCTGCCTGGTGTGGACTTGAACCTACCATTGTGGAAAGTTGGACTCACTGTAACACTAGTAATTCCCACAAACGATACCAATTGTAAGGACCAGATTTGAATTCCCCCGCCTACTACGTGGATGGACTTAGGCCCAAAAAGTACAAAAAAATGAATTTATAGAGAAATGGGTTGAAAAACTGGGCTTTAGTTAATCAAATAAACGCCAGAATAGGCTTAGATGATAAGAGAATGAAAGGAAGAAGGATCGTACTGAAGATAATTAGTCCTCCATAAAGGTCCGAGGGTGTCTGTTCTTATATATATTGTTCTTAAATTAGGTTACAAATTTAGTTTCTGGAAGCTATATTCTCTTTCTCTTTTTCTTTTTCTTTTTTTGTTCCCCTCTCCATCTAGGATCCCTTGCATTATATAGTTTCTTTTATAGCATCTCAATCCTACACTTGTTGATCACTTAGGCCATCACTTGAGTGCCTGTCCTATTAGACACTCTCCTTGACCTTATTTGCATTGGGGTGGCCAAATTTACATTGTTCAGGGGTCTTCTTCATATAATGCAGTCAAAAAATTAACTGCTAGACATTTAATGTGGTGGTAACAGCTTTCCTTTAAGATATTTTAGAGCTTCCTTTCGTTGGGTGCCTCACTAAAGCTTATCCAATTCATTAGAACTTCCTAGAACGTTCCCTTGATCAACAAACCATTTTCTTGATTTCAGGAGTATTTTGGTAATTTTTAGGTTTCGGGGGTATTTTGGTATTTTTTTTGAGTTTAGGGGTATTTTGGTCATTGTTTGGGTTTCGGGGGTATTTTGGTCATTGTTTGGATTTCAGGGGTATTTTGGTAATTTTCAGGTTTTGGGGGGGTATTTTGGTCATTTTTTTGGTTTAAAGAGTATTTTGGTCTTTTTTAAGTTTTTAAGGGGTATTTTGGTCATTTTTAGGTTTAGGTGTTATTTTGGTCATTTTTTTAGGTTGAGGGGGTATTTTGGGGTATTTTAGAGTTGAGTGATTTGTAGAAATGATAATTGGATCATAATTGGGTACCCAATTAAAACCCAATAAACATTAATATTAATTGGGTGAGTTTGAGTCTCATTTAAGTGGGTGGCTTTGGGTAGACAAGTGGGTTTAGGTTGATTTTGCCACCCTTAATTCTGTATCAACTCTATGCTAACTATTTTTCCCTTGATAGACACATTAGCCTTCTTTCAATTTCCTTCTTCATGTGTCCTTTGTTGTTTAGTTTTTGGGTACTTGAGCACGTTACATTGGGAATCAAGGTTGATGTTTCTAGGTCAAAGAATACCTCCTATTCTAAGTAGTGGTAGATTTTTGGTCTTTTACTTATGATGGTTTCCCATTCTTCATTAGGTCTTCTTTTCAAAATGTGTTTGGGTATAGGCCAAGTCAAGTTATTTAGAGGGTTATCTGGGTTCACAAGATCTAGATGGGGTGAGTTTTTTTTTTTTTTTTTGAGATAGAGATGGGTGTAGCGGTGTGCAGAAAACTCGCCAAAATCAACCCAACCTGTCGGGTTGGGTAGGTTTTTAGGGCTTGGTGGATTGGGTTGGGTTACAATTTTTTTTTTTTAATAGCAAGTCAGGTTGGGTTTGGGTCATAAAATTACAAACCCGCGAAACCTGACCTGACCCACCCATATTTTAATATATATTTAATAATTTAAAAAAAAAAAAAAAAAACTAGCTGTCCAGCACTTCCTCAGTTCCTACTATCATATATAATATAAAATCCTATTAGTTCTTTTAATATATATTTAAATATATTATATAATTAAAAAAAAATTAAAAACTAGCTGTCCAGCACTTCCTTGGTTTCCTCCTATCATATATAAAATCCTATTAGTTCACAATCACATAAACCTAATGTGCTGCCTCCCTCTCCCCCTCCCCTCTCAGTTTCTCACACTTCACTCCCTTTTGAACTCTTACACTCTCTCCCTCTGTTGAGCCATTGCCGTCCATCAACTATCATCGCCGCCTTGGCAGTGGTTCTATCTTTCCGGTGGTCGCTCTCTCTTCTGGTGTTAGGTAAGTTTCTCAATGTTTTCTCTCTCTCACTCACTCTATATGTTTATCTCTCTTGCCATGGTGGATCAATGTTTAGCTTTTGCTTTGTTGATTTCTTAGTTTTCTTTTGGCTAATTTTTAAATGTTTTTGCTTTGTCTCAACCTACAGGTGTATTTCTTACTCTACAATATTTTCTCTTGTCGACTTATTGTGTCCCTTTCTCTCTATCTTACTTTGTAGGTATGTCTCTGTCTGGTCCTCTCCCTATTGTTTTTACTATTGTTGTTTAGTCATTAGTGTTGTTTGCCTTCAATGTGTTACATTGATACTAATCTTTGGTTTTTTTTTTAATATATTTATATTTATAGATGGCATCTGAAACTCAATGCAGCACAAATGAGGTTCCTATGGCACCCACTCCCACAAATGAGGCTCCTCAAATGGTGGCAACAAATACTTGTGCTGCTACCTCAAATCTCTGTATAAAAAAACATAACCAAACATCATATGTATGGGGTCACTTCATCTTATTAGAAGGTGAGAGAGTTGAATGTAAGTATTGTGGTAAAACCTATGCTGCTGGGTCAAAAATTTATGCCACTACTAACTTAAGAACTCATTTGGAAGTTCAGTGTAAAAAATATCCTATAAGGGTGTTGAGTCAGGTATTTTTCAACAAAGTAATTTTTTAATTGTTATATAAGCCTTTTGGGTTTTGAAATTCCACTGTATAATTTATTGTCTTTTTTTTTTTTATTGTCTCAAATTTTGCATCTCAAAGCACCATAACAGTGGAAGAGGAAGATTAGTTGGAAATTGGAATGCTAGATAGCTTGGATATTTTGGTTCTTACTGAAACTAGTATAGAACTCTTTTGAAATCCACTCATAGAACTAGATTTGTATATTTCGTTTATAAACTCAGTTTGATATATTTTGTTTATAACTAAGTTAGGAACCTAGGATACTAGTTCTGTTTATTTTGTTTATAACTGAGTCAAGAACTTAGGACACTAGTTCAATAGTTCATATATATTTTGTTTATCAACTCAATTAGATATATTTGTTTATAATTGAGTTAGGAACTCATGTATATTTTGTTTATAAGCTAATTAGGATATTAGTTCATTTAAATTTTATTTATCAACTCAGTTGGATCCTTAGACATATTTTGTTTACAACTGAGTTGGAATATTAGTTTATATATTAATGTATATTTTGTTTATCAACTCACGTGACAGGTGTGATATATTTTTTTCTACTCAATTTAATAACAATAGTAATAAAAAAATTGTCCAACCCATGAGTTTAACCTGACTCAACCCAACCCATGTGGGTTGGGTTAGGTTGGGTTGGACTTATGTGATGGGTTGAGTTGGGTTGGGTTGAATTTTTTTTAACCCACCATGGTGGGTTGGGTCAAAAAAATCTCTTCAACCCAACCCATACCCACCTCTAGATGGGTGGGTGCTCAAAATTTGTAAGTGGGTTATTTAAAATTTTTGAACTCTCTGAGATAGGTAGTTCATTTAATAGGTGGGTTGGTGGGGAAAAGTTTGGAGTTGGGCTATTTGTGTTAAACCCAACTTCTTTAGGATGTTTAGGGCAAAAGACCATCCCATTATTTCCTTTTTATTTCTTCATTGAGCTCGCATACACTTGACCTATAACTGTATTATCTTGTATTGGTTTGCCTAAGACAAATACACATTATGTTAATGTTGAAATTAAGTAAAAATGATTCATGCAAAAATGTGTACCATATAATTCTCCACCAAAAATTGATATAAATGTATAGTTTAGAAATGCAATCAACAAAATTAAATTATTTGGAATCAAAATGAAAATTAGCCATAACTTAAAAGATACAAGTCTAGTAACTAGTTACTCAAAGATACAAGTCTAGTTAACTAGTTACTCTTGAACTTTCATGGAGTGTCGATTAAAATTGTAAAAAGTACATGACAATCCTCCTCCATTTAAAATCAAAATCTAAAATCAAAATTCATATTAACCACAAAAAAATAAGCCACTTTTCTATCAACCTTAATCTTAGTACACAGACATTTTGGTTAAAACATAACATGTTAGAGCTCCTTCCTTAAAAGCAAAAACTCATATATTAATGTCCATCCACTTCCAATCCTTTTTCAAATCACCCTTATCTTTTTGACTTTATACATGCACTTTTATCTTAATTAACTTCACAGAAGAAGATAAACTTGGTTTACATGCCCTTATTAAGGCTCTAAGGGCCTTAACTATTGAAGCTTTACAAACACCTTGATAATTCCATCCTTGGATTCTCATGGCGATTGGTGGGGTTTAAAGTCGCTTAGTAAGGCTTGCAGCCTAGGCCATTTGGACATCTTGGGATTAGAGGATTAAGGTTATTGTTTTTGAGTTAAAGGATACTTGCCCCTCTAGATGGTGGAAGATTTTTGTTTTTTATATTATTCATAATGGCTTCCCATTCTTGACAACATATTCTTTCTAGGGTGTGTTTAGGCATGAACTAAGATGGGTTTTGAGGGTTATTTGGGCTCACAAGATTTAAATGGTGCAAGTTTTTGTCTAGGATAGAGATTAGATGGATTGGGCTCTTGCCTCTTGGAATCTGTAGTTAATTTTGGTGGGTGGGTTGGTGGATAAGTTTGGAGTTGGGCTATTAGGATGTTTAAGACAAAACACCATTATCTGTATATATTAAGAGGATTCAGAAAGTTATCTGTATATATTAAGAGGATTCAGAAAGTTAGTTATTACTTTTTTTCCTGTCAAAGATACCCCTAAATTAATTAACCAACAACTTAAAAATGGGGTTAAAATAGTAAATTGGAAAAAGAAAGTTAGTTATTACTTTTTTTATTATCAAAAATATCCCTGCCTAAAACTTAAAAATAGGGTTAAAATAGTAAATTGACAAAAATAATAAATTCTTACTTGTAGGATGAAATGCCTTCCTGTTTCTGATAAACTCCTATTTTTACGTTAATTTAAATTCTTACTTCTACTCTCTAACTCCCTACAAAATAAGATCATTCTTTTGTTAGTTTTAAAACTCCTTCAATCTACAAAACTCACCCTACATATTCTTTCTTTTTTTTTTTTGTGATTAAAAAAGATAAAAATCTCAAATTATAATAAATATAAATTATTAATTTTTACTTTAAAAAATAGAATAGCCCTGCGCGCGTGCGGGCTTAGAGGCTAGTATTTTTTATTGTTTTTTCCTTTGATTTCTTCGTTTCACTGACGACCTCTTGACCATAATTGTATTATATAACCATCAATGTTTTCTCCTGAGGAAAGGATGAGTTGGGCGATTGCGGTGGCGTTTAACATGGGAGATATGCCCACGTCTAAATTCTTGCATTATAATTCTAAGAGAAAACAATATCATCAATTCTGCATCTATTATTTTGCTTTCTTCAAATTTACCCAATTCTGCTCTGCTCCCAAAAATCCGAGCAGATGTTTAATCTCTCAAAACAATGTCTTCTCTAGCATAAAAGAAAAAAATGATGGGTCTATCTGGGCCACACGATCTCATCCTCGCCTTCCCATCATTTCCACCACCACAGGTCACAACTTTTCCTTACTTGAATTTCGATTCTTTTTGTGTTCATTATTTTGGTTGGAACCTGGAACTTGGAACTTAGAATTTTCGATGGAAATTGTTTTGATTTTCTATAGATTTAAGAAAACTCGACCTCAGGAGCTGAAATCTCTAGCTCAAGTCATGTATGTAGGTGTACTAGAGAACGTTGGGTTTGCATTTATGTGATGCTTGTAAATTGTACTAATAAGAAATACCCAATTATGGCGCGCTTAAATTAAATCCAATGAGTACTAACATATATTGTTTTGTTATTATTCCATTTTGAGATTTTCTAAATGAATTGTTAACATTGGACATTATTTTAATAACTTTCCTAACTTAGCATTTTCTTTATTTGAGAAGTAAATACCCCTTTTCTTTTATTTTATTTTTTTTTTTCGTTTATTTGAGTTCAAATTATGGAGTTTAATGTTGTGAACTGGTAACATTCTATTGCAAGTCACCTTTGAAAAGTTAAGATTCTTAATCTGGACAAAAAATTTGAGATGGAGGGAGTGTATGATTTTTTTTTGATAGTTCAATAGTTGGGGAGAGGGATTTGAAGTTTGAACCCTTTAGGTTGGAAACACCAAGAGGTGCTAGTTGAGTTAGAAGGTTTTTGATGGGGGTGTATGAATTTTGAATATCTATTATTGCTGAAGTTTTTGATTGTTGAGTTTTTGTAATTGCTTGAGACCCTTTGTATTCATTATCATGAACATGAAGTATTTGTCTGTTTTAATAAAGCTTCATTACTTATCAAAAAAAAAAAATTAGGGAACTTTCACTTTTTTGTAAACTGATCTAACTCATAGAGGATTTTTTTTTTTCTTTGCTTGGAATTCCCAAAATTTTTAATTGATTTTCTTCTTGATAAGGTAATAATTTATTAATAAAAACAAATAGGTACAACCTAAGTACAAGGAAAGTATACTCTAGGCATGAACCTGTAAAGATGTAAAGAGCTAACAAGAACTAATGTTTACAGAAAGATAGAATTTAAAATAAGGGTAAATTACAAAATACACCCCTGAAGTTTGGGGTTGATTGAATTTTACACCCCAAAGTTTCAGAAACTTAATTTTTCACCCTGAAGTTTGGTTCTGTTAGCAATTCACCCCCTACTGTTAGTTTCTGTTGTTAAGTGACACGTCATCATGCTGATGTGTTTTATTTTTGCCAAATCAGCCCCAAACTATGTCATTTTAGTTATGACCAAGTGAATAGCTGCTAACACAATCAAAACTACGTTGTTTCCGGCCTAAACTTAAAACACAAACCTGTAGAATTTTTTTTTCAAATAACATTAAATATTAAAAAATTTAGTTAGTTATTACGTTTCAAGATGAAACTCGAGTTTTTAAGTCTTGATTTGTAAGTGGTGGGAGCTGATGTGGAAGAAAATCCACGTGGAACTCGAGTTTTTGAGACTTGAGTTTTACTTTTAAGACTCGAGTTTCACCATTTTAAAGAAACTCAAGAATATCACCGGTAAAGAGATTACCTTGCAAGTACAGGTTGCGCAAGTTGACACAAGCAGCGAGATTAGAAGGAAGTGAACCAATGAGAGCGTTGAGATGAAGACTAAGAGTGCGGAGACGAGTGAGGTTTCCGAAAATGCCATTAGGAAGTTGGCCTGAGAGACCAACACCAGGAAGACGGAGCACTGTGAGTCGGTTTTGCTCACAATGGTGGGCGACTCTTCATTCTTCTTCGGCGTTGTAGATCGTCCACCAGATCTTCTTCAAATCGTCCTCTGTTCTTCGGATCTCCAGATCATTTCAGATCGTTTTCCCTCTTCCTCTGTTCTTCTTCAGATCTGTTCTTCTTGACAAGAATCGAGTCTCAAAGACTTGGTTTTGCTTTATAGAACTCGAGTCTTATAGACTCGAGATCTATGTGGCATCATACTGCCAAGTCACCAACAGGGAATCGACTCTTTAACCCTCGAGTTTTAGACTAAAATCAAGTTTATAAAACTCGAGATGTTAGTTTGCAATTTTCTTCCAACCACAAGTTAACTTATGATATTCTTTCTTCTCACACTTCTAGTCTGCAAATTCCCTCCAAACCTGTAGCTTAAACGGCAGGCCAAAAACTAAAATTAAAAACATGAACCACGAAGATGGCAGACCTCATACCTCCCTAACCCAAACCCCAAGAACCCAGGTGGTGGCGAAGGCTCTAGGCAGCAGCTGCACCGATAGTGAGCAGCTCCTCTCTCTCTCTGTTTTTGAATTTGGCTTTTGTAATCTTAGTATTTTGGGGTTTTTGTTGATGTGGTTTGCTAGATCTGCATTCACGAATCACTGGGCGATAAACAAAAATGACCTCCACCTTTGTTGGTTAGCTTCTATAAGTGATGAAACTATACCATCCAAAATGATAGACGTGAATAACAAATGGACAAAATGGCCTTCATTGTGAATTAATTATAGTAATAGACTACTTTCTCCAAGGAAGAATCTAGTGACTCTATTAAGGGAGAAAAAGATCCAGGTATTGAACATGCATACATTGACGTTTTGTGTTGTGGACCAAAGCCAAATCCGAAAACAGAGAAAGAGAAGAGCAGCTCACTATTGGCATAGCTGCTGCCTTCGCCACTGCCGCTTGTGGGGTTTGGGTTAGGGAGGTAAGAGGTCTGCCATCTTCGTGGTTTATGTTTTTAATTTTAGAGTTTAGCCCGCTGTTTAAGCTACAGGTTTGTGTTTTAAGTTTAAGTTTAGGCTTGAAATGACGTAGTTTTGGGGCTAATTTGGCAAAAATAAAACACATCAGTATGATGATGTGTCACTTAACAGCAAAAACTAACAGGGAGGGGTTAATTGCTGACGGAACCAAACTTCAGGGTGAAAAATCAAGTTTCTGAAACTTTGGGGTGTAAAATCCAATCAACCCCAAACTTTAGGGGTATAATTTGCAATTTACCCTTAAAATAACCAAGAAAAGAAGTGGAAGAAGAAAATTTCAACCAGTTCTCTTGTAGTTTAGAATTTATAGTTATATCACTTGTATAGGTTTTTATGCTCTATGTTTTGGTGGTGGATGTGGTTTGGAGGGGTGGGGTGTTGGATTACAGTGCATGAGTGATTTTATTTTGTATCAATTGTTTGTAAAAAAGCACACACCTAATGCAATTATCTCAATGACATATGGCACTGGCAGTGCTTTTGGATGGCTTGATTTGATAGATAATAGGCTTTAGCAGCCTAGTTTTGTTGAAGTTTCATGACTTTATGTTCATATGATGCACCTCTGATACAGTGGCATTTCCAATAGTTTCAGTGATAGAAATGTTTTCCATTTGATAGCACTGCCAAAATGGTGGTGGGGAGAAGCTTCTAAACCTGGGCCCAAAACTGAAGCGTGAACCAGAGACGCAAGACGTTGTCTTCTTTACTGGTACACTACCACTTTTACTCTCTATCTCTTTTTTTTAATTATTTCTTATGATATGGAAGACGCACTATTTGTGAATGAGCATTACGCCATTTGACACCATTATTTCTGAAGCTCTTTTTTGATATTTTTGAGGGTTGAGGCAGAGACATTGCGCCATTTATCTGCTAAGTACTACCCTATGGTGCCTCCTCCAAGGTCAACTATTGCAGCAGCATTCAGTCCTGATGGAAAAACACTTGCTTCTACACAGTAAGTTGTCACTAGTTGTTTCCTGATTCCATTTCAGGCCTCTCTCTGTTATTGAACTTCCCTCTGTTTTGATTCCTGCGGTGTTGACCATACAGTAAAGATAATTGATTGTCAAACTGGTCGTTGCTTGAGGGTTTTTTTAAGTGGTCATAGGAGGACTCCTTGGGTGGTAAGGCAGTCATCTTGCTTCATACAATGTATCCTTTATTTATATATATGTTACTGAATCTTTTCTCATCCTGAAAATAGTTTTCTTAATATTTAATTTGTGCATTATTGTTGATGAAACTCTGTCTCTCACTGAGGAAGTTGATATCTTATGGAAGAAGTTTATTGAAAATGCAGCACAACTGGATGAGGCTTTATTGAGGTTATTTGGCATTGGATAAAGGGATTTGTTATCCAGGTTATTTGATTTATTCTGTGAAACATTATGACATTAAGTCTTTTTCTCCTGGAATTTGTGTTTCTGTCTCGTTAAAAGGTGGCTGGCTGATGGTTGGAAGTCAAGTCACCTTATGGCTAATGTGCTTAACCAGTGTACTTACAAGGAGGCCTTAAATTTAAGGTCTATTTATCAGTAGGCCCTAAGTTTGAGGTCTAATGACAAGGAGGCCTTAAGTTTGAGGTCATGTATATAAGCTACCCAATTTTAATTTACGGTGGGGGAGCTGTTAGGGGTGGATTTATGTGTGCTTATATGTACCTAATGAAGGTTCTGGCAAAGACAGTTCGATAATTGCTTAGGATTGAATATATATGTATTCCAAAATTAAAACTTTCGTTAATTAATATTAGGTAGTGAAGTAAGAGGGAGACCCTAAGTAACATGTGATAGATTAAAAGTGTTATATGCACATGTTCACTAGTTGGAAGGTAAAAGGCTCTCCTCACAAATGGTCAAATTGACAGGATTTCACGCTAGCATTGTTGGATTTAATATTTCAATCTAAAAAATGTGAATATATTCGATGTCCACTCCTTTCGTTTGAGATATTGTTGGGCTTAAGAGTTTGAGTAAATGTGAGTTGGTACAAGTAGATAACCTGGTGAAGCACAAAATTCTCAAGAAAATTGCAGGAAACAAATAGAGCTGCACGAGAATAAAGAAACGGAAATCAGCACCTAGGTTGCTTGAAATTAGAACCTAGGGTTGCTACTTGCTTGGAATTAGTACCAAGAAGGAAAATCTAGGAATTTTCACTTAGGATTGCCCAGAATTAGCACCAAGTCATCGAAAAAATTCCAACAAAAATTGTATTAAACAAGGATACATACCAATAATGTTTTCTCTGGGGCCTTTAAATAGGGCTCCCAAGTAACATCAAGGGAAATCATGTTATAATTAAAATAACAATCAAATCCCATAGAATCCTCAAAATAAAATAAAAATAAAATCTAATTAGAAACAACTCTGGTCCAATGGAATCTAATTTGGTGTCAGCACCATAATCTCCTAGGGGAGAGGTGGGGACACAATGAAATTTTAGCCTAATTGTTGGGTTTTAAGTTGAGTATAGCCGAGACATATTTGGGTTTGTCTTTGTGGTCAACTTTTAAGGTTTGAGTGGTTTGGAAATGTAGCAGTGAAAATATGACATGAAGGTTTGAAAAGATTTTATTTATCTATAGGAGCGAATATCACCCTTATGAAGAATACTTCATTTGAATTTAATTGCATTTTTTTTCTTTTATCGTTTGTATTTATGTTGCTTGAGAAAGATTTTTTGTGAGGCAGGATGGGAGATGAATCAAAATATCATTTGGTGAACTGGGGGGGGTTGTGTTCTCCATTGAACAAGAAAGGATTAAGGTTTCTTATGTTGAGGTGTGCTAGTAGAGTTAAGTACAGGGGAGTATAGAGTGGATGGACGTCTGTTGTGGTTAGAAGGCCATTTAAGGTGATTTTGTTGAAGTTTAGAGGAGGTTGGATTTATTTTTTGAACATGTTAAGTTTGTTATTGATGCTGGCCTGAGGCTGTGTTTGGCATGATTATAGTTTGGTGAGTCTTCTTTAGTTCCCTGATTTTTTTCTTTTTTCTGCAAACAATGATGCTTTAGTTGCTTCGTATCTAGGTGGCTCAGCCATTGAAATCCTTCAATTTGCCAATGCCTTTCAGATTGCGAATTTGAATTTGGGGCTAATTCTTTTAAATTTTACGATTATCAGTTTTCCTATAGGAAGTGAAGATAAAATTAAAATCTATTGGAAGTTTGGTTTGGAAAGTTGGGGGTTTGTTTGTTTTATGATGCCTTGAGAGGGTCTGATTGTGTGAAGTTTCCTTGGAAGAGTTTATGGGGGTTGGTAAGGTGCCTCAAAAGTGTGAGGTTCTTCGGAGGATATTGATGATAAATTGGTGTTGTTTGTGCAAAAGTAGGAAAGTCAGTTTATCGTGTTTTACTCCATTGTTGGTTGTATTTTCCTGGAAGTGTTTTTCTCCATTGTTTGGTGGCAGGGGAGACATGGTGGTTGTGTTTTCCTCAAAGTTGTTAATACCGTACCAGTGTACCATTTCCGGATTTTATATATATAAAAGCTAACATTTCTTTGGACAAAACAAATTCAAATGATTCATCAAAAGATAATGATGTAACAAAGAACAATGTAAGAGGTAATTTAGTAAAGTTTTGAATATTTTAATTGTTTGTAAGGACAAAAGGCAAATAGCATGTCAGTACTTATTCATAAAAAGGTCCAAATAGGTAATTTTAGGTGAATTTATGCTGTGTGGTAGTTGATAACCGCCAGGTAATATTAGAAAAAACAAAAAAAGTTGCTGATCTGTTGATCTTTTTTCTTTCTGGAAAAAGAACAAGAACGTCACAGAAGCTTGGTTCTCTTCAGTACACTTGGACCTATGGTTCTAGAAAGTTCCAAAGCACAAACCAAAGGTGGCAATCAACTCGCGCTTTGACCATGTTTCAATAAGCTTTTGCTCAAATAGCACTTCTTTACCATGTAAAAACAAGGTGGAGGGTGAGATCATGGGGTTATGTAACTTACCCTAAAAAAGAAGGCAAGTATAGGAATTTTGATGGCATAGAACATCCTTGACATATTAGGTTGTTCTTTTTTAGATCATGGTATGAATGGATGATTGCTTTAGATAGTGTCTCTTCCATGACTTTTATTTATTTCATTGGATCTTATGAAGTTTATATTGTAATAATTTAGGAGTGGCTTTAATACAGTCGTAAATCTTCCTATGTATTTGATTATCTCCTTTATCTAATTAAGTTATTTACTTATAAAAAATGAAGACTTCAAAAAATTTAAAAATATTGACTTTATCATTTTATGCTTTATTGTACACCATGACCAAATTGATTTTAACAGAAATATGAGTAGTCTGGACATCTCCACAATCAGATTCTTTCTACTTCGTTAAAAGTGTCACAACTTTTAGCATGTACTTCATATCTTGTTTAGACATGTCATGGGACCAGCTCCCTTAACTGATAGATTCAGAGTCCAGCATTGGCAGTATGACATGATGAATGCCATGACATGGGTTGGTTGCCGACCATCACCCAGAAAGCAATGATCAAAGAAAAATCAGTAACTTGCAGTTGACAAAATATCATAAAAATTTATTAAAATGATCTCATATTGGATTGCTCAGTTTTAGTTGCTGGTGTAGCTTTTGCTAGGCAATTGTAACAAGTGAAGATAGTTTTTACAGTAACTCATGAGTATGTATTATATTGTATTTCCCAATGGTTCAAACCGCTTGTAATGTGTTCTGTTAAATTTTCTAATGTTTTGTGTACCTATGCATCTTTGGTTGGTTAGTTGTTTTGACAATTACTATGATTTCAGTCTGAAACTTCTTCTGGGGTTAGGAGTGACTGCTTGAATAACAAAGTAGGATTTCAGGAAGAAAGAGGAGGGCTGTGAATCATTTTTGTGAAGAGGCTGCATGTTTTCAAGGTATGTAAATTCTTTTTGTTACTTGTTTTATTCGTCACTAATTTTGGTCATTTATATCTGCTGAGTAATTGTTCAAATTTTATGGTTTCTTTGATTAACTGGATACTTTCTATTTGACATGTTTATTAATTCTAAAAATCTATATCTATCTTGTCAGCAGCCACCTCCTTTTTATATTGTTTTTCTTTGATTTTCTATCTCCATATGTCACAATACTGTAGGATTTCAGTTGTTGGTTTGGCTTATGTTTGTATTGTTGTCCCCCTCTGTTATGATCCTAGTGTCCCATATGAATTAAGTATAAGCTTAACCATATGTTTGTAAGCTCTTGGGCACCCTCCCCTGCAAGCCGGTTTTCAGAGTTGAGTTCTACCCATGGATTTATAACATTTGGTATCAGAGCCAACCTCTTGGGGACCCTTTCTTTGCAAGCCGGTTTTCAAGAGTGAGTTATACCCATGGGTTTGTAACACCCTCCTCCTCCCTCTCCTTCTTTCTGTTCGTTTTTCCTCAATAATAATGCTTTCTAACTTGTCAACCTGGTGTAATTTCAAATCTTTTTCTAACTTGTCAACCAGATGTAATTTCAAATGTTCTTCCCATGGGTTTGTAACACCCTCCTCCTCCCTCTCCTTCTTTCTATTAGTTTTTCCTCAATAATAATGCTTTCTAACTTGTCAACCAGATGTAATTTCAAATCTTTTGCTTTGTCGTGTATGATAAACAATCTCTAAAGTTCAGTCTCTATATCAAAGTACTAATGGAGCTTTTACAGGTTAGGTTCCATCCTTTGCATCCAGAAATAATTGCAAGTGGGAGGTTTGGATTATGAAGTTCGATTATGGGATGCAAACACGTCAGAGTGTATAGGATCACGGGATTTTTGTATATTTTACTGACTCTCTTGTTCAGTTACCTTCTGCAATAGTGGCTGCAGTTTTCAGTTAATAATATTCTTTAAGCTTATATTACTACTCATGTGGATCTTATTGCTACTTTTCTTGTAACAGATTGCCGTATTGCATCCATTGCTTTCCATGCTAAAGGGGATATCCTTGCTGTTGCATCAGGACACAAGGTATTGATTTTTGTCATACAACTTTTCTGTAGTTCTATCATGCTTAAAGGTTTTTCTTTTGATCCTAAATTCTTTTTTATATTTAAGTTCATAAGTCATGACTTTGTAGATCTATTATCGGCTTATCACTGACAAATCAAATCCTGTTCAGTTATACATATGGCAGTACAAAAAGAGAGGAGAAGCTTCACAACCAAACTTTATATTAAAGACAAGGCATTTGCTTTGAGAAGTGCATTTTCACCCTCATGATGCTCCATTTCTATTAACTGCTGAGGTCAATTATCCAAAAAACATTCAACACCTTTGGGTTTACTTGTGATATCCTCCTCCAGCTGTTTTTATGGCAAATGCTCATTCCTGTGAATGTGTTAATGACTGCTGAACTACCTCTCATATCCTTACCTTTCTTCTTTGTGCCTTCATTTGCCATAGATGGTTCAACTAGCATGCAAGTCGAGCCTTCTGCTTCAATGCGGTTTCAAGTGGATGCAAATGAAGTGCGGCGACATTATAATAGTAAGGTTTCTCCTATGGAAACATTTTGTACTATTCCTACTGGCTCACACAATGCTGCTAATAATCATTTACCTAGTGGAACAGGAAATGCTGTTTATGACCCCACAGTGGATGCAATGGAAACTTATTAAATACCGCCTATTGGGAGAAGCCAGTGGGGAAGCTCTACTAACTTAGATACTACTGGTGGTCAATACCGTGATTCATGGAGTCCCTGTGTATATTCCAAACAGCCTGGATCTTGCTGAGATTGGACACCATCAGTTCTTACCTGAGAGAGATCCAAGTGGTTGGGAGCTACCTTTTTTGCAAGGATGGTTAGTGGGTCAAAGCCAAGCTGGTGTTCCTTCAGTGCTGCCTCTTAATGATGATGGCAGTAGTCGTGAGCCATCAGCTCAATATATAAATTTTTCCATCTTGGCATTTCATCTGTCTACTCAGAACGTGACAATGCTAGGCGGCATTAGCCTGCCTGGCATTTCTGGAAGATCTAGCTTGCAATATCGCTTTTCAAACTCCCACTTCTCTGTATCTGATTCTGTGGAGGGTGCTGCTCTGGTTAATGCCCCAAGTGATTGGGTTGATACTCAACCCATTATCAGTAGAATCCAGTTGAAAATCACAACCTCACTGGCTGCTGTAGCTACTGCAGAGCTACCTTGCACTGTGAAGCTAAGGGTATGGCCACATGATGTTGAAAATCCTTTTGCCCCACTTAATGCTGAAAGATGTTGCTTACCTTACCCCATGCCGTCCTATGTAGGTAAGCAGGAAATTTTAATATTCAGATACAACTGTTATGGTGCTTTAGTATTGTAATGGGTATTAGTGCCGTGGCGTGGGTGAGTTCATGGGTTCAAGTCCCATTGAGTGTGTGTGTGTGTGTGTGTGTGTGTGTGTGTGTGTAACTTAACAAACCAAAAAAAAAGGGTGCCATAGCATGGCTTTCAATTTTCAAATATCTATTGCATTTTCTTTTGGACAAAGGCCACCGTTTGTATGGACCTGCAATATTCTTTATTAGGAGTGATGTCATTTTAAACAGGGTGTTGCATTCAACATTTTTTTGGGCTGCAATTGTATTTGAAGTTAAATGAGTGCCCATTTTTCGCCTTGTAAGAGATTTTTAATGGCCTGTGTTGCATGCACTCTTCCTCATATGGAGGCTGATCCAGGATATCAGACTCTAATCCATCAAGATCCTGGAGCTGGAACATCCCCAACACAACACCCGGTCTCAGCTTACCAAGTCATATACGAGCTTCGCACTTATTCTCTTGAGAAGGCAGCATAAAGCTTCATTCCCATCATCAACTCTTGTCATGCATTCAACATTTCCCTTCTGTTATTGTTTTTCCTGTTAAATTTTTATGTTGGTGTTTCACCTTATGAACTTGTCTATTTTACTTTTGCAGCTTTGTTTAGTGCTGGTATCACAAGCCATAAGAGCTGCTCAGGGTTTGACTTCTATCCAGGTCAGTTGTCTTTCATGGATAAATGGAATGTGCATCTGAATTCATTGTCCTATTGGCTGGAAATTTGTGTCAAGTTCTCATATTTCAGTCTTTTAAAACCACAATTCTTCATTGATCCATAAAACAACTGGGTTGCATGTCACCAATCCAACAATTTAGGCAATTGCGATTGGTCCATTATTCAACAAATGTATTAATTTTTACTTAAAAGTTTACTTTTTATTAGAAAGTGTATGCATAATAGGAAAAAAGGAAATTTAGAGACCTCAGTGATGTGCCAGTGATTTCACCAGTGACCCAGTTCAGTGTTTTATGCATGAGTTATTCACATATGTTATACTAAAACTTTTTACACCATGTTCATTGACATTTTTGTGTTAACCTTGCTTCAAAAGGAACTGCAGGACGCAAAACGTCTCTGCAGTTTAATTGTAATCCACCAGTTTGACCGGTGATTCAAATTGTTTAATGTAGTTTGGCCAGAACTAAAACAAGACTGGTCAATGAGAGAATGGTCAACAGTCTAAGCAGTCCAACTGTCCAGTTCTGGGTTAAGACATTGCTTATTACAACTGTGACCTATAGTATAATTGGGAAGTCTTTGGCCCTTTTGTTTCTGGAATGACATAAAGTTTGTAATAAGGTCAAAATGTTTTTGTTACAAATTCTGAATGTTAGTGGACATAGGTCTTTTTTTGTATACTGCTTTTTCCCCTTGCTTCTTTATCTTAATTTTGAACACTCTTAATTAGTATGAGTAATGCAATTGCCATATGAAGTGATTGTTTCATAGAATTTTACAAGCCTATTTAAAGAATTTTATAAAGGGAGGATTTAATTGAGGATGCTCAAAGTTTGTGTGGGATTTTGCATATTGTGCGTAAAAACAACCCCAACCCCCCCCCCCCCCCCCCCACCCCAACCCCCGGGTGGTCCTTTCTTTGCCTTCTAAACCCTATTTCTAAAATTTGATGTACTTTGTGAACGTTCATTTGGTTTATTTAATTGATTGAAGTGTTGATACTTCAGTGTCCTGTTTGAATTGTTGTCTAAGATCCCAGAGGATTGGTACAACCAAAGAACTTCATATTATTGTGAGCTGAACATGTGCATTTGTTGTATTTGCAGTTCTCGCCTACATCTGAGTACTTTTACTTGCCCATGGTCGACATCATGGTTCCCTTCTTAAAAGCATTGTCAATGATGGGGAAACAATATTACATATTTAACACTATTCTGGAGGTAACAGCATTTTCTTGGCTTTATTTGTTACAATAGATTCCTTTCATGAATTTTCTTTTTACTGCTACTTTACTATGCTGGAAAATTTCTCTGTTGGACTCAGTTCTCTACAGAGTTTCAGATATGGAACTCGTGGGAGTGCTTCCAAGTGCAGAGGATGAGGTGTGGTCAATGTTGCTTGCTTTCATCCATTTTCTGGAGGAGGTCTATTTTATGGAAGAAAGGTGTGGCTGGGTACGTTCAGAGAAGTCTTGGTTATTATTAGCGTTGATATTATTAAAATTGCTTTTTTACTGTTGAATGCAGGAAAAGGGAAGCCTAGGGTTTTGCAGTGTGATGGTGCTCGTGGTGTGAATTGCACTGGACCAAATTACATTCCTGAGGAAAACATGACTTTTGTAAGATGGTGATCAGTTTTTGGCCTATTCTTCCTTCTTTTGTTGTTTATGATTTTTATTTTTGAATTTGAAAAGCCTTGTTCTTTTTACATTTTTATGCATATTCCTCCCCCCAAACTCTCCCTTCCCTTCTTTTTTTCTTCTTATTTTTCTTTTATTCCTCCTTTTGTTTTGTCACAAAACTGTTTCTAACTTAATTGTAAATAATATTGTAGCTTAAAGAATTTTAACATGCTAACAAAGCGGGGGCTTATCTTCTACTTGTCATGTAGGTGGTCTCATTAGTGTGTGCATGTGTGTGTGTGTGTATGTATTTATTGTTTGATATTTACAATAATGAGAGAGGAGATTTGAGCCTTGGTTCTCCTCGTAAAGGAGAGAAAAAATGCCACTAAACTAGGCTCTTGGTAGTGATCTTACTAATATGTAATGTAAAAAAGGCCTTTCTATTTTATCTAGGCCTACTTTTGGGAGGAAAAGATTTGTCAAATTAGTATAAGCATCCTAAATGCAATTCTAATAACATCTTTTAGAGAACCTTAAATGAGGTACATGAACTCTATTATTCCCTTATTATAACTCACAAAAAAAAAAAAAAAAAGTTATCTATATATTTTACACATTTTTTTGAAAATTGTTTTCACTTTTCAAATAATATTTTTTACATTAGAAGTGTTTGACTCAACATTTTTATTTTTGACATTTATTATAAAATTATTACAAATATTTGAAAATTGTTTTTCTATTGTTTGAAAAAAAAAAATTCTATCAAATATGCCTCAAAATGTAGGAAAAAAATACGCCTTAAAAATAAAAACTATGAGCCTGTTTGGTAGAGGAGTTTGAGTAATATTATTTATATTTTTTTGAAATATATGTGTAAAAATATATGTAATATTGTTTAAAAATTAAAATCATGTGTTAATGATGTTCTACCAGCCTAATATCTCTAGAAATGCATTGCACTGTTGGTCTGGTCAGTGTTGCGCTTGCACCACATTTGAAGACCTCTCACCCACGCAAGTCTTTTTTCTTTTTGGTTTTTTAGAATGCCACCCATGCAAAGTCGCTAACCACTTGACCAGTGTGATATCATATGGTAAAACACAGCCTAAAATTTGATAAATATAAAAACAGATGTTTTACTTTTAATAGTAAATAAATTTGACGTGACAGCTTGTCAATCCGAAAGAGTGAAAAGACACAGTCAAATAAATTTTTTTTTTTAAATGTATTTTATGGAACTAAACCAACGTATCGCCGGTGGCATTATTTGACAACTAAATTTTTTTTTTTAAATGTATTTTATGGAACTAAACCAACGTATCGCCGGTGGCATTATTTGACAACTGATGATCAGATTTGATTGAGTGATTTTCTTGGGGAAAAAGCAAACACAATTTCTTATCAGGGCGAGCAGCCAGAGCCACTTATGGGCTGTTTACCAGTACTGCTACAATAACTATTAACCTCTACCAACGCATGCTAGTAGAAAAAGGTAAAGGTCAAATCTCTATGCTTACGTTACAGGCATAGAGATACCCTTAACAATTCCATTGATAAAAAAAATTCATATTTATATAGGCAGTATCAGAAATTCCAAAATAAACCATTATTTAAGAAAAATCATCACCATTTCATTATGATTATAATAGAAATTCTCAAGAAAAAATGTGCTCTTTTTTTTTTTTTTTTTTTTTTTAATGATGTTCAAAACAATTTTGTTGATAATAATAAAAAAAAAATTTTATTTGCCATAATATAAATTCAATAAAATAATGCCCCCATTTTCAACGTTACAGGCTTTTTTACCAGCTTCTTTTTTTTTTTTTTTAAACACAAAAGATTTTTTTTTTTTTGGTGAAAAATGATGGATGCTTTTTACAGGCTAGGGTAAGAAATTGACACTTTCAAATTCCTTTTTATTTAGTGGAAAATATATTCTGAAATTTGGATTAATATCAATAAAGTTAAAGATATTTCAAAAATTATTAATTTAATTCTTAAGACAACCCCTCTTTTTTGGTGAGTTAAAGATAATCCCTTAAAGGCTGTTTAGTACATAATTTTAATCACATATTTTTAGTTTTTAAATAATATTATACACTTTTTACACTTTTTTAAAAAATTATAGTTGTTTAATCACATCTAACAAACGAGCCATTCTTTCCAATCAATGTGCAAATCTTAAAAACTAACATTATATATTATAATTAATAATCAAAATTATAAATAGAAAAAAAAAACTAGCTTGTGTAAATTCATTTAAAATATGATATTAAATCACTTTAAAATTGGAATAAAAATAGCAGCAACCAAAAAAAAAAAAAAAACAAATCCCAAAATTTGGAAAAGAGGTAGAAAACTTTGTAACACTTTTTTTTTGTGAAAGGATAATCAATGTTATTATTAGTTTAAATTAGTGTAAGAAATTATTCAAACTACAACCCAGCTTCTTCCAAAACAATGGGCAAATCTAGTACGGTAATTACCTAGGCTAACAGCACCAAAAATTTGAACGATTAATAAGAGAGCATTTAGTAAGGTTAAGGATGTGGAGCTGCTAAAATAGCATCAGGACTGATCCAAATATAACCATACATTTCCAGGAAAGCAAATTACAGACTTGCTCATATTGAAGTATCCAAGCAGGAAAACAACTTTCACAAAATTAAAAAGTATCCGAGGGACATTATCCGCAAGAGCTTTAAGAGCATCTATGCACACTTTTAAGTTGCTTTCTACCACAAAATGAAGAGCATTGATAGAAGCTGGAGACAACTATACATGCACTCAGAATACCTAAGCTTTCAATTGATTTAAAGCAGATTAGTTAAAAGAAAAACAGAAAGGCCTATGTATTCTTAAAAAAATCCTTAACAAATTCCCAAATACCCCATATGATCGAGCTACAGCCACCATTTCCATTATCATTGCCATCTTCATTGTTCTCATCCCCACCTCCCATTTTTTTTGTATCTCTATCGCCTGCTTTCTCCAAATTTCTCTTCATTTCCTCTTCCATCATCAGCGTATCGAGCACTTCATTTGCATGAGTTAACATAGAGCTTAGAATAACATCTCTTTTTAGCTCGGAGACCCCATGAAGCAAATCAGAAGCTTCCTCATCCTATAAGGTAAAAATAAAAGGTTTAAAAATGAGGTTTTTTGAGAAAAAAAAAATGTAGGAAGAAAAAATAAAATGAGAAAATACCGGTGTAATCGACGGGTCCTGCAGTTTTGCCATGTGAATCAAACATGAAAGGGTCTCCTCCGGGCCATCAGTAGCAAGGGAGGAAGCCACGGCAGTGAGATTGGCAACCGATTGAACGGATGCCATTGCTAAAGAGATGATGTGCTTCATGGAGTCTCCGAGCTAAAAAGGGATGTTATCCTAAGCTCTATGTTAACTCATGTCAGTGAAGTGCTCGATTCTCTGATAATGGAAGAGAAAATGAAGAGAAATTTGGTGAAAGCAAGCGATGGAGATAAAAAAAAAATGGGAGCTGGAGGTAGGGACGAGAACAATGAAGATGGCAGTGATGATGGAAATAAAAATGAAAATGGCGGCCGTAGCTCGATCATATAGGGCATTTGGGAATCTGTTAAGGATTTTTTTAAGAATACATAGGCCTTTCTGTGTTTCTTTTAACTATTTTCAGCTTTTGGTGTTTGTAATATTTGATCTAAGGGTGTCAACTAAGAAAGCAAAATGAGAGAGAAGATAAACGACTTGAACCACGAGAGAAAAATAAGAGTAAAGGTGATAAGACTTAAATCTTACAGAGAGAAAGATAAAAGAGAGTGAGTATGAGAGAGAGAAGGTGATAGACTTAAAGCTTGCTAGAAGAAAAAGGACAGGTAAAAATCAAATCTCTATGCTTACGCCAGCGTATCATTATTGTTTCTGGGTGGTCTACAGTCTACACAATACATACGTCAGCGTATCATTATTGTTTCTAGGCAGTCTACACAATACAATGATACAACAGGCATGGATACCCATAACAAATTCCATTTATAAAAAATTCATATTTATATAGGCAGTATCAGAAATTCCAAAATGAACCATTATTTAAGAAAAATCATCACCATTTCATTATGATTAAAATAGAAATTCTCTAGAAAAAATATGTGCTCTTTTTTTTTTATGATGTTCAAAACAATTTTGTTGATAATAATAATAATAAATTATTTTTATATGCCATAATATAAATTCAATACAATAATGCCCCCATTTTCAACGTTACAGGCTTTTATACCAGCTTTTTTTATTTTTTTTATTTTTTAGAAACAAAAAAGAATTGACAAGCTAGGGTAAGAAATTGACACTTTTCAATGTTTTCATATTCCTTTTTATTTAGTAGATAATATATTCTGAAATTTGGATTAATATCATTAAGATTTGAGACACTTCAAAAGTTATTAATTTAATTCCTAAAGACAATCAATGTACAAATCTTAAAAACTAACATTATATATTATAATTAACAATCAAAATTTAAAAAAAAAAAAAAAAAAGGCATGTTGTATAGATTCGATTAAAATATGGTATTAAATCACTTTAAAATTGGAATAAAAATAGCAGCAACCAAAAAACAAAAAACAAATCCCAAAATTTGGAAAAGAGGTTGAAAACTTTGTAACACATTTTTTTGAAAGATAATCAATGTTATTATTAGTTTAAAATAGTGTAAGAAATTATTCAAACTACAACCCAGCTTCTTCCAAAACAATGGGCAAATCTAGTAGGGTAATGACCTAGCCTAACAGCAGCAAAAATTTGAACGATTAATAAGAGACCATTTAGTAAAGGTTAAGGTTGTGGAGCTGCCAAAATAGCATCAGGACTGATCCAAATATAACCATACATTTCCAAGCAGGAAAAACAACTTACACAAAATTAAAAAGTATCCGAGGGACATTATCTGCAAGAGCTTTAAGAGCATCTATGCACACTTTTAAGTTTCTTTCTACCTCCAAATGAAGAGCATAGATAGAAGCTGGAGACAACTATACATGCACTGAGAATACCTAAACTTTCGATTGATTTAAAGCAGATAAAAGAAAAATAGAAACCCCATATGATCAAGCTATGACCGCCATTTTCAATACCATTTCCATTGCCATCTTCATTTTTCTCGTCCCCACCTCCAGCTCCCATTTTCTTTGGATCTCCGTCTCCTACATTCTCAACCTTAACCTAGAAAAATGAAAAAGATTCTCTCCTCACTCCGCCAGCACAGTACACGGAATTCTTCATTTTTTTAGATTTGAAATGTCCGTACAAATTTCTAGCAAGTGTCTATTACCATAAGAGTTAATAGAGAGGATTTAGTGGCTAGGAAAATGACAAAAGAAGAGTTCAAACAGAGCTTTCAAGGTGGTGGCTATGAGAAGCTAGCCACCATCTCTTTGGCAATGGCATCCGATCAAACAGAGCCCATGTTTGAGCTCTTCTTTTGTGGCTTTCCTAGCCACTAATCCCTCTCTGTTAACTCCTATCATAACAGACCCTCTTTTTACCGTACTAAAAGTCTATACGAACACTTCAAATTCCGAAAAAAATAAAGTATTTCATACACTGCGCCGGCGGAGTGAGGAGAGAATCTTTTCATTTTTCTAAGTTAAGATTAAGGATGTAGGAGAAGCTAATGTTTTCGGGGTTTCAGCTTTTGGTGTTTGTAATATTTGATCTAAGGGTATCAACTAAGAAAGCAAAATGAGAGAGAAGATGTTTATGAGAGAAAAATAAGAGAGAAGGTGATAGACTTATAGCTTACAGAGAGCAAGATAAAAGAGAGTGAGTATAAAAGAAAAGAAAGTATGAGTATGAGAGTCAAAAAGTGAGTACTGACACGCCAACCACTACGCTGAGCACCTTTAAATTACATTTCATCATATCTATTTTATTTATTTGGGTAAATTTTAAAAAACACCCAGGTTTGGGTTAATGACAGTTAAGTCCAAAATATTTTTAAAATAACCAATTTGGTCAAAAAAACTCTTGCACTGTTAACCCTCTTACCCTCCGTTACATTATTCTTTTCTTTTCTTTTTCCTTTTTTTCTCAATCCAGTCTGTCTCTCTGTTTCCTCTCTTCTTCCTCATATCTCTTCCCTCTCATCTCGCCTCTCTCTGCCTCCTTCACCTATCAAAGCCATGATTTGAACCGATCTCATCCATTTTTTGAAGCCACACCATCGATCTCAACCATGTTTAAAGCCACACTGCCGATCTTAGCTACAATTTGAAGCCAGTCTGAAGCCACACCCCCGATTTGAAGCTACACCGGCGTTCTCAAGCACCACCGTTGAAAGACGCCTCCACCACCGATTGCTGCCTCTCTTACCAGCTTGTTTTGATTTTAATCTAGTTGTGGCTTCTTCTTTTTTGGGGTTTATTTTTTTTTTTTTTTTGTGATTTGGATCGATCTGGTATTGGTGGATTGTGGTGGTTATGGGTTGTAATGGGCTGCTTTTCGCAGTTGTGGTTGAGGTGGTCAGTGGTGGTTGATAGTGATGGTTGGTTTATTTTGGCTGGTGGTTGAGGGTTTTGGTGATGGTGGTGGGCTATGATCTGGTAGGGGTGATGCTATTTTTGGATTTGGGTCTTGATGCTATTGTTTGGCTGGGTTTTATGGCTGGTGGTGTTAGTAGCAGATCTGAAGTTAGAGAGGGAGAGTGGGGTTTTGGCTGTGAGAATCAAAGGAACCACCGAGTGGGAGAGTTGGAGAGCAGGTCTGTGAGGGAGAAAGACAATAAAAGGAAAGTGTAACGGAGGGTTAAGAGGGTTAAGGGTGTCATTACCAAAGCTCAGGGATGTTTTCTGGAATTTACCCTATTTATTTTTAGTTTAGAGTATAATTTTTCAATTTATCATAATACCTCTCACCGAATCTATTATTATTTGATTAATTTATTATTATTTGATAATTTTATTACTTGTTTAAGAATTATGCTTACATTTTTTTTTTTTGAGAGTCAAGAATTATGCTTACATGGGAATATACAATTTCTAGATTTATGTTGAAATTGATTTAATTTTAGACAATTTTTATTTGGAAGATTACTAAAGAAAAATATTTTACACTTTTTTATACTTTATTATTTTCTAATAATTTTATGAAAATGGTGAAAAATCATTTGAAAGTTGTTTAAATTTTTAATACATTTTTAGTAAAATTTTATTGATATTTACCATTTAATACCTTTATTTGTATTTTATTACTGTGTTAAATTGTATTCAAGTCCATCTCATAAACTAAAGCTTTTTTTTTTTTTTTTTTAGAATAAACTTTAGCATTTTAAAGTTTTAGGTCATAGACTTCGACTAACTATATAAACAGAGCCAATGACTCCATCTACGGTAGTCTTTGGTTTATTCAACTTAGTGAGGCACTGTTTTGCTTGAGCTTTTTATTTTATTTTATTTTATTTATTTATTTATTTATTTTTATACAATATGCCAGCCTTTTGGTTTATGCTCTTTCTTTTTTCCTTTTAAATATTTATATGTGCCAACACAATATTGTTGTATTGGCTCAAAGTATTTTTACAATTATTGAGGTGTGAATTCTTTATTATTTAAAATAAAATAATAAAATATGAGGTTGGGACCAACTACAATTGAAAACATATGTATTATGAAAATGTTATAATATCTTGTTGTTATTACAATATATTCACAATTACTAAGAAATCAATTCCTTATAGATAAAAAAAAAACAAAATAAAATAAAATGTCAAGTTCAAAAATTTTCACAATAATTTCAAAACAAATCCTAAGTGGCAAGGTATTTTTGATGGATAAAAAAAATGATATCAGTAATAAGCCCAGTTTAAAACCAGTAACAATTTGTGATCAAAAAATTGTTGTGAAAATGTTGTGAATGTAACATTTTTCTAAAATAAAATAATAAAACATCATATCAAGACCTACTACTGCTAAAAATAAAAGCATTGTAGAAATATTATGATATTTTTTGTGCTCCTAGAATTCTTTTTTATTTTAGTCAAATTGGGTTAGTCAAGATTCATTATTTTACACAGTTTTCATGTGTAGTCTTTTTATTTTTTGTTTTTAATACACAATTTAAAGTGGTGGTTCCAATTTAAAACCAGTAGCAATTTACTGCCTAAGATTTGTCAGAAAAATATTGTGGTCGTAAAAAAATAAAATATCAAAATGAGACCTACCACAGTTGGAAATAAAGGATATTGTGAAAATGTTTGATATTTTGTTGTGTTTCTAGGTTTCTTTTTTTGTTTAGAAAAATTTGTTGAGGCAAAATTCATTGTTTCAAGCACAATTTTCTTCAATTGGCTTGTTTGTTTATTTGTTTTTTAAATGCACTGTTTAGAACCGGTAACAATTTATCACCTAAGATTTATTGTGAAAATGTTATGAACATAGCATTACTCTAAAATAAAATAATAAAATATTAGACTAGATCCATCGTAGGTAAAAATAAAAATATTGTAAAAATATCATGAAATTTCGTTGCGTTGCTAGACCTTTTTTTTTTTGGATTAGTTAGTTTTGTTGAACCAAAATTCATTATTTTTATACACAATTTTCTTGGGCTGCATTTTTTTTAACACATTGTTTAATGTTTAAAAACACACACAGAGTCTTACACACAAAAGAAGAGGCAAAAAAGCACTTTCACCCTTTAAGTTTGGGTTAGTTTCATTCATTCCCTAAACTAAAGTTGAAAATTTTCCTCCTTTATATTTTGTAAAGGAGCGTATATCCCTACTATTACACTCTTAGATAAACCCTAACGAAATTTTATGATTTGTAGAATATTCTATTGTGTTATGTATAAAATACACCCCACTAAATTTTAATGTCCCAAAAATTTTCTTTTGTTATCTTGGTCTTTTTTTAATTTATTTTCTTGTTTAAAAGGGCATTTCATATTAAAAATTAAGTTAAACATCATATTAGTTATGCTCATAAAATATGATAATAAAGAAAGATGTATGGATAACAAAATCTTTATTGTAGACGATTGCAGGTATTTCATTTTATTAAGAGTTTCAATTGTAGCATATGTTATCATTCGTTGTGAAATTTTATATATTGTAACAATGTTTTATCAAAACTTAATTGTTTATTGTTAGAAGATAATGACATTCATTATCATTCTTAGTATAATGTTTACTCGGTAAATATTACATTGAGCATATAGATTCTAAGAAATTGTCATAATAAATAAATATTCATATGTTAAATAGCTATTCTAAATTTAAATACATAACTTTGTACTTCTTCCAAAAAAAAAAATTACATCTTAATTTTTCCCTAAAATGGTGACACGTGCCTTGCATGTGTATTCCAAACTAATCATCTATATAAGTTTTAATTCCTACCATGTACTATATAAGTCCCAAATAGTATTAAATTTAAATCTCATGGAATCTCATAACTCCCAATTTGAATCCATCATCTGTCCTGGATTCAAGCACTCTAAAAGAACCCTAAATACTCATAAAATAAATAAATAAATAAATAAAAAGATCCTTAAATTCATGATGCTAAGGGGAAAAAAAAGTGTCACACACATGCAAGCTCAGGGGGTGTTTGGTAAGTCTTTTTAAACAACAATTTTCAGTTTTTAAACAACATTTTACGCATTTCAACGCACTTTTTCACACACACATATTTTTACAAATATTTTTAAACAACAATTTTCAATTTTTAAACACATATACCAAACAGGCCCTCAGCCTCAATTTCGTGTTTCATACCCAATAAATAACTGACATCAGCCGAGTAGTGAGTAAGGGACAAGCTCGGACAAAGCTAATTTGACCATATGGCCCCACACATGCATGCCTCATTTAATTCATCTATATAAGTGTCCTCCAAGTCTCATGTGTAGATGCAATTAATGATGCAAAACCAGCCTGAGAAGGGAGTAGCAGTCTAGTCTCTGTGGATAAAGCTTACATATATTTTGATTTTAGATAATATGAAAACCAGCCCTTTGTTTTTTGTAGGGTACCACTCCCATTCCCATACACCCTAACTCGACACTTGGCATCACTCTAATATCTTGACTGTCCATAAATAGCTGAGATGTCTAAGATCTTTCATCTCAAACTGCTGACTAAGAAAATCCTTGAGTTCTTGAATGCCACTAAGGTCATCACCAGTTATGATCATATCATCTACATATAGGAGAAGCAAAATGGTGCCTTTATCATTGCGACGAAGAAATAAGGCAGAATCATAAGGACTGGCAGTATAACCCAAGCGAAAGATGGTGGAGCTGAACTTGGCAAACCAAGCTCATGGAGCCTGTTTAAGGCCATAAAGTGCACGTCGAAGGCGACAAACCTTGTTTGTTTCAACAGAAAGACCAGGAGGCGGTTGCATATAGACTTCTTCATGCAGATCCCCATTAAGGAAGGCATTTTTAACATCCATCTGAAAAAGGTCCCATTTACTAGCAGCTGTAACAGCTAAGAGGGCACGAATAGAGGAGATACGGGCAATTGGAGCAAAAGTCTCTTCATAATCAATCACATACTCTTGTGTAAAACCTTTTGCAACAAGACGAGCCTTATAGCGCTCGATGGACCCATCAGAGCGAGTCTTGATCTTATAGATCCACTTACAACCAACCACAGACTGACTAGGAGGGAGAGTAACCAGATCCCAAGTATGGTTTTTGGTTAATGCATCAATTTCCTCTTTCATTGCAATCTGCCATAAAGGGTCAGTAAAGGCCTCACGATAGGTTTGAGGCTCATGGAGTGTAGCAAGGGCAATGTAACAATGATAGTCAAGTAAATGTGTAGGAATGGATCTTACCCGGGTTGAGTGGCGAGGTGGAATGTCTTGTGGAGGATCTTCAGGCGGAGCAGGAGCAGGGGACCTAGGCTCAAGGTGGGGTAGCTCGTCATCAACCTGTTCATCTACAACATGTCTAGGAGAATCATCAAAAATATCTGGAGATGGAATAGAGAAGTCCAAAGGAGGATCAAAAGTATCTGTAGAAGGAACAGGAGACTCATCTGGAAAGATTTCTAAAACAGAAGAGTTAGTTAGGGAAGAACGAAAGTGAGAGAGTTCAACAAACAAGCGGTGTTCCCAAAAGACAACATCACGGGAAACACGAAGACGATGAGAGACAGGATCATAGCACCGATACCCTTTTTGAGTTTCACCATAACCAAGGAAACAACAGAGTCTAGATTGAAACTCAAGTTTGTTGTGCTCATGAGGCTGAAGAAGAACGAAACAAGCAGATCCGAAGGAGCGAAGGTAATGATAGTCAGGGGGTGACCCAAAAAGGCTCTCATACGGAGTCTGATGATGGATAACAGTGCTTGGAATGCGATTAATGGCATGAACAGCATGAAGAGTGGTTTCACCCCAAAATGGGGCAGGAACTTTGGCAGAAAGAAGAAGAGCACGGACAGTGTCAAGAATATGACGAAATTTTCTTTCGGCTCGACCATTTTGTTGAGAGGTGCCTGGATAGGTTAGATGATGTATAGTGCCATAGGAATGTAACAAAGCTTGAAAAGCATATTGAGTATATTCAAGAGCATTATCAGAACGAAAAGTTTTGATATGTTTGGAGAATTGTGTTTCAACCATTTTTGCAAAGTTACTGTATATTGGTAAGATTTCAGAACGAGATTTCATAGGAAAGATCCAACTATAACGAGAATAATCATCAATGAAAACAACAAAATAACGAGATCCACCAATACTAGTAACAGGAGAAGGTCCCCAAACATCAGAATGAATTAACTCAAAAATACTATTAGAGATAGATTCACTATTATTGAAAGGTAAAGCTGGCTGTTTTCCTAACTAGCATGAAGTACAATCAAAATTGTCTTTGGACACAGAACCCAACAGACCCTTAGAAGCTAACTGTTGTACCCGAGTAGATGAGGCATGACCAAGACGAGAATGCCAAAGTGCGAGAGAAGGTAAGGAAGAAACTGCAGCAGCTGCAGCAGCAACAGAGACAGGAGCAACAGGTGGAAGATGAAGATTGTCCACGGGAAACATACGCCCAACCCTAGGACCGGTTCCAAGCTTTTGCCCCGTCCTCGGATCCTGCACAATACACCCAGAATAGTCAAAAATAAGGCGATATCCTAGTTCAGCTAATTGTCCCACAGAGCACAAATTATAGGATAGGTCAGGTACATGAAAGACCCCAGGAACAGAGAGGTTAAAGGTCGAAACAAAACCTAGACTATTCCCATGCATGGTGGAACCATCAGCTATATGAATATTAAGATGATGTGGTGCAGGGTCAAGTTTAGAGAATAAGGATGAGTGAGGTGTCATGTGGTTGCAACAGGCAGAATCAAAAAGCCAAGTTTGAGACTTACCGGGCAGAACTGAGAGAGCAGTGGAAAGAGATGCATTACCAGCCATACGAACAGCCTGAGCTATGATCTCCTGTAGTTCAGTGGGGGAAAGGTTGATAGTGGATCCAGAAGACTAGGACTCAGCTGAAATGGAAAGTATCGGCGGAGTAGGCTCAGTATTAGCAACAGCAGCAGTAGATTTGTTGCGACGGTAACAAGTCTCAATGGTGTGGCCAGGACGCTTGCAATAATTGCAGAACTTCTTGTTGGTCTGCTTGCGATGATTGCTGGAGCCAGAGAAATCACCTGATTGTTGAGGTTACTCAATGGCAGGAGCAGAAGGAGTAATAGCCAAAACATTGAACTTATTCTGGGCTTGAAGGGTTGCAAGCCGAGCTTCTTCTCTAACCAACTCGTTTACAGCAGTATCAAGAGAGGGAGGAGGACTGCGATTAAGAAGCTAACCTCGGATGGGCTCAAAGTCCTTGTGAAGTGACATCAGGAATTCATAAAGACGAAATTCATCTCTAACTGTAGCATATTGTTGAGCATCCTTTGAGCATGCCCAAATTGGATCAGAAAGGTCAATTTGGTCCCAAATGAAGCGAAGCTGATCATAGTAGTCATTAATGGATTGCCCTGGTTCTTGTCGAAGTTGATGCAATTCAACCACTAACTGATATTTCATGGATCCGTGAGTAGTGGAGTACCTTTTGGCCAACATATCACATGCTGATTTTGCATCATCAAAGCTGCCCAACAGGTTGGAGATGGAGGGAATGGAAGTGTTCCGAATCCATGTGAGGATCATGTGGTTGTGACTATCCCATTCAATCATGCGACCAAGGAAGGCAGCATCTTCTTCACTTGCTCCCTTGACAGGAATGGTAATTGCACCAGTACAGTAATGCCAGATCATGCGACCCTTAAGAAAACTGCGCATAGCTTGAGACCAAGATAAGTAATTCTTGTTCCCCTCCAATACAGTATTGATGGGGCGAGAAAGAAAAACATCCTTTTTATCCATTTAGAAACACAATATGCAAAAAATAGACTGCAAAAATGAAATCTACGCGAAAAACTGGGTAAGGAGAACCTGGACTGAAAAAGTCAACCCTGAAAAGTCAACTATCAAAGTCAACGGTCAACGGCAAGGTTAAAGTCAACGGTCAACGGTCAATAGTCAACGGTCAACGGTCAGCGTAGATAGCATCCCAGGACTCCAACGGGGTGCTATCTGCACAACGGTCAACTTGTTGTGCAGATAGCACCCCAAGACTCCAATCAATAACAGTAAATAAGCGGAAATTAAATAACAAGTACACAAAGAACACAAGAATTTACGTGGTTCGGCAAACTGCCTACCTCCACGGAGACGACGGAGAAATTTCACTATAAAATATAGGGAGATACAATAGTGCACAAGAACACTCTCAAGAAACCCAAATCCCAATTACACCCTAGCACTCTCTCATAGAAACAATAAGAATAGAAGCTGGCTGCTTCTCTTTTCTCTATTTTCTCTCATGCGACTGCTCACTAGGTTAATTGAAATTTTCTAATTAAACGGGTGCTTCTTCATCTCAAAACCTAATATATATATATATATATATATATATATATATGTCAAAGTCGGCAACACTAGGACTTCTAATATAACAAGTATTAGGTATTGTGTTGACATGGGCTTGGCAATTCAAGCCACACGGGGCCCAACGTCAACAAATCTCCACCTTGGCTTGAATTGATCAAGCTACACGAGCAAACTCCTTCATCGCCTCCACCTTAGCCCTTAAGGGCTCACAAGCTGCAAACACCAATTAAGTCCAAGTAGCCCTTGAACTTATTTGTTGGAACTATCTTCGTCAACATACTAGATGACTCCCAAATCTTATTCTTCTGTAGTGACCCCATCTCTTCTACATCCCTATAAGACAATGGATCTCCACTACTAGTTATGAGAGCAAAGCTAACCATATCTTCAAAGCCATATCTCTAAGGTGCTTTGTGAACCCGCTTCTCTCTACCTTTAGCAATTGAATAAGACTCTTCTTGTTGCTGCTGTGGATCAATCTCAGCATCACCCTTATCACTGGATGAACTATTCTGGTCAAACTCCACCTCAATAGTTAATTTCTCCTATGGACTATCATCACAAGTCTCTGCTTCATTCTGCTTCAACATAAAGGCTTCATCAAATATGACATCTCTGCTGGTCACCGTTTTCTTTGAGACTGGATCCCAAACCTTGTAGCCTTTAACACCTTTTTCAAAACCAAGAAATACGCATTTTCTTGACTTTGAATCCAATTTAGGACGCTCTCCACTCTGCACATGCACATAAGCTGGACAACCAAAGATTTTTAGACTCGAATAATCAACTGGTCTACCTGACCAAACCTCTTCTGGAATCTTGAAATCTATAACTGATGATGGAAATCTATTAATAATGAAGCTTGCTGTGTTAGCTGTCTCTGCCCAGAACACCTTAGGCAACCCTGCATTTAATCTCATGCATCTGGCTCTTTCTGGTAAGGTTCTGCTCATTCTCTCTGCAACCCCATTCTGCTGTGGAGTTCCTTTAACTGTGAAGTGACGAGTAATGCCTTCTAATTCACAAAATCTTATGAATTCTTTATCTCTATACTCTAGTCCATTATCTGTTCTAAGATATTTTATTTTCTTGCCAGTCTGATTCTCAACCTGTGCTTTCCATTTTTTAAATATGCCAAACACATCAGACTTATGCTTCATAAAATAAATCCATACCTTTCTAGAGTAGTCATCAATGAAACTGACAAAATACTGAGCACCGCTATGAGAAGAAACTGATACTGGACCCCAAACATCTGAATGAATGTAGTCAAGAACACCCTTACTTGTATGAGAGCCTGTCTTGAAACTGACTCTATGGTGCTTCCCATACACACAATACTTGCAGAAGTCTAGCTTGCATGTCTTCACTCCTTTCAATAAATTTCTCTTATGCAACTCTAACATACCACGTTCACCAATATGGCCAAGTCGCATATGCCATAATTTTGTGTGTCGTCAGTGCTGGACTCCACTAGAGTGGTGACTGCAACTCTTCCTACAACTGTGTTCCCAATCAATCTATAAAGTGTGCTTACTTTCTGTCCCTTCATCACCATCAAAGCACCTTTGGTAATCTTCATGATTCCACCATTTGATGAGTATGAATAGCCCAAATCATCCAATACTCCTAAAGAAATCAAATTCTTTCTAAGATCTGGAACATGTCTGACATTACTAAGAACTCTCACAACTCCATCAAACATCTTGATCTTCACGGTACCAATCCCAATAACCTGGCATGTAGCATTATTACCCATTTGGACTATACCACCGTTGTAAGGCTTATACGTGTCAAACCAATCTTTCTTTGGAGTCTTATGATAAGAGCATGCTGAATCTAAAACCCAAGATTCCAATAGAATGTTGTTACTTGATGAAACTGAAAGTAAATCTGCACCAACTTCACTGTCATCTGATGTTTCTTCAGCAACACTAGCTGATTCTAGGGGTTTCTTTCCATTCTTCTTCTCCTCTAAATGCTCTTTCAACTCTTTACACTGATTCTTGTAGTGCCCTTTCTTGTGACAATAAAAGCACTCTACATCTTTCTTTGCACGTGATTTAGACTGTGATCTGTTCCTGTTGGAGTTCCGTCTTCTTGACCTGCTTCTACCTCTATTGCTTGACTCAGATTTTATAATAAGTCCATCAGCCTGAGAACCATCACCATCTTGCTTCATCTTTATGTGTGACAAGAGAGCACTAGTCACCTCCTCGAGTACTATAGTCTCTTTTCCGTACATCAACGTAGTCACTAGATGATCAAAAGAAGTAGGAAGCAACGCTAACAAGAGTAATGCTTTATCTTCATCCTCATAATTCACCCCAAAACTTGACAGTTGGGTGTTCAACATATTAAATGTGTTGAGATGCTCCAACAGATCAAAACCCTCCTTCATATGCAAACTATACAGTTGCTTCTTCACGTACAACTTGTTCGTCAGATTCTTTCTCATATAAAGACCTTCTAGTTTTTCCCAAACCTCCTTTGCGGTCTTTGCTTCTAGGATGTTATGAATGACCTCATCACCTAGGTTGAGACGAATAGCGCTAGCTACTTTCTCATCCATCTCTACCCATTCTGCATCCTTCATCGTTTCCGGTTTCTTCTCCTTCCCAAGCAAGGCCTTATGAACTCCTTGTTGACTTAGGAGATCCTTCATCCGCCTTTGCCAAAGAGAAAAATTTCCCTTACCACAAAACTTCTCTACATCATACTTTGTGCTTGACATCTTTACTGTATTCAAAGGATTGAATCCTAACCTTGCTCTGATACCACTTGTTGTGCAGATAGCACCCCAAGACTCCAATCAATAACAGTAAATAAGCGGAAATTAAATAACAAGCACACACAAAGAAATAGATCTTACCATGTTAGAAATACCATGAACCTATAATATTTCTGGAGGTATCACTGAGATCGTCTTGGAACGATCTACCATTTGGTTAAAGTCAACGGTCAACGGTTAGCGTAGATGACGTGACGCTGACGTCAGCAAGTGACTGGATGTTGACGTAAGCTAGGGCTGACGTGGCACTGATGACGTCACGGTGACGTCAGCCTGAACTGAGGACAGCGCGTGTGGCGCGTGGGGCGCAGACGCAGAAGCTTCAGGCGGCGCGTGAGGGCGCGTGGGCACTCCGATGACTACGAGGCTTTCACCAAATGGTAGATCGTTCCAAGACGAACTCAATGATACCTCCAGAAATATTATTGGAGCAATATTCGAGGCGGGATGACACGTGCAGTGATCTTGTACGGTGTTGGACTCCTCAACGATAGCGGCTGCAGGTCCGGAACCAGAAGACAACGCTTGGAAGACGTCGGGGGTTCAACGGCGAGAGGCTGCGGCGACTGTTGTGATGGCGGAAGCGATGTTAAGAGTGGAGTAACACTAATAAAGATAAGACTACTAAGAAAAGGTCAGAGCAGTGGCTCTGATACCATGTTAGAAATACTGAATCGTAGTATTGTATTTCATAATTGAGGAATATACATGTGATGCTTTTATATAGGAGGCATATGTGTGCGGTACAAGTAAAGTGTAGTACAAGTACAAGTGTGCTATACAAGTAAACTAGCTGGGCCTAAAGCCCATAACATAAAATACATTAACACTTTTTATTTGTTTGAATTAATTTTGTTTAATTTTTTTTCGGTGCTTTATTCCTTCAAGAGTTAAGTATAAATTGATAAAAGATAACTTAAACATGATTACTTAGGTAAGGCGTCATAAATTTTCTAATTAAATCCAATCATGCAATTGTATTATATTAGTTATTGAGTTATATTGGTGAATTTTTGTATACTTTCTGAATAATTTTGTTTATATTATATTAGATTAGTCAATACAACCATATATATATATATATATATATATATATGTTTGAATTTTAATTTAAGAAGTCAAAGAACAATATAAGATTAAGAAAACCTCTATAAATTTATTCAAATTTATTATAGAGAACATGAATACATAGTGAAGGTCTTATAAAGGTGACAAAGTTGGGAATCTTCTATAGTAATGTTTTTATATTTGAATTTTTAATGTACTATGTCAGAATCTTACAATGTAATTATAATATAGAGAAGGTGGGTGTTAAATGAGGTTCTTCGACTATACAGTTTATACCCATTAGCAACAAACGTACAAAGGCAAGTAAGAGAAAACTCATCAAGTAGTTAGAAGTCTTAGAACCCCACGCTGCATGCAACTCAATAAAATAGAGAATGAAGAGAGTCAATTTTATGATCCATTGATAACCCACTTGCAAGTTGCAACTTGCAGTTGAAACACATACTATTCCTTTTTTTTTTTTTGGTTAACGAAACACATACTATTCATTCTGTTCTTTTACAAACCAAAAAAGAATGGTGGTGAAGTAAAAACACACACATACATCCAAAAAAAAAAAAAAAAAAAACACCACACGAAAGTAACAAAGACCCATCAAGAGTAAGACCAAATTGTTCAAGAAAACAAGATCACGTTGTTCAAGAAACAACTTATGAGCAGAGGCGACGCTACACACAGCTCAGGGTGTTCCCAGGAACACCCTGACCTGAAAAAAACTTGAAAAAAAAATTTTTGATATAATAAATTAGGAACACCCTAATTAGGAACACCCTCAAATTAAAAAAAACAAAAAATTTATTTGCTCAATTGCTCTACTTTCAAGTTTCAAGCAAAAAAAAAAAAAAAAAAGCCCAAAAAAAATTTGAACTAAAATCTGAAAAAAAAAAAAAAAAAATGTAACAGAGCCACAAGCCCACAGGAAGCCCACGGCAAGCCCACTAAATTACAGAGGTAGCAAACCTTACCCACGGATTCTCACCCAAAAAAGAAAAAAGAAAAAAGAACCAAACCCCAATACAGGTAACAGAGCAAATCACTTCTAAATCTATCCATCACTAAAGGCTTTATCAAAGAAAAAGAAATCACAAAACTTCTAAAGGCCTAACCCAAAGCAAACCTATTAACTAAAGACAGCAACGCCGTTATGCCTCAGTCCCTCAGAGCAAGAGCAACGCCGCCGGAGATCCGATCCAGTCCAGATCGTCATTGGAGATCGGAAGTCCAGATCGTCCTCGCTTGTCGCTCGCCCTCATCGTCGTCGGAGATCGCTCGTCGGTCATCGCGATGTCGCTACTGTCACCAAGTCTGCCTCAGCGGCGCCGGCCTCAGCCTTTAGGCCTCCCTGCTCGGCTGCTCTGGTGCTCCCTCCCTCAAGGTATTTCATTTTTCTCTCTCTTTTTCTCTCTGATTCTCTCTGTCTCTCAGTCTCTCTCTCTCTATTGAATGAAATGAAAATTATAAAATGAATGAAACTCTCTCTCTCTCTTTAATAAGACTAACTCTCTCTTTTACTTTTAGTCTTTTGAAATTTGAATTGTGTTTGCGTCTCTCATTGGCCGAACAACTTGACCTTTATTAATTTTTTTTTTTCTGCTTTTGACTTTTGTCTTTTTGAATGTGTTGCTTTTCATGTGTAGTGTGTTTGTCAGTTTATCTTAATATCTTATCCGTTGGGTTCGTGTGTGTAGTGTGTTGGTGTTGATATTAATTATCTTTTAGGCCTAATGGTGTTGATATGAGATGTGTAAATAATGTGCACATCAGTGGCTCTTTAGTGTAATGTGCTTATGTGCACGTCAACATATAGGGCTAACCAATATAACAAATTAAATCAGTATAATTAATGACAAACAAATTAAAGTAATATAGTTTATTGTTAGGCTAAATAACAATAATCAAAGCAGTATAATAAACCAATACATTATTTCCTATTAAAAAAAAAAAAACCAATACATTATAAAAGATAAATAAATTAAATTATATTAGGTTAAACAACACCTTAAAAAAATTAAATTAAATTATAATTGTGTAATTTATGCTTGTTGAGGAACACCCTGAAAAAATTTCCTGGAGTCGCCACTGCTTATGAGTAATACTAAGACCACATAATTTTACAAATTTTTGTCACAACTTACTACGTAATGAGTTGTGAGTAGTAGAGGTATGAACACACATGGATCCACCACCACACCTCTTTCACTCACAACTCTTCACATGGCAAGTTGTGGCTACAATTATGTAAAATTATGTAGTCTTGGCATTTTTCTACACAAAAATGAATATTGATAAAGAATAAATTTTTTGATATTTGAAAAATATACGTAGATAAAATGGGTGCAAAGTAGTTGAGCAATAACATGGATTGGAGTCACAATAATAACCCCCAAAAAAGCCCTAATGGTACACATGGAGTTAGGATTGGAGAGAGTCGTATCATAGAGCTTTCTTTCGTATGTTGGTCTCGGGAATGGGAGGAGGGGGTACCAAGGGTAGACCTTGTGGTTGTTGGTCTTGGGAATGGGAGGAGTGGGGGGTGTGTAAAATAGGACAAGTGTATAGAATAATAGAAGAAGGAATGGGAGGAATGGGTATCGAAATTCGAGATTCGGCCTGTATGAATTTGGAAGAAGAGAAGCCATCATTTAAATAAATTAAAAAAAAAAAACTGGAAGAGGAGAAGAAAATGATGATATTGTGGTTATGGTGAAAAGAATGAAGAAAAAGTTACAAGGGAAAAAACCTGAGAGAAGATGGGTGAGGGCAAGATGATCGGTGACTCAGTGGAGATGTGAAAGAAATTGAATAGAGAAGAGAAAGAGAATTATTATTATTATTATGGTTGGGCAAACTAACATTGAGAATTTCATCCATGGAGTTGAAATCAATTTAAATAAAATTATTGTCATTTTTTTAATAAATTATATTTATTTTATGAGCAGTTTTATATATATATACACACAAATATACAAACTCTATATATACAGCAGTAATCTTGAAATGATACACTGATATTGAAATATTCATTTCCAATGATCAAACCAAAGCAGTCACCCAAATGGTATTCACAACATTGATCTAGGCCAATATCTCTTCCTATAAAAAAAAGAAAAAAAAATTCCAATATCTCTAACTCACATCAATGCTCTACATATAGCTCCTATTGGTTCCCATTAGTTTAATTGGTAAAATCTATTAAAAGATTTGGAGTTCAAACTCCCAAAAATCAAATAGTGTTTTGAACTGATGGTAAATGAAAAAAAAAATTATGGAGCATACGCCATAAAATTCTATCATATCATAAATTAAAATTAAAAAAAAAAAAAAAAAAAAAAAAGGCTTTGTAGCTCCCATTCAGCAAATAGAAAACTTTGAAGTTCACTTCAAGCGATTTGGTTCGGTAGTAGAGTTTGATTGGGATGGTTCAAAAGTATTAACATACTTTTTTAGAACCTAAATTTTAAGGCTTAAAATTCCTCTTCAAAGTTTTGTATTTTAAGGTAACAAAGCAGAATACAAAAATTTTAAGTTTGAAATGGAAGCATGACTCTTGTACTATATATTGAATTAGTGATTTTCACCTGAATAGCTTAACCCAAACATGACCAATTAAATAATTGTGTTAATGATCTTTTAACTCTAACATGACCCGATAATAGTTTTTTAAATTGTGTTAATGATCTTTCAACTCTAACATGACCCGATAATAGTTTTTTTTTTTTTTTTAAACCGATAATAAAGTAGGGTAATACAACAATGACAACACTACTTACTTGATAAGCTTAATAAACTATTTGTATTTGATTGACATGAAGGTGACACAAATACAACCTATTAAACCATCTTTTAAAAAAAAAAAACCCTAATTAATATTGTTTTAAATTTAATACACCCTTGTTACATGAAATATTTTTTTTCCATAGAGTGACATTAGTTTTTATCCATCATACATTGATGAGAATATTTCTTAGTGTTGGTTCTCAAATAATATTATCACAAATATTAGTAATCCAAAATAACAATCACATACAGGAACACAAAATTTACGTGGAAAACCCTTTCTATTTGAAGGGAAAACCCACAAAACAAACTCCGAATAATTTCACTATTATCAAATCAATTACAATAATTTATATGTATGCATCACAGCTAAAGAAAAAAATATCTCTTATTTTTCTTTACTCTCACCCACACAAATTATCTTTCTCATAATGGCAATTCTTTTTCTCTATTCTTTATCTTTTTTACTGTGCGGCACTTTTCTCTTACTCTTCTTTTCACAATGCGGCACACCAATTCAGCACAAAAAATATTAATATACAACCTAGCCTCACGTCACAATCCCAATAAGAGCCAAATAAGACCCGCCGGGCCTAATTGCCTGAGTAGTAGACTCTTATTTCAAATAGGATTAGTTCTTTTACTTTCCTAAGAGTTCACTGACACCTAATTTTACTTGAAGTAGAATTCTTGATACAAACCCATTGAATGGGCTATCACGTGGACTGGACCCACAACACTTAAGAGTTGTCATGCATCCTTGGTGGGATTCATAGGGCTGAGAATTAAAAAAGAGTAAAAAGAAAATAATAGCATTTAATGAGGATGTACTCTAGTTGATTGTTACAATTTTTTAAAGAAAAGAATAAGTATAACGAGGGTGGAGTGGTTCGTTTGAATTTTGAAGTAAACGTCATTGTCAAATTCCCATGTTAGTGCAACAAGAACAGGTAGGATTTCTCTGCCAACTTTGTTTCCATTGTATAACACATAAAATGCACAATTGCACTTCAAACCCTGTAGCAGCAGCATGCTTACGTAATTGTGATGGCTGAAGTGCTGAACCCGGCCTACGAGAGGCACCACCTCCTGCAGAAGCATACCTTTTTTGTCTTTCCCTGCTAGCCCCAATACAAACCAAGACAAAGTTAATTTGACCATATAGCCCCGCACATGCAAGTCTCATTTAATTCATAGCCTCCAAAATTTTCTTTTGTCGAATTCATTAATTGTAATACATGCAGAAAGTGTCCTCCAGCTCCAAGTCTCATTGCAAAATCAGTCTGCAGGGACTAGCATACATTTTGATAGGCATTTGGTACCGTGTCCCCAAGGGCATAGTTTATTTTATTTCAATGTTAGTGGTGGGTCCTTGTGCATAGAAACCAGTCTTTTTTTGAGGATACTACTCTCATTCCCTCTCGTCACCTACCCTAATATTTCAAGGATACTACTCAATGACTAATATCGTGAATGTCCATAAAATTTTACTATTTGCCAGCCCCAGTCCAGATACAACGGCTAAGAATTTTATGTTATTTTCTTTTTATTATATACTTCAAAAGACTAAAGTATAAATTTAATAGCGATAACTTAAACATAATTTTCTTAAAAAAAAAAAAAAAAAAACTTAAACATAATCCCTTAAGTACAGTGGCAACTCTAGAAATTTTTCTCAGGGTGTTCCTGAGTGGGCTTGCTCTGTTACAATTTTTTCTTTTTTAGATTTTAGTTCAAAAATTTTTTTTTTTAGCTTTTTCTTTTTGCTTGAAAATAATGTTATAAATACCGTTTTGGATCTTATTTCGGTTTGTTTAGTGAAACGAAATATTTCGATACCGATCTATTTCGATGTACCGTTTCAGGGTGTTTAGGAGTTTCTAAAAAAAATTAAAAATAATATATATTTATATTTTCTTATACAACATAAAATTATTGATCTAAATAAGTAAACCTCAAATAAAACAAATCATTTAGTTTTTCTTTTTTGACACTTAAATCATTTTGGTTATTACATAACAATTATTGTTTAGAATATTAAAACATAAATATTTAATTAAATAATGAAACAATAAGAGTGTATATATGTATATCAACCCATTGCAAAACTGCATAACATATATATATATGTGTGTGTGTGTGTGTGTGTGTGTGTGTGTGTGTACATCAACCCATTGCAAAACTGCATAACATATATATATTGGTCTTTTAGAATGTGTATTCACTTACTTTTAAGGGACCACAAACCACTACCCAATTCAATACCATGGCCCCATGACCCCATCCACCCCACACTAAGAAACAAGCACCTATCAATTTCAACACAATTACATATTTTTATATTTACCTACACTTACACAAAAAGACAAAATCCAAGCAATTTATATTGTCAAAAAATAAGTATAAGTCACAAGACTCACAACATAAGTCAGAAAGTATTGAGTATGATATAGAGAAAAACTGAGAGAGAGAGAGAGAGAGAGAGAGAGAGAGAGAGAGAAATACCTTGATGTTGCCTGAGATCAGGGGCGGCGCCGCCGTGGCACGTTGAAGGTTGAGGTTCTTATTTCCCGATCTCGATTTTGCCGTCGCCGATCTCGCGATCTTCGATCTGGGCCAAGTCAATCTCTGATCTCTCCGACGCAGAGCTGCTCTGGGTATTCAGTGTTGCTGTTGCTGCCTTGCTGAGTCTTTTTTTTTTTTTTTTTTTTTCAGAATTGCTACCTTGGTTGTTGCTGATGCTGAGTTGCTGCTGCTGCTGCTGCTGAGAACTGTTCTTATTAGGTTAGGAATTGGGTAATGGGTAATGGGTATACGTATTAAGTTTATAAAATTTTGTTGAGAATCCGTGGGTTTGCTCTTTGCTGGGCTTGCACCGATCAGTCTTGTACTGATCTTTTTTTTTTTTGGGAGAATCCGTGGGTTTCTGTTTTCAATATATTGAGCTTTTTTTTTCCTGATGGGCTTGCCTGATATATATATGTATATATATTCCAGATTTTAGTTCACATTTTTTTGGGCTTGAAAATAGAGCAAATAATTTTATTTTATTTTATTTGAGGGTGTTCTTTTGTTTGGTTGAGGGTGTTCTTAATTTTTTTCAGAGGGTAAGATGTCTAAAATTCTCCAATTAAATTTAATTATGTAATTGTATTATATTAGTCATTTAGTTACATTAGTGAATTTTAGTATCCTTTGGAAGATAATTTCGTTTATATATATATATGTGTGTGTGTGTGTGTTTGAATTCAAAATTAAGAAGTCAAAGTACAATACTTAAGATTAAGAAAAGCTCCTTAAATTTATTCAAAATTTAAATTAGAGAGAACATAAATGCATAGTGAAGTTCTTTTCATGGTGACAAAGTTAGCAACCTTCAATTTGTTTTTATATAGTTTGATTTTTTAATGCACCACATCGGAATCTTAATGTGATTATAATGCAGATGAGGTGGGTGTTAAATGAGGTTCTTCGACTATATATAGTCTATATCTATACCCATCAAGTTGTTAGAAGTCTTAAAACCCAGTGCTAAAATTAATAGAGAATGAAGAGAGCCAAAATTTTTATTGTCTATTGATAACCCACTTGCAACTTGCAACACATGCTATTCATTCTTTTTTTTTTTGATAAGAAGCTATTCATTCTTTTAAAGTATACAACGTGAAACAATTTTTTTTTTTTTTTGGAGAATGATGTTAGTTCTTATCTGATAAGGATAAAATTGTAAATATAAACACTCATTGATGGGAAGGCATAGAGCGATGTTCCAAACAGACCCGTCAGTTTTACTTGTGTCCATTCACAAGTGACAATAGTAGGGTGTCTACAGCTCTAAGCTGACGGGATCAGCTTGGGGAAGATGGAAAGCTGATGCCACTAAGCTGAAGGAGATACACGAGGCCGACGGTTCTAACATGACCTTGACTTGGCCTTCACGCATGTGTATATAAGGAAATGTCTTGTTCCACACGCTCAGTGTTAATAAAAAAGACTCCTACAAGGAAAGGATTTCGCAAAATACGCTCATAAGGATTCCTATAAGGAAAAGACTTCTAAACTAAGAAAGAGATGTCAACCATCTACTGCTATAAAAGCCCCAAAACTTTCACAAACCAAGGTACGCATAATTTACCCTAACTTTGGCACTCTAAAGCTGTGAGAAGTTCTAACTTGACCTTCGGAAGGTACTTGGCTGGCACCACACCAGTACTCTTTGTTAGGTCTTCTCCTTTTTGCATTGTGCAGGTATTGTTTCGAGCACGTGAGGACCGTGTGACTCACAGTTGATTTTTCGACATCATCAGTTGGCGCCGTCTGTGGGGAAAACTTTAGCGATTTGTAAGCCATATTATCGCTTCTCGGACAAAGAGTTGCATGCTACTTACTCGTTCGATGGCGCCACCAATGACGTTCAGGGAGACGAACCGCAACCCACTGCCCTGGAGAGGCAGGTCCAAACCCTCATAGCATCAGCGGAACGTCTTACCAAACAGAATCATGACCTAGATGAACAACTACGGTAGAAGAATGCAGTAATGGGTACCCAAGAAGAAGACCAAGAAGGTACCAGAGCTGAGAGAAGGAACCAAGAGGGGCCGGAAGATAGCAATGCCCTAAGTAGACTAGAACGACAGGACATGAGCCGACCCTCCGTCACGGACACAGCTTCACCTCACATGGTTGTAGAGATGCAGATGATAAAGAAGCGGATGGACTTTATGATGAACGCCCTTAGAGGATGAGTGTCCAGTGACCTTGATGATTTGGTCCACCGAATTGATTCGCCATTTACTACGTCAATCAATTCCTTCCCTCTTTCGCAGAAGTTTTGTATGCCGCAGATAGAAAACTACGATGGAGCCAAAGACCCCATAGATCCCTTGGAATCTTTCAAGATCCTGATGCACCTTCAAGGGGTGGCAGACGAAATCATGTGTAGGGCCTTCCCTACCACGCTGAAGGGTCCAGCAAGGATTTGGTTTAGTAGATTAACGCCTAATTCCATCAGTACCTTCAAGGAGCTAAGCACCCAGTTTTCTTCACACTTCATCGGGACACATAGGTATAAGAAGTCTACTGCGTGCCTAATGAGTATCAAGCAATGGGAGGATGAGACACTAAGGTCTTACATAGCCCGCTTTAACAAAGAAGCGCTTTCAATCGATGAACCCAACTACAAAATACTCGTAGCTGCTTTCACAAATGGGCTGCGGAAGGGTAAGTTCCTATTTTCACTATATAAGAACGACCCAAAGACTATGTCAGATGTGCTTTACAGGGTGACCAAATACATGAATGCCGAAGACGCGCCTCTGGCTCGAGAGGAGAAACCCAAGAAGAGAGAAAGGTAGGAAGATACACGATAGGACAGAGGGCGCAAGATGGCAAGAACTGGAGAACGAAGGGATGACAGGCGCTCTAAACCCCCTGCGGGGAGGTTCACAAGCTTCACTCCACTGACTGCCCCAATCAACCAAGTCCTATTGCAAATCAAGGACGAGGGAGCCTTAACCTTCCCCAGAAAGCTAAAAGGAGATCCCAACAAACGGTCTAGAGACAAATACTGCCATTTTCACCGTGATCATGGTTATGGTACAGCCGACTGCTATGACTTGAAATAGCATATTGGAGCCCTCATCAAGCAAGGAAAGTTACAAAAGTTTGTTAGCAAGGAGAGAGCAGATCTGCTTCTTCAAGAGCAGGCCCCCAAACGGGACAACGAGCGTCCCAAACCGCCCTTAAGAGACATAAGGATGATTGTGGGAGGCACGACGACCACTGGCTCGTCCAAGAAGGCTCAAAAGACTTACCTTAGAATGGTTCAGAACGTTCAGCTAACGGGCTTTGTCCCAAAGATGCCGCGAATCGACGACCCCATTATTGGTTTCTTGGAAGAAGATGCCGACGTCTTCACCACCCGCATGACGACGCTCTTGTTGTTAGCATCCAAATAGGGGACTATAACACACACCGGGTCTTGGTTGACAACAGAAGCTTTGCAGACATTCTTTACTACCCAACGTTCCAACAGATGTGGATTAATAGAGAACGTCTAGTCCCAACCAACACTCCACTTATTGGATTTGAAGGAACAAAAGTATACCCTCTCGGCGCAGTCACATTGCCTGTAACAATTGGAGAGTATCTTTAGCAAATTACTAGGGATATTACATTCCTCGTTGTTGATTGCTCCTGCCTACAATGCCATCATAGGATGACCTACCCTTAACTCGTAAAAGGCCGTAACTTCAACCTACCACCGGATGATTAAATTCCCCATTAAGTATGGAGTAGGAGAATTGTGTGGGGATTAAATAGCTGCACGCAAATGCTATATTGCGATGCTGGAGACGGACGACCATCTATAAACCATGAGCATAGAAAAACAGCGAACGGGGCAGAGCTCGTAGAAAAGCTTGAGAAGATACCCCTCGATAGCTCTAGACTAGACAAAACCACGAGGATCGGCACTCTCGCCAGCCTAACGGTTCGCCTAGCACTTGTAGCTTTCCTCAAGGAGAACCAGGACATGTTTGCCTGAAGTCATGAAGACATGCTAGGAATCGAGCCTTCAGTCATGGTGCATAGGCTGAATGTGTCACCCTCTTTTCCACTCGTCCGTCAAAAGAAGGGAGTGTTCACCTAAGAACGAGATTGAGCAATAGCAGAAGAAGTCGACAAGTTACAAGAGGCAGGCTTCATCAGGAAAGTATATTATCCCAATTGGCTAGCGAATGTGGTAATGGTCAAGAAAGCCAATGAGAAATGGAGGATGTGCATAGACTTTACGGACCTGAACAAAGCATGCCCTAAGGATAGCTACATTCTCCCTCGAGTCGACATACTTGTAGACTCTACAACTCAGCACCAACTGTTGAGCTTCATGGATGCCTTTTCAGGCTATAATTAGATCCGGATGGACGAAGCGGACCAGGAGAAGACTTCATTTGTTACCAGCCAAGGCCTTTTTTGTTAAAAAGTGATGTCGTTCGGCCTTAAGAATGCAAGCACAACGTATCAAAGGCTCATAAACAAGATGTTTGCAAACCAAATCGGAAAGAATGTTCAGGTCTACGTCAACGACATGTTGGTAAAAAGCTGAAGAGAGGAGGACCATTTGAAGGATCTCAAGGAAACATTCGGCACCCTTTGCTCCTACAACATGAAGCTCAATCTGAGTAAGTGTGCATTTGGAGTGACAGTGGAAAATTCCTACATTTTATGGTGTCACAAAAAGGTATCAAGGCCGACCCGGACAAAATCAGGGCCATAGTAGAGATGGCCTCCCCAAAGAACGTGAAAGAAGTGCAGAGTTTAAACGGTAAGGTAGCCGCCCTGAACAAGTTCATATCATGGGCGACAGATAAGTGTTTACTCTTCTTTCGCACGCTGAAGAAGTCTTTCGAGTGGACTGCCGAATGTCAGCAAGCAGTTGAGGAGTCGAATACTTACCTCTCCTCCCCACCTTTACTAAGTACTACACAACCGGGGGAATTGGCATTATGGGTAATAAAGTTGAGTGAGTTTGACATTTAGTACTGCCTGCGTACCACCATCAAGGGACAGGTCGATGCTAACTTCATAGCAGAATTCACCAATGGGGAAGACAAAGGGGCAGATGAATGTCCTCAGTGGAGTATACATACAGACGGGTCGTCCAACAGGCAGGCCGGGGGAGTAGGTGTCGTGCTCCTTTCTCCTGAAGGAGACAAGATTGAATGTATGGTCCACCTCGACTTCCTTACCACTAACAATGAAGCAGAGTACGAAACTTTAGTGGCAGGACTTGATCTCACCAAAGCGGCAGGAGTCGCAAGCGTGGTTCTTTACTACAATTCTCAGGTCGTCACCAACCAAGTGAACGAGGATTATAAGTGTAAAGGAGAAAGAATGAAGAAATACCTGGAGCAAGCAAGGAGAAGAGTAGACAACCTAAAGGCCAAGATCATCCAAACTCCCAGAGGAGAGAACGAGCAAGCCGACTGCCTTGCTAAGGCCGCTCCAGCAGAACATATGATCGCCCCTGATAATGTACTCTCTTTTGTTCAGCTTTCTCCACTAATAGATTCTATCGACGTGCAGGAGGTAGGTTTTGAAGGCGACTGGACCACGCCATTAGTCTTTTACTTAAAAAATGGCGTCTTACCAGACAGAGGGAGGCTGCAAGAAAGCTAAAGGTACAAGCAATGCGATTCGTCTTGATGAAGGACATCTTGTACAAGAAAGGCTTCTCCCGCCCGTACCTGAGGTGTTTGGGTCCTAAAGAAGAGGACTACGTCATGAGAGAAGTATACGAAGGGATCTGCGAAAACTATTTAGGGTCACGATTGTTGGTACACAAACTAATTAGAGTAGGGTATTACAGGCCCACCATGCAGAAGGATGCCCAGACTTATGACAAAACCTACGACAAGTGTCAAAGGTTCAGCAATGTTATCAGACAGCCGTTCGAAGAGTTGACCCTAATGACAGCCCCATGGCTGTTTGCTCAGTGGGGATTAGACATCATGGGGCCATTCCCTATAACGGTGCGACAGTTGAAGTTCTTAATAGTGTGCATAAACTACTTTACAAAATGGGTGGAAACTGAAGCCTTGGCCACCATTACGGAGAAGAACGTGCGAAGTTTCGTCTGGAGATACATCGTATGCAGATTTGGGATCCCTAGAGTCGTAGTCTCAGACAATGGGAAACAATTTGACAATGACTCTTTTCGGGATTTTTGCTCGCATTTGGGGATCAGAAATCACTACTCCTCCCCCGCCTACCCTCAAGCTAACGGATAAGTTGAAGTCACGAATCGATCCTTGCTCAAAATTATCAAGGCTCGGCTCGAGGGGGTAAAGGGTATATGGCCTGAAGAGCTGCCAAGCATACTATGGGCGTACAGGACAACAACAAGAATGTCTATAGGAGAGACACCATTTCGGCTAACATATGGGAGCAAAGCAGTCATTCCAGCCGAAGTCGAAATCACAAGCTACAGGGTGGACAATCATGATGAAAGCAAAAACAACGAGGCTATGCGTCTACAGCTTGATCTAGTTGACGAAGTTAGGGCGACAGTAGAATGAAGGCTCACACGATATCAAGACCGCATGGCGAAGCACTACAACTCCCGGGTTTGACACAGAGACTTTCAGGTCAGAGATCTCGTCTTGAGAAAGGTTATGGGCACTGCTAAAGACCCTACCCAAGGGAAGCTAGGCCCCAACTAGGAAGGACCCTACCGAATCACATCATGGCAGAGGAAGGGCACCTATGACTTGGAAACGCTGGATGGACGGAAGCTGCACCATTCATGGAATGCCGAACACCTACGGAAGTACTACCAGTAGAGATGACGGCATGAAGAGCAATACCCTCTTATTTTGAAGTTTACATTACGTAATTTTAACTACACTCCTCAATTTTCCCATTTACCTAAGTTAATTTTTGCTACAATGCTTTTTAAGCCCAAAGGGCAGGTCTTTTTCTTTTGGAGAACTTCTTTTTCTTTTGAAGAACTACTTTTTCTACGAATGTATGGTTTATAATAATAAGAGGAGTTTATTCAAATATGGCTAAGGTGTTTATCTACAAATTTATTAGTCCATAAAGTGGACGAATCCACAAAGTAGACGAGTTTATCAAGTCCATAAAAGTGGACAAGTTTGTCCATAAAGTGGATGAGTTTACCAAGTCCATAAACATGGACAAGTTTATTAGTCCATAAAGTGGACGAGTCCACAAAGAGGACGAGTTTATCAAGTCCATAAAAGTGGACAAGTTTATTAGTCCATAAAGTGGACAAGTCCATAAAATGGATGAGTCCACAAAGTGGACGAGTTTACCAAGTCCATAAACATGGACAAGTTTATTAGCCCATAAAGTGGACGGGCCCATAAAGTTGACGAGTTCATTCCTGGAGGATGGGCCATTATAGTCCATAAAGTGAACAAGTTTAATAATAAGTCCAGAAAAGTGGATGAGTTCATTGGCCAGTCCATAAATTAGAAGTCCATGAAAGTGGACGAGGTGATAAAGTGGATGGATTTATCGGATTCGGGAAAGAACAACACGTATAAAAGACTAAATAACATGAAAGATGTCCTGATTCGGGAAAGAACAACACGTATAAAAGATAAAAAAATGAATGGTAAAAGAAATAATGGAAAGACAAAATAGCAAGAAAGTTGACATAGTAATAGACCAAGACAAAGCAAAAGAAATAATTGAAAGACAGAATAGTGAAAAGCTATATAGAAAGTTAGACATAAAAGAAGAAGTAGGGAAAGTTATAAGAAAAGACATGCTAAAAGAAAATAGTACTCTTAAAAAATCTCTACGTAGAAAGATAGAAGTAGAAGAAAAGATAGAACAAAAAAGAGAAATAATCAACAAAGGAAAGAAAACTAATAGAAATGAAAAGGGAAATAGTGACAGTGTAGTAAAAGTGGAAGTAGTCAACAGAAAATAAGAAATGAATAATTCCAAGAAGTGTAATAGTTTAAAGGAAGAAATTGATGAAAGACTAAAATTAATTGAAAGATTCATAATATATACTTAAAATGATAGTTTGGCAAAATTAACTAAAAAGATAGAAATTTTAAATTTACCTTTTGATATAGTCATATAGATAGAAAAAGAGAAATAACAATTTTAAATAATACTAAGTTATCAGAAAATTAGAAAACTAATAGACATGTTAGAAATACAATTTGTCATAAATGTAAAGAATATGGACACACTAAAAACAATGTGATAAACATAATAAAATTGTTAAACAAATCAGTAACTTAGAATTTGAGAAAGAGGTAATAGATGAACTAATGGAAATATTTAATGTTCATCAAAAAGAGATAGACCAAGTAAATAAAAAGGAAGAACTAAAATCAACCAACCCACTTAAAGTTAATAAAAGAAAAAGGAAACAAAAAGACATAATAATGAAATTAATAGATAAGTTACCTAATCATCTAAAAGAAAAAGACTATTTACTAAAATTAAAAGATTCTATAGACATACTTATTACTTGTATTAAGTGTAAGAAAGATGGACACCATGTTACGAAATGTGGAAAGAAAGAAAAATTTAAAGATAAGAAAGAAACGACAAAAATAAAACAAGATAGAGTAGATAGAAAACCTGTAACTATATAAGACTTAATGACAGAATCAAAAATGGTAAAACAATAAATAAAAGAAATTAAAGTGGATAATTCCATAGATATAAATGAACAGAATATTACAGAAATAATAAATTTGAAAGAACTTTCTAAACCCATGATAAACTCCCCTCCATTAGATAATGACAACAATGAACAGAAATTTTTGAGTTTAATTGACAGAGTAATTTTTCAAAAATGGCATACCGAAATCACTTTAGTAGTTAATAAAGAGTTCTCTTTGATAGAAATTGCTTTAACAGACTAGTGCGCTGACATGAATTGTATACAAAAAGGATTAATACCTTTAAAATATTATGAAAAATCTTCCGAAAGATTAACTCAAGCTAATAGAGAAAAGCTGATAATCAATTATAAAATACCTAGTGTCCACATATGTAATGATGGAGTTTGCTTTGAAACAGTTATTGTCTTAATTAAAGACCTTTCTTCTAAAATTATTCTAGGAAATCCCTTTATGACTATACTTTACCCATTTTTAACGACAGAAGAAGGAATTAAAACCAATGTGTTAGGAAAAGACATACTTTTTAAATTCATTCTACCACCAATTCCGAAAGAAATCTATTCACTCAATAACATTTCCATAATAAAAGAAATTGATAAAGAAAGAATTGACCAGAAAAATAGACATTTGGAATCTTTAAATTCAGAAATAATATACAAAAGAATTGCTAATCAATTAAAAGACCCCATACTAAATCATAAAATAAAATTATTCAGACAACAGATTGAGACAGAAATCTGTTCTAATCTCCCTATTGCTTTTTGGCACAAGCATCGACACATAGTACAGTTACCTTATGAAAATGATTTTAATGAAAGACAAATACCTACTAAAGCTAGATCAATACAAATGAATTATTAGAACACTGTAAAAAAGAAATTGAAGATCTTTTAATTAAATGGTTAATCAGAAAAAGTAAGTCTCCTTGGAGCTATGCTGCTTTTTATGTTAATAAACAGGCAGAATTGGAATGGGGAGTTCCAAGATTAGTTATAAATTATAAACCTTTAAATAAAGCATTACAATGGATAAGATATCCTATTCCCAATAAGAAAGATCTACTTAACAGACTACATGAAGCAACCATATTTTCCAAATTTGATATGAAAAGTGGATTTTGCCAAATACAGATAGATGAAAAAGACAGATATAAAACTGCCTTTACTGTCCATTTTGGTCATTATGAATGGAATGTCATGCCTTTTAGTTTAAAAAATGCAACTAGTGAATTTCAAAAATTAATGAATGATATTTTTACACATTTTACAGACTTTTCAATTGTTTATATAGACGATGTCTTAATTTTTTCTAAATCAATTGAAGATCATTGGAAACATTTAGAGATATTTGTCAAAGTAATTAAACACAATGGTTTAGTTGTCTTAGCCATAAAGATAAATTTATTTCAAGATAAGATTCAATTTTTAGGTCACAATATTTATCAGGGAATTTTGAGCCCCATCGACAGAGCCATTCAATTTGCAGATAAATTCCCAGGCGAAATAAAAGATAAAAATCAACTACAAAGATTTCTTGGTAGCTTAAATTATGTTTCAGATTACTTTCAAGGATTAAGAAAAATATGCAGACCCTTGTCTAAAAGGTTAGAAAAGAATCATTCTCCATGGACAGACAGACATACTATGATAATCAGACAGATTAAAAAATATGTTAAGCAACTTCCTTGTATTGTTATTCCCTCTCCTAATACTTTTAAAATTGTTGAAATAGATGCTTCTGACATAGGTTATGGTGGAATTCTAAAACAAGTAGCAAAAAATGATGCTAAAGAACAGATTGTTAGATTCCATTCTGGCTCCTGGTCAACTACTTAGCAGAATTATAGTACTATTAAGAAAGAAATTTTAGCTATTATATTATGTGTTTCAAAATTTCAAAATGATCTTTTTAATCAAAAAATTTTAAATCAAGTTGATTGTAAAAGTGCTAAAGAAGTTTTACAAAAAGATGTTCAAAATCTTGTTTCCAAATAGAGTTTTACTAGATGGCAGACTATTTTAAGCATTTTTGACTTTGAGATTGAATATATTAAAGGAGAAACTAATTCGATTCTTGATTTCCTAACTCGTGAATTTCTACAGGGACGATGAGTTCCACTGTAGATAAGAGCAAATCCCCTAAACCCAGAACTAGACAGTCTTATGCTGCCCCTCCGATTCCTCCCCCCTAGTAGATTTCTCTCTTGTCCCTCTTTCACCTCACCTACATTCTCTTCAAATAGACCCCAAGAAAGAACCCCATTAACTTGCAGTTCAAACCCTTTCCAACCACTCTCCCCAAGCCCCACTCAAACATCCAAATAGTCTTATGCCTTGCCTTAAACTCCCTCAACTCCTCCCTTAAAGAAACCATTTAATATAGTCAAATCCTCTTTTCCCCCTTTAGCCTCTCCCTCCAACCAACCAAAGCACAGACCCTCTACCTCTCAGGAAGTCCAAACCCCAAAGGAAGATCACAGTATTGAACTCCCAAAAGATTCGTGGAATTTTATTCTATGGATTGAACCAGAATACCAGCACATGACAGACACCCTCTCCCTAGTCAGACAGCTCATACCCCCAGGATGGGAACATCCTAAGACAGAAACATTTAAGACCTAGACATTTTATGAGTTTATTTTGGTTGATACAGACTCAATATTAGTAACACATATGCCTTGTTCCCAAGAACCAAACAAAGTTGGCTACTCTAAAGTTGTCATAAAATAGATTCTCCCCCCCCCCCCCTCCCAGTGGAAAGCAAAGCCTTGGATCACCAGGAACTTTTTCGTACTTTTTGAACCTTAGTTTTATAATTATTATGACTATATGGAAGCTTGGGATAGGTTCCTTTTATTCCAAAATAATATTTACAAGCATACTTGTTTTTTCGGTTTGATATGTACAGAAAGAAAGACATGATGATACCAAGATGGTTCATTGACTGGTGGAATTCTTATGGTCCTGAAGCTGTGATTCTCCCTCCTAGTCTCTTAAAAGCCTATGAGACTTTCAAGAAAGAACCAAACATACTGCATCTTAAGGATTTCCCACATCTTTTGCAATTCTTTTACAGGTTTCTAGATCTCCCATGGATCATTAGATGGGAATACAAGGTAGAAAAGCATCCCCAGCATCCTTTTCCCATGCTCACCAAAAAGTTTAAATTAAAATGGTGGAAAAAGACCTCCTCCTCCCAGATAAAAAGTTCTAATTTCCTTTTAGAAAAGAGTCAAGTTCAGTGCCAGCTTGCCTCCGTCTCAGACAGAAGACAGCTTAAAAAGCAACTGCTTAAAGCTACATCACAAATATCAGACGATGAAGATGACACAGTAATGGAATCCTCCTTTCCAAACTACAGGACTCCCCCAGAAGTATTCCAAGAATCTCAAGACCCCTGACATATGATAGATAAGACAAAATGACAAAACGACAGAAAGATCCAGAAAGATATTTTGACAAAATATTATTTGCACGAGTACCCTGACAGGTTTCCACAGATAGATTAGAAGTCCCTTTTGAAAGATCACTGTTCACTAGCATGCGAACTGACAGATTCCTAGACAGGCTGTTGTTCATGAATAGTAACACTTTTATTGTTCACAAAATTCTACAAGGTTCTACCGACAGATTAACTTGAGTTTACTTTACCTAACTTAGGTTACTTTTGAAGACTTACCATGGTTTATTTCATCTATAAAAAGGTAGACTTCAAAGACAGAAGACAGGTTCAAAATTCTTTAAGGTTCAAATTTTAGGTTCCAATTCTTAGGTTCAAAGCTTAGGTCCAAGATAGCCCTCTCTCTTCCTCCAGAAAGACTTTTGTAATCCTTCCTCTCTTGTAATCTTGTAACTCTTTCCTTCCAGACAAACATAATCTTGTAACCCTCTACAGATTTTACTTTGTAATCTTGTAACTCTTCAGACAGTGTTTATTTTCAAAGCTTGTATCAAATACAGAGTTTTCAGTTTTAATCAAAGACAGAAGTTTTTATTCAAGCAAGATTTTACTAGTTTCTGTTTTCATATTCCATACTCTGTATTAACTTATTTTGAATATATCTATTTTGTTGTTTTCTTCTTTATCATCTATTTTATCATTGTTAAGAGCATCCACAACAGTAGAGCTAAAAAATTAGTTATTTAGCTCTACCAAAAGTTACTTTATTTATTTTACCTACACACATGCTGCAACAGTAGATCTATTTGAGCTTTCAACACAATAAAATAATATAAACATCACAATAAAATATTCATCATATACAGCATTATCATCTCTGTCTTTTTCTCTCTCTTCCTCTTCGTCTCTCTCTTCTCTAATACAAAGCAAGCAAACCACCACACCATAGCAACAATCACACCATGGCACACCACAACAACAATCACACCATGGCAAAAATCACACAAGCCACAATCCAATCAGACCACACCCACGACACAAACACAAACTCAGCACACATACACAAATCTAGCACAAACTCGGCGGTGATGGGGCTTGGGGAGATGGGGTCTCAGCCCGCCAAAACCGCTCAACCCGTGCCCACCAAAACCGCTCAACCAGTGGCCACTAGAACTGAAGGCCGTTTGACCCGAGCACCACCGCGGTTGGCAAGCTCGCCGGCGAAGCAAAGAGGAGATGAGGGAGGCGCTAGAGGAAAAAAACGAGAAGGAAAAACAGAAGAGAAGCCGGAGAGAGAGAGAGAGAGAAAGAACGAAAAAGAGAAAAATTTAATGAGAGAAGAGAGAGGAATTTAATAAAATATTATTATTTTTTTAGCTTCTTGCTACAGTGTACATTTATTTATGGATGTGCATTGTAGCAAGAAGCTAAAAATATTTAGGTATGCCTCCACTGCTGCAGCATGTATTTTGATGTTTTGGTGAAGTTAAAATAGTTATTTAGTTATTTAGCTCCGCTACTGGCACTCTTATACTTCCATATTACTGCTGTGCCATTGAGAATTTGGTTTGCAAAAATAGGTGGAGTATCCTCCACCCATGCTATACACATTTAGCCATGATATGTGCAGCAATGTTTCCACTCCTGGAAATGGGGGTTGTCTTCCACGAGTTGAACCAGACCAAAGAACTCTTGGCTCTTCAATTTGGAAGCTTTCAAGATATTTAAGAGTTATGAGTATTTGTGACATTATTGTAAATACCTGCATCTTTATGGGACCCGCTTTAGGACTTGTCTCCATCAAGTCAGTAGCTAATCAGCTCCTCCCTCTCTCCTGGCCTTTACTCTCTCTCTCTCTCTATCTCTCTCTCAAGCAAACTGCAAATCACAACCAGAGTCTCAGATTACTAGCATTTCAAAATTTTGCTGTGGCAGAGGAACATAACTTCTTGCAGTACTCTATCAACATTTTGCATGAAACTTGTCCATGGAAATTTATAAAAATCTTTTACGCGTGGGATCACTTTGTTGCAAGTGCGTAGGCTTGTCAGCACTTTACATGGTTTTTTAATGCATGTCCGTTTATTATTGTGATTTTTTTCATCAAAAAAGTAATGAGTAAATAAGTGGGGGTAATAAAGAAATTGCAGGACCGGTGTGTGAGAGTACTGACCAGTAGTAAATTTTTCTGCAGATAAAATGATGAATTTGCGGTTATTAACTTAAACCCCTTTTTTTTTAGACGTAAGAGCACTCTCATCAGGTGTACCAAATGTCAAATATTTGATATTTGGCACATTAAAAGTTACTGTTTAAGTTTCATCAAGTATTCTAAATGTTTTATAATTATACAACACGCTACAGTACCGTCTCAAATATGAGACGGTACGGACTAAAATGCCATTTCTGAATATTAATTTTTTATTCAACATTTTCTCTCTCTTCTCATTATTTTCTCTCTCTCTCTCCAGCCGATGTTCTCTCTCTCTTTCTTCTTCAGATCACCCTCCCTCACCCTTAAATCAACAGCGATCAAGCCGCCGATCACCGATCAAGCCGCCAATCGCCGATCACCGATTAAGCTCTCTTCTCATTATTTTCTCTCTCTCTCCAGCCGATGTTCTCTCCTTCTTTCTTCTTCAAATCACCCTCCCTCACCCTCAAATCAACAGCGATCAAGCTGCCGATCACCGATCAAGCCTCACCGATCAAGCCGCTGATCACTGATCAAGCTGTCTCATCGTTCTATGTACGCCATCGTTCAACGGTACGGCGGCCTCACCGATCAACGGTAGACCATCGTTCTCGCCATCGCCACGCCGATCTTGCCATCGCCGATCTCGGGTTTGTGCCGGTGGATGTGGATGTGGGTTTGTGCCGGTGGTGGGTTTGGGATGTGGGTTTGTTTGGTTCGATGGACGTGGGTTTGTGCCGATATTTGTTGTTGTTGTGTTTTTTTTTTTTTTTTTTTTTTTGAGGTGGCATTGGTAGATGTGGGTTTGTGCCGGTGGTTGCTGTCGATGTTGTTGCGGCAGTGATGGTTATGCTGTTGTTGTTGTTGCCGATGATGAGGATGATAGAGAGAAATTAATATATTATTTTAATGTATAGTAAATATTATTTTAATATATAGAATTGAAGTATAGAATACCTGATAAATAACATGTTATAAAATAGTGTGTTAAAATGATAAAGTAAATTTTTAGTGTGTTAAAATAATATTTTTTATGAGAGAACTGATGAGAATGCTCTAATGAGTTTTTTTCACATTTACGACCATGAGTATCTTTCATAATTAAAGTGAAGATGCAGGTTTCAAAAATCAAAAGACAAAGCCATCATTTTCATGTCAGTTTCTCTCTGCCTTCTCCACGTCATGCATTTTGCATGAAAATTCTATTTTACTTTTCTCTTTTGATCTAACTAGTAACTTTTGTTTTTTCATCTTTTATTTTTTATTTTTTTATATAGGCTTAGTTAATGTACTTTCAGTATATATTAATGATCTATTTTTAAAAATATTTTATAGAAAATTAAAAAAATTAATAATTTTTTAATTTTAAATAAAAATTTTAAAAAATAATTTACTAATATACATCTTTTTTTTCTAAATAATTATGAAAAATAAAACCTTGACTTCAAAGATGCCCATGATACGAGATGTTACCGAGCTACAAAGCTCGATTATGATTTACTAATATATATCTTATGGACATATGTTAATAAATCTCTTTTTATATAACTTCTTATCACGGGTCAGGCCAAGGCATGTCCTTCACCCCTGCTTTCGAAATTTTTATTGGTACTTATTAATTGTGTTGCCAGTTGCCACCGACCATGCATACCTCTATTATACTTTTCTCTTTTGATTTAATTGGCGACCTTTGATTTTTCATATTTTTTTATATGTAACTTCTGCAATCACAGGTCACACGAAGTCATGCTTTCACCCATGCTTTCGAAAGATCATCATTTTTTATTGGTAGACTTATTAACTGTGTTGCTAGACACCCACCACCTTGCATATATATACCTCGTTACAAATGCCTAAAATAAAGGCTTATATAGTCTTATATTTGCGTACTGTTGTAGGTCTTGAATTATGTTGTGAATCACGTACATTCAGGCCTGTTTGCTAAGAAATTTTTACTATTTGCCAGCCCCAGTCCAGATACAACGGCCAAGAATCTTATATTATTTCCTTTTTATTATATACTTCAAAAGAGTAAAGTATAAATTTGATAGAGATAACTTAAACATAATCTTCTTAAAAAAAAAAAGACTTAAACATAGTCCCTTAAATAAGATGTCTAAAATTCTCTAATTAAATTTAATTATGTAATTGTATTATATTAATCATTTAGTTACATTAGTGAATTTTAGTATCTTTTGGAAGATAATTTCGTTTATATATATATGTGTGTGTGTGTGTTTGAATTCAAAATTAAGAAGTCAAAGTACAATACTTAAGATTAAGAAAAGCCCCTTAAATTTATTCAAAATTTAAATTAGAGAGAACATAAATGCATAGTGAAGTTCTTTTCATGGTGACAAAGTTAGCAACCTTCTATTTGTTTTTATATAGTTTGATTTTTTAATGCACCACGTAATCTTACAAATGTAATTATAATGCAGATGAGGTGGGTGTTAAATGAGGTTCTTCGACTATATATAGTCTACATCTATACCCATCAAGTTGTTAGAAGTCTTAAAACCCAATACTAAAAATAATAGAGAATGAAGAGAGCCAAAATTTTTATTGTCTATTGATAACCCACTTGCAACTTGCAACTTGCAACACATGCTATTCATTCTTTCTTTTTTTGATAAGAAGCTATTCATTCTTTTTAAAGTATACAGCGTGAAACAATTTTTTTTTTTGGAGAATGGTGTTAGTTCTTATTGTATGTGGGGGCCTTTTTTTTTGTTGTGCGTTGGGCTGGGCTGCCTGCCGCAGTAGTAGGCCCGAGTATTCTGAGTAAGGGAGTTGAGACCGGTCCAACTGGAGCTCAACTTAGGCCGGCTTGTGCGCAAACGTTGAGTCCAAGTCCAAGGGAAGACGCTGCGAAGTGGGCTTATTATCTGTTCCTGCCGCAGGAGCTTTTCTCCAGTTTCTGCCGCAGGATTGACTTTTCTGCCGCAAAAGGAACTATTCTCCAGTTCTGCCACATGTCTAACTTTTCTGTTCTGCAGCAAGACTTTCTACCGTGCAGTAAAACTGTCTGCCGTGCAATAAAAGTTTCTGCAATGCAGTGAAGCTGCCTGCTGTGCTTTAAAGCCTTCTACAATGCGAATGACCACTCTTCGTTTTTTACTGCAGAAACGTTTTTCCACTTCCTTGGCCTGGCTTGTATGCAAGCCACACCACGTTTGCTAAAATCTGTTTATAAGCTCACAGCAGGCAGAGTCATTGTTAAGAGGTTATGGCAGGCAGACAATATATAGAAAACGTAAAGAAAATGCAGTCACTATTTCTGCCGCAATAAACAAGATAAATAACTTAAAAGGCCTCGCTTTTAAAGAATAACACTTAAACAAAGGATTAAAGCGAAATTAGTAGAGTAAAGAGAATGAGTCTGCCACACCAAGTATCACCGCGGGACTCTAATCAGGGAAGGGAAAACTGCTCCCTCAACGCAAGTAACTTTAAAGGAGAAATTAATTGCTTTGAGAGATCAGCCCCAAATGGTATGTACCCGAGCATAAGTCGTATTTCCCTCCAATGGAGGACAAGGCTATTGAGGGAGAGAGGGGGTTAACCCATTTAGGTGCATGCCTGCCATAAACACTCTGTTTTCTTTCTTTCTTTTGTTCTCTGTTTTCTTTCTTAGAATTCTTGCCTTTCTTTTCTTTTTTGCTTTCTTTCTTTTCTTTGTTTTCTCCTCATTGTTTTTTCCTTTCTATGTTTTCTCTTCGAATTCCTCCCCCCCTCCTCCTTCTTTTTTTCTCCCCCATTTTTTGCACACAGCCACGGGTCCCTTATATAGGGTCTGCCATGGCCGATTTTACTATTCTAGCCTTTTTATGGCCCTTATCTGGTATAGGAGCCTTTTGCCAACCACTTACCGAGTCAATGGTTCTGACTACCACCATTGACCTGTGGCTTTCAGACAATGACGGTTCATTTTCTACTCGTCCAGTGTGTACCCTCTCCCTCTCGGTCTCTCATGGCATGCACCCAGTGGTTCTTACCCAGCCTTACCTCTTTTGGGTGGCATGTCATCCCAGCAGGACTGTGCCCACCGAAAGAGCCTGGGCAAGAAACATAAGAATGGGTTTCCACTCCTCTCCCCATGGCCAGATCGTGCCCTCACCTTTTCCCATAGTGGCTGGGTATAGGCTGGTGATACCTGGGTCGTACGCATGCTTTACCTTCTTGATGTTTCATTCGTTTGCCGAGGTTTGAAAATGAGTGCGCATATCCTGCCGTGCGCTTTTTGGCCTTTTCTGGTGTGGATTGCATCTCCGGCAGGCCAACATTTATGACTTGTCCCTTTCTTTGGAGGGTTGGGCCTTGTTGGACATTGGGCCTCCCTTTAGTTTGGTTGTTTGCTTCGTGGCTTGGCATCTCCTGCCATACCAGAATGTTATTCCTGCTGCTTATCTCAATCCTGCCAGAGAACTGTATTCTGCGGCAGATCTGTATTCTGCGGCAGACTTGTATTCTGCGGCAAATTTGTGTTTTACAACTTACTGGGCTTTCTTTCTCATGGGCTTTTGGATATAGATTCACAAAATTGGGTATCAACACTTATCCATCATATATATAATACGAGTCGGAGTTGTCATGGTGGGAAAAGGGGTGAGAATTAAAAAAAGATGAAAAAAAAGAGAAAAGAAAAAAAGAATCAGCATTGAATGAGCTAGGGTGGAGTACTGGGTCAAATTATGCAAACAAGATCAGCTAGAATTGCTACCACCTACCACCTACCAATTTCGTTTTCATTCTTTAGCACACAAAACAAAATGGACAGCTGCGCTAGAGACACAGAAAGTCTTAGAGCCAGAGGCACAGAGTCATACTCTTTTGTTTTAACCGCTAGCTTGCTAGCTGTCCCCGAAATCACTCCTGTGCTGTGCTAGTGCTCAGCAATAACCATATATACAAATTGTGTACGATATCTATTTATATTGACCATTCCTCTTCTAGCATGCATGCAAACTTGGTATCATATGAGATGTCACATGACACTTCATACATAAATAACTTTCACAAAATTAATTACTAGCAAAGTGTCACAATTGTTTATACCTAGTTTAAATACAGAAGTTCACACAATCAAGGTTAATACAATAATATTTAGAGTTTAAAGTAATTATTTGTAATCCCTAATGAATTTAAAGTGTTTTTTTTTTAAAAAAAAAATTATTGGAGTGATCAATTTTAGTCTTCCATATCTAGTAATTATTGTAATGCCTTTATTTTGTGGGGAGAGAAGTAAAGAGAATTCATTTGAAGAGAGAGAGAGAGAGAGAGAGAGAGTCACTATATAATAACTGTGATAAGACATTAATCCTTGCAAGTAGTACGTAGTTGATGCATGTTAGTATTATACTTGAGATCAAAGCATTATACCAGTTGTTTCAAATTGATACTTCTAGCTTTATATTTGTATTGGTACAAATCTTATGTAATTTGGGTTGGTGTGCTTGGTTTTTTTTTTCTGCTCTATTAAAGAAATACTGAAGAATGTGTACATTTGGTGCATGGTATCAAGTAAGGCAGCAAACTTTGATTAGGAGGTTAGAGATTGGTTTTCAATGTATGAAGTTTTTTAGACTTTCTGATTGCTGGGATGCTGTCAGTCCATCTTAACTGCCACTTAGCATGGTTCAAGGGGAAAAACAACCTCCCAGTTAGTTGGCACGATAATCAATCAGCAGCACTTCTGACACTAATGACTACCACCATTGGGGAGAATGTTCAATTTTTCTTTCTTTTTTACTTCCATATATATATATATATATATATATTTTAATTTGGGTTTCCTCCTGGAGATTCATATTCTTAAAATTTTTTGTGTATGTTTGTTTGTCCTTCGGATTGTTTGGTTTTGCCTTGTGTTCATCTCCTCTGGATGAAAATATTTCCATATGGTGAGGGGGACACTTGTGCTTGGCAATGAAATCTTGAATTTTTAGATATTTCATGTGCCTTAATGCCTTTATTTTTCCCATAATTTTTTGTATCTCGTTTATTTGTCAAATGTTTCGGTGGCTAGTTGTGCCTATGACGTCTAGCTCAAATGATCCTCTTCTTAAAGTTATGGAATGAAGGGTAGGGTCTTGGGCATTAGACCTATTGGGTGTGTCTAATTTGAATTATAAGAAATTGTTATGAGAAAAGTTGAGAGTCAGTCACATTGCAAATGTGATTGTTGAAACTATGTGACTATGTCAAGAAGATGACAGCATAGGAGCTCTCTCTAGACCTTGTCTTATAATGTGGTCATTATTTTCTCCTAGGATGCCCAAGCCTATCACATGCCCAAGCCACTTTTACAACAAATTCAAAGTAACATATTGTTATTGGCAATTACTAATTAAACAAAAAAGTAATTTTAATTGTGGATTCAAGTCAGAGACAGGCATGTAGCACTTAAAAAACTGGGCCATAGAACGAGGAAAAAATATACCTTTTGTCAGGACCCAAGATTTCATCAAGACAGGGGACCAAAATATAAGAAAAAAAATTGTGACATGTTTATTATAATTACAAATATCATACAAGCAAAAAACATAGGATAAATAATAAATCTTAATAAACACGATTAACTTAATGTTTTTATTTTATATATATATATATATATATAATTTTTTTGGTGAAAAGGAATATATATTAAAACTAAACAAGAACAGAAATCCCATAGAAAAGTTTGATTAGGTACATCCATTGAGTTCATCCTCAAAAACAGAAGCAATCACCCAAGATAGCAGACACCAAAAACCAAAAAACGCTGAAATGCATTAGCTAATCCAAACGCTCACTTTGGATTCAGATTATTTGAGTTGTGTTTGCCCTTTTTTTTTTTTTTTGAACCTGCGCTTCTTGCACTGTTCATGACATTAAGGCAAATACACAGTATTTTCAATATAAACAGTAATTTTTTAAATTATTTTTTTAATGTTTTCAGTTTTCAATAAAATAAGTAATATCCACTCTTAGTACAAGTATAACAACTTACTCTTGAATTTTCAGGGACTATACACTATAAAGTAGACAACATTAATCCTCCTCTAAAATCCAAAATCAAAATTATTTTAACAAAGCAATTTATATTAATATTATTTGGACATTTTGCTATTGCAATTTATATTAAAAGTTAATGTCCGTCTGACACTCAAATTTTGTCTCAGCAATTTAGATTAATATTATTATGTTCATATGATGCACCTCTGATACAGTGGCATTTCCAATAGTTTCAGTGGCAGAAATGTTTTCCATTTGATAGCGCTGCCGCTGAGGTATATGTCTCTCCTAGAACAAAGCACATGCCAAAATGGTGGTGGGGAGAAGCTTCTAAACCTGGGCCCAAAACTGAAGCAACCAGAGACGCAAGACATTGTCTTCTTTACTGGTACACTACCAATTTTACTCTCTCTCTCTCTCTCTCTCTCTCTCTCTATTTTAATTATTTCTTATGAGATGGAAGGCGCACTATTTGTGAATGAGCATTACGCCATTCGCCACCATTATTTCTGAAGCTCTTTTTTGATATTTTTGAGGGTTGAGGCGGACACATTGCGCCATTTATCTGCAAAAGTACTACCCTATGGTGCCTCCTCCAAGGTCAACTATTGCGGCAGCATTCAGTCCTGATGGAAGAACACTTGCTTCTACACAGTAAGTTGTCACTTGTTGTTTCCTGATTCCATTTCAGGCCTCTCTCTGTTATTGAACTTCCCTCTGTTTTGATTCCTGCAGTGTTGACCATACAGTAAAGATGATTGATTGTCAAACTGGTCGTTGCTTGAGGTTTTTTTTTTAAGTGGTCATAGAGGACTCCTTGGTGTGGTAAGGCAGTCAACTTGCTTCATACAAAGTATCCTTTATTTATATATATGTTACTGAATCTTTTCTCATCCTGAAAATAGTTTTCTTAATATTTAATTTGTGCATTATTGTTGATGAAACTCTGTCTCTCACTGAGGAAGTTGATATCTTATGGAAGAAGTTTATTGAAAATGCAGCACAACTGGATGAGGCTTTATCGAGGTTATTTGGCATTGGATAAAGGGATTTGTTATCCAGGTTATTTGATTTATTCTGTGAAACATTATGACATAAGTCTTTTTCTCCTGGAATTTGTGTTTTTGTCTCGTTAAAAGGTGGCTGATGGTTGGAAGTCAAGTCACCTCATGGCTAATGTGCGTAACCAGTGTACTTACAAGGAGGCCTTAAATTTAAGGTCTATTTATGAGTAGGCCCTAAATTTGAGGTCTAATGACAAGGAGGCCTTAAGTTTGAGGTCATGTATATAAGCTACCCAATTTTAATTTAGGGTGAGGGAGCTGTTATGGGTGAATTTATGTGTGCTTATATGTACCTAATGAAGGTTCTGGCAAAGACAGTTTGATAATTGCTTAGGATTGAATATATATGTATTTCAAAATTAAAACTTTCGTTAATTAATATTAGGTAGTGAAGTAAGAGGGAGACCCTAAGTAACATGTGATAGATTAAAAAAGTGTTATTGCACATGTTCACTAGTTGGAAGGTAAAAGGCTCTCCTCATGAATGGTCAAATTGACAGGATTTCACACTAGCATTGTTGGATTTAATATTTCAATCTAAAAAACATGAATATATTCGATGTCCACTCCTTTCGTTTGAGATATTGTTGGGCTTAAGAGTTTGAGTAAATGTGAGTTGGTACAAGTAGATAACCTGATGAAGCACAAAATTCTCAAGAAAATTGCAAGAAAAAAATAGAGCTGCACGAGAACAAAGAAACGGAAATCAGCACCTAGGTTGCTTGAAATTAGAACCTAGGGTTGCTACTTGCTTGGAATTAGTACCAAGAAGGAAAATCTAGGAATTTTCACTTTGGGTTGCCCAGAATTAGCACCAAGTCATTGAAAAAATTCCAAAAAAAAAATTGTATTAAACAAGGACACATGCCAATAATGTTTTCTCCGGGGCCTTTAAATGGGGCTCCCAAGTAACATCAAGGGAAATCATGTTATAATTAAAATAACAATCAAATCCCATAGAATCCTCAAAATAAAAGCTAATTAGAAACAACTCTGGTCCAATGGAATCTAATTTGGTGTCAGCACTATAATCTCCTAGGGGAGAGGTGGGGACACAATGAAATTTTAGCCTGATTGTTGGGTTTTAAGTTGAGTATAGCCTAGACATATTTGGGATTGTCTTTGTGGTCAACTTTTAAGGTTTTAGTGGTTTGGAAATGTATCAGTGAAAATATGACATGAAGGTTTGAAAAGATTTTATTTATCTAAAGGAGCGAATATCACTCTTATGAAGAATACTTCATTTGAATTTAATTGCATTTTTTTTCTTTTATCGTCTGTATTTATGTTGCTTGAGAAAGATTTTTTGTGAGGCAGGATGGGAGGTGAATCAAAATATCATTTGGTGAACTTTGGAGGGGGGGCGGGGGTTGGTGTTCTCCATTGAACAAGAAAGGATTAAGGTTTCTTATGTTGAGGTGTGCTAGTAGAGTTAAGTACAGGGGAGTATAGAGTGGATGGACATCTGTTGTGGTTAGAAGGCCATTTAAGGTGATTTTGTTGAAGTTTAGAGGAGGTTGGATTTATTTTTTGAACATGTTAAGTTTGTTATTGATGCTGGCCTGAGGCTGTGTTTGGCACGATTATAGTTTGGTGAGTCTTCTTTAGTTCCCTGATTTTTTTCTTTTTTCTGCAAACAATGATGCTTTAGTTGCTTCATATCTAGGTGGCTCAGCCATTGAAATCCTTCAATTTGCCAATGCCTTTCAGATTGCGAATTTGAATTTGTGGCTAAATCTTTTAAATTTTTGGATTATCAGTTTTCCTATAGGAAGTGAAGATAAAATTAAAATCTATTGGAAGTTTGGTTTGGAAATTTGGGGGTTTGTTTGTTTTATGATGCCTTGAGAGGGTCTGATCGTGTGAAGTTTCCTTGGAAGAGTTTATGGAGGTTGGTAAGGTGCCTCAAAAGTTTGAGGTTCTTCGGAGATATTGATGATAAATTGGTGTTGTTTGTGCAGAAGTAGGAAAGTCAGTTTATCATGTTTTACTCCATTGTTTGTTGGCAGGGGAGATATGTTGGTTGTGTTTTCCTCGAAGTGTTTTTCTCCATTGTTTGGTGGGAAGGGAGACATGGTGGTTGTGTTTTCCTCAAAGTTGTTAATACCGTACCGGTGTACCATTTCCAGATTTTATATATATAAAAGCTAACATTTCTTTGGACAAAACAAATTCCAATGATTCATCTAAAGATAATGATGTAACAAAGAACAATGTAAGAGGTAATTTAGTAAAGTTTTGAATATTTTAATTGTTTGTAAGAACAAAAAGCCAAATAGCATGTCAGTACTTATTCATAAAAAGGTCCAAATAGGTAATTTTAGGTGAATTTATGCTGTGTGCTAGTTGATAACTGCCAGGTAATATTAGAAAAAACAAAAAAAGGTGCTGATCTGTTGATCTTATTTTTCTTTCTGGAAAAAGAACAAGAACGTCACAGAAGCTTGGTTCTCTTCTGTACACTTGGACCTATGGTTCTAGAAAGTTCCAAAGCACAAATCAAAGGTGGCAATCAACTTGCGCTTTGACCATGTTTCAATAAGCTTTTGCTCAAATAGCACTTCTTTACCATGTAAAAACAAGGTGGAGGGTGAGATCATGGGGTTATGTAACTTACCCTAAAAAAGAAGGAAAGTATAGGAATTTTGATGGCATAGAACATCCTTGACATATTAGGTTGTTCTTTTTTAGATCATAGTATGAATGGATGATTGCTTTAGATAGTGTCTCTTCCATGACTTCTATTTATTTACTTGGATCTTATGAAGTTTATATTGTAATAATTTAGGAGTGGCTTTAATACAGTCGTAAATCTTCCTATGTATTTGATTATCTCCTTTATCTAATTAAGTTATTTACTTATAAAAAAATGAAGACTTCAAAAAATTAAAAAATATTGACTTTATCATTTTATGCTTTATTGTACACCATGACCAAATTGATTTTAACAGAAATATGAGTAGTCTGGACATCTCCACAATCAGATTCTTTCTACTTTGTTAAAAGTGTCACAACTTTTAGCATGAACTTCATATCTTGTTTAGACATGTCATGGGACCAGCTCCCTTAACTGATAGATTCAGACTCCAGCATGGGTAATATGACATGATGAATGCCATGACATGGGTTGGTTGCCGACCATCATCCAGAAAGCAATGATCAAAGAAAAATCAGTAACTTGCAGTTGACAAAATATCATAAAAATTTCTTAAAATGATCTCATATTGGATTGCTCAGTTTTAGTTGCTGGTGTAGCTTTTGCTAGGCAATTGTAACACGTGAAGATTGTTTTTACAGTAACTCATGAGTATGTATTATATTGTATTTCCCAATGGTTCAAACCACTTGTAATGTGTTCTGTTAAATTTTCTAATGTTTTGTGTACATATGCATCTTTGGTTGGTTAGTTGTTTTGACAATTACTATGATTTCAGTCTGAAACTTCTTCTGGGGATAGGAGTGACTGCTTGAATTACAAAGTAGGATTTCAGGAAGAAAGAGGAGGGCTGTGAATCATTTTTGTGAAGAGGCTGCATGTTTTCAAGATATGTAAATTCTTTTTGTTACTTGTTTTATTTGTCACTAATTTTGGTCATTTATATCTGCTGAGTAATTGTTCAAATTTTATGGTTTCTTTGATTAACTGGATACCTTCTATTTGACATGTGTATTAATTCTAAAAATCTATATCTATCTTGTCAGCAGCCACCTCCTTTTTCTATTGTTTTTCTTTGATTTTATGTCTCCATATGTCACAATACTGTAGGATTTCAGTTGTTGGTTTGGCTTATGTTTGCATTGTTGTCCCCCTCTGTTATGATCCTAGTGTCCTTTATGGATTAAATATAAGCTTAACCGTATGTTTGTAAGCTCTTGGGCACCCTCCCCTGCAAGCCAATTTTCAAGGGTGAGTTCTACTCATAGGTTTATAAGATTTGGTATCAGAGCCAACCTCTTGGGGACCCTTTCCTTGCAAGCTGGTTTTCAAGAGTGAGTTATACCCATGGGTTTGTAACACCCTCCTCCTCCCTCTCCTTCTTTCTATTCGTTTTTCCTCAATAATAATGCTTTCTAACTTGTCAACCTGGTGTAATTTCAAATCTTTTTCTAACTTGTCAACCATATGTAATTTCGAATGTTCTTCCCATGGGTTTGTAACACCCTCCTCCTCCCTCTCCTTTCTATTTTTTTTTTTTTCCTCAATAATAATGCTTTCTAACTTGTCAACCAGATGTAATTTCAAATCTTTTGCTTTGTCGTGTATGATAAACAATCTCTAAAGTTCAGTCTCCATATCAAAGTACTAATGGAGCTTTACAGGTTAGGTTCCATCCTTTGCATCCAGAAATAATTGCAAGTTGGAGCTTGGATTATGAAGTTCAATTATGGGATGCAAACACATCAGAGTGTATAGGATCACGGGATTTTGGTATATTTTACTGACTCTCTTGTTCAGTTACCTTCTGCAATAGTGGCTGCAGTTTTCAGTTAATAATATTCTTTAAGCTTATATTACTACTCATGTGGATCTTATTGCTACTTTTCTTGTAACAGATTGCCGTATCGCATCCATTGCTTTCCATGCTAAGGGGGATATCCTTACTGTTGCATCAGGACACAAGGTATTGATTTTTGTCATACAACTTTTCTGTAGTTCTATCATGCTTAAAGGTTTTTCTTTTGATCCTAAATTCTTTTTTATATTTAAGTTCATAAGTCATGACTTTGTAGATCTATTATCGGCTTATCGCTAACAAATCAAATCCTGTTCAGTTATACATATGGCAGTACAAAAAGAGAGGAGAAGCTTCACAACCAAACTTTATATTAAAGACAAGGCATTTGCTTTGAGAAGTGCATTTTCACCCTCATGATGCTCCATTTCTATTAACTGCTGAGGTCAATTATCCAAAAAACATTCAACACCTTTGGGTTTACTTGTGATATCCTCCTCCAGCTGTTTTTATGGCAAATGCTCATTCCTGTGAATGTGTTAATGACTGCTGAACTACCTCTCATATCCTTACCTTTCTTCTTTGTGCCTTCATTTGCCATAGATGGTTCGACTAGCATGCAAGTCGAGCCTTCTGCTTCAATGCGGTTTCAAGTGGATGCAAATGAAGTGCAGCAACATTATAATGGTAAGGTTTCTCCTATGTAAACATTTTGTACTATTCCTACTGGCTCACACAATGCTGCTAATAATCATTTACCTAGTGGAACAGGAAATGCTGTTTATGACCCCACAGTGGATGCAATGGAAACTTATTAAATACGGCCTATTGGGAGAAGCCAGTGGGGAAGCTCTACTAACTTAGATACTACTGGTGGTCAATACCGTGATTCATGGAGTCCCTGTGTATATTCCAAACAGCCTGGATCTTGCTGAGATTGGACACCATCAGTTCTTACCTGAGAGAGATCCAAGTGGTTGGGAGGTACCTTTTTTGCAAGGATGGTTAGTGGGTCAAAGCCAAGCTGCTGTTCCTTCAGTGCTGCCTCTTAATGATGATGGCAGTAGTCGTGAGCCATCAGCTCAATATATAAATTTTTCCATCAGCTCAATATATAAATTTTTCCATCTTGGCATCTCATCTGTCTACTCAGAACATGACAACGCTAGGCAGCATTAGCCTGCCTGGCATTTCTGGAAGATCTAGCTTGCAATATCGCTTTTCAAACTCCCACTTCTCTGTATCTGATTCTGTGGAGGGTGCTGCTCTGGTTAATGCCCCAAGTGATTGGGTTGATACTCAACCCATTTTCAGTAGAATCCGGTCGAAAATCACCCCCTCACTGGCTGCTGTAGCTACTGCAGAGCTACCTTGCACTGTGAAGCGAAGGGTATGGCCACATGATGTTGAAAATCCTTTTGCCCCACTTAATGCTGAAAGATGTTGCTTACCTTACCCCATGCCGTCCTATGTAGGTAAGCAGGAGATTTTAATATTCAGATACAACTGTTATGGTGCTTTAGTATTGTAATGGGTATTAGTGCCCTGGCATGGGTGAGGTCATGGGTTCAAGTCCCATTGAGTGTGTGTGTGTGTGTGCGTTTGTAACTTAACAAACCAAAAAAAAAAGGGGTGCCATAGCATGGCTTTCAATTTTCAAATATCTATTGCATTTTCTTTTGGACAAAGGCCACCATTTGTATGGACCTGCAATATTCTTTATTAGGAGTGTTGTCATTTTAAACAGGGTGTTGCATTTAACATTTTTTTGGGCTGCAATTGTATTTGAAGTTAAAGGAGTGCCCATTTTTCGCCTTGTAGGAGATTTTTTGCGGCCTGTGTTGCATACACTCTTCCTCATATGGAGGCTGATCCAGGATATCAGACTCTAATCCATCAAGATCCTGGAGCTGGAACATCCCCAACACAACATCCGGTCTCAGCTTACCATGTCATATACAAGCTTTGCACTTATTCTCTTGAGAAGGCAGCATAAAGCTTCATTCCCATCATCAACTCTTGTCATGCATTCAACATTTCCCTTCTGTTATTGTTTTTCCTGTTAAATTTTTATGTTGGTGTGTCACCTTATGAACTTGTCTATTTTACTTTTGCAGCTTTGCTTTAGTGCTTGTATCACAAGCCATAAGAGCTGCTCAGGGTTTGACTTCTATCCAGGTCAGTTGTCTTTCGTGGATCAATGGAATGTGCATCTGAATTCATTGTCCTAGTGGCTGGAAATTTGTGTCAAGTTCTCATATTTCAGTCTTTTAAAACCACAATTCTTCATTGATCCATAAAACTACTGGGTTGATGTCACCAATCCAACAATTTAGGCAACTGCGATTGGTCCATTATTCAACAAATGTATTAATTTTTACTTAAAAGTCTACTTTTTATTAGAAAGTGTATGCATAATAGGATAAAAGGAAATTTAGAGACCTCAATGATGTGCCAGTGATATCACCATTGACCCAGTCAAGTTTTATGCATGAGTTGTTCACATATGTTATACTAGTTTAAGTTTTTACACCATGTTCATTAACATTTTTGTGTTAACCTTGCTTCAAAAGGAACTGCAGGACGCAAGACGTCTCTGCAGTTTAATTGTAATCCACCAGTTTGACCGGTGATTCAAATTGTTTAATGTAGTTTGGCCAGAACTAAAACAAGACTGGTCGATGAGAGAATGGTCAACAGTCTAGGCAGTCCAACTGTCCAGTTCTGGGTTTAGACATTGCTTATTACAACTGTGACCTATAGTAAAATTGGGAAGTCTTTGGCCCTTTTGTTTCTGGAATGACATAAAGTTTGTAATAAGGTCAAAATGTTTTTGTTACAAATTCTGAATGTTAGTGGACATAGGTCTTTTTTTGTATACTGCTTTTTCCCCCTGCTTCTTTATCTTAATTTTGAACACTCTTAATTAGTATGAGTAATGCAATTGCCATATGAAGTGATTGTTTCATAGAATTTTACAAGCCTATTTAAAGAATTTTATAAAGGGAGGATTTAATTGAGGATGCTCAAAGTTTGTGTGGGATTTTGCATATTGTGCGTAAAAACAACCCCTGCCCCCCGGGTGGTCCTTTCTTTGCCTTCTAAACCCTATTTCTAAAATTTGATGTACTTTGTGAACGTTCATTTGGTTTATTTAATTGATTGAAGTGTTGATACTTCAGTGTCCTGTTTGAATTGTTGTCTAAGATCCCATAGGATTGGTACAACCAAAGAACTTCATATTATTGTGAGCTGAACATGTGCATTTGTTGTATTTGCAGTTCTCGCCTACATCTGAGTACTTTTACTTGCCCATGGTCGACGTCATGGTTCCCTTCTTAAAAGCATTGTCAATGATGGGGAAACAATATTACATATTTAACACTATTCTGGAGGTAACAGCATTTTCTTGGCTTTAATTGTTACAATAGATTCCTTTCATGAATTTTCTTTTTACTGCTACTTTACTATGCTGGAAAATTTCTCTGTTGGACTCAGTTCTCTACAGAGTTTCAGATATGGAACTCGTGGGAGTGCTTCCAAGTGCAGAGGATGAGGTGTGGTCAATGTTGCTTGCTTTCATCCATTTTCTGGAGGAGGTCTATTTTATGGAAGAAAGGTGTGGCTGGGTACGTTCAGAGAAGTCTTGGTTATTATTAGTGTTGATATTATTAAAATTGCTTTTTTACTGTTGAATGCAGGAAAAGGGAAGCCTAGGGTTTTGCAGTGTGATGGTGCTCGTGGTGTGAATTGCACTGGACCAAATTACATTCCTGAGGAAAACATGACTTTTGTAAGATGGTGATCAGTTTGTGGCCTATTCTTCCTTCTTTTGTTGTTTATGATTTTTATTTTTGAATTTGAAAAGCCTTGTTCTTTTTACATTTTTATGCATATTCCTCCCCCCAAACTCTCCCTTCCCTTCTTTTTTTCTTCTTATTTCTCTTTTATTCCTCCTTTTGTTTTGTCACAAAACTGTTTCTAACTTAATTGTAAATAATATTGTAGCTTAAAGAATTTTAACATGCTAACAAAGCGGGGCTTATCTTCTACTTGTCATGTAGGTGGTCTCATTAGTGTGTGCATGTGTGTGTGTGTATGTATTTATTGTTTGATATTTACAATAATGAGAGAGGAGATTTGAGCCTTGGTTCTCCTCGTAAAGGAGAGAAAAAATGCCACTAAACTAGGCTCTTGGCAGTGATCTTACTAATATGTAATGTAAAAAAGGCCTTTCTATTTTATCTAGGCCTACTTTTGGGAGGAAAAGATTTGTCAAATTAGTATAAGCATCCTAAATGCAATTCTAATAACATCTTTTAGAGAACCTTAAATGAGGTACATGAACTCTATTATTCCCTTATTATAACTCACAAAAAAAAAAAAAAAAAAGTTATCTATATATTTTACACATTTTTTTGAAAATTGTTTTCACTTTTCAAATAATATTTTTTACATTAGAAGTGTTTGACTCAACATTTTTATTTTTGACATTTATTATAAAATTATTACAAATATTTGAAAATTGTTTTTCTATTGTTTGAAAAAAAAAAAATTCTATCAAATATGCCTCAAAATGTAGGAAAAAAATACGCCTTAAAAATAAAAATTATGAGCCTGTTTGGTAGAGGAGTTTGAGTAATATTATTTGTATTTTTTTGAAATATATGTAATATTGTTTAAAAATTAAAATAATGTGTTTAAGATGTTCTACCAGCCTAATATCTCTAGAAATGCATTGCACTGTTGGTCTGGTCTGGTCTGGTCTGTGTTGCACTTGCACCACATTTGAAGACCTCTCACCCACGCAAGTCTTTTTTCTTTTTGGTTTTTTAGAATGCCACCCATGCAAAGTCGCTAACCACTTGACCAGTGTGATATCATATGGTAAAACACAGCCTAAAATTTGATAAATATAAAACAGATGTTTTACTTTTAATAGTAAATAAATTTGACGTGACAGCTTGTCAATCCGAAAGAGTGAAAAGACACAGTCAAATAATTTTTTTTTTAAAAATGTATTTTATGGAACTAAACCAACATATCGCCGGTGGCATTATTTGACAACTGACGATCAGATTTGATTGAGTGATTTTCTTGGGGAAAAAGCAAACACAAAATTTCTTATCAGGGCGACCAGCCAGAGCCACTTATGGGCTGTTTACCAGTACTGCTACAATAACTATTAACTTCTACCAACGCATGCTAGGAGAAAAAGGTAAAGGTCAAATCTCTATGCTTACGTTACAGGCATAGAGATACCCTTAACAATTCCATTGATAAAAAAAATTCATATTTATATAGGCAGTATCAGAAATTCCAAAATAAACCATTATTTAAGAAAAATCATCACCATTTCATTATGATTATAATAGAAATTCTCAAGAAAAAATGTGCTCTTTTTTTTTTTTTTTTAAATGATGTTCAAAACCATTTTGTTGATAATAATAAAAAAAACATTTTTATTTGCCATAATATAAATTCAATACAATAATGCCCCCATTTTCAACGTTACAGGCTTTTTTACCAGCTTTTTTTTTTTTTTTTTTAAACACACAAGATTTTTTTTTTTGGGTGAAAAATGATGGATGCTTTTTACAGGCTAGGGTAAGAAATTGACACTTCAAATTCCTTTTTATTTAGTGGAAAATATATTCTGAAATTTGGATTAATATCAATAAAGTTTAAGATATTTCAAAAATTATTAATTTAATTCTTAAGACAACCCCTCTTTTTTGGTGAGTTAAAGATAATCCCTTAAAGGCTGTTTAGTATATAATTTTAACCACATATTTTTAGTTTTTAAATAATATTACTCACTTTTTTACACTTTTTTTTTAAAATTAAAGAAAGTTGTTTAATCACATCTAACAAACGAGCCATTCTTTCCAATCAATGTGCAAATCTTAAAAACTAACATTATATATTATAATTAATAATCAAAATTATAAATAGAAAAAAAAAACCAACTTGTGTAAATTCATTTAAAATATATTAAATCACTTTAAAATTGGAATAAAAATAGCAGCAACCAAAAAAAAAAAAAAAAAAATCCCAAAATTTGGAAAAGAGGTAGAAAACTTTGTAACACTTTTTTTTTTTGAAAGGATAATCAATGTTATTATTAGTTTAAATTAGTGTAAGAAATTATTCAAACTACAACCCAGCTTCTTCCAAAACAATGGGCAAATCTAGTAGGGTAATTACCTAGGCTAACAGCACCAAAAATTTGAACGATTAATAAGAGAGCATTTAGTAAGGTTAAGGATGTGGAGCTGCTAAAATAGCATCAGGACTGATCCAAATATAACCATACATTTCCAAGAAAGCAAATTACAGACTTGCTCATATTGAAGTATCCAAGCAGGAAAACAACTTTCACAAAATTAAAAAGTATCCGAGGGACATTATCTGCAAGAGCTTTAAGAGCATCTATGCACACTTTTAAGTTGCTTTCTACCACAAAATGAAGAGCATTGATAGAAGCTGGAGACAACTATACATGCACTCAGAATACCTAAGCTTTCAATTGATTTAGAGCAGATTAGTTAAAAGAAAAACAGAAAGGCCTATGTATTCTTAAAAAAACCCTTAACAAATTCTCAAATACCCCATATGATCGAGCTACAGCCACCATTTCCATTATCATTTCCATTATCATTGCCATCTTCATTGTTCTCGTCCCCACCTCCCATTTTTTTTGTATCTCTATCGCCTGCTTTCTCCAAATTTCTCTTCATTTCCTCTTCCATCATCAGCGTATCGAGCACTTCACTGGCATGAGTTAACATAGAGCTTAGGATAACATCTCTTTTTAGCTGGGAGACCCCATGAAGCAAATCAGAAGCTTCCTCATCCTATAAGGTAAAAATAAAAGGTTTAAAAATGAGGTTTTTTGAGAAAAAAAATGTAGGAAGAAAAAATAAAATGAGAAAATACCGGTGTAATCGACGGTCCTGCAGTTTTGCCATGTGAATCAAACATGAAAGGGTCTCCTCCGGGCCATCAGTAGCAAGGGAGGAAGCCACGGCAGTGAGATTGGCAACTGATTGAACGGATGCCATTGCTAAAGAGATGATGTGCTTCATGGAGTCTCCGAGCTAAAAAGGGATGTTATCTTAAGCTCTATGTTAACTCATGTCAATGAAGTGCTCGATTCTCTGATGATGGAAGAGAGAATGAAGAGAAATTTGGTGAAAGCAGGCGATGGAGATACAAAGAAAATGCGAGCTGGAAGTAGGGACGAGAACAATGAAGATGGCAGTGATAATGGAAATAGTAATGAAAATGGCGGCCATAGATCGATCATATTGGGTATTTGGGAATCTGTTTAGGATTTTTTTAAAAATACATAGGACTTTCTGTGTTTCTTTTAACTATTTTCAGCTTTTGGTGTTTGTAATATTTGATCTAAGGGTGTCAACTAAGAAAGCAAAATGAGAGAGGAGATAAACGACTTGAACTATGAGAGAAAAATAAGAGTGAAGGTGATAAGACTTAAATCTTACAGAGAGACAGATAAAAGAGAGTGAGTATGAGAGAGAGAGAAGGTGATAGACTTAAAGCTTGCTAGAAGAAAAAGGACAGGTAAAAATCAAATCTCTATGCTTACGTCAGCGTATCATTATTGTTTCTGGGTGGTCTACAGTCTACACAATACATACGTCAGCGCATCATTATTGTTTCTAGGCAGTCTACACAATACAACGATACAACAGGCATAGGATGGATACCCATAACAAATTCCATTTATAAAAAATTCATATTTATATAGGCAGTATCAGAAATTCCAAAATGAACCATTATTTAAGAAAAATCATCACCATTTCATTATGATTAAAATAGAAATTCTCTAGAAAAAATATGTGCTATTTTTTTTTTATGATGTTCAAAACAATTTTGTTGATAATAATAATAAAAAATTATTTTTATTTGCCATAATATAAATTCAATACAATAATGCCCCCATTTTCAACGTTACAGGCTTTTATACCAGCTTTTTTTTTTTTTTTTTTAGAAACAAAAAAGAATTGACAAGCTAGGGTAAGAAATTGACACTTTTCAATGTTTTCATATTCCTTTTTATTTAGTAGATAATATATTCTGAAATTTGGATTAATATCATTAAGATTTGAGACACTTCAAAAGTTATTAATTTAATTCCTAAAGACAATCAATGTACAAATCTTAAAAACTAACATTATATATTATAATTAACAATCAAAATTAAAAAAAAAAAAAAGGCATGTTGTATAAATTCGATTAAAATATGATATTAAATCACTTTAAAATTGGAATAAAAATAGCAGCAACCAAAAAACAAAAAACAAATCCCAAAATTTGGAAAAGAGGTTGAAAACTTTGTAACACATTTTTTTGAAAGATAATCAATGTTATTATTAGTTTAAAATAGTGTAAGAAATTATTCAAACTACAACCCAGCTTCTTCCAAAACAATGGGCAAATCTAGTAGGGTAATGACCTAGGCTAACAGCAGCAAAAATTTGAACGATTAATAAGAGACCATTTAGTAAAGGTTAAGGTTGTGGAGCTGCCAAAATAGCATCAGGACTGATCCAAATATAACCATACATTTCCAAGCAGGAAAAACAACTTACACAAAATTAAAAAGTATCCGAGGGACATTATCTGCAAGAGCTTTAAGAGCATCTATGCACACTTTTAAGTTTCTTTCTACCTCCAAATGAAGAGCATAGATAGAAGCTGGAGACAACTATACATGCACCGAGAATACCTAAACTTTCGATTGATTTAAAGCAGATAAAAGAAAAATAGAAACCCCATATGATCAAGCTATGACCGCCATTTTCAATACCATTTCCATTGCCATCTTCATTTTTCTCGTCCCCACCTCCAGCTCCCATTTTCTTTGTATCTCCGTCTCCTACATTCTCAACCTTAACCTAGAAAAATGAAAAAGATTCTCTCCTCACTCCGCCAGCACAGTACACGGAATTCTTCATTTTTTTAGATTTGAAATGTCCGTACAAATTTCTAGCGAGTGTCTATTACCATAAGAGTTAATAGAGAGGATTTAGTGGCTAGGAAAATGACAAAAGAAGAGTTCAAACAGAGCTTTCAAGGTGGTGGCTATGAGAAGCTAGCCACCATCTCTTTGGCAATGGCATCCGATCAAACAGAGCCCATGTTTGAGCTCTTCTTTTGTGGCTTTCCTAGCCACTAATCCCTCTCTGTTAACTCCTATCATAACAGACACTCTTTTTACCGTACTAAAAGTCTATACGAACACTTCAAATTCCGAAAAAAATAAAGTATTTCATACACTGCGCCGGCGGAGTGAGGAGAGAATCTTTTCATTTTTCTAAGTTAAGATTAAGGATGTAGGAGAAGCTAATGTTTTCGGGGTTTCAGCTTTTGGTGTTTGTAATATTTGATCTAAGGGTATCAACTAAGAAAGCAAAATGAGAGAGAAGATGTTTATGAGAGAAAAATAAGAGAGAAGGTGATAGACTTATAGCTTACAGAGAGCAAGATAAAAGAGAGTGAGTATAAAAGAAAAGAAAGTATGAGTATGAGAGTCAAAAAGTGAGTACTGACACGCCAACCACTTCGCTGAGCACCTTTAAATTACATTTCATCATATCTATTTTATTTATTTGGGTAAATTTTAAAAAACACCCAGGTTTGGGTTAATGACAGTTAAGTCCAAAATATTTTTAAAATAACCAATTTGGTCAAAAAAACTCTTGCACTGTTAACCCTCTTACCCTCCGTTACATTATTCTTTTCTTTTCTTTTTTTCTTTTTTTCTCAATCCTGTCTGTCTCTCTGTTTCCTCTCTTCTCCCTCATATCTCTTCCCTCTCATCTCGCCTCTCTCTGCCTCCTTCACCTATCAAAGCCATGATTTGAACCGATCTCAGCCATTTTTTGAAGCCACACCATCGATCTCAACCATGTTTAAAGCCACACCGCCGATCTTAGCTACAATTTGAAGCCAGTCGGAAGCCACACCGCCGATTTGAAGCTACACCGCCGTTCTCAAGCACCGCCGTTGAAAGACGCCTCCACCACCGATTGCTGCCTTTCTTACCAGCTTGTTTTGATTTTAATCTAGTTGTGGCTTCTTCTTTTTTGGTGCTTTTTTTTTTTTTTTTTTTTTTTGTGGTTTGGATCGATCTGGTATTGGTGGATTGTGGTGGTTATGGGTTGTAATGGGCTGCTTTTCGCAGTTGTGGTTGAGGTGGTCAGTGGTGGTTGATAGTGATGGTTGGTTTATTTTGGCTGGTGGTTGAGGGTTTTGGTGATGGTGGTGGGCTATGATCTGGTAGGGGTGATGCTATTTTTGGATTTGGGTCTTGATGCTATTGTTTGGCTGGGTTTTATGGCTGGTGGTGGTAGTAGCAGATCTGAAGTTAGAGAGGGAGAGTGGGGTTTTGGCTGTGAGAATCAAAGGAACCACCGAGTGGGAGAGTTGGAGAGCAGGTCTGTGAGGAGAAAGACAAGAAAAGGAAAGTGTAACGGAGGGTTAAGAGGGTTAAGGGTGTCATTACCAAACCTCTGGGATGTTTTCTGGAATTTACCCTATTTATTTTTAGTTTAGAGTATAATTTTTCAATTTATCATAATACCTCTCACCGAATCTATTATTATTTGATTAATTTATTATTATTTGATAATTTTATTACTTGTTTAAGAATTATGCTTACATTTTTTTTTTGAGAGTCAAGAATTATGCTTACACAGTTACATGGCAATATACAATTTATAGATTTATGTTGAAATTGATTTAATTTTAGACAATTTTTATTTGGAAGATTACTAAAGAAAAATATTTTATACTTTTTTATGCTTTATTATTTTCTAATAATCTTATGAAAATGGTGAAAAATCATTTGAAAGTTGTTTAAATTTTTAAGACATTTTTAGTAAAATTTTATTAATATTTACCATTTAATACCTTTATTTGTATTTTATTACTGTGTTAAATTGTATTCAAGTCCATCCCATAAACTAAAACTTTTTTTTTTTTAAAGAATAAACTAAAGCATTTTAAAGTTTTAGGTCATAGACTTCGACTAACTATATAAAAAGAGCCAATGACTCCATCTACGGTAGTCTTTGGTTTATTCAACTTAGTGCGGCACTGTTTTGCTTGAGCTTTTTATTTTATTTTATTTATTTATTTATTTATTTTTATACAATATGCTAGCCTTTTGGTTTATGCTCTTTCTTTTTTTTCTTTTAAATATTTATATGTGCCAACACAATATTGCTGTACTGGCTCAAAATATTTTTACAATTATTGAGGTGTTAATTCTTTATTATTTAAAATAAAATAATAAAATATGAGGTTGGGACCAACTACAATTGAAAACATATGTATTATGAAAATGTTATAATATCTTGTTGTTGTCACAATATATTCACAATTACTTAGAAATCAATTCCTTATAGATAAAAATAAAATAAAATAAAATGTCAAGTTCAAAAATTTTCACAATAAATTCAAAACAAATCCTAAGTGGCAAGGTATTTTTGATGGATAAAAAAAATGATATCAGTAATGAGCCCAGTTTAAAACCAGTAATAATTTGTGATCAAAAAATTGTTGTGAAAATGTTGTGAATGTAACATTTTTCTAAAATAAAATAATAAAACATAATATCAAGACCTACCACTGCTAAAAATAAAGCATTGTAGAAATATTATGATATTTTTTGTGCTCCTAGACTTCTTTTTTATTTTAGTCAAATTGGGTTAGTCAAGATTCATTATTTTACACAGTTTTCATGTGCAGTCTTTTTATTTTTTGTTTTTAATACAGAATTTAAAGTGGTGGTTCCAATTTAAAACTAGTAGCAATTTACTACTTAAGATTTGTTGAAAAAATATTGTGGTTGTAAAAAAATAAAATATCAAACTGAGACCTACCACAGTTGGAAATAAAGGATATTGTGAAAATGTTTGATATTTTGTTGTGTTTCTAGGTTTCTTTTTTTGTTTATAAAAATTTGCTGAGGCAAAATTCATTGTTTCAAGCACAATTTTCTTCAATTGGCTTGTTTGTTTATTTGTTTTTTAAATGCACTGTTTAGAACCGGTAACAATTTATCACCTAAGATTTATTGTGAAAATGTTATGAACATAGCATTACTCTAAAATAAAATAATAAAATATTAGAATAGATCCATCATAGGTAAAAATAAAAGTATTGTAAAAATATCATGAAATTTCGTTGCGTTGCTAGACTTATTTTTTTTTGGATTAGCTAGTTTTGTTGAACCAAAATTCATTATTTTTATACACAATTTTCTTGGGCTGCTTTTTTTTAAACACATTGTTTAATGTTTAAAAACACACACAGAGTTTTACACACACAAAAGAAGAGGCAAAAAAGCACTTTCACCCTTTAAGTTTGGGTTAGTTTCATTCATTCCCTAAACTAAAGTTGAAAATTTTCCTCCTTTATATTTTGTAAAGGAGCGTATATCCCTACTATTACACTCTTAGATAAACCCTAACGAAATTTTATGATTTCTAGAATATTCTATTGTGTAATGTATAAAATACACCCCACTAAATTTTAATGTCCCAAAAATTTTCTTTCGTTATCTTGGTCTTTTTTTAATTTATTTTCTTGTTTAAAAGGGCATTTCATATTAAAAATTAAGTTAAACATCATATTAGTTATGCTTATAAAATATGATAATAAAGAAAGAAGTATGGATAACAAAATCTTTATTGTAGGCTGTAGGGACCAGGTTTGAGGGAGTGGACCCAAGCCCAGTTTTCCCCGCAATGAATTTGTAGAGGATGGATTCAAGAACTAGGCGTTAGTGAGAAATGCAGTGACCATGCATGGTAGTACGTGAGTGAGATAATTTGAACGTGCAATGGGATGAATAATGATGCTCCTCGGACGTATCTTCCGGAACTTGGAGTTCTTATGATTTCTTTCTCTAAGACTGAATAAAAAGTTCCCTCTCAGTACATGCAGATTACTCTCCTCCTTCTATTCTACCCCTTTTAGGAGGAGTTCATTACATTATATATCCCTCTCCCAATCAATCCTAGCCCTACATTTGTAAAAGGATTAGGGCATCACTTGAGTGCCTGTCCCATCAGCCACCTTCCCATGGTCTCTGTAGGTGGCAGCAACCAAGGTGGCACTGTTGAGGCGTCCCTTCCTCATTAATGCGGTCAGGACGTTAGTTGGGAGCATTTAATGTGGAGATGACAGTTCATCTGGGATTTGCTCCTCCACCATGCTTCCATGTCTGGTATTTGGTACCCGCTGTTTGTTCCTTGGATGCTTGGGGAGGCTAGATTTGAGGGAGTGCTGCTTGCACTTTCTCGGACCTCGGACTTCCGAGGATGCTATCATCCTCGGCGTTGTTTAGAGGGTAGCTGGGCGCTACACTTCAGTCCTCGGTCCATGGGCGCGTCCTCGGACATGGGCCTTGGGCCCGGTTGGGAGTGGGCTGGGGTCGTCTGACCATTTCTTGGCCACACAATAGCCCCTCAAAATCTTGCTGTCCGCATCCTCGGGCGGAAAGGAAGATTTTGATATCCTCGGTCCTGCTCCGCGTCCAATCGCGTCTTGTCCTTTGTCGGCGCTGGAGCTTTTTCGTCTGCCCAAGGTGCGTTACTGGCGTTTCGGTGTGCGCAACGTGTCCTGCATTAAATTCGGGCGACTTTGTGTTCCCCACGTTCGGAGGGCAGTTAGCAATCGAACGGTCGTGATGCGCCTAACATTTATGGGCGGGAGAATTCGCGCGGCTCTTCTATCTAGGCTATAAATATCCATTCGAACCGTTTCCACCTTTTTCCATTTCATAATCACAAGCCCTTGCGCCTCCACTCAGAGTCCAGCCAAATTTCCACCACCATCTCCAGCATAAAAAGCCTGTCCGAGGAGCTTCTCCTCGTTTCTGTAAGTCGCTCTATCCCTCTCTGAGCTTTTCTTCCTTTTGCTCTTCCTCTTCTTTTATCTGCTCTTTCTTTAGCATTCTTAGGCGTCATTTGGGATGGGTAGACTTAAGAAGTATGTCTTTACTGAGGAGGCGATGGAGAAATTCATCGCCGACTATAAGATACCGGCCAAGTGGGCTTGAGGTATTGCGAGGAGGGGGAATGGGAACTCCGGAGGCAGGAGGGCGAGGTGGTGATTCCCATCATCGCCTTTCTTGAAGGAGGGATGAGGATCCCTATGGGGCCAGTGACGAGGGGTTACCTGTCATATTTCCGGTTAGCCCCCACTCAGTGCGCCTCCAATATGTTCAGAATTCTGGGTAGCGTGGACGTTCTGAACGAGAAGATGGGGTTAAGACTGACCCATCATGACGTGAACTACTACTACAATCTTCAACGCCTGAGGGACAAGTCCTACTATATGAGGACGCGGGACGACAGGGTCCGGCTCATCCAGTGCCTCCCTGAGTCCAACAAGGGGATGAATGAGGACTTTCTCATCGTGTCCGGAGCGTGGCATGATGGTATCCATTGCCCGATGACAGAGGGGACACCAGGTGGGGTAGTAGGAATGGGAGGGGGTTCAGAGATTCTGACTTGTTTTATGCGTTACTTCTTTTTGTACTGTTTTGGTCGCTAATGGCGAACGCGTTTTCTTCTTGCAGATCCGCACTCCCTCGCGCCCCGCTACAATTTGATCAACAGGGAAGACTTGCAGAAAGTGCTCAGGTCGGCGAATTTTGAAAACGAAGCCGACCACCAGGTCCGAGCCGCTCACAAAATCTTGGGGTACACGCCGCTCCAAAAGTCATTTGCGGCTCCGAAGCACGTGATCAGAGCAAAGGATCCTCGTCTGCAGAAAATAGCAGTGACCGAGGACGGGTTCGAGCTTCCCAAGGGTCCCTCTACTTCAGAGGGCGTCACGGTAGCAGTACCCTCTACCTCTCATACATTCTCAGAGGCCACGGAAGGGGACATTGAGGGGGAAAGGGAAGTTGCAGATCCTTGCCCTGGAGGGGACGATTTTGACGCTTTTGAGCGGATTCATCAGCCCGAGGACCCTTCTGGAGACTTGGGGGACCCTCGGCTGACCGAAGCAGTCCCCTCGGCGTCAGAGATTCCCTCTCAGCTAGTGATGGGCTACAAGAAGAAGGACCAGCCCACTCTATTCGAGTTGATCGAAGGGCAACCGGAGAAGTCCAAGTCGAAGCTCCCACCCCCTTCTCCGAAGAATCGTCCTCCCCAGACTAGGTCTACCTCGGCCCAATCTAGGCTTCCTCCCCCTCCACCTCGGACGAGTCCGTCTTCTCGGCACGAGCCTCCTGGTTCCCAACAGAAGAAGGACAAGGGCAAGAGGCCAGTTGAGGAGAAATCTGGACCCACCCGGGAGGGGGATGACAATCGGCGGCCCTCGAAGCAGCTGAGGATAGGCTCCAGGTCTCAGGATAGGCAGGTGGATGCCCCGGCCGAGGCCCAAGCATGGTTGCCTGCCCCAATGCTTCGTGGGGCTCCTCTGCGGGATGATTCCTCTCTCAGGGACTTTAGAGAGGGTGAAGGCGCGCGCGTGGCCGACGCCGTGGAGGGATGTCTGCTACTTCCCGCGGATATGGAGCAGTTGGGGACCATGAAGAGTAGGGAGGTCTTCCTCAGCCTCAAGCGTTATTTGGGGATGGTAAGGTCTCTACACTTGTGCCTCTTTTTTTTTTTTGTTTAGCCCGGCTTATTATCACGTATCCTTTTTGTTTGGCAGGCTGTCCAGGCCACCTTCAGGTTGGAGGAAACGGCCCACGACCACGGCAGGGCAATGGAAGAAGAGCGCAAGAAGCGTTTGGAGGCCACCCAGGCCCTCAAGAACTCCGAGGGGGACCTTGCCGAGGCGAGGAAGGAGTTGAAGGCCGCGACCCAGGCTCGGGACAGTGCAGTATCAGGCCTTGAGGGTGCACAGAGGCAGGCCAAGACTCAGACGAAACGTCTGGGTGAGGCAGATGAGCAGCTGAAGATCGCAAAGGATCTGATTGCAGACCTGACGAAGAAGGAGGCTGCTGCCGAGGATGCCAGGAAAGTGGCTGAGTTTGCTAGGGACGCAGCTATGAAGGCCAAGCTCGAGGCGGAGAAGAGTAGGGAGGAAGCCTGGGCCATCAAGGAGAAGGCTGAGGAGACAGCCTATGCTACTGGAGCATCTGAGACGGCAGCTGCCTACAAATCCCAAGTCCCTGGGTTATGTAAGCGCTACTGCTCCGAGACTTGGATGGAAGCCCTTAGGCAAGCTGGTGTGGAGGCCTCTTCTGCCCTGTGGAAAGATGAGAGCGTGTACTATCCCTCTGTCATTCGCGAGGCCGCGCCAGACAGTCCAGGCGGCTCTGAGGCTGAGGAGGCTGCCGTGGATATTGCTGCTACTCCAGGCGGGGGGGCTCCGGATACTGGGGCCACTGGCGAGCCAGACCAAGGGAATGGTCCTTCCCTGGTGGTTGAAGTGAGCGATGGCTCTAACGAGGACGCCCCCCAGCAGGTTGCAGGGCCACCCCCTGATGCTCAGGTTTCTTCTGCTGAGGGGGTTGTTATTTCCGCCTTACCTCTGCAGGCTATCCCACTCAGCCAGAGCTCAGAGGACCCCGGAGGTGCCCTGGTCCAACCACCCACGGGAGCAAGCGATTGAGCAGAAGGAGTATGGCCCCTGGCGCCTCTGCTTGCTTTATTTCACTTTCCACACACCCCTTTTTTTTTTATCTTTCTTTGGTAATGTAATTCGTATCATGTAAATCCTATTGGACTCAATGAAATGCGAGCTTAGTTTCTTTTTCTGTTCCTCGTGGTTGTTTGCCTACTTGTATGCTATCCGCTTTTTCTGTACTCATACGATTTTAACTGCAATTGCACCTCGGCAAATGGCGGCATTAGTTATTACAACGTAGGTCCCCTGGAGGTAGTTGTTTTCCACATAGGCTTGAGTCCGAAGACCACGCAGCGCCTTGGCTCCGCCTAACACTCAGGCTTTTGGAGTAGTTAGTTTCCCCATAGGCCTGAGTCCGAGGACCATGCAGAGCCTTGGTTCTGTCTAACACTTAGTATTTGAAGTGATTAGTTTCTCCATAGGCCTGAGTCCGAGGACCATGCAGAGCCTTGGTTCTGTCTAACACTTAGTATTTGAAGTGATTAGTTTCCCCTTAGGCCTGAGTCCGAGGACCATGCAGAGCCTTGGTTCTGTCTAACACTTTGTATTTGAAGTGATTAGTTTCTCCATAGGCCTAAGTCCGAGGACCATGCAGAGCCTTGGTTCTGTCTAACACTTAGTATTTGAAGTGATTAGTTTCTCCATAGGCCTGAGTCCGAGGACCATGTAGAGCCTTAGTTCTGTCTAACACTTAGTATTTGAAGTGATTAGTTTCCCCATAGGCCTGAGTCCGAGGACCATGCAGAGCCTTGGTTCTGTCTTACACTTAGTATTTGAAGTGATTAGTTTCCCCATAGGTCTGAGTCCGAGGACCATGCAGAACCTTGGTTCTGTCTAACACTTAGTATTTGAAGTGATTAGTTTCCCCATAGGCCTGAGTCCGAGGACCATGCAGAGCCTTGGTTCTGTCTAACACTTAGTATTTGAAGTGATTAGTTTCCCCATAGGCCTGAGTCCGAGGACCATGCAGAGCCTTGGTTCTGTCTAACACTTAGTATTTGAAGTGATTAGTTTCCCCATAGGCCTGAGTCCGAGGACCATGCAGAGCCTTGGTTCTGTCTAACACTTAGTATTCTGAAGTCATTAGTTTCCCCATAAGCCTGAGTCCGAGGACCATGCAGAACCTTGGTTCTGTCTAACACTTAGTATTTTGAAGTCCGGACATGTGATCTCAAATTGAAACAGGTTAAGAGTCGGAATTCAAAAAGAATTGCTTCATTAATAATAATACCTTTTCAGGTTATTTACATTCCAGGGGCGAGGTACAGGTTTTTCGTCTAGATCTTCTAAATAATATGCACCTATTCCTGCTACCGAGGTGATTCGGTAGGGGCCTTCCCAATTGGGTCCCAGCTTTCCCCAGGATGGGTTCTTGGCAGCCCCGACGACTTTTCTCAGCACCAGGTCCCCCGGTGCCAGCGGCCTGAGCTTCACATTGGCGTCATATCCTTGCCTGAGCTTTTTTTGGTAGTAGGCCAGCTGGATCATTGCTTGTTCCCTCCGTTCGTCCACCAAGTCCAGGTTCCTTCCCAGCAGTTCATCATTGTTGCTGGGAGTGAAAGAGCTCGTTCGTAGCGTCTGAAAATTCGTCTCCAGGGGGATCACCGCTTCGGCGCCATAGGTCATGGCGAAAGGTGTTTCTCCTGTTGATCGCCGAGGGGTAGTCCGGTACGTCCATAGGACGTGGGGCAGCTCCTCAACCCATCTTCCTTTGGCGTCGTCCAGCCTCTTTTTAAGCCCGTTGACGATAACCTTGTTGACGGCTTCGGCCTGTCCATTTCCTTGTGGGTAGGCGGGCGTCGAATATCTGTTAGTAATCCCAAGTTCACAGCAGTACCTCCTGAAGGCCTTGCTGTCGAATTGGAGCCCATTATCTGAGACAAGGGTATGAGGGACTCCAAATCGCGTGACTATGTTTCTCTAAAGGAACTTTTTGACGTCCACGTCTCTAATGTTTGCCAGGGGCTCGGCCTCGACCCATTTCGTGAAGTAGTCCGTGGCTACCAGTAGATACCTCTTATTCCCTGGCGCTTTCGGGAAGGGACCTACAATGTCCAAGCCCCATTGGGTGAACGGCCAGGGACTGGACAAGGGATTGAGGACCCCTCCTAGCTGGTGCATGTTCGGGGCGAATCTCTGGCATTGGTCACACTTTTTGACATATTCCAGGGCCTCCTGCTGCATTCCCGGCCACCAATATCCTTGCGTGACGGCTCGGTGTGACAGGGATCTCCCTCCGGTATGACTTCCACAAATTCCTTCGTGCAGCTCTTCGAGCAGTAGCTCTGCTGCCTCGGGGTGGACGCACAGGAGGTATGGCCCAGAATAAGAGCGCCTGTAGAGTCGGAGGTCCTCAGACAGCCAGAACCGAGGAGCTTTTCTCCGAACTTTCTCAGCTTCAGCCTTATCTTAGGGCAGTATATCATCTTTGAGGAATTTCACTATGGGATCCATCCAGCTGGGACCCACTTCAATCTGGTTAACGGTAACCGGCCCCCCTGGCATTTCGTTCGCTCTTTCTAGGTGCTCCACAAGTATGATCCGAGGCAGGCCCTCCGCCGAGGACGTGGCGAGCGTGGCTAATGAGTCGGCATGGCTATTCCCGCTCTGGGGGATGTGAGACAGGCTAAAGAGGTCGAACTTCGACCGCGAGCACCGGGCCTGGCTCAAGTATTCTTGCATTTTCTGATCTCTGGCTTCCATTTCTCCGTTCACCTGTCCTACCACCAATCTCGAGTCTGAGAACGCCTCTATCGATTTTCCTCCCATCCTCCGTACCATGACCATGCCTTGTAGCAGCGCCTCATACTCGGCCTCGTTATTAGTTGCTGAGAATCCGAGTCTCAGGGATTTCTCAATGACATGACCCTCAGGGGATACTAGCACTAGCCCCACTCCGGACCCCTTCTGGTTGGCCGCACCGTCAACATATACTTTCCAATGTGGTGATCCCGGGATGGAGACTGCCCCAACTGATTTTTCATCCGAGCTCTCCTCCCCGGGGGCTACTTTCACGGTGGGTTCGGTGAATTCGACCGTCAGATCCGCCAGGACCTGTCCTTTTACGGATGTCCGGGGCATATACTTGATGTCGAAAGCCCCAAGGATTGTGTTCCACTTTGCGATTCTCCCGGTGTAGTCAGCGGTCCGAAGTACAGACTTCAGGGGAAGCTTGGTCAGGACGACCACTGTGTGAGCTTGGAAGTAGTGGGGGAGCTTTCTCGTGGCGTGGACCACGGCCAGTATGGCCTTCTCCAGAGGCAGGTACCTGACCTCCGCTTCATGCAGCGACTTGCTGACATAATAAACTGGCTTCTGTACGCCACTGTCATCCCGTATAAGTACTAGGCTCACTGCGTGGGGCGCCACGGCAAGGTATGCGTACAAGACCTCATCGGTGTTAGGATTGGACATGATAGGCGGTCGGGATAGGTATTCCTTAAGTTGTTGGAAAGCTATGACACAGTTTTCGGACCACTCAAATCCTTTCCACTTATTGATCAAGAGATAGAAGGGTCGGCACCTGTCAGCCGATCGGGAAATGAATCTGTTCAAGGCCGCGACCATCCCAGTAAGCTTCTGGACCTCCTTGGGGTTCTGCGGAGGCTTCAGATCATGAATAGCCTTGATTTGGTCAGGGTCAACTTCGATTCCCCTATGGGTGATCATGTACCCAAGGAACTTGCCCGAGCCCACCCCGAACGAGCATTTTGAGGCGTTTAGGCGCAGTTGGTGTTTTCTTAGGACGTCAAACGTGCGGCCGAGGTCTCCCAGATGCTCGGATACTATCTTACTCTTTACCACCATGTCGTCAACATAGACCTCCATGCTCTTGCCCAGCATCGGCTCGAGCATCCTCGTCATCATCCTCTGATAGGTGGATCCTGCGTTCTTCAGACCTAAAGGCATTACTTTGTAGTGATAATTCCCGATGGGTGTCAGAAATGCAGTCTTCTCCTGGTCCTCCAGGGCCAGCGGTATCTGATGATAGCCTTGAAAGGCGTCTAGGAAGCTCATCCGAGGATGGCCCGTGGTCGCATCTACCAGCTGATCGATCCGAGACATAGGGAATGGGTCTTTTGGGCATGCCCTATTTAGGTCGGTGAAGTCCACACAGACCCTCCACTTTCCGCTCTTCTTCTTGACCACCACAGTATTAGCTAGCCATTCGGGATAGAAAACCTCTTTGATAGCCCCAGCGTGCTTGAGCTTATTTACCTCTTCCGTTATGGCGTCAGCGTGCTCCCTCGATGGGTGCCGGGGCGGCTGTTTCTTGGGCACCGCAGATGGGCTAACATTGAGATGGTGACAGATGAAGGACGGGTCAATCCCTGGTGCTTCGCAGGGGTCCCATGCGAATACGTCGATATTGCTCCTAAGGAACCCAACCAACTCCTCTTGTTCGTTTGGGGGCAGTCGAGCCCCGACCCGGAAGAATTTCTTGAGATCGTCACCGATTACCACCTTCTCCAAGTCTTCGCACCTGACTTTCTCGGCAGCTTCATTAGAGCACGCTACCGTGGCCTTTGATTGCTATAAACCTTCGTTGGTGATGGCCGAGGTCTGCGCGTCGAGCTGACATGATATGGCAGCCACCGTGCATTCCCTCGCAGTGGTCTGGCATCCCTGGATTTCCAGAACCTGGTCCCCTGACGGGAACTTCACCTTCTGGTGCAAGGAGGAAGCTACGCCCCCTAAAGCATGGAGCCAGGGTCTTCCCACGATGGCCGTGTAGGGGGAGTATGTGTCCACCACTATGAAGTTCACCTCTACCACTTCAGGGCCGGTCTGTATAGGCAGCCTGATCATGCCCCTCGGGACGACAAGCTTCCCATCGAAACTCATTAGGGGGGAGTTATACGGCGTCAAGTCCTCCGGTCTTAACCCTAGCCCCCTGTAGAGGTCCGGGTACATGACCTCTGCTGCGCTGCCACCATCTACCATCACCCTTTTTACGTCGTAGCCCCCAATTCTAAGGGTGACCACCAGGGCATCATCATGGGGTTGGATGGTCCCGATCTTGTCCTCCTCTAAGAAGCTCAAATGAGGGCAGGACCTCCTCCTGGCTCTTTTCGGCCCGGCTTGGAATTCCCCGGCTTCCGGTTGGGCCACGGATAATACTCGCGAGGGGCCCGCGCCCGTTCTCCCCGGAGCCGCCAGGATCATGTTGATTGTGCCGGCGGGTTGCCCCATGGCGGTGTCCCTTCGGGGCTCCTGATACGTTTGGCCCTGACGATTGTCAGGGTTGAGCAGCAAGTGCTTCAGCTTTCCTTCCCGGACCAGTTGGTCCAGGTAGTTCCGGAGGTTCCTGCAGTCCTCCGTGGTATGCCCATGGTCCTGGTGGTATTGGCAGTAGCGGTTCCGATTGCGCCTCTCAGGTTCCCCTGCCATCTTATTCGGCCACCTGAAGTACAGTTCGTCCTTTATTCTCTCCAGCACCCTATGCACGGGTTCTCGGAATATGGCGTTGACGGTTTGAGCATTGGTCGCTCCAGACTCGCCTCCAAAATCCCTCCTCGGGCGGGTGTTGTTGTACCGATCTGACCTGAAGTCTCTCCTCTCCTGAGGGATGACTTTATCCTTCCCCTTGCCTTGCAGCATATCTTCCTCCACCCGCTTGTACTTGTCAATCCGATCCATCAGTTGCCGCACGCTGGTGGCAGGTTTTCCGGTCAGGGACTTCCTCAGGCTGTGCCCCATTGGTAGCCCATTCTGGAATGTGCTGATGGCGACGGCGTCATACTTGCCGTCCAGCTCATTGTAGATCTCCCAGTACTTGTCCGAATAGGCCTTGAGGGTCTCCCCGTCACGCATGGATAGGGACAGCAGCGCACTCATGGGCCGAGGAGGCCTGCTGTTCGTGACGAAGCGGGAGCCGAAAGCCTGGGTCAGCTGTCTGTACGAGTCTATGGAATTCGTCCTCAGACCGTTGAACCACCTCATCGCCATAGGTCCCAGGCTAGATGGGAAGACTTTGCACATCAGCGCCTCGTTCTTCGAGTGGACAGCCATCCTTTGATTGAACTAGCTCACATGCTCTACGGGATCCGTTTTGCCGTTGTAAGCAATGAAGGTTGGTGGCTGGAACCGCCGAGGAAGTTCTGCATCCTCTATACGACGCGTGAAGGGCGACCGGGAGAGCTGATCCAACGCCTTGCTCATGGCGTCACTTCCTACGCCCCGAGAGGTTCGGTCGGCGCGCCTACGCCTCTGGTAGCGCTCCTCCTCGTGGGAGAAAGTCTCGCTGGGGGGTGTTCTCGACCTTTGTCTGTATTCGTCGTCACTTTCGTCGTCAGAGGGCAAGTCAGGGCTGGGTTCAGGCTGTCTTCGCTGTGCACGGCGCAGCTTCTTCTTCAGATCATCTATCTCGCGCTGCATGGCCACCTTATCGTCCTTCGCCTGGGAGGCGTGACTATGGGCCTCCTCCGATTGCGTAGCCTGGACAGCGTCGCGCTTCGGGGCTTGGTTTTCGCTCGCTGTCGAAGTATGCTCGCTTCCTTCTCGAAATCGTCCATTATCATTCTGACCGCCTCTGGGGTCGCCGTAGTCACCATGATGCCGTGGCTTCGCCGGTTCGGGTCGATTGGGAGTTGTTTGGTGAGGGCCCGATCCTACCATGCTTGACTGTTGTCCTTACCAACGCACAAGTTCTCCCAACAGACGGCGCCAATTGTAGGGACCAAGTTTGAGGGAGTGGACCCAAGCCCAGTTTTCCCCGCAATGAATTTGTAGAGGATGGATTCAAGAACTAGGCGTTAGTGAGAAATGCAGTGACCATGCATGGTAGTACGTGAGTGAGATAATTTGAACGTGCAATGGGATGAATAATGATGCTCCTCGAACGTATCTTCCGGAACTTGGAGTTCTTATGATTTCTTTCTCTAAGACTGAATAAAAAGTTCCCTCTCAGTACATGCAGATTACTCTCCTCCTTCTGTTCTCCCCCTTTTAGGAGGAGTTCATTACATTATATATCCCTCTCCCAATCAATCCTAGCCCTACATTTGTAAAAGGATTAGGGCATCACTTGAGTGCCTGTCCCATCAGCCACCTTCCCATGGTCTCTGTAGGTGGCAGCAACCAAGGTGGCACTATTGAGGCGTCCCTTCCTCATTAATGCGGCCAGGACGTTAGTTGGGAGCATTTAATGTGGAGATGACAGTTCATCTGGGATTTGCTCCTCCACCATGCTTCCATGTCTGGTATTTGGTACCCGCTGTTTGTTCCTTGGATGCTTGGGGAGGCTAGCTTTGAGGGAGTGCTGCTTGCACTTTCTCGGACCTCGGACTTCTGAGGATGCTATCATCCTCGGCGTTGTTTAGAGGGTAGCTGGGCGCTACACTTCAGTCCTCGGTCCATGGGCGCGTCCTCGGACATGGGCCTTGGGCCCGGTTGGGAGTGGGCTGGGGTCGTCTGACCATTTCTTGGCCACACATAGGCGATTGCAGGTGTTTCATTTTATTAAGAGTTTCAATTGTAGCATATGTTATCATTCGTTGCGAAATTTTATATATTGTAACAATGTTTTATCAAAACTTAATTGTTTATTGTTAGAAGATAATGACATTCATTATCATTCTTAGTATAATGTTTACTGAGTAAATATTACATTGAGCATATAGATTTTAAGAAATTGTCATAATAAATAAATATTCATATGTTAAATAGCTATTCTAAATTTAAATACATAACTTTGTACTTCTTCCAAAAAAAAATAATTACATCTTAATTTTTCACTAAGATGGTGACACGTGCCTTGCATGTGTATTCCAAACTAGTCATCTATATAAGTTTTAATTCCTACCATGTACTATATAAGTCCCAAATAGTATTAAATTTAATTCTCATGTAATCTCATAACTCCCAATTTGAATCCATCATCTGTCCTAGATTCAAGTACTCTAAAACAGGGACGGACCCAGAAGGGGGGCAAAGGGGGCCCGGGCCCCCCCTGGGCCCCAAAAAAAAAAAAAATTTACCAGCTAAAATTTCCTTTAAAAAAAAGAGAAAAGAGTTTGGACCCCCCCTTAATTTTAGCTCGGGCCCCCCTCCCAAAATTATGAACCCCTGTCTGGCTGCCCATCAGATTCCGGCCAGCCCATGACCCATGTAAAAAAAAAAAAAAAAAAAAACAAACAAACAAACAAACTCAACAAAAACCAACCCAAACGGAGAAGCAGAAAAACGAAGGAAAAAAAAGAACAAAAAAGAAAAGGAAGGAAATGGAACTTGAGAGCCCATCACATTCCGGCCAGCCCATGGCCCATGTAAAAAAAAAAAAAAAAAACACAAAACAAACTCAGTAAGAGGACCAAAACCAACCCAAACAGAGAAGCAAAAAAACGAAGGAAAAAATAGAACAAAAAAGAAAAGAAAGTGAGAGCCAGAGGACAGCCGCGACACAGTGAGATCAGAAATAGAGAGGCGAGAGAGACCCACCCCGATCCCGTGACGCCGCCGCCGCCGCCAACGCCACGCCGCGTCACTGTGAGTCTGTGACGATTGCGAGAGCGAGACGCCGAGAGGCCCGAGACCCATCTTGATCTGTTGACTGTTGATCTTGCTACCAGTCACGCCGGCGAGACCCACTTGCCGCCGCCACTTCAAAGTTCAAACCCACTTGCCGCCGTCGCCGGTTACTCAAGACCCACTTGCTGCCGCCGCTCACAGGTATTTACTTTTAGAGTTGCCTTCAAAACTTAATAAATATAAAATGTTTGTGTCTTTGTGATATGATTTGAGAATCTGAGATTCAAACTGTGCTTGTTTGTGTTTTTGCTGATGAACTGAACTGATGTGGCTGCGGCTGCTACCTGTGGTGTTTTTTTTTTGGCTTTTTGGTTGTGACTTTGTGACTCTGTGTAACTGTGTTTGTGACTCTCTATATAGATAAGAGAGAGAGAGAGTAAAGTTTGTAGTTGTAAGAATTAATTTTTTCTTTGTTGACTGGTGGTTGGACATAATAGGGACAGGTAGACAAGTGGAGTTGGGGGTTGGGCAACGGACAAAACAAAAGGTAAAGTTAAAGAGTGTCTGGGTTAGTGGGTCGGTGTTAGAAAGAGGGAAACAATTAGACAACACAAAGATATAAATAAATGCAGACAAATACAAAAACATAAATAAAGACAGACCAAAGACAAAAAGGAAAAAACAAATCATATATTATAGAAAATTTTCACACAAATTTAAGAAAATAATGGTGATTCTTATTTTATTTGTAGATCATGAAAAAATCAACTATAATGCTTGATTTTTTCAAAAGAAAAAGTTCAACTTCAAATTCTTCTGAAGTCAACGTGGAATTGCTAACAACTAATGTTGCTATTCCAATTCCGGAAAATGTGGATGTTCCAATTCCGGAAAATGTCGATGTTCCAATCTCTCAAACACAATTTCAAAGAATTGACCTTGATTCTTTGGATTATGATCCCAGAACACGCAAACAAATATGGAAATATCAAGAAATAATGATTTTGGGTATTTGTCTTGGTTGTTAGTTTATTAATACTATATGGATGTGTATTTGAAAATTTTTTTTTCGCTTATCTCTGACCTCCCCAACTTCAAATCCTGCGTTCGTCCCTGCTCTAAAAGAACCCTAAATACTCATAAAAAAAATAAATAAATAAAAAGATCCTTAAATTCATGATGCTAAGGGGGGAAAAAAAAAGTGTCACACACATGCAAGCTCAGCCTCAGATTTCGTGTTTCATACCCACTAAATAACTGACATCAGCCGAGTAGTGAGTAAAGGACAAGCTCGGACAAAGCTAATTTGACCATATGGCCCCACACATGCATGCCTCATTTAATTCATCTATATAAATGTCCTCCAAGTCTCATGTGTGGATGCAATTAATGATGCAAAACCAGCCTGAGAAGGAAGTAGCACTGTAGCAGTCTAGTCTCTGTGGATAAAGCTTACATATATTTTGATTTTAGATAATATGAAAACCAGCCATTTGTTTTTTGTAGGGTACCACTCCCATTCCCACACACCCTAACTCGACACTTGGCATCACTCTAATATCTTGACCGTCCATAAAATTTTACGGGCCAAGAATTTTATGTTATTTCCTTTTTATTTGTTTGAATTAATTTTGTTTAATTTTTTTTCGGTGCTTTATTCCTTCAAGAGTTAAGTATAAATTGATAAAAGATAACTTAAACATGATTACTTAGGTAAGGCGTCATAAATTTTCTAATTAAATTCAATCATGCAATTGTATTATATTAGTTATTGAGTTATATTGGTGAATTTTTGTATACTTTCTGAATAATTTTGTTTATATTATATTAGATTAGTCAATACAACCATATATATATATATATATATATATGTTTGAATTTTAATTTAAGAAGTCAAAGAACAATATAAGATTAAGAAAACCTCTATAAATTTATTCAAATTTATTATAGAGAACATGAATACATAGTGAAGGTCTTATAAAGGTGGCAAAGTTGGGAATCTTCTATAGTAATGTTTTTATATTTGAATTTTTAATGTACTATGTCAGAATCTTACAATGTAATTATAATATAGAGAAGGTGGGTGTTAAATGAGGTTCTTCGACTATACAGTTTATACCCATTAGCAACAAACGTACAAAGGCAAGCAAGAGAAAACTCATCAAGTAGTTAGAAGTCTTAGAACCCCACGCTGCATGCAACTCAATAAAATAGAGAATGAAGAGAGCCAATTTTTTGATCCATTGATAACCCACTTGCAAGTTGCAACTTGCAGTTGAAACACATACTATTCTTTTTTTTTTTTTTGGTTAACGAAACACATACTATTCATTCTGTTCTTTTACAAACCAAAAAAGAATGGTGGTGAAGTAAAAACACACACATACATCCCAAAAAAAAAAAAAAAAACACCACACGAAAGTAACAAAGACCCATCAAGAGTAAGACCAAATTGTTCAAGAAAACAAGATCACGTTGTTCAAGAAACAACTTATGAGTAATACTAAGACCACATAATTTTACAAATTTTTGTCACAACTTACTACGTAATGAGTTGTAAGTAGTAGATGTATGAACACACATGGATCCACCACCACACCTCTTTCACTCACAACTCTTCACATGGCAAGTTGTGGCCACAATTATGTAAAATTATGTAGTCTTGGCATTTTTCTACACAAAAATGAATATTGATAAAGAATAAATTTTTTGATATTTTAAAAATATACGTAGATAAAATGGACGCAAAGTAGTTGAGCAATAACATGGATTGGAGTCACAATAATAACCTCCAAAAAGCCCTAATGGTACACATGGAGTTAGGATTGGAGAGAGTCGTATCATAGAGCTTTCTTTCGTATGTTGGTCTCGGGAATGGGAGGAGGGGGTACCAAGGGTAGACCTTGTGGTTGTTGGTCTTGGGAATGGGAGGAGTGGGGGGTGTGTAAAATAGGACAAGTGTATAGAATAATAGAAGAAGGAATGGGAGGAATGGGTATCGAAATTTGAGATTCGGCCTGTATGAATTTGGAAGAAGAGAAGCCATCATTTAAATAAATTGAAAAAAAAAAAAAAAAAGGAAGAGGAGAAGAAAATGATGATATTGTGGTTATGGTGAAAAGAATGAAGAAAAAGTTCAAGGAAAAAACCTGAGAGAAGATGGGTGAGGGCAAGATGATTGGTGACTCAGTGGAGATGTAAAAGAAATTGAATAGAGAAGAGCAAGAGAATTATTATTATTATTATGGTTGGGCAAACTAACATTGAGAATTTCATCCATGGAGTTGAAATCAATTTAAATAAAATTATTGTCATTTTTTAATAAATTATATTTATTTTATGAGCAGTTTTATATATATATATATATATATATACACAAATATACAAACTCTATATATACAGCAGTAATCTTGAAATGATACACCGATATTGAAATATTCATTTCCAATGATCAAACCAAAGCAGTCACCCAAATGGTATTCACAACATTGATCTAGGCCAATATCTCTTCCTATAATAAAAAAAAGAAAAAAAAATTCCAATATCTCTAACTCACATCAATGCTCTACATATAGCTCCTATTGGTTCCTATTAGTTTAATTGGTAAAATCTATTAAAAGATTTGGAGTTCAAACTCCCAAAAATCAAATAGTGTTTTGAACTGATGGTAAATGAAAAAAAAATTATGGAGCATACGCCATAAAATTCTATCATATCATAAATTAAAAAAAAAAGGCATTGTAGCTCCCATTCAGCAAATAGAAAACTTTGAAATTCACTTCAAGCGATTTGGTTCGGTAGTAGAGTTTGATTGGGATGGTTCAAAAGTATTAACATACTTTTTTAGAACCTAAATTTTAAGGCTTAAAATTCCTCTTCAAAGTTTTGTATTTTAAGGTAACAAAGCAGAATACGAAAATTTTAAGTTTGAAATGGAAGCATGACTCTTGTACTATATATTGAATTAGTGATTTTCACCTGAATAGCTTAACCCAAACATGACCAATTAAATAATTGTGTTAATGATCTTTCAACTCTAACATGACCCGATAATAGTTTTTTTTTTTTTTTAAAACTGATAATAAAGTAGGGTAATACAACAATGACAACATTACTTACTTGATAAACTTAATAAACTATTTGTATTTGATTGACATGAAGGTGACACAAATACAACCTATTAAACCATCTTTAAAAAAAAAAAAAAAAAACCCTAATTAATATTGTTTTAAATTTAATACACCCTTGTTACATGAAATATTTTTTTTCCATAGAGTGACATTAGTTTTTATCCATCATACATTGATGAGAATATTTCTTAGTGTTGGTTCTCAAATAATATTATCACAAATATTAGCAATCCAAAATAACAATCACACACAGGAATACAAAATTTACGTGGAAAACCCTTTCTATTTGAAGGGAAAAACCACATAACAAATTTCGAATAATTTCACTATTATCAAATCAATTACAATAATTTTTATGTATGCATCACAACTAAAGAAAAAAATATCTCTTATTTTTCTTTGCTCTCACACACACAAATTACCTTTCAAATAATGGCAATTCTTTTTCTTTTTTACTGTGCGGCACTTTTCTCTTTCTCTTCTTTTCACTATGCGGCACACCAATTCAGCACAAAAAATATTAATACACAACCTAGCCTCACGTCACAATCCCAATAAGAGTCAAATAAGACCCGCCGGGCCTAGTTGCCTGAGTGGTACCTGGTACCCTATGTGTCCGCTAACTCAGAGGTTGGATCCCCCGCAATAACAAATTACCCAATAAAAAAATAAAAAAATAAGATTCAAATAAGGAGTCTTTCAACCAATAGCCACAGACTCTTATTTCAAATAGGATTAGAGCATCCACATCAGGTTGTGGAAAATTATGCAAAATAGAAAAAGTCACTGGTTTTACACAATTTGAACAAAAAAATCACCCACATCAGTGGGTGTAAAGTTTTGTATAAATGCAAGTTGCTACAGTAACTGTGCATATTTGCAAGTTACTGTAGCTTTTGCAAATCAATATTTTATATTATTTTATCTCTCACCGGTCAGACCTCTCTCTTCTTTCTCATTTCACTCTCTCTCTCTCCCTTCCCCTGATTCCCTCTCATCTAAAAAGCACAGCCGATCAACCATCCACCCACCACCACAATCCAGTACCACCCCACCACCACCACCACCACCACCATTAAAACACATAATATTCCAACCAAAAAATCAATGGAAAATCAAACCAAAAATCAACAGAAAATGGAACCCAAAATTAATAAAAAATCAAACTGAAAATCACGCCCCAGCTGCTGTCGCCGCTGCCATGGAAGCTTGGGTGGAGTGATCGCTGCTTCCATGAGAGAGTGAAGATTTCGACCACTTTTTGTGGTGGTGTTGCAGCTGATCTTTGCTGCCACCGGTGATGGCATGGCATAGGATTTGGGGCTCTCAGCCTTGGACAGAGCTCAAGGTGAGCTTTGGCTATGGCTGATCGTGAGAGAAAAAGAGTTTTAGAGTTAGAGATGAGAAGCTTGGGCCATGGAGAAGAGAGAGTGCTGTTCTGAGAAGAGAGAGGGTTGTTCTGAAAAATGAGAAAAGTTGAGAAAGGGAGAGACCGTGTGTGTGGTGGAAATTGGGGTAGTAGGTACGGGTGTCAATTCGGGTTAGCGTGTCGGGTTCGTGTCGTATCGAGGTAAGGGTATTCGACTAAATGGCTCAACCCTAACCCGACCCATTTAATAATCGTGTCATGATTCTTCAACCCTAACCCGACCTGTTAATAAGGCGGGTTGACCTGACCCAACCCATTTGACACGCTTAATAAATGAGTCATGTTGGGTTGACTCGAATCTAACACAACCCATTTCAACCTGCATAATATTAAATATAACATCTATCTAGAAATAATTATTTTTACATACCAAAAAATAGTGCATACACTTCAAGTCTTCAACCCACATTCAAAATAATATAATTCAACAAAAATATAACATTCATCTAGAAATAAGTTCTTTACACTCCAAAAGAAGTGCATACACTTCAACCCAAATTCAAAATAACAAAGTTTCACAAAATAAAATAACATAGTTCAACAAAAATATAATATTCTTGGAACTTGCCAAATGCTAAGTATCAATATTGAAATAATTTGAGCAAACAGTAGACTAATCCTGACTATGACCACGATTATTATCCATAGATTTTTTGTTGATGTCCAAATTCATAACATCTTCCACAAACTCATCCAATTTCATTTGTATAAGTTCTATGCCACCAAAAAAAAAAAAGTATTAGTAGTTCTAAGGTCTGTAAAGTTTCAATTTCCAATTATATCCCTTGTAAATTTTTGTAATTACTCACTTTTCTTTTTAAATTTAAAATATATGTTGGATATAAAAGGTATTTGACAAATCTAAAATAAAATAAATATTTATTTGTTATATGAGTTAAATGTGTTGTGTTAAATGAGTCATTTCAGGTTGACACAAATAAATTGGCGTGTTAAACGTGTCTATTGCGGATTACGCGGGTTGACCCGTTTATGACCCATTTCTTATCGTGTCGCTTTCGGGTCAACCCATTTATGACCCAAACCCATTAAGGCCCAACCCTAACCCGAAAAAATCCGTGTCGGGTTCGTGTCGTGTTCGCGGGTTGGGTCGAACATTGACACCCCTAGTAGTAGGTAGTGGGTAGGTGGGAAAGTTAAATAATAAAATAATAATAATAAATGATTATTTAAAGAAAATTTTGTGTATAATAGACAAATTGATGTGGGTGTTTTGTATAAATGAGAGTGTAAAATAAAAAAAGTAAGTTTTAGATGTGTAAAATGGAAAATTTTTTGCATCAGTGGATGCTCTTAGTTCTTTTACTTTCTTAAGAGTTCACTGACACCTAATTCTACTTGAAGTAGAATTCTTGATACAAACCCATTGAATGGGCTATCACGTGGGCTGGACCCACAACACTTAGAGTTGTCATGCATCCTTGGTGGGATTCATAGGGCTGAGAATTAAAAAAGAGTAAAAGTAGAATTCTTGATACAAACCCATTGAATGGGCTATCACGTGGGCTGGACCCACAACACTTAGAGTTGTCATGCATCCTTGGTGGAATTCATAGGGCTGAGAATTAAAAAAGAGTAAAAGGAAAATAATAGCATTTAATAAGGATGTACTGTAGTTGGTTGTTTGAATTTTTTAAAGAAAAGAATAAGTATAACGAGGGTGGAGTGGTTCGTTTGAATTTTGAAGCAAACGTCATTGTCAAATTCCCATGTTAGTGCAACAAGAACAGGTGGATTTCTCTGCCAACTTTGTTTCCATTGTATAACACATAAAATGCACAATTGCACTTCAAACCCTGTAGCAGCAGCATGCTTACGTAATTGTGATGGCTGAAGTGCTGAACCCGGCCTACGAGAGGCACCACCTCCTGCAGAAGCACACCTTTTTTGTCTTTCCCTGCTAGCCCCAATACAAACTAAGACAAAGTTAATTTGACCATATAGCCCCGCACATGCAAGTCTCATTTAATTCATAGCCTCCAAAATTTTCTTTTGTCGAATTCATTAATTTTAATACATGCAGAAAGTGTCCTCCAGCTCCACGTCTCATTGCAAAATCAGGCTGCAGGGAGTAGCATACATTTTGATAGGCATTTGGTACCGTGTCTCCAAGGGCATAGTTTATTTTATTTCAATGTTAGTGGTGGGTCCTTGTGCACAGAAACCAGTCTTTTTTTGAGGATACTACTCTCATTCCCTTTCGTCACCGACCTTAATATTTCAAGGATACTACTCAATGACTAATATCGTGAATGTCTATAAAATTTTACTATTTGCCAGCCCCAGTCTAGATACAACGGCTAAGAATTTTATGTTATTTTCTTTTTATTTTATACTTCAAAAGAGTAAAGTATAAATTTGATAGCGATAACTTAAACATAATCTTCTTAAAAAAAAAAAAAAAAAAACTTAAACATAGTCCCTTAAGTACAGTGACAATTTCAGGAATTTTTTTCAAGGTGTTCCTTGGTGGGCTTGCTCTGTTATAATTTTTTTTTTCTTCAGATTCTCTGTTACAATTTTTTCTTTTTTAGATTTTAGTTCAAAATTTTTTTTTAGCTTTTTCTTTTTGCTTGAAAATAATGTTATGAATACCGTTTTGGATCCTATTTCGGTTTGTTTAGTGAAACGAAATATTTCGGTACCGATCTATTTCGATGTACCGTTTCAGGGTGTTTAGGAGTTTCTAAAAAAAATTAAAAATAATATATATTTATATTTTCTTATACAACATAAAATTATTGATCTAAATAAGTAAACCTCAAATAAAACAAATCATTTAGTTTTTCTTTTTTGACACTTAAATCATTTTGGTTATTACATAACAATTATTGTTTAGAATATTAAAACATAAATATTTAATTAAATAATGAAACAATAAGAGTGTATATATGTATATCAACCCATTGCAAAACTGCATAACATATATATATATATATATATATATATTGGTCTTTTAGAATGTGTATTCACTTACTTTTAAGGGACCACAAACCACTACTCAATTCAATACCACAGCCCCATGACCCCATCCACCCCACAGTAAGAAACAAGCACCTATCAATTTCAACACAATTACATATTTTTATATTTACCTACACTTACACAAAAAGACAAAATCCAAGCAATTTATATTGTCAAAAAATAAGTATAAGTCACAAGACTCACAACACAAGTCAGAAAGTATTGAGTATGATATAGAGAAAAACTGTGAGAGAGAGAGGAGAGAGAGAGAGAGAGAGAGAGAGAGAGAGAGCGAGCATAGATGAGATAGGGAAAAGGAGAGAGAAATACCTTGATGTTGCCTGAGGTCAGGGGCGGCGCCGCCATGGCACGTTGAAGGTTGAGGTTCTTATTTCCCGATCTCGGTTTTGCCGTCACCGATCTCACAATCTTCGATCTGGGCCAAGTCAATCTCTAATCTCTCCGACGCAAAGCTGCTCTGGGTATTCAGTGTTCTGTTGCTGCCTTGCTGAGTATTTTTTTTTTTTTTTTTAGAATTGCTACCTTGGTCGTTGCTGATGCTGAGTCGCTGCTGCTGCTACTGCTGAGAACTGTTCTTATTAGGTTAGGAATTGGGTAATAGGTAATGGGTAATGGGTATACGTATTAAGTTTATAAAATTTTGTTGAGAATCCGTGGGTTTGCTCTTTGCTAGGCTTGCACCGATCAGTCTTGTATTGATCTTTTTTTTTTTTGGAGAATCCGTGGGTTTCTGTTTTCAGTATATTGCGCTTTTTTTTTCCTGATGGGCTTGCCTGATATATATATATATATATATATATATTCCAGATTTTAGTTCAAATTTTTTTGGGCTTGAAAATAGAGCAAATTATTTTAATTTATTTTATTTGAGGGTGTTCTTTTGTTTGGTTGAGGGTGTTCTTAATTTTTTTCAGAGGGTAAGATGTCTAAAATTCACTAATCAAATTTAATTATGTAATTGTATTATATTAGTCATTTAGTTACATTAGTGAATTTTAGTATCCTTTGGAAGATAATTTCGTTTATATATATATATATGTGTGTGTGTGTGTGTGTGTGTATGTGTGTGTTTGAATTCAAAATTAAGAAGTCAAAGTACAATACTTAAGATTAAGAAAAGCTCCTTAAATTTATTCAAAATTTAAATTAGAGAGAACATAAATGCATAGTGAAGTTCTTTACATGGTGACAAAGTTAGCAACCTTCAATTTGTTTTTATGTAGTTTGATTTTTTAATGCACCACATCGGAATCTTAATGTGATTATAATGCAGATGAGGTGGGTGTTAAATGAGGTTCTTCGACTATATATAGTCTATATCTATACCCATCAAGTTGTTAGAAGTCTTAAAACCCAGTGCTAAAATTAATAGAGAATGAAGAGAGCCAAAATTTTTATTGTCTATTGATAACCGACTTGCAACTTGCAACACATGCTATTCATTCTTCTTCTTCTTTTTTGATAAGAAGCTATTCATTCTTTTAAAGTATACAACGTGAAACAATTTTTTTTTTTTTTTTTTTTTGGAGAATGATGTTAGTTCTTATCTGATAAGGATAAAATTGTAAATATAAACACTCATTGATGGGTAGGCATAGAGCGACGTTCCAAACAGACCCGTCGGTTTTACTTGTGTCCATTCACAAGTGACAATAGTAGGGTGTCTACAGCTCTAAGCTGACGGGATCAGCTTGGGGAAGATGGAAAGCTGACGCCACTAAGCTGAAGGAGATACACGAGGCCGACGGTTCTAACATGACCTTGACTTGGCCTCCACGCATGTGTATATAAGGAAATGTCTTGTTCCCCACGCTCAGTGTTAATAAAAAAGACTCCTACAAGGAAAGGATTTCGCAAAATACGCTCATAAGGATTCCTATAAGGAAAAGACTTTTAAACTAAGAAAGAGATGTCAACCATCTACTGCTATAAAAGCCCCAAAACCCTCACAAACCAAGGTATGCATAATTTACCCTAACTTTGGCACTCTAAAGCTGTGAGAAGTTCTAACTTGACCTTCGGAGGGTACTTGGCCGGCACCACACCAGTGCTTTTTGTTAGGTCTTCTCCTTTTTGCATTGTGCAGGTATTGTTTTGAGCACGTGAGGACCGTGTGACTCACTGTTGATTTTTCGGCATCATCAGTGGGGAAAACTTTAGCGATTTGTAAGCCATATTATCGCTTCCCGGACAAAGAGTTGCATGCTACTTACTCGCTCGATGGCGACCACCAATGACGTTCAGGGAGACGAACCGCAACCCACCGCCCTGGAGAGGCAGGTCCAAACCCTCATAGCAGCAGTGAAACGTCTTACCAAACAGAATCATGACCTAGATGAACAACTATGGTAGAAGAACGCAGCGATGGGTACCCAAGAAGAAGACCAAGAAGGTACCAGAGCTGAGAGAAGGAACCAAGCGGAGCCGGAAGGTAGCAACGCCCCAAGTAGACTAGAACGACAGGACATGAGCCGACCCTCCGTCACGGACACAGCTTCACCTCACATGGTTGTAGAGATGCAGATGATGAAGGAGCGGATGGACTTTATGATGAACGCCCTTAGAGGATGAGTGTCCAGCGACCTTGATGATTTGGTCCACCGAATTGATTCGCCATTTACTACATCCGTCAATTCCTTCCCTCTTTCGCAGAAGTTTCGTATGCCGCAGATAGAAAACTACGATAGAGCCAAGGACCCCATAGATCACTTGGAATCTTTCAAGATCCTGATGCACCTTTAAGGGATGGCAGACGAAATCATGTGTAGGGCCTTCCCCACCATGCTGAAGGGTCCAACAAGGATTTGGTTTAGCAGATTAACGCCTAATTCCATCAGTACCTTCAAGGAGCTAAGCACCCAGTTTGCTTCACACTTTATCGGGACACATAGGTATAAGAAGTCTATTGCGTGCCTGATGAGTATCAAGCAACGGGAGGATGAGACACTAAGGTCTTACATAGCTTGCTTTAACAAAGAAGCGCTTTCAATCGATGAACCTGACGACAAAATACTCGTAGCTGCTTTCACAAATGGGCTGCGGAAGGGTAAGTTCCTATTTTCACTATATAAGAACGACCCAAAGACTATGTCAGATGTACTTTACAGGGTGACCAAATACATGAATGCCGAAGACGCGCCTCTGGCTTGAGAGGAGAAACCCAAGAAGAGAGAAAGGCAGGAAGATACACGACAGGACAGAGGGCGCAAGATGGCAAAAACTGGAGAACGAAGGGATGACAAGCGCTCTAAGCCCCCTGCGGGGAGGTTCACAAGCTTCACTCCACTGACTGCCCCAATCGACCAAGTCCTATTGCAAATCAAGGACGAGGGAGCCTTAACCTTCCCCAGAAAGCTGAAAGGAGATCCCAACAAACGGTCTAGAGACAAATACTACCATTTTCACCGTGATCACGGTCATGGTACAACCGACTGCTATGACTTGAAACAGCATATTGAAGCCCTCATCAGGCAAGGAAAGTTACAAAAGTTTGTTAGCAAGGAGAGAGCAGATCTACCTCTTCAAGAGCAGGCCCCCAAATGGGACAACGAGCGTCCCAAACCACCCTTAGGAGACGTAAGGATGATTGTGGGAGGCACGACGACCACTGGCTCATCCAAGAAGGCTCAAAAGACTTACCTCAGAATGGTTCAGAACGTTCAGCTAACGGGCTTCGTCCCGAAGATGCCACGAATCGACGACCCCATTATTGGTTTCTTGGAAGAAAATGCCCGACGTCTTCACCACCCGCATGACAACGCTTTCGTTGTTAGCATCCAGATAGGGGACTATAACACACACCGGGTCTTGGTTGACAACGGAAGCTTTGCAGACATTCTCTACTACCCGACGTTCCAACAGATGCGGATTAATAGAGAACGTCTAGTCCCAACCAACACTCCACTTATTGGATTTGAAGGAACAAAAGTATACCCTTTTGGCACAGTCACATTGCCTGTAACAATTGGAGAGTATCTTTAGTAAATTACTAGGGATGTTACATTCCTCATTGTCGATTGCTCCTCTGCCTACAATGCCATCATAGGACGACCTACCCTTAACTCGTGAAAGGTTGTAACTTCAACCTACCACCTGATGATTAAATTCCCCACTGAGTATGGAGTAGGAGAATTGTGTGGGAATTAAATAGCTACACGTGAATGCCATATTACAATGCTGGAGATGGACGACCATCTATAAACCATGAGCATAGAAAAATAGTGAATAGGGGCAGAGCCCATAGAAAGGCTTGAGAAGATACCCCTCGATAGCTCCAGACTAGACAAAACCACGAGGATCGGCACTCTCGCCAGCCTAATGGTTCGCCTAGCACTCGTAGCTTTCCTCAAGGAGAACCAGGACATGTTTGCCTGAAGTCATGAAGACATGCCAGGAATCGACCCTTCAGTCATGGTGCATAGGCTGAATGTGTCACCCTCTTTTCCACTCGTCCATCAGAAGAAGGGAGTGTTCACCTAAAAACGAGATTGAGCAATAGCAGAAGAAGTCGACAAGTTACAAGAGGCAGGCTTCATCAAGAAAGTATATTATCCCAATTGGTTGGCGAATGTGGTAATGGTCAAGAAAGCCAACGAGAAATGGAGGATATGCATAGACTTTACGGACCTGTACAAAACATACCCCAAGGATAGCTACCTTCTCCCTCGAGTTGACATACTTGTAGACTCTACAACTCAGCACCAACTGTTGAGTTTCATGGACGCCTTTTCAGGTTATAATCAGATCCGGATGGACGAAGCGGACCAGGAGAAGACTTCATTTGTTACCAGCCAAGGCCTTTTTTGTTACAAAGTAATGTCGTTCGGCCTTAAGAATGTAAGCACAACGTATCAAAGGCTCTTAAACAAGATGTTTGCAAACCAAATCGGAAAGAATGTTCAGGTCTACATCAACGACATGTTGGTAAAAAGCTGAAGAGAGGAGGACCATTTGGAGGATCTCAAGGAAACATTCGGCACCCTTTGCTCCTACAACATGAAGCTCAATCCGAGTAAGTGTGCATTTGGAGTGACAGTGGGAAAATTCCTACGTTTTATGGTGTTACAAAAAGGTATCGAGGCTGACCCGAACAAGATCAGGGCCATAGTAGAGATGGCCTCCCCAAAGAACGTGAAAGAAGTGCAGAGTTTAAATGGTAAGGTAGCCGCCCTGAACAGGTTCATATCAAGGGCGACGGATAAGTGTTTACCCTTCTTTCGCACGCTGAAGAAGTCTTTCGAGTGGACTGCCGAATGTCAGCAAGCAGTTGAGGACCTGAAGACTTACCTTTCCTCCCCACCTTTACTAAGTCCTACACAACCGGGGGAATTGGCATTATGGGCAATAAAGTTGAGTGAGTTTGACATTCAGTACTGCCTGCGTACCGCCATCAAGGGACAGGTCGTCGCTAACTTCATAGCAGAATTCACCAATGGGGAAGACAAAGGGGCAGATGAATGTCCTCAGTAGAGTATACATACAGACGGGTCATCCAACAGGCAGGCCGGGGGAGTAGGTGTCGTGCTCCTTTCTCCTGAAGGAGACAAGATTGAATGTATGGTCCACCTCGACTTCCTTACCACTAACAATGAAGCAGAGTACGAAGCTTTAGTGGCAGAACTTGATCTCACCAAAGCGGCAAAAGCCGCAAGCATGGTTCTTTACTACAATTCTCAGGTCGTCACCAACCAAGTGAATGAAGAAATACCTGGAGCAAGCAAGGAGAAGAGTAGACAACCTAAAGGCCAAGATCATCCAAACTCCCAGAGGAGAGAACGAGCAAGCCGACTGCCTTGCTAAGGCCGCTCCAGCAGAACATATGATCGCCCCTGATAATGTACTCTCTTTTGTTCAACTTTCTCCACTAATAGATTCTATCGACGTGCAGGAGGTAGGTTTTGAAGGCGACTGGACCACGACATTAGTCTTTTACTTAAAAAATGGCGTCTTGCCAGACGAGAGGGAGGCTGCAAGAAAGCTAAAGGTACAAGCAATGCGATTCGTCTTGATGAAGGACATCTTGTACAAGAGAGGCTTCTCCTGCCCGTACCTGAGGTGTTTGGGTCCTAAAGAAGAGGACTACGTCATGAGAGAAGTACACGAAGGGATCTGCGAAAACTATTTAGGGTCACGATTGTTGGTACACAAACTAATTAGAGTAGGGTATTACAGGCCCACCATGCAGAAGGATGCCCAGACTTATGACAAAACCTACGACAAGTGTCAAAGGTTCAGCAATGTTATCAGACAGCCGTCCGAAGAGTTATCAGACATCATGTTACGGAATGTGGAAAGAAAGAAAAATTTAAAGATAAGAAAGAAACGACAAAAATAAAACAAGATAGAGTAGATAGAAAACCTGTAACTATATAAGACTTAATGACAGAATCAAAAATGGTAAAACAATAAATAAAAGAAATTAAAGTGGATAATTCCATAGATATAAATGAACAGAATATTACAGAAATAATAAATTTCAAAGAACTTTCTAAACCCATGATAAACTCCCCTCCATTAGATAATGACAACAATGAACAGAAATTTTTGAGTTTAATTGACAGAGTAATTTTTCAAAAATGGCATACCGAAATCACTTTAGTAGTTAATAAAGAGTTCTCTTTGATAGAAATCGCTTTAATAGACTAGTGCGCTGACATGAATTGTATACAAAAAGGATTAATACCTTTAAAATATTATGAAAAATCTTCCGAAAGATTAACTCAAGCTAATAGAGAAAAGCTGATAATCAATTATAAAATACCTAGTGTCCACATATGTAATGATGGAGTTTGCTTTGAAACAGTTATTATCTTAATTAAAGACCTTTCTTCTAAAATTATTCTAGGAAATTCCTTTATGACTATACTTTACCCATTTTTAACGACAGAAGAAGGAATTAAAACCAATGTGTTAGGAAAATACATACTTTTTAAATTCATTCTACCACCAATTCTGAAAGAAATCTATTCACTCAATAACATTTCCATAATAAAAGAAATTGATAAAGAAAGAATTGACCGGAAAAATAGACATTTGGAATCTTTAAATTCAGAAATAATATACAAAAGAATTGCTAATCAATTAAAAGACCCCATACTAAATCATAAAATAAAATTATTCAGACAACAGATTGAGACAGAAATCTGTTCTAATCTCCCTATTGCTTTTTGGCACAGGCATCGACACATAGTACAGTTACCTTATGAAAATGATTTTAATGAAAGACAAATACCTACTAAAGCTAGATCAATACAAATGAATTATTAGAACATTGTAAAAAAGAAATTGAAGATCTTTTAATTAAAGGGTTAATCAGAAAAAGCAAGTCTCCTTGGAGCTATGCTGCTTTTTATGTTAATAAACAGGCATAATTGGAATGGGGAGTTCCAAGATTAGTTATAAATTATAAACCTTTAAATAAAGCATTAAAATGGATAAGATATCCTATTCCCAATAAGAAAGATCTACTTGACAAACTACATGAAGCAACCATATTTTCCAAATTTGATATGAAAAGTGGATTTTGGCAAATACAGATAGATGAAAAAGATAGATATAAAACTGCCTTTACTGTTCGTTTTGGTCATTATGAATGGAATGTCATGCCTTTTGGTTTAAAAAATGCAACCAGTGAAATTCAAAAATTAATGAATGATATTTTTACACCTTTTACAGACTTTTCAATTGTTTATATAAACGATGTCTTAATTTTTTCTAAGTCAATTGAAGATCATTGGAAACATTTAGAGATATTTGTCAAAGTAATTAAACACAATGGTTTAGTTGTCTTAGCCACAAAGATAAATTTATTTCAAGATAAGATTCAATTTTTAGGTCACAATATTTATCAGGGAACTTTAAGCCCCATCGACAGAGCCATTCAATTTGCAGATAAATTCCCAGACGAAATAAAAGATAAAAATCAACTACAAAGATTTCTTGGTAGCTTAAATTATGTTTCAGATTACTTTCAAGGATTAAGAAAAATATGCAGACCCTTGTATAAAAGGTTAGAAAAGAATCATTCTCTATGGACAGACAGACATACTATGATAATCAGACAGATTAAAAAATATGTTAAGCAACTTCCTTGTACTGTTATTCCCTCTCCTAATACTTTTAAAATTGTTGAAACAGATGCTTTTGACATAGGTTATGGTGGAATTCTAAAACAAGTAGCAAAAAATGATGCTAAAGAACAGATTGTTAGATTCCATTCTGGCTCCTGGTCAACTACTTAGCATAATTACAGTACTATTAAGAAAGAAATTTTAGCTATTATATTATGTGTTTCAAAATTTCAAAATGATCTTTTTAATCAAAAAATTTTAATCCAAGTTGATTGTAAAAGTGCTAAAGAAGTTTTACAAAAAGATGTTCAAAATCTTGTTTCCAAATAGAGTTTTGCTAGATGGCAGACTATTTTAAGCATTTTTGACTTTGAGACTGAATATATTAAAGGAGAAACTAATTCGATTCTTGATTTCCTAACTCGTGAATTTCTACAGGGATGATGAGTTCCCCTGCAGATAAGAGCAAATCCCCTAAACTCAGAACTAGACAGTCTTATGCTGCCCCTTCGATTCCTCCCCCCCTAGTAGATTTCTCCCTTGTCCCTCTTTCACCTCACCTACATTCTCTTCAAATAGACCCCAAGAAAGAACCCCATTAACTTGCAGTTCAAACCCTTTCCAACCACTCTCCCCAAGCCCCACTCAAACATCCAAACAGTCTTATGCCTTGCCTTAAACTCCCTAAACTCCCTAAACTCCTCCCTTAGAGAAACCATTTAATATAGTTGAATCCTCTTTTCCCCCTTTAGCCTCTCCCTCCAACCAACCAAAGCATAGACCCTCTACCTCTTTGGAAGTCCAAACCCCAAAGAAGATCACAATATTGAACCCCCAAAAGATTCCTGGAATTTTATTCTATGGATTGAACTAGAATACCAGCACATAACAGACACCCTTTCCCTAGTCAGACAACTCATACCCCCAGGATGGGAACATCCTAAGACAGAAACATTTAAGACCTAGACATTTTATGAGTTTATTTTGGTTGATACAGACTCAATATTAGTAACACATATGCCTTGTTCCCAAGAACCAAACAAAGTTGGCTACTCTAAAGTTGTCATAAAATAGATTCTCCCACCCCCCCTCCCCCTCCCAGTGGAAAGCAAAGCCCTGGATCACCAGGAACTTTTTCGTACTTTTTGAACCTTAGTTTTATAATTATTATGACTATATGGAAGCTTGGGATAGGTTCCTTTTATTCCAAAATAATATTTACAAGCATACTTGGTTTTTTCGGTTTGATATGTACAGAAAGAAAGACATGATTATACCAAGATAGTTCATTGACTGGTGGAATTCCTATGGTCCTGAAGCTATGATTCTCCCTCCTGATCTCTTAAAAGCCTATGAGACTTTCAAGAAAGAACCAAACATACTGCATCTTAAGGATTTCCCACATCTTTTGCAGTTCTTTTACAGGTTTCTAGATCTCCCATGGATCATTAGATGGGAATACAAGGTAGAAAAGCATCCCCAGCATCCTTTTCCCATGCTCACCAGAAAGTTTAAATTAAAATGGTGGAAAAAGACCTCCTCCTCCCAGACAAAAAGTTCTAATTTCCTTTTAGAAAATAGTCAAGTTCAGTGCCAGCTTGCCTCCGTCTCAGACAGAAGACAGCTTAAAAAGCAACTGCTTAAAGCTGCATCACAAATATCAGACGATGAAGATGACACAGTAATGGAATCCTCCTTTCCAAACTACAGGACTCCCCCAGAAGCATTCCAAGATTCTCAAGACCCCTGACATATGATAGATAAGACAAAATGACAAAATGACAGAAAGATCCAGAAAGATATTTTGACAAAATATTATTTGCACGAGTACCCTGACAGATTTCCACAGATAGATTAGAAGTCCCTTTTGAAAGATCATTGTTCACTAGCATGCGAACTGACAGATTCCTAGACAATCTGTTGTTCACGAATAGTAAAACTTTTATTGTTCACAAAATTCTACAAAGTTCTACCGATAGATTAACTTGAGTTTACTTTACCTAACTTAGGTTACTTTTGAAGACTTACCATGGTTTATTTCATCTATAAAAAGGTAGACTTCAAAGACAGAAGACAGGTTCAAAATTCTTTAAGGTTCAAATTTTAGGTTCCAATTCTCAGGTTCAAAGCTTAGGTCCAAGATAGCCCTCTCTCTCCCTCCAGAAAGACTTTTGTAATCCTTCCTCTCTTGTAATCTTGTAACCATTTTCTTCCAGACAAACATTATCTTGTAACCCTCTACAGATTTTACTTTGTAATCTTGTAACTCTTCAGACAGTGTTTATTTTCAAAGCTTGTATCAAAGACAGAGTTTTCAGTTTTAATCAAAGACAGAAGTTTTTATTCAAGCAAGATTTTACTAGTTTCTGTTTTCATATTCCATACTCTGTATTAACTTATTTTGAATATATCTATTTTGTTGTTTTCTTCTTTATCATCTATTTTATCATTATTAAGAGCATTCACAACAGTAGAGCTAAAAAATTAGTTATTTAGCTCTACCAAAAGTTACTTTATCTATTTTACCTACACACATGCTGCAGCAATAGATCTATTTTAGCTTTCAACACAATAAAATAATATAAACATCATAATAAAATATTCATCATATACAGCATCATCATCTCTATCTTTTTCTCTCTCTTCCTCTTCGTCTCTCTCTTCTCTGATACAAAGCAAGCAAACCACCACACCACAGCAACAATCACACCATGGCACACCACGACAATCACGCCACAACAAGAATCACACCATGGCAAAAATCACACAAGCCACAATCCAATCAGACCACACCCACGACACAAACACAAACACAAACATAGGCACAAGCCCAACACAAACTCAGCACACATACACAAATCTAGCACAAACTCGGCGGCGATGGGGCTCAGGTAACAGATCGACGATGGGGCTTGGGGAGATGGGGTCTCGGCTCGCCAGAACTGCTCAACCCGTGGCCACTAGAACTGAAGGCCGATTGACCCGAGCACCACCACGGTTGGCGAGCTCGCCGGCGAAGCAAAGAGGAGATGAGGGAGGCGCTAGAGGAAAAAAACGAGAAGAAAAAACAGAAGAGAAGCCAGAGAGAGAGAGAGACAGAGAGAAAGAAAAAGAGAAAAATTTAATGAGAGAAGAGAGAGGAATTTAATAAAATATTATTATTTTTTTAGCTTCTTGCTACCGTGTACATTTATTTATGGATGTGCATTGTAGCAAGAAGCTAAAAATATTTAGGTATGCCTCCACTGCTGCAGCCTGTATTTTGATGTTTTGGTGGAGTTAAAATAGTTATTTAGCTCCACTACTGGCACTCTTATACTTCCATATTACTGCTGTGCCATTGAGAATTTGGTTTGCAAAAATAGGTGGAGTGTCCTCCACCCATGGTATACACATCTAGCCATGATGTGTGCAGCAATGTTTCCACTCCTGGAAATGGGGGTTGTCTTCCACGAGTTGAACCAGACCAAAGAACTCTTGGCTCTTCAATTTGGAAGCTTTCAAGATATTTATGGGTTATGAGTATTTGTGACATTATTGTAAATACCTGCATCTTTGTGGGACCCGCATTAGGACTTGTCTCCATCAAGTCAGTAGCTAATCAGCTCCTCCCTCTCTCCTGGCCTTTACTCTCTCTCTTTCTCTCTCTCTCAAGCAAACTGCAAATCACAACCAGAGTCTCAGATTACTGGCATTTCAAAATTTTGCTGTGGCAGAGGAACATAACTTCTTGCAGTACTCTATCAACATTTTGCATGAAACTTGTCCATGGAAATTTATAAAAATCTTTTACGCGTGGGATCACTTTGTCGCAAGTGCGTAGGCTTGTCAGCACTTTACATGGTTTTTTAATGCATGTCCGTTTATTATTGTGATTTTTTTCATGAAAAAAGTAACGAGTAAATAAGTGGTGGTAATAAAGAAATTGCAGGACCGGTGTGTGAGTGTACTGATCGGTAGTAAATTTTTCTGCAGATAAAATGATGAATTTGCGGTTATTTCTTTTTAGATGTAAAGGGTTTTTTTCACATTTACGACCATGTGTCCGTTTGGATAACACTTATTATTGTTGAAAGTTGCTAAAAACTGATTGTTGCTGAAAATACTGTAACAAAATAATTTTTAAATGTGTGAATAGTATCGTGAGACCCGCTTTTAATATACGCACAGTATTTTTTTCTCTTAAAAGTTAATAAATCCGGCTGTTAAAAAAAATAAATAAATAAATAAAAACATAACTTTACTTTAAGTGAAAAGTAGTGCAATCCAAACCCACACCATAAATATCTTTCATCTGATAAGAGAAAATTAAAGTGAAGATGCAGGTTTCAAAAATCAGAAGACAAAGCCATCAGTAATATTGTGACAGTTTTAAATGAACCTTTAGAAAAAGAAAGAGAATTTGAACCCCATCAAAGATCACCTTTCATTAATACTGTGACAGATAATTGGCATAATAGTCAAGGCCATAATTCAAAAAGTATCGACAAGTTAGTAAATATGATAGACAGCAGAAAAGTTAGCTTTTCAGAAAAATCAAAAGCAACTGACAGAGCTATACCTATAGCATTTGAACATAAAGAAATAGACTCACAGACTCTAAATGTAACTGACAGAAATGTTGACAGGAAAACTAACCTAATTAAGGAAATATCAACACGTATAGAAGATAAAGAAAAGAATCCCATAAAAGAAAGAAGTGCTATAGATGAGATAGAAAGAGTCAACAACTGTTGGAGAACTAGTAATAATAGTTTAAAAGAAATGATAGAGACAATAGAAAGACAAAGCAGTAGAAAGACAGACAAGAAAGAAGAAGTAGGAAAAGTTAAAGACATACTAAAATCAAAAGAGAATAGTACTCTTGAAGATTATCTACGTAGGAAGATAGAGGTAGAAGAAGAAAGAACCAAAAAAGAAAAAGAGATAGTCAACAATTGTTGGAAAACTAATAATAATAGTCCAAAACAAGTGGTGGGAAAGCAAAAAGAAGAAATAGAAAGAGATAGATTAAAAGAAAGAGAAATAGTCAACAAAAGTAGGAAAGATAAAAATAATAGTTTAAAAGAGGTAATTGATGAAAGACTAAAATTAATTGAGCAATCTATGATAGATAACAGTTTAGTAGAATTAAAAAGAAAGATGGAAATTTTAAATTCACCTTTCGATGCAAAAGAAATAGCAGTTTTAAATACTACTGATGTATCAGATAATGAGAATACTGACAGACAAGTTAAACATACTATTTGTCATAAATGTAAGGAATATGGTCACACTAAAAAGCAATGTGCTCGACAAAATAAAATTGCTAAACAAATAAGTAAATTAGAATTTGAAAGAGATACAATAAATAAATTAATGGAAATATTTAATATTAGTCAAAAAGAGATAGATCAAGTAAAGAAAAAGGAAGAACTAAAATCAACCAACCCACTTAAAATTAATAAAAGAAAAAGAAAACAAAAAGATATAATAATAAAATTGATAGATAATCTACCTAATCAAGACAAAAAAGACTATCTACTAAAATTGAAAGATTCCATAGACATACCTATTGCTTGTATTAGATGTAAGAAATATGGACACCATGTTACAGAGTGCAGAAAAGAAGAAAGAACCAAAAAAGAAAAAGACAAGCAAGAGAAGATAAAAAAGGAAAAAGATAAAGTAGAGATAGAATCAGTAACTTTACAAAACCTAATGACAGAAGCAAAAATAGTAAAACAAGAAATTAAAGATATTAAAGAAGATAATTCCGTAGATATAAATGAACAAAATATTACAGAATTAATAAATTTAAAAGAAAGTTCTAAACAAGTAATAGACTCACCTTTATTAAAAAAAGATGATGGCAATAGAAAAAATTTCTTAAGCTTAATTGACAGAGTAATCTTTCAAAAATGGTATACAGAAATTACTTTAGTAATTAATAAAGAATTTTCCTTGACTGAAATTGCTTTAATAGACTCAGGAGCTGATATGAACTGTATACAAGAAGGATTAGTGCCTTTAAAGTATTATGAAAAATCAGCTGAAAGATTAACTCAAGCTAATGGAGAAAAGCTAATAATTAATTATAAAATACCTAGTGTTCACATATGTAATGATGGAGTATGTTTTGAAACAGTTTTTGTCTTAATTAAAGACCTTTCTTCTAAAATCATTCTAGGAAATCCCTTTATGGCTTTACTTTACCCCTTTTTAACGACAGAAGAAGGAATTAAAACTAATGTGTTAGGAAAAGACATACTTTTTAAATTTATCTTGCCACCTATCTCAAAAGAAATCTATTCCCTTGATAGCGTTTCCATAATAAAGGAAATTGATAGAAAAAGAATTGACAGAAAGAATAGACATTTAGAATCTCTAAAGACAGAAATAATATACAAAAGAATTGCTGATCAATTAACAGACCCCATATTGCATCATAAAATAAAAACATTTAGACAACAGATTGAGGCCGAAATTTGTTCTAATCTCCCCACTGCCTTTTGGCACAGGCATAGACATATAGTACAATTACCTTATGAAAAAGACTTTAATGAAAGAAAGATACCTACTAAGGCTAGACCAATACAAATGAATAATGAATTATTAGAACACTGTAAGAAAGAAATTGAAGATCTTTTAAATAAGGGTTTGATCAGAAAAAGCAAGTCTCCTTGGAGCTGTGCTGCTTTTTATGTTAACAAACAGGCAGAATTGGAACGAGGAGTTCCAAGATTAGTTATAAATTATAAACCGTTAAATACAGCATTACAATGGATAAGATATCCTATTCCTAATAAGAAAGATTTGCTTGACAGACTTCATGAAGCAACCATATTCTCTAAATTTGACATGAAAAGTGGATTTTGGCAGATACAGATAGATGAGAATGATAGATATAAAACTGCTTTTACAGTTCCTTTTGGTCATTATGAATGGAATATTATGTCTTTTGGTTTAAAAAATGCACCAAGCGAATTTCAAAATATAATGAATGATATATTTACACCTTTTACAGAATTTTCAATTGTTTACATAGACGATGTTTTAATCTTCTCTAAATCAATTGATGACCATTGGAAACATTTAGATATATTTGTCAAAGTAATTAAACACAATGGTTTAGTTGTTTCAGCCACTAAGATAAACTTATTTCAAGATAAAATCCGGTTTTTAGGACATAATATTTATAAAGAAACCTTAAGCCCCATTGACAGAGCCATTCAGTTTGCAGATAAATTCCCAGATGAAATAAAAGATAAAAATCAGTTGCAAAGATTTCTTGGTAGCTTGAATTATGTTTCAGATTATTTTCAAGGACTAAGAAAAATATGTAGACCCTTATATAAAAGGTTAGAAAAGAACCCCCCTGCTTGGACAGACAAACATACTATGATAGTTCGACAGATTAAAAAATATGTTAAACAGCTCCCTTGCATTGTTATTCCTTCACCCCATGCTTTTAAGATTGTTGAGACAGATGCTTCTGAAATAGGCTATGGCGGAATCCTAAAACAAGTAATAAAAGAAGAACAAATTGTTAGATTCCATTCCGGCTCTTGGACAGCTACCCAGCAGAACTACAGTACTATTAAAAAAGAAATTTTATCTATTATATTATGTGTTTCAAAATTTCAAAATGATCTTTTCAATCAACAGTTTTTAATCCGTGTTGACTGTAAAAGTGCTAAAGAAGTTTTACAAAAAGATGTTCAGAATCTTGTTTCTAAACAAAGTTTTGCTAGATGGCAGGCTATTTTGAGTGTTTTTGATTTTGATATTGAATATATTAAAGGAGAAACTAATTCCATTCCTGATTTCTTAACTCGTGAATTTCTACAGGGACGATGAGTTCCCCTGCAGATAAAAGCAAATCCCCTAAACCCAGATCCAGACAGTCCTATGCTGCTCCTCCGATTCCTCCCCCTAGCAGATTTCTCCCTTGTCCCTCTTTCACCTCACCTACTTTTTCTTCGAATAGACCCCATGAAAGACCCCCAATACCTTGTAGCCCAAACCCTTTCCAACCTCTCTCCCCAAGCCCCACCCCAACGTCCAGACAGTCTTATGCCCTACCTTCAACTTCCTCAACTCCTCCCCTAAAGAAACCATTTAATGTAGTAGCGTCCTCTTTTCCTCCTTTAACCTCTCCCTCCAACCAACCAAACTATAGAGCCTCTACCCCTACCCCACAAGAAGCCCAAACCCCAAAAGAAGATCACAGTATTGAGCTCCCAAAAGATTCCTGGAATTTTATTTTATGGATTGAACCAGAATACCAGCACATAAAAGACACCCTCTCCCTAGTTAGACAGCTCATACCTCCAGGATGGGAACATCCTAAGACAGAAACATTAAAGACCCAGACATTTTATGAGCTTATTTTGGTAGATACAGACTCAATACTAGTAACACATATGCCCTGTTCCCAAGAACCAAATAGATTTGGCTACTCTAAAGTGGTCATAAAACAGATTCTCACCCCTTCCCAATGGAGAGCCCAACCATGGGTCACTAGGAACTTTTCTATACTTTTTGAACCAACGTTTTATAATTATTATGACTATATGGAAGCTTGGGATAGGTTCCTTCTATTCCAAAATAACATTTACAGGCATACATGGTTTTTCCGGTTTGATATGTACAGAAAGAAAGACATGATGATCCCAAGATGGTTCATTGACTGGTGGAATTCCTATGGTCCTGAAGCTATGATTCTCCCTCCTGATCTCTTAAAGGCTTATGAGACTTTCAAGAAAGAACCAGACATACCACATCTCAAGGATTTCCCACAACTTTTGCAGTTCTTTTACAGATTTCCTGATCTCCCATGGATCATTAGATGGGAATACAAGATAGAGAAGCATCCTCAATACCCTTTTCCTATGCTTACTAGAAAGTTTAAATTAAAATGGTGGAATAAGTTTAATTTTGATCATATTTGCAATGAATTACAGAAAAAAGCCTCTTCCTCCCAGACAGAAACTCCTAATTTCCTTTTAGAAAAGAGTCAAGTTCAATGCCAGCTTGCCTCCGTCTCAGACAGAAGACAGCTTAAAAAGCAGTTGCTTGAAGCTGCATCACAGATCTCAGATGATGAAGACGACACAGTAATGGAATCCTCATCTCCAAACTACAAGACTCACCCAGAAGCATTCCAAGATTCCCAAGATCCCTATGATATGTGACAGATAAGGCAAAGGCAAAATAACAGAAAGACAGAAAAATCTAGAAAGATATTTTTGATAAAATATTATTTACCTTGACAGAAGAGTTCCACTGACAGAAGTCCCTTTTGAAAGATTACTAACCACTGGTATCCTTGCTATCGGGACCACCTCCTCGGGAAACTCCATTGCGGGACCACCCAAACAACGCCTGTCCGTCGGCTAACAAAACGGGCTGACCAACGCGAAACTATGATTTGCCAACGAGTGTGAGGCTGACCAACGCTATCAAGGAGCAAGTAGTGGCTATACAGTAATATAAGTTCCTAGTAACTTCTTAATTGCAAAGAAATAAAACTCATACATCTACCATCCATGGCTCTGATACCATTAACTACCCAGGAGAGAGCACAGCAGTAATATAAAAGCATAAACAATGATAAAATAGATGATAAAGAAGAAAATAGCAAAACAGATATATTCAAAATAAGTTAAAACAGAGTATGGAATATGAAAACTGAAACTGATAAAATCTTACTTGAAAATACTTCTGTCTTTGATCATACTTGAAAACAAACTGTCTTTGATACAAGCTTTGAAAATAAACACTGTCTGAAGAGTTACAAGATTACAAAATAAAACTGTCTTTGAAACTAAAAGGTTACAAGGTTCTATCTGAGAGGGAAAGGTTACAAAAGGATAAAGTACAAAAGTCTTTCTGCGGGAAAGGGAGAGAACTATCTTGGACTTGAGAATTGGAACCTGAAATTTGATCTGCAATTAAGAAATTACTAGGAACTTATATTACTGTATGGCCACTACTTGCTCCTTGATAGCGTTGGTCAGCCTCACACTCGTTGGCAAATCATAGTTTCGCGTTGGTCAGCCCGTTTTGTTAGCCGACGGACAGGCGTTGTTTGGGTGGTCCCGCAATGGAGTTTCCCGAGGAGGTGGTCCCGATAGCAAGGATACCAGTGGTTAGTAATAGTTTTGCCAGTAATTATTAATTGCTTGGAAGTAGAATGAATATATTTAGTCGCTCATCATCTGTTGCTAAGACACACTTAGGTCAGGCACACACTAATTCGAACATGGAAAATGATAAGATAGTCAATTCAGAGGAATATAGCATTCAAGATATAGATAGAAATCTGTTAGATTGGAATAAATGGAATATACCAACAGAAAGAATTGATAAAATCTACAGACAGACTTCTTTTTCTAAATTATCCTTCTTGACAGATTACACTATAAAGACTGTGGAAAGAACTTACTCTTTATTCAATGAATATGAAACAATTCAGTTATTTTCAACAGACTCAATTGATAGACATAAAGAAAAATATGCATTTTTACATGTTGGTTTAGTACAGGTAGCTGTAAAACCATTAACAAGAGAAGCTTTAAACACAAGTATTTTACTTTGTTTAAGAGATGACAGACATTTAAGATTTAATGATTCACTCCTAGGAATGATGGAAACAAGTTTACATAACGGACCAGTATATTTTAATTGTTATCCTAATTTTTCTTTAAGCTTAACTGACAGAAATATTATGGATGCTTTAACTTTAAATATAAAGACAAATGGTTATTATATGAAAGAAGGCTCAGAACCTTTAGCTATTATTTATAGAATTTATTATAAACTCATGAAAACCACTCTAAATCCTGAATCTATGGTGGAACCCTCTCCCAAAGGTCATACTCTCCTTCTCCAAGCCTCAACATCAAATAGCAGACTTCGTGTACCCCAACAGATACAATGGAAAGATATAACCCTTCCTGAAAGATGGCAACTAGAGGCCATTGCACCCACACCAAAGATAGAAAACACTGAACCAGATTTTATAGCCCAAAAGACAGATGCTACAGTTATCATTTCCTTCAATAGTAATGATAGACACACTGACAGTCTTATAAGACCTAGAAGTTCTACAGGCAGAAAGACTCCTATGATGTTTACCCCTAGAAGCTCCTTTTCCCCTAGAACACCTTTCTCTGATTCTAGACCTTTACCTCCCCAGAATCTTCCCCCAGTTATACACCTTCCACCTATAAACACCAATAGAACCCCAGTAAGGACTAGACCAGCCTATTATCCAACAGAAACCACACAACCAACTCCCAATGTTCACCAAGCCCTTTATGAGCCCCAGCCTCAACCGGATTCTCCTACCCATACAGATATATTAGGATTTACAGATGATAGAGATGAAAGACAGATTAATGTTTTGGCTAAAGAATTTGTTTTAGATAAGGAATTATTAAAATATGACTACCTAAAACCTGAAAACAGTGACAGAAAAAACCAATTTTTTAAAGAATATAATGAACAAGAAAGAAATAATTTAAAAGCTAAATATTATGAAATGGTGACAGACTTACAGACACATTTTAGTTTCTTTGACTTTTTGGACTATTATAACAAAAAGATAGGTGTTATAGAAAGAACTTTGTCATGGACGAAGACAGAAAACCATGAGAAAGTTTACCAAACCTACCCACCCTTTGAATCAATCATACTGAACCAAAACAGTGGAGTCCAAGTGTTGGCTACTCCAATCAAAAGACCTAGTCTAAGTGATGACAATAAAAACCTAGATAGTATAATTCAACAGAATAACTATACTAATACTTATCTAAAAACAATTGGTCAAAAGCTACAAGATATAGAAGACAGAATAACAACCCCTTCCACTTCCATAAAGAAAGAAAATGCGTCCAATACTCCTTTATTTATCCCTCATGAGATACCTCCTCACCTTAGAGCACCTTTAAAGAAGCCCAAGACAGAAAAAACTGATAATCTGCTTAATGAAATAAATAAAAAGCTAGACTTAATGAAACTAGAATCATTAAAGGACATGGAGCCATTAAAAAATAAGAATATTATAACGTTAGGACGAACTGACTCTTCAGAGGATGAAGAATCAGAAGACAGTCAATTGACAAATTTGACAGACTTATCAGATGTAGATAATTTAGAATCACAATTTACAGATAAATTACAAATTAATAAATTAACTTTGGCATCTTCATCGCAAGATCGTAAAAAAGGAAGAATTGATGATCTATACCCTAGAAAGAATTGGTATCCTAAACCCACTCCTCCTGATTTACAATTTGAAGAAAGACATACTTATGTTAATTCATCTTACTCACCAGATTTAATTTATGAATGGAATATTGATGGAATGTCAGAATATGAGATAATAAACCTTTTACATGAAATGACTTTACTCACTAATGTTTATAAAAATCATGGAAAACAGGATCACCAGATAGCTCATTTAATTGTCACTGGTTTTACTGGCCAATTGAAAGGCTGGTGGGATCATTATTTAAATAATGATGACAGAAATGAAATATTATCAGCAGTTAAAAGAGAAACAGATGGAAGTGTTATAATGACAGATAGACAGCCTTCACAAGATGCAGTTAATACTTTAATTTTCACCATAACTAAACATTTTGTTGGAGATCCTAATCAGTATAAAGAAAGAGCTTCAGATGTTTTGATTAATTTAAGATGTCCACAACTTTCAGATTTCAGATGGTATAAAGATGTTTTCATTTCAAAAGTTTTAAGTAGGAATGATTGTCAACAATCCTATTGGAAAGAAAAATTTATTGCTGGCTTGCCTTATTTCTTTGCTCAAAAAGTTAGACTTGATATAGCCAATAATGAAGGAACTATAGACTATCCTAGCTTAACTTATGGAGACATAATATCTTCAATTAATAAAACAGGTCTATGGTTATGTAATGATCTAAGGCTAAAAAATCAAATAGAAAAAGAAAAAAGATTTGCTAAAAAAGAATTAGGAACCTTTTGTGAGCAATATGGCTTTGAACCATTGATTGCTCCATCTAGGAAAAGAACAAAAGAAAAGAAAGATACGGATAGATACAAGAACAATAATAGAAGATATCATAAAGGTAGAACTAAAGAAAAGAAAGAAGAGTCCAAAAGAAAGAAAAGTGACAGATATAAAGACATTACTTGCTTCAAATGTGGGAAAAAAGGACACACTAGTCGATATTGTAACTTTCAAAGAAAGATAAATAAACTTGACTTATCAGGAAAAATAAAAGATAAATTAATCAGTATATTAGAACAGACTGATAGCGAGCAAACAGATAATGAAATCCACCAGATAGATAATTGTGATATAACCTCGTCATCGACAGATACTTCTTCAGATAATGAGAAAATTAAATTATGTAATTGCAATAATCCTGATAACTGTTATTGTAAAAGAAAATTAAAAATGTGTGTTTTAACTAAACAAGAAGATATAATAATAGACTTAATAGATAAACTTTCGGATTCACAGACTAGGAAGGATTATCTATCTAAATTAAAAGAATTCCTAACTCAAATTGACAAACCTGAAATAGATTTGAAAGATTATAAGTCAACTTATAATTTTTCAGAAATTACGGACAAATTTAAATTCAATAAACCTACAACTGTGACAGATTTACAAATAGAAATTAACGGCTTAAAAAATGAACTGAAGGAATTAAAATCAGAAAATTTCATCTTAAAAGGTATGGTTGACCAAATAGCTGCACAAGTAATTAGTATAAAAGATAAAATTGAATTTTATAATAAACCCTTGATAGACCCCTCTTCTCTTGACAGACATAAGGGTGAAAGTTCTCACAAAAATGATTATGAAGATGAATTTTTAAATATAATTGATAGAATGATATTCCAGAAATGGTACACTGAAATAACCTTGGTTGTTGATAAAGAATTCTCATTGACAGTTATTGCTCTTGTTGATTCAGGCGCTGATATGAATTGTATACAAGAAGGATTAATACCTTCTAAATATTATGAATCAACAACAGACAGATTAACTCAGGCCAATGGTGATAGACTTAAAATAAATAATAAATTAACTAAGGTATACATACATAATAATGGAATCAATCTCAGAACACCTTTCTTCTTGACAGATAAGTTGTCCTCTAAAGTTATACTAGGAAATCCTTTTTTGGCTTTACTTTACCCATTTTTCACGACAGATAATGGAATATATACTAATATTTTAGAAACAGAAGTATTTTTTAAGTTTCTCTTACCACCAATCCCCAAGGATATATACTTATTGAAAGAAATTTCCATCTCAAAAGACACAAGTATTAATAAAATTGCACCAGTAATAGATGATGATGATGAGAGTCCTACAAATCCAATGATAGATGAAACTATGCTACCCAGTAGTAGTAGCATCTAAGTACATATATATATATATATATATATAAATATATATATATATAAAAAAGAGAGTTTTGAAAGTCTTCCACCCCTTGTTGACTAATCTTCTTTTCACTTTTGTAACTAGCTTCCTACTTCTTCTTTTGTATCTAGTCTCTTACGTACCCCCCCCCCCCCCCTTTTTTCCACATCTCCTTTGTCTTTACCATATTTGCCTTGATCATGACTTTTACTCTCAAATAATACTCCCTTACAAGATATTGTTGCACTGGCTTTAATTAGTTAATTTTAAAATTAACGGTCAATTGCCTGGCAAGCAAGATAGCCATTCTAAGGCTAAATTCACAAACCATATTTTGCCAAAATAGAAATCTTTAAACAGATTTCAATCAAAGCATGAAGGCATCTTAATAGAGATAATATCCCTTCAAGAATACATGAAAATGTATTCAAGTTGTGATCAGAAAGGTTTCTCAAAATGACAAAATAGCTATGCTATTATCAGACAAAATAATAGATAACTACAGAAAGTACAGACAGCTCATCAATACGTAAGAATGATTTCCAAATAAATCCAGACAGATCCAAACCAGTCCCGGATAGTACTAGAACAGATACAGACAGAGCAGATATAGACAGATGTCCAAGAGATAGATACAGACAGACGTTCCCTCTACTGTTTATTAGCATGCGTAAAAATGCATCAGAGCTCAGACAAAGACAGCATCAAAGTTCAGACAAAGATAGCACATATTTTAAAATCACTGGCACGCTTTTACTGACAGATTCCCAACAGATTACTACTGTTCGAGATTTACTTTTACTGTTCAAGATCCTGCCGACAGTTTAATTTGACTTTTACTGTTCGAGATCTACTTTTACTGTTCAAGATCCTGCCGACAGTTTAACTTGAGATCACTTTATTTAACTCAGGTTACTTTTAAAAGTTTTACCATGGTTCACTTCATCTATAAAGAGACAGACTCCGAAGACAGAAGACAGGTCCAGTTTACAGGTCCAAAAATTACAGATCAAATTTCAGGTTCCAATTCTCAAGTCCAAGATAGTTCTCTCCCTTTCCCGCAGAAAGACTTTTGTACTTTATCCTTTTGTAACCTTTCCCTCTCAGATAGAACCTTGTAACCTTTTAGTTTCAAAGACAGTTTTATTTTGTAATCTTGTAACCCTTCCCTTCCAAACAGATAATCTTGTAACCCTTTACAGATTTTACTTTGTAATCTTGTAACTCTTCAGACAGTGTTTATTTTCAAAGCTTGTATCAAAGACAGTTTGTTTTCAAGTATAATCAAAGACAGAAGTATTTTCAAGTAAGATTTTATCAGTTTCAGTTTTCATATTCCATACTCTGTTTTAACTTATTTTGAATATATCTGTTTTGCTATTTTCTTCTTTATCATCTATTTTATCATTGTTTATGCTTCTATATTACTGCTGTGCTCTCTCCTGGGTAGTCTCTCCTGGGTAGTTAATGGTTGTGTTAATGACTTGGGTGAATGATAGTAACCTGGGTAGTTAATGGTATCAGAGCCATGGATGGTAGATGTATGAGTTTTATTTCTTTGCAATTAAAAAGTTACTAGGAACTCATATTACTGCATAGCCACTACTTGCTCCTTGATAGCGTTGGTCAGCCTCACACTCGTTGGCAAATCATAGTTTCGCGTTGGTCAGCCCGTTTTGTTAGCCGACGGACAGGCGTTGTTTTGGGTGGTCCCGCAATGGAGTTTCCCGAGGAGGTGGTCCCGATAGCAAGGATACCAGTGGTTAGTAATAGTTCCGCCAGTAATTATTAATTGCTTAGAAAGAGAATAAATACATTTATCAGCTCATAATCTGTTTGCTTGTTCACACTTAGGCTAGGCACACACTAATTTGAAACATGGACTATGATGATATAGATTATGATGAAGGTTATAGCATGAGAGATATAGACAATGATTGGTCTAACAGTAATATGGATTATGAAACAGATTCTGATTCTGACAGTGATATGGATGATTATAATTATGATTATAATAATAACACAAAAAATTGGAGTATATTAACAGAAGATAAAACCAATCGACAGACTAATAGACACAACTTCTTAGACATAATTAATAAAAAATTAGAATCTTTAGAAAATGAAGAAAGATCTACGATATATGCTAAAGAAGAAAGGAAAAATGATAGTTTTTCGGACCTCTATGAAAAAATGAAAGTTTTAAATTCACCTTTAGAAAAAGAAAGAGAATTTGAATTTGAACCCCATCAAAGATCACCTTTAATTAATACTGTGACAGATAATTGGCATAATAGTCAAGGCCATAATTCAAAAAGTATCGACAAGTTAGTAAATATGATAGACAGCAGAAAAGTTAGCTTTTTAGAAAAATTAAAAGCAACTGATAGAGCTATACCTATAGCATTTGAAGATAAAGAAATAGACTCACAGACATTAAAAGCAGCTGACAAGAGAGTTGACAGGAAAACTAACCCAAGTAAGGAAAGTGTAACACGTGTAGAAGAAAAGAACCCCATGAAAGAAATAAGTGCTAAAGACATAATAGATGAAGACAAAAAAGATAAAGGAATGATAAAACAAGGAATGGTAAAAGAAATTATAGGAAGAATGGAAAGACATGATGGTAACAAAGTTGACGTGATAATAGACCAAGACAAGCCAAAAGAAATAGTTGAAAGACAGAATAGTGAAGAGCTATTATATAGAAAGCTAAAGACAAAAGAAGAAGTAGGAAAAGTTAAGGACATACTAAAATCAAAAAAGAATAGCACTCTTGAAAATTATCTATGTAGGAAGATAGAAGTAGAAGAAAAACAAGAAAGAACAAAAGCTAAAGAAATAGTCAACAAAAGTAGGAAAACTAATAATAATAATAGTCCAAAAGAAGTGGTGGAAAAGCAAAAAGCTAGTTCAATACAAGTGATACAGACAAAGCTAGAGCAAAAAGAAGAAATAGAAAGAGATAGACTAAGAGAAAGAGAAATAGTCAACAAAAGTAGGAAAGATAAAAATAATAGTTTAAAAGAGGTAATTGATGAAAGACTAAAATTAATTGAGAAATCTATGATAGATAACAGTTTGGTAGAATTAAAAAGAAAGATGGAAATTTTAAATTCACCTCTAGATACAGACAGGGGAAAAGAAATAGCAGTTTTAAATACTACAGATGTATCAGATAATGAGAACACTGACAGGCATGTTAAAAATATTATTTGTCATAAATGCAAAGAATATGGACATACTAAAAAACAATGTGCTAGGCAGAATAAAATTGCTAAACAAATTAGTAAATTAGAATTTGAAAAAGACACACTAAATGGATTAATGGAAATATTTAATATTAGTCAAAAAGAGATAGATCGAGTAAAGAAAAAGGAAGAACTAAAATCAACCAACCCACTTAAAGTTAATAAAAGAAAGAGAAAACAAAAAGACATAATAATTGAATTGATAGATAATCTACCCAATCAAGACAAAAAAGACTATCTACTAAAATTGAAAGATTCCATAGACATACCTATTGCTTGTATTAGATGTAAGAAATATGGACACCATGTTACAAAGTGCAGAAAAGAAGAAAGAGCCAAAAAAGAAAAAGACAAGCAAGAGAAGAAAGAAAAGAAAAAAGATGACGTAGAGATAGAATCAGTAACTTTACAAGACTTAATGACAGAAGCAAAAATAGCAAAACAAGAAATTAAAGATATTAAAGAAGATAATTCCGTAGATATAAATGAACAAAATATTACAGAATTAATAAATTTAAAAGAAAGTTCTAAACACGTGATAAACTTACCTTTATTAGAAAAAGATGATGGCAATAGACAGAATTCTTTGAGTTTAATTAACAGAGTTATTTTTCAAAAAAGGAATACAGAAATTATTAATAAAGAAATTTCTTTAACAGAAGAGACATTAACAGACTTAGATATTGACAACATGAACGAAAGATTAATACCTTCTGAAAATGAAAGAGGATTTAAAAAGTTGATTAATGATCACATATGTAATAAAGAAGTTAAACTTAATGATTTAAGAAAAGAAATACTTTTTAAATCCATCTCACCCATAATTCAGAAAGAAATTTATTTTCTGAACAAGGTCACTATCTTACAGGATATTAATAAAGAAAGAATCTATGGAACTAAAAGAAGTTTGTCATTTTTAGAGACAGAAATACCACTTGCTCACCAGTCAACAGATATGGACATAAAGACAGAGATTTGTTCTTTTTTATATCAATATATAACCCAAAGAATAGTTCAAACACTTTATGAAAAAGGATTCAGCACAAAAGAAAGAATTATGCTTGCAAGTCAATATGAGTGGACTAAACGAACTGAAAGTTTGACAGATGTACCACACAAAATTATGATAAATAACATTCTTGCATCCTTTATAGTAATCTTAAACACTCACATGACAGATGCCTTAATAAAAGAAGTCCTGACAGATTCTCCTTTAATAATTATTAAAGAAGATATTAATTGTGATAAAATAATTATTAATTGTAATAATTTCTTGAGTAAAGACAGATTTAATCTCTTGATAGACAGAATTAATTATAAGACTCTGACAGATTTTCCCCAAACTATTTTAGCAGTTGATAAAAGACTTTATGGAGAAGCTTTATTTCACATATTTTCACAAAATGAGATATATAGTGACACATATAAAACGGATAGAATCATGATAGATTTTGTAAAGTTTTTAAATTCCAATCCCTCTAATATTGAAAGACTTCATTATGATTACTCTTATACCACTACTCAGCAAGAGCACAAAAGTGTACAGAGAAAAGTTTGTTTTACTATATATACTTTAAATTTTACTATGGAACATTTTAAAGAGATTTCACAGAAAGATATTCATGAAAGGATTTTAAAAATGAGTTCGAAAGAAACTTTGAATGAAAAGGCTTATTCTCAAAATAATAGTTCAAAACTCAATTTTCCTCAACCCCATTTGCAGACAGAACATAATCCTTTTACCCAACCCCATTTGCAGACTAACATGAGTAAAAGAAACCCCCAGCCAGATAGGAAAGGAAAGGGCAAAGCACTTGCAGTGCCCAAACATTTTCAAAAACCTTCAGTCAGAATTATGGATGGGCAGGAAGGCGTCTCGATAGAGACAATATCCCTTCAGGATACGTTGCTAGCAGAAGCAAAGTATTCATGTGGAGAAAGTAGTGTAACTTTACAGAAAGTGCTCAGCACTAATCTCATGTTTCAGGACGGAGAATTTACAGACCTCCCTCTCCATATTAAACTACTTCTTGATAATTTACAGGCAGCTTTTACCCTTAAACAGAAAGACTTATTCCAAAAGACCCTTCAGGCTTTGGAATTACATCTTGTTAGCACCGGGGCATTTATTGAAGCTCTCGGTTGTCAACTCCCTGGCAAGGAGGTTGGAGATTCAAGCTCCACAAAGACAGAATCACAGTCTCTAAAAAGCTATCTTATGGGAACAAGCTTTTCAAAGCTCCACCCTAAGATTCAGCAAATAACGAGGCTTGCCATCCGAAGTTTACTCCCTGAAATCCAACATAAGATACTAACCCATACAGCTTTAACTAGCTCCTATGACAGGTGGATGTATCTTTTTAAGGTCTTAGTTTCTACAGCATTTATCAGAACAGAAGACATGACAGATGATATATGGTTATCTCATAAAGCCACATGGTATGACAGCTTTGGAAATGCAGACAGAGTTTATGAAAGAACAGGAGAAAGACATAATCCCTACCCGGGACTACTTATCAACACAGAGACAGAGGATCCAGTAGTCCGTGACCCTTTATGGTTATCTGAAATGTTAGAAGCAGGGTTTATTAGCAAATTAATTATAACTTCTGCAATTCAGATTAGTTTATTCCCCAAGGTCATCCAAGAAGCAGCTGCACAGATTGGCGGACTTAATTATATGAAGATGGAAATCTGGAGTACCCTTCCAGTTTGGGACACCAGCTATTATATGGAAGCTCAGCCAGTACATATTTTGGTCCTTATCCATGATTGGGGATATATGCCTGAATACAACTGGTATACAGGAGACACTTATTTATCACTTGATGATCCAGGTGCTCTGGCGCAAGAATGGTCTAATTTTATGTGTAATAAGATTTATAAAGTACAGAAAGAATTAGACAGAGATTTTCACTTATATGGCTACACAGACAGAATAGCAGTATATGGTCCAAGACCTTCAGCAAGGAGGCTTATTGGGAAAAGAAGGATTGTTAAAGACCCCAGATTGATGACAGCCAAGGATCACGTTCCTGTTTTCCTTCTTATTTCATATTGTGCTTTATGCAATGATTACGGAGTGCCCCATGAGCATGAGCAGTATGAGGACAACACCGATCCGCTAGATTATGATAACTATGCGGATACAGATTAACAAGACAGACAGAAGGGTTTTCCCGGACAGACAATGACAGCAGATCACTATTCACTAAAGACAGATTACTATTCACAGACACACCAGACAGATCACTATTCACTAGCATGCCTCCTGACAGAAAGATATATGTTACTATTCATTAGCATGCGCAAAAGGAGTTCAGACAAAGACAGCATCAGAATTGAGACAAAGATAGCACATATTCACTGGCACGTATTTACTGACAGATTACTACTGTTCAAGATTTACTTTTACTGTTCAAGATCTTGCCGACAGATTAACTTGAGTTCACTTTATTTAACTCAGGTTACTTTTAGAGTTTTACCATGGTTCACTTCATCTATAAAGAGACAGACTCCGAAGACAGAAGACAGGTCCAATTTTTAGGTCCAAAAATTACAGATCAAATTTCAGGTTCCAATTCTCAAGTCCAAGATAGTTCTCTCCCTTTCCCGCAGAAAGACTTTTGTACTTTATCCTTTTGTAACCTTTCCCTCTCAGATAGAACCTTGTAACCTTTTAGTTTCAAAGACAGTTTTATTTTGTAATCTTGTAACCCTTCCCTTCCAAACAGATAATCTTGTAACCCTTTACAGATTTTACTTTGTAATCTTGTAACTCTTCAGACAGTGTTTATTTTCAAAGCTTGTATCAAAGACAGTTTGTTTTCAAGTATAATCAAAGACAGAAGTATTTTCAAGTAAGATTTTATCAGTTTCAGTTTTCATATTCCATACTCTGTTTTAACTTATTTTGAATATATCTGTTTTGCTATTTTCTTCTTTATCATCTATTTTATCATTGTTTATGCTTCTATATTACTGCTGTGCTCTCTCCTGGGTAGTTAATGTGTTAATGACTTGGGGTGTGTTTGAATTCAAAATTAAGAAGTCAAAAGTACAATACTTAAGATTAAGAAAAGCTCCTTAAATTTATTCAAAATTTAAATTAGAAAGAACATAAATGCATAGTGAAGTTCTTTTCATGGTGACAAAGTTAGCAACCTTCTATCTGTTTTTATATAGTTTGATTTTTTAATGCACCACGTAATCTTACAAATGTAATTATTAATGCAGATGAGGTGGGTGTTAAATGAGGTTCTTCGACTATATATAGTCTACATCTATACCCATCAAGTTGTTAGAAGTCTTAAAACCCAATACTAAAAATAATAGAGAATGAAGAGAGTCAAAATTTTTATTGTCTATTGATAACCCACTTGCAACTTGCAACACATGCTATTCATTCTTTTTTTTTGATAAGAAGCTATTCATTCTTTTTAAAGTAGGATTTTATTAATGTGTGCCCGTAGGGCACACATTAATTTTTTTTTTTGGAAATTTTTTTTCGAGAATTGAAAAAGTATTGACAGTTTTTTCAATTCTCGAGAAAAAATTTCCAAAAATAAAAGGTTTAAAGATACAACGGGAAACAATTTCTTTTTTGGAGAATGATGTTAGTTCTTATCCATCATATATATAATACGAGTCGGAGTTGTCATGGCGGGAAAAGGGGTGAGAATTTAAAAAGATAAAAAAAAAGAGAGAAGAAAAAAAGAATCAGCATTGAATGAGCTAGGGTGGAGTACTGGGTCAAATTATGCAAACAAGATCAGCTAGAATTGCTACCACCTACCACCTACCAATTTCGTTTTCATTCTTTAGCACACAAAACAAAACGGACAGCTGCGCCAGAGACACAGAAAGTCTTAGAGCCAGAGGCACAGAGCCATACTCTTTCGTTTTAACCGCTAGCTTGCTAGCTGTCCCCGAAATCACCCTTGTGCTGTGCTAATGCTCAGCAATAACCATATATACAAACTGTGTACGGTATCTATTTATATTGACCATTCCTCTTCCAGCATGCATGGAAACTTGGTATCATATGAGATGTCACATGACACTTCATACATAAATAACTTTCACAAAATTAATTACTAGCAAAGTTTCACAATTGTTTATACCTAGTTTAAATACAGAAGTTCACACAATCAAGGTTAATAAAAAATTACTTAGAGTTTAAAGTAATTATTTGTAATCCCTAATGAATTTAAAGTGTTTTTAAAATAAATAAAAAAATTATTGGAGTGATCAATTTTAGTCTTCCATATCTAGTAATTATTGTAATGCCTTTATTTTGTGGGGAGAGAAGTAAAGAGAATTCATTTGAAGAGAGAGAGAGAGAGACAAAGTCACTATATAATAGCTGTGATAAGACATTAATCCTTGCAAGTAGTACGTAGTTGATGCATGTTAGTATTATACTTGAGATCAAAGCATTATACCAGTTGTTTCAAATTGATACTTCTAGCTTTATATTTGTATTTGGTACAAATCTTATGTAATTTGGGTTGGTGTGCTTGGTTTTTTTTTTTCTGCTCTATTAAAGAAATACTGAAGAATGTTTACATTTGGTGCATGGTATCAAGTAAGGCAGCAAACTTTGATTAGGAGGTTAGAGATTGGTTTTCAATGTATGAAGTTTTTTAGACTTTCTGATTGCTGGGATGCTGTCAGTCCATCTTAACTGCCACTTAGCATGGTTCAAGGGGAAAAACAACCTCCCAGTTAGCACGATAATCAATCAGCAGCACTTCTGACACTAATGACTACCACCATTGGGGAGAATGTTCAATTTTTCTTTTTTTTTACTTCCATATATATATATATATATATATATATATATATATTATTTGGGTTTCCTCCTGGAGATTCATATTCTTAAATTTTTTTGTGTATGTTTGTTTGTCCTTCGGATTGTTTGGTTTTGCCTGGTGTTCATCTCCTCTGGATGAAAATATTTCCATATGGTGAGGGGGACACTTGTGCTTGGCAATGAAATCTTGAATTTTTAGATATTTCATGTGCCTTAATGCCTTTATTTTTCCCATAATTTTTTGTATCTTGTTTATTTGTCAAATGTTTCGGTGACTAGTTGTGCCTATGACGTCTAGCTCAAATGATCCTCTTCTTAAAGTTATGGAATGAAGGGTAGGGTCTTGGACATTAGACCTATTGGGTGTGTCTAATTTGAATTATAAGAAATTGTTATGAGAAAAGTTGAAAGTCAGTCACATTGCAAATGTGATTGTTGAAACTATGTGACTATGTCAAGAAGATGACAGCATAGGAGCTCTCTCTAGGCCTTGTCTTATAATGTGGTCATTATTTTCTCCTAGGATGCCCAAGCCTATCACATGCCCAAGCCACTTTTACAACAAATTCAAAGTAACATATTGTTATTGGCAACTACTAGTTAGACAAAAAAGTAATTTTAATTGTGGATTCAAGTCAGAGACAGGCATGTAGCACTTAAAAAACTGGCCATAGAATGAGGAAAAAATATACCTTTTGCTAGGACCCAAGATTTCATTAAGACAGGGGACCAAAATATAAGAAAAAAAAATTGTGACATGTTTATTATAATTACAAATATCATACAAGCAAAAAACATAGGATAAATAATAAATCTTAATAAACACGATTAACTTAATGTTTTTATTTTATTTATATATATATTGTGGGGCCAAGAAATGGTCAGACGACTCCAGCCCACTCCCAACTGGGCCCAAGGCCCATGTCCGAGGACGCGCCCATGGACCGAGGATTGAAGTGTAGCGCCCAGCTACCCTCTAAACAACGCCGAGGATGATAGCATCCTCGGAAGTCCGAGGTCCGAGAAAGTGCAAGCAGCACTCCCTCAAAGCTAGCCTCCCCAAGCATCCAAGGAACAAACAGCGGGTACCAAATACCAGACATGGAAGCATGGTGGAGGAGCAAATCCCAGACGAATTGTCATCTCCACATTAAATGCTCCCAACTAACGTCCTGGCCGCATTAATGAGGAAGGGACGCCTCAACAGTGCCACCTTGGTTGCTGCCACCTACAGAGACCATGGGAAGGTGGCTGATGGGACAGGCACTCAAGTGATGCCCTAATCCTTTTACAAATGTAGGGTTAGGATTGATTGGGAGAGGGATATATAATGTAATGGACTCCTCCTAAAAAGGGGGAGAACAAAAGAAGGGGAGTAATCTGCATGTACTGAGGGAGAACTTTTTATTCAGTCTTAGAGAAAGAAATTATAAGAACTCCAAGTTCTGGAAGATACGTCCGAGGAGCATTATTATTCATCCCATTGCACGTTCAAATTATCCCGCTCACGTACTACCATGCATGGTCACTGCATTTCTCACTAACGCCTAGCTCTTGAATCCATCCTCTACAAATTCATTGCGGGGAAAACTGGGCTTGGGTCCACTCCCTCAAACCTGGTCCCTACAATTGGCGCCGTCTGTGGGAAGAACTTGTGCGTTGGTAAGGACAACAGTCAAGTATGGTAGGATCGGGCCCTCACCAAACAACTCCCAATCGACCCGAACCGGCGAAGCCACGGCATCATGGTGACTACGGCGACCCCGGAGGCGGTCAGAATGATAATGGACGATTTCAAGAAGGAAGCGAGCATACTTCGACAGCGAGCGAAAACCAAGCCCCGAAGCGCGACGCTGTCCAGGCTACGCAATCGGAGGAGGCCCATAGTCACGCCTCCCAGGCGAAGGACGATAAGGTGGCCATGCAGCGCGAGATAGATGATCTGAAGAAGAAGCTGCGCCGTGCACAGCGAAGACAGCCTGAACCCAGCCCTGACTTGCCCTCTGACGACGAGAGTGACGACGAATACAGACAAAGGTCGAGAACGCCCCCCAGCGAGACTTTCTCCCACGAGGAGGAGCGCTACCAGAGGCGTAGGCGCGCCGACCGAACCTCCTGGGGCGTAGGAAGTGACGCCATGAGCAAGGCGTTGGATCAGCTCTCCCGGTCGCCCTTCACGCGTCGTATAGAGGATGCAGAACTTCCTCGGCGGTTCCAGCCACCAACCTTCATTGCGTACAACGGCAAAACGGATCCCGTAAAGCATGTGAGCCAGTTCAATCAGAGGATGGCTGTCCACTAGAAGAACGAGGCGCTGATGTGCAAAGTCTTCCCATCTAGCCTGGGACCTGTGGCGATGAGGTGGTTCAACGGTCTGAGGACGAATTCCATAGACTCGTACAGACAGCTGACCCAGGCTTTCGGCTCCCGCTTCGTCACGAACAGCAGGCCTCCTCGGCCCATGAGTGCGCTGCTGTCCCTATCCATGCGTGACGGGGAGACCCTCAAGGCCTATTCGGACAAGTACTGGGAGATCTACAATGAGCTAGATGGCAAGTATGACGCCGTCGCCATCAGCACATTCCAGAATGGGCTACCAATGGGGCACGGCCTGAGGAAGTCCCTGACCGGAAAACCCGCCACCAGCGTGCGGCAACTGATGGATCGGATTGACAAGTACAAGCGGGTGGAGGAAGATATGCTGCAAGGCAAGGGGAAGGATAAAGTCATCCCTCAGGAGAGGAGAGACTTCAGGTCAGACCGGTACAACAACACCCGCCCGAGGAGGTATTTTGGAGGAGAGTCTGGAGCGACCAATGCTCAAACCGTCAACGCCATATTCCGAGAACCCGTGCATAGGGTGCTGGAGAGAATAAAGGACGAACCGTACTTCAGGTGGCCGAATAAGATGGCAAGGGAACCTGAGAGGCGCAATCGGAACCGCTACTGCCAATATCACCAGGACCATGGGCATACCACGGAGGACTGCAGGAACCTCCGGAACTACCTGGACCAACTGGTCCGGGAAGGAAAGCTGAAGCACTTGCTGCTCAACCCTGACAATCGCCAGGGCCAAACGTATCAGGAGCCCCGAAGGGACACCGCCATGGGGCAACCCGCCGGCACAATTAACATGATCCTAGCGGCTCCGGGGAGAACGGGCGCGGGCCCCTCGCGAGTGTTGTCCGTGGCCCAACCGGAAGCCGGGGAGTTCCAAGCCGGGCCGAAAAGAGCCAGGAGGAGGTCCTGCCCTCATTTGAGCTTCTCAGAGGAGGACAAGATCGGGACCATCCAACCCCATGATGATGCCCTGGTGGTCACCCTTAGAATTGGGGGCTACGACGTAAAAAGGGTGATGGTAGATGGTGGCAGCGCAGCAGAGGTCATGTACCCGAACCTCTACAGGGGGCTGGGGTTAAGACCGGAGGACTTGACGCCATATAACTCCCCCCTGATGAGTTTCGATGGGAAGTTTGTCATCCCGAGGGGCATGATCAGGCTGCCTATACAGACCGGCCCTGAAGTGGTAGAGGTGAACTTCATAGTGGTGGACACATACTCCCCCTACACGGCCATCGTGGGAAGACCCTGGCTCCATGCTTTAGGGGGCGTAGCTTCCTCCTTGCACCAGAAGGTGAAGTTCCCATCAGGGGACCAGGTTCTGGAAATCCAGGGATGCCAGACCACTGCGAGGCAATGCACGGTGGCTGCCATATCATGTCAGCTCGACGCGCAGACCTCGGCCATCACCGACGAAGGTTTATAGCAATCAAAGGCCACGGTAGCGTGCTCTAATGAAGCTGCCGAGGAAGTCAGGTGCGAAGACTTGGAGAAGGTGGTAATCGGTGACGATCCTGAGAAATTCTTCCCGGTCGGGGCTCGGCTGCCCCCAAACGAACAAGAGGAGTTGGTTGGGTTCCTTAGGAGCAATATCGACGTATTCGCATGGGACCCCTGCGACGCACCAGGGATTGACCCGTCCTTCATCTGTCACCATCTCAATGTTAGCCCATCTGCGGTGCCCAAGAAACAGCCGCCCCGGCGCCCATCGAGGGAGCACGCTGACGCCATAACGGAAGAGGTGAATAAGCTCAAGCACGCTGGGGCTATCAAAGAGGTTTTCTATCCCGAATGGCTAGCCAATACTGTGGTGGTCAAGAAGAAGAGCGGAAAGTGGAGGGTCTGTGTGGACTTCACCGACCTAAATAGGGCATGCCCAAAAGACCCGTTCCCTATGCCTCGGATCGACCAGCTGGTAGGAGCGACCACGGGCCATCCTCGGATGAGCTTCCTAGACGCCTTTTAAGGCTATCATCAGATACCGCTGGCCCTGGAGGACCAGGAGAAGACTGCATTTCTGACACCCATCGGGAATTATCACTACAAAGTAATGTCATTCAGTCTGAAGAACGCAGGATCCACCTATCAGAGGATGATGACGAGGATGCTCGAGCCGATGCTGGGCAAGAGCATGGAGGTCTATGTTGACGATATGGTGGTAAAGAGTAAGATAGTATCCGAGCATCTGGGCGACCTCGGCCGCACATTTGACGTCCTAAGAAAACACCAACTGCGCCTAAACGCCTCAAAATGCTCGTTCGGGGTGGGCTCGGGCAAGTTCCTTGGGTACATGATCACCCATAGAGGAATCGAAGTTGACCCTGACCAAATCAAGGCTATTCATGATCTGAAGCCTCCGCAGAACCCCAAGGAGGTCCAGAAGCTTACTGGGATGGTCGCGGCCTTGAACAGATTCATTTCCCGATCGGCTGACAGGTGCCGACCCTTCTATCTCTTGATCAACAAGTGGAAAGGATTTGAGTGGTCCGAAGACTGTGTCGTAGCTTTCCAACAACTTAAGGAATACCTATCCCGACCGCCTATCATGTCCAATCCTAACACTGATGAGGTCTTGTACGCATACCTTGCCGTGGCGCCCCACGCAGTGAGCCTAGTACTTATACGGGATGACAGTGGCGTACAGAAGCCAGTTTATTATGTCAGCAAGTCGCTGCATGAAACGGAGGTCAGGTACCTGCCTCTGGAGAAGGCTATACTAGCCGTGGTCCACGCCACGAGAAAGCTCCCCCACTACTTCCAAGCTCACACAGTGGTCGTCCTGACCAAGCTACCCCTGAAGTCTGTACTTCGGACCGCTGACTACACCGGGAGAATCGCAAAGTGGAACACAATCCTCGGGGCTTTCGACATCAAGTATATGCCCCGGACATCCGTAAAAGGACAGGTCCTGGCGGATCTGACGGCCGAATTCACCGAACCCACCGTGAAAGTAGCCCCCGGGGAGGAGAGCTCGGATGAAAAATCAGTTGGGGCAGTCTCCACCCCGGGATCACCACATTGGAAAGTATATGTTGACGGTGCGGCCAACCAGAAAGGGTCCGGGGTGGGGCTAGTGCTAGTATCCCCTGAGGGTCATGTCATTGAGAAATCCCTGAGGCTCGGATTCTCAGCAACTAATAACGAGGCCGAGTATGAGGCGCTGCTACAAGGCATGGTCATGGTACGGAGGATGGGAGGAAAATCGATAGAGGCGTTCTCAGACTCGAGATTGGTGGTAGGACAGGTGAACGGAGAAATGGAAGCCAGAGATCAGAGAATGCAAGAATACCTGAGCCAGAACCGGTGCTCGCGGTCGAAGTTCGACCTCTTTAGCCTGTCTCACATCCCCCGGAGCGGGAATAGCCATGCCGACTCATTAGCCACGCTCGCCACGTCCTCGGCGGAAGGCCTGCCTCGGATCATACTTGTGGAGCACCTAAAAAGAGCGAACGAAATGCCAAGGGGGCCGGTTACCGTTAATCAGATTGAAGTGGGTCCCAGCTGGATGGATCCCATAGTGAAATTCCTCAAAGATGATATACTGCCCGAAGATAAGGCTGAAGCTGAGAAAGTTCGGAGAAAAGCTCCTCGGTTCTGGCTATCTGAGGACCTCCGACTCTACAGGCGCTCTTATTCTGGGCCATACCTCTTGTGCGTCCACCCCGAGGCAGCAGAGCTACTGCTCGAAGAGCTGCACGAAGGAATTTGTGGAAGTCATACCGGAGGGAGATCCCTGTCACACCGAGCCGTCACGCAAGGATATTGGTGGCCGGGAATGCAGCAGGAGGCCCTGGAATATGTCAAAAAGTGTGACCAATGCCAGAGATTCGCCCCGAACATGCACCAACCAGGAGGGGTCCTCAATCCCTTGTCCAGTCCCTGGCCGTTCGCCCAATGGGGCTTGGACATTGTAGGTCCCTTCCCGAAAGCGCCAGGGAATAAGAGGTATCTACTGGTAGCCACGGACTACTTCACGAAATGGGTCGAGGCCGAGCCCCTGGCAAACATTAGGGACGTGGACGTCAAAAAGTTCCTTTGGAGAAACATAGTCACGCGATTTGGAGTCCCTCATACCCTTGTCTCAGATAATGGGCTCCAATTCGACAGTAAGGCCTTCAGGAGGTACTGCTGTGAACTTGGGATTACTAACAGATATTCGACGCCCGCCTACCCTCAAGGAAATGGACAGGCCGAAGCCGTCAACAAGGTTATCGTCAACGGGCTTAAGAAGAGGCTGGACGACGCCAAAGGAAGATGGGTTGAGGAGCTGCCCCACGTCCTATGGACGTACCGGACTACCCCTCGGCGATCAACAGGAGAAACACCTTTCGCCATGACCTATGGCGCCGAAGCGGTGATCCCCCTGGAGACGAATTTCCGGACGCTACGAACGAGCCCTTTCACTCCCAGCAGCAATGATGAACTGCTGGGAAGGAACCTGGACTTGGTGGACGAACGGAGGGAACAGGCAATGATCCAGCTGGCCTACTACCAGCAAAAGCTCAGGCAAGGATATGACGCCAATGTGAAGCTCAGGCCGCTGGCACAGGGGGACCTGGTGCTGAGAAAAGTTGTCGGGGCTGCCAAGAACCCCTCCTGGGGAAAGCTGGGACCCAATTGGGAAGGCCCCTACCGAATCACCTCGGTAGCAGGAATATGTGCATATTATTTAGAAGATCTAGACGAAAAACCTGTACCTCGCCCCTGGAATGTAAATAACCTGAAAAGGTATTATTATTAATAAAGCAATTCTTTTTGAATTCCGACTTTTAACCTGTATCAATTTGAGATCACATGTCCGGACTTCAAAATACTAAGTGTTAGACAGAACCAAGGCTCTGCATGGTCCTCGGACTCAGGCCTATGGGGAAACTAATCACTTCAAAATACTAAGTGTTAGACAGAACCAAGGCTCTGCATGGTCCTCGGACTCAGGCCTATGGGGAAACTAATCACTTCAAAATACTAAGTGTTAGACAGAACCAAGGCTTTGCATGGTCCTCGGACTCAGGCCTATGGGGAAACTAACTATTTCAAAATACTAAGTGTTAGACAGAACCAAGGCTCTGCATGGTCCTCGGACTCAGGCCTATGGGGAAACTAATCACTTCAAAATACTAAGTGTTAGACAGAACCAAGGCTCTGCATGGTTCTCGGACTCAGGCCTATGGGGAAACTAACTACTTCAAAATACTAAGTGTTAGACAGAACCAAGGCTCTGCATGGTCCTCGGACTCAGGCCTATGGGGAAACTAATCACTTCAAATACTAAGTGTTAGACAGAACCAAGGCTCTGCATGGTCCTCGGACTCAGGCCTATGGGGAAACTAACCACTTCAAATACTAAGTGTTAGACATAACCAAGGCTCTGCATGGTCCTCGGACTCAGGCCTATGGGGAAACTAATCACTTCAAATACTAAGTGTTAGACAGAACCAAGGCTCTGCATGGTCCTCGGACTCAGGCCTATGGGGAAACTAATCACTTCAAATACTAAGTGTTAGACAGAACCAAGGCTCTGCATGGTCCTCGGACTCAGGCCTATGGGGAAACTAATCACTTCAAATACTAAGTGTTAGACAGAACCAAAGCTCTGCATGGTCCTCGGACTCAGGCCTATGGGGAAACTAACTACTTCAAAATACTAAGTGTTAGACAGAACCAAGGCTCTGCATGGTCCTCGGACTCAGGCCTATGGGGAAATTAATCACTTCAAATACTAAGTGTTAGACAGAACCAAGGCTCTGCATGGTCCTCGGACTCAGGCCTATGGGGAAACTAACTACTTCAAAAGCCTGAGTGTTAGGCGGAGCCAAGGCGCTGCGTGGTCTTCGGACTCAAGCCTATGTGGAAAACAACTACCTCCAGGGGACCTACGTTGTAATAACTAATGCCGCCATTTGCCGAGGTGCAATTGTAGTTAAAATCGTATGAGTACAGAAAAAGCGGATAGCATACAAGTAGGCAAACAACCACGAGGAACAGAAAAAGAAACAAAGCTCGCATTTCATTGAGTCCAATAGGATTTACATGATACGAATTACATTACCAAAGAAAGATAAAAAAAAGGGGGGTGTGTGGAAAGTGAAATAAAGCAAGCAGAGGCGCCAGGGGGCATACTCCTTCTGCTCAATCGCTTGCTCCCATGGGTGGCTGGACCAGGGCACCTCCGGGGTCCTCTGAGCTCTGGCTGAGTGGGATAGCCTGCAGAGGTAAGGCGGAAATAACAACCCCCTCAGTAGAAGAAACCTGAGCATCAGGGGGAGGCCCTGCAACCTGCTGGGGGGCGTCCTCGTTAGAGCCATCGCTCACTTCAACCACCAGGGAAGGACTATTCCCTTGGTCTGCCTCGCCAGTGGCCCCAGTATCCGGAGCCCCCCCGCCTGGAGTAGCGGCAATATCCACGGCAGCCTCCTCGGCCTCAGAGCCGCCTGGACTGTCTGGCGCGGCCTCGCGAATGACAGAGGGATAGTACACACTCTCATCTTTCCACAGGGCAGAAGTGGCCTCCACACCAGCTTGCCTAAGGGCTTCCATCCAAGTCTCGGAGCAGTAGCGCCTACATAACCCAGGGACTTGGGATTTGTAGGCAGCTGCCGTCTCAGATGCTCCAGTAGCATAGGCTGTCTCCTCAGCCTTCTCCTTGATGGCCCAGGCTTTCTCCCTACTCTTCTCCGCCTCGAGCTTGGCCTTCACAGCTGCGTCCCTAGCAAACTCAGCCACTTTCCTGGCATCCTCGGCAACAGCCTCCTTCTTCGTCAGGTCTGCAATCAGATCCTTTGCGATCTTCAGCTGCTCCTCTGCCTCACCCAGACGTTTCGTCTGAGTCTTGGCCTGCCTCCGTGCACCCTCAAGGCCTGATATTGCACTGTCCCGAGCCTGGGTCGCGGCCTTCAACTCCTTCCCCGCCTCGGCAAGGTCCCCCTCGGAGTTTTTGAGGGCCTGGGTGGCCTCCAAACACTTCTTGCGCTCTTCTTCCATTGCCTTGCCGTGGTCGTGGGCCGTTTCCTCCAGCCTGAAGGTGGCCTGGACAGCCTGCCAAACAAAAAGGATACGTGATAATAAGCCGGGCTAAACAAAAAAAAAAAAAAAGAGGCACAAGTGTAGAGGCCTTACCATTCCCAAATAGCGTTTGAGGCTGAGGAAGACCTCCCTACTCTTCATGGTCCCCAGCTGCTCCATATCCGCGGGAAGTAGCAGACATCTCTCCACGGCGTTGGCCACGCGCGCGCCTTCGCCCTCTCTAAAGTCCCTGAGAGAGGAATCATCCCGCAGAGGAGCCCCACGAAGCATTGGGGCAGGCAGCCATGCCTGGGCCTCGGCCGGGGCATCCACCTGCCTATCCTGAGACCTGGAGCCTATCCTCAGCTGCTTCGAGGGCCGCCGATTGTCATCCCCCTCCCGGGTGGGCCCAGATTTCTCCTCAATGGGCCTCTTGCCCTTGTCCTTCTTCTGTTGGGAACCGGGAGGCTCGTGCCGGGAAGACGGACTCGTCCGAGGTGGAGGGGGAGGAAGCCTAGATTGGGCCGAGGTAGACCTAGTCTGGGGAGGACGATTCTTCGGAGAAGGGGGTGGGAGCTTCGACTTGGACTTCTCCGGTTGCCCTTCGATCAGCTCGAATAGAGTGGGCTGGTCCTTCTTCTTGTAGCCCATCGCTAGCCGAGAGGGAATCTCTGATGCCGAGGGGACTGCTTCGGTCAGCCGAGGGTCCCCCAAGTCTCCAGAAGGGTCCTCGGACTGATGAATCCGCTCAAAAACGTCAAAATCGTCCCCTCCAGGGTAAGGATCTGCAACTTCCCTTTCCCCCTCAATGTCCCCTTCCGCGGCCTCTGAGAATGTATGAGAGGCAGAGGGTACTGCTACCGTGACGCCCTCTGAAGTAGAGGGACCCTTGGGAAGCTCGAACCCGTCCTCGGTCACTGCTATTTTCTGCAGACGAGGATCCTTTGCTCTGATCACGTGCTTCGGGGCCGCAAATGACTTTTGGAGCGGCGTGTACCCCAAGATTTTGTGAGCGGCTCGGACCTGGTGGTCGGCTTCGTTTTCAAAATCCGCCGACCTGAGCACTTTCTGCAAGTCTTCCCTGTTGATTAAGTTGTAGCGGGGCGCGAGGGAGTGCGGATCTGCAAGGAGAAAACGCGTTCGCCATTAGCGACCAAAACAGTACAAAAAGAAGTAACGCATAAAACAAGTCAGAATCTCTAAACCCCCTCCCATTCCTACTACCCCACCTGGTGTCCCCACTGTCGTCGGGCAATGGATACCATCATGCCACGCTCCGGACACGATGAGAAAGTCCTCATTCATCCCCTTGTTGGACTCAGGGAGGCACTGGATGAGCCGGATCCTGTCGTCCCGCGTCCTCATATAGTAGGACTTGTCCCTCAGGCGTTGAAGATTGTAGCAGTAGTTCACGTCATGATGGGTCAGTCTTAACCCCATCTTCTCGTTCAGAACGTCCACGCTACCCAGAATTCTGAACATATTGGAGGCGCACTGAGTGGGGGCTAACCGGAAATATGACAGGTAGCCCCTCGTCACTGGCCCCATAGGGATCCTCATCCCTCCTTCAAGAAAGGCGATGATGGGAATCACCACCTCGCCCTCCTGCCTCCGGAGTTCCCATTCCCCCTCCTCGCAATACCTCAAGCCCACATTGGCCGGTATCTTATAGTCGGCGATGAATTTCTCCATCGCCTCCTCAGTAAAGACATACTTCTTAAGTCTACCCATCCCAAATGACGCCTAAGAGTGCTAAAGAAATAGTAGATAAAAGAAGAGCAAGAGCAAAAGGAAGAAAAGCTCAGAGAGGGATAGAGCGACTTACAGAAACGAGGAGAAGCTCCTCGGACAGGCTTTTTATGCTGGAGATGGTGGTGGAAATTTGGCTGGACTCTGAGTGGAGGCGCAAGAGCTTGTGATTATGAAATGGAAAAAGGTGGAAACGGTTCGAATGGGTATTTATACCCTGGATAGAAGAGCCGCGCGAATTCTCCCGCCCATAAATGTTAGGCGCATCACGACCGTTCGATTGCTAACTGCCTTCCGAACGTGGGGAACACAAAGTCGCCCGAATTTAATGCAGGACACGTTGCGCACACCGAAACGCCAGTAACGCACCTTGGGCAGACGAAAAAGCTCCAGCGCTGACAAAGGATAAGACGCGATTGGACGCGGAGCAGGACCAAGGATATCAAAATCCTCCTTTCCGCCCGAGGATGCGGACAGCAAGATTTTGAGGGGCTATTGTGGGGCCAAGAAATGGTCAGACGACTCCAGCCCACTCCCAACTGGGCCCAAGGCCCATGTCCGAGGACGCGCCCATGGACCGAGGACTGAAGTGTAGCGCCCAGCTACCCTCTAAACAACGCCGAGGATGATAGCATCCTCGGAAGTCCGAGGTCCGAGAAAGTGCAAGCAGCACTCCCTCAAAGCTAGCCTCCCCAAGCATCCAAGGAACAAACAGCGGGTACCAAATACCAGACATGGAAGCATGGTGGAGGAGCAAATCCCAGACGAACTGTCATCTCCACATTAAATGCTCCCAACTAACGTCCTGGCCGCATTAATGAGGAAGGGACGCCTCAACAGTGCCACCTTGGTTGCTGCCACCTACAGAGACCATGGGAAGGTGGCTGATGGGACAGGCACTCAAGTGATGCCCTAATCCTTTTACAAATGTAGGGCTAGGATTGATTGGGAGAGGGATATATAATGTAATGGACTCCTCCTAAAAAGGGGGAGAACAAAAGAAGGGGAGTAATCTGCATGTACTGAGGGAGAACTTTTTATTCAGTCTTAGAGAAAGAAATTATAAGAACTCCAAGTTCTGGAAGATACGTCCGAGGAGCATTATTACTCATCCCATTGCACGTTCAAATTATCCCGCTCACGTACTACCATGCATGGTCACTGCATTTCTCACTAACGCTTAGCTCTTGAATCCATCCTCTACAAATTCATTGCGGGGAAAACTGGGCTTGGGTCCAGTCCCTCAAACCTGGTCCCTACATATATATATATATATATATATATAATTTTTTTGGTGAAAAGGAATATATATTAAAACTAAACAAGAACAGAAATCTCATAGAAAAGTTTGATTAGGTACATCCATTGAGTTCATCCTCAAAAACAGAAGCAATCACCCAAGATAAGAGACACCAAAAACCAAAAAACGCTGAAATGCATTAGCTAATCCAAACGCTCACTTTGGATTCAGATTATTTGAGTTGCGTTTGCTTTTTTTTTTTTTTTTTTCTTTTGAACCTACGCTTCTTGCACTGTTCATGGCCTTAAGGCAAATACACAGTATTTTCAACATAAACAGTAATTTTTTTATTATTTTTTTAATGTTTTCAGTTTCAGCAAAATAAGCAGTATTTACTCTGAGTGCAAGTATAACAACTTACTCTTGAATTTTTAGGGACTATACGCTATAAAGTAGACAATATTAATCCTCCTCTAAAATCCAAAATCAAAATTATTTTAAGGGTAAAATATCATTTTCGTCCTTAAACTATCATAAAAGTTCGTTTTTCGTCCCTAAACTTTCAAAAGTTCTATTTTCGTCCCTAAACTTTTCCAAACGTATTGATTTTCGTCCCTCCCACATCAGCACTCTGTCAAGCCACGTTAGCACTCTGTCAGAACTTTTGAAAGTTTAGAGACGAAAATAGAACTTTTGAAAGTTTAAGGATGAAAAACGAACTTTTGTGATAGTTTATTTTACCCTTATTTTAACAAAGCAATTTATATTAATATTATTTGGACATGTTGCTATTGCAATTTATATTAAAAGTTAATGTCCATCTGACACTCAAATTTTGTCTCAGCAATTTAGAATAATATTATTATGTTCATATGATGCACCTCTGATACAGTGGCATTTCCAATAGTTTCAGTGGCAGAAATGTTTTCCATTTGATAGCGCTGCCGCTGAGGTATATGTCTCTCCTAGAACAAAGCACATGCCAAAATGGTGGTGGGGAGAAGCTTCTAAACCTTGGCCCAAAACTGAAGCAACCAGAGACGCAAGACATTGTCTTCTTTACTGGTACACTACCAATTTTACTCTCTCTCTCTCTCTCTCTCTCTCTCTCTCTATTTTAATTATTTCTTATGAGATGGAAGGCGCACTATTTGTGAATGAGCATTACGCCATTCGCCACCATTATTTCTGAAGCTCTTTTTTGATATTTTTGAGGGTTGAGGCGGACACATTGCGCCATTTATCTGCAAAAGTACTACCCTATGGTGCCTCCTCCAAGGTCAACTATTGCGGCAGCATTCAGTCCTGATGGAAGAACACTTGCTTCTACACAGTAAGTTGTCACTTGTTGTTTCCTGATTCCATTTCAGGCCTCTCTCTGTTATTGAACTTCCCTCTGTTTTGATTCCTGCAGTGTTGACCATACAGTAAAGATGATTGATTGTCAAACTGGTCGTTGCTTGAGGTTTTTTTTTTAAGTGGTCATAGAGGACTCCTTGGTGTGGTAAGGCAGTCAACTTGCTTCATACAAAGTATCCTTTATTTATATATATGTTACTGAATCTTTTCTCATCCTGAAAATAGTTTTCTTAATATTTAATTTGTGCATTATTGTTGATGAAACTCTGTCTCTCACTGAGGAAGTTGATATCTTATGGAAGAAGTTTATTGAAAATGCAGCACAACTGGATGAGGCTTTATCGAGGTTATTTGGCATTGGATAAAGGGATTTGTTATCCAGGTTATTTGATTTATTCTGTGAAACATTATGACATAAGTCTTTTTCTCCTGGAATTTGTGTTTTTGTCTCGTTAAAAGGTGGCTGATGGTTGGAAGTCAAGTCACCTCATGGCTAATGTGCGTAACCAGTGTACTTACAAGGAGGCCTTAAATTTAAGGTCTATTTATGAGTAGGCCCTAAATTTGAGGTCTAATGACAAGGAGGCCTTAAGTTTGAGGTCATGTATATAAGCTACCCAATTTTAATTTAGGGTGAGGGAGCTGTTATGGGTGAATTTATGTGTGCTTATATGTACCTAATGAAGGTTCTGGCAAAGACAGTTTGATAATTGCTTAGGATTGAATATATATGTATTTCAAAATTAAAACTTTCGTTAATTAATATTAGGTAGTGAAGTAAGAGGGAGACCCTAAGTAACATGTGATAGATTAAAAAAGTGTTATTGCACATGTTCACTAGTTGGAAGGTAAAAGGCTCTCCTCATGAATGGTCAAATTGACAGGATTTCACACTAGCATTGTTGGATTTAATATTTCAATCTAAAAAACATGAATATATTCGATGTCCACTCCTTTCGTTTGAGATATTGTTGGGCTTAAGAGTTTGAGTAAATGTGAGTTGGTACAAGTAGATAACCTGATGAAGCACAAAATTCTCAAGAAAATTGCAAGAAAAAAATAGAGCTGCACGAGAACAAAGAAACGGAAATCAGCACCTAGGTTGCTTGAAATTAGAACCTAGGGTTGCTACTTGCTTGGAATTAGTACCAAGAAGGAAAATCTAGGAATTTTCACTTTGGGTTGCCCAGAATTAGCACCAAGTCATTGAAAAAATTCCAAAAAAAAAATTGTATTAAACAAGGACACATGCCAATAATGTTTTCTCCGGGGCCTTTAAATGGGGCTCCCAAGTAACATCAAGGGAAATCATGTTATAATTAAAATAACAATCAAATCCCATAGAATCCTCAAAATAAAAGCTAATTAGAAACAACTCTGGTCCAATGGAATCTAATTTGGTGTCAGCACTATAATCTCCTAGGGGAGAGGTGGGGACACAATGAAATTTTAGCCTGATTGTTGGGTTTTAAGTTGAGTATAGCCTAGACATATTTGGGATTGTCTTTGTGGTCAACTTTTAAGGTTTTAGTGGTTTGGAAATGTATCAGTGAAAATATGACATGAAGGTTTGAAAAGATTTTATTTATCTAAAGGAGCGAATATCACTCTTATGAAGAATACTTCATTTGAATTTAATTGCATTTTTTTTCTTTTATCGTCTGTATTTATGTTGCTTGAGAAAGATTTTTTGTGAGGCAGGATGGGAGGTGAATCAAAATATCATTTGGTGAACTTTGGAGGGGGGGCGGGGGTTGGTGTTCTCCATTGAACAAGAAAGGATTAAGGTTTCTTATGTTGAGGTGTGCTAGTAGAGTTAAGTACAGGGGAGTATAGAGTGGATGGACATCTGTTGTGGTTAGAAGGCCATTTAAGGTGATTTTGTTGAAGTTTAGAGGAGGTTGGATTTATTTTTTGAACATGTTAAGTTTGTTATTGATGCTGGCCTGAGGCTGTGTTTGGCACGATTATAGTTTGGTGAGTCTTCTTTAGTTCCCTGATTTTTTTCTTTTTTCTGCAAACAATGATGCTTTAGTTGCTTCATATCTAGGTGGCTCAGCCATTGAAATCCTTCAATTTGCCAATGCCTTTCAGATTGCGAATTTGAATTTGTGGCTAAATCTTTTAAATTTTTGGATTATCAGTTTTCCTATAGGAAGTGAAGATAAAATTAAAATCTATTGGAAGTTTGGTTTGGAAATTTGGGGGTTTGTTTGTTTTATGATGCCTTGAGAGGGTCTGATCGTGTGAAGTTTCCTTGGAAGAGTTTATGGAGGTTGGTAAGGTGCCTCAAAAGTTTGAGGTTCTTCGGAGATATTGATGATAAATTGGTGTTGTTTGTGCAGAAGTAGGAAAGTCAGTTTATCATGTTTTACTCCATTGTTTGTTGGCAGGGGAGATATGTTGGTTGTGTTTTCCTCGAAGTGTTTTTCTCCATTGTTTGGTGGGAAGGGAGACATGGTGGTTGTGTTTTCCTCAAAGTTGTTAATACCGTACCGGTGTACCATTTCCAGATTTTATATATATAAAAGCTAACATTTCTTTGGACAAAACAAATTCCAATGATTCATCTAAAGATAATGATGTAACAAAGAACAATGTAAGAGGTAATTTAGTAAAGTTTTGAATATTTTAATTGTTTGTAAGAACAAAAAGCCAAATAGCATGTCAGTACTTATTCATAAAAAGGTCCAAATAGGTAATTTTAGGTGAATTTATGCTGTGTGCTAGTTGATAACTGCCAGGTAATATTAGAAAAAACAAAAAAAGGTGCTGATCTGTTGATCTTATTTTTCTTTCTGGAAAAAGAACAAGAACGTCACAGAAGCTTGGTTCTCTTCTGTACACTTGGACCTATGGTTCTAGAAAGTTCCAAAGCACAAATCAAAGGTGGCAATCAACTCGCGCTTTGACCATGTTTCAATAAGCTTTTGCTCAAATAGCACTTCTTTACCATGTAAAAACAAGGTGGAGGGTGAGATCATGGGGTTATGTAACTTACCCTAAAAAAGAAGGAAAGTATAGGAATTTTGATGGCATAGAACATCCTTGACATATTAGGTTGTTCTTTTTTAGATCATAGTATGAATGGATGATTGCTTTAGATAGTGTCTCTTCCATGACTTCTATTTATTTACTTGGATCTTATGAAGTTTATATTGTAATAATTTAGGAGTGGCTTTAATACAGTTGTAAATCTTCCTATGTATTTGATTATCTCCTTTATCTAATTAAGTTATTTACTTATAAAAAAATGAAGACTTCAAAAAATTAAAAAATATTGACTTTATCATTTTATGCTTTATTGTACACCATGACCAAGTTGATTTTAACAGAAATATGAGTAGTCTGGACATCTCCACAATCAGATTCTTTCTACTTTGTTAAAAGTGTCACAACTTTTAGCATGAACTTCATATCTTGTTTAGACATGTCATGGGACCAGCTCCCTTAACTGATAGATTCAGACTCCAGCATTGGTAATATGACATGATGAATGCCATGACATGGGTTGGTTGCCGACCATCATCCAGAAAGCAATGATCAAAGAAAAATCAGTAACTTGCAGTTGACAAAATATCATAAAAATTTCTTAAAATGATCTCATATTGGATTGCTCAGTTTTAGTTGCTGGTGTAGCTTTTGCTAGGCAATTGTAACACGTGAAGATTGTTTTTACAGTAACTCATGAGTATGTATTATATTGTATTTCCCAATGGTTCAAACCACTTGTAATGTGTTCTGTTAAATTTTCTAATGTTTTGTGTACATATGCATCTTTGGTTGGTTAGTTGTTTTGACAATTACTATGATTTCAGTCTGAAACTTCTTCTGGGGATAGGAGTGACTGCTTGAATTACAAAGTAGGATTTCAGGAAGAAAGAGGAGGGCTGTGAATCATTTTTGTGAAGAGGCTGCATGTTTTCAAGATATGTAAATTCTTTTTGTTACTTGTTTTATTTGTCACTAATTTTGGTCATTTATATATGCTGAGTAATTGTTCAAATTTTATGGTTTCTTTGATTAACTGGATACTTTCTATTTGACATGTGTATTAATTCTAAAAATCTATATCTATCTTGTCAGCAGCCACCTCCTTTTTCTATTGTTTTTCTTTGATTTTATGTCTCCATATGTCACAATACTGTAGGATTTCAGTTGTTGGTTTGGCTTATGTTTGCATTGTTGTCCCCCTCTGTTATGATCCTAGTGTCCTTTATGGATTAAATATAAGCTTAACCGTATGTTTGTAAGCTCTTGGGCACCCTCCCCTGCAAGCCGATTTTCAAGGGTGAGTTCTACTCATAGGTTTATAAGATTTGGTATCAGAGCCAACCTCTTGGGGACCCTTTCCTTGCAAGCCGGTTTTCAAGAGTGAGTTATACCCATGGGTTTGTAACACCCTCCTCCTCCCTCTCCTTCTTTCTATTCGTTTTTCCTCAATAATAATGCTTTCTAACTTGTCAACCTGGTGTAATTTCAAATCTTTTTCTAACTTGTCAACCATATGTAATTTCGAATGTTCTTCCCATGGGTTTGTAACACCCTCCTCCTCCCTCTCCTTTCTATTTTTTTTTTCCCTCAATAATAATGTTTTCTAACTTGTCAACCAGATGTAATTTCAAATCTTTTGCTTTGTCGTGTATGATAAACAATCTCTAAAGTTCAGTCTCCATATCAAAGTACTAATGGAGCTTTACAGGTTAGGTTCCATCCTTTGCATCCAGAAATAATTGCAAGTTGGAGCTTGGATTATGAAGTTCGATTATGGGATGCAAACACATCAGAGTGTATAGGATCACGGGATTTTGGTATATTTTACTGACTCTCTTGTTCAGTTACCTTCTGCAATAGTGGCTGCAGTTTTCAGTTAATAATATTCTTTAAGCTTATATTACTACTCATGTGGATCTTATTGCTACTTTTCTTGTAACAGATTGCCGTATCGCATCCATTGCTTTCCATGCTAAGGGGGATATCCTTACTGTTGCATCAGGACACAAGGTATTGATTTTTGTCATACAACTTTTCTGTAGTTCTATCATGCTTAAAGGTTTTTCTTTTGATCCTAAATTCTTTTTTATATTTAAGTTCATAAGTCATGACTTTGTAGATCTATTATCGGCTTATCGCTAACAAATCAAATCCTGTTCAGTTATACATATGGCAGTACAAAAAGAGAGGAGAAGCTTCACAACCAAACTTTATATTAAAGACAAGGCATTTGCTTTGAGAAGTGCATTTTCACCCTCATGATGCTCCATTTCTATTAACTGCTGAGGTCAATTATCCAAAAAACATTCAACACCTTTGGGTTTACTTGTGATATCCTCCTCCAGCTGTTTTTATGGCAAATGCTCATTCCTGTGAATGTGTTAATGACTGCTGAACTACCTCTCATATCCTTACCTTTCTTCTTTGTGCCTTCATTTGCCATAGATGGTTCGACTAGCATGCAAGTCGAGCCTTCTGCTTCAATGCGGTTTCAAGTGGATGCAAATGAAGTGCAGCAACATTATAATGGTAAGGTTTCTCCTATGTAAACATTTTGTACTATTCCTACTGGCTCACACAATGCTGCTAATAATCATTTACCTAGTGGAACAGGAAATGCTGTTTATGACCCCACAGTGGATGCAATGGAAACTTATTAAATACGGCCTATTGGGAGAAGCCAGTGGGGAAGCTCTACTAACTTAGATACTACTGGTGGTCAATACCGTGATTCATGGAGTCCCTGTGTATATTCCAAACAGCCTGGATCTTGCTGAGATTGGACACCATCAGTTCTTACCTGAGAGAGATCCAAGTGGTTGGGAGGTACATTTTTTGCAAGGATGGTTAGTGGGTCAAAGCCAAGCTGCTGTTCCTTCAGTGCTGCCTCTTAATGATGATGGCAGTAGTCGTGAGCCATCAGCTCAATATATAAATTTTTCCATCTTGGCATCTCATCTGTCTACTCAGAACATGACAACGCTAGGCAGCATTAGCCTGCCTGGCATTTCTGGAAGATCTAGCTTGCAATATCGCTTTTCAAACTCCCACTTCTCTGTATCTGATTCTGTGGAGGGTGCTGCTCTGGTTAATGCCCCAAGTGATTGGGTTGATACTCAACCCATTTTCAGTAGAATCCGGTCGAAAATCACCCCCTCACTGGCTGCTGTAGCTACTGCAGAGCTACCTTGCACTGTGAAGCGAAGGGTATGGCCACATGATGTTGAAAATCCTTTTGCCCCACTTAATGCTGAAAGATGTTGCTTACCTTACCCCATGCCGTCCTATGTAGGTAAGCAGGAGATTTTAATATTCAGATACAACTGTTATGGTGCTTTAGTATTGTAATGGGTATTAGTGACCTAGCATGGGTGAGGTCATGGGTTCAAGTCTCATTGAGTGTGTGTGTGTGTGCGCGTTTGTAACTTAACAAACCAAAAAAAAAGGGGTGCCATAGCATGGCTTTCAATTTTCAAATATCTATTGCATTTTCTTTTGGACAAAGGCCACCATTTGTATGGACCTGCAATATTCTTTATTAGGAGTGTTGTCATTTTAAACAGGGTGTTGCATTTAACATTTTTTTGGGCTGCAATTGTATTTGAAGTTAAAGGAGTGCCCATTTTTCGCCTTGTAGGAGATTTTTTGCGGCCTGTGTTGCATACACTCTTCCTCATATGGAGGCTGATCCAGGATATCAGACTCTAATCCATCAAGATCCTGGAGCTGGAACATCCCCAACACAACATCCGGTCTCAGCTTACCATGTCATATACAAGCTTTGCACTTATTCTCTTGAGAAGGCAGCATAAAGCTTCATTCCCATCATCAACTCTTGTCATGCATTCAACATTTCCCTTCTGTTATTGTTTTTCCTTTTAAATTTTTATGTTGGTGTGTCACCTTATGAACTTGTCTATTTTACTTTTGCAGCTTTGCTTTAGTGCTTGTATCACAAGCCATAAGAGCTGCTCAGGGTTTGACTTCTATCCAGGTCAGTTGTCTTTCGTGGATCAATGGAATGTGCATCTGAATTCATTGTCCTAGTGGCTGGAAATTTGTGTCAAGTTCTCATATTTCAGTCTTTTAAAACCACAATTCTTCATTGATCCATAAAACTACTGGGTTGATGTCACCAATCCAACAATTTAGGCAATTGCGATTGGTCCATTATTCAACAAATGTATTAATTTTTACTTAAAAGTCTACTTTTTATTAGAAAGTGTATGCATAATAGGATAAAAGGAAATTTAGAGACCTCAATGATGTGCCAGTGATTTCACCATTGACCCAGTCAAGTTTTATGCATGAGTTGTTCACATATGTTATACTAGTTTAAGTTTTTACACCATGTTCATTAACATTTTTGTGTTAACCTTGCTTCAAAAGGAACTGCAGGACGCAAGACGTCTCTGCAGTTTAATTGTAATCCACCAGTTTGACCGGTGATTCAAATTGTTTAATGTAGTTTGGCCAGAACTAAAACAAGACTGGTCGATGAGAGAATGGTCAACAGTCTAGGCAGTCCAACTGTCCAGTTCTGGGTTTAGACATTGCTTATTACAACCGTGACCTATAGTATAATAGGGAAGTCTTTGGCCCTTTTGTTTCTGGAATGACAAAGTTTGTAATAAGGTCAAAATGTTTTTGTTACAAATTCTGAATGTTAGTGGACATAGGTCTTTTTTTGTATACTGCTTTTTCCCCTTGCTTCTTTATCTTAATTTTGAACACTCTTAATTAGTATGAGTAATGCAATTGCCATATGAAGTGATTGTTTCATAGAATTTTACAAGCCTATTTAATGAATTTTATAAAGGGAGGATTTAATTGAGGATGCTCAAAGTTTGTGTGGGATTTTGCATATTGTGAGTAAAAACAACCCCAACCACCACCACCACCACCCCCCCCCCCCCGCCCCCCCGGGTGGTCCTTTCTTTGCCTTCTAAACCTGGTTCTAAAATTTGATGTACTTTGTGAACGTTCATTTGGTTTATTTAATTGATTGAAGTGTTGATACTTCAGTGTCCTGTTTGCATTGTTGTCTAAGATCCCAGAGGATTGGTACAACCAAAAAACTTCATATTATTGTGAGCTGAACATGTGCATTTGTTGTATTTGCAGTTCTCGCCTACATCTGAGTACTTTTACTTGCCCATGGTCGACGTCATGGTTCTCTTCTTAAAAGCATTGTCAATGATGGGGAAACAATATTACATAATTAACACTATTCTGGAGGTAACAGCATTTTCTTGGCTTTATTTGTTACAATAGATTCCTTTCATGAATTTTCTTTTAACTGCTACTTTACTATGCTGGAAAATTGCTCTGTTGGACTCAGTTCTCTACAGAGTTTCAGATATGGAACTCCGTGGGAGTGCTTCCAAGTGCAGAGGATGAGGTCTGGTCAATGTTGCTTGCTTTCATCCATTTGCTGGAGGAGGCCTATTTTACGGAAGAAAGGTGTGGCTGGGTACGTTCAGAGAAGTCTTGGTTATTATTAGTGTTGATATTATTAAAATTGCTTTTTTACTCTTGAATACAGGAAAAGGGAAGCCTAGGGTTTTGCAGTGTGATGGTGCTCGTGGTGTGAATTGCACTGGATCAAATTACATTCCTGAGGAAAACATGGCTTTTGTGAGATAGTGATCAGTTTGTGGCTTTGTCGTTTATGATTTTTATTTTTGAATTTGAAAAGCCTTGTTCTTTTTACATTTTTATGCATATTCCTCCCCCCAAACTCTCCCTTCCCTTCTTTTTTTCTTCTTATTTTTCTTTTATTCCTCCTTTCGTTTTGTCACAAAACTGTTTCTAACTTAATTGTAAATAATATTGTAGCTTAAAGAATTTTAACATGCTAACAAAGTGGGGGCTTATCTTCTACTTGTCATGTAGGTGGTCTCATTAGTGTGTGCATGTGTGTGTGTATATGTATTATTGTTTGATATTTACAATAATGAGAGAGGAGATTTGAGCCTTGGTTCTCCTCATAAAAGAGAGCAAAAATGCCACTAAACTAGGCTCTTGGCAGTGATCTTACTAATGTTTAATGTAAAAAAGGCCTTTCTATTTTATCTAGGCCTACTTTTGGGAGGCAAAGATTTGTCAAATTAGTATAAGCATCCGAAATGCAAATTTGGGTATGTTAACTAGCAAGCAAATTAAGGTTCTCTAAAAGATGTTATTAGAATTGCTGCTAAATGACTAAAAGAGAGGTGCTTCTTTATAAAAGCTCTAATTCACTAAATTATTTGAAACTTAATTTCTAGAATCTATATATATAATAATAGGTGAAGCAGAGAGAGTGTGAAATTGCAATTCCAAATTAGAACTCTAATTATGTGCCACGTGTACACACCAATTAGAACTCTAATTGCGTGCCATGTGTACACACAAATTTCAATCAATTAACGTTGTGCTTTTTTCTTTTCTTTTTTGTTTTGGGAGAATAAAACATCCTGCTTTTCACACCCGCGTATATTCAAGTTCACCTCCCCTTCTCAGAACCCAAAATCCTGCAATATACAGCTCCCCTTCTAGAAATCTGCGTTTTACATTTAAATGTTTTGCTCTTTTTTCTTTTCTTTTTTTTTTTTTTTTTTTTTTTTTTTGCTAAATAAAACATTTTGCTCTTATTTATATATCAGACACACCTGTTTTACAGGTTCACCTCCCCTTCTGCCAAAGCCAACAACGACAACAACACCGATCTCTTCATCTCTTTGATCTCAAACATCAAATCCTACTCTGACAATGACCCTCTTCTCCCATGGCTCCGATATGCCTCTCTCTTTCTTTGTGGGTTGGCTTTTTATATATACTTCAGTCTGATGGTTTCAGTGATCCGTAGTCGCAATGTCTTTCACATCTTCCGTTTTTGGCTAATTTGGATCTCTTTCTATTATGTGTGTGTGTGTGTGTGTGTGTTTTTTTTTCTTTTTTTTTTTTTCTTTTTTCGTATTAATTGATATGATGTAGTTGTTTCGTGGGAATATATATGTATAAATTGATCACCATTTTTTTAGAGGCATGCACTTCTTCTTTGCATCGTCATTTTTTTTTCCCTTAATTTTATTTTTTTTAATTTTTTTTCCTGTTGAAATTGAATCATGGGCCGTGATCGGCTTTTGTGATTGTTGAAAGATATATTATTATAAAAGGAATTTATTTATTATTTATTATTATTTTTAACTCTGATTAAAACTTTACTAAAATTTTTAGAAATAGTCAACTGCCATAGGTTGACTCTTGCATCATTCTTGATATTTTGATTTTTTTTTTAAATAAATAAATCTCTTGGTTATTATCAGCGTTTGTTATTTTTGAAAGATATTATAATAAAAGAATATATTATAAATTTTATTCTTCCACCATCCGTGATTAAGGTGGGGTTTGGATCCAATTTTACGTTTCACGTTCTGCACTGTAGCGCGTTTTCAGCTTCCTTCATTTTTTTTTTTTTTTTTTTTTTTTTTTTTTTAACTTGGATAGCCCATTCCCTCTTTTTCAATGAATGCTATGAAATTTGCCATCTAATTGGTTATCAATCATAGAGTTCAAATACTTTTCTAGGTTTTGTTTTATAGTTCTCAAGTTTCCTTTTTTGTGGCAGGAGGAAAAAGGTTGAATTTGCATCAAAGAGATTCTTGGTATTCTTTCGTGGACTTACAGATTGATTAATTTTGATAGCAACCAAATTCCAAGATCCTTCAAAGGCAGTGATTTTTTAAGATATAATATTTGGTTCCGGAAAATTAGCCTGTTTTCTATTGAAACTAACAGAATTTGTATTGCTCTATTTATTTATTTGGTTGGTTGAGAAATTTTGTTGATGGGTTTTATCTATTTGCTTTATTTCATATTACGATTGATATCTATTTGCTTATGAATGATATCAGATCTAACCCTCACTTACACAAAACATAAGGTATCACATTCACAAAACTTAACTTAAGGTATCCTATGCTTTCTGAGAAAATTTCATTTCCATTCCATGTGTTTGTCTCAGGTTTTTGTTTTGTGTGTCTTTGGGTTAATAAGGCAACAAAACTAAAGTTTTTAAGGTTGTCTGAGACTGTCACCAACATCACATAATGGTAGCTTAAATTCTTTTTTCATTGTTGATTTTTTTTCATTTGCTTTGATTTGTAAATAAGGACTATGTTTTTGGAGAAGTGAATAATGACTCTAAGTTCGTTACATTTCATACTGATTGTACTGTCGACTGCCTGAATGGAAGTATATAAGTAAGATTTCCCTAATTTAAATGCCATTGTGATTTTTTTGTTTTTTGTGATGCACTTGAAGCATAGAGTTTCTTTATTCAAAAATTGATAGTTGATACTAAGTTAATATTTCTTCTTATTATACTCTATGGGTTTTGTTTTCCCTCTACTACACAAACACAAACACAAACAAAATTTCAATATGTTATTTATTTATGTAGTTGTCCCAGATTTTTTAAAATTTGGGTTGCCAAACATAGGTGTATATGATTTAGACTCAAACTTTAAATAACTACCATTTGTTGTGATAAGATTGTATTGAAATTATGCACCATAAATGTGTATTATCCATACTTCTAAGAGAATTGGCTCTGTTCCTTCTATGCCTACTTAGATAAAGAGGATGTGGTTTTGTAAGGTGCGACTAGGTGCCATCATCAGAGGTTCATTTGAGACCAATTGTGAGAATTTGTGGTATAACAAAATTTGAAAATAATTACATTGAAAGTTAACACAAATCTATCTTTTAGATTTATTGGTTGAAGAGCAATTTCTTCAAAATTGGTTGGCACTAATAAGCAAGAGTTCAATGTAGATGTTGGTCATTTTGGAGTAGGAATTTGTCATGATATATGCTTCCTTAGTCTCAGTATTATTAGGTGCACCAAGAGTTTTCATGTCCTTTTATTTCTATTTTTGTAGGGATCACTATTTTCATTCTTTAGATTGTATTATGAACTTTCATTATTGTTTTAATTATTTTCAGGTGTGGATTTTGAGATTAAGTTGCTCACAATTGGTGGGAGAAGATTGAAGCTTACAATTTGGGACACAGGAAACTGCTAGAATTATTTTGAATTATAGTTTCATTTTAATCTTTGATTAATGATGCTTTTGGAAGTGATAGTTTATGCTAACATGTAATCTTTCTTTTCTTTCTTGTTAGTCATTGCTTTTGGTGCATAAATAGATTGTAGAGCTATTAACAATTGATGAAAGATATGTGTATATAATTTTTAGTTAGGTGAACTTTTGAGTTTTAATAGAAACATTTAACCTTCGGATGTTGAAAAAACAAGAAGGTAAAATGTTTTGTAAATTTTAATTTTGTGAAACTGATTAATGGCAATTTGAAGTGTTAAAAGAGACAACAATATTGACTTCGGCTTGAAGAGATCTGATAGATTGTAGAGCTATTAACAATTGATGAAAGATATGTATATATGATTTTTAGTTAGGTGAACTTTTGGGTTTTAATAGAAACATTTAACCTTCGGATGTTAAAAAAATAAGGTAAAATGTTCTATAAGTTTTAATTTTGTGAAACTGATCAATGGCAATTTGAAGTGTTAAAAGAGACAATAATATTGGCTTCGGCTTGAAGAGATCTGATAGATTGTAGAGCTATTAACAATTGATGAAAGATATGTATATATGATTTTTAGTTAGGTGAACTTTTGGGTTTTAATAGAAACATTTAACCTTCGAATGTTGAAAAAACAAGGTAAAATGTTCTGTAAGTTTTAATTTTGTGAAACTGATCAATGGCAATTTGAAGTGTTAAAAGAGACAACAATATTAACTTCGGCTTGAAACGTACTCAAAATAAACTTTGAAGTGTTAAAAGAGACAACAATATTGACTTCGCCTTGAAACGTACTCAAAATAAACTCAAGAACAGCGTATTAGACATGTCTATAAGGAAAAAGTGCCATCTGATGGCATCTGCACTAAAAACAGAGAATTGTAACACACTTCTGATTCCAATACGTTATTCATGTCCAATTTTATTAGAAAATTTTGAAGAAAGTTCCATTAATGTCCCTTTATATATTTTAAATAATAAAATGCAATATTCTCTTTTTTTATTCATTACTTTATCTAATGCTATCGTATGTATGATAAAAAAAGAAAAGAAAAAAAAAAAACCAATAGTACTACTTAAATAATAAAATGCAATATATAATTTTCATTATTTTATTTAATTCTATCATCCGTGTGATAAACCCAAAAAAACAAAAACAAAAAAATTGGTCAATTGTATCATTACAATTAACCAGTCCAGTGCGGTAGCATGGAGTTATATACTAGTTTTTCATAAAATATAAACCATCATAACAATGAGGTACATGAACTCTATTATTCCCTTATTATAACTCACAAAAAAAAAAAAAAGGTAATCTATATATTTTACACATTAATTTTTGTAATTCTTTTATAATAAATGTCAAAAATAAAAATGTTGAGTCAAACACTTATAATGTAAAAAATATTATTTGAAAAGTGAAAACTATTTTCAAAAAAATATATTATTTGAAAATTGTTTTTATATTGTTTGAAAACAAAAATAAAAATTCTTTTTATCAAATATGCCTCAAAATGTAGGAAAAAAAATACACCTTAAAATAAAAATCATGGGCCTGTTTGATAGAGGAGTTTAAGTAATATTGTCTGTATTTTTTTAAAATATGTGTTAATAAAAAGGTATGTAAAAATATATGTAATGTTTAAAAATTGAAACCATGTGTTTAAGATGCTCGGGGGGCCTAATATCTCTAGAAATGCATTGCACTGTTGGTCTGGTCTGGTCTGTGTTGTACTTGCACCACATTTGAAGCTCTCACCCACGCAAGTCTTTTTTCTTTTTGGTTTTTTAGAATGCCACCCACGCAAAGTCGCTAACCACTTTGACTAGTGTGATATCATATAGTAAAACACAGCCTAAAATTTGATAGAGGGAGTTCAGCTTCTAAGAGCATTCGCATCAGTGTGTTTAAAGTCATGTAAAATCATGTAAACCTCAATTTTTACACATTTTTGCTCAAAAATGCACTCCATAAGCTCTTGTAAAATTGTATAAAAATGTGTATTTCTTTACACGAGCTACAGTAACCGTGTAAATATACACGGTTACTGTAGCTCGTGTAAAGAATAATTTATTCATTTCCATTCGCTCGTTTTTTTCTCTCTCTTCTCCGGCTCAACAAACTCAGTATCTCATCTTCCTCTTTTTCCTAAGATGCACACAATCAGACAAATCAACACATAAACACATCCAGACAAATCAACACACAAACACATCCAGACAAATCAACACACAAAACAGAGATACACTTGCTTTAAAAAAAAAAAAAAAAAAAACACAGAGATACACAAACACGGAGATCGGAGATCGGCGATGCGGATCGGAGCTGTGGCGGATGGGTTTTGTGATTTGGTGGTGGATCGGTGATGTAGCTGTGGAGATCAGTGATGCAGAGCTTCGGTGGTGGAGATTTGGTGGTGTATCGGTGGCGTTTGGTGGGCGGAGCTGTGGCGGATGGGTTTATGGTGGATCAGTGATGCGGGGCTGTGGAGATCGTTGATGCAGAGCTTCGGTGGTGGAGGGTGGTGGATCGGTGGCATTTGGTGGTCGGAGCTGTGGCAGATGGGTTGGAAGAGAAGACCAGAGAGTGGGTGTAGAGAGAAAGAGAGTGAGAGCATGAAAGAAACCAGAAAATGAAAGAGAGAGAGAGGGCGCGGGTATTTAAGGGAGGTAGGTAAAAAGAAATAATAAAAAAATAGAGTGTAATGAATATTTTATTGAAATAACTTGTAAAATAAATGAATTGATGTAGGTGTTTTGTAAAAATGAATGCGTAAAATAGAAAAAGTAAGTTTTTATTGTAAAAATGAATGTGTAAAATAAACACACTGATGCGAATGCTCTAACCCATAGCCAATGATCACTGGACACGTTAAATTAATGACATGTGTCCGATATTAAATTCATATTGCGAATTCAATATGTCCAATAGGATTGGTCATTGAGCAGAAGCCACCTCCGATTTGATAAATATAAAAACAGATGTTTTACCTTTAATAGTAAATAAATTTGACGTGACAGCTTATCAATCCAAAAGAGTGAAAAGACACAGTCAAATAATTTATTTTAAAAAAAATGTATTTTATGGAACTAAACCAAAATATCGCCGGTGGCATTATTTGACAACTGATGATCAGATTTGATTGAGTGATTTTCTTGGGGAAAAAGCAAAATTTCTTATCAGGGCGAGCAGCCAGAGCCCCTTGGGGCTGTTTACCAGTACTGCTACAATAACTCTTAACTTCTACCAACCCACGCTAAGAGAAAAAGGTAAAGGTAAAATCTCTATGCTTACGTCAGCGTCATCCTTATTGTTTCTGGGGAACGTTGGATACCCTAAACAATTCCATTGATAAAAAAAATTCATATTTATATAGGCAGAATCGGAAATTCCATAATAAACCATTATTTAAGAAAAATGATCACCATTTCATTATGATTATAACAGAAATTCTCAAGAAAAAATATGTGCTCTTTTTTTTTTTTTTTTTTAATGATGTTCAAAACAATTTTGTTGATAATAATAAAAAAAAAATTTTAGATTGCATAAAAAAATAAAAATAAAAACTTAACACTTTTTTTTTGCCATAATATAAATTCAATACAATAATGCCCTCATTTTCAACGTTACAGGCTTTTATACCAGCTTTTTTTTTTTTTTTTTTTTTTTTTTTTGGTGAAGAAGGATGGATACTTTTGGCAGGCTAGGGTAAGAAATTGACACTTTTCATATTCCTTTTTATTTAGTGGAAAATGTATTCTGAAATTTGGATTAATATCAATAAAATTTACATTTCAAAAATTATTAATTTAATTCCTAAGACAACCCCTCTTTTTTGATGAGTTAAAGATAACCCTAAAGGCTGTTTGGTATATAATTTTAAACACATTTTTTCAATTTTTAAACAACATTATACGCATTTTTACATATACTTTTAACTATTTTCAAAAAAAATTAAAAACAATTGTTTAAACACATCTACCAAACGAGTCATTCTTCCCCATCAATGTGCAAATCTTAAAAACTAACATTATATATTATAATTAATAATCAAAATTATAAATAGAAAAAAAAAAAAAAACTATGTTGTGTAAATTCATTTAAAATATGATATTAAATCACTTTAAAATTGGAATAAAAATAGCAGCAACCAAAAAAAATCCCAAAATTTGGAAAAGAGGTAGAAAACTTAATACTTTTTTTTTGAAAGGATAATCAATGTTATTATTAGTTTAAAATAGTGTAAGAAATTTTTCAAACTACAACCCAGCTTCTTCCAAAACAATGGGCAAATCTAGTAGGGTAATTACCTAGGCTAACAGCACCAAAAATTTGAACGATTAATAAGAGAGCATTTAGTAAGGTTAAGGTTGTGGAGTTGCTAAAATAACATCAGGACCGATCCAAATATAACCATACATTTCCAGGAAAGCAAATTACAGACTTGCTCATATTGAAGCATCCAAGCAGGAAAACAACTTTCACAAAATTAAAAAGTATCCGAGGGACATTATCTGCAAGAGCTTTAAGAGCATCTATGCACACTTTTAAGTTGCTTTCTCCCACAAAATGAAGAGCATAGATGGAAGCTGGAGACAACTATACATGCACTCAAAATACCTAAGCTTTCGATTGATTTAAAGTAGATTAGTTAAAAGAAAAACAGAAAGGCCTATATATTCTTAAAAAAATCCTTAACAGATTCCCAAATACCCCATATGATCGAGCTACAGCCCCCATTTCCATTTTCATTGCCATCTTCATTGTTCTCGTCCCCACAGACCCCATTTTCTTTGTATCTCCATCGTCTGCTTTCTCCAAATTTCTCTTCATTTTCTCTTCCATCATCAGAGTATCAAGCACTTCACTGGCATGAGTTAACATAGAGCTTAGGATAACATCCCTTTTTAGCTCAGAGACCCCATGAAGCAAATCAAAAGCTTCCTTATCCTACACGGTAAAAATAAAAGGTTTAAAAATGAGGTTTTTTGAGGGAAAAAAAAATGTAAGAAGAAAAAATAAAATGAGAAAATACCAATGTATTCGACGGGTCCTGCAGTTTTGCCATGTGAATCAAACATGAAAGGGTCTCTTCCGGGCCATCAGTAGCAAGGGAGGAAGCCACGACAATGAGATTGGCAACCGATTGAACGGATGCCATTGCCAAAGAGATGGTGTGCTCATGGAATCTCCGAGCTAAAAAGGGATGTTATCCTAAGCTCTATGTTAACTCAAGCCAGTGAAGTGCTCAATACTCTGATGATGGAAGAGAAAATGAAGAGAAATTTGGTGACAGCAGGCGGCGAAGATACAAAGAAAATGGGAGCTGGAGGTGGGGACGAGAACAATGAAGATGGTAATGATAATGGAAATGGTAATGAAAATGGCGGCCATAGCTCGATCATATGGGGTATTTGGGAATTTGCTAAGGATTTTTTTAAGAATACATAGGCCTTTCTGTTTTTCTTTTAACTATTTTCAACTTTTGGTGTTTGTAATATTTGATCTAAGGGTGTCAACTAAGAAAGCAAACTGAGAGAAAAGATAAACGACTTGAACTATGAGAGAAAAATAAGAGAGAAGGTGATAGACTTAAAGCTTATAGAGAACAAAGAAAAGAGAGTATGAGAGAGAAGGTGAATACCCTCTTTCAAATAGAGAATACTAGGCCAAAATGGGTAACTAGACATAACATTCCAACTATATAGTTAATAGGCAATGTTTACAAATTATATTTTTTACTAGCATCTTGATTTTAAGAGAATCGATTTTGGACTATAAATCGAGTCTTAATGACTCGATTTTCAAGTCTGATGTGGCATCTTTTTCCATGTGGCGACTACTTAGAAATCGAGTCTCTAAGACTCAATTTATAAACCAAAAATAATATACTCAGCAGACCCAGACCCAAAATACAACAGCAAAAACATGGAAAGAAAGAAAAAAAGAAAGAGAGAGAGAGAGAGAAGAAGAAGAAGAAGAAATGGAGACCCAAGTCGCTGGTCGCAGAGCGCGACCCAGGTCGTTGATCGCAGCGCGCGACCCAGGTAGTCGCGCGACCATGTTTCTGTTTCTGGGTTTTTTTTTTTTTTTTTTTTTCTTCTCTGATTCCGGTGAGGTGAGCTTTAGATTCTTTCTCCCTCTCTCCGATCTGATTGAATTTTTTTTTGGGTATTTCGGCTTGTATATGGGCGACTTGAAACTTAAAATTTTTTTAAATTTTTTTGGTTTATAAATCGAGTAATAGAGATTTGATTTTCAAGTGGTCGCAACGTGGAAAAAAATGCCACATCAAAGGTGATTAGACCATAAAAATCGAGTCATTGAGACTTGATTTAGAGGCCAAAATCGATTCTCTTAAAATCAAGATGCTAGTAAAAAATATAGTTTATAAACATTGCCTACTAATTATATAGTTGGAATGCAATGTCTAGTTATCCATTTTGGCCGAGAATACTGACACGCCAACCACTACGTTGAGCACCTTTGTGTATTTCATCATATCTATTTTATTTATTTTTAGTTTAGAGTATAATTTTTCGCCGAGTACTAGCACAGCACAAGGGTGATTTCGGGGACAACCAGCAAGCTAGCAGTTAAAACAAAAAAGTATAGCACTGTGCCTCTGGGTCTAAGACTCTTTGTGTCTCTGGTGCAACTGTTCATTTTGTTTTGTGTGCTAAAGAATGAAAACGAAATTGGTAGGTGGTAGCAATTCTAGCTGATCTTGTTTGCACAATTTGACCCAGTACTCCACCCTAGCTCATTCAATGCCGATTCTTTTTTTTTTGTTTCATCTTTTTTAATTCTCACCCCTTTTCCCACCCTGACAACTCCGACTCGTATTATATATATATATATATATATATATATATATATATGATGGATAAGAACTAACATCATTCTCCAAAAAAAAAAAATTGTTTCACGTTGTATACTCTAAAAAGAATGAATAGCGGTTTCTCAAAAAAAAAAAAAAAAAAAAGGAATGAATAGCATGTGTTGCAAGTTGCAAGTGGGTTATCAATAGACAATAAAATTTGTGGCTCTCTTCATTCTCTATTAATTTTAGCATCGGGTTTTAAGACTTCTAACAACTTGATGGGTATAGATATATAGACTATATAACAACTTGTGGTGCATTAAAAAATCAAACTATATAAAAACAATACTATAGAAGGTTGCTAATTTTGTCACCATGAAAAGAACTTCACTATGCATTTATGTTCTCTCTAATTTAAATTTTGAATAAATTTAAGGAGCTTTTCTTAATCTTAAGTATTGTACTTTGACTTCTTAATTTTGAATTCAAACACACACACATATATATATAAACCAAATTATCTTCCAAAGGATACTAAAATTCACTAATGTAACTAAATGACTAATATAATACAATTACATAATTAAATTTAATTAGAGAATTTTAGACATCTTACTTAAGGGACTATGTTTAAGTCTTTTTTTTAAGAAGATTATGTTTAAGTTATCTCTATCAAATTTATACTTTACTCTTTTGAAGTATATAATAAAAAGGAAATAACATAAGATTCTTGGCTGTTGTATCTGGACTGGGGCTGGCAAATAGTAAAAATTTCTTAGCAAACGGGCGTGAATGTACGTGATTCACAACATAATTCAAGACCTACAACAGTACGCAAATATAAGTCTACCAATAAAAATGATGACCTTTCGAAAGCATGGGTGAAAGACATGACTTCGTCTGACCTGTGATTGAAGAAGTTACATATAAAAAAATACGAAAAATCAAAGGACGCCAGTTAAATCAAAAGAGCAAAGAATATGGGCACCTACAGCAGATGTGCCAAATATATCAAATGCTAAATATTTGGCACGTTTGGCATACCAAACATAAAAAACACCTTCCATCAGATGTTTTATATGTGCCAAATTTTTACCGTTTGTGTCCATACTGTTGCAAATTTGTAACGGTACGGACACAAATGCCAAACCGAAAAATACTATTTTATTTGATTTTTCTCTCTCCTCTCATTTATTTATTTGATTTTTTCTCTCTCTTCTCAGAATCTGTCTCTCTCTCTCAAGTTCCCAACCCGTGTTATTCCTCTTCTCACAATTGAACACAAGCAAGAAGAAGGCGGCGGCGGCGGCCAAAAGAGGAGGAAATGTAGCTGCGACTTTGTTGAAATTGGCGGCGGCATCGGATTCATCGATGGTGGTAGATGGGTTTGTTGGATTTGCCATGGTGGTGATCGATGGTGGTAGATGGGGTTTGTTGGGTTTGCCATGGTGGTGAATCTCTCTCTTGGGTTCATCGATGGTGGTAGATGGGTTTTAACAACAGCCAGTGGTTGGTGGATTTGGTGGTTGAAGGTGTTGCTTGGTGGTGTGAGCTTGAAAGTGGGTTTAGCCGGTGATAGGTTTGAGTTTGGCAGGTGATCTCACCCCGAGGCCGCCGTCGATCTCACCCTCTTCCCTCTCCTCTTTGTCCGCCTTTCACTCTACCTCTCTCTGGTTGTGGGGTTTTTTTTTTTTTTTTTTTTTTTTTTTTTTTTTTTTTTTTTTTTTTTGGTGTTGCAATTTGGGTTGATCTGATATTGGTGAGTAATTGTGGTGGTTGGTTTGCAGTAGAGGTGTTGTTGCGACAATGGATATTGGTGGTTGGTGGTTGTGTCGTTGATGTTGTTGCTGTTGTTGATGATAATGGAGGAGGAGATAATATATTATTTTAATATTTAGTAAATATTATTTTAATGTATAGAATTGAATAATAAAACATCTGATAAATGAGATGTAAAATAATGTAGTAAAATAATAAAATAGTCCTTTGATGTGACAAAATGACATTTTTTTTTACCACATCTGATGTGGATGCTCTAGAGGTATGCATGGTCGGTGGCAACTGTCAACACAATTAATAAGTACCAATAAAATTTTGAAAAGCATGGGTGAAGGACACGCCTTGGTCTGACCCGTGATAAGAAGTTATATAAAAATAGTTTTATTAATATGTGCTCATAAGATATATATTAATAAATTATTTTTTAAAAAATTGATTTAAAAATAAAAAATTATCAATTTTTAAATTTTTTTATAAAATATTTTTAAAAATAAATAATTAATATATACAGAAAATACATTAACTAAACCCATATAATAAAAATAAAATAAAAAAATAAAAAATAAAAGATGAAAAAACAGAAGTTACCAGTTAGATCAAAAGAGAAAAGTAAAATAGAATTTTCATGCAAGATGCATGACGTGGAGAAGGCAGAGAGAAACTGACATGAAAATGATGGCTTTGTCTTTTGATTTTTGAAACCATCTTCACTTTAATTTGCACTTATCAGATGATAGATATTTATGGGCGTAAATGTAAAAAAAAAAAAAAAAAAAATTATTGTGAACTCTCAGAGTATTATAAATGTATATATTTTTTTTATATAAATAATAAGTTTTACTAATTAAATTTATAGTAAGATTTACTATTTATATGAGAAAAAAAACTACACATTTATAATACTTCAAAAATAAAAATTATTAGTCTAATAATTTTCTGTGAAAAAAAACCCTTTACATCTAAAAAGAAACGGGTTTAAGTTAATAACCGCAAATTCTTTATTACCCCCACTTATTTACTCGTTAGTTTTTTGATGAAAAAAATCACATTAATAAACGGACATGCATTAAAAAACCACGTAAAGTGCTGACAAGCCTACGCACTTGCGACCAAGTGATCCCACGCCTAAAAGATTTTTATAAATTTCCATGGACAAGTTCCATGCAAAATATTGATAGAGTACTGCAAGAAGTTATGTTCCTCTGCCACAGCAAAATTTTGAAATGCCAGTAATCTGAGACTCTGGTTGCGATTTGCAGTTTGCTTGAGACTGAGAGAGAGAGAGAGTAAAGGCAAGGAGAGAGGGAGGAGCTGATTAGCTACTGATTTGATGGAGACAAGTCTTAATGCGGGTACCAGGTATTTACAATAATGCCTCAAATAAAGTACCGCCAGCTAATTTTACTTTCCCATTTTATTTTATTATTTAAAAAAATTATTTTATAAATTATATCATATCATTTTACAATATAATTAACATTTTAAAATTTTATTATTTTATTAAAATATTATTTTTAATTTATTTTTATTATTTCTCTCCAACGCTCGTTCTTTTTTCCAAATTCAACTATTCCACCGTCAATTTCTAACAATCCTGCCAGTTTTTTTTTTTTTTTCTCTTCTCAAATTGGTAGTATTGTACTAGAGAACGTTGGGTTTGCGTTTATGTGATGCTTGTAAATTGTACTAATAAATAATACCCAATTATGGCGCGCTTAAATTAAATCCAATGAGTACTAACGTATATTGTTTTGTTATTATTCCATTTTGGGATTTTCTAAATGAATTGTTAACATTGGACATTATTTTAATAACTTTCCTAACTTAGTATTTTCTTTATTTGAGAAGTAAATACCCCTTTTCTTTTCTTTTTTTGTTTTGTTTATTTGAGTTCAAATTATGGAGTTTATAAGTTATTTACTCATAAAATATGAAGACTTCAAAAAATTTAAAAATATTGACATTATCATTTTATGCTTTATTGTACACCATGACCAAATTGATTTTAACAGAAATATGAGTAATCTGGACATCTCCACAATCAGATTCTTTCTACTTCGTTACGAGTGTCACAACTTTTAGCATGAACTTCATATCTTGTTTAGACATGCCATGGGACGAGCTCCCTTAACTGATAGATTCAGACTCCAGCATTGGCAATATGACATGATGAATGCCATGACATGGGTTGGTTGCCGACCATCATCCAGAAAGCAATGATCAAAGAAAAATCAGTAACTTGCAGTTGACAAAATATCATAAAAATTTGTTAAAATTATCTCAAATTGGATTGCTCAGTTTTAGTTGCTGGTGTAGCTTTTGCTAGGCAATTGTAACGAGTGAAGATAGTTTTTACAGTAACTCATGAGTATGTATTATATTGTATTTCCCAATGGTTCTAACTACTTGTAATGTGTTCTGTTAAATTTTCTAATGTTTTGTGTACCTATGCATCTTTGGTTGGTTAGTTGTTTCGACTATTACTATGATTTCAGTCTGAAACTTCTTCTGGGTATTGGAGTGACTGCTTGAATAACAAAGTAGGATTTCAGGAAGAAAGAGGAGGGCTGTGAATCATTTTTGTGAAGAGGCAGCATGTTTTCAAGATATGTAAATTCTTTTTGTTACTTGTTTTATTCGTCACTAGTTTTGGTCATTTATATCTGCGGAGTAATTGTTCAAATTTTATGGTTTCTTTGATTAACTGTATACTTTCTATTTGACATGTGTATTAATTCTAAAAATCTGTATCTTGTCAAAAGCCACTTCCTTTTTCTATTTTTTTTCTTTGATTTTCTATCTCCATATGTCACAATACTGTAGGATTTCAGTGTTGGTTTGGCTTATGTTTGCATTGTTATCCCCTTCTGTTATGATTCTAGTGTACCATATGGATTTAGTACAAGTTTAACCATATGTTTATAAGTTCTTAAGCATCCTTCCCTTACAAGCCAGTTTTCAAGGGTGAGTTCTACCCATAGGTTTATAACATTTGGTATCAAAGCCAATCTCTTGAAACCCTTTCCTTACAAGCCAGTTTTCAAGAGTGAGTTCTACTCACGAGTTTGTAAAACCCTCATCCTCCCTCTTCTTCTTTCCATTCGTTTTTCCTCAATAATAATGCTTTCTGACTTGTTAACCAGATGTGATTTCAAATCTTTTTCTAACTTATCAACCAGATGTAATTTCAAATCTTTTGCTTTTTCGTGTATGATAAACAATCTCTAAAGTCAAGATACTTGCTTTTCTCTCTAGGTTCTCTCAGGAGGCCCAGAGGTGAAACTTTTTCGTCCCTGTGCGAGTAGCTCTCTCCTCTCGAAGGTAGAAACTTTTGTTTTTTTGGCTTTAACATTTTTGGTAAGGAAACTATGGATGATATCCTAAATAGATGTGTGGGTTTACAGCTTTCAGAAAGGGAGGGACCAGAGATTGTTATTGGTGCCCCAGTGACAGAAAATAATAAAGTGTTGGCCGGGAAGTTCTTTACGAAACGGCGAGTCAACCTGGAATCGGTGGCGCGGGTCCTGAGGTTTATTTGGAAAACGACTCAAAACTTTGAGGTGAGTAACTTAGGAGACAACAAGGTGCTCTTTCTTTTCCAGAATGAGGATGACGTTGCTAAAATCCTATTGCTTGGTCAATGGTCTTTTGATAAATACCTCCTTGCCTTGCACAAGTTGAAAACAGGGGAGGCAGTGGGAAAGATCAATTTTGACAGGATGACTCTTTGGATACAACTCCACAGCATCCCAACCATGTACCAAACCAAGGAGGTGGGGTATAGCATAGGGGCCACCATTGGATCTGTGGAAAGTGTTGATGTGGATAAGAAGGGCTTCTGCCTTGGAAACTACTTGCGAATAAGGGTTACGATAGATATTTCAACCCCACTGTGCAGAGGACGGAAGGTTCGACTGGGAGGTTCTAGTCAGTTTTGGGTTGACTTCAAATATGAGCGAATGCCAATATTTTGCTACCTCTGCGGCATGGTGACCCACGACGAAAACGACTGCCTGGTGGGACTTCGACGTACCGAACGGATGAATGCAGAGGATAAGCCGTACGGTACATGGCCAAGGGCAACGCAGGAAAGACTATAGAAACCGCAGCTGGTCTTAGCTCCATCTTGTGACAGTGACAGAGAGGTACAACGAAACACCGTTTCCTCTGCTCAAGCTGCCACAGTATCGGACTAGTCCCCGTGAAGTGTGGTGGGGGAAACCCATCTCCAAACGACGGAGAAAAAAGTCAAGGAAAAAGGTAGGGATGACGTGGGACTAGTAGTCGTGGGTTCCGAGGTGGAAATCCCGAGAATCCCTCATGCGCAGCGAGGCTGTCAGTTTGAGAAGCAGCTAAAGGAGATTAATGCAACACTTTGTAGGGATACGGCTGACACAACAAATCTCCATCATGCAGAGCAGAACACGGGTATGACAAAGACGTTACAAACAAAGGTTCAGCCCTCTCCTGAGCAGTGGGAGGAGGATGGCTCTGCTAACCACAATGGGTCCCACGGAGAGTTTAATAACAACACGATGACTTTATTTGGGCCACATGGGCTTAACAGTCCAGCAACTCAAGCCCAGGTAAGTCCTCCATCACTCTTTCTTTTCAATATGGGCCTAACTTCACCAGCCAACTCAATTAAGCCCAAATTGAAAAAACACAACCAAGCAATCTTAAAGAAAGGCCGAGTGGGGCCAGCCATGCAAAGAAAAGAGAATAATGCACATAGAGGGATAGAAATGGAGAAAAGCAATGGGTTGGGGATGGGTACCAAGATGGACGTAGAGCAAACTAAGAAGAGTGGCAAGGGTAGAGTGCGCTTTCCGTTGAAAGTTATATCGGGTACTGTAGAGAATGTCAAAAGGAACAAGGTAGAAGGGGATGTCATGGCCCTTAGCAAACTCATGGCTCAAGAGTTGGGATCGGTGGTGGCTACAGCTCAGCACCGCCGGGGCCAATGAGTGCAATAAGTTGGAATTGTAGGGGACTTGGGAACCCCCTCACAGTTAAAGCACTCCACAAAATTGTGTTGGAGGAAGATCCCACTTTAGTCTTCTTAATGGAGACTAAATATGATGTTACGGAGATGAAATGGATTCAAAGGAAGTTGGACAGAAAACAGGGGCTAGTGGTACCATGTGTTCGTAGGGGGGGTGGTCTTGCCCTTCTATGGAGGTGTTCGACAACTGTGGAGGTGCAAACCTACTCTCCCAATCATATTGATGCGATCATTTCGGATGGTTAGGGGACTAGGAAATGGAGGTTCACCGGGTTTTACGGTCACCCCGAAACTGGTAGACGTAGTGAATCGTGGGCTTTGCTATCATGTCTCAGTTCTCGCAGTGACCTTCCTTGGGTGTGTATGGGAGATTATAATAAACTCATGTTTGTAAGTGAAAAGGATGGCAGCAATGTTAGACCAGAGGGACAGATGAAACAATTCCGGAAAACGATTAATAGGTGTAATCTCAAAGATTTGGGGTACAAGGGCTCGGCATTCACATGGCGGCGAAGGTTGGGCAATCGTGGGTGGATTCAAGAACGGTTAAACCGTGCTTTGGTCTCAACTAATTGGGTGGGGATGTTCCCACGCACCAAACTTTTCCATATTGCTTCCTCTACTTCTGATCATAGTATACTGCTCCTTAAGGATCCCATCTCCTCTTGGCAGAAGTTCGCGAGGTCAAAACTATTTCGATTCGAAGCCATATGGCTCAGAGGTGAGGCGTGTAGTAAGGTGGTTCAGGATGCTTGGGCTAGAGGTGAAAATAGGGGCTCTCAATGGCCTCTGGCTTGCTGCTTAGAAGAATGCCAATCCACATTGGCATCGTGGAATAAAAATGTGTTTGGCCATGTCGGTAGGAAGGTCTCTGCTTTGCAACGGAAGCTCCAAATATTGGAGAATTTGAACATGGAGGGTGCGGTGTTGGATGATCTTCATGAGACTAGACTAGAGTTAAACTATGCATTAGCTATTGAGGAAGATATGTGGCTTCAGAGGTTAAGGAATAGTTGGTTGAAAGCAGAGGACAAGAATACAAATTTTTTTTCACACCAAAGCATCCAACCGCCTGCAGCAGAACACTATAACTAGGGTGCTAGACTCCAACAACGTGTGGTTAGAAGATGAGGAGCAGATTGGTCGTGAGTTCGTATAGTACTTTGATGGCCTCTTTACTTCCTCCGACCCTCGGGTTGGGGGGGAGCTTATCGATGCCATCCAGCCAAAAGTTTCGAACAGGATGAATGCATTACTGGACAGGGAGTTCCTGGCAATGGAAGTTGAGAAAGCTTTGAAGCAGATGCATCCAACGACGGCTTCGGGTCTTGACGGTATGCCTCCTTTATTTTATCAATACTTTTGGCCTACTGTTAAAACTACTGTTATATGTACAACTCTGGATTATCTTAACCACAACATTGCACCACCCAAGTTTCATGAGACACATATTGTGCTTATCCCAAAAATGAAAAATCCGGAAAGGGTCACGGATTACCGACCAATAAGCCTGTGTAATGTGGCTTACAAACTGGCATCTAAAGTGGTGGCAAATAGATTGAAGGTTGTGTTGCAGGAAGTGGTGTGTGAAAACCAAAGTGCTTTTATGGCAGAGAGGTTAATCACAGATAATGTTTTGGTGGCACATGAAGTGATGAATCATATTAGCAAGCTACAAAAAGCCAAATGTGGGGAAATGACATTGAAACTTGACATGAGCAAAGCTTACGACCGGGTGGAGTGGGAGTGCTTAAAGCAGATAATGTTAAAACTTGGTTTCCATGAACAATGGGTGCAAATTGTCATGAGATGCGTATCGTCGGCCTCTTATGCAGTGAGAATTAATGGCAAGCTATGTGGGGAAATACATCCGACTCGTGGCCTTCGACAAGGTGACCCACTCTCCCCATATCTCTTTCTTATTTGTGCGGAAGGTCTGTTTGCCTTACTCCACAGCTCTGTCCAATGGCAGAGATTAAAAGGAGTGGCTGCTTCGGGGAGGGGCCCTAGGGTGTCTCACCTCTTCTTCGTCGATGATAGCCTTATCTTTAGGAGGGCCACGTTGGAGGATTGCACTAAAATACAAAGGGTGCTTCTAGTTTATGAACAATCATCCGGGCAACAGTTAAATCGGTCGAAAACCTCCCTTTTCTTCAGTCCTAACACAACGGATGGGCTAAAAGAGTCTATCAAGGCAATGTTTAGTGCAAGTAGATTCGGCCTCATGAGTCTTATCTTGGGCTTCCATCCTTGGTGGGTCGGTCAAAAAATAATACGTTTGCGAACTTAAAACAGAGGGTTGCAAAAAAAGTGTCAGGGTGGAAGGAAAAACTCTTGACGACTGCTGGGAAAGAAATACTAATTAAAGCGGTAGCTTAAGCTGTTCCGTCTTTCTCCATGTCTTGTTTTCTCCTGCCTAAGAAATTATGTGATGAACTTACTAGCTTAATTCGGCAGTTCTGGTGGGGTCAGGTTAAAGATGAGAAAAAACTAGCCTGGCTAAGTTGGGACAAGCTGTGCATGCCGAAGGAAATGGGAGGCATGGGTTTTAGAGATTTGAGGTCTTTCAATTTGGCGCTTTTGGCGAAGCAAGGGTGGAGGTTGCAGACTAATTCCACTTCTTTGTTTGCCCGTGTTTTCAAGGCGAAATACTTTCCCCACTGCTCATTCACAGGGGCAAATTTAGGTCGTCACCCTTCTTACGCCTGGCGAAGCATAATGGCAGCTCAAGGGGTGGTGAGAAGGGGCACGAGGTGGCAAATAGGCTCAGGGGAGGGGGGTGAGAGTTTGGTGCGACAAATGGATCCATAAGCCGTCCTCATACAGTATTGTTACAAGGGAGGATGCTTGCCTGAACATTACTCTGGTCTGTGATCTTATAAACAGAGCATCCATAGAGTGGAAAACAGAGCTAATCCATAGTTGCTTCACAGTGGAGGATGCCGATGCTATTCTAAGCATCCCTTTAAGCTTGCATCGGCCCAAAGACAGGAGGATATGGGTGGAAACTCCAAGTGGAAAATTTACGGTTAATAGCGCATATAGGCTCGCCTACGAGGAAAACAGGGGTGGCGGCAAAGTGGACTGCTCGGACCCCTCGGCAAGGAAAAAAGCATGGAGGGGTCTATGGAGATTGAACCTACCCCAAAAAGTCAAGCATTTTGCTTGGAAGGCAGCTAGGGACATTCTGGCATCCAAAGAAGCTTTACGGCAGAGGCATATTGAGGTGGATGATGGCTGTGCATTATGTCAAAACTCGACGAAAAACGTTCTCCACATCCTCTGGTTCTGTGCTCACGCCAAGAATGTGTGGAACTCAAGCAAATTCTCTCTCCCTTTTGATATCGGGCCCTCTTGGAGTTCTTTGGATGTTTTGGATAACCTTCAAAGGTTTGAGGATGTGCAACCTGGTCTGACTGAACGGTTCATCTATGTGTGCTGGGGTATTTGGAAAGAAAGAAATGTTATTTGAACCAGTGGGAGAAGCAAACTTGGGCGGGTCACCCTGAAGAATTCCCTCGGCTTAATGAATGAATACCAGTTAGCCAATGAGGAGCCGAGGAACCCAGCCGCTGCGCCCCCCGAACAAATACGGTGGACGCCACCACCACAGGGGCAATATAAGGTGAACACAGATGGGGCCGTGTTTGCAAACCAGAGGAAAGTGGGGCTGTGATCGCTGCTTTAAGCAGCCCCATGGTAGGCCCCCTTGGTGTGCTAGAGACAGAAACAAAAGCCTTAGAGATTGGTATGCGTTTTGCTCTTTACGTAGGCATCCGTGATGCGGTGTTTGAGAGTGATGCGCTGGAAGTCGTCAATGCAGTACATGGGATAACGTTGCCGAGCTCTTCGACCCAATTCATCGTGGATGGCATCCACCAGCAAGCATGCTTGTTTCGGTCATGTTGTTTCACTCACACTAAAAGGCAGGGAAATGTCCCTGCCCACATGTTAGCTCAGTATTCTAAGTCTTTAGTTAGTTACGTTGCTTGGTTAGAGTCCTGCTCGAGCCATATTGTGCAGGCTTGTGCTCAGGATATTAATGTAACTTCGATTGTTTAACCCATGAATACAATCTCAGTATTTCCTATAATAAAAAAATTAAAAAAATTAAAAAAAAAAACAATCTCTAAAGTTCAGTCTCTGTATCAAAGTACTAATGGAGCTTTTACAGGTTAGGTTCCATCCTTTGCATCTAGAAATAATTGCAAGTGGGAGCTTGGATTATGAAGTTCAATTATGGGATGCAAACGCATCAGAGTGTATAGGATCACGGGATTTTTGTAAATTTTACTGATTCTTGTTCATGGCTGCAGTTTTCGGTTAGTAATATTCTTTAAGCTTATATTACTACTCATGTGGATCTTATTGCTACTTTTCTTGCAACAGATCGCTGTATTGCATCCATTGCTTTCCATGCTAAAGGGGATATCCTTGCCGTTGTATCAGGACACAAGGTATTGATTTTTGTCGTACAACTTTTCTGTAGTTCTATCATGCTTAAAGGTTTTTCCTTTGATCCTAATTTTTTTTTTTTTTTTATTTAAGTTCATAAGTAATGACTTTGTAGATCTATTATCGGCTTGTCGCTGACAAATCAAATCCTCTTCAGTTATACATATGGCAGTACAAAAAGAGAGGAGAAGCTTCACAACCAAACTTTATATTAAAGACAAGGCATTCGCTTTGAGAAGTGCATTTTCACCCTCATGTTGCTCCATTTCTATTAACTGCTGAGATGTCAATTATCCAAAAAACATTCAACATCTTTGGGTTTACTTGTGATATCCTCCTCTAGCTGTTTTTATGGCAAATGCTCATTCCCGTGAATGTGTTAATGACTGCTGAACTACCTCTCATATCCTTACCTTTCTTCTTTGTGCCTTCATTTGCCATAAATGGTTTGACTAGCATGCAAGTCAAGCCTTCTGCTTCAATGCGGTTTCAAGTGGATGCAAATGAAGTGCAGTGACATTATAATAGTATTGTTTCTCCGATGGAAACATTTTGTACTATTCCTACTGGCTCACACAGTGCTGCTAATAATCATTTACCTAGTGGAACGGGAAATGCTGTTTATGACCCCACAGTGGATGCAATGGAAACTGATTAACTACCGCCTGTTGGGAGAAGCTCTACTAACTTAGATACTACTGGTGGTGTCAATACCGTGATTCATGGAGTACCTATGTATATTCCAAACAGCCTGGATCTTGCTGAGATTGGACACCGTCAGTTCTTACCTGAGAGAGATCTAAGTGGTTGGGAGCTACCTTTTTCGCAAGGATGGTTAGTGGGTCAAAGCCATGCTAGTGTTCCTTCAGTGCTGCCTCTTAATGATGATGGCAGTAGTCGTGAGCCATCAGCTCAATATATAAATTTTTCCATCTTGGCATCTCATCTGTCTACTCGGAACATCACAATGCTAGGCGGCATCAGCCTACCTGGCATTTCTGGAAGATCTAGCTTGCAATATCGCTTTTCAAACTCCCACTTCTCTGTATCTGATTCTGTGGAGGGTGCTGCTCTGGTTAATGCCCCAAGTGATTGGGTTGATGCTTAACCCATTATCAGTAGAATCCAGTTGAAAATCACCACCTTACTGGCTGCTGTAGCTACTGCAGAGTTACCTTTCACTGTGAAGCTAAGGGTATGGCCACAGGATGTTGAAAATCCTTTTGCCCCACTTAATGCTGAAAGATGTTGCTTACCATACCCCATGCTGTCCTATGTAGGTAAGCAGGAAATTTTAATATTCAGATACAAGTGTTATGGTGCTTTAGTATTGTAATGTGTATTAGTGCCGTGGCATGGGTGAGGTCGTAGGTTCAAGTCCCATTGAGTGTGTGCAACTTAACAAACCAAAAAAAAAAAGGGTGCTGTAGCATGGCTTTCAATTTTCAAATATCTATTGCATTTTCTTTTGGACAAAGGCCACCATTTGTATGGACCTGCAATATTCTTTATTAGGAGTGATGTCATTTTACTTTTTTTTATCAAGACATGAAGCTCAGCCTGGCTGAATTTTAAACAGGGTGTTGCATTTAACATTTTTTTTGGGCTGCAATTTTATTTGAAGTAAAATGAGTGCCCATTTTTTGCCTTGTAGGAGATTTTTAGCGGCCTGTGTTGCATGCACTCTTCCTCATATGGAGGCTGATCCAGGATATCAGACTCTAATCCATCAAGATCCTGGAGCTGGAACATCCTCAACACAACATCCGGTCTCAGCTTACCAAGTCATATACGAGCTTCGCACTTATTCTCTTGAGAAGGCAGCATAAAGCTTCATTCCCATCATCAACTCTTGTCATGCATTCAACATTTCCCTTCTGTTATTGTTTTTACTGTTAAATTTTTATGTTGGTGTGTCACCTTATGAACTTGTCTATTTTACTTTTGCAGCTTTGGTTTAGTGCTTGTATCACGAGCCATCCTTTGTGGCTGGACGAACCGACCCAGGCGGTCGGCAGCCAACCACCCTCTTATGGATCTTCAATATGGTCGAGTAGGTGGTGGACAAAGCTTGGTCTCGGTTCATTTTTCTCTATCCTAGCTCATCCATCATTTTTGGTTCCTAACAATGAAAAATAAGAAAGCGATTAGATTAAGCTTAAAATTTCTTAAAAATGCAAAAAAAAAAAAAAAAAAACAAACAAACAAACTAGAAGACTTACCAGCAAAATGTCAGGACTCTTAAGTTGGATGGTTTTCCACAACTTCCCCTTTTTGTGCACCCGAAAGATTTGTCGGAACATAACCTAACCGCAAACGATCTGAATTTTTTTTTTTTGAAAAAAAGTTGACGGAGGTGAATTTGCTAAAAAGAACAACACTTGCGATTCCACCATGGAAGACACTTTCACTGTGTCTTCCAAGGTGGTAAGTGTTGTTTTTTTAGCAAATCCACCTCCGTAAACTTTTTTTGAAAAGATTTTCAGATCATTTGCGGTTAGGTTATGTTCTGACAAATCTTCCGGCTGCACGAAAAAGGTGAGTATTTTGACGTAGAGCAGTCGAAGGATTCGAAACGTTTTCATGGACATATTTTGTAGAGAGAAAAAAAAAAAAAAACAGAAAGGAAGACGATGTTTTTAGGCTTTTGAACTTGAGCTGAGAGCAAAATGAGAGAGAAGGTTCTGGGCTTCAAGAGTTATTTGCTTTAAATTCTTTTGGGCTCATTTTAAAACTCACTAAGCCCAGCTATACCAATGGAATGTACCGACACGCTAAGCACTATTAAATTATTAATGTGTTTTTCTTGGAATTTATATTTTATTTATTTTAAGTTTAGAGCATAAGATGGTGTTTGGACACCCCTGTTTTCATCCCTCATATCTTAGTTTTGATAACTCATTACTCAAAACTAATAGGCCTACACAAGCAAATTCTGTTTGGCAAGGTTTACTTAACTCATTTCTTAGTTTTTTGAGTTAAGAATCAGAAAACTCCTCAGTTTTGAATTAAGAATTAGAAAACTGGTGAATCCAAAAACTTGTTTTCAAAACACCAAAACTAAGTTTACATGGTGAAGTTGTAAATACCTGAACCAAAGTGGGCCCCACGGCAGTGTCTTGTCCCATCACAGCTTAATTCCCACACTCTTCCCAATGGTCACATGCCAAACATCTCAACCAACCATCTTCACTCTCTCATCAGATCACTAAGGGTCCGTTTGGTTGGAGGAGTGGAAAAGTGAGAGGATGGAAAATTGTGGGAGGATAGAAAAGTGGGAGGATGGAAAATATTTAGTTTTCCCTCATGTGTGTTTGGTTGGAGGGATGGAAAAGTGGGAGGGTGGAAAATTTTTTTATTTGGTTGAAAAGAAAAGTAGGAAGATAGAAAATATAGTTTATATAAATTGACTATTATACCCTTGTTACATAATAGGTAAGAAATAGATTTATTTGTACTCATTAAATAATATAAAATTTACTAACAATTATATTTTTCAATGAGAAATGTTACGTCCACAACATTTTTCGCAATACTTTCACAACAAAATTTATGTGGAAAGTTGTTACTAGTTCTAATTTGAACCCACTATTGAAATTATTTTTTTACTCACCAATATTAACTAATAACAATCTGTTATTTAAAATTTATTGTGAAAATATTGTAAAAACATTGTGGTAACATTTCTCATTTCATTTCATCCATATGTTTTTCTCTTTTTTTTTTTCTTTTTTTTTCTTTTTTTCCTCCTCCATACACGTTTGTCCTTATCTCTTCTTTTTTCTTTTCTTTTTTTCCTCCTCCATACGTTTATCTGCCACTTCTTTTCTGTCTTCTTCTTCCTCATCCTCTCAGTCTCTCTTTTCTTTCTTCTTCTCCAGCTCTCTCTGTTTTTTTTTTTTTTTTTTTATACATGTTTGTACTTATCTCCCCTTTCTTTTCTTTCTTTTTCTTTCTCAAATATTCAAGAAGTGCTCTCATTCTCTCTTTTTTTTTCTCCAGCTCTCTCTCTGTTTTTTTTTTCCTTCCTCCATACACGTTTGTCCTTATCTCCCCTTTCTTTTCTTTCTTTTTCTTTCTCAAATATTCAAGAAGTGCTCTCATTCTCTCTTTTTTTTCTTCAGCTCTCACTCTCTGTTTTTTTTTTTTACTTGATTCCAGATCAGCCATTGTTTTCAGCAAAAAAAAAAAAAAAAAAAGATCAGCCGTTGTGTCTGTGAGGAGGGTAGGTAGGAGAGGGCATTTGTGTAATTTCACGTGGATCACTTTTCTCTCCCCAGTTTTCCTCCCGATTTGGGAGGAAAAAAATTTGTGGGCCCGGAGAGAAAATTTTCTCCGGGTTTTCCATCCTCAACATTTTCCTCCCTATGCCAAACAGTGAAAAATACTTTTTTCCACCCCTTTTTCCACCCTTTATTTTCCATCCTCCCTATTATCCCTCCAACCAAACACAGTGTAAAGGAAGCTCACCTCTCAACAAAGCTTCTCTTCTCCTCTCCCAAACCCACGGCACACTCAGAATGGGAAGTGACAAAATTTTCACTCTCAAGATTACAAGCAAAATAAGAATATACATCAAAGAAGTCAATACAATTTCTCTGAACATACATCTGCACAAATGCTAAAGAGAGCCACCAGAAGATATAATCATATAAATATTATTATTTACTTGAATCTAGCTTGGTTAGAAGAACTGTATCTATTAAATAACATTATTATTAACAACGCAATGTATTATACCATGTTGTGTATGCTAGAGTGGATGCGGATGAAAAAACATAGAATAGGAACACCAAGAACATGAAGGTTATGTGGTTCAGTCTTGTCGGCCTACATCCACGGAGGAATCCTTTAAGGGTTACATCTTTATTGTATAAGAGTGTAGTACAATAACCTGTATTACAATGAACCCTAACATGAGTATATATAGACAACTAAACCCTAGACTACTAGTACAAGCAGGAATGGGCTTGGGCCTATTACATTGGGCTAATATGTCTAATATATATCTCTAACACCCTCCCTCAAACTCAAGGCGGAAGCTCGATGAAGATTTGAGGTTGGATAAGCATGAGAAAATCACTTGGAGATGCCTTGAAGAATGCCTTTGAAGAAACCACAATAAAGAATATGCCAATTGACCAATTTCAGAGTTTCAAATGAAGAAACGGAGTTCAAAATTAGAATCTACGTGAAAAACTAAGCAAGATAGGCCCTTTAGAAAATTTTGACTTTTGGTCAAAGATCAACGTAAAAAGTCAAACCCAAAAGGTCAAAGTCAACGATCAGAGCTCACGGGTCAGATTCGGGTGGTCCGAGTCAACGTCAGCTAGGTGACGTGGTGCTAACGAGGCGACATTGCTGACGTGGCTTGCTGACATGGCTGTAGATGTGGCTAGGGCTGACGTGGCTTTTTGCTTGCGTGGCTGCTGACGTGGAGTGATGATGTCATCCAGTGACGTCAGATGACATCAGTAGCAGTTTTTCGGCGCATGGCAGGAGCGTGCGTGATCATGGGCGCGTGGAGGAGAAGCTCAAAACTAGGGAGGCACGTGTAAGCTCAAAATGATGGCCGGAATCTTAGGTTCTATAGATCGGTCGACAAGAAGGCCGTCAGGGCGACGCGTGTACCAAGAATACGATCTGGAAGTCAGGAATTTGAGGCGGCACGTTGAGATTTTTCGGAGACAACTGCAGCACATGGAGGTGCGTGGCAAGGCTTTGGGTGACCGGATTTTTGGGTTTTGGTCACGGGAGGTCGTGGAGCACGTCTGTGGTGTTGGTTTAATTAGGCGAAGCATGGATTTGCGTAGATCTGATAAGTTAAGTCACGGCTTGCTTGGTTGTTGGATTTTGACACAACATAGAGCCATGGTGGCTGCGAAGTGCTGTGGAATCTGGATCTAGCAGACAAACAAGTGTGACTTCAGATGATGGTATACACGTGAGAATCTTCTTTTCTGTGTAGAGATGTTTGTTTGATGTCAAGAATGAAGTTTGGCTCTGATACCATGTTAAAATACATTTTGATTAGCAACACAATGTGTTATACCATGTTGTGTATGCTAGAGTGGATGCGGAAGATGAAGCATAGAATAGGAACACCAAAAATACGGAGGTTACGTGGTTCAGCCTTGTCGGCCTACATCAACGGAGGAATCCCTTAAGGGTTACATCTTTATTGTATAAGAGTGTAGTACAATAACCTGTGTTACAATGAACTCTAACATGAGTATATATAGGCGACTAAACCCTAGACTACTAGTACAAGCAAGAATGGGCTTGGGCCTATTACATTGGGATAATATGTCAAATATATATCTCTAACAGTATCCAATAGTATCACAGCCTGCACTCTACAGCTCTATGGTATAATTTTTCATACTATAACAAGAATACAAATTGCAAAGACCTCAACTGGAAAGCAATCTGGTTATTGATAATACTAAACCCACAAGATTGCAAACCATATGATAATTTTTGTTATAAACATGGAGAGATTATTTAGATACCATTGATTTCCAGTTTCAACTATGAAAATCGTTAAACATTACTTAAATGGATAGAAAACAAATTCTTAAGCATTTGGAAAGTTAACTAATGTAACTGTGAACTTTTAGCGCTCGCTGGGTTCCACTATCAGAGATCAAAGCAGCTAGATTCAGAGCAGAAGGTAGAGCAAATCAGTGAGCAGCCAGATTCAGAGCAGAAGGCAGAGCAGACACTTGGGTAAGCTAAGCTACTTGTAGTTTTAGTTTTATGAATTGTATATAGCCTATACTGTATGTAGTTTAGTTAGTTTGTACATTGTTTAGTGAAGCATGTGACTGTGCACGTGTGAGCATTTAGTTAGTTTGTTAAGAATCTGTTACAACTGTTAAGTTAGATTAGTTAGAATCTGATTTGTATATAAGGACTACTCTCGTGTATCATTAAGCAACTGAATGAGAAATTCATTTTTAGCAAATTTCTCATATGGTATAAGAGCATTAGTTTGCTATTCTCTCAAATCCCCAAATTCTAGGGTTTCATTCCTTGAAAACTTGAAGTTTCTTCAATGGCGTCTACATCAAATTCTTCTTTGTCCACTTCATCTGAGCAAGATCCAGCATTGGTTGAAGACATGTCGAATCCCTTGTATCTTCACCATGCTGAAAGTCCTGGAGCTATGCTCGTGTCTGAAGTTCTGACTGGTGAGAATTACCACGCCTGGGTTCGATCCATGAAGAAGGCTTTGATTGCAAAGAATAAATTTGGTTTTGTTGATGGCACTATTACTCTTTCGTCTCCATTGATAAAAACTTCAGCAGCCATTGATGCTTGGATTCACTATGATAACATGGTTGGTTCTTGGTTGAATAAGGCAATTTCATCTCAGATCAGAATCAGCATCACCTACAAAGACACAGCACTGGAAATCTGGAATGATTTTAAGGATGCACATTCTCAAGGCAATGGACCTAGGATTTTTCAGTTGCAAAAGGATATTGCATCAATCAATCAAGGTGATTCTTCAATTACTACCTTTTTCACTCAATTAAAGGTGTATTGGGATCAACTCAAGATTTTAGGCCTAATCCAACCTGTACTTGTGAGAAATGCACTTGCAATATGTCCAAAAGAATTGAGAATCTTCACTTTCAAGATTTAGTGATGCAATTCTTAATGGGGCTCAATGATTCTTATTCTCAAATCAAGGGACAAATTTTGTTAATGGAGCCACTTCCGTCTATTAACAAAGTTTATTCCTTGTTGATTCAAGAGGAGAGGTAGAGGAATGTGAGAAATTCTAATGCTTATGTTGAGTCCACTGCTCTTGCTGTAAAAGGGTCTAATTCCAATCCTGCCTTTTTGGGAGGAAAGAATTCTAAGGGCAAGGATAGGCCCATTTACTCGCATTGTGGGAGACTTGGTCATACCATGGAGAAGTGTTTTAAGCTACATGGCTTCCGTCCTTGTTTTAAGCCTAAAGGAAAGATTTCAATGGTGAATCAAGTGGGTGTTCAAGATGATCTTGTAGAGAATGGACAGTCATCCGATGATACTACTCAGTTCACTTTTACTTAGGAGCAATGCCAACAATTCTTAACTATGCTAGGCAATCAGATACAAGCTGCTGCTCACCTTTCTAAAGATGTTCATATGGCCAATAGTGTGATCAAGCATCAGTCAAATCAACAAGCAGCTTCTTCTACAACTGCTCCTAAGCCTAACAATGCTCTCACTATGTCAAGTATATCCTTCTTTGGGAATTTTGATTTGAGACATTCTATTTTTTCTGCACATATAGTCAATAGAACAACGTTTGATGGAGATACTTGGGTTATTGACACTAGGGCAACTGATCACATTGTGCATTCTGTTCATTTATTCATTGAATTCACTACTGTTGGTTGTGTGGTTGCACTTCCTAATGGTGAAACAACTATGGTAACTCACATAGGTTCTATCACTCTTTCATCCACTCTTACCCTTCATAATGTTCTCTGTGTTCCTTCCTTTTCTTTTAATCTTTTGTCAGTTAGTCAACTCACTAAGTCTTGTCCTTGTTGTCTTGTTTTCTTGTCTAATTTCTGTTTTATGCAGGACCTTATGTGCTGGAGGACGATTGGTGTGGGTGAAGTTCATAATGGGTTGTACTTGCTGCAACATAGCCTTTCAGATGCTTGTACCCTTCCAATCAACTCCAAGGTTCTTGAATCTTTTCAATCAATCTTCAACTCTGTTTTCAAGACTGTTTTCAGTCAACCTCAATCTCATGTACTCAATAATATTGTTGTACCTTCTTCTATATGGCATCTTAGATTAGGTCATCCCTCAGATGCTAAACTTTCTTCCTTAAAGAATGTACTTCATGATTCTGTTTGTACCTTTAATAAAGATTGTGAGATTTTTCCCCTTGCAAAGCACAAGAGACTTCCTTTCCCTTTTGATATTGTTCACTGTGAGATTTGGGGTCCCTATAGTGTTCCTACTGTTGATGGACATAAATATTTTCTTACTATTGTTGATGATTGTACTAAATCAACTTGGGTTTATCTCATGAAGTCCAAGTCTGATACTAGGTCCATTTTACAGTCCTTTTATACTATGATTAAAACTCAGTTCAATAAAGCCATTAAAATTTTTAGAACTGATAATGGCCTTGAATTTCAAATGACTGAATTCTTTAAGACTTATGGCATTATCCATCAACATAATTGTGTTGCCACTCCTCAATAAAATTCAGTTGTGGAGAGGAAACACTAACATATTTTGTGTGTTGCAAGAGCCTTAAGAATTCAATCTAATGTTCCTATTGCCTATTGGGGTGACTGTATTCTCACTGCTGTGCACCTTATCAATAGACTTCCATCACCTCTTCTTCATGATAAAACTCCTTTTGAATTGCTTTATGGCAAAGTTCCTAATTACAGCTCACTTAGAGTATTTGGCTGTTTGTGCTATGCTTCTACATTGGCTCATAATAGACCTAAATTTGATCCTAGAGCTATCGAATGTGTTTTCTTGGGCTATCCCTTTGCTATTAAAGGTTACAAATTGCTTGATTTACATTCTAAAAGAATTTTTATATCGAGGGATGTTGTTTTTCATGAGTCCATTTTTCCTTTTCAATCTCTTCCTTCTTCCACTTTTTACTCTCTATCTGATCCTTTGTCTCAACTTTGTATTCCCAATGCTCCACCCTTACCTATTGATGATTTACATTCTAAATCTGTTCCTACTGTTAATGGTCTTCCATCTGATCATGTTCCTGATCTTGCATCAAAACACACTAATCATCCTACTTCTCAGCTTCTTGAAGATCATTTTTCTGATCTTCCTGAAGAATTATTTGTGTTTTTGCCTAATGATATAGTTGATAATCCTCAATTGTATCCTGATCCTATTCCATCCTTGTCCAATCCTCCTGATTCATCACTTAGAAGGTCCACTAGGGTGTCTAAGCCTCCTGCCTATCTTCAATCCTATAAGTGTAACACACTTTCCACTAGGTATCCTATAGCTAATTTTGTTTCTTCTCACAAGTTATCACTTAGCTATTCTCATTTTTGCGATATCATTTCTGCTCTTAAAGAACCTCAATTTTACCATCAAGCTGTTGGTGATCCTAATTGGGAAGCTGCCATGGCAGCTGAACTTGAAGCTTTAGAATAGAATCACACTTGGTCTATTGTCTCTTTGCCTCCCAACAAAATGGCTGTTGGATGTAAGTGAGTTTTTCGCATCAAGTATAAGGCTGATGGTAGTATTGAAAGGTATAAGGCTAGGCTTGTGGCAAAGGGGTATACTCAGCAACAAGGTTTAGACTATACTGAGACATTCTCCCCTGTGGCTAAAATGGTGACAGTCAAGCTTTTCTCGGCTTTGGCTGCTGTGCATGGTTGGGTTCTTCAACAGTTGGATGTTAATAATGCTTTTCTAAATGGTGATTTGAATAAGGAGGTCTACATGTCTCTTCCTCTTGATTTGCACAGCAAGGGGGAGTTGAATGGCAAGGGGGAGCTAGTTTGCAAGTTGCACAAGTCCTTATATGGACTTAAGCAAGCTTCAAGACAATGGTTCTCCAAGTTTTCAACTACCCTACTGCAGCTTGGTTTTGTATAGTCCAAGGCAAATTATTCATTGTTTGTTAAGCAGCATGGTAAGCTTTTTATAGCACTTTTAGTCTATGTTGATGACATACTTATTGCTAGTAATGATATTAAAGCTGTGGAAGATCTCAAGTTGTCCTTGGATAAGCACTTCAAGTTGAAGGACTTAGGCAATTTGAGGTATTTCTTGGGTTTGGAAGTTGCAAGATCACAAAAGGGTATTTCTTTGTGTCAAAGGAAGTATGCCCTTGAAATTGTTCTTGATGCTGGGATACTTGGCTGCAAACCTGCTAAAATTCCCATGGAAGTAAACTTAAAATTGGGCAAAGATAAGGGAGAGTTATTGCATGATGCTGGGATGTATAGGAGGTTAATAGGTAGACTATTTTTCTTAACCATCACTAGGCCAGACATTACATACGATGTGCATCAGTTAAGTCAGTTTATGTCTAAGCCTAGACAACCTCATTTGAAGGCAGCTTATAGGATCATTCAATACATTAAAAGGACTACTGGTCAAGGGTTATTTTTTCCATCAAACACTTCATTGCACATCAAAGCCTTTGCAGATGCAGATTGGGCTGCTTGCACTGATTCTAGAAGGTCCATTACTGGTTTTTGCATCTTCCTAGGTAATTCCTTGATTTCCTGGAAATCTAAGAAACAGAATACTGTTTCTAGATCCACTGCAGAAGCCGAGAATAGATCAATGGCTATGGCTGTATGTGAAGTAACATGGATTCTCTATTTGCTAAAGGATTTGAGTATTGCACATGACAAGGCTGCTCTTTTGTTCAGTGACATTGAGGCAGCAGTCCACATAGGGTCTAATCCTGTGTTTCATGAGCGTACAAAGCATATTGATATAGATTGTCACATTGTGAGAGATAAGGTGCAAGATGGAGTTATAAGATTGATGAACATTAGAAGTCAATCTCAGTTGGCAGACTTGTTAACAAAGGCTTTGAATTTGACACAATTTACAACCTTAATTGACAAGATGGGAATTCTGAATATTCATTCCAATGGTGCCCATCTTGAGAGGGAGTATCAGAGATCAAAGCAGCCATATTCAAAGCAGAAGGTAGAGCAGATCAGTGAGAAGCCAGATTCAGAGCAGAAGGCAGAGCAGACACTTGGCTAAGCTAAGCTACTTGTAGTTTTAGTTTTATGAATTGTATATAGCCTATATACTGTATGAGTTTAGTTAGTTTGTACATTGTTTAGTGAAGCACGTGACTATGCACGTGTGAGCATTTAGTTAGTTTATTAAGAATCTGTTACAGATGTTAAGTTAGATTAGTTAGAATCTGATTTGTATATAAGGACTACTCTCGTGTATAATTAAGCAACTGAATAAGAAATTCATTTTTAGCAAATATCTCATATCCACCGAACGTGGGTTCGCTGTCAGGGACGACAAAGGGGGAAGCTGACAGACATGGGTCCCATGGCGGCGGTGCAGTTGGGTGAGGATGGAGGAGTTGAGGTCAACGGTGGTCGGCAGGTTTAGGATTTGAGAGCACTGGTGTGAAAGGGAAATGAGGTGTTTGAGAGAGGAAAGTGAAAGGGAAATGAGTTTTGTGGTTGAGACTTGAGAGAGAAAAGTGCAAAGCCAAAATAAATTTGGGTTCAATCCGGGGTAACCGTTCTCATTGAAACACACCTACTCCAACACTATTTACTAACAAGGGAAGAGTACGTACCCAATGTGTCGCTGTCTCTTGCACGACGACCACGAAAACCAAAACCTGAACCTGAAGAGAAGCCTCTGCTCCCTGTACGTAAATTCAAAATCGAAGTCAAATTCAACATTTTTTATATGTATGTAAATACCAAACAGAGACAAACGATTCCATGAAACACACGCACAACGACAACATTTTTTTAATTTATATAAAAAAAAAAAAAAACCAACCAACAATAATAATAATCAATTCATAGTACACTGAGAAACCAAGCAATATATATATATATATATATATATATATATAATATACTCCAAATCCCTAATTATAGAGGGTCGAGAGAGCAAAGAATTTCAATTTCATAATGAGGGTCGAGAGATCAAATATTATAAATTGAAATAAATAAACAAACTACCGGATCTAGAACCGCGAGATGACATGATGATGATCTAGAGTTCAGATAATCACCTTTTTTTTTTTTTGGTTTTGAGACTCTGAGTACGACTGTACGAGTGTGAGGATGAACAAAACAAACCAGCATTTCTTTTTTCTTTTTTTAATGAAAACAAACATCATATATACTATGCTTGGTATCACGTGCAAGATGCTTACATACGTTAAAAATGTATATATATATATATATATATATATCTATCGCTTACCTTTTTCTCCACACAAAAAAAAAAGTATATATATATATTTCATGAGAAAAATGTGTGTATATATATATATATATATATTAACTGAAATAATAAGATAATGTCTCTACTTAATTTCTGTAACAAATTTGACAAAGTTATTATATTATTTTTAATTAAGATATATTTGAAATGTTTAAATATGCCTATATTTATATCTATATAATAACTAAAAGTCAAAAAATTTTATTTTTTATTAACCACTCATCATTACATTACGTGGCTATATAAATTTGTGACAAGTTTACATTTTAAAATACCAAAAAATTATGTCTTTTTCATTTGATGAATTAAGTTAACTATTTCAATATAATTTTGCAACCGTTCTTTAGTCACATCAATTTATTTCTCTTTAAAAAAAATACGAAAAAAAACACATCATTTTGCTAGTTAACCTTACTATATCTTTTTAATTGTCTCTTTGTATATTCACATTCACTTCTTATTTTTCCCTATTTCTTTTCTGCCGGAGGGGTGCAGAAATTAGAAATCAACATTATTGGCTATATACCCTTGATGAAAAGGTTAGAAATCAATTCAATCAATCGTGATTAAGAAATTGCTCTAAGTATTGATCATGGTGTTATACTATTCGATTACAAACTTTTTGCCTTAAACTTTGTGTGCCCAAGTTACGTAACATATTGTTATTTGTTATTAATAACATGTATAATTCTTACCTATTTGAGATCGAATAGATTTTCTTTTAACTGTCAAGAATCTTTAATGGTTTTTTTTAAAATTTTGAATTTTACTATTTCTTTCCTTAGTAAACACAATACGATATAGCTGATGTGATCATATGAATGCGAAAGTAATTGCTATTTTTGGGGCAAAGTAGTTGATACAATCTAATAATTTTCAATAGCCATTTAAAGTTCATTGTCTGAACTGCTAATAACCATCTTCTCTAAGTCAAGAACAAATGGCCAAGTTCAGCAAGATTGCCACCAATTTTGACCACAACGTCATGGCAATACAGGTGACTCACTTACTTTCAATTTGTATACACACTATTTTGATTTTGTGAGAGAGTTCACAACATTGATAAAATTAATGTAATAACAAGTGGGTGATTTGTATATGGACACATTAACGAATGTGTGTAGTGGACATGGGCAGAATCAATGGCACATTACTGTTTGGCAATTTGGTCTTTGGTGGAAATTGGTATAAGTAAGGATCTATTAAATTTGATCATTTTGCTAACGTAAGGTTTGTTTAAAATGTTTTTTTTTTTTTACCTTATTGTAAATAAGTTTTGGTACATGATGATTCTATCCTATTAAACCTCACTTTCCTTTTTTTTTTTTTTTTTTGGTGTGGTCATATCCATTTCTATTGGCAAAAAACTAGACATCACTTTTCGAAATTAAGGATGCATGTAGCTGGTACGAAGGGTGCACTTGAAAATTCAGAAGAATTAAAATATGATACAATCTAATCATGTGAAGAAAAAGAGGAAATCTAATATTGTGTTGCATGTCCCTCCATTATTGGGTTACAAATATCAAATCTCAAACAAACAAAAAAATAACCCTAAAATAATTGGGTGATATATTTGTAGAGATAGAAAGTTGAAAAATACTTTAGAAATAGTTCAATTTTTTTAGGAGAACAAATTTTTTTCAAATTTTTTTTTCAATAAATTATGGATTATATCATATTACAAAATAATTATATTTTCCCACATCTATAGCTCATTAGTGTTGTTAGTAGTTATCTTTTTTTCTACGTTAGAGAAAGAAAAATTGAGAAGGAGACAGTGTGAAATACTGAAACACAGTTGAGAGAGAGAGAGAGAGAGAGAGAGAAGATTTAAACATAAATAAAAAAGAGTGAATACAGTCTTCAAACTTTGGGAATTCATAGTACCGTGCCATGTTGTCCTAAACTATAATGAAATAAAAAGGAAGATAAATCATTGTGGTAAAGAAATGAGGTTAATTTAATGACCTGACAAAAAGATAAAAATCTTTAAGGCGCCCTCACCTCACTTATGAAAATTAGTTCATTCCACAACACAGCCAGATGTTCCCAAAATTGATCAACCCTATTACTTGATTGTTCCAACTTACAAAGGAGTAGTTATAAACCCCCCAAACAAACGCATCCTTACCGGTTACCACTTTCATAAACGCATCCTTACTGATTCTCACTTTCATATAAATATATATATATATATATATATATATATATATATATATAAACTTACTTAATTATGTGGATGAATAATACACCATAGTTGTTAAAATCGTGAATTGATTTTTTTTTTTTTAATCGTATATTAATCATATCATATCATATATCGTAAGAAACACACATTGTAAAATTCATTTAAAAAACCTTAAATGTATATATTTAAAATATATATTTATTGTGTGTGTATATATATTATATAAGTATATATTTATTATAAAACTAGTCGCTAACCCGTGCGGAGCATGGGAAAATTATTGAGTATGACTTATTATTTTATATGAATGTTTTACAAATATAACTTTTGTAACCTCTTTGGTCACATATTAAGATTCTAATCTTAAAAATTTGATATGAAACATTAAATTACTAACTTTCTTTTTGTTTTAGCATTAATGTTTTCTTGGAAAATATCAATCAAACAAAAATTAAAAATTAGTATTCAACAATCCAATAAATGTTGCGATGTATGTTTATTTTTTTATTTTTTATTTTGAAAATACCAAGTACTTTAGCGCACACACGGGAAGAGAAGAAGATGTCTTAAAGTAACTTACAGTGGTGTATATTCAAAATGGCTAACTCTTGAATACATAGCATAATAGTCATATATCCTGATGATGCTGAGAAAATCACCAATGAGCCACACGATCTTCTCACACTCATAACGATACCTGCACAACCAAAGAGAGAAGACCTAATAGAGAGCACTGGTGTGGTGCCGGCCGAATACGCTCTGAAGGTCAAGTTAGAACTATTCTCACAACTCTAGAGTGTTAGAGAATGGTAAATTATGCGTACCTCGATTAATGAGGGTATTGGAGCTTTTATAGTAGTAGAAGATTGACATCTCTTCCTTGGTGTAAAAGTCTTTTCCTTATAGGAATCCTCTTGAACAGCCTCAAACGTGATGGACAAGACATTTCCTTATAGAGAAGATCTTCATTAATGCGCGTGTCTTCCAGAATCCTCTTTGTGCTAAGATTCCATTTACCTTGGGATTCTATGGTGGCTAAGTGTGTGTCGCAAGTATTTCTCATTTAGGGTTTTTGGCTGCCACGTGAGTACTTGATCCGTCCCTGTTGCATTCGTTCCTGCAAGATTAGACCAGACGCGCATTGGGCCCGTCCTCTATCGGCCCACGAATGTGAAACCATCAAGCCCATTTCGTAGAGGTCCGTCAGCCTAGATTTTTTACCCTCTTCATATCCAATAGTCATATATATTACTTATATATGACTATTATTAAGCCAAATGATATAGTTTAATGGATTTTATTTATTACAATATTTCAAAAAAGAAAATCATAATAAAGTGATCAGAATGGTTATTGAGGAAAAAATAATTCACATTTTGGGTTTTCTTGTAAATAAACAAATATATTAGTATATTTATAATTTTATAAATCATGAAACTTCTCTCAAATCTAAGAATGTATCATCTTAATACAAAAATTAATGTAATTGGTAAATATTATTATTTACAAATTAATGTAAATAACAAATAAAATTATTATTTACAAATTAATACGAAAATTAATGTAATTGGTAAATATTAATAATTAATAAAGATAAAATTATTATTTTTGTGATTAGTGACACCTATTTATAATATAGCTGTGGGGGGTAAAAGCCCAGATCTAGTAAGTGGGCCTGGAGCCCTGTTCCTTGTGGCATCTTACATCCGAAGAGCGCAAATGGGCTGGGACACTCCCTCTAGACTGGGGTCCGAAGATGGCCGAGAGATGCAGCCCGAGGAGGTTATTCGTCGTCCGAGGAGATTTTGCCCCTCGGATACTGGCAATACGGGTCAAATGCATACACTGGGGGCCCGAGTGCCCCTCCTGGTAACCTGAGCAACAAAAATAAGCTTGGGGCACTCCGAATGATGATAAGAAGGGAGAAATATCTAGAAAGGCTGCTGCCACCGCATTTAATACGCTGCAACAGCTCTTCTGGCCGCATTTATGTGGAGAAGACCCTTGAACAGTGAAAGCTCAGCTACCGCCACTCACAGGGTTAAAGTGTGTACATGATGTGACACGTGTTCGAAAGGAGACCCGGATGATGAACAAGTGGACGATGGATATAGAGGAAGAAGGGATTATATAAGAAGGGTGATCCCTGAGAAAAAGGGAGGGGGGAAGAAGAAAAGGAAAAGAAAGAAAAGAACACATTCGATTACTGTAGCTCCAAGAATTGTAATCTTAGACTCAATGAAAAGCACCTCTTCGGACATGGCATTCATATCAGTCCGAGGACATATTAGTCTAAATCCTTCCATTGTTGTTGCCGTTTTATATTGTTATTTTCATTGTTAGCCTAGCTCTTTCACCCATTCTCTACAAAATCTATTGTTTTGGGCTCAGTGAGCTCCGAATCCATATTTCCTTGGGCTTGGGCTGCAAAAACTGACCCTACAATAGCTATATAGTAAAATTTATAAAGGTTTAGTTAATGTATGTCCTTAGGGCATAAATTAATAATCATTTTTAAGAAACTTTTTATTAAAAATTGTGTAAACTGCCAAAAAAGTTGATAACGTTTTCATTTTTTTTATTAAATTTTTTTAAAATAATTTAATAATATATGTCCTAAAAGCATAGTACACTATAACCCAATTTCTAATATCTCTACCAATATTTTTGTTACACATATCTCGTCTCAAGTACCAAAGTACCTGGCATTTGACAACATTTTTTTTTTCATTTTTTATAAGTAACGCTGTTTCACCTCCACTCATTATCTGTTGCTTTTAGGTTTTATTTTTATTTTCTTAATCTTCATATTATCTCCTCCACATGTTCTCTTCCACTATGTACTTACATTTCAAAATTTAAGAAATAAAGGCCCGTTTCGTTTTAGAGTTCAAAAATTGTAGTTTAAAAAGATGTGAAAATTGTAGTTTAAAAAGTATTGTTGAAAAACGTGTTTTTGGTGTTTGTAAAAAAAAAAAAAGTTTTTGATATCATGGTTTAAATAACATCAAAGTTAAAAAAATATAAATATGTGTTCGGTATGTGTGTTTAATTTTGTGAAAAAAGCTGACCAAAGTATGAAATAAATTTTTTTTAATGAGGAGAGATGAAGATTTGGTCCTTGACTGTGTGGATTCGGCGTGAATCTTCAGAAGAGAGGAGACAAGATGGGAAAAAAAGCTGATCAGGTGGGCCCATTTTATTGTTCAGATAATTACTCAATTGCCACTCAAAACTAGTTTTTATTGTTTAAAAAGAAGTCGAAGGTGATTTCAAAATAGGCATTTCAAAACATGGGTTTTTGAACAACGTATTTCCAAACACTGAGAACAAAGATGGTCCACCAAACACTGTGTTTTGATTTTGGACACTAGTGTTCAGTATTTAAACACTGAACACTAGTGTTTAAGCTCTATGACCAAACGGCGCCTAAAAGTCTTGGGAGTTGGCTCTTTCTACCTTTCGTCAATCATAACTTGATAACCCAAAGCAAAACTCAAAAACCAACAGAGAAAGATCTAGTAGGGAAAAGAAAAAAAAAAAAAACACCCACAGTAGAGGAACACATAGAGACCACGATGAAAAATTTGTATTACAAAGCTCACAAGAAACAAAGGAGAAGAAGAGAAGAGACCAAGATACAAAAGAGAAGCATCAAATCGACAAATCTGGGATAATTCTAAGGAAGTATTTGTGGCTTCTGAAGTTGTCGAAGAGTTACGGAGTTATCGAAGAGCATAAGAGGCATTAGGCAGAAAAAAAAATCGGGTTTTTCAAAGCTTTTGTGTGGTATTTACTTAAAAATTTTGAGGAATGAGACAATAGAGTTTGTGGAGCAAAGGAGTTGGACTTTCTTTTTAAAACAAATTGGAGGAAGCTGATGTAGAGAATCGCGTTTGAAGGAAGAGAAGGGTAGAGAAGAGAGAGTAGAGAAGATTTTCAGAATTGAGGAAAAAATTTCGGGTTTTAGCTTTTTTTTTTTTTTAACTGAAATTTTTGGGTTAGACATAGTTTTTTTTTTTTTTGGGTGGGTATGGTAGGTTTTGATTCTTTACTGTGGGTCTAAGGAAAGAGATCTGCCTTGGGTTTGAACGTTAGTGGAGCTGGTAGAGGAGGAGTGTTGGGCTGAGAGAGCTGGTAAAAGGAGCTTAAGGTCTGCATTTTGGTGAAAGAGAAGGCAGAGCGTATATCAGGGTCCGATTTATTTTTTATTTTTATTTTTTATAAAATTGTGTTGTAGTGAAAAATTATGGAAGTTTCATTTGAACATATTCAACTAAAGACTATTTAATCATTACTTATATAATATTTTTTTAAATATAACTATTTGGACGAATGAAACGAAAATATAACAATTAAAATAAGACTATATATATATATATATATATATTAATTCTATATTAAAATAGGTGAGGGGATTTGAATATGTGATATCTCCAATAGAACAACAAGAGTTGCCGAATCAATTAGTACAAGGCTCTTGGCCTTTATAATTTTTATTTTTTTTCTCATATTTCATCATTTCGCCTAATCAACATCATCTCTAAATCTCTATATTCCAAGTCAATATTAGCATAATTTTATCATCTTACAAAATCATCTCACATTGACATCTTTCTCTCATCCAACTTTCTTCATTATTTTCAACCCTTACAATTTATTTCAATAACTTATTCTCTATCTCTTTTTTTATTCCGATTCAGGATTTTTAGATCAGTAACAATATAAATATACATATATATATATATATATATATATATCTGTTATTAATACTTTTTTTTAGAGAATATATTTTTACATTTATATTATTTGTACTTTATTCATTGTATAGAAAAATATTTGCACCTTCCTATAAACTATAACTCTGTCTTTTGTGGGGATAAAGAGGGGGAAAAAAAACCCCTCATTGACATTTTATTTTAATGGGTTTAATTAGAGAATACGAATTTGATAAGGATAAAATGTAAAACTAATGTTTTATACCATTCATTAAAAAATTGACACATCAACTTTTTTACTTAAAACTCAACACATCCTACCACACATAATAACATCTCAATAAACTCGTAATTAAGTTGGATTTTCAAATGGGTATTAAAATTTATTTTGTGTGGTTATATTTATTCTTTAATATGTAATATGATGATGTAACATATTAGAATTGAAGGGGTAAAACTTGAGTTTTACACCACATTTTTATAGAATAGCACAATAATTGAATAACCCAATAATTGTGTTAAAAAGAAGTCTGATTTAATCCAAAGCAAAAATTTTAGCTAAACACTCAATTTAAGCCTATGTCTATGCATCATCCCATACATACAATTCATTCCATATGTATCTATGTATCGTACAATGCTTTTCATAAGCATGGTCAATACATACCTAAGATACAATACTCTTTTAGTTCAATTTGGGTAAGTATAATCCTAAATTAACTATGCTATCACAACTTCCACCTCCCCCCAACAACGCCCCCCACCCCCCAAAACCAAAAAAAAAAAAAAAAAAAAAAAAAACAAAACAAACCTGACAAAATTCGGTTTTAGGACTCATTACATTTTTTGCAAATGTGATGGAGAATCACTGTCCATGGCATTCCACAAAATACTCAGAACAAAACAATGAAATAGCATCTAAGATACATGCTGAAATGAGTAGCATCCTACGGAGATAGAATATCTACAGTAAACTACCTTGCAGAAATTCACTAACTCACAAATATCCAATCTTCAGCTCATGGATTTCTAAGAGCTTCCAACCGCTTCTCAAGCTCATCAACTCCCGAACTGCATGGGCCAAAATTCCATGGTTGATCAAAAAAAGGAAAGAGTAGAGAAAATGAACACAGTTCTAGATTTGCAAATAAAATTCCCCGTCCACCCACCCGGGGGGTGGGGGGTTGGTAAAATGAAGATACGATTTATTGCATAAAACTAATAGACAATTATTTTGGTAGGTATGCAATGCACCTCCCACAACAATCAAAAATATATAGTCTATAAGAAAAAGAACAAACAAGTGCTTTAGAACAACACATTAACATCAATTAATTTAGTAATAAACCTAAACACGGCACAATAAATAAATATGATTTAACTAACTCGTATATTAAACAGAAATTTTTTTTGATAGGTATATATTAAACAGAAAATTGCAACCTTGAAGTAAAAAAGAGTGACAAAGATTGAGTGCCACTCAGGTGACATTTGTCTTAAATGAAAGAGAAAAAGGAGAATCTGAAAATAGACTTTACATGAAAACACCTAATAAATTATGTTTCCTTATGTGTCCACTATGACCACAAAAAATATAGGAATTTCAACTTTACCTAGTCCACAAACAATGAAGTTAATTAGCATGTTTTAATCAACACAAAAAAAGCTGTTACACTCCTTATATACAGGCACGTGACAGTTAATATTAAGCATTAAGAAAGCCTTTCAAACAACTATATTTTGAAACGTAGTACATCTAAATATCTAATCCATATATAAGCCAATTTTATACCACCTTATCCAAACGGTACAGGGAAAAAGAGTTTCCTTTTATCAATACATTAAATTGCAGAGAATTTAAACTTCATGCTCAATGAATATCACATTAAATTATGTACAACAAAATACTACAAAAGAATAGATAATTAGATGAAGCAAACATGCCAATACTGGTGCCATATCAATTCTCAAACAGCATTAGCTACTTAAACTAATTAATAAGCAACTGGCATGTAAATCATCACTATCTCAATATTTTAAGCAAAATCAATGCATTACACTTTTTTTTTTTGGTTCATGAAAATACAAAACCAACACCTAAGCATTTGAGACCCTGAGTTTTACTTAGTTAAACCTTTTACCACTACAATAACACCTTCATAGACAGTATTGCAGTGCTTCTTATCACAGTTCAAGCAAAAAAGAGGTTTAAATTCATTATTTTAATAACTGATTAAATTTTTCCCAGCCATAAACCCATCAACATGTCTTACTTTCAGTTTCATAAAAATCTTTCTTATAGTTAAATACAAATTCATCAACCTCAAAAATCTTGTGTCACAGGGCAATTGTAAAGAAACTAAAATGTACCCCTTATTTCAATTTTTTTTTTTCTTTTTTGTGGGGGTCAGGGATACCGGGAAGGTTACAAGGCAAGCAGTGTTATATACCTGCCGGCAGCATCAGCTCTTTTCTGGGCAATCCTTCCTTTGGGAGCTGCTGACAACTGCCAAGAGTTCAAGTATAACCCAAATCAGCTTAGTTACAAAATAATAATAATAATAATAATACCAAATGGTAACAAAGTCCAGAGATGAATAGCTTCTGATACCAACCTGTGAGGCAACATCAACACCAATTTCATCTAGCACCTGCAAGAGAAAATAAGAAGAAAATTTTGCCATTACTCATTCCGAAATCCTATAATTGATGATTTATAAAGCAAATAAACCTAATATGGTGTCCATCTAAACTTGTAAGAACTTAGGATATCTGACATCATTTCTTCTCAATATTTCTAGCTTTACCACCAGAAACCCAAGTCTGTAACTAGTGGCTCAAAATTATCAGGTTGGTTCAAATCCATTGCATGCAATTACAAAATGACAATCAAACTCAGACAGACAAGTCGTTTAAAAAATATTAGGGACATCCCTGGATAAGTAAAAGGATTAAACTACTCCTAAATTTCATAAGTCCAATGGTAATTCACTTAAGAAAAAAAAAAGTATAAACAAGTGCAATTATTTTACAAAGTACAATTAATAAATGCAATTAAAGAAGCCTGCCTGATTTGTGAGCTCTTCGGTCTCATCTTCAGCCTCGTCATCATCCAAGGCATCATCTATGGCATCTGACATCATTTCAGTCTGCAAACCTCAAAAATAGACCGTTAAGTTCCAAAATATGCAATCAAGAAGCAAACAAAAACTTATTTCCCATAATAGTATAGTCTACAAAGTCAAGGGACAATCTTACAGTCATATCCATCTGGGCAGATTGTTTCTGAAATTCCCGTATCACCTTTGCTTGCTTTGCAGGGGCCATTTGCTGCAAAAGAAATATATCAGTAACAAAAACATCTGCTATTTATGAAGTGCAATTATACAACTTAAGGTTTCATCTAAATGGTAATCAAACAAACATAAAGTGAAAGAAAGGATCTTTTGAACAACTCATTATGAATCATTAAGAAGTCTCTTTGAGATCAAATTATGTCATTGCAGTCAAATCTTGAATCTTGTAACAGATTATTGCGTGTAACTTTTGCTAAAGTCACACAAGTCAAAAACTATACATTAAATTAATGTTTTGTCAATCTCATCGTTAAATCACATGTTCTCTCAATTCTTATCATGCATGTCAAATTTCACATCAATTGGATGTTGTTTACTATTTAATCTATAAATTCCAGCGTTTGTTGTATTTTAAATAACAAAAAAATAAAAACTAGAAATTTGAACAATTAACAAATGAGATGACTTTTAAATCCAATCACTTGCCAAGCATGACAGTGTGTTAAACACATATAATCCAGTGTTGGTTTTGACAAATTACTGCCAATAAAAAAAGATTTTGTGTGGTGTAACAATAACCAAAAGTTACACACACACACGCCCGCGCACGCGTGTGTATGTGTATATTAGTAAAATATTAGAAAATACACATGCGCACACACACGTATGCGTATATTAGTAAATATTACCATCTAACCTTATTCATGGCTGCCATTGCCTTGGTGGCCCCTTTCATGCCCACAGCAACTGACGAATGTGCATGCATTGCCTGCAGACAGGAAAAATGTTGCTAAAGCACCATGCACAGATGCACTAGAAAAAGCCGAAAAAGAAAAAGAAAAAATCAAAAAACACAGACAGATCTTTGACAGTCCACCTGTGTATGAGTTGCTATTCCTCTCATTTGAGCTCGACTACCTTGTAAGTTTGCTATTTGTTGCCTAAGCCTGATTAGCTGGCGAGCTAGAATTTTGGTTGCTCCCTGAAGAACACACAGACAGAAATAGGACAGGCATATGATAAATCTGAAAGATTCAAATAACACAGGAACTGTAGATAAATTAGATGTCACAAACTCAAGTATTTTAGGACTGGCACGAATCTAGTTGACTCATAAGAAACAGAACATACCTCATTTCCAGTTTTAGCCGTTCTCTTTATCTCAGCAACAAGCTTCTTTTCCTAACATGATTTAAAATTATGTGAGAGATAACAACACAAACTTAGAAAGAGGAGATGAGGATAGTTTGGAAGCTCTTCACATACTTCTAATTGCAATGCTCCAATTTCCTTCTCTATACCTGAGTCCACATGGAAAAACAGTAAAAACATTTATTCAAGAATTGATAAATTGCCACAGCCACAAAATTTACCAATGAACTGTTAACACTACTAAAAAAGGCAAAAAGAAAATGTGATTTGATCCCATAAAATTGGGAGCTTAAGAAGCAGTTGCAGCAAAATGATAAAATTCCACATCCCAAAAGAGAGTCACATACCCTTCAACCAATTTTGATGACCTATCAGATTAATAGAATGCTTTGTGATAAGGCTATGTTTTCCCATCTACAATATCATGGGCATTCCAATATCCAATGTAAAACAAAATAATACTATAAGTACAGGTAAAAGACTAAGTCAAACAACAAACAATACTTCTAAACCAATAAGAAACAACTCACTATGCAGAGTAACCTAAGTAAACACACTAATCTTACCAATGTAATGGATCCACAATAGACTAGTCAAGGTCAACCACAGGTATGCTTTTTTGCCAAAGTTTTACTCTTTGTTACTTCTTCAATTGAGATTTCCTTTTTTACTACTTCTATTATTGTATTTTTTTTGTTATCCTTGACCTTTTTTCATTCCCTCCACTTGAATCAACTCACCCTCTCACCAGTGCATTAATCACTCTCATCTGAACATGACCAAACATCTCAAGCGACTCTCCCTCATCTTTTAATCAATAGGGACCACCCCAATTTTTAAGCAATTGAATCCTATCTTTCCTTGTATTTCCACTTGTCCATCTTTCTATTTTTAAAGAGCGAGGAAATATAAAAAGGAATTTACAATGAAGACTGCCAAGAAAATTAGTTCAATCATACAAGGATCTTAGAAGAAAAGACTTCAGTGAATTCCAATTAAACATAACACCATTAAATGTCCAATTATTAGACTCTTGCCAGAGTCCACATAACACAGTGTAATAGCCAACCATATTTTTATAGCTCACATTACTACCAAGCCAACCTTTCCAACAAGCAAGAACCTCTGTCAATGGTCCTAGGCATCACCCAACATACTCAAAAAAAGAGTTTGCAGTTAGCAATTGTTAGGGTACCCAAGGACGCCCCTCCACTTCAAGTTTAACCCAATTTGGAGGAGCTAACAATCGCTGACGAGAATTTCGTCTTTATTTGTTAGAATTTATAAAGGATCCATCACTGCAGCAACTAGACAAGGATGGTTATAGATTATTTCTCTAGTTAAGGAGTATGAGTGGACCGAGTTTCTAATACAGTTCTAGTTTTGTTTTGATAAGTAAAGAAAAAGGTAAAAAAAAATACATATCCAGTTCATAGCCATCACCTGCATTTAAAAAAAAAAAAAAAAAAAAACCGAGACAGATTCTCAATTGCTGGCGCACTAGTAAGCATCTCCAAAATCTGTTTGCTAATTATGCACTCTTTCACTGGGTCTGGCCTATCTTTTAAAAAAAAATAATAATAATTGCAATTCATTAATACCAAAAAAGGAATATACAGGAAGCATCCAAAGAGAAGAAAAACAAAGCATGGAAAAGAAACATAGAAAAGAGGAGAGCAAAAGCTGTTAAATTGAATGGCTAAGTCATAAGGAATCTAGGAACTCCATCAAAGAGTATGTAGAAGGAGCAGAAGAGTGTGATACCCATTCAAAGAACGTTTCCCTCAAGCGTGCATCTATTTCATTCCATCCAGATGCACCACATAAAACTAGAAATGTATTTGAACTAGCCTATCTATGTTACAATGTCCACATAACAGCATCCTGAGTCAAATTTCCATGTACTCTTGCTTCAAATTTAGAATTTTTTAATATGTGTGACCAAGTACTCTATTTGATTACTGAAAGCACCTACGTTTTCACAATTTTTACCGTTCTTGATCCTATAAACAGTTTCAAGAATCCACTTGAAATCGTAAAGTCCACTGAAACAAGTTCACAAGCTCGTGTGGTTGATCACCACAACTGAAATAAAAAAATTTACTCAGCTTCATTGCACACCCCAATTCAAAAGTGACACTTGTTATTAAAATTCAAAGTACCCAACAATCATTTTAAACCTATACATCAATGCCAATCAACCCCAGAAAAGCACAATGCCTAATCTATAACACAAGGCCTCTCTCATTAAGCCCAACATCACAATATTTAGCTTCCATAACAATCTACAAATACACTAAACACATAAACTGCAATGATGATTGATGATGATGATTCTTCAATGTAATTAAAAGTTAACTTTTCGGAAATAATAACAATATATATATACCTCTAGTAGCATTTGTCATCTCTCTCTTGCTCTCCCTAAGAGCCTCTGCAATTAGCACACACAAACTCAAAATCAGAACAAAATAAAGCAAACCCATAATTCAATTTACTCCACTAAACCCAAAAATTCAAACAAAATTCAGTCTTGCAACGATCGAATTTTCAAAGACTAAAATTGATTTGTTTTTAACAAATAACTGAAACCGTGACTTAAAAAAACGCGTATAATTTGAATTGAATGAGAAGGAGAAAAGGGAGGGGATAGAACTAGAAGACGAACCTTTGGGGGTGGGTTTCTTTGAGAAGATGTTCATCATCTCTGTCTGATCGAAAGCGTACTAAGCTGTTCAACGGTGGACGAAAGTATATTCAGTCTTCTAATCTAAGGTTTTGGAGTTTGCGTGTGTGAGACAGAGAGGTTAGAGTTGCCTGGAAGATGTGTAGAAAGCGCGCAATGATTCAGCGTTTTCTTGCAATTTATATGTGGATACCGTGGTGCCTCATGGCATTTGTTTTTTATTTTATTTTTATAACCCTTGTTACATTTGTTAATTCACTGCTTTAGGAAAGTTTTCATTCTAAAATATTTAAAAAATCAAGTAGTATTTTTTTCTTTTTTCATGAAAATTTATAAAAATATTTTTTAAATCATTATTATTAAGGCATTCGTTAAATTTTTTTCCCCCCTACATACAGAAAAAGACCTTGGGACCTGGCTGTGCTTCACAATTTCTAAAGGCTTTTGACTCTTATTTGAAGCTACACAATTTCTAAAGGCTTTTGACTTTTATTTGAAGATGGGTCAAAACGATACTTAAGTTGTAAGTAATGTATTAAATTGAAAATTACAACCCTCAAATTTAGGGTAATTTTGATTTTGATCAGTTCCACCTATCGTTAGGTTTCATTTAGATTTACTTTTACTCCCTTTTGTTAATGTGTTTGTAGGAGGCAAAATTTTAAGCCAATTATAAAATGTCACATTAAAATTTAGTGACAAATTCTAGATTAATATGTCATCAAATTAATTAAATCAAATGATGACATGTATCATCCAAATTGATATTATATTGGCATATTGAAATTTGTCACGTGTCATTTGACCCATAAAATAAAGATAAATTCCTTGTTCAAAATTTATGGATAATTATCTTTATTAAAATAAATAAACAAAATAAAGATAAATTTTTTATTCAAAATTGAAGGATAATTATCTTTATTAAAATTAATAAATAAATAAAATAGAGATAATTATTTATCTTTGTTGATTATTATCTTTATCAAAGTATGATATTTATCAAAATAGATAATTATCTATAAGCAAAATTTGGGTCAATCAAGAATCTATTACATAACATATCAATTTAAAGTGGAGCTTATCCTCTATAAATAGAAGACATCCCCTCTCATTTTCACAACCAAGTTTTCAAGAAGCCCAAACTCTAGAGAAATTCTGTCTCAAGAATCTTTAAGAACATTCGAAGAACTTAAAGGACAACAAATCTCTAACAAGCTGAAAGCCAGAGATTCATTATGAAGACCATTTGATCCATCTTCCAACCAAATTGAAGAAAATTTTACGTTCGAGTCAAGACCATAAAGAAGATAGAATCAGAGGAGCACTTTTTGTAAAAGAGTCAAAACAGAGATTGTATTCATTACTTGATTAATACAAAATTATATTTGTGGAACTCCTTTTGTTTGATTTTCTACAGTTGAAAAATTTAGTGTTTACAGCGTTGTGTGTAGTTGTCCAATAAGATCAAAATTAATTAAATTAGTCATAACTATAGAGGGTGCAAAATTAAAATAATAAAAAACATAAAGGTTGCAAAATCGAAACAAATGCAAACATAGAGGGTGCAAAAATTAAAAGAAATGCAAACATAGAAGGTGTCATTACTCATTGAGTTGTTACTTGTCAATCAAATAGTTAATGGAAACATACAAGGGGAGTGTATCATAATTTTGAAACTTCATGGGGCAAAATCAAAATTATTGCTAATTTTAGATGTGTAATTTGCAATTTAATCGTAATAATATCATACTTTAGATGTGTGATTCTAATTTAATTGTAATAACATCATACTTTGTGGTGTTCGATCACACCTCCCTCCTCACTATCCTTATATATATTGAAAGCCATGAGAGAAGGGGTGAGGAAGAAAGAAAGAGGAAAATGTGAAAGAAGGCATTATTTGGTTTTTTTGATATATTTCGATGTGAGATGGAAAAGGGGTGGCAAAAAAAGAAAGGAAGAGGAAAATGTGAAAGAAATCATTATTTGGTTCTTTGATATATGAGAAGAGCAATGCGAGAAATTTGAGATTCTTTTTTTTTAAAAAGAAAAAGAAAAAAGAAATATCTCATTAGCAAATATCACTGAGGATACAACTAAAAATATCATTCATTAAACAAACAAAAATTTCAAAAAAAAAAACTCAAAATGAATTTCATTGATAAAAAAATGCAATTACAAATTTACAATAGTGTTTTGAGAATAAAATAGCATGGGTTAGGTTCTAGGTACAATCTAAAGAAAATAAGGTACATGAATTTATTTTTTAGTCACGATATGGTAAAAAGAAGAAGAAAAAAAAATGATTACATGGATAAAGTTAATCTCATTTGACCTAGGTAGTCTTATAGGGAATCACCAATTTATCCACACAAGTGAAAAAAAAAATACAAACAAATAAACAAAACAAAACAAAAACAAAAACATAATGTGAATTCATACAAATTACTCATACAAACTAAAAAAAAAATCTAAAATCTAAAATAAAAAATCAATTAGTTAGGGTGTGTTTGGGATCCGCTTATTTTACTGAAACTGAAACTTTTTTGCTAAAAGTACTGTAGCAAACTAATCTAAAAGCTAGGCTAGCTAGCTAATTGTTTTTTGGCTGAAAGTGCTGTAGCTGAAGCTGAAAGTGCTGAAAGTACCGTAACTAAAGTTGAAAGTGCTAAAAGTATTGTAGATTTTTTTATTTTTTTATTTTGTGTGTAATTTGAACCCTATTTTAACGCTTGAATATGCAAAGTGACTTCCAAATATGAAAGCCAAATATTTAACAACAACAACAACAACAACAACAAAAACAACAATAATAACTTCTTCTTTCTTTTTTTTTTTTTTTTTTTTTTTGTCTTAGATATTTTTACTACCAGGTTTGTGTATCATAATTAAGATACATATTTCATCAAAGCCTCAATTATGTTTACCAAAAAAAATACCATAATGTTAATGGTAATTATAACCACAAGTTTTTAGATTTTGACAAAAAAATACCATAATATGAATGGTAATTATAACATTAGTAACAAAGGAAGTCCTAGGATGGAGGCATCCCACATATCGATGCTGTAATATTGTTCCGAACCACTTTCATCTCAGGTTCATCTAAAGAAGAGATCACATATGTCATTTCATCGTAATAACCTCCCTCGCTACTTTGACATTTGCGCCCTCTAAAAAGCCCTTGTCCAAGGTCATTGTCTTCACGTGCTCTAAAAAAATTATGAAGAACCATTGTAGCAACAATAATGCGTTTTTAATGCATATATTATAGGATGGCATATTTCTCAAAATTCTCCATCTATTCTTCCAAACTCCAAAAGTTCGCTCTATGACAGAACGAAGTGATGAATTGAAATAATTAAATTTCTGTTCTAGATTTTATGGTGTTCGGCCTTGCTAAAAATCGGGAGGGTGATACCTCTCTCCCTTAAATGGTGCAAGGAACCCTTTCTTCATAGGGTACCCTAAATCAACAAGATAATATTTTCTTGCAAATTAAAATGTTTATTACATTAGCATTTTCACTATATAATACATACTTTAATTGAAGAAGATGACATTCCTTTCTAGTCTACTATGTCTACTCCAAAACAATTTTAAAAAGGCCAAGAGAAAAAATATTAAATTATTATTATTCAACATTTCAATGCCTGTGGTTGAACTTTTGAAATGAAAAATCAGATTTGTCTAATGCTGTTTTAGTTTATTTCCTTACCAATGTGAAATTTTTGTAACAATTGTTGAATATGAAGAAGCTGAAACTTTTTCGTCTGAATAAGAGATAAAATTTCACCATGTACCAACAATTGCTTCTTCAGATTTATGTCTATCTACTTCAGGCAGTATTTATAAAGTACCCAGTATGAATCAACAAGAGAAATATGAATTCATCATTCCAAGCAAATAATCTTATGGATAATAGCTCATCGTTGCTTCAACAGATGTATTTTATTTCCATAGATAGTTCATAGAGGCATTTCAACAAACAGTTGTTCGGGGCAATTTTTCGGTTGCCCAGCCACGTGTGGTTCGTTCGAAGGATGACCTTATTAGGTCCCAGATTCTTTTTGGGGAGTTGCGTCTAGAACTCAACATTGGGCCACGTGGTCCAACGGCTACCGGCGTACTTTTAAGCCTACAAAGCCATTAAAGCCAAAGTCTAAGAATCACGATAATGGTTGAATAAATATGTAACATGTGTTTGATATGATAGCTTTGATTAGTAGTTGTAATGGCAGTTGAAATAATGTAGTATTTATTTAGAGGTAGAGTAATCATGTACTCAATGATATAAACTTAAAGATAAGATAAGCAAAGTCAATTATCTTTGTAGAGTTTGTAGCCCAGCTGTGTAGCATCAGTGAGCTGATAGGATTCTAGCAAAATGCCAGCGGTAGAGACTAGTTAAGCTTGCCCTTCTTATCATGTATTTAAATGAGTTTAAACCTTGGTTAACAGTTGTAATAGTAGTTGGAATAAAGTAATATGTATTTAAATGTGAAACAATCATATACTCAATAATGTAAATTTAAAGATAAGGAAGCAAAGTCACTTATCTCTGATGGTTTGCAGCCCATTTGTGTAGCTTCTGTGAGCTGATAATGTACCAACAGAGTGACCCCAGTGGTAAAGAGGCAGTTTGCCATAATAACTTCAAGATTGAAGGGGAAAAATGGTTGCAACTGGAGGGAGAGAGAGTATGTCCAGCTGTGTGTAGGGGCTGGTTAAGCTTGCTCCTCTTATCATGCACTTAAATGAGTTTTCCCTTGACAATGCTCTTTTAGTTGTTATGAAGTTATGAATAGTGTTGCCCTCCATGAGGAGGGTTTTTGTATGAAGTACTTGTGCCTTCTAAGGGAAGGTCTTTATGTAAGAAGTAGTTGTGTCTTCTAAGAGAAGAGCTTTGATATGAAATCTTGGTGCCTTCTAGGAGAAGGGGTTTAGTAATAGAAATTCACACCATCCATGAGAAGGAATTTTAGTATGAGTGTTTGGCATCTCTTGAGAAGTATGGAGATGGTAAAATATATAGATGTGTTGTGAGATGTAGTATTTGTAAGATGTGCGATATATGTAAGTGTGAGAGATATGATGGTTAAAGATAGTAAAAATATGAGATCATAACCGCTAGAGAAGTTGTAGAGATTGCTTTCCAAGAGGAAAGATTTTGTAAGAGAAGAGTATGGAGATATGTTTAGGTATTTGGAGATGGGAACAGTGAGATATGTGTATTTTCTGAATATGGAGGGTGAGAGAATAAGTATAAGAAGGGTAATAGTATTGTAGTGTGTTTAGCGAAGCTGTTGGAATTTTCTGCTGGGATTGTATGAAGGCTTATGAAGAGCATTTATGAGCTAAGAGCTGAAGAGTTTAGTTCCTAATTTGAAAACTAAAAACTCAGAAGTTTAGCACTTCATTAAGAGCTTCAGCAGATCATTCAAAGGAGAAAGAATAGGGAAGCTTATGAGAGAGTTGTTTCCAATTGGTGTCCCTCCTTTTAAGGTGTTGATGAAGGGTTCCTTTAAAGCTGAGTTTAAAGGGATATCTTAGCCAAAATCTAAGCCAAAATCTGTACCAAATAGCAATGAATCTTCAGAGAATCCATCTTAAGATTTGGCCAAAAATGGTATGTTTAGTTTTAAGGTATTCTTGCTATTTTGGGTAAGAATTGCTAGGAAAAAAGCAACAGAAGAGGAAGGTATTTTGGCAAGAGAAAGGTAGTTTTTTTAGTTGGTTTTGGTTTTAGCCAAAAGTAGAAAAAATCAATAATGCTTAGGCTGCTAGTTCAGCTATCACAGCTGTTCTGAAATGGCTGTCCCAGCTGTCAGGAAAAACTGTGACAGCTATCATGAAAAAGCTGTCCTAGCTGTCAGGAAAAGTTATGACAGTTATCATGAAAAAGTTGTTTGCTTTAGGCAGAACCAATGAGGTCAAATGGGTCATTTCAGATTGCTGGAGAAATTATTTCAAGGATTTGGCTGAAAAATGATAAGATCTCTTTGGAGGGTATCTTGCTATTTTGGATATAACAGCTGGTTGCTAGGATTTCAGCATTAAATAGCTGATGATGTCACTCCCAGCCAGGTATCAAGTGCTGAATACACTGCTGGGGTTTAGCTGGAAATGCTTCCTTTTTGGGTGTTTATGTTTTTAGTGCAAGATTCCATTACAACACATTTCTAGTAAAAAATAGAAAGATTGGTTGATAGTCAAAGAAGTTTTAGAGATTTAGTCAAGATCGCATTGTGTTGTGACATAATCTTGGTGAGCAAGAAGAGTATTTAATGCTCTACTCTGGTAGCTGGTAGAGAAATATATGGTCAAATTGTGGCAAACAGCAGCTGGGTATTAGAGATATCATGAATATTTTGTATATAGAGAGAGATAAAGATAGCCAATAAGATTAGGTCACGTGTTTGAGTTGGGTTTTAACTGAAAGAAGTAATAAGATTTATGTAGAATAATATAATAAAGTTTCTAAATTTATATAGTAACAGCTGGGGATTGAATGAACAGTTATTTTCCCAGCAGTTTGATGACTAGAGACATTGACTATTTGTCACATGATGACTATCAAATTTTAGAAAAAGAGTAATGGAGAATTTTATCATCTAAAGTGCAACGTGATAAAAGATATTTACCATATATTACTTGCTACACATGGACTTGTCAGAGTTTAGGGAGTTGAAGAAGACACGCCAAGTAATATGTTTCTTTTATCAACTTTAAACCACTGGAGCTTTACTGAATATACCTCTTGGCCCTCCAAAACACGACTCCCAAAGTTTCCTCTAAGTGACTTATGAGCTTGGATCATAAGCCGAAGATGAGATGACGTATCTCGAGTTTTGTTGTCATTTTGTGTAAATATGGGCTCTTATTGAAGAAGCCACTTGTCATGAGTGTAAGAGAGATAATATGGGCCATGAGTTTTGATTCATTGTTTAAGCCTGATCCATATGTTGATGTTGATAATATCATGGGTTATGATCCCAATTGATGAAGAGAAAATGTGGACCATGAATCCGACTCTTGAAGTAAGGATCTCGCAGGCCATGTGAGCCCAATCTATGTAGTTAAATGAGACATGAGCTTATTTTGGGCCTTAAATAGAATTACCCAAAAAAAATCAATAATATATTGATGTGGCATGGGTTGCTAATGAAGTAATGCCACGTGGGCTGAAAAAACGATCCTCAACAATAGTTAATTGCATTTCAATTAGAGCACTTTAAAGACAGGAAGACACCCATAAAATTAAATGAAATACAGAGGAACCCACAGATAAGTCACACAAAAATACAAAACCCACAAACAAACCTACATAATTCCATTGAAATTTTGGTCATGCAAAATTCGGCCACACCCAACAAAAAGGGAAAACACACCGACATATTAGAAAACTCCAAAAATTTAAATACAATTCACAGGGATTTGACATCGGCATCTCTCCGTCACAGTGATTGCATCAACTTTGTGGTTGTTTTTCTCTCGCAATCAAGAAAATCATAGTGATAAAGGCTATTCCAGAGAGTTTGTATCACTTTGTCCGAATGAAAGTTGTTTCAAAGAGTTTGTGTATTAGATGCTTTGCATAAATTGGGGCAGTTGGTGGTAGATGTAAAATTTAAGATCTTGAGGACGAAGTTGGGGCATTGATGAGGAAGAAGAAATGAGATCTTCTTGCAAGATACGGCTGAAGAGAAAGCAAAGATTCAAAAAATGACTATTGCTAAACGCATTGTTTTTGTCAAAAATAAGCTGCGTTTTTTCTTTCAGCTGTGGGCCCCATGAACAGTGAAAAGAGACTGACAAAAATAATTAAAACGAAGAAACGCAGCCAACTTTCAGCATGCCAAACACACGCTTAGTCCATGTGAGGTGATGGAATTTGCATTCGATAATAATCAACAATCAATTTTCAACAACCATAGGTCATGTGATTTATTTGCATGCGTGTGTGTGTATATACACACACACAACCATGTGGTCAACCATATCATGGAAACTTTTGAATTTTTTTTTTTTTTTTTTTGTGATGTTCATGTTCCCAATCAACTATTAAAACTATATTCAATCAATACACCAATCAATTCTTATCATAAGATATGGAATCATTTATATCATTGCAATTACTTTAATCATTTCAAGTCATGCAAGTTGTATGAATCATACAGATTTTTGGACCATGACATCATATTAACAAACTAAAACCATAAATAGGTTAACCCATATCATCAAATAAAATCATATTAGTGTATGAAATTTAAAATTACACAAGAAACTTAAATATGTGAAACATAATATACTTGTAAGCTCACCCCTGACAATAAAAAAGTCGACAAATGATCTTTAGATTGAGATTTCATTAATTTGAAAGGTGCAACTACTCATTTTCTCAAATCTATCATGAATCTTGTCATTGTTTCCAAAGAGGAAATTGTGCCTTGGTTTCCTCTTATTGAATAGTTGGAGGAACGAAAATGGTTAGATGATCCTATGAGCCAGGGTTTGGTGTTTAATGGATGGAAAAATGTTGAAATATATATATTTTTTTTTGGGCAAGTGGAAAGGAATTTCTAATCTAAATTTCATGGGGTTGTAGTATTTGTTCTGAAAATGGAGACTTGCCTTTAAGACTTCTGCTCTAATTCTCTCTAGCTTTTTCTAGAAGCTTATTAGTGTCTTTAGAGTTGTATATCCTCTATACAAATATAGGAGTCAAAGGTGCTAGAGTTCAATTAGAACTCTTTAATAATCTATTGAAATACTATGAAATAAGAAGTTAAACAATATATGTTGGTTGTCAAAAGTGGCCTGAGCATGTGAAAGAAGAAGTTAAACAATATATATTGAGAAGAAAAAAGAAAGAAAAAGAGCAAATAAATTTTACGACTGATTTTGATGATATGGCTTTTAATGAAGAAGAGTAGAATGAGGTTGCTGAAGTTGATGCTTGTGGCAAATGGGTACAAAATGTAGGTGGCAGTGGCACTAGTAAAAAGAAACCAAGGCACGTAAGTCCTACGGATGCATTTGTCACTCCTCCTCCTAAAATAACACAAATGGGAAAGAGTGGAAAAGGGGTCCAAACAATAATTAATGATGCTTACAAGAAAGAGTTAAGAGAAAAGGCTTGTGTTGATATAGCAAGGTGGATGTATGAAGTAACAATTCCATTCAATGCTGTTAATTATGATGGTTCAAAGCTGCAATTCAATTAATTGGATGATACGAAATTGGTATGAAGTTCCCAAGTTACCATGAAATGAGAGTTCCTTTATTAAAAAATAAAGTGGTCCACATCGATGAAATAATGAAGAACCATAAAGAATAATGGGCAAGAACTGGATGTTCTATTATGTTTGAAGGATGGCAAGACAAAAGTTATAGATCTTTGATAAATTTTTTGGTAAATTGTACTAAGGGAAGCACGTTTATCGAGTCTATTGATGTGTCATCATATATGAAGACCGAGAAAGGATGTTTCAACTACTTGATAGCATGGTGGAGAAAATTGGAGCAGATAAATTTTTACAAGTTATAACTGATAATGACTTAAGTTATGCGATGGCAGGTAAGAAGTTATTTATAAAACTATTTATTTTAATCTCATAAAATTAGAAAATAGTATTCATATTGTATCTTCCTTTTTATCTTAATTGTTACTAATTATCATGCCTATATATTTACATTAAGAGGACGATTATTGGAGGCAAAATGACCTAATTTGTATTGGACCCCATGTGTTGCCCATTGTTGGATTTGATGTTGGAAGACATTGCAAAACTTCCTACAATAATGAGAACAATAAAAAGGGAAATTGAGCTTACTGGGTATATATATAAGCATATATGTCTCATGAACATGATGAGATGGTTTACAGTGCTAAGGAACTTGCTTAGGCCTGCTAAAATTTGATTTGCTACTTCCTTTCTCACATTATCAAGTATACATAAGTAAAATGAAAACTTGAGAAAGATGGTTACTTCTGAGGATTGGACCTATAACAAATGGGTAAAGGAGCTAAAAGGAAAAAATAGTGGCTCAAACAGTTTTAATGCCTACATTTTGGAACACTATTGTCTATAGGCTTAAAGTGTCAGGTCTTGTTATTCGTGTGCTTCGATTGGTTAATGGGGGAAAAAACCTGTCATGGGATACATTTATGAAGCTATGGATCAAGCTAAAGAAGTAATTGAAAAACCTTTTAATGAAGCAAAGAAAGATACAAAGAAATCTTTGAAATAATAGATCGAAGGTGGGAATGTCAACTCCATCGGCCTTTGCATCCGGTTGTCTATTTCTTGAATCCATAATATTTTTATGATAATCGCTCTAAAATTAAGCAAGATGAAGAGGTGATTTGGGCTATACAAATGCATAAAATGGTTGGTTCCAAACATTAATCAACAAGATACGATTATTGAAGAGTTGACATCATATGAGAGAGACAAGGGCCTCTTTAGGTCGCTTATGACTGTTAGGTAGAGAAAGAAAAAAGCACCAGGTATTCGCTTTGTTAGCTTTTGTTAGTTGTTACGTATTAGTTTATCCATTTTATTAAATGACAAAATTATTTAGTTTTTATAATGTTTCAGTTAAGGGTTAAGAGTTAAGAGCATTTTTTATTTTCCTTAATAGTTGATTGGTGGTTTGCTTATGGATAGAGATGGAAATTTTGCCCCGCTCCACTTGACCTGTCCCTCCCCACTTCACCACATACGGGTTTTTCTTGCCTCGCAAAGGTGGTGGGGCAGGGATGGGACGAGATTTTAGACCCGCACCGTGAGGCGAGGTGGGGATGGGTGTAACTTTTTAGACCCACCTCACCCTGACTTGCCCCGCCCCGTATTAATAAGAGTTAAATTGTAAATTTTTCGTACCCTAAAACCCTACTATTTAAACAAAAATATCATCAGCTTATTTTATTCTACCTAATGTGGCTCTCTACCTCTTTTTTCTCTCTAATAAAGTTGGAAATAAGATACCAATTTTAACGTTTTCTTTTGTCTTTATTAGAAACAAATTTATATACTATTGAATCATTGATTCTATTCAAGCGCCTTTCTCAACATAGATTTCATCATGAACATAATAATGTTTTCTATTTTTATGAGGTATGGGTCTAAATGTTTGTGTTTGTGACATTGCGTATGGGCTTGTGGCTATTATGAGGTACAAGTCTAAAGTAGCTCTGGTCCGAGTCTATTAATAGATATATATATATGATATCATCATGATTAATATATTTATATATATATATGTGTGTGTGTGTGTGTGTGTGAAATTTATTTCATGATTTAATTAGTATGACATCATCATCTATGCATATTAATATGACTATATGGATTATGTAGGTGCATAGCAAGAAAAGAAATAGGTTAGCACAATCCCGGATGAATGATTTGTTATATATTGAGTACAACAAAGCCTTGAAGCAAAGATATAATTTGCATGTCACAATTGATTCAATTTCCTTTAAAAATATAGATGACAACAATGAGTAGTTGATTGGAATAGTAGAAGCTTCTAGAGTTGAAGAAGAAAGATTCAACTTGAGATCAAGAATGGGGCCACTAGGGCAAGTAATAGGTTCAAGTTCTAGTTTACAATATGCTCCTCATGATGGAGAAGAAATTGATGAGGACTACAAATCTTATGATGACAATGATGATTGTCCCTTGCTTAACGAGGATGATGATTATGTAGATTAGGATTGCATTGCATATTTGCATTGATTTTGTTAGGCAAAGATAACATTACTTAACATTCTAGTACATTTTAGCCTTTGCCTTTTTGGTTCTATACTTTTATTGTGATTCAACCATGTTTTGTAATTATGACCATCAAATATCATGGTTGCATATATTTTGTAAAGCACAAGAGAGTTATATAAATGTTTTATCATAATTTTTATGATCAATTGATCACTTGATTGTTGTATTGTCCATTAATAAAAAATTTAATTTATTGATTTTTTTTTTTAAATGAGTGCTTCACATTGATCAAGCACACCATTTCGCTTTGCGTCTATAGGTTCCGTGAGGTATTTGCGCTTAAGCACGCTCAACATTTTTAACAATACTGATTTAATCATAATCTTAAGAATGTTTTCCACAACAACTCGATGTGACTTGATCTTCTAGTTTAGTTGTTTATTTTTTTAATACATTGTTTCATTTTAATCGTTAAGAGTTCCAATGATGATTACATTGCTTATCTAATGGTTCATTTGACGTTTGTTCTGGAAGTTTTGCTCAAGGATGACTTTGGGATCTAACCTGGAACTCAACATTGGGCCAAAGAGAAAGCCCAACAGCTAACAGTGTGTGTGCTTGCTTATTTCAAATTAGCCCAAGGTCTAAATCGTGATCTTTAGTCTTTACAAGGCCGTCAATTTGGTTATAACCATAAAATATATCATGCAATGATGGATCAACACAATAGAGATTCCACTAAAAATTGATGCTTGACAATATTCTAGCAATTAAACATAAGCAAGGTTCGGTGGTAAATGAATTAGACAGGTCTAGACAACCATTGCATTCCATCGTCCAATAACAAATCCATGCAAACCACAAAATCAATAATATTGCATACATCATAACTATCAATAGTAAATTATTAATACATGAATATTGTCACCATAATGAATCATACGTTAAAAGATGGTAAACTTAGTGTGGTTAAAGGGAGAGAGAGAGTCCAACCATGTGTAGCAATAGCCTAAACAAGTTTCCTCTTTGTCAAACCTGCTTAAGAAGATGATCTAGTGATGAGATATTATAGGATTCTAGTGAAGGTTGTTTGTGTGAGGTTTGGTGAGTGAGTGAATGAGTATGGAAGATGAGGAAAATAGGGTGTTTAGGGTTAATTCTAGTTGCTATAACCAACTGGATTTTCTCAAGACTCTTACTTAACTGCTTCTAACTCACCTGGTTCCTTCTAACTTAGCTTGATTGCTTCTTGGTTTCCTTTGTTCTAACACCACCCTTTTATAGAGTGATCTTGGTGGTAGTTAGCGGAGATAAAAGGGGCTTAGACTAATTAACAAAAGGTCTCTTCTCTCTTTCCTAGTCTTAGCAAATAATAGTAAATTCATTTCCTTTAGATTATTTGGTTTTTTTTCCTATTTGGTGAAGGTGCGCAAACTGCTAGATAGAATGCAATGTCTAGCATCTAAGTCTTAGTTAGGTCTTTGGGTTTTGAGAATAAGAAGTCTCATCATCTTATTAGGTTATGTCATGAGTGAGGAATGCATGCTTAATGTATTACTTGTTGCACACTGCCAGAGGCCCAGAAGGTAAGAGAATACATCTCAAGTCTTATGCTTCCATTTTAATGAACCTCCGCTTGACAACTCTTCATGCCCTCCAAACTATGTCTCCTTAAGTTTCCCTTCTTGTGATTCATGAATCAATTAATTACTTATTTTATGAAGGATTTCCAAAGTTGGTTGAAAGAGTGAGAGAACTTTTTTCTTCATTAGAGTTTTGGTTATGGTTTTCACACCATGGCCAAATAAAGGGAGTTGCTTCTTCCTATGCTTGACAAGCTACCACCCATCATGAGTCTTGACCATGTTAGTGGCAACAAATGGTGGGAGAAGAGATTCAAACTCAGCTTGCCTGTGTTAAGTCCCAGAGGAAGTATACCTTGTTATGGGTATATTTGTGGGACTCACTGTCCTCCTTCTCACAAGTGGTGAGTCCCACCCACTGTCTGTGAGAGGAAAGATACATATATTCGTAACATTATATATTTATGAGACCCACCATCTATGGGAGGGAAAATACATATACCCATAACATTATATATTTTTCCCAAGTCCCAAGTCCCAAGCTTTTGGTTTTGAGGGTTGATTAGTCTAGCTATTGTCTGTCTTAGTTTGAACTATGGAGAAACCAAACCAATTATAGCTAGTTCCTCACGTGGGCGTCAATTAGGAGGTGTTTTTCTTGATTTTGTAAAGCTTGGAGGTGTTTGGTACATGTGTTTGAAAACATGTGTTTTGTTATTTGAAAACATGTGTATAAATACGTGTGGGTGAAAAAGTGTATGGAAATACGTATAATGTTGTTTAAAAACTGAAAATGTGTGTTTGAGTGGGTGTACCAAACACCCCCTTGATTATTTGTCTTGGGCTTAATTATTTGTTGAGTGTAGTGAAGATAATTGTGGGTATTTTACCTGCACAGGTCTAGTAAGGAGAGAGAGGTGATGAGCTCATTGGCTTGATATACTTAGAAAGAGAGATTTTGGGCTTTTGACTTCGTAATGTCATATTGGGTTCATCAACCTAACTTTCTAGTGTAATGATATGATTGTTTCAGTAATGATATTTTCTAGAGAATGAATCATTTTTCGAAATTTATTTTCTATAAAATTATTTTATTTTTATATGTTTGATAACAACCTTAAATGAGTTGAAAAACAATTTTCTAACTTCTCTTATTTAGCTTGCTGTTAGATTGAGTTATTTTCCCAAAAAAATTAGTAGAAAGCAATCTCTAAAAGTAAATTGTAAGGACACAAAAATCTGGCGACGCAAACTCACTTAGAATAGTGAAATTTGTGCTATTTAGCTAGGCCCAAACCAATAGATATTTGTAAGGAGAGTGAGGTAAAGCAAGTTGGGCTTAGCTCGAAGATTCAGACAGAGAAGGAAGGAACGAAAGCCAAAGATTAAGTAAATAAATGGTTCTTTACAATTTCGCTCGATGATGATGTTCTTGCACAGGGATGTACACCTCTCTCTCTCTCTCTCTCTCTCTATCACTATTCTTGTTCTAATCTCTTTTCCTTGATTTTGCTGGGACCTCTTTTCATCTAGAAGTCGTCTTTCTTTATATGCTCCTCAGCTAATTGCATCCTGGCCCTCCATCTACCATCCCCCAGACTCTCCTTAGGACACTTGTCTCTTTAAACTTCTACGGAAGGTGATAGAAGGAGATGCTTAGTTGTAAATTCTACTGTTCAGGTCACTTCCCCATCAATGTAGTTGATAAAGTTGTTGCTAGTCATTTAATGCGGAGGTAGTAGGTGAGCTTTCATTGAAAACCTCCTTCACCTACCTTGACTCTCACTGAACACCATTCTCTCAATTTGGCCTTCCAGGAAGTATTTTGTCCCTTCTCCTCCTATCCTCGGGCGGATCCCTTCATCGTGCTTAAAATGCTTTTATAATGATAGTCACAACTTGTTGTATCATTCCTCGGTCCTTGGGTCCCCACATAAACTATATATTTTATGTTGACTAAAAATAGTTTTCTTTTGATTCATTTATTCTGATGCTACCAAACACTAAAAAATATATGAAAACTATCTTTACACAACGTTTTTCATTGAAACAGAGTGTAAGGGAAGCCTAGTAAGATTAGGACATGTGACATGAAAAAAAAACTGTTCCTTAATATGCTCACATTTTTCTCTAAATATTATGAAAAAACATTTTTTATAAAAACTATTTTATTTTTCTATGTTTGGTAGTAACCTTAAATGAGTTGAAAAATAATCTCCTAACTTCCTTTATTTAGCTTGATGTGAAATATAGTTGTTTCCAAAAAAAAAAAAAAAAAAAAAAATTTGTGATAAAAATCTCTAAAAATAAACCATATTTTTTATATTGACTAAAAATAGTTTTTTTTTGACTCATTTATTTTGATGCTATCAAACACTGGAAAATATAGAACCTATATTTACACAATATTTTTCATCGAAATAGAGTGTAAGTGAAGTCTAGTGAGATTAGGACATGAGACACGAAGAAAAAACTGTTCCTCAATTTGCTCACATTTTTCTTTAAATATTGTGAACACTACTTAATTTAGTTTTTCTAATCCATTGAAAATATATTAAATTATGAGTAATACTATAATTACAAACTATTTTACTACACATTAATTATTTATAAAATTTTTTATAAAAAAATTTATATCTCTACCATTATTCTTAAATTATTACAAACACCTCAAAATAGGAAAATATTTAGGAAAATAATCCATATTTTAGGGCGGAAAAAAGGAAACTCTGCTTTTTCCTAAAATAGGCCTAGGTGCACTTCATAATTCACAATTTCACATTCACATCATAAAAAAGAAGAATTGATAAACGATGAGGTATTTTATTGACCATTCAAACCATGTAGTCCATAAAAAGCAAGCTCCACTGTAGAAAAAGATATTTTTATTGACCATTTGACCACTGAGTCAGCCTGTCCAGGGTATAATTTTGATTTTCAGTCAAGCGCGCGTGTGTGTCTCTCTCTCTTTAATTTTTTATTTTTATTTTTAATTTAAAGTTCAAATCCCTACAATTTCTGAACACTTTGCTACAGTTCGTTCCTTCACCGGAATCCTCTACGGTTCTGAAAGAAAAACAAAAACCCAGTAAAACTCTCCCCATAGCTACCTACTGTTTGCACACACCACGAAGTTTCGCTTTTCGAAGCAAACAAAAACAAAAACAAAAACGACAGAGAAAACTGTTTTCTGGAAGTGTTTTCAGAATCTAGATTCATTGCTTTGGATAGCTCTAGGGTTTTACGTCATTTTCCCAGCGCTTTGAATTCCAGCTTTGAGTGAGAAAATCGTTTTTTTTTTCTCGAAGCAAAATAAGATAGCAAAAGTGTTTTTGTTTTTTGTGTTTTTGAAAGGAAGCAAAGCAAAGGAAGGTAGTTCTGGTCTTAAACGGTGACGTGTTTTTTTTTCAGCGAAATTTCGAATTTCGAAGTGTTTTCATTTCGTGAAGCACTGAAAGCGAAATTCCTTGAATTGGAGTACGCTGCAATTCAGACCTAGGGTTTTTGAAGCGCGAGGATTTCGTCTATTTCAGTTTTGAGAAATTGAGCTACGATTTTCGAATTCCGGAGTGTTTTCACGAAGCACTGGAAACAAAATCCATTGAATTATGATTCAATTCAAACCTAGGGTTTTTTGAAGCTCGGTTTTCGTCTATTTCAGTTTGAAATTGAATGGTGCAGATTGTGCCTTTTTGATTGATCATTTGAGGGACGTACTGTTGCAATTGGAAAATTTTCGAAGAATTAGGGTTTTTATCTTTTTTGAGCGATGGATATCGATGTGGTAGTAGATGATGTTACTTTGGACCCTGAACTATTGCAACTTCCCGAGGTGTCTCCGACGGCGCTCAAATTGAGCCCTCTGATTGCTGAGGAACTGTTCTCTCAGTGGCTTTCGCTTCCAGAAACTGGAAGACTGGTAATTCTTTGATTCCCATACTTTTATTCGATTATGAAATTTGCTATTTGTATCGCTTTGTTTGAGCCTGCATTGTTTGATTTTGAAGCTGGATTGGTTTTTGGCTCGCTGCAATGTGCTTTTAGAATTTCTGTTTTTGAATATGGTTTTTACTGTTCTGAATTTTTTTTTCAATTCAAATTTGATGTTGTATCAGAAAGATTAGCGGATATCTCATTTAACAATGACTGGTCATGACATGATTTTAGTATTAAGTAGCCCTAAGTAGCCCACATGGTTAGCTTGAATCGAGTCCCAATATTATCTGATGCACAGTTCTTGCGAGTGGGGTTGTGCATCCGAGGTTTACTTGACAGGGGTTGGTCCAAAGGGCCCTTACCTTGAAGAGTTTCCCTGTCATCAAAAAGAAAAAAGCAAAATTTTTTTTTTTAGTATTAAGTAGACTGGTAAAGTCTAAGTGAAAAAATTGAGAACCAAATGAATTTGTAAATATTGATAGATTATAAATTGAGAGAAAAGTGAGAATTTAACATGATAGAATTTTGATTTAACGAATGGAAAGCTGTGGTTATCATGGGGCATTTTAGAGAAGTTTTGGAGTACAGATAATGATATGGATTTGTTTAAAGTCAGAAAGCCAAGAGGGCTTATATATGGAGAGAAATTGGGCATTTGATGTATGGGTGATACTGGTTCACCACTCCAAAGGGCTTGTGAACACACTCGAAAATAACTATATAAAAAGTAAAAGCTTTTTGCTGGTTCATATATTTACTGATTTGAACAACTTATCCCCAAAATAAATTTTTTTTTTTAAAATTATTGACTTTATTTAGTTTTTAACTTTATCTTACAATTTACTATTCAATGACCAATAGATTAGTGAAGTGGTAGCTTTATCGGGTAAGTGGCTATGGTGTTCTGCCATGGAGAGAGATGCTATTTGTAGGAAATTAGTGGAAAAGAAGTATGTTAATGAATGGGGTGGATGATGCTCGAGGTTGGGAAGTGGTCCTTACAGAGTATGTCTTTGGAAGCATGTTAGAATGGGGTAGATATTTTCCAGGTTCGTAAGGTTTGAGGTTGTTAGTGGTACTAGTGTTAGTTTTTGGTACAAATGGTGGTGCAGGGATGGGGTTCTTAAGGAGGCATTTCCAGATTTGTACAAATTGCTCAATTTAAGGAGGCTGCTGTAGTGGATTATATACACTGGAATGCAGCAACCGTCACTGGATATTATGTTTATTATAGCTGTCGAAGGTTGGGAAAAGGAAATAACAATATTTTTTCTTAATCTCATATATTCTAAAAGATAAGGACGGATGAAGAAGACTGGATTTGCTGGATTCCAACAAGAAGCAGGCTGTTCGAGGTAAAAACCTTTATAAGTGCTATATGCTGGAGGCATGCAATATTTTTCATGGAAAATCATCTGGAGTATTAAAGTTCCTGCTAAAGCGATCTTCTTCGCATGGACCGTTGCTTTAGGAAAAATTCTCACAATGGATAACTCATGAAGGAGGAATATAGCTGTAGTGGAATAGTATTATATGTGTAAGAAGAATGGGGAATCAGTTGATTGTTTACTTTTACACAGTGATAGTGGTCTTTAGTATTATGTTTATCTGGAGTGTAGTAGGTTATGCCTAATCAGGTAGTTGATTTATTGGCATGTTGGAAGGGGCGTTTTTGGAATTTTGGATGGTAGACATAGAAGTGAATATATATGGAATGCAATCCCTTTATGCATATTGTGGACTAGTTGGAAAGAATGTAACACCTGTTTTTTGAAAGAATTGAACAAACTACGATGGAACTAAAGATGATCTTATGTTCTGTATTTGATTGGATAAATAGGCTAGTCATTCTCTAATATGCTAGAGTTTCTTGAATCTTATAATTTTAGATGATTCTGCAATATGCCATTCATTCTCTAATACACATTCTGTGTACTTAGGTGTGCTCTTCCTATTCTCAATTAATAAAATTGCTGCTTGTCAAAAAAGAAAAAAAAAATTTGATATATAAAAAGTGCATTGTTGTTATGACATCAACCAATAGTTCCTTAACAATGCTCCTTGAATCAAGAGGTTTCAGAACGATGAAATTAAATAAATATTCATTAACCTTGAAAATAAAGACATCATGGGTGTGTCTCAAACATGGTAATACAACATGCTGTGGTTGGATACATGTCGTATTCATTGTGGGCATAGTGGTAGTATGGCGTGAAATTCTGATGCAGGGTAGAAGCCTTAATGTGCTCTGAAATCATTTTGATGTAGGATTTTTAGGGATTCAACACTAATTAGATTTCTTCTTGATATTTTGAAGGGTTCCTGGTCTTAGTGTTAGGCTTTGGTGAAGATTGGATCTTGAATGTGTTTGATGGTTGTTTGGCGTTAAAAAAAAAGAGAGAAATGAGAATAAAGAACCTAAAAATAGGCAATTACACTTAGGTAGGAAAAGGCAATCACACCCTCAAACCTCAAAATAAATTGCTGGGATTTTATTAAATCAATCTCACTATGACCTTTTGTTGAATACACAAAGACTCCTTTATTGGGTATTGCCAATACTACTACTAGAGGAACTAGGACTCCTAATTAACATTTTCCTTGAAAGACTAAGACTTTTAATAATAATGAAATTCAATCAAGAATGTCTAAATCAAATTGAAAAAGGACCCTAAATATAGTATAAGACTCATGGGCCTGTTACAGCCCATTCCAGAAAATATGGAAATTACCAAACTAACCCTATTTTATTAAATCTTTTAAATTTTTTTTTAAAAATATATTAGTAAAATTTCATTAAATAAACTTAGAAAGCACCTAGGTACATAGGACCTGTGCAACAAATTCAACAAAATTACACTAAAAGTACATCGATCAAGCAAGTCATGCAAAGCAGCAAAAGAAAACAAACCCGAAGCATTTATCCACACAAACAAAGTCTTGAGAATTAAAAATATTTCTTCATGGACTAATCTTTCACACTCTCAAATGTCTAAGCATTCCTCTTTGGTCAAATACCCCACCCCACATGAGGCAATGGGGGATCATACTCCAAATCACCACATTACTACACATGTTGAGGTTGCCTTTCCAACTGCTACAAGTTCCATAATGCAGTTGTTTGCTACATCGTGGCTCTTATTTTTTTTTACCAAATATTTTATGACTGTGTGAAACACAAAGCCAATGAGATCGAGCATAAATGACATTTCCATAAAGAATGTGGTGGAGGATGAGATTGTGGTTTCAAATCGCATTGGATACATCTGTAACTTAATAATAAAAGAAGAAGAAGAAGTGTAAAGCATAAAAGGGTTACATCTTGCACAATTGTAATGTAGGATCTTTAGGAAGTCAACACTAAATTAGGGCTCTTGAGGAGATCTTGAAGAATTATTAAATAATATTTGGTGTTTAAGAGTTTAGTTAGGGTTAGGTGATAAAAAGTTTGGGTTTGAGGTAGCCATTCAATACACACTTGTTTATTGTTATGCATCTTCCTTTTTTGCTAGTAAAACTTTTTATTACTTATCGGTGAAAAATATGGTGAATAGAATGAGAACCAATCACACCTAGGTTTCCTAAGCAATTGTGTGCCCTTAGTATACTTCCTGTGTACTTGAGTTCCTGTTTTTATCTAATAAAGTTTTGTTACTTATCAAAAAAGAAGAAAAAAACCTAGGGTCCCTAAGCAATCACATGTATGAAGGAGAAGGCAATCACATCTTCAAAGCTTAAAATAAGCTGTTGGAGTTTTATTGAATTCAACCTCTCTTTGAATGTTATTAGCTAAAATAAAACCTTAATGTAGGCTATTGCTAAATCATTTTCTAGAAAGTCTAGGACTCCTGAATACTACTAACAATAAAGAAAAAGTACTTAAAAACTTCTAAATAGAAAATGGACTGAAAACACAAAATAAGACTCACAGGCCTTTGGTACAGCCTGTGATAACCCATTCTATAGAATATGGAAATTACCATATTGCTTTTATTGTAGTAACACTTAATTTAAATTGATCTAGCAAAAATATCCCAACTTAATGCTTGAGCATTAGAACTTGCTTTCTCTTACCTTTAAGTCTTCAAAGGGGGCTGCCAGTTATGTTCCCCATAAAACTGGCAGACACATTAGTCTCTAGCCTTAATAAAAATCATGCAGAACAACAGCTTAATGATTTTTTTGAGGTGTTGATAAATTAGAAGTTGTCGTTAATTTACTGTATTGACTGGCATTTATCTAGTGATTGTTTTTCTTTCCTTTAGGTTCTCTATTTTCTACCCTAATCTGTTTCATTTTTTTCTGGTATATAACAATTATATTATCTAATATTGTTTATTGCTCATTTTATGCGAGTGCAGGTGAAATCTCTTATTGATGATGGAAAGGAAGGTGCTTCCTTTAATGCCCTTGCAAACTCTTTTAATGCAAATGCCGCTGGGAGTACTTCATTGCCTTCCATGTTTCCTGCTGGGAGTGCACCTCCACTTTCTCCAAGAAGTTCGTCTGGTTCTCCACGCATATCAAAGCAGAGAAGCAGTCCCTCTTCTCTTGGCTCTCCTCTTAAATTAATTATTGAACCAGTGCGAGAAATCATACCTCAGGTTCAGTTCACATCTGGAAGTTATTTAAGATGATGCATGGTTTACTTGTAAATATGGACACTCTGGTTTTGTAAGGAAGGAAAAAAAGACTCTAGTTTTTAATTAATGCTGCTTGTGTTGCTGTACCTGCAGTTTTACTTCCAAAATGGTCGTCCACCACCAGTGGAACTAAAAGAACAATGTCTTTCTAGAATTGATGACCATTTTAACAATCATATGGATGGATTTCAAATACATGGTGAGATGTGTATTTTATTGAGAATTCTCCCATTTGTGTTTTAGGATCCTTTCTTCTTTCATTGCATTGTTGGGTGGGCGAGTTAATTATTTAACACGATTTTATGTTTCTTATTTTGTCTATTCAGAGTTTAGGTCAGTTACGAAAGAAATATGCAAGCTCCCATCGTTTTTTTCCTCTACACTTTTCAGAAAGATAGACACCAATTGCACTGGGGTAGTTACCAGGTTTGCAATTATCTATTCTCCTATTTAAATTATTTATTTTTTAAGTAGCATAACTTTATTGATGAAAAGAGAAACACCAGTACACAGGAAGCATACATGGGCACACAATCAATTTCTAAAGCACAATGGTCAATCGTATCAAGGAGAGAAGTAAAAGAAAAGGAATTCAAAGCTAGCAACTAATGAAATAAAGAATTAAAGAAAAACAATTTAAGGTCAAGGATAGTCCATCCACAGCCCTTGAAGCTTTTAGCATATCATTCCCATCAAATGCACCACATCAAACAATGAGGCACTGCTTTCCAAATTGCTATGTTCTGATGACAACCAAACAGCCCCCAAAGTTTCTAGCATTTACATGTACTGTTCACATTCCTGAACAGCAGTCCCAGCCTCTTAAAATTTTGTTTAAACCCTAAGTCAAATCCTTCTTCGCTAAACCTTTAGAAACCTTAAAATCAATAAACTTCCATCATTTAATCAACCAGAAAACATTAGAACCAACTGTAAACCTTCGTCACAATTTTTCAATTTCTTTCCTCAAAGCCATGACATATTTTATTCAGTATATAAACCCCAAAACCTTCCTCCTACAATCCTGAACTACGATTTTTTTATTTTATTTTATTTTGATAAGTAACCAAAAAAAAAAAAAAGTTTTGGAGTTCAGGTTCTCCAAACCCCCCAACACCAAAGTTTTGATTGCACGTAGCTTTCAAATCTGTTATACATTTACAAAATCTATATTCTGCTGAATGCAAAGTTCTACACCAATAGTCTTGTGGAATAGTGGTAATCCTTGTAATTTCTAAAGGTGGAGGTCTGTGTTTAACCCACTGTGGTTATAGAATTTATGGGATTTGTTGTTTGAATAAAAAATACAGAGTTCTGCACCACCTAATCTGGCAACTTATTTTCATATAAGAAAAAAGAGGAAAAAAAATCTGAAGGTGGAGGTAAGTTTAACCTGCGGCAGGTTTGGAATTTATGGGATATGTTGTTTGAAAATTAAAAAAAATAGAGAGTTCTGCACCACCAAATCTGGCAACTTATTTTCGTGTAAAAAAAAAAAAAAGGGAAAAAATTTCTTGTTATATGTAACTTTCGTTATGGATTCTACTGCAATTGTTCTAGTCAAGAAAGAAAAATAAAAATACTTCTTTGCGGACTTAGGTGTTTTTATATGGATCAGACTTATAAGCTTATAATGGAAAGGGATTATAGTATTTGGTTGCCTGACTATTGACCTATTTGAGTTATCCTTGGTCAGTTTTGCTGAGTTCATTGCACCTTTGAACAATTACTTCCGTCATGTTTGCTTAGTTAAATTACTTGTTTGTAGGGATGGATTTATCAAATATTGGGTTGATGGCAATATGCTGACGATGGATGCAGCAACTAAAATATTCAAAATTCTAAGGCAGCCAGAATGCAAATACCTCACTCAGGTTTGTTGTTTCAACTATTCCTCTGTACAAATGGTTGGCACCAAATTGCATTTTGGACTGTATTTAAATGGCCATGCTTTTTAACTCTACATCAATTTTTCCTGTTATTATTTTCTCAAATTATGTTTTTATTTGTGGGACTTGGACACAGGTAGACTTCAAACCTGTTCTTCGAGAGCTTTTGGCAACCCATCCTGGGTTGGAATTCCTACAGAGCACACCTGAGTTTCAAGAAAGATATGGTATGTTTGCAAATCAGTTTACGTACTGCCAAGCAGGTGCAATATATATTCTCTGATTTTGTTTTTATTTTTTTCCAGTATCTTTGATTTGTTTTATATTGTTCATATACCAAGGTCCATCTTTTGGTTTCACTGTTAGAAACCTAGATTTACCAGGCTACTAGCTGTTCAGATTAGTCAAAATGGGTTAAATTTCAAGGAAGTAATATATCATGTCAAACTGGACAAGTTTCAGAACTGGGCTCATATTGGGTGGTATGCATAGCTCTAAAGGAGATACCTGGCCTAGTGGCTGAATCTTTTGCGTTTGTCCAAGGCAAAAAGAAAAAGGAATTGGTTTTAGATTTTAGTGGAGGATTCCCAGAAGTGGGATTGATGCTTATGAGGAGAGGGATGTGTAGGTTGCATGATGTCAATTCTGGAGATGCTACTTTTTACCTATAAGGATAAAATTTTGAGTTCAAGTTCAATGGTTTCTTCACCTGTAATGTTATTGGAGCAGCAGTGCTGAGCTCTGTTTTTCCAATAGGCTTCCTCCACCTCTCCATATTCAATCTTGTCCTTCTTGATCTTTTTTTATTATTCAGTTTATTGGTAAAGTACACATGCATCTTGAACCCATGACCAGATGACGTAAAGCTTGACCTTGTTTGCACTTTGCACAAGCAGAGGAAATACATTTGAGTTAGAGCTCATTGCTCTTTTCCTCTAGATCTTTGTGTGTGATTGAACATGTGTTCGGTCAATTCCATGTGGCAGGAATACTTTTTTAATTACTTCATTGAAAAAGAGATAAGAAAATACCCAAAAAAAAAAAAAAAGCATACAGGAAGTGTTATAGAAACAATAGAATATCTAAACTAACTAGCAGTGAAAGTACAAAAGTCAAGTAAATCATGCAAAGAAATAAGGGTAGAAACACCTGAAGCATTTGCCCACTCAAACAGAGTCTGAAGAAAGAAAGCTTCTAATCGTGAATTGATCTTTCATTCCCTTCAAAAGTCCGCTCATTCATTTCCCTCCAAATACCCCACATGAGGCAATGAGGGATCATACTTCAAATCACTGTAGTTCTGTGTCTGTTGAACTTGCCTGACCAGCTAGCTAGATGCTCCACAACACCACATGGCATGACCTAATGAACACACCATATTCCATAACTCTCGAGCTATAAGCCAGTGTAGGAGTTAGTGATCAATAGTCATCTCATTCTGCTTACACATACAACATCAATCCACCAAAACCACTTGCCGCCTCCGCATGTTATCAACAGTCAAAATTTTCCCAAATGCTGTAGTCCAAATGAAGAAACTTACCTTTGTAGGTACTTTCAGTTTCCACAATGGCTTCCATGGAAAAGATAGCGCCATGCGGCAGGAATACATGATCCGAGTAGCAAGTTTGATCACCGTAATATGACTATTATAAGGCTTGGTGGTTAGTTAAATACTTTAATTAAGTTTTTGTATCCATTTTAGGTGATTTTTATGAATTTTGAAAGGATTCCAGGTAAAAATGGTTTTACCAACAGTCTTTTTGACCAAATCTATTGACTTGGTGGGCTCCCTGTTTTCCTTGGAATATTAAACTAATTTAGTTAGTTCTGGACATTATTGAGAAACTAAAGATTTTTAAAGTTGCAATTAATAGAATTGTATCAAATTACATCTTACACCCATGTGTTTTATATGGCTCTTTAATCTGATACTCTATAGTCTATACAATAAATTAGTGATTGATTGATTTGTTAAGGATAGGTTTTGGTGCTTGACCTATGGCTTAAGGCTGCACTTTTGCCTCAGATAATCTCAGCAAATGTGAAGAAAGAATGATTTTTCTTCCTGTATATCTGGAATATGTAAAATTTGGTTATACCATGTAATGTGTTGGCACTTAGGAATCTAAAAAGCAGGAGGGATTTTGTAGCTGATAGAATATGGCTTGACTTTTTGTAATCTGAAATCCTTTAGTTTTCGGTATGAGAACTGTAATGAAATTGTCTTTGAGCTCCCTATATCAATCTAGTATCAGCTGGTTATCTTCAGTTCTAGTGTGTTGTCCTAATTTTGATTGGTGTCTTTGGTTCTTGAACCCATGACCTCACCCTCCACCTAGCTCTTACAAGGGGAGGAGGTTCCAGTTGAGATAGAGCTCATTGGCGTTTTGTCCTAATTGTAAACTGTGTGATGCCCTGTTATTTCTTATGGACCAAACTATAGATTTAAGGCTCTCTCTCTCTCTCATAATGCCCAGCTGAAACTGTCATAGTCTATTACTGATATTGTTCTATATAAACTTCTCTTTAATGGCCCAGCTGAAACTGTCATATACAGAATATTCTACTACATCAACAGATCAGGAAATGGCCGTCTTACTCTTAGAGAGCTGAAACGAGGAAATCTAATTGCTGCCATGCAACATGCAGATGAGGAAGAGGACATCAATAAAGTCATGAGGTTTGTGTGCCAGTGGATTTCTTCTTATGAAATAGTATCAGGAATGGTGACAAAACAATTCTTTCACGAGTATAACCTGGAAAGTTTCTCCATTATGTTTTCATTATCATTGTGGAGCCTAAACCTTTATTTTTTATATAATAATAAGTATATAATATTGAGATAAGGGAACTTAGCTCCAGAAGTCTCCAAAAATATTTGACTGGTTTACTTGGTGGTTGATATTGAAACTACTTAACAAAAAACAAAATTGTTGATATTGGAATCTCAACTCAGAATAGTATGTTAGTAACATTAGTGTATTTAAAATATTTCAAAAGGATAAGAAATGTAACATTTGGCTTTGTTCTTAGATTGCAGGATCAGAAAATTAGAAAAATGGTTGCATCTTTCCTCTCTAAAATCATTAATGAAGGTGACTTAATTTTTTCTGTTTTTTACTTGATTTCAGGTTCTTTTCTTATGAACATTTTTACGTTATATACTGCAAATTTTGGGAGCTTGATACGGACCATGACTTCTTACTTGACAAAGAAAACCTCATCAAATATGGTAACCATGCCCTAACCTACAGAATTGTTGATAGAATATTTTCACAGGTATAGTATGCTTTCCTTGCAGAGTTTTAAATCAAATTAAGTTATATTTTGTGGGATCAGCTTATTTAGCTTTTTGCTGAAAGTGTGCTAAAGTATACTTGTACCTTGAAAAAATTTGAAAAAGTGAGAAAATGAGGGAAAAATTGAGGTTATAAAAAGCTGTGTATAAAAACCAAAAGTTAAAAGCTAAACCTGAAGCTGATGCCAAACTGGCTCTTAGTACTCATCAAAAACAAAGAAAAGACAGATTTCCACCTTGGTTGTGCTTATGCTTTAAATCCATCTTAGGTTGCAAGGAAGTTTACAAGTAAGGTTGAAGGGAAGATGGGTTATGAAGATTTTGTTTACTTCATGCTGTCAGAGGAAGATAAGTCATCTGAGCCCAGTCTAGAGTATTGGTATGTTTTGCTTTATTTTATTGTTTTTCTTCCCCTATTTTTGCTACTTGGAATTCCATATCTATTATAGATCAGAGAGAGAGATAGCTGGTCTCTCTGAGTTAGTCCTCTTCTCAGTATTACACTATCTAAGAAAAAAAACTCTTATAAAGGATAACATGAAAAAGCAGTAAAATCATATTTTTAAAAACTAGTCCAGAGACTCCAGAAAGAGAATTGGAAAAGAGTGGTTTGAGTTTTGTGTTCTGACTGGGGTTCAACTGGTGGTCGAACAAGTGACATCATAAATAACCACTAATTCTTTAATAATACAAATAATTAGAATTAGTTTGTGTTACCATAAATAATAATATTTACTGAAAATGTCCTAAATTTTAAATATTTTTAAATGAGTTTTCCCATCTTACATCAGGAAGGAAAACACTAGAAACAACAAAGCATAGTAAAACAACTTAACGTTACAATAATAATTATAATCCTTTAAGTACAAAGAAGAAGCATGGTGTGAAGACCCTTTATTGGAAATGCTGCTGCTTCATGTATGACATCAAAACAAAGCACTTTTATTCTCCAACACATCAGCAATAAGTTCTTTTCTTAACTCCATGCAACTGTTAACCCACTTTCATTTTTTCCAATTTAGGCACATATGTTTTAACTTCAAATTTTTATGATCTAAAATCAGGTCAAAATAAAATATAAATTTAAAAACAAAATTGGTTAGTTCTAAGAGAGCATGGCAATAATGTTTTAACTAATTTACTTATATAAAAAAAATTGTTTTAACTAATTCATTATTTCTTATATGGGGAGAGGAAGTGTCATTGGCTACTATGTATGTTACCTTTTGCTTCACATTTTGCCTTGGGACAAGCCCTGATGTATCATGCAAAATTTTGCTCTACTCCGTGGAAATTTTAATATTTTAGAAAGGATATTTTCTGTTCCCCAATTATTATATTCAGTTATATTTACAGGTTCAAATGCATAGATTTGGATGGAAATGGAGTTATTACCCACAATGAAATGCAATTCTTTTATGAGGAGCAGCACCATCGTATGGAATGCATGGCCCTAGAACCTGTGATATTTGAGGATATTTTGTGTCAAATTGTTGACATGATTTCACCACAGGTCAAATCTTAATTCTTACTGAATCTAGGTTTATTGTATTTAATTTACTTTACAGAATGACTTCACTGTGAGTGACACATTTTGCTTGCAGAGGGAAGATTATATTACACTACGTGACTTGAAAGGATGCAAACTTTCTGGAAATGTTTTCAATATCCTTTTCAATCTTAATAAATTCATGGCTTTTGAAAGTCGTGATCCATTTCTCATCCGTCAGGTACATTCAACTTTTAACTGGTTTGCTTAGCCAGTGCCTGACTATGTATTGCTAATTGAATGAGTACTGTTTTATATATCTGGAATGAAACTGGAATTTGTGGTGTGACCAGGAACGAGAAGATCCAACTTTGACAGAATGGGACCGCTTTGCACATAGAGAGTATATTCGGCTTTCAATGGAAGAAGATGGTGAAGATGTCTCTAATGGAAGTGCAGAAGTTTGGGATGAGTCACTTGAAGCTCCTTTTTGAGTTCAATGAGGTCAGTTTCAGCAAATGGAGTTCCCTTGACATAAAGTTTGCTAAATGAGTAGTGCTATGGTTCTAATTAGCGTTAGGGGTTAGCTGTGATTTAGTTTATCTGAATTATCTTTTTTTTTTTTTTTTTTGGATGAGTAAAACGTTACATCAATGCACAAAACAGGGGCATTACCCTGGTACACTGGGGGTATGCAAGAGAGAAACTTAGAGGCTAGAAAGAAAATATAGCATCTAAAATTTTGGTGAACAATAAAATCTGACAAATTTGAAATGGGGAAACAAATAGTGGTAGTCATCCAATTGAACACAGAAAAAAGAAGCTTCAATTCCTACACCAAACCCTTACACCCTAAAATTTTTAGTGTTTCTCCATCCAAATACATCACATAATTCAAAGGGAATTGGGTTTTAAATATTGCAACTATGATGGCTTCCAGTGTTGCTTCCAGCATTACAACAAATCAATCAATAGGTCCTGTTCCTGGTCAGAAATATAGCGAAATTACCTTTCCAATTCTTTCCCTGGTGTCTACTAAGAAAGATGTTCACTTCTTAAAATATCCCATATACGTAGGAGGGAACAGGGGAAGGGGTCAGATTTATCCTGACAGTAGCAAGAGTAACAATAATGTTTATAGTGCTACAACAGTGGGTATATTAAGCAAAAATCATGCAAAAAGAAAAAGGTGGATACGAAATAATCATAGTAGATGCATCGTATTGATGTTAAGTGGTTGATATTATTCCCCCTGGACCTGAACTTCTTGTTTCAGAAGGAGAATCTGTCCAAATTTATCAACCATTTTTGAGTAATCCTAATGTAGGTGGATTTGGTCAGGGGGATGTGAAAATAGTACCTCAAGAAATGGATTACCATTGTCCAGAATTCTGGAGCAACATAGTGATGAAGATCTTTATGATCTTGTTTCCTCACTCCATTTTCACGTGTAATTTTAATCCACTACGGTTATACTACACTTGTATGCAAGTTATCCATCATTAGAATCTTTTGCACATGCAACAAATCTTTCCTAATCAAGTAAGAAAAGGCACTCCTATTGAGGCTTTAAGTTTCCAAATACTCCAAGAAAAAGATTATCATCCTTGGATTTTAAAGCCTTATGAAAGGTTTCAACTTCAAAACCTTGACTTCCATTTGGTACCCAAAATCATTTTATCCTCTTCCTCACGCCCAACCTTGGTGTAATAAGAGTGCATCAACAAACAAACCAGGGATTCAAGCTTCCAATCTTACACCACTTATATTAAATCTTTAGTTCCATTGGGTTACTGTTTTACTAATTCATGTATTCCATGACTATGGCATCTATCTTTATGACATGAAAATCATAAAAAGCTGAGAAAATATTTTCTTTAGTAGAGTATTTCTGTACCATAAGTAATACCAAAATAAATTTGGAGAATTTTCTCCAACCACCTGTAATATTAAGTATTAACTCATTTCTGTGATTTAAAAAAAAAAAATTTCTTTGGGGGGTGTGGGGGGGGATATGTAATAATTGAACTCATTTCCAAAATCACCTATAAACTTTGAAATTGAACAGCCTCCATAGGTCCTTGTTTGCTTAGCAATACAACGAGAAAATTTTTACATCTGAGCCTTGCACCTAAGTAAAGGTTCCACCACAATTGGACACATGGCACTGATCCATTAGGTGAAGCTTTCATTACTATTACTATTTGGAAACTATTGAATATACATTAATGAAAAGCTTAGAAATCATGGTTGGATGATATGAAAGGAGGTCATTAAAAAAAAAAAAAAAATCCTTGAGAGCATGGAACTTGATTTTGTAAGCAGTGTGACTTCCCCATTGTTTTGGAGATCCAGATAGAGCTTGTATGTTATTAGCTGAACCACTAACTGCCACATTGTGCCTGATATATTCGTACTTATAGAAGCTGTAAGTTTTTATAAAGCTTGTTCAAGTGAGAAAGTCAATCCTTATAGAAATTGTGAAGTACTTATATACCAGGTTTTTCATAAACAAAAGCATGCTTCACTTTCATATACATACATCTTCATGCTAAGTAAACCTTTTGTGTCCCTACAGCTACATATACAAATGCTGTTCATGCTTTCTTGAGTTTGGCCATGGAATGAAGAAAAATTGGCAACTTGGAGATACTTATTGAATGAAAACTTACCCGGGACTGCAAACCTTATCAGCCATAACTTCAAGCATGGTCATGTAATCTTGTCACACACCTCCGAGTTGGCAAATAAGTGGCTTCCCTTCATGAAATTAAAGTGAGCTGCGCTGTGGATGACTAAATCGATTTGCTTCTTTGCAATGGGAGGTTGTTACTTGATTGCTGTCCACTTATTAATCGTCACCAAGCTAACAATAGTTCATGCTATTGTTATTGAAGAATTTATTTTGTTTCCAAGGAATTTGCTCCATTGCTGGTTGCTTTCTATCTTGCCTTTCTTCTTTACGGGCAAAGATGGCTGACTCGAAGCTTCTAGTGGTTGGTTGTATTGTTCTGATGCCTTTCCCCCTGCATCCCTAGCTTCTATACCTTGTTTATATGTTCTTTATTGGATTTATGTTGAAAGAGAGAATGTCCAACATAAAAAAATGTAGAAAGTGCAATATCATACAACACTTTTGGTTGGAATTGATGAAAGATTTTTCTGAGCAACCTGTCAAAACCTGTTATATTGTGTTTATTATCCATATGCTTTTTCAAAAATTGTTTAGTCAGTGCTCAGAGTCACAGATAGGTCTATTAATTTCAATAGAATGTTCTCCTTCGGCCAGAGTTAATGAATATTTATGGGAACAATCATTTATATCCACCGTTCTCTTCGCCTCCCATCTCCATATGTTATTAATTGTCGTGTGCCACCACTCTTCATTTGAGGCTTGACGAAGATGCATTCTTCATCTGAGATTTGACGAAGATCATGTCGGTGGCCAAATTTGGCAAGATCTCCCACCATATTTGGTGAGATCTCATCTCAGCCACAATACAACAAAAATCTCCACCATCGATGAGGCAACCTGCGGCTTTGTGAGATCAAATTATTGAAGCTTTCATGCAATGGCAATTAACAACCCTCGATCCAATTATTGAAGCTCCCATCCAATGGAAATTAACAACCCTCGATCCAATTATTAAAGCTCCCATGCAATGGAAATTAACAGCCTGTATATTAGCGGATGATAGAGGGTTGAGTATTTTGTGTAATTGTTTCGCTTAAATTTTATTTATTTATTTATTTATACTCTATGTAAATTTATATTTTAATCCATTACATCATTTTCTATATTTCTATATTTTTTTTTCCTTCACTTTCTCACCATTTGGCGTCTTCCCCTTCTTTTCCTCCATGGCACTTGGCAGCGTGGACAGAGTGTGCTGGCTAGCTTGGTCGGTGGACTGCAACTTCCTAAATCCGTGATCTCACATTTCAAGCTTAAATGCAGTGGACAGTGGGGGTGGTGATTGGGTGGTAGACAGTGGGGGTAGGGGGTGGAGGTTAGGTTGATGAGATTTGAGTGAAGTGGAAAATAGTTTATGGAAAATGAAAGCTTAACCAATTTTTGCCGTACGTACTTTTATTTTACTGTCAACATGAAAACAATTTTCGGTTGACCAGCATTTTTAGTGGCTCCAAATGCTTGTAAATATGGAAAATATTTTTTGGAAATCAATTTCCATCAAACCAAACACATTATTGTTACTTGAATTTCTTCACAGTCCAAATTTCATACTTTCAATATTGTTTAATAATATATTTACTTTAATTTCTGAAAATGTTTTTTGGATTGAAGATTCACCTGCTCCTGCTATGCAGGCTTTGTATTCAATCATAAATGAAATCGTTGTTCATGTTTAAAAAAAGAAAAGAAAAGAAGCCCAAGTGGCAAGTCCTACATCCTTAATGGATTTTAAATTTGCTTCTTCGTCTTTAAAATTTTGAGCATGGCATATCTGATTTTCTGTCTATATGTTCGATATTGGCAGCCTTGGCTACTTGTGAAGTGTAGGTCCAAAGCCGCTTCCTTGCATGGCTTGTATAGCCCATTTGAACTCTTCTTCCCACTGATCAATCTGACTATGTATACAGCAACAATCCAAAAGGCATTATGTATTGCGAAACTGTCGGCAGAAAAAAAATTGCTGTGTTAGCTTTGTTCAAAAGGGGAACTCTAAAACAGTATATCTATATATGGCACAAACTATGCAAACTTGCAAAGGCTGTTCAACTACAGTCCAATCTGAGCTTATAATTTCCTGTGTTCGTAATATACAAGGGACAAAGAAAGATGTCATGTGGCCCAGTAAAGAAAGTAATAATAAATAAATTCAAGTGAAAAAAAGATTAGAAACATAAATACCATCAGTTAGTTTTGGAAATGCAAACCAAGCATTACCCCTAGATAATAGCCTACTGCCAATATATGCATAAGCAAGTTATGGCAAGTGGAACATGCAGGTCTACCATCCCCTTAAGAGAGACTAGATTCAATTTTCAATACAAGAAGCAGATTAAATTATAGCACTCCTCTGGAGTGGCAGAGTCCACAGCAACAGTAGAGGCTTTAAGTTCATGCATTTTAGACATAAGCCAATCTACTGAATCTGAAAACAGACCAGGTATACTATGACGTTAAATGGAAGACCAATATGTGTGCAGACACACGGTGCAGAATACAACAAATGATGAAGTTCCACAATTGTCAATCTTCCAAAAGACACCTCTAACACCATATTTACATTATAGAATCTCTTGATTATATTAAAACACCATATGTAATTATACAAATTCACTTGAATAAAACCAGAATACAAAAAACTTTTATACTCCAGCTTCACTTCCTGCATTTTCATACATCGCAACTCCATTTCCAATGTTTTGTCACTGGATCCTGAAATGCAAGCAACTTCAAATTTCAACATTTTTATGTAAAAATAAAATTAGATTACAAGTAACTCAAAAAAATTAGATTATAAGTAACCGCGCATCACTATAATAGAGTGTAAGTACTTATTGAACCCAAAAAAGAAATGTCAAAAACACTCAACTCTGTTAAAGTTGGCCAAGGCCAAATTTCTGTTACGGTGTAAGAGAATTCTGTATACCTTAGGTATGTTAGCATTAGTAAAGTAACTGCAACCATCATCAACAATCCAACAAATTTTAATTATTTTACAATCCTACAGCATCAATCAGTGATGCATGCAGCCATTAAAGCATTTAGATTTGCCAGATCTTGCTAACTACAACAGCAAGAGGTGGTGCATGTGATGAAGAGATAATTTGATAGCTGTGAAAATCATGTGACACTTCGTCACCAGATAAAAGAGGCCATGCAATGCCTCTACACATTGAACTGCAATAGCCCACACTTGCACAATCAAGGTCGGCCAATTACTAGCAATTGAATCCTCAATACTCGAAATTGACAAGAAGTATTTTCTGGTAGTCGAGCCTTATTTTGATTTTGTTAATATATTTCAAGGAGTAATGAGGTTGTAGTATAATCATGATTCTATTTATTAAATGCCAAACTCCCTTCCAAGGTGAACTTGAAGCATGCAGAATCAAAAAGCCCCTTCTTAAAATCACGATGAAAAATTGCATAAATAAGCACTAAAAACCAACAGCACAACCCCCTTCTCATGGCCTGCACAACTACCACCTCAGCCAAACCAAGGAACACACCACTTCATTATTGTGCAATGTACCAGCATAAACTACAAAGATTGTCTCAAACTTAAATACAACCCCAAAGCCGAACCTCAATTTACAAAACCAGCATGATAAATAGTAGCTTACCTGCTCTGAACCAGAGCCACCTTAAGCGTAGGGGCAAGAAATACACGTGCTATTTCTGGGGCTTCCTTATCAAGTGACCCAGCTCGTGAATGTGGGGCTTCCAACAACCTTTCCCAAATATATAGTTATATTCTCCCCCAAAGCTTTCTGTCATAGCTCCAACTGGTACCTTCAGAAAACGTACATATACAAGACAAACTAATTCACAATAAGCTCCTCCTATTTTCTTGGTAAAAAAAATGCATTTTATGTTAAGGAAATAAATTGCCAGCAAAGCCAGACTGGCTTGCTTGAGCAGTGCTTATATGTTATGGAAACAAAAACCATAAGAAAGCATAAGCCCCAGCATTTTGTCACTCGTCCAATTTCTATGAAAAATGTAGGATAAGATAACAAAATATATATGTTCCAAAGGGAACCCAGAAAGTGGAGAACTCAAGAACTAAGTCTGGCACCACTATTTCAGCCCATATTAGTCAGCATTACAACTCACGAAACTAAAACATCAAAACAAGATAGAATCAAAAGCTTTGTACCCTTTCTATGTTAATTTTCATCTAGCTTCCTTGCAGCCAAACAGAACAGAGAAATAGTCACACACAAGAAACAAATGTAATAAAAAAAAAGGAAAGTTTCTGGGATAGAAAAGGAAAATCCACATTAGAAAAAAAGTAGATAGACGTAAAAAAACATACTTTCTGGGAGTTTTTTGCAATCTTTTGAGTTGCTGAACCCAGTTCCTCTCAACCATCATCAGCATCAACCCCAGATTACCAAAAGATGGTGTAGTGGGTGGTGGCAGAGGTAGTGGCACCAAAACCCCTGCTACTGGCAGTAGGACAATGTCTATGCCATCCACCATTGCATGGCCTCTTTACAAATAAGATGATGAGAAGTTTCTAATAAATTCTGAATTGTCAAGAATCGTATCTGTATGCTCATAGACTGAAAATGAAATGCATAGACAACAGGTAAAACTAAATAAATAAAATAGAAGTTTGTGCTGAGTACATTAATAAAGATGATTCTGATCAGCAATAACACAATTAAAGATATTCAATTGATAGAAGATAGTCCATTGAAATTTGAAAACGAAAAGGCAAAATTTCCACAGCATTCTAATCAACAAACTTAATAAAATTCATCATACCCTCAGAGATCAGCAATAATACAACTGAAAAAATCATTGGCTCCAAGTCAGATTTCAAAAGGGTTAATGTAGTGAAAGAAAATACGGCCTGAATAAGTGGGATGCATCTATTGTATTCTCCTATGGAAACTTGTACTAGTAAATACCATAAATAGAGCAACAAAAGTAACGATTTTACCCTTTGACATAGTTAAACAAAAATGATGAGCACACAATCAGTTGCACATATCTTGCCTGCTACAATGTTACAATTTCCCTCGCCAGCAAGGTCCAATAACTTCATAGTATCCAGTTTGGGGCAACTAGCAGAAATAAGAATCACAAATTAGTGAATCACTGAAGTAAAATGGCCATTGTCACAAATTATAAAAAAAAAAAAAAAAAAAATGAAAGCATATGCCAAGAAAAAGATTCTAAAAAAATAAAAAAACTTAAAGAGAAAAGAAATATATAGCTACAAACAAGTTCAGTGAGAGAGAGAGAGAAAGATGGTGACTTACACAAAATTCACGAGAAATATCAGCCTTGCAGATTCATCACAGCTACCACTTTCACTGGAATAACTCTTCCACTTCCTTCTCCACAGAATCAGGGTTACCTTGACCTGGTGTACATAAATTCCCAAGCCAGTTTCCCAAACACAGCACAAGACTTTGAATTAGATTAGGGAGTTGTATCCACTTTGGGTGTGGTGCTTCTCCACTAGGTCCGGCCTCATCACGACTTTGCTTAATTTTGGTATCTAAATCATCCTCATAACGAGTGATGCTGCAGCTGCTAGGCCAGGCCTTAATTTGCTTGAGATCTTCAATGTCTTGTTCGAATACCAAGCTGACCCCGCATTTTGTAACCTCCAAGCCTGGACCTTTGATTTCAAATTTAACCTCAATCTGGGTGAGTCCATTAGCATCAACTCCATTCAATTCTTCTTTCCAGTCTATAGAGGGTAAAAAAAACAGGAAAAGTTGACTCGATTCAATCTTACCAAATTCCTCGGATAATGGAAGTTCCCTTTGGGCCATTTTACATCCGTTGGCGTACATGGAACAAATAAGCTCATGCGCATATCTTGTTACAGAATAAATCCCCAAATTCCTCGGGTAATGATGCTGGCGGAATAAGACAAAACCCCCAACGATTCCCATCAATTTGTTACAGAATAAATCTGAAGGCACTTGCAGATTCACTGACGTCCCCACGTTTTTGTGGCTAAGCCATTTCGGAATTTCGCTTCCAGGAATCAGAATACCGTAGTCCTGTATTCGCTTATCATATCTCTGAAACATAAAAATCATAATGCTTAGAACCTCGCATGCAACACAGAGAGAGAGAGAGAGAGAGAGAGAGAGAGAGAGAGAGAGGGAGAGGGAGAGAGAGAGAGACCTGGTCATCAATGATATAACGTCTTAGCATTCCAGACAATAGGTCACTATAGTCTTGATTCTCAATCAATTTGACGCAATTGGTAAGATCAAGTGCCGGCACAAATTTGTCTTCTGGTCTTACTGAAAATGTTTCCAGTGAGGTACAACATCTTGCACCAATACCCTCAATATTTAATGGAAGCTCTGGCAATGATCGAAGACTAGTGCAAAAATTCAACCCAAGACCTTTCAGATTAGATAGTTTAATCATACTTTTAGGAAGACAAATAAAATTATTTCCACTTAGACATAATTGTGATAAAGACGACAAACAGCCAATTTCATCTGGGATTGACTGAAGATTGCAAAAACATAGACTCAATTGGGTCAAAGAGCATAAACCTGATAAAGAATGCTCTAACATGCCCATGGGATATAGACTTCTTCGCTGAAAGCTGATGAGTTTATTCGATGAATTAGGTGATATCCCTTCACATCTATGAAGAGACAGTTCTTTTAGATTTTTTAAGAGACTTATGGATGGAGGTAGCTCTTTTATAGCAGTTCCACTCACAGATAGCCCTTCCAAGCTTTTGAGATTTTCCAAATTCTCTGGTAGTTCATCAATTTTTGAGCAGCCAGATAAAATGAGAATTTTTAGAGACATCAAACTACAATAGGCATTCGGAAGATTTGTAAGATTTTTGCAATCTTGTAGATCCAATTCAATAAGGCCAGTTACTTGCTCCACTGCGAATGGTAGATCTTTTATAGGAGTCTCTTTCAAATAAAGTTTTGCCAAATGTAACATATTTCCCACAATCTCCGGAAACTTCTCCAGTCTTGAACAACCACCAAGATTAAATATTTCAAGACCTTCCAAGCTGATCTTGTTAGGAAGGCTTTTGAGGGATTTGCAACCATTCAAATTCAATTCAATAAGCTGTTTGAGATTTCCAAGAGATGCATGAATCTTAGATAGTCTTGTACAACCTCGAAAAATCAACTTCTTTAAATTTGGTGCTCCACTGAAGTTTGGGGTCTCGATCAAGTTTTGAGAGTAACTTAGGTCAATAAGTTTTAACTCATCTAAATTCTGTTATAAAGCAATAAATAATTAGATAAAGTCAAGCCTAAATGAAATTGAATAAATTACACATTTTGTATAAGTGAAAATCTTACCATAATTCCTTTCCATAATTGTTTGATGCCACTAACACACATCCTCAATTCAACAAGTTTGATTGGTTGGAAATTGGTTGGCATGGATTTTAAATGATATCCATGCCATTCTAAAAACCGTAACTCATTAGAAAGATAATTGAGGCCTTGTAAAAATTGCACATTACCTCTAAAGAGGTGTTTTGAAGATTGCGTATTATTAATTTTTAGCAATCTTAGTTTTTTCATATTTGAGAAGGCTTTTGCACTCAAGTTTTCCACTTTTTGAACAGGTGCAATTAGCAGTATGCTTTCAACAACCTCAGTTCCCTGATAACAAATGAAAATGAAATTAGAATAATTGGCATATTATTAGAAGAATTCATAATAATATATTTATTTCTTCAAGTTCAGATCTAGATTAGTCAACTTACAGTATTATTCTTCAACACATGAAGGGCATCCTCATAAGACCACAACCTACTTCGTCTACTGGGCTCTTTAGGGGATTCACGACGTATAATTTCTTGACCCATTTCTTGTAGCAAATCATGCATCCGCAATGTTCCATGGTCACTAATGGTTATGAGAGATTTTTCCGTAAGAACACCAAGATTGTAGTCTAGACCATCTCCCATGCAATCTTTGTTCGCTCCTTTGAAAAAACATGCAATATCTAAAAACAATTCTTTTTGCATATATGTTAGCCCATCAAAACTAATTTGAAGTATATCCAAGATTTTTTTATTAGGTTCTTCTTTTAGTTTATCTAGGGCACTTTTCCATTCTTCCGTTCTTTTAGCAAACAACAAAGAACCTAAAACTTTAAGAGCTAAAGGAAGGCCTTTAGCATAATTCACAAAACCCTTAGAAAAATCCACATAATTTTCTTCAGGGTAAGGTTTTTTGAAAGCTCTCCAACTAAAAAGCTGCAAAGCATCATCATTTCTCAACCCGTTAGCACTATATATATCATTCACACCACATCTTTTCAATAAATGACTATCCCTGCTTGTTACAATGATTCTACTCCCTGGACCAAACCAATCATGCTTCCCTGCTAATGCTCCAAATTGTTCTTCTTCATCCACATCATCAAGAACAATAAAAACCTTTTTATTACTTAATGTATTCCCTAGAAGATTGATTCCTTCAGGAATATTCCATATATTTATTTCACTTCCCATGAGGATCTTGGAAAGAAGTTGTTTTTGTAAAGAAACTAGACCTCGGGTTTTAGTTTCTTCTCTAATATTAGCAATAAAGCTGGTAGCTTCATAGTTATGAGAAATTCTTTTATAAATTTATTGTGCAAGAGTTGTTTTGCCTATTCCACCGATCCCACAAATCCCAACAAAACGAACATCATCCAACCTTTCAGACAAGTATGAATCCAACATTTCCTCCACACAAGAGTCCATTCCAACAAGATCCTCATAAACACTTGAGAATTTACAATTCAACTCACTAAATATCCTTTTAATGATTTCTTCGATAACTATAGATTCAGGTCTGCAAAGAAAATAGCCACACACAAAAAAAAAACGATGAGGCAAAGCTAGCCATATTGATAGGGGGAAAAAAGCATTCAGCTTAAGCATAATCTAGAGCTTTGTTCAGTAAGAAAACATGAATTTTTAAAGTGTAAAATATGGCGCTGTAATTGAGGTTTGATTTTTTATTTTTTTTTGGTGACATTATATGTTCTATAATTGAGAGCCATGTGTTTCTTTATGACTATAAGAGTTTAATGAGTTGAGAGTACCTGATTATATTAATTCCACTATTGAACCTTTCTTGGATTGCTGTTTTCCCAATTTTATTTCATAAAAATAAACTGCATAATTCTACTTTTTGCCAAGCCATTTTCCCTAAACATTTTTACCTGCTTATCAAGGAAATTCTGCAGGAAATGCAAACTATAAAAAAGAGGCAAGCATTCAGATGAAGACATTATGGGTAGATTGTAAAATCCAAAGCTATGTAAAATCATCAAGTCACTTGTATAATGTGGATTACCAAGTTTTTTGTTTAGACCTAGCAAACAAGTTGTGTTGGGTCGGGTTCAGGGTGAGTCAATTAGGTTAGGGTTAAAAATGTGTCATCTTAAACAAGTTGTAAATTGGTTCGATGGGATTACAGGTCAACCTATAATTTTTTCACATGCCAAAAATAAATAAATGAACAAAAAAAATTACTAAATGTCAAAAATAACAAAATAGTCAAAAACAAAAGTTAAATAATGCATAAATTCTTAAGTTTACACAATTCAAAGTTACTGATGATATCATCACTATAAAAGTTAGGTTCTTAGCTATTAAGTGCCCAAACCAACATAGTTTTGTTTTGGTTTCAAAAAAAAAAATTATTTCATTTAAAAACTCCTTAAAATTAAAAAAAAAAATTTAAGATTTTTTTAAAAAAGAAATAGAACAATAAGTGTCCACAACTCTAGTGGCATTCTGGGGTGATAGTGGTGCATTTATTCGACTCTCGTTTGCTCAACTTTGTTCCACTTGAAAATAGTGAAAGAGATAGAGGTTCACTTGTCACAGATGAGACTGACAATGGCAAGGATGCTATGAGTTTTATTGCAGAAACTAGTCGCAGACTCACGCGATGCGTGGGAATAGATAATTTTCTTTTAATTACAGTATAATATATAATTTGTTCTCTAAATTTTGTGGAAAATAATTTGTTCTCCCAAAAATTTAAACAATTTCTAAAATTATTTTTCATTTATTTATCTCAAAAAAATATCATCATTTTATTATTTGGATTTATTTGATTGATATTATTCATTTTTTAGGCCGTCTATATTTTGATAAATTATGTTATTGTGCGTTATATTTTTCTAATTTGTTTTTCCTGTACAACTAAACTGTTTGAGTTTCAAATATATTATTCAAAATTTTCATTCTCTTAAAAAGTGATTATTATATTTATAATTTTTCTTATTGTAGGAGTAGCTACGAACTATTGGTTGAATTTTTTTTTACTAATATAGATACATGAGATTGGAACTAAATATTTTTTAGACATTTCTAAGAGGCTATACCATATTATAAATTTAATATTTAAATTAATATGTAGGAAAAAAGTAGACTTTATGTCTAAAATTGAACACTTCACCTATCGAAATAAAAAAAAATAATCTGTATAAAAACATAAAGAGAACATGATTAAAATTATTTTTTTGACTACATATACTTTTTTTTATTAAGATTTAATTGTCGTTAACTGGATCTTCATATCGCATTTTTGTTATTATGCTCTTATTGAGTCTTCTCATCCGTCATATCATTGGCCATATCATTATTCTTTTTATTATTTATTTTTTACTTTTTATTTTTTTAAAATATTAAATATATAAATATATTGACTTTACAATTCATCTTAGGCAGTCTTAACTTTACATATTCATCTACTTTAATTTTGATGTTATAACTAAATAATAAATCAATGAAAAGTTAAAATTAAAATATTGTCTATACATATTCATCTTGGGTGGTTAATTTAATAGTTGATAGACACATTCAAATACATAGCCAACATTGTATTTTGATAAAAATTCAAAATCTCACTTCCAAAATAACTAAGTATTATGTCAAAAAAAATCAAGCAAAAGCTAAAAGAGAGAGAGAGCGAGAGAGAAGAGTTGTGACCGAAAAGTTAAAAAATCAAACACACTACCAAATCATATCAACCCAAAATAGTATCATATACAAAAATACAATGATTCATCAAAAAAGAATATAAATATATATATATATATATATATAGAGAGAGAGAGAGAGAGAGAGAGAGAGAGAGAGTAATCACCTTTTTCGAGAGAGAAACAGAAAATAAAATGAGAAAAAGAAACATCAAAATAAAAAATATAGTCATAAGTCAAACACCAAATTATCCAAGCTATGATATATAATAGAATAATATTATATTTTTGTAAACTATATTTATATGCAATAGAATAACATTTAACAATCATAGAAAAGGGAAAAAAAAAAGATGATAACTTAATAACACAAAAGCAAATTGCAACCCAAAATAAAATTCTAATGAAGTCATAAATACATCAATCTAAATTAGAGATAAAAAAAATAAAAAATTCACACCAAAATAAACATGAGAGAGAGAGAGAGAGAGAGAGAGAGAGAGAGAGATAATCACCTTTTTCATGTGAGAAATATGTATAGAATGGGAGAAAAAATGTCATATTTATAGTAGCAGAACGGAGATAAGAATAGTCAAAATAAAATGAAGAGGAAGAGATAGATAAAGAGTGACATTAAGGTTGAGAGTAGTGGAAAGATGAAAAGGTAGAAGAGAAGTTATGGTTGGAAATAGTGGAGAGAAATGGAGAATTGGTAGATGATGTGGATGTGGCTCAATGGGAGCGTTGCAACAATAAATACTACGCTTCAACTTTTAGATATATATAGATTTAAGGTTTAGACCAATGTGTGAGCACTTTATCACAGATGTAGAGATGTTATTTCAACTTGAGCTGCTTGATACTCTCAAAATTTATATTATAAGCTCAATTTCTCTAAATCTTATTGTCTCGTGGTCAAACAAGAAAATAAAAAAGTTTTAGTGATTAGTATTTGATTCAACATAGTCATTACCTTTGGATGGTTGATGTCATGTTACCTTTACATAATTTTGTATTTGGAGTGATTTGCTAGTTTATATAGTCTAATTTTTATTTTTTTAAAAAATTTAAAAGGGTTGGTCACAAGTTAGATGGATTGACCAGTACACTACCTAGGGGAAAGAAAAAAAAAGGCTAGATCTGGTCTAGGTCAACCCGTTTTTGTTCGTGGTAAAAAATTCTCTAGTTCAAATCAGGTATTTTCCTTCAATTTTGGGTCAAATTAATGAGTCGGGCTCACTTTTGCCAAGTCTATCTCTGTTTGCTCATTTTGAATCATTTAGGGACTACCATGCCAAACCATGAAAAGGTTCTTCAACCAAAGTCCTATTTGAGATTATAAATTCCAAAGTTTGTGATATATATGGGACAAAGAAAGTCATTGTTAGATATATTATGGGGGCAATGTTAGAGCCATCAGGGCCTTTAACTTGTTGTAACGCCCAAGTCTCTGTAAACATGTACTTGCTCGATAGAAATCTAGTCCTACTTGGATTAGAATATGGTTGGACTTATAATGCTCTTTGACCATGTGGCCAAGTAAACAAAGTAACGAAAAATAAATTTTAGAAAATATAAAAAGTTGACAATAAATGGTATTATTTCAAAGAAATTCTTAGGCAAAAATGCAAATTATCTCCGTTAAATTTGGTCAATTGTCATTTTAGTCCTATAAATCTTATTTCTGCCATTTTGTTCCTATAAATTCACATTTTTTTTTTGTCACTATTAGTCTTTCCTCCAGTTCATTAAAAAAAAATTGCAATTAAAAATGACTAATGGAGACAACAAATGTGAACTTACATGACTAAAATGACAAAAACATAAAACTTCTAGAACTAAAATGACAATTGACAAATTTAGCAGGTGTAATTTGTATTAAAAAAAGGATTTTGCAAATGTTTGCTTTTAGGGCACACAATAATTTTCATTTTTGGAAAAAATTTTCTCAGAAATTAAAAAAGTATTTGATAGTTTTTTCAATTTCTGAGAAAATGTTTTCAAAAGTAAATGTCTTAAGACACACATTAACCGGACCCTTAAAAATTTTTTATTTTGGTTTGATTATTTTATTTTAGTTAACAGGAGTTATGGACATACTAACGGTGACAAAAAATATGAACTTATAGGATCAAATTGACAAAAATAAAACTTAAAAAACCAAAAGACATTTGACTAAACTTAACAGATGTAATTTGTATTTTTGCCAAATTCTTACCTATTCTTTAAATCCCATCCAGCGAGATCAGCAACTTTTGTCAAAGCAGCTTTCCACATTTGAACACCCCCCATGTTATTCTTGAGACACTCTTCATGCTCTGCAAAGGCTTCTGCAAAAGTCCCTCTTTGATTCCGCACATGACTTGGATCCACATAATGGAAGACAGGTAGAACTACCAATTGCGTCTTTTCCATACACTCAACAATCTTTGTTAGTTCAGTCAAGCACCACCTTGAAGAAGCATAGTCTCTTGAGAGAATAACGACAGCAAATTTTGATTCTTCTATTGCTCTCAAGAGCTCTGGGGCAATAAATGTTCCCCGCTTGAGTTTTTCATCATCCCTAAAAGTGGATATGCCTTTTTGTTTCAAAGCACTACATAGATGGTCTGTAAATTTTGTGCGGGTGTCCTCACCCCTAAAACTAAGAAAGACATCGTATTTGCATCCACGGGAAGAAGAAGAAGAAGAAGAAGAAGATGAAGATGATGGAATAAAAGCCATGAAGGAATGGATGTGCAATGAGCTGAGTTTAGTTTAGTTTCAAATTTAGGAAATTGCAGGTGCGACTGAAAAAGCTCAAAGAGCCTCTTTAAATAACGCTGGCAGTGGTGTAAAGTGTAAGTGAGAGTGTGGGACAGAGGGACCGGCAGTCATGGGTCAAACAATTCATTTTCTATTAGAGTCGGTGCGCAATTGGCCCTCCTCTTCTTCTATGTATCAACTGCTACTTCAATTGGCTGTTAAAATAATTGAGCAATTGCTTGGATATGAAATTTTCTATTAGAGTCGGTGCGCAATTGGCCCTCCTCTTCTTCTATGTATCAACTGCTACTTCAATTGGCTGTTAAAATAATTGAGCAATTGCTTGGATATGAAAATCAAGGTTTGATATGTCACGTCAAAAGTAATTGAGCAATTGCTTGGAAGGTAATAGCTATGGTATTCATTTTTGTTTTTAATGCTGACTTTCTTGTCAAAAAGGTTTGATATTGTAATTCAGCTAAAAAAAAAAAAAAAAAAAAGGGTTTGATATTGTAGCACGTAGTATTTCTTTCTTGGAATAAAGTATGTTATTGCTTGGAAATTCCAATAGGTTAGGTAAAAGCTTATCTTTCTTTTCCGAAAGCTTTACTTTCCTTTAGCCGTCAAGTCAAAGACTCAAAATAGACTTGCCTTTATTTGACGTCCCCAGACGCTTCCTCTCTCCACCCTCGAAAGAAGAGAAGAAAAAGGAAAAATCATAGTGCTAAAGTGGGAACACAATGACAAGTGAAACCAATTCATCCATAATAATAAAAAAAAAAAGAAAAAAAAAGGAAAAAAAGAAAAAAGGCAAGCGAAACCATCAAGCATATATAATTTTTTTTTTTTACTAATCTGTGCCCCCTTATATCATATATTAATTTCTATTTTTGAAAAAAAATTTCTTGAATATTAAAAAATTAATGATAGTTTTTTTAATTTTCGAAAAAATATTTTCAAAAATAGAAAGCTGCACACATTAACCGGACCCATAAAAAAATTATGGTATTAAGGCTTAAGGGCCTCTTTGGTTAAGAGAAAAAAGTTGTGTTTTTATTATTCATTTTTAATTTTTTGTAAGATCCACCACCAAAAAACTTAATTTGGTTTTTTTTTTTTTATACTTAATATTCATTTTCAATTAAAAAAAGAATTCCAATACAAAAAATAAATACAATTTTTCAGTGATTTTGTTTTTTGTTTTGTTTTTATATATATATGAATAAAGTAACATATTCCTAAATATTAAGAAAACATAAGGGGATCCACTGCTACAACGTCACCTCAAGTCTGATAGTGGACATGTTGTAACAAAAGTAATGTCTATGGAATATGACTATGGAGTATGTTTATTTAGCATGATTGTTACACAGCTGTTGAACTGTATTAGCTTTATCCATTGAACATTCACTTGATATAATACACTATTATTTTGATGTTAAGATTGACCTGGTATCATTCAAATATTGAAATTGAAGTATAACAGAGAAAGACAGATTTAAACAGGCTTAAAAATAGCTACAGTCCGCTTGAACAAAGATAAAGTTTAGTTACAAAATTTATTATAGTCTAACTGTCTAAGGTTACAATCTTACTTAATATTTTCTTATTGAAAGTGAATTTTGAGAATTCCATTATTGGATTGCATCTTCTTCTTATATCCTTAATGCTTGCAAAATTTCAAGAAAATTAAAGATCAATAGTTATGCCATCGATAAATTGTCTTAATTGTTAGTTTTTGTAGTTTAAGATTGTGCATAAAATATAAACTTATAGATCATAAACTAAATAATATTTGATTGACACAAAATTTGACATGTGTATTAAGAGTGTAAAATATATATAATTCAATGGTTAGATTTTTAAAATATATAGTAATATTTATTTTATTGAGTAAGATTATAATTTTAAACTACAATTAATTTTATAACTAAATTTTGTCAACAAAGGGCTGGAGAGGTGTTTTATGGTGGGTTTGATATAGTGAGTAAAATTTATGTGAGAGGTTCTGGTGGGTTTGATTAGGAGTTGTTACCGTTGAGTGATGTGACAATGTGTAAGTTGAGATTTGATGAGGAGTTGTTACCGTTGAGTGATACGACAATGTGTAAGTTGAGAAAAGTTATTTTTTTTTTCTTTTTTAAATTGATACAATATATTTTATACTCAAATTATATATCCAAAACAACTTATCAAATATCTCTAAATATAAAAATGAGTACTTTTTTTTCTATTTAAATTCAGGATTTGAATACAAAATACAGAAAATGAAAAATAGATATCACTTTTTGAAACCAAACAGGCTCTAAGTTTCTATTTTGGGTGCTTCTCCTTACACCTCAAGACTCAAAAGGCTCAAAGATTGTTGTATCCACACACACGCATACAAAAACAGCACTGGACATTCTTTTATCATTTTTGAATAATGTTGGAATATTTTTATAATAATAATTATAATTTATTTTAAATACTGTTTAAATTCTTATATTTAAGTGAATTGATGAAATCAATATTCTTTTTACCAAATTTTTGTATTCATTTGTGAGTTATTTTGTATATAATGCTAGCATTTAAATGACTATAATTATCAATGAGAGAATACTATAATGTTAGCTAAAACAAGTGTTATGGTGTTTTAAAAGGTCTTATTGTCAAAAATGTTATTGATTCAATGAAATTATATTGCCGTATTATATTGCCGTAGACTATCCATTTGATAGGATAGATACATGTCTTATTTGGTTGACTTCCTAAGAGACTACACACTAGGGCTTGTCATGCCTAACCACCAATATAAATGACGGAGAAGACTACACACAGTTATCAGCATTGGATTGTAAATTATTTTTAGAAAATTTTTATGAGAGAAGAAAGAAGTAACTAAATTTTTTTGACAATTTTTTTGTACCTCTCATGAAAGTAGAGTATTAAAACTTTTCTAAAATTTTCAATTAATAAATGTCTTACAGACACTTGTTAATAGGACCTTATTGAGTTATTTTCGAAAAGTTTTGATATAACTTTCATAGAAAATATAAAAAACTCTCAAAGAAATCAGTTGATTTTTTTTTCTCATAAAAAATTTATAAAAATATTTCTAAAATTAATGTCCTCTTAAAGCATCTATTAACTTTTCTAAATACTAATACTAATCCAGGCACTGTTGCCCACAAAAACATACTTTGCACTAATAAAAGTTTTGAACCGAAAATCGTGTGAAATAAACATTACTCATTTATAAAGGGATAAGAGGTCAGGGGCTGTTGAAACCTTTTAGTAACATTAATTATTTGTTCTTAATAATAATTTTATCAGAAATATAAAAACTTCTCAATAATATTTATTATTTTATTATTCTCTTAATAAAATGTTTCTTAACATTTTCCAAACAAAGAAAATGATCACTGATCAGACTAGTCTGAAATGCTAGGCAAGCTTTATTTAATAACATATTTTATTTGTGGTTGCTTGGTAGTTGAGGAAGCTCTTTCAATTGCTTTGTATTGCGTGTTAGTCAAATGGAGAGACAAAATTAGTAGAGGACGTGGTGTGGTAGACATTTTATCATCCTTTGTCTCTTTCTTTATTTTTTATCTATGATTTATTTATAGTCCTTATCATCCTTTGTCACCCACACCTGTTTCACACTTTCACTATGCTTTGTGTACTGCATTGCGAAACACATCCACATGAATTCCTCCGTTTTGATCTCTCCAGCTCTCCTCCATGAATTCTTGAGTTTCTTCGAGACCAAATGTGATAGATAGTAGGTCTCCAAACCACTTTGCATAAGGAACTTATAAAGGTTCTTTTCTTCAATACTGGGCTAACCACATCCACATGGGTGCCAATTAGGCCCAATGCCAACAACAAGCATTTCTGAAATACCAGCAATATTAGGAGTACAACATTTGAACATATATCATGACAACATCTACTGATACTGACACACCTTTCTAATAGTATATTCTATGTGCAGAGTACCCCTTTCCAAGTTTTTTTTTTTTTTTTTTTCACGCTCTCTGGAACCTAGAATCATGAAACCGAAGAAATGTTTGTGCTGTTTTGAGAGACTATTTGGTAGAATGTAATTGCGGCCTTTCACCTTTGTTAATTATGTATGCATGATGGTATAAGTAAACTGAATTTCAATTTATAGAGTTTGAAAGGTAATTTTCCCAAAAAAAAAAAAAAATTAAAAGAAAAATAAAGCATTTTCTGACAATTGAACAATAATTTCATAAGTTCAACTATGAGGTGGACTTTCTTGCATCCGAAATCATATAAGCAAAGGCTTTGTGAGGACGTCCTCTACAATATCAAGTATATTTATTTACCATGAGAAAAGTGATCCACAAGCTCATAATTTAATAAGCATTAGCTGGGGCACCCATTGATTTTAGTGTTGTAACATTTCAGACTATAAGGAAAACAAATGCGAGTAAAAATTATATAGCTGGTGATCGTGTGAACATTTATTGGGACACTATTTCTAAACCAAAATTGGAACTTAAAAAATTAATTGAGTTTGCATCATGCCATGTCCCGGTCCAACATTTTTCAGGACTTGCCTTGTTGCTTGTTGATATTGTATGATAACATAGGTTGGAAGAGATGTCATAGTATTCACAGTAAAATCAGTGGCCAATGAATTGCAAAAGCAAATTACATTTTGCTTCTACCGAAATTACAAGCCCTTAGCCTCTTATGCATCCAAACAACTTCTTAGAACCAGTTTAAATCATCACCAGACAGTACATTTTATCTCTTTACTTTGTTTTGCCTTTTCAGCTGGAGAAGAAATTAGTTTTGGAAATGCTAACTAAGCATTACTCCTATATAATAGCCTATTGCCAATATATGCATAAACTAATTTTGGCAAGTGAAACACGCAGGTCTACCATCACCTTAATAGAGACTAGATTCAATTTTTAATTCAAGAAGCAGATTAAATTATAGCACTCCTCTGGAGTGGTTGAGTCAGCAGCAACCATAGAACCTTTAAGTTCATGCATTTTAGACATAAGCCGATCTACTGAATCTGAAAACAGGCCAGGAATACTATGAGGTTAAACGGAAAACCAATTCGTGTGCAGATACACACAATACAATATACAACAAATGATGAAGTTCCACAATTGTCAATCTTCCAAATGACACCTCAAACACCATTTTTACATTATAGTCTCTTGATTATATTAAAACACTAATGTATCATACAAATCCACTTGAATAAAACCAGAATACAAAAACTTTAAGACTCGAGCTTCACTTCCTGCATTTTCATACATTACAACACCATTTCCAATGTTTGTTTTGTCACTAGATCCTGAAATGCAAGCAACTTCAAATTTCAACATTTTGATGTAAAAAGAAAATGAGAATGCAGTTCAATGTAGAGAAATATACAAGCAAGAAACTCAAACAAATTAACAAATTAGATTACAAGTAACTGCACATTATTATAATATACTGTAAGTACTTATTTAACCCGAAAAAGAAATGTCAAAACACCAAAAACACTCAACTGTTAAACTTGGCCAAGGTCAAATTTCTATTGCACTTGAAGAGAATACTGTATACCTTAGATATGTATGCATTAATAAGTTAACTGCAAACATCATCAACAATCCATCAAATTTTAATTATTTTACAATCCTACAGCATTAATTAGTTATGCATGCGGCCGTTAAAACATTTAGATTTGCTAGATCTTACTAACAGCAACAACAAGAGGTGATGAATGTAATGAAAAGATAATTTGATAGCTGTGAAAATCATTACCTGTGACACTTATTACCAGATAAAGAGGCCACGCAATACCTTACTGTTTGCTAAAACTCTACATATTAACCATGCTGGTAGAAGAGTTAGGCCCACACTTGCACCATCAAGGTTGGCCAATTACTAGCAATTGAATCTTCAATACTCGAAATTGATGCTTAAGTATTTTATTGGCAGTCAAGCCTTATTTTGATTTTGTTAATATATTTCAAGTAGTAATGAGTTTGATTCTATTTATTAAATGCCAAACTCCCTTCCAAGGTGAACTTGAAGCACGCAGAATCTAAAAGCCCCTTCTTAATATCACAATGAGAAATTGCATAAATAAGCACTAAAAACCAACAGCCTAACCCCCTTCTCATGGCCTGCACACCTCCCACCTCAGCCAAGCCAAGGAGCACACCACTTCATTATTGTGTAATGCACCAGCTTAAACTACAAAAATTGTCTTAAACTTAAATACAACCCAAAGCCGAACATCATTTTACAAAACCAACATTATAAATGGTAGTTTACCTGCTGAACCAGAGCCACAATAGGGTCGAGAAAGACGTGTGCTATTCTGGGACTTCCTTATCATGTGACCCAGCTTGTGGATAAGCAGTACAGCAATGTGGGCATTCTGACAACCTGTCCTAAATATACAGTTAAATTCTCCTCCAAAGCTTTTTGTCATAGCTCCAACTGGTACCTTCAGAAAACATATATACAAGACAACATAATCCACAATAAGCTCCTACTATTTTCTTGGTAAAAAAAAAAAAAAATCATTTTATGTCAAGGAAAGAAATTGCCAGCAAAGCCAAACAGACTGGCTTGCTTGAGCAGTCCTTATGTGTTATGAAAACAAAAACCATAACAGAGCATAAACCCCAGCATTTTGTCACTTGTCCAATTTCTATGAAAAATGTAGGATAAGATGACAAAATATATATGTTCCAAAGGGAACCCAGTAAGTGGAGAAATCAAGAACTAAGTCTGGCACCACTATTTCAGCCCAAATTCAGCATTACAACTCCCGAAACTAAAACATCAAAACAAGATAGAATTTCAAAAGATTTGTACCCTTTCTATGCTAATTTTCCTCAAGTTTCCTTGCTGCCAAACAGAGAAATAGTCACACACAAGAGACAAATGTAAAAGGAAAAAAGGATAAAGTTTCTGGGAAAGAAGAGGAAATTAAACCCACATGAGAAAAAAAGTAGATAGATGAAAAAAGATACTTTCTGGAAATCTTTCTGGGATCTTTTTCAACCATCTTCAGCCTCAGCCCCAGATACAAAAAGACAGTGTAGTGGGTGGTGGTAGTGGCACCAAAGCCCATGCTACTGGCAGAAGGACAATGTCTCTGCGGTCCAGCGTTGCATGGCTTCTTTATCTGATATTGGTTTCTGAATGACAAATAAGGTGATGAGAAGTTTCTAATTAATTCCGAATTGTCAAGAATTGTATCTGTATGCTCATAGACTGAAAAAGAAGTGCATAGACAACAGGTAAAACTAAATCAATAAAATAGAAGTTAGTGCTGAGTACATTAATAATGATGATTCTGATCAACAATAAGTTAATAACACAATTAAAGATATTCAATTGATAGAAGATGGTCCAGAAATTTGAAAACGAAAAGGCAAAATTTCCACAGCATACTAATCAACTAACTTAACAAAATTCATCATAGCCTCAGAGATCATCAATAATACAACTGAAAAAAATCATTGGCTCCATTTCAGATTTCAAAAGGGTTAATGTAGTGAAAGAAAAAAAGGGCCCAAATAAGTGGGATGCATCTATTTTATTCTCCCATGGAAACTTGTACTAGTAAATACCATAAATAGAGCAACAAAAGTGCTGATTTTACCCTCTAACATAATTAAACAAAAATGATGAACACACAATCAGTCAACAAAGTTCAATAACTTCATAGTATCCAGTTTGGGGCAACTAGCAGAAACAAAAATCACAAATTAGTGAATTACTGAAGTAAAATGGCCCTTTACATAAATTTTTTTTTTAAAAAAATGCAAGCATATGCCAATGAATTTAGAAAGAAAAAGATTCTAAAAAAAATAAAAAAACTTAAAGAGAAAAAAGAAATATACAGCTACGAAAAAGTTCGTAGCGAGAGAGAGGGTAACTCACACAAAAATCACGAAAAAAACAGGTTTATCAGCCTCGCAGATTCATCACAGCTACCACTTTCACTGGAATTCCTCTTCCACTTCCTCCTCCTCCTCCTCCTCAGAGTCCGGGTTACCTTGACCTCGTGTACATAAATTCCCAAGCCAGTTTCCCAAACACAGCACAAGACTTCAAATTAGATTAGGGAGTTGTATCCACTTTGGGTGTGGTGCTTCTCCACTAGGTCCAGCCTCATCACGACTTTGCTTAATTTTGGTATCTAAATCATCCTCATAAGGAGTGACGCTGCAGCTGCTAGGCCAAGCCTTAGTTTGCTTGAGATCTTCAATGTCTTGTTCGAATACCAAGTTGGCCCCGCATTTTGTAACCTCCAAGCCTGGACCTTCGGTTTCAAATTTAACCTCAATATGGCTGAGTCCATTAGCATCGACTGGTATCAATTTTTCTTTCCAGTTCCCAAAGGAGAAGTCTCTAGAGGGTAAATAATACAGCAAAAGATGATATGATTCAATCTTACCAAATTCCTCGGATAATAAAAGACTCCTTGTGTCAATTTCACATCCGTCGGCGTTTATGGAACAACGAAGCTCATGCGTGAAGGTACCAAAAAAACCCACAGAACAAGATTGAAGTTGGTCAAATGGATGATGCTGGCGGAATACAAAAACAACACACAGAACAATTCCCATCAATTTGTTACATAATAAATCTGAAGAAGGCACTTGCAGATTCACTGACATCCCCACATTTTTGTGGCTAAGCCATTTCGGAATTTCGCTTCCAGGAATCACAAAACCGTAGTACCGTACTTCTCGCTTAACGTGTCTCTGAAATGTAAAAATCATAATGCTTAGAACCTCTGTCACATGCAAGAGAGAGAGAGAGAGAGGGAGAGAGACCTGGTAATTAATGATATAACGTCTTAGCATTCCAGACAACACATCACTATTTTCTTGATTCGCAATCAATTTGACGCAATTGGTAAGATCAAGCCCCGGCACGAATTCGTCTTCTGGTCTTATTGATAATGTTTCCAGTGAGGTACAATATCTTGCACCGATAACCTCAATTTTTAATGGAAGCTTTGGCAATGGTCGAAGACTTGTGCAAAAATTCAACATTAGAATTTCTAGATTTGATAGTTGAATCATACTTTTAGGAAGGCAAACAAAATTATTTCCTGCTAGATTTAATTCTAATAAAGACGGCAAATAGCCAATATCATCTGGGATTGTCTGAAGATTACAAAAACTTAGATCCAATTTAGTCAAAGAGCATAAATCTGATGAAGAATGCTCTAACATTACCATGGGATCTAGACTTCTTCGTTGAAAGCTGATGAGCTTATTCGATGATTTAGGTGATAACCCTTCACATCCATGAAGAGACAGTACTTTGAGATTTTTTAAGAGATTGATAGATGAAGGTAGTGCTTTTATAGCAGTTCCACTCACATTTAGCTCCTCCAAGCTTTCGAGATTCCCCAAATTCTTTGGCAATTCATCAATTTTTGAGCACCCAGATAAAGTGAGAATTTTTAGAGACATCAAATTCATCTTGTTAGGAAGACTTTTGAGGCATTTGCAACCATTAAGATCCAGTTGAATAAGCCATTTGAGATTTCCAAGAGATGCATGAATCTTAGATAGTCTTGTACAACCTCGAAGAATCAACTTCTTCAAATTTGGGGCTCTACTGAAGTTTGGAGTCTCGATCAAGTTTTGAGAGTAACTTAGGTCAATAACTTTTAATTCATCTAAAATCTGCTATAAAACAATAAATAATTAGATAAAGTCAAGCCTATATGAAATGGAATAAATTACACATTTGTATAAGTGAAAATCTTACCATGATTCCTTTCCATAGTTGTTTGATGCCACTAAAACACATTCTCAATTCAACAAGTTTGTTTGGTTGGAAATTGGTTGGCATGGATTTTAAATGATATCCATGCCATTCTAAAACTCGCAACTCATTAGAAAGATAACTGAGGTCTTGTAAAAGTTGCACATTACCTCTAAAAAGGTCTTTTGAAGGTTGCACATTACCTTTAATGAAGTCTTTTGGATGCTGCACATTACCAATTTTTAACAATCTTAGTTTTTTCATATTTAAGAAGCTTCCACACTCAAGGTTTCCACTTTTCAAATAGGTGCAATTAGCATTATGCTTTCAACTTCCTCAGTTCCCTAATAACCAACGACAATGAAGTTAGAATAATTAGCAAATGATTAGAAGTGTTTGTAATAATATATTTATTCCTTCAAGTTTAGATCTAGATTAGTCAACTTACAGTATTATTCTTCAATACATGAAGGGCATCCTCATAAGAACACAACCTACTTCGTCTACCAGGCTCTTTAGGGGATTTACAACGAATAATTTCTTGACCCATTTCTTGTAGCAAATCATGCATCCACAATGTTCCATGGTCACTAATGGTTATGAGAGATTTTTTCATAAGAACACCAAGATTGTAGTCTAGACCATCTCCCATGGAATCTTTGTTCTCTCCTTTGAAAAAACATGCAATACCTAAAAACAATTCTTTCTGCGTATATGTTAGTCCATCAAAATTAATTTGAAGTATATCCAAAAAAATTTTATTAGGTTCTTCTTTTAGTTTATCTAGGGCACTTTTCCATTCTTCCGTTCTTTTAGCAAACAACAAAGAACCTAAAACTCTAAGAGCTAAAGGAAGGCCTTGAGCATAATTCACAAAACCCTTAGAAAAATCCACATAATTTTCTTTAGGGTAAGGTTTATTGAAAGCTCTCCAACTAAAAAGCTGCAAAGCATCATCATTACTCAACCCCTTAGCACTATATATATCATTCACACCACATCTTTTCAATAAATGACTATCTCTGCTTGTTACAATGATTCTACTCCTTGAACCAAACCAATCATGCTTCCCTGCTAATGCTCCTAATTGTTCATCTTCATCCACATCATCAAGAACAATAAAAACCTTTTTATTACATAGTGTATTCCTTAGAAGATTGATTCCTTCAGGAATATTTCATATATTTATTTCACTTTCCATGAGGATCTTCGAAAGAAGTTGTTTCAGTAAAGAATCTAGGCCTCGATTTTTAGTTTCTTCTCTAATATTAGCAATAAAACTGGTAGCTTCATAGTTATTAGAAATTCTTTTATAAATTTCTTGCGCAAGAGTTGTTTTGCCTATTCCACCCATCCCACAAATCCCAACAAAATGAACACCATCCAACCCTTCAGCCAAGTATGAATCCAACATTTCCTCCACACAAGAGTCCATTCCAACACGGTCCTCATAAACACTTGAGAATTTACAATTTAACTCACTAAATATTTTTTTAATGATTTCTTCGATAACTGTTGATTCAAGTTTGCAAAGAAAATAGCCACACACATACCAAAAAAAAGAGAAAAGATGAAGCAATGCTAGCCATATTGAGTGGTAAAAAAAAAAAAAAAAAAGCATTCAGCTTAAGCAAAATCTTAGCATTGTTCAGTATAATATGGCACTGTAACTGAGGTTTGAATTTTTTTTTTTGGTCACATCATATGGTCGTTAATTGAGAGCCATGTGTTTCTTTATGACTATAAGAGTTTAATGAGTTGAAAGTGCCTAATTATATTTGTGGGTACCCGAGGCCCGAGGAGGAAGTTGAAGGGTCAACATGTTGAATTGAAGTCCGAGGAGAGGCAGGGAAGGTGGTGGCGATAATCTGGGCGTGACACCAAAACTGGAGCCGAGCAATGGCTCGAGGAGCCTTGTCATCCGAAAAGGAAAATGGATCAGCTTGTACAACCTCCGGGGAACCACCTGCCGGACTGTTGAACGATAGCAATGGAGGTCAGTGGCAGACAAGCAACAGCTGGATGAGAGCTGCCTATCCCATCCTCATTAAATAGCATCCACCAGCTTTACCAGTTGCATTAAATGAGGAAGTGACCTGAACAGTGATGGCCACAGCTTTTTCAACTGCTGCCGCCCCTTATTCCAGAGAAGTCAGGAGACAGGTGTTGGAAGGGGAGATGCATGCCTAATAGAGATAAACGGAGAGGATGTGAAGGGAGGGGCTATAAAAGGAAAGGGCATGGGAATTTGAGAGGATGCCATTTTTTCTGGAAGAGAAGAGATTAGAAGAAAGGAAGACTGCACCCCATCTTTATTGAAAAAAGGCTCCTTTAGAGATCAACAGTTCGGAGGGGAGATCCATACTTGCTGTGCTATCCCATCTCTTATAAATTTTATTGATTAGGGCCAAGTTAACCAATTTAGCTCCTCATCCAAAGAGTGCTGCTGTGTAAAGAATTGTTGGGCTCTTACAATTGGCGCCGTCTGTGGGAAGCAAGCGCCCGTGGATCCTCCTTGGAATTGATGGCTAACGAGGGACAAAGCGAGGAGGAGTCAGTAGGTTCCCATAGGGACAACCCCTTCGTTAATTTGGAACGAAGGAGGGATAGGCAACACGCCCCCAGTACTGTGATGGGGTCGCATCAAGCTAAGCGAACTGGACGTAATCATCCCAAGTCCAAGGATCAAGCCTCACCCGAACAGGAGACGTTGGCACTACAATAAAAGGTGGATTGTTTACGTAGAAAACTGAGATGGAGGGAACGGGACAGGAGGAGCCCGCCCGCCTTATCAAGTGTGGGCTTGAGGGAGAGTTGGGACCAATCATATGTGGTACGAGCAAGTCTCAAAAACTACGTGCGCACGCATGATTACACTCCAGTCTTCACTGGGGGAAGGTGGGGTTTACCTCTTAAATCCTAATCGGCCGCGCTTTCGTCCTTGCGTGGAAAGTTTACACGGACGGAGCGTCCAACCGAAAGGGAGCAGGAGTGGGTATTGTGCTGATCACACCCGAGAAGCTGGTGATGGAAAAATCGCTGCGACTGGGATTCCCAGCCATAAATAACTGGGCTGAATACAAAGCCCTCCTGGCCGGGATAAACATGGTCAGGTTGCTCAGGGGAAGGGCAATAGAGTTGTATTTAGATTCCAGGCTCATCGTGGGCTAGGTCAATGGTGACTTCGAAGCCCGAGATGAAAGGATACAGAGCTACCTCGCCGAGGTATAGAACGCGCGAGCTCATTTCAAGAACTTCACGTTGGAGCAGATCCCGAGAGGACAGAACTCCCATGCCGACTCTCTAGCCATGTTGGTCACGTCACTAGAGTCGGACCTGCCCCGGGTTATTCTCATTGAAGAAATCAGCTCCTCATGTATTGCGAAAATGCCTTTCACGGGGGTATGTAGCCTCCATGTGGGCCCGAGCTGGATGGACCCCATAATGACTTTTTTGAAAGAAGGATCTCTTCCCGAGGACAAAACTGAAGCAGAGAAAGTACGTAGGGCTGCTCCTCGTTATTGGCTGTCTGAAGAGCAGAAGCTGTACGAGCACTCCTACTCGGGCCCATATCTCTTGTGTGTCCACCCAGAGGCCGTGGAACCTCTTCTCGAGGAGCTGCACAAGGGCATTTATGGAAGCCACACCAGAAGAAGGTCCCTAGCACACAAGGCCCTCACTCAGGGTTACTGGTGGCCCAACATGTGATAAACTTCGCAAGACTATGTTAAAAGGTGTGACCAGTGTCAGAAGCTCACACCAAACATCCACCAGCCCGGGGGAATTCTAAATCCCTTATCTAGCCCATGGCCCTTCGCTCAGTGAGGGCTAGACATCGTGAGACCCTTTCCTCGGGCAATTGGGAACCGAAGGTGGCTTCTCGTTGGCACAGACTACTTCACCAAATGGGTAGAAGCCAAACCCCTTGCCAACATTAGAGACGTTGATGCCAAGAAGTTCTTCTGGAACAACATCGTCACTAGATTTGGGGTACCCTACACCCTGATTTCAGATAACAGCCTCCAGTTCGATAGCAAGTCTTTCAGAAGGTACTGCGGAGAGTTGGGTATTAGGAATGGATACTCCACTCCGGCGTACCCTCAGGGAAATGGGCAAGCAGAGGCCACTAACAAAGTCATAGTAGCAGGGCTGAAGAAGAGGCTGGACGACGCAAAGGGAAAGTGGGTGGACGAGCTGCCCCATGTGCTATGGACATACCGAACCACACCTAGAAGATCAACCGGGGAAACTCCATTCTCCCTGACGTTTGGTACAGAAGCGGTAATTCCTCTTGAAGTCGAGTTCCCAACCCTGAGGACGGACCAGTTTGACGTTGAAAAAAATCAGTAGTTACTTCTGCACAGTCTGGACTTAGGCGAAGAGAGACGAGGGGTAGCAATGGTAAAATTGGCACATTACCAACAAAAATTGAAGCAGCAGTATGACAAGGGGATTAAATCTAGACCCTTGACCCCGGGAGACTTAGTTTTGAGGAAAGTGGTAGGGACAGCCAAACTCCCTACTTGGGGCAAACTGGGTCCCAACTGGGAAGGGCCGTATAGAATCACTTCTGTAGCAGAAATTGGGGCCTACCACTTGGAGGACCTAGATAGGAATGTAATCCCTCGACCGTGGAATGTAAACAATCTGTGACGTTATTACTATTAATGAATTCTGTAATTTTACGTGCCTAGCTCAGCTGTACCTCGCTCTAAGTGTTAAACAGAACCTGGGACTTGCCTGGCTCTTCGGCCACAAGACTAGTGTAAATTAACATGGTGAAATTCTCTAAGTGTTAAACAGAACCTAGAACTTGCCTGGCTCCTCGGCCACAAGACTAGGGTAAATTAACATGGCGAAATTCTCTAAGTGTTAAACATAACCTATGACTTACCTGGCTCCTCGACCACAAGACTAGGGTAAATTAACATAGCAAAATTCTCTAAGTGTTAAACAGAACCTAGGACTTGCCTGGCTCCTCGGCCACAAGACTAGGGTAAATTAACATGGCGAAATTCTCTAAGTGTTAAACAGAACCTATGACTTGCCTGGCTCCTCGGCCACAAGACTAGGGTAAATTAACATAGCAAAATTTTTCTAAGTGTTAGACAGAACCTAGGACTTGCCTGACTCTTCGGCCACAAGACCTGGGGTAATTAACATAGCAAAAAATTTCTAAGTGTTAAGAAGAAACTGGGACTTGCCTGGCTCCTCGGCCACAAGAACAGGGTAAACTAGCATAACAGAGTTTCCTAAGTGTTGAAAAAGACGTGACAATTATTCTAGCAAATATTAGTTGGCTACATCACATGCACATTCAATCCCAAATAGTTATGGTTAGGTTAGCACGAAATAGAAAAATACCAGCAGGCAAAGAATTCAAGTGTGCAAGGTACTAGACAAGATCTGCCTAATCATATACTGATCAAATCTTGTTACAAAAAGTGGTGGGATTATCCCATTACAAAAGGCTTTCCAAACAAAAAGAAAAGAAAAGAAAAATGTAAAAGACAAAGCTATGTGTCAGGCTCATTCTCCTTGGACTCCTCTTTATTTTGCTTTGACTTCTCCTTTTTCTCCTTCTTCTTCTTCTTGGTGGGCACCCCCTCAGGGATCCCCTCTTCAGACTCCACATGCACTACGGTTCCTTGAGGGGGAACCCCCTTAGAAGGAGAGAAAGAGGATGGACCCTGAGGCTCCGCAGAAGCAGGACTAGCAGAGCCCGGGCCTCTAGAAGGAAGGGGAGCTGTGGGCGCCAGGCGCAGTGCGGGGGGATAGTACACCCTGTTAGGGGCACGCAGCTCTGACTCAGGGGAAACCTCGGCGGCATTCATAGCCTCCCCCCACATCTCCTGGTTGAAGGCACGAGCAACGTCCCGAAACTGGGCGGTAAGGCTTTTGGCGGTCTTGTTCAGACCCGCGTCGTAGGCCGCTTGCTCGACCTTGGCCATCTCAGCCTCCTTGGCCACCAGCTGCTGTTTGGCCTGCTTTAGCTCCACCATGGTAAGAGCCAGCGTGCTTTCAGCCCTTTTTTGGGCCTTCACGACCTCGGAGGCTTGCCTCTCGAAACCCTTTAAGCCTGATTCGGCGTTTCGGTAGGCCTTCTCCATTTTAGACAGTTGAGTAAGGGTTTCGGTCAGCTTCTTCTCTGCCTCGGCACAAGCCTTCTCGGCATTCTCTTGGGCTTTCTCAGCCTTCCGAGCCACGTCCAAGGAATGGTCAACCCATTCCTCTGCCATGAAGGAGGCCTGAACAGCCTGTAGAAAAAACAGCAAAAGAAACATAGTCAGCCTTATATGAATTCAAAAAAAAAAAAAAAAAAAAAAAAAAGGGAAAAAACACTTGACAGATGAAGAAGTTTGATAAGGTACCTTGGCTAAATCCTGCTTTAAGGACAGGAAGACCTCCCTCTTCCTGAAGGACTTCAGCTCCTTCATATCTTCCGGAAGGCACAGTGCCCTCTCCAAGCACTCCGCCACCAGGCCTGAACTACCCTTTGTGGGATCCCTCAGGGTGGCATCATCAAGCACGGGAGCGCCCATGCTCAGGGAAAAGGCAGGCCTCCAAGTGGAGGCCTTCCTGGCGTGGTCCCCGCCACTTTCTTTAGATGACACGGTATGCTCAAGCCTCCTACGTTGCTGCCCCCCGCCCAAGCGGGCCTCCTTGACTAGTGGCTCAGATATCTCCCCTTCCTCGGCCACCTCCACCACCTTCCTTCGCTTCCGTTTCTTTTCTGCCACATCGGCAGGGGAGGTGCGTGTCACGGAGGGGGTAGGCGGGCGTAGGGGTACCGTGACAGCCGAAGAAGTGCCTCCGGCATGGGCTGATAGCAGTGCGAGAAGGTCGGGGGTCTTTTCTTCGAAACCCATACTCGCGGATGAAGGGACTTACAAGGTGTTTGGAGCATCCGGCCTGTTAAAGACTTCGAAGTCCTTCTCGATCACCTCGTGGACGGTGCTGGATGTAGAGTCCTCGGCCTCCTCGTTGGATGGAAGCGGAGGTTCTTGTGAGTACAAGAGCTGCGCAGCTAGAGGCGCTCAGAACTGGGCGTCTTGGGTCCCCGCGGGAGGGGGTGTTGTCAGCAAAAAACCCGGGACCGCGACGTCTATCAAGGCCAGGCGAGGATCACAGGTCTTGATGACGTTTTTTGGACTCTGGAAGCTTTTGGTCGAGGGATGATAGCTAAGGATGACATGTGTTGCCCTGAGCTACCCGTCTCGATGCAGAAATATCTCGGACCTAAGGATTCTGTTCAGATAAGAGAAGTTCACCAAGTGCTTGCCCGGGGCTGTGTGGTACTCATCTGCAAAGGGGAATCACGAGTATTGTTAGTAAGGGAGAAAAGTGAAAAGTCGAGACAAAAATAAAATGCTCAAATTCCTAATGATGACCACGGTCCTTGGGAGTGCTACCTGGTTCCCCCTCTTGGGTAGGGCAGTGCCTCCCATCGTGCCATCCTCCCGAGACAATAAGGTAATCTTCATCCATGCCTTTGCTTGAATCAGGCAGGCATGTGATTAACTTGTTCGCAGGGACCCTACACTTCATGTAGTATTTTGTCTTTTCCGCTTTCTGGCAGTTATAGACCCAGTTCACGTCATGCCAAGTAAGGTTAGTTCACATCCTACGGTTTATGGCATCTACACACCCGAGGATCCTAAAGATATTCGGAGAACACTGGGTCGGGGATAACCTATAATTTATAAGGTAGTCCTTAGTTACTAGTTCCATAGGTAGTTCCATCCCGCCCTCAAGGAAGGCGATCATAGGAATGACTACAGATTCAGGGGGATGGTTCAAAACTAAACATTTGCCCTCCTCACAATGCCTAATTTCCACATTACTAGGGATCCTAAATTGAGCCTTGAACACCGCCCTAGCCTCCTCGGTGGCTACTAGCCTAGCATATCTACCCATGTTTTTGTTTTAAGGATAATACGTGAAACTTACGAAAGAGCAAAACACAAAAAAAAAACCAACACACCTACTGCAGAAAGGAAAGAGCGCTCCTCGGGAGTATTTTCTCTTTGCCAAAAGTTCAGATCGCCAGAGTGTTGAAAATAAGCCTTGGCCAGTTCTGGGTCCTCCTTTTATAGGGGTAAGAAACGAGCGGTAAAATTCCCGCCTATAAATGAGAAGAAAAAGGAGCCGTACGATTCCCATCTGACCGTAGAACGTGGGCAGACAAGCAGTCACCTGACGCCATAAATGAGGGTTTGTGGATTCCGAAGCGCTAGCGGCGTGCAAATGACAGGTGAAAGGATGCAGGTACGTGTGAACGCACGAGGCACGTGCGCGTCTCGCTTACTTAACTAAAACTTCACGCTTACCTCGTAGGCAAGTAGTGAAAGTTTTAGGGGGCTATAAAAGGAAAGGGCATGGGAATCTGAGAGGAGGCCATTTTTTCTGGAAGAGAAGAGATTAGAAGGAAGGAAGACTGCACCCCATCTTTATTGAAAGAAGGCTCCCTTAGAGATCAACAGTTCGGAGGGGAGATCCATACTTGCTGTGCTATCCCATCTCTTATAAATTTTATTGATTAGGGCCAAGTTAACCAATTCAGCTCCTCATCCAAAGAGTGCTGCTATGTAAAGAATTGTTGGGCTCTTACAATATTAATTCCTCTATTGTATGTTTCTTGGATTGCTATTTTCCAAAATTTATTTCATAAAAAAAATCTGCATAATTCTACTTTTTGCCTAACCATTTGCCCTAGACATTTTTACTAGCTTATCAAGGCAATTCTGCAAGAAACGTAAACTATAAAAAGGAGGCAAGCATTCAAATGAAGACATTACGGGTAGATTGTAAAAACCAAAGTTATGTAAACTCCTCAAGTGACTTGTAGAATTTGGATTACTAAGATTGTTTTTGACCTAGCAAACAGGTTGTGTTGGGTTAGGTTCAAGGTGGGTCAATCGGATTAAGGTTAAAATGGGTCATTCTAAAGACGTTATAAACGGGTTGGGTTGATTAGGTCCGGGTCAACCCGTATTTTTTCACATGTAAAAAATAAATAAATGAACAAAAAATTAATAAATGTCGAAAATAGCAAAATAGTCAAGAACAAAAGTTAAATAATACTTAGATTCTTAAGTTTACAAAATTCAAAGTTCAAACTAATGATATCATCATCACTATAAAAGTTGGGTTCTTTGCTGTCAAGAGCCCCGAAACAACGTAATTTTGCTCTTTTAAAAAAAAATTATTTCATTAAAAAAAGTCCATAAATTAAACAAAATGTTTTTAGAATTGTTTTCTTTTAAAGAAATAGAACAATAAGCATCCATAACTCTAGTTGCATTCTCGGTTAATAGCGGTGCATCCCTTCGACTCTCAATCTCTCAAATAAAGACTTTGTTCCACTTGGAGATAGTGAAAGAGATGTAGGTTCACTTGCCATAGATGAGACTGACATTGGCAAGGATATTATGAGTTTTATTGCAAAACTTTAAGGTTTAGAACAATACTTTGAGCCTTTTATCACACCAAATGATGCAGAGATGTTATATCAATTTGAGCTACTTGATGGTCTCAAAATTTATATTATAAGCTCAATTTTTCTAAATCTTGTTGCCTCGTGGTCAAATAAGAAAATAAAGTTTTTAGCAACTGTTATTTGATTCAACGTAATCATTACCTTTAGATGGTTGATGTCTTGTTCCTTTTACATGGTTTGGCATTTGGAGTGATTTCCTAACTTATCTAGTCTAATTTTTATTTTTAAAAAAAGTTATAAAAAAAAAAAATGGTTAGTCACGGGTCAAACAGGTTGACCCATACATGACCTAGAAAAAAAAAGTCGGATTCAATTTTGGGTCGAATTAACATGTCGGGCCCACTTTTGGCTAGTCTATCTTTGTTTGCACGTATTGAATAATTTAGGGACTACCATGCCAAACCATGCAGAGGTTCTTGAACCAAAATCCAATTTGAGATTATAAATTTCAAAGTTTGTAATATATATGGGACAAAGAAAGTCATTGTTATATCTATTATGGGGGCAATGTTAGAGACATTAGGGTCAAACCTGTTGTAAGGCCCAAGTCTATGTGTGCATGTACTTGCTTGACAAGAATCTAGTCTTACTAGGATTAGAATAAGGTTAAACTTATAATGCTCTTTGATCATTTGGCCAAGTAAAGAAAGTAACAAGAAATAAATTTAGAAAAAAATAAAATAAAAGGTTGACAATAAATAGTATTATTCCAAAGAAATTCTTTGGCAAAAATGCAAATTCCCAGTTTTATTTTTGTCATTTTGGTCCTATAAATTCACACTTGTTGTCAACATTAGTCTTTCCTCCATTTTGTAAAGTTTAGAATGACTAATGGTGACAATAAATGTGAATTTACATGACTAAAATGACAAAATAAAAAACTGAAACTTTTATGACCAAAATGACAATTGACCAAATATATCTGATCTAGTTTGTATTTTTTTTTTTTAAATTAATTTTTTTTTGGTTTGAAAATTAATTTTTTATTTGTTAACAAGAGTTATGGACAGACTAACAGTGAAAAAAGTATGAACTTACAGAACCAAATTGACAAAAATGAAACTTAAAGAATCAAAATGACAAATGACTAAATTTAATGGATGTAATTTGTATTTTTGCCGAGTTCTTACCTATCCTTTAAATCCCATCCAGCGAGATCAGCAACTTTTATCAAAGCAGCTTTCCACGTTTGAACATTCCCTATGCAATCCATGAGATGCTCTTCATGCTTTGCAAAGGCTTTTGCAAAATTCCCCCTTTGATTCCGCACATCACTAGGATCCACATAGTGAAAGACAGGCAAAACTACCAATTGCGTCTTTTCCATGCACTCAACAATCTTTGTTAGTTCAATCAAGCACCACCTTGAAGAAGCATAGTTTCTTGAGAGAATAACGATAGCAAATTTCGATTCTTCTATTGCTTTCAAGAGCTCTGGGGCAATGAATGTTCCCCGCTTGAGTTTTTCATTGTCCTTAAAAACGGATATGCCTTTTTGTTTCAGACCAGTATATAGATGATCTGTAAATTTTGTGCGGGTGTCCTCACCTCTAAAACTAAGAAAGACATCGTATTTGCATCCACAGGAGGAAGAAGAAGAAGAAGAAGAAGAAGATGGTGATGATGATGGTGGAATATAAGCCATGAAGGAAATGGATGTGCAATGGGACGAATTTAGTTTACAACTTTAGGAAATTGCAGGTGTGACTGAAAAAAGCTCAAAAAGCCTTCTTAAAATAACGCTGGGCAGTGGTGCAAAGTGTTGTAAACAGCAGAAGCTCTATTATCAAAATGTTGTAAGAAATGCCTCTAGATAGCACTCTAACAAAAAATTGGTTGAGAAAGTTTTATGGACTTTCAAAAGACCTCACCAAATAAGTGATAGGAATGAAACAAAGTTGGCAAGAAAATAGATACAAGCACACACAAGAGAGAACACCAAGAATTTACGTGGTTCGGCTTTTAATCTATGTCCACAGGTGACGACTAGGAGAAATTTCACTAATAAATGTGGAGAATACAAATGGTGTAACATCGGATGACGACGCAATGTTTCGGCAAGATTTTTATGACAAAAAATTGAAAAAATCTTGCATTTTTGTTGTTTGTAACTGAGGCTGAGAAGGCGGGAGAGGAAGAGATTTGTTAGGAAGAGAATGAAGAGACTGAGAAGGGCGGAGAGGGAGAGACTTGCAAAGTTGCAAGAGAAAAAAAAAGATAGGAAAAAGAGAGTACCTCTGAAGAGTCTGAACATGTAGATGAGAGATGATTAGTTAGGAATTGGGAAGGTATAAGTCAAGGCATTGGGAAAGTAAGAGAAGTTTAAATGTGTGGATGAGAACCATTCTAGACAAGAGTGAAAAAAATGTGTGGATGAGAACCATTCTAGACTAGAGTGAAAAAAAAAAAAGATAAAAAAAAAAAGATAAAGATGAGAGAATTAAAAAATGGTGGAAAGGAAAAAAATCAAGGAAAACCCAGATTGGGCTTGGGCAATTTAGGAATTTATAATTTCCTTTTATCAAGTAATTTCTTATCATGTCACTTTCTCTTCTGGTACTCATTGATATATATATATATATATATATATATATAGCTTGAGTCAAATTAGATCATCTGCATTATTGTTTCTCAAAAAATATGCTAGTGTAACTAGTAAATAATAATTTAATTAATTAATAATTAATTGAGAGAAGCAACTAATAAATAATAAATAATAATTTAATTAACTAATACATTATAAAAGACAAACAATTTAAATTATTTAGGCTAAACAACAATTAATAATTTTATAATTAATGAAACAACAATATAACAAATTATAGTTTGTAAAAGACAAACAAATTAATGAAACAACCAAACAAAAATAATTAATAATTTTATTAATATTTCAAATGAACTTATAGTTTATTATTTATTTTTTTACTAGAATTATATACAAATATTTGATAAAAAAAACCACGTAATAGGCAATTGTAAATTTTATACATTTGCGAATTTTTCTATTGTTGTTATTGTCAATATACAAAATTTTCTTTTTATTAAATTGTGTAATTTATATTGAGAAACATCATGAAATCCTTAAAAAAAAAAAAAAAAAAAAAAAAAAGAAACATCATGAAAAAATTCCTGAAAACGGCGCGGAGTGTAATGGCACTCATACTAAACCCAAACTCCAACGCACCCAATCCTACAATCTCTCACAAATACAAGTTATTTTTCTTCTCTGCAATTGCCGCAACACTCTGTTTTTTCTCTTGCTCTCTTACACCCACAATCTGCCACACAAAGGCATATATATAGAGCAAACAATCGAAGTGTCGGAAGGCAAAAATCCACCATGCAAGAAAGTCATGCTGTTGCATTTAATGGATGTGATACCAAAATCACGCCGCTTGACAAAATCATAATCCGCAGGAGAAGTTTTGATCTTGGGCATCACCTACAGCCACCCTTAGAGCATTTACATCAGTTGAGGCAAAGTTGTGCATAATAGAAAAAGACACCGATTTTACATATTTTATCTCCAAAATGCTCCACAGTAGCCGTGCATATTTGCACGGCTATTGTAGATCTTGTATCTAATATTTTAATAATTTCTCTGTCTTCGTTGTCTCTTTCTTCCTTGGCTGTGTTCGTCCCCAACTTGCTGCAAATTCACCCCACACCGCCCAACCACCATCCAATCACCACCACCACAATTCATCACAATCCATAATATTCCAATCACAAAATCAATCAAAAACAAAGGAAAATCAAACCAAAAATCAATCCAAACCCAAAATCAATGGAAAACTCAACAACTTAAAACTCAAAATCAAACTTTCAACACAAAACCCATCAAACCAAACCAAAAATCAAACCCAAACCCAAACAAAGCCGCCGTTGTCGCCACCGCCATGGAGAGCATGCTACCATCGAAAAACCCATCCCAAAAACAACCAAACCCATAAGAAAACCCAATGGAAAACCTTAAAACCCACCAGAGTCGCCGATATAACCTTGGATCTATCGCCGGAGCCGTCAGTATGATGTTCTATGTGGCGGCTTGGGATGAGAGGGAGGCAGAGAGGGAGAGTTGAGAAAGAGAGCGCCGTGACTTTTTTTAGAAGAAAGAGAGCACCGTGAGTCTGAGAGATTGAGATGAGAGAGAGATATAATAATAAAATAATAATAATAATGATTATTTAAATAAAATGAAGTGTATAATAAACAACTATGAAGGTGTTTTGTAAAAATAGAGATATATAATAAAAAAAAGTAAGTTTTTTGTGTAAAATAGACTGAATATTTTGTACAAACTTATATTGATGGGACTGACGAAATCAAGCATAGACGAGATAAATTGGGCCGACGAGACAGGCCTGCACTGACGAGTGACCACTTCACTGACGAGGTTAAACATCTCATTCAATGCCACCAATAAACACCCTGGACGGTTACAAAACCAGTTGTACAGACCGTTGGGATAAAATTAAAGCAACATGATGAGGCCAGAAAACGTTACCCAGAGGGGTATTAAGAACCACCATAATTGCCCAACGGCTAGAGGCTACAGCAACATATATAAAGCCCCCACATGGCCAAGAAGAAGGTATGAACACCTTGAGATAGATATTATGAGATTTCTTTCATTTTGATACATTATATTGCTCATTCTTAAATAGCTTCCGATATTGACTTTGGCATCGGAGACGTTGTGGCAGGCACCACACTGGTGACCACACTCGAGAATACATACTTGCAGGAAGCCGAAGATCATTTTTGTCTACATACATTGACTGACGAATTCACGCTTCATCAATTTGGCGCCGTCTGTGGGGAACGACATTTTTGTGTTCAATCTCGAAAAAATAGTTTCCAATCAGCAATCACTATCAGATGGAGTCCAATCAAGATTCCACAGCCTTGGCTCAGCAGGTTCAGGCTCTCGCAGCCACTGTAGAAGAACTGACCAGGCAAAATCAGGAAATGAAGTTACGACTTCAACAAGAGGAGAATCGGTCTAAAGGGAACCGAGATGACGAGGGAGATAGCCACAAAAGAAGTGACCATCAAAGGCCCGCTACTCCAACCGAGCACAACTCAAATCTTCTCCAAGAGATGAGGAGGGAGATGGATGAACTTAGGACCGCCATCAAGGAGAAAACAGAGCGGAGTGTAGACCGAATGGTTAGGGCGACAGATTCGCCATTCACTCCAGCAGTCCTTGAATGTCCAGTACTGTCAAAATTTCGGTTGCCCCAGCTTGAACCATTCGATGGGCTAAAGGACCCTTAAGATCATCTTAACACCTTCAAGACAACCCTAGGGCTCCAGCAGCCCCCAGACGAAATACTGTGTCGTTCCTTCCCAACAACTCTCAAAGGAACTGCAAAGGAATGGTTCACAAAGTTGCCAACATCGTCCATTGACAACTTCGAGCAGTTGAGCAACGCCTTCCTGCGTCATTTCATTGGAGGACAACGTCCTAAGAGGACCGCAGACCACTTACTTACCATCAGGTAGGGAGAAAAGGAAACCCTAAGGTCATACGTGAAACGCTTTACTCGCGAAACACTGGAGGTCGACGAAGCAGACGATAAGGTGCAACTGACGACCTTCAAGGCAGGATTGAGGTCTAGAGAGCTCGTTACGTCACTTGCAAAGAATCCTCCAAAAACAATGGCTGAGATGCTCCTTAAAGCACAGAAGTACATGAACACTAAAGACACATTAGCAGCCATGAAGGATGCAGGAAGACCAGGGGACAAAGAAAGGAAAGATGACAATCATAGAGGGCAAAAACGGGAGTGCCCAAATAGTCGGACCAGTGACGGGATCAGGAGGAAGGACGATAAGGGACCACAAACGGTAAAATTTACCCCTCTTATTATGCCAGTTGATAAAATTTTAACGCAGATTAAGGACGAGCACTACCTGAAATGGCCACAACCATTGCACTCATCTCCTAACGTCCGTGATAAGAATATATACTGCCGATTTCACAAGGACCACGGCCATTACACCGAAGATTGTCGAGACCTTAAAGAGCAGATAGAGGAGCTGATAAAGAAGGGGAAGCTACAGAAGTTTGTGAAGAAAGGAGAGTTCAGTAGGTTTCGGGATGGAAACAAGGGCCAGCACGAGTCCTCGTCCGGGGGTAGTGACCGTCAGTTCCAGCCTCCCCAAAATGTGATAGGGGAAATATAGACGATCACAGGAGGGCCCACCGCAGGAGGATTGTTCAAGTCCCTTAAGAAAGCATGTCAATGACAGGTGAACAGTGTTTACATGACACCCCCGTTGAAACACAGACGAACTGATCAGGATATGATTTTCAATGAAGGGGATGCAAGGGGAGTGAAGCAGCCTCACAACGACCCATTGGTCATAGCACTTACCATAGAAGGATTTAACACAAAAAGGATCCTCGTGGACAATGGTAGCTCCGCTGATATCGTCTATTTCCCTACGTTCCAACAGTTGAAACTAGATCCAAAAAGACTGCGTCCATTTGATTCTCCCCTCGTCAGCTTCAGTGGTGACAGGGTATATCCCAAGGGCATAGTGACGTTGACGGTGACAGTGGGAACCTACTCGAAGCAGTTGACCAGTCATCTGGACTTCTTGGTGGTAGATTGTCCTTCGTCCTACAATGTGATCATTGGAAGACCAGCGCTCAACAAGTGGAAGTCATCCACGTCAACCTACTGCCTGAAGATAAAATTTCCAATAGAGAACGGGGTAGGAGAAGTCAGAGGAGATCAAGTTTTAGCTCGGGAGTGCTACCAGGCCGTCATGGCTGCAAAGGAGAACCATACATGGATGATCGAAGAAAAGGAGAAAGAAAAGGTGGAGGCCTTGGAGACAGTAGAATTATCCGACGAAGAATCAAATAAGACAACCAGAATATAGACGACTCTAAGCCCTGAGATGAGAACAAAGCTGGTCCAATTTCTTAAAGAAAACCTAGACGTCTTTGCTCGGAGCCACGAGGACATGCCAGTTATATTTCCAGAAGTCATCCAGCACAGGCTGAATGTAGACCCGAAAAGGAAGCCCGTCAAACAAAGACAAAGAGTTTTAGCACCCGAAAGAGACCAAGCGGTTACTGACGAAGTTAACAAGCTCTTGACTGCATGCTTCATCCGCGAAGTATATTATCCAGACTGGCTTGCAAACGTCGTCTTGGTGAAGAAAGCAAATGGGAAATGGAGAATGTGTGGTGTAGACTTCACAGACCTGAACGAGGCATGCCCAAATGACAGCTTCCCTCTCCCGAGAATAGACCAGATGGTAGAGTCCACAGCTGGACACAAACTTCTGACATTTATGGACGCTTTCTCTGGGTACAACCAGATAAAAATGGCAGAAGAGGATCAGGAGAAAACAACCTTCATCACCAGCCAATGACTCAATTGCTATAAGGTAATGCCCTTTGGACTGAAGAATGCAGGAGCCACTTATCAGAGATTGGTAAACAGAATGTTTAGCAAGCAGATAGGCAGGAATATGGAGGTGTACGTGGATGACATGCTCGTCAAGAGCAGGGAGGAACTCACCCATCTGGACGACCTCAAAGAGACTTTTGCTACCCTCAAGCAATATCATATGAGGCTAAACCCTAGTAAATGCGTCTTTGGTGTAGCCTCAGGGAAATTCCTGGTATTCATGGTGTCCCAGAGAGGAATCGAGGCGAATCCAGAGAAGGTACAAGCCATAATCAACATGGCCTCGCCCAAGACCATCAAGGAAGTCCAGAAGCTGACAGGACGGATTGTAGCCCTCAAAAGGTTCGTCTCTAGAGCGACGGACAAATGCCTACCCTTCTTCAAGACATTGAAATAGGCTTTCGCCTGGACTGATGAGTGTGAGGCCGCTTTTCAGGAACTCAAACGGTACCTAAGCAATCCACCCCTTCTAAGCCCGTCAAAAAAAGATGAGAAGTTATACTTGTACCTGGCAGCGTCAGCTATGGCCGTCAGTGGAGCCTTAATCCGAGAAGAGGACAGGAAGCAACTTCCAATCTATTACGTTAGCCAAGCCTTCCAAGTAGCTGAGTCCAGGTATCCTCAGATCGAGAAGATCGCGTTCGCGCTGATAGTAGCTTCATGCAAACTCAGGCAATACTTCCAAGCACATCATATCCTAGTAATGACGGACCAACCAATCAAGAAGTCCATGAGCAAGCCCGAGGCGGCAGGAAGAATGGTCCAGTGGGCGATTGAGCTCAGTCAATTTGATATTGAATACCACCCCAGGACGGCCATAAAAGTAAAAGCTTTAGCAGACTTCATCGCGAAATTCACCCTCCCGGACGAAGACGACTTCACCATTAAACACAAGCAATGGACAATACAGACTGGCGGCTCGTCAGCCCATAAGAGAGGAGGAGTAGGGGTAGTCATGATCACCCTCGATGGAGAAAGGCTAAAATACGGAGTTCAGTTGAAGTTCCCAGCGACCAATAATGAGGCCGAATATGAAGGGATCCTGACGGGATTAAGGCTCAGAAGAGAGTTTGGAGTTAAGAATCTGTTGATCCAGAGCGATTCAAAGCTAGTAATTGGGCAAGCCAGGGGAGAATACGAAACAAAAGAAGGAAGAATGCAGAGGTACCTCAGACTAACGAAGAATCTGGCTCAAGAGTTCGAAAAAGTGGAGTTCGTGCAGATTCCCAGAAGCCAGAATGTGATAGCAGACGAAGTCTCAAAGATAGCCTTGTCAGATGAAGAGGCATTGGAAGAAGGCCTGATGATGGAAGTCCAAAAGAACCCCAGCATTGAAGAAGTTCCAACATTCGCAATCCAGAGTACAAACAGCTGGATGGCACCCATCGTATCCTTCCTTCAGGACGGGCACCTCCCACAGAGCATAGAAGAAGCCAGAAAGATCAAAAAGAGGGCAGCCAGATTCATGATACTCAATGACTCCTTATACAAAAGAGGCTTCTCCATGCCGTACCTAAAGTGTGTTGACGAGAAAGAAGCAAGGTACATCCTGGAAGAAATCCACGAAGGTGTTTGCGGGGATCATGCTAGTCCCAGATCCCTGGCAGGTAAGATAATTCAGACAGGCTACTTCTGGCCGACTATGCAAGTAGACGCGGCAGAGTTCGTCAAGAGACGTGACAAGTGCCAACGGTTCAAAAATGTTCAGCGCCTTCCAGCAGAAAAACTGACGACGATTGCATCCCCATGGTCATTTGCACAATGGGGAATCGACATCGTCAGCCCGCTGCCCCAGGACAAAGGTCAGGTAAAATTCTTACTAGTTGCTATAGACTACTTTACAAAATGGGTTGAAGCAGAGGCACTGGCAACCATAACCGAAGCCAGAATCTAGAGCTTTGTGTGGAAGAACATCATTTACAGGTTCGGGATTCCAAAGACGATCATATCAGACAATGGACGACAATTCGACAGCCAAGATTTCAGGGAATTTTGCTCAGGCCTAGGCATCAAGAATCATTTCTCATCCCTAGGTCATCCACAAGCGAACGGACAGACGGAGGTGATGAATCGAACATTGCTCAAGATTATCAAAACGAAGCTGGACGATGCAAAGGGAGCCTGGCCAGAAGAATTGCCCAATGTCTTGTAGGCTTGCAGGACAACAGCGAGAACGCCAATAGGAGAGACCCCCTTCAGACTCACCTATGGTACTGAAGCAGTGATCCCGGTCGAAGTAGGAATAACCAGCATCAGGCGAGAAGCATTCATTGAAGAAGTCAATGACGACCATTTGTGACTTAACCTGGATTTCCTAGACGAAGTAAGAGATAAAGCCTGTAGCAGAATGGTGGAATATCAATAGAAGATGACTGACTACTACAACAAGAGAGTAAAGCTCAGACAACTTGATATTGGTGACCTCGTCCTTCGCAAAGTAACCCCAGCAACCAGGGATTCTTCTCAAGGGAAATTCGGCCCCACATGGGAAGGGCCCTACCGGGTCAATAAACGCAATTGTGAAATGTATTCGTTATTCATTGTTGAAACTAATAAATAAGTTATTCAGCTAACGTTTCTCCACAAGCAGGCATATCCGATCACAAGTCATAAAGAGTCAAGATTGGTTAAGTAGCAAGATTCCGCTCTGACGAATGTAAGCTACTGACGATGACAAGATCCTTGAAAAAAGGTGTAAGTCATAATGAGTCAAAAATGGCCAAGTAGCAAGATTCCGCTCTGACGGATGTAAGCTACTGACGATGACAAGATCCTTGAAAAAAGGTGTAAGTCATAAAGAGTCAAAAATGGCCAAGTAGCAAGATTCCGCTCTGACGGATGTAAGCTACTGACGATGACAAGATAATAAAAAGTAAAAAATGGCAAAGTGGCAAGATTTTGCTCTGACGGATGTAAGCTACTGACGATGAAAAGGTCGTAAAAAGTCAAAAATGGCCAAGTGGCAAGATTCCGCTCTGACGGATGTATTATACCGACGATCAAAAGAAAAAAAAAATTCGTAAAAAGGGCTAAGTAGCAAAATTCCGCCGTGACGGATATACAGATGTATATCATTCCAAAAAGGATATATCTCACAGAAACGGGAAATGCTAGTGAAGAGAAGAAGATATAAGAGCTTCACCAAGCACATCACATAGGCAGTTAAAAGCGTGCAAATTACAGACACAGGTAAGTGCAAGAAGTAAATTAGAACCAAGAGCATGCAAGCAAATTACCATTGTTTTTACAAACCCATAAACACTGGGTTAAAACATTGTTCCCACAAAAAAAAAAAAAAAAAAAAAAAAGTCTCAAAGTAAGATTTACAAAAAGGCCAAGACGGGCAATGATCAACAGGCAAAAAAAAAAATATATATATATATATATATATATATATTTCTGTTAAAACATAAGTGCCAGGTTCAGGCTTCCAAGGCTGGAAGGGCGCCAACAGCAGCAGCATCGTCAACAGCCGCAGCATCGTCAACAGGAGCATTCTCTGGAGCGTCACCAGCAGGAACCACAGACTGAGCAGCTTCATCAGTGGCCATCTCTTTGTCCACTTCTTCCAAGTCCAAGTTTTCAATGTCAACGCCAGTTGGATGCTTGACCATGTACCTTCGAAGAAGCTCAAAGTCTTTAAAGTACCAACTGAAGAGCACAATATTGTACTCGTCAGTGGTTTGAAAAGCCTCAACAGACCTAGCCACGATTGTCTTCAGCGATTCCTTGGCACTTTGAAGCTGCTCGTCCTTCTCCAGGTTCAGCTGGCGCTCAACCCTAAGGTCGTCACCCAGCACCTTGACCTTCTCCTTCAAAGTAGTAGCTTCGTCCATTGAATCGATGAGGTTCTTCTTCAGCTTTAAGTTTTCACCCTCCAAGGCTTGCACCTTTGACGAAAGAGATGCCAGCTTGGCCTCTTGAGTAAGGTACTCAGAAGCAATATGCAAGCTTTCCCCCAATGCCTAAAAAGAAGTACCAAGTCGTCAGTTAAAAAAAAAAAAAAAGGGTTGCTCATGAAAGAAGTAGGAACAATTTACCTGCACAAGCTTGTGGACGTGACCACCAGCGACAGTATTAAACGGAACCCAGAAAAAGCCCTCAGATCATCAGCCGTCACGATGCTGTGGGCCCTTTCAACTGCCAGCCTCTCGTCCCCCCAAATTGTAGAGTGACGAGAATCCCATTTCTCCTTCTCCTTCTCCGTCAAGCGCGGCCTCTTAGAGACGGGTGTAGGGAGCTCCTCCACCGAAGTAGACGGAGAAGCGGTCCTCGTCGTCTCAGTGCTGGAGACAAGGGGAGTGACAGAGGCTGGCGGGGTGGCAGAAGGACCCCTCCCTATCACACACACAGTCTTTTTCCCTATGTTCGACAAGGGCTCGTCCTTCTTTGCCCTCATCTTCGCATACATATCTTTATTAAATTTGGACATCAGTTCCGAATAAAAACACAAGAAAGTAAGGGGAGAGAAAAGAAGGCCAATACTGACGAAGCTGGAACTTACTTTTCTTCAAGAATGTCCAACATATCTCAAGTCGATTAGGAAAAGCAAGGCTCTTGCTACTACCTTGAGTGATACCGAGCCTGAGACTGAGTTAGATGACAGTGATGACAAGGGAATCTTGAGTGCTTTCACTGTCACAGTGGATCCTACTGAAGGGATCGTAGAAGCAGTGGATGAAGTAGAGGACTTGGTGGAATCTAAATTTGAGAAAATGGATGATCAAGATGACATTCATAAAGACTATGCTAAGTTGTACAAGGTTTCCGAGAAACATGAGAAATTATATAGGCTAGCCAACTTTGAGTGATGTGGAACTAGATCGAGAGGAGCTCTCCACAAAAGTTGATGAAGCCAATCAAACCATTAGAGCACTGCATTTTAGAACAATTTCTTGGCTAAAATGACCAAGAAACTTGAAGCGGAGCAGTTTCAATTCAGAGCTCAATTGGAGAGGACTTCCAGTGCAAAACTCGATGAGATGTTAATTTTTCAGAAAGCTGCTTTTGACAAAACTGGTTTGGGGTATGAATTCTCTTCTCCTAATATTTCCTCTTCTAGTAAGATTGTTTTTTTACACTTGCTAATGATAATGATGCTGAATATAATGAAGCTAAAACTGAAATAACTAGTGAGAACTTAGACAAAGGCAAATCTATTCTAGGAGCACCCCCTAAGGTTGAAAAGAAAGAGACTAGAAACCCTAGGAATAAGAAGGATAATAATAAAAAGTCTCAACCAAAGAAGCCATTTCTGTCATCACTGTGGAGTTTCAGGACACATTCGTCCAAATTGCTATAAGTGGTTAGCCACTCAACAGAGCAACAGTGTGTTATCATCTGGTGGTCAAGGTTAGATTCCACCATCTTTAGGTCCTTTTGGAGATCTTCTCAAGGCCCTCATGTTCCTTTCAAACTTAAAAAGTTTCAATTCTTCCCCCTCTCCTCAGGATCAAAGGTTCACACAAAGGAAAGGTCCTTCCAAGGTGTGGAAGGAAAAATTTTCAAAGTAATTCAGTCACTTTTTCTCTCTCTCCCTTTGCGTTTTGCATTACTTGTTTGTTTTGCTTTCTTGTTTTGAGTCAGTCTAGTTTTATGCTTTGTATGTTTACATGTTTTTGTTTGTTTGTTTTCAGTTTTGGTTTATTTTGTTTTTCATAAAAAAAAATTGAAAAATTAGAAAAATACAAAAACAGTGTGTGTTTGTGTATATTGGTACTTGTATACCCTAGATGGCCATTGAAACAAAGTTTTCTAAACTTTGTATCTCTTGTAGCTTAGATGAGCGTCTCAATGCACAACTAAGCAAGTAAGCTTTGTGGCTCGTGTTTATGATGTGTACGATTAAGATTGTCTCTTATATCTCATACTCATATCACTCTTTTTGACGGCAAGGACTAGAAAATCCTAAGAGAAATGCATAAATAACCATCTCACCACTAAATCCCGCCAATCATGTATAACTTGTGTGTGCTTCGGCATAGCAAAATTGTGATGTTTTGGCTTACATAATTGGGTATTTCTTTTCTCTCTTATATGCCCATGCATGATATGTTTAAAAAGAAAATATGCAAAGAACAAAAAAAAGTAAAAAGAATCAAAATATTTTTAAAAATTGCAAGCGTGTTTCTAGGAGATGTGGGAGCTATTGGATGTACCTCGAAAGTGATAGTCTCCATCAAGCAGTTATTATTGTGTGTGAGTATATTTGATTCTCTCTAGTCTCAAATCTTCATACTATGAGACACTTATGTGCTCTTACTATGTTTCACACACAACACGCAAATTCTTTACTACTTTTGATACATGTGCAGGTACAATGTGAGTTGGCCATCACAGGAGATACATATGTTAATATATGCTCACTAAACTGTCTTCACTTGTTTTTGAAATATAAAACTAGTTAAACTTGTTTAGTGTGTGCGTGTGAGTTTTTGGATCTCTGGATGCTATGCTTATATGTTGAGAGATGTTTTGAGAGCTTAATATGTTGTTTGGTTTTTTGGTTGAGTAGCTTGCTTGTTGCATTCATCTTTATGTGTTTTTCCCTTCTTGAAAAACTCTTTTTCTTCAAGCTCGACAGCTTCTTGACAGATCCTCGACAAATTCTTTTTCTATCGAGCCTTATTTCTCTTTTCTCGATAGATCTCAATGGATTTTCGATCCAACAAGATTTCTAGGTTTCTTCTTGATAGAATCTCGACAGCTTCTCAATCCATCAAAGAAATTTTTTGAGCTCTCCGTCTGACCAATAGCTTCTCGACAAATCCTCGATCCATCGAGACACTCTTTTGCCATCGACAGATCCTCAACAGCACCTCGACAAATTCATTTCTGTCAAGATTTAGTGCTCGACAGATCCTCGATAGAATCCTCGATCCATCGAGCTGCAATTTCTATTTAAAGGACAAGCGTGATATCAAATTCACTTTTCTCACTTCATCACATCCATCATAGATGTGTATCAAGATACCGCTCCTCGTGATAAGCTCATCTTTCCTTCGACTATCACTTGGATCCTTCAGCACTTTCATTTTCCTATTCCTCTATTTCCTTTTTTCACCATTATGGGTGCCATCAGCGCTGGTTCTGTCCAGCAGAGCGAGGCCTAGCTTCGACCGAAGTGGCCACAAGTGGAGATGACTGATCTTGCAGCTTCTGCTGCTCCTTCTTCTTCAGCAACTGGTGTGACCCTCGAGGCCATCATGGAGCAGCTTCAGCAGATGGATGCTCGTCTTGACTATCTCACAGATGAGATGTGTCAGATGAACACCCAGTCGATTGCATTGCCCGCAGATAGGCTCGTATGGCTAGCTTTGCTCTTTCACCTTCTCCTTCTCCAGAGGTTTCGGCTGATGAAGGTGATGATGATGAGGATGATGCTAGCTCTTTCGGTGATGATGAGATGATGACCTCTCAGTGACTTGCCCTTAGTCATTCATGACAAAGAAGGGAAGTAGTTTTGGTTTGAGAGTAGTCTTGTACTTAGGGGTAGAGTTAGTATAAAACATTTTTGTTAGGGGGAGTGTGTATATCTTTTTAAGGGATGTAGTGAGGTTTACATGTATTTTCTTCTTTCTCTTTTTACATTAGCCTTTTGTATACCGGTCTTATGACCATTTATTACATACATTGTACTTTATTTTCATATATGATGATGATGTATGTTTTTCTTCACCTACCTCTACATGTGTTTTTTTTTTTCTCTCTTTATACATATGTTTCTTTATGTTCGCAATCTTCATTTCTGTTTCACACATGATGCCTTGATGAGTTTTGTTTAAGTGTTTCAGAAAGACAAGTTGTGAAAGTCTATCTTGCCATGAACTCTCTTCTTACAAAATTTTTCAAGAGTTTGTAGTAGGTATAAATTTATTTTGTAATACAACAAGTGGTTATGAGTTTAGTGATTTAAGACTTCTCTCATGATTATTTGTTTTGTTGTGGTTTTGTCACAGATTGCCAAAAAAGGAGATTGTTAGGGACATATTTTATGTAATTGGCTAATCCTTTGACAAAATGCACTGTACTTGTAATTGGGTAGATCTATAATGAGTTTAAGACTTCAAGAAACATATTGTTCAAGTCAAGTGTTAAAACTATGAAGATCTGACCAAGAAACAAGTGAAGAAGAGCTGTTCATTAAAGCTCGACAAAAGTCTCGACAGAATCCTTTCTATCGAGATTTAATGTTGAAACTTGACACAAGCTCGACACAAGTTGTATCTGTCAAGAATTACGAAATCAGAAATTCTAGATCTGATTTTCAACCAATGTTTATGTATTTGTGTAGGGTTTTTTTTCTCACAACCTTAGACATTTATATTTTAAAGGCCGTTGCGCATGCATTGTGTGACCAAAGGCAGAAATTGCTCTAGTTCATTATTCTCTTTACAGAAGCTACTACATCTTTATGCCAAGGGTTTTGTGACCAAGGAGCTTCCTGGTCTTTATTGTTGATGAGCTGAAGAACTTTGCAGCCAACAATCTTCTTCAAGTTAGTGAGTTAGTCACGTACTAGGATCCGTGCATCATTAGTTAGTTACGTACTGGGATTCGTGCAATGAACGGAGAGATTGCCGCTACAATACAAGTCCAATTGGGTATTGGCGTAAGGGTTCAACTATAGGTTGGTATTTCGAGATAGGCCAAAGGGTTTGGTAAGATTCCTTATACTTGTAACCGCTTGTGATTGGTAATAGTGGATTCTTGAGAGTGGTGACCTTAAATTCACCCGATGGAGTTTTGCCTCAGTGATTTTCCCCATTCGTAAACAAATCACCTGTGTCAAATTTAATTTATGCTGCATTTAGTTATTTGGTGATTTGTTTGCACTACCACGTCATTGCATGTAATTGAATCTAATTAATTAACTTGGGTAATTAATTAATTTGCAAGGAGTCAATTCATTTTAACCCAACACTTTGCAATATCAAGTATATTAATTTTCTATGAGAAAAATGATCCGGGAGCTCATAATTCAATAACCATGAGCTGGGAACCCGTTGATATTAGTGTTGTAACATTTCAGACTATAAGGAAAACAAATGCAAAGGGTAAAAATTGTATGGCTCGTGACCATGTTAACATGTGTTCTTCAATAACTCCCTATGATTTATTGGGACACAATATCTAAACCAAAATTAAGGACTTAAAAGTTAAAACTTTAATTGAGATTGCATCATGCCATGTCTAGGTCCTACATTTTCAGGATTTGCCTTGTTGCTATTTCATGTTATATGATAACATAGGTTGGAATAGGGGTGGTAAAATTGGACACGTCCCGCGAACCCAACACGACATGAGATTAAATTAGCAGGTTATGGGTTGAATCTTAATGGGTTCGTGTCATATTTGGATTGACATGACTGGCCCGTTTAATAAATGGGTTGGGTTAGTGTTCAACATATGGAACCCTTTTAACCTGTTTGACCCGCTTAATTAAATGACATTTTACCAATATACCTTTCAAATTTTAGATATATAAACTTATTAGTTGTTGTGGTTTATTTTATTTGACATATTGTGATTGATTATTTGTGATATTGAGATATACTTTAGTTTTGAATGACTATTTGTGATGCAATTACTAGTTAGTTTTGAATTTTATATTAATTTTTTTTTTTGTTTTTTCATAATTTTTTTTTCTCCTCATTTTGATAATATCTAATAAACAGGTGGACACAACTGACCCGTTTAATAAATATGTCAAGTTAGGGTTGACTCATATAGTCGGATACTCATAAGTTGACACAATATGAATTCACCACGCGAACACAAATTGTCACCCCTAAATTGGAAGAGATGTTATAATATTTACAGTAAAATCAGTGGCAGGGCCAATGAATTGCCAATACAAATTACATTTTGCTTATACCGAAACTACAAGCCCTTAGCCTCTTATGCATCCAACCAGCTTCTTAAAACTGTTTAAATCATCACTACAAAGAACATTTTATCTCTTTGCTTTGTTTTGCCTTTTCAGCTGGGGAAGAAATTAGTTTTAATAAATGCTAACTAAACGTTACTCCTATATTGCCTACTGCCAATATATGCAAAACCAAATTATGGCTAGTGGAACATACAGGTCTATCATTAACAAAATAGGGACAAGATTCAATTTTCAATACAAGAAGCTTTATGTTCATGCATATTAGACATAAGCCGATCTACTGAATCTGAAAACAGGCCAGGCATACTGTGAGGTTAAATGGAAAACCAATTTGTGTGTGGACACACACAATACAGAATACAACAAATGATGAAGTTCCACAGCCGTCAATCTTCCAAATGACACCTCAAACACCATGTTTACATTATAATGTCTCTTGATTATATTAAAACACTATATGTATTACACAAATTCACTTGAATAAAACCAGAATACAAGAACTTTATAAGACTTGAGCTTCACTTCCCGTATTTTCATACATTACAGTCTGTTAGGGTCATATTTTATATGTAACTAGTCGTGGATCAGCGCGCTACGCATGATTATTTTTTAAGTGTTGTTGGATTAAGATAGCTTGACCCCAGTTAATTATTCAATTACCTAAGTTGATTAATTAGATTCAATTTGCATGCAAATTGTGAAGGAACCAACAAATCACGAAAATACTAAGTGCAGCGGAAAATATTTTAGACACAGTGATTTGTTGACAAATGGGAAAAACCTCGCAAGGCAAAAACTCCACCGAGTGATTTTAAGGTCATCACTCCCAAGAAACCACTAAACAACAATCAAGTAGTTCCAAGTATAAAAAATCTTACCAACTACCCTGGCCTATCCCGAAATACCAATTTACAGTTTAACCTTTGCTCCAATACCCAATTGAACTTGATCTTGTAGTAGCCTTCTTTCCTTTGATGCACAAACCTCCAATTTGTGACTAACCCTTTGCACGGATCCCAAGTACGTGACTAACTCCAGTAACTTGAACATATTTTGTTGGCTGCAAAGTTCTTCACTTCATCAACAATAAAGATCTAGAAGCACTCGGTTACAAAATCTTATGGCGTACAAACGCAGTAGTTTCACACAGAGAAAATAGGTCTCTTGGTCTCTGTATCCATGTGTGACAGCCTTTAAAATAAGCCTTATATATGTCTAGGGTTGTGAGAAAAGAAACTTCAAACAAATACACAAGATTGGGCCGAATTTCAAATCTAGAAATTCTGAAATCATAGTTCTCGATAGATCGAGCTGCTGTCGAGCTATCTGTCGAGCTATCTATTGTGCTTCACATTAAGTCTCGATAACAGGCATCTGTTGAGTTATATGTCGAGACTTAATGAACAGCTTTTCTTCACTTGTTTCTTGGACCAATCTTCATGTCTTTAATACTTGACTTGAACAACATGTTTCTTGAAGTACTAAACCCATCTTAAATCTACCCAATTACAAATAAAGTGAATTTTATCAAAGAATTAGCCAATTACAAAAATATGACCCTAACAAGGATGGTCTCATTATTATTATTATTATTATTTTGTAATTTGAACTACTTTAATGAAAAGTAATGCATTTCTTAATCATATTTTTCGCAAAATAATTTTTTATTATTGTAGAATTGTTTTATTTAAATTTTGAAACTTTAATTCTACAATAGTCGGTTGACTAATTTTTACATCTCTGAGTCAATTAAACACGTTTTGCATGCTACATGTAAACCTTATTTTCCATAAGGGTTGAAATCATTTGGGTAATATTTTTTTTCTATGAAAGTTAAAAAAAAAAAAAAAATTAAAGTTCTTATACCTTGTCTTGATGTTTTCTAAAAATTAAATTTGGCGATTCTCTTTCAATAATTGTGAAAATTCCAAACAATAATTCAGAAGGTAATTCATGTTATATGTTCATGCTTTGATTGTGTAATTGTATGATTGATTTGGGTTGTAATTTATAAGTTGTTTAGGATTTTTTTTTTTTTTTTAAGAATACTAAGTATTTTTAACACACATACGGAGAGAGGAGAGAAGATCTTAAAAAAACTGACAGTAGTGTATATCCAAAATGGCCTAACTCTGTTGTTTAGGATATTAAATATAGTGTTATGTGTGGTTTATAGTGTAGCGACGGTTGTAGTTATTAACAATTGGTTTTTCATTGTCTTTTAAATTAATAAAAACCTTACATATACTTTTTTTTCTAAAAAAAAACCTTTACATATTCTTTTATCGTGAATCTTTACATATATCTTAATAAGTACATTCTATACATTTCATTTCCTTAGATGCATAAAAAAAAAGAAAAAAAAAAGACATCAATTCCATAATAATAGTGGCTAATTAGTTTTTTCATGATCTCATTTGTAATGTTTCTTACTATTATCATATTTTACTGAATGATGATTTTCATAATAGAGGCATTAAATGAGAGTTAAAATCTTAGAACATTTCATTAGATTTTTAAAAGTCGTGGTGTGTGAAGAATATAAGCATTTAACGATTTTTATTTTATTTTATTATTTATAAATAATGTTAAATGAAATGTCAAAAAAAGGATTTGAAATTTTCCATTTTTATTTCTTATATATTTCTATTATTACTGAAGATCATCTTCCTTTTAGTTTTGATAATAAATATGGTTTTCTAGATTAGAGTTTGATTAGTTTTAAGTTTAAATTTTGTATGATTGTATTTAATTGTTGATTATATGATTTAATTAAGTGAATTTAACGATTTATTTAATTGCATTGTAAAGTTTTTAATGACATTTTTAAGGTCATCTTTAATTAATTTTTTACTTCTTTAGCTGTCAGCCTTTTTGTTTTCCAATTAATGGTTACTAATTAATTTATTTAATTGTTGTTTGATTTCTTTTACTAATCCCTCTCTCTCTCTCTCTCTCTCTCTCTCTCTCTCTCTCTCTCTCTCTCTCTCTCTGTTAACATCCTATTGTTTTCTCAAATTTTATGATAATTCTAATGTACTAAATATGCATTGTAACGTTTATTTTTATTTTTATTTTTCATTCCATTTTGCTACCATGAAGTTAGTATATCCATAACTATTAGTTTGTTTTATGATATGTTTTGTTTGATATTATTGTTATTATTATTATAAATTTAGTGTTTCTAAAATAGCATGTGTTTTGTATTCTATTTTTCTATTGATGCATTGTAACATTTTATGGGAATACTTTACAAGACATTTTTTATTTATTTGAATTTAAGTAAAATATTATATTTTTAATTTTTTAAATAAAAAATGATAAAAAATATAAATAATTTAATAATACGGAGGATATAGCTGAATTTAAACTTTGAATAAAATAAGGTGAAAAGAAAAATGGTAAAAATGAAATGTATAGCAATAAATACCAAATTATTTTAGCTATGTTATGTAATAGAATAACATTATATTCTTATATAATATATTTATAATGTAATAGAATAAAATTTAACAATCAAAGATAATAAAAGAAGATAACAACTTAAAACACAAAAATGGATCGTATCAACCAGGTAGAAATCTGAAGAATACAAAAATTCATCAACCTAAAGTAGAGATGCAAGAACAATAAAATAAAAAAATAAAAAATAAATAAAAATCGACCAAAATAAAAGTAAAAGTAAAATTTTTGTTGTCCTTCATAAGGTTAGCTCTATTTTATTCTTTACTCCTCCCATTAGCCTCTTTGTTTTCTATTTGATAGTTCAAATTGACGTTTGATTTTTTTTTTCTACACTTTATTACCCATAAATCTCTCTCTCTCTCTCTCTCTCTCTCTCTCTCTTTGTTGGCATCTTTTTTTTCAAATTTGATGATAATTTTAATGTACTAAATATGTACTGTAACGTTCATTTTTATTTTTCACTTCATTTTTCTTCCATTAAGTTAGTTTATCCATAAATATTAGTTTTTTCATATCATGTTTGGTTTCTTTTTTTTCTTTTTTTTTAATTGAGTGTTTCTAAATTGGTATTTGTTTTGTATTTGATTTTTCCATTGATACATTGTAACATTTCATGGGAAGACTTTATAAGAACATTTTTTTATTTATTGAATTTAAATAAAATATTATATGTTTAATTTTTTTTTTAAATGAGACAAAATATAAATAATTTAATGATATGGAGGATGCTGCTAAATTTAATTGTTAAATAAAATAAGATGAGAAGAAAATAGTAAAAATGAAATGTATAGCAATAAACACCAAATTATTTTAGTTATGCCATGCAATAAAATATCATTATATTTTTATATACTATCTTTATAATGCAATAGTATAACATATAACAATCAATAAGAATAAAAAAGAAAACAACATAAAACACAAAAACTAAATCATATCAACCCAAAAGATGTATGAATTATGATGTGTTTCAATTCTTTGTTATCATTGTTCATAGAGATGCGATCCATTTTTAGTTGAGCTATTTACAATTAGTTCTACACCCAGACCAATTCCTATACTTTGCAACTCCAATATTTCAGCAAATTCGTCCCAATCTAGCCAAGTAGCAAATAACTTCTGCTCTAATGTATGGGATACATGCCAAAATGTGTCTTTCATGACGTCTCCCTTTGCCCCTTCACTAAAAGGTCAAGCTGGATTACTAGTCAATTCCAATTTTAGCAAATTGACTGACTCTTGATAGTCTAAAACTGATTTCAGTAATGCATTTGTTGGAGCTTCTAGTATTGCATCAGTATGTTTTGATGGTCAACCTGTTATACTAAAATAAAAAATATATATACCAAATACTGAAGAAAAAAAAATAGGGAGAGAGAGAGAGAGCCTTTTATGTGTGGGAAAAAAAAAATTTGCATGGAATAAAAGAGGGAATGACAATTTTGTAGTATGAGGATAAGAATAAGAAGAGTAAAAAAAATAAAGGAAGATAAAAGGATAGAATAATAGTGATATTGAGAGTAGTGGGGATATGAAAAGTTAAAATGGAATGAGAAAGGTTGAAGAAATTTAAGGTAGAGAGTAGTGGAGATATGAAAAATTAAAATGGAATTGAAAATTTAATAATAAATAAGAACAGTTAAAAATAAGATAAATATGATATTTTGATTGTAATATAATAGAATTTTTTATTCACTTTAGATGTTAAAAAATTGTATAAAAAATTGGTAATGAAATGGTTGCTAACGTTGCTCAACGTGAGCGTAACAACATTAAATGTTACGCTTCAGCTTTTAGTAATATATAGATTGGCTAATCCTTTGTCAAAACGCACTTTACTTGTAAATTGGATAGAACTAAGTTGGGCTTAATACACAACAAGTGGCTATATTAAAGACATGAAGATTGATCCAAAAAACAAGTGAAGAAAAGCTATTTTATTGAAACTCAATAGATAGGTCGACAGATGGCATCTATCGAGATTTACTGAGCAAGCTCAACACTAGCTCGATCTATCAAGCTTTACAAATTCAAAATTTCCAGATCTGAATTTCGGCCCATGTTGATATATTTGTTTAGGGTTTCTTCTCTCACAATCCTAAACATATATAAAAGCTTATTTTTAGAGTCGTCAAACAGAAAATAGAGACCAAGAGCTTTATTTTCTTTGTGTGAAGCTACTATGTTTGTACGACATAGGGTTTTGAAACTAAGTGCTTCCTGATCTTTATTGTTGATGAAGTGAAGAACTTTGCAGCCAACAACAATCATTCAAGTTGTTGGAGTTAGTCACGTATTAGGATCCGTGCAAAAGAGTTACTCACAGATTGGAGATTTGTGCATCAAAGGAAAGAAGGCAACTACAAGGTGAAGCCCCAATGGGTATTGGTGCAAAGCTTCAACTATAGGCTATTATTTCAAGATTGTTAGGGTCATATTTTATTGTAATTGACTAATCCTTTGACAAAATGCATTTTACTTGTAATTGGGTAGATCTAAGATAGGTTTAGTACTTCAAGAAACATATTGTTAAAGTCAAGTATTAAAGACATGAAAATTGGTCCAAGAAACAAGTAAAGAAAAGTTGTTCATTAAGTCTCGACAGTAGCTCGACAGATGCCTGCTATCGAGACTTAATGTGAACCTCAATAAATAGCTCAACAGCAGCTCGATCTATCAAGATTTACGATTTTTAGTTTTTCAGATCTGAAATTCGGCCTAGGCTTTGGATTTGTTTAGGGTTTCTTTTCTCACAACCATAGACATATATAACGCTTATTTTAAAAGCCGTCACATACGGATACAGAGACCAAGAGACTTATTTTCTCTGTGTAAAGCTACTGCGTTTGTACGCCATAGGGTTTTGTAACTGAGTGCTTCCAGATCTTCATTGTTGATGAAGTGAAGAACTTTGTAGCCAACTACATCTGTTCAAATTGCTGGAGTTAGTCACATACTTGGGATCCGTGCAAAGGGTTAGTCACAAATTGGAGGTTTATGCATCAAAGGAAAGAAGGCTACTACAAGATCAAGTCCAATTGGGTATTGGAAAAACGGTTCAACTGTAGGTTGGTATTTCAGGATAGGCCAGGGTAGTTAGTAAGATTCCTTATACTTGTAACCGCTTGATTGTTGTTTAGTGAATTTTTGGGAGTGGTGACCTTAAAATCACCTTATGGGGTTTTTGCCTTGCAAGATTTTCCCCATATGTCAACAAATTACCGTGTTAATTTATTTTCTGCTGCATTTAGTATTTTTGGTGATTTATTGGTGCCTTTACGATTTGCATGAAATTGAACCTAATTAATCAACTTGGGTAAATTCAATTAATTAACTGGGGTCAAGCTATCTTAACCCAACAAGTAGTATCAGAGCAAGCACACTGTGGGGTTTTTGCCTTGCAAGGTTTTCCCTATTTGTCAACAAATCACCGTGTTAATTTATTTTCCGCTGCATTTAATATTTTTGGTGATTTGTTGGTGCCTTCACGATTTGCATGAAATTGAATCTAATTAATCAACTTGGGTAAATTGAATTAATTAATTAGGGTCAAGCTATCTTAACCCAACAAATAATATCAGAGCAGGCACACTTTCATTAGGTTTTAATCTTTGCTGTGTGATCCATTGACCCTTGTTGTCATGAAATCAAATTGCATGAAATGATCTTTTTCTTCTAATACCTCTTGCGTTTCTAACCTTTACATGCTTAAGTTTCTCAGAACATGCAAGTCCAAAGGTTATTTGAAAGCTCTATTGATGATTATTGAAAAATGACTATTTGTGAGTAGAAGAAGACTAGACTATCTCAAACTGTTCATTTACAAGGGCATATGCCTTAGAAAGATAAAGGCAAGGGTAAAATCACGTAGCTATCAAATCAAGGAAAAGACCATACCTAATGACTTAAAAAATAAGCACGAAGTATGCTTCATGATGCACTTAGCCTTTAAAGTTATGAACTCATGTCTATGGTATCTTGATAGTGGTTGCTCAAGGCACATGATCGGAGACCGCACTTTCTTTAAAGAATTTAAATCCAAAAAAGTTGGAAATGTCACATTTTGTGATGGAAGCAAATCCCAAATAAAGGGGAAAGGAATCATTTCTTTACTAGGATTACCAGATATTACAAATGTGTTGTGTGTGGAAGGGTTGAGAGTGAATCTGTTGAGCATTAGTTAGATTTGTGATCAATACTTCCTGGTGTTGTTTCCAAAAGGGAAGTGTATGGTGTTGAATGAGTCAGGTAAGCAACTTATAAATGGAATTCACACACTAGACAACTGCTATGGTCTATAGTTCCTAATGCTGAGATTGTATCTAACTATTTGGAAAATCTGATTTTGCATCTCATACAAAACACACAGCGGAAGCAACAATCACGGATCTACTTCATTCATAAGAGATAACATGTAACTTTAAATTCTAGAACAAAAAATAGAAAGCGTACATTGATTCTGTGAAATTCAAAACCAAGACTTGAGAATACCTTTAATCTTCATCTCAATTCCACATGATACCCAAGAAGTGTGGTCTCTCAATCAGTTTACATGTATGTGTTCAAGGGAGAATAAGAGAGTGACTTACACTCACATACACAGCATTTCCATTATATGAAAAATTGTATGTTTTTCTCCTTATACATAACTGAATATCTAATTAGGCCAACCTTTTGGGCTTGACTAATCGGGCTTTAGTTTGTGGCTTGAGATGGGACCAAAGGGAACAAATAAGACTCTAGCTCCAATAGTTCTTGAGATTTTCTGTCAATTCTTGACAAGTCCAAAGTTACCATTAATTATATTTAATACCACTATATAAATATAATTGCACTCTAGGCCTTATTAATAAATTATATCACAAGACTGTAATGATATCATTTGACCCCTCTATGAAATATCCATAGTGAATAAAGTCATAATAAACTGTTACTTTGTAAACTATTTTATAATTGAGTACCCGATTTAATCTTTTAGTTATTCACATTTATTGAAATCCAATTTCAATAAATATAAGCTTTAGTAACTCCTTACTAAAGTGGGCGCCCTGAATAACCAGTTCTCATTAAACTTATCTCAATGGGATATTTCGTATCTCTATAAAAAGAGATTATGGATTCTATCTTAAGAATATGTGTTCCCTCAACACTACGTGTGGTTACCCAACATACTGAGGTTTTAATCGTGAATATTAGATCTCACTCTTGATATATCAAAGTAACCAATATTTCATGATCGGGTTCACTATCCTCTCAGGATTGAGAGTCTATGAAATTAGAAGTCGTGAGATTAATTATTCAGGTGACAGTTGTTGATTGAATAATTAACCTCATAACGGTCCAGTTCAATATGTCTTAACTCTTAAGACACATCAACACATCAATTAGAAATCTCCATTTTCATGATCAAGACAAACCATCTTAGTTTATGTGTTATAATCTTTGCAAATGAAACACTCAATTTCATCACCGACTATGAACTATATTTTGAATTTACAAGGAACTTGTGATTTATATCTTTTGTGACTAAATCACATGAATCACATACAATGCATCTTAAGGACTATGATAATGTCCCATTAGTTCATTTATAAATAGTCTCATATAATTAAACAATTTAATTATTTATAACATACCAATAAATTGGATTTTAGGGCATAAACCCCAACAGTAATAACATTCGAATGCCAAAGGAAGACTTATGTCACCAAAGGATGGGGCATGCTAGCTATAAGCAACTATTAATTGTGTTCGAGAATGATGCCGTTTTGGGAATGCCTAAACTCAGTAAGGTGACAAATACTGTGTGTGGACCATGTCAACTTGGAAAACAAACAAAAGCCCAACACCCTACCACCTTAACCACAGCCATGGCCAAACCTCTTGAGCTTCTTCATGTTGATCTGATGGGTCCAACAAGTATAAAATCCCTTCAAGGAAAGAAGTAAATCATGGTAGTGGTTGACGACTTTACCATATTCACTTGGGTCATCTTGCTACAATCTAAGTCTGAAGCCCCTCATCACATTGAGCTATTATGTAAAAGGGTGTAGAATGAAAAATGTTTGAAAGTTGATCAGATTCGAAGTGATCATGGCAAAGAATTCGAAAATTCTCAATTAGAGTCCTTCTACACAAGTGCTGGCATAGCTCAATAATATTCAGCTCCTATCACTCCTCAACAGAATGGCGTTGTAGAGAGAAAGTATAGAGTCATTCAAGAAATGGCCAGAGCCATGTTACACAATAAGGATATGGCAAAAGATCTGTGGGGAGAGGCGGTTAACACTGCATGTCACATTGTGAATCGAGTGTACTTCAGACCAGGTACAAAGAAGACTCCCTGTGAACTATGGAAAGGAAGAAAACCAAATGTGAAATACTTCAGAATATTTGGTAGCACTTGTTTCATTCAAAAGGACAAAGAGAATGTGGGAAATTTTGATGCCCGAAGCGATGAAGGAATCTTTCTTGGGTACTCCTCCACAAGCAAAGCCTATAGGGTACTGAACAAAAGAAATAGAAAGGTTATGGAAACTATCAATGTTATGATTGATGAAGCACCAACTCCAAAGTCTTCAAAAGATGCTGAGCAAATGCCAAAGTCAATTCTCCCTTTACCTTTAGAGACTGACCAAGAAGTAGGTGATCAATATTCTTCTCCTCCTGCCTCACCAAGTGCTATACAAGCCCCAGAAGACTCTTCTACATCTCCTCAGCCTAAAGATCAAGTAGAAAGAGAACCTTCATCCAGAATCAAACTGAATCATCCTTTAGATATGATCGTGGGAAACATGAATGAACTAACCTAGAGAAAGTGAACAATTGATAAATATGTGGCAAACTTTGTTTCTTATTCATGTTATTTGTCTCAAGTAGAACCTGCCAAGATTGAAGATGCTCTTCAAGATGAAAGTTGGGTTGAAGCCATGCATAATGAACTTCATCAATTTCAAAGGAATGATGTCTGGACACTAGTACCTAGGTTGGAGGGAGTGAACATCATTGGCACAAAATGGATATTCCGTAACGAGACTGATGAAGAAGGAATGGTGATTCGCAACAAAGTCAGACTTGTGGCCCAAGGATACACTTAAGTAGAAGGAGTGGACTTTGATGAAACTTTTGCTCCTGTTGCTCGTATTGAATCCATAAGAGTCTTACTCGCATTGGCTTGTCACTGGAAGTTCAAGTTATATCAAATGGATCTGAATAGTGCTTTTCTGAATGGTTTTCTTAAAGGGGGAGTCTATGTAGCTCAGCCCAAAGGGTTCATTGACCTACACTTTCCAGATCATGTGTTTTATCTTAAGAATGCACTTTATGGATTAAAACAAGCACCGAGAGCATGGAGTGATCGTCTCGCTGAATATTTGTTGACAAATGGCTTCACAAGAGGACAAGCTGATAGAACCTTGTTCATCAAGAAAGTTGATGGAGAACTGGTCGTAACTCAAGTCTATATAGATGACATCATCTTTGGATCTACAAAAGATGACTTGGCTCACTCCTTCTCAAGCATGATGCAAACTGAATTCGAGATAAGCATGATTAGAGAATTTAACTACTTCCTTGGATTGCAGATTCATTAAGGTGACTCAGGTGTTTTTATCTCTCAATCTAAATATGTTAAAAATCTTGTGAAGAAATTTGGTTTAGAGTCAACTAGCTCTGTCAGAACACTTATAAGTCCAAATGTTAAACTCACTGTTGACTTGTTAGGAAAGAGTAATGTCCCTTCTTTGTATAGAAGCATGATAGGTAGTCTCATTTACCTTACTGTTAGTAGGCCTGACATTAGCTACAATGCGGAAGTGTGTGCTAGATATTAAGCTAATCCTAAAGAATCTTACATTGCTGCTGTAAAACTTATTATCAAATATGTTAAGACCACTAGTAACTTTGGAGTATGGTATGATAAATACACTAATGATGTCCTAGCTAGATATTTTGATGCGGACTAGGCTGGGAATGCAGATGACCGGAAAAGTACTTCTAGTGGGTGTTTTTATTTAGGTAATAATCTTGTTTCATGGATGATCAAGAAACAAAACTCCATCTCTCTCTCTACTGCTTAGGCTGAATACATTGCTACTGGCAACTGTTGTATCCAACTTCTTTGGATACAAAAATTTCTTCTTGATTATGGTATTTATCAAAAGCATCTCACTATATGTTGTGACAATACTAGTGCCATCAACATCTCTTAAAATCCTGTTCAACACTCTCGGACTAAACACATTGAGATCAGACATCACTTCATTCGTGAGCTGGTTGAAAATGGTACTCTCACTCTTGAATTCATTCACACTGATGATTAAAAAGCTAATTTGTTCACCAAGCCTCTAGATGGTAGACGCTTTGAATTCTTGCGCCAAAACCTTGGTGTTATATCCATGGATTAATCTCTCTCTCCTCTTCCTCATGCATATGCATCTAGTTTTGATGCTTTATTTGTGTTTAATTGCTTTTGTTTTGTTTTAAGTTTTTTTTTTTTTTTTTTTTTAAAAAAAAGAAAATCAGAATAATACAAAAACTGTGTGTTTGTGTATATTAGTACTTGTGTACCTTGGATGGCTTTTGAAACAAAATTTCTCAACTTTGTATCTCTTGTAGCTTGGATGAGCATCTTCATGCACAACTAAGCAATGTGAGCTTTGTGCTCTTTTATGTAATTTGTATGATTTGGTTGATTTCTTATCTTTCATATCTTAAGTCACTCTTTTTGACGAGAAAAACTAGAAAATCCTAAGAGAAAGATATAAATAACCATCTCACCACTAAAACTTGTCAATCATAAAGCATATGTGTGCCGTACTCTGTAAGGTGTAGCACATGTATAGCAAAATAAGGATGTTCTAGTTTACATAATTGGGTATTTTCTTTTCTCTCTTATATGCCTATGCACGATATGCTTAAAATAAAAATATGCAAAGAGCATGAAAAGCAAAAAGAATCAAAATGTTTTTAATATAGTTACAAGCATGTTTCTAGGAGATATAAGAGTTATATGATGTACCTTAAAGGTGATGGTCCCCATCAAATGGTTATGATTGTGTGTGAATGTATTTGATCCTCCTTTATCTTTACTTTTCATACAATGATCTACTTATGCTCTCTTGTAAAAGGTTCACACACAACACACATACTCTTTGCTACTTTTGATATATTGTACAAGTACAATGTGATTTGGCCATCATAAGGAATACATGTGATAGTATATGCTCTCTAAACTGTCTAAACATGCTTTGAAATAAAATTTGGTTAAACTCGTTTAGTGCATTTTTAATCTAGAAATGCTTTGCATCTAGAGTTGAGGTTGTGTTTTTATGTTTAACATGCTCTTTGATTACTTATCTTGGTGTGTATCTCGTTTGCATTCATCTTGTGTTGCTTCTCCTCTTTGAAAACCTCTTTTCAGGCTTCTTGATAGTAGCTCGACACCTTCTCGATAGCTGCTTAATACCTCTCGATACATGCCTCTTCTATTAAGGTTTCTGGGCTTGTTCTCGATACCTCTCAACAGATATCCCAATCCATCGAGCCAAATTCCTTGGAGTCTCTATCTGCTCAATACCTGCTTCGATTTATCGAGATTTTTAGCCATTGACACCTCCTCAATACTTCTCGATCTATTGAGTTGCATTTTCTATATATACTTCTAAGGTCCAACCCGGTTTTGAACCATTTCAAATATCTCAATCTCTCTCGCCTCTCTCGACCCAAAACCCTTTTTCTCCCTAAAATCCCTCTTCCCTCTTCATTTTCGGCCTAATCCAAGCGTCCTTCACTTGGTAAGGGTTCTTGATCTTTCCTTTTTCACTTTCTTCATGCATTTCATGCATTTAGACCTAGGTTTTCAAGTTTTTTTGGGAAATTTGGAGTTTTTGTGTTTTTGTCAAAAAATTTGGAATGGGTTTTGTTAATTTGATCTCACATGCTCATGCATTGCATTCTATGTTCATTATAACAATATTTCATGCATTCTAGGATTGTGTGACTGATTATATTTTGTGAGTGTTGTTAGGTTGGATTGGGTTTCTACCCATGATGCAATTTTCTTTAGCACATAACTGTAGATACCGCATTTTGTACCCCTTACTACTTAAGCCTCCGTTCCCTAATGATGCTCAAACTCTAAAGCCCAATGCCAGTTTACAGTCGAATCAGATATCAAATTGATTTGAGGAGTGTTAAAATGGAAAATATAACCTTTTAAATGAGAAAAAAATCTATTTTTGGAAAGAAAATGACCAAAGAGGCCCTTGGCCCACGTACATGGGTAGCGGCCTGCGTACGTGGGCCAAAGCATGTGTACACAAACACACTCCTATGTACGCAACTAGGGTTTCAGAAACATAAAAAAGACAAGTTTTCTGCAATAATAGTTGAGGTTTGAAATGAATCCCACATCGTCTGAGGGCCGTTCCAAATCCCATTTTTTCCACTATATAAAGTTTTACATAGTACATTTTCAAAAACACACAAAAATCCCACGGGAAAAACCTAAAATTCACTATAAAATAGTGAATCAAAAGGGAGTTTTTCACAAAATACCCTCAAGTCAATTTTATTTGATTGAGACCTCTTCTAGCCCCAATCCTTTGAGTTTAAGATTACGAATCGCTTGTTTAATGACTTGTGATAGATTTGACTGAGGAGAATGGTCAAAATCAAAACTTGGGAACTCCCTTATGAGGTATTAAGCTTCAACATTTTCTTTTTATTTCTTTATATTTTCTGCCTTCTTTCTGCATTTTAATCTTGTTTCTTTGTTTAATTTATGTTTGTATATGTTTGTTTAGGTTAGTTTTAGGCTTCCTTTACATTATATGCATGTAGGTTATTAGAATTCTCATTTTAAAGTTCTGCCCTGCTTCTATGTTGTTAGGTTTTCTGGGCAGGGACTTGCGTATGCATAATTTTGCCTACGCACGCAGGCTTAATTATGCGTACGCAGGCCTGTTCTTGCGTGCATGAACCGCTGCCCAGAAACCCTAATTCTCATTTGTCTATTTTGTTTCTACCTTCACATGATGTTCTGTTTAGTCTTTTTTCATATGTTTTATACTCCATGAAGTTTCTATTTGCTTTGTGCACATGCTTGTTTGCTATCACATGTTTAGATTAGGGTTTCTTAGTTTTAATACCATGGTCATTCATTCACATATCCATGCATTAATGCCATAGGTGCTGTGTTGCTGAAAGGTAAGTAAAGGTAAGTCATGTATTGGTATAAGCATGCATTGGATGGTGTATATTGTTGAATGCTTTGTTTTGTGTCCTTCAATTCCAATCGTATGCTTCATATGATTTTGTGATTGCCATGATATGGTTGCTGAGATGCTTAGGTTGCTGCCTTGTTTTAGATATATAATAGAGTTTTCACATGCTAGATGAATGCTAGTGTTTGTATATGTGCATGGTTTGGCTTCCTTTGGCTTTAATGGATAGAAAAGTATGTGTTTTGGGATACTAATGTCATGTTGTATGTTTAAATGTATGCTAGTATGTGTGTGAATTAGGATACAAAGTGTTGAACATGTTTTTAATAAGGTTAAGACGTAATATACAACAATGGGAAGCCAACCTTAGGGTTGGGTGATCTTGGGTTCCTAATACCTTCCCAAGAGCATACTTAAACTCCGAACCCATACTTTAGAAGTAAGATCAAAGGTCCTTCCTCGAAAGGATGCTATATATATGGTTCCTAGACCATTGCAAAAACTAGGTGGCGATTTCAAGATCCCTTGTGTCCACAGTAACATGTTCATGCATTATCATGCATAGCACGTTTCTTTTTCTTCTTTCTTGTGCTTTACCTTCTGTTGTGATTCTGTCTCTCACTCTCTCTCTCTCTCTCTCTCTCTCTCTCTCTCTCTCTCTCTCGTTTAGTCTTCTTACCATGGCACCTAAAAAATCTATTCTGTCTAAAAACCCGATTCATCGTGGTTCCTTTTCTTCTTCTTCTTTTCCCTCTGATTCTGGTTGGTTCCATGATAAGAAGGCACAAGATGACTTCTTTGAGAACTTCTCTGACCAGGCGATTCATTCGGAACGCCAAATCATTCTGTCTGACTTCCCAAACACTCCTCTACCCAGTGCGTTTAGCTCTCGGGGATGGGCTTCTCTTTGTGAGGAACCCTTGAGGTGTCCCGACGTGTTCATACAAGAGTTCTACTCCAACATGCACGCCATCAATACCTCTGTATCTAGGTTTACTACGGTATTCCAAGGTACACGTATCGTAGTTACCCCAGAGCTCATTTCTGAGGTATTACATGTCCCTAGGGTAGATCGCGAATTACCCTAGTCATTGTCATCTCTCTTCCATCTCTAGAGAGTTGGCCGCACTCTTCTGTGAGAAAGTCATTTTGTGGTGAGGTACCCTAAATTTCTCCATAACTGAATTTGCTAAGGGTCCACGAATCCTTAATATGCTGATGACCTTTGTAATTACTGCACGATCACACTATAACATTATCACCAAGCCTCATGCTCGTTTCCTTCTTTCTCTCATGAAAGGTCTTTCTATAGACTTTCCATCACATATGATAGTATCTATTCTAGATTGTTATCAGGACACTGATACACATGATAAGCTCATCTTCCCTTCAGCTATCATGCACATTCTCACACACATGCATGTCACTATTCCTCCTCCTCTCTTCCATGTCATGGGTGCCATAAGTAAGGAGTCTATTTGAAGGAGTGCAGCACAGTTTGCTGCAAAGCAACCCCGTGTGAAGATGACGAATGCAACCCTTGCAGCTCCTACCTCTTGACCCTCTTCCTCATTTGCCCCTTCTTCCTCCTCTAAGGCTAATATCTCTCTCGTTGACATCATGAAGCAGCTCTAGCACATGCATGCTAATTTTGGTAGTCGTCTAGACCATCTTTTTTATCAGAAGTGTCAGATGAATACTAGGATTGGTCGCATCGCTTACCACCAGTCTCGCCTTGGGGGTTTCACTCCTTCTCCCTCACTCGAGCAAGCTGAGTCTTCTTCAGATGGTGGAGATGATAATGGTGATGATGCTTCTTGCTCCAAGACCGATGATGAGATGACTGCCTCTCAATGATTCACCCTTTGTCACTCATGGCAAAAACAAGGAATAGTTTTGTATATGAGAGTAGTCTTTTTATTAGGGGAAGTGCTAGCATAGGGATAGACTAGATAGGGGGAGAGTGTATTTTGAGGGATGTAGTGTGTTTTGAGAGATGTAGTGAGGTTTTTACCATTGAGAGAGACCTCTTCCAGTTGTCCCACAATTAGGGAAATAAGGTCTCAAAATTTTGTTTTACATTTTAAACTTCCAGATATGGGGTACAAGTGCAAAAATAACGCAGTAAATAATGAGCACACTGTCATAGTAATATCATTTTTTATAGTATCCTATGTTTGTGAGACAGATCCCACCTCTTCTTCCCAAACTATCTATCTATCAAAAAATAAATAATTATTAAGTACAATGCATGTTCCATTAACGAGGGGACTCATGTCTTTTTTTTCTTTTTTGTAAAGGAAAACCACAATGGATTCCATTGCATTTATCTATAGTTGTATCTGAATTCTCTTAACTAGCCAACGCAATGCACAGGCAAGTTTAACATAATTCAATTTTTCTCTTTTTCTAAATGTGAATCTGATAATTATGGTGTAATATCCAAGTTTTACACTTTCCAATTTCAATATGTCACGTCATCTTATCATATATTAAAGAATAAGCACAACTACACTCAATCAATTCTAATACCCAACCACTGCGTACCCTTAGTGCGGTGATCACTCCACAAGTATAAGTGCTTGTGGGGGTGTGGAGGGTAAGAGCCGGAGTTCAAATCTCTAGAAGGGAGTTTCACACACATATATACTTAGATTAAACTAGAATAGAAATTCTATCTTTTATCAAAAACAAAAAAAAAAAAAAAAACAGAATCTAATACCCCTTTGAAAAACCAACCAAATTGGGATTTGAGAGTTCATTGAGATGTTATTAAGTATGGTATGATGTACTGAGTTTTAAGTAAAAAACTAGTAGCAATCTATTATTGGATCATATAAAACATAAATTTTATATCTCATCTTTACCAAATTCAGACTCATAAAAAAAATGATATGTAAAATTATGAGACCTCAAAAGTTTATGTAACATAATATTATGAGATCAACAAAAAGTTAAACGATCTTAGTTTTATATATATTCTTTAAATATTCAAAATGATAAGATAACAAAATTAAATTGATGAGAATTGTAATCTCTTCAATTTAAATTTTTATCATTTGAATGAGTATATTTACATTCTAAAAAAAGAATTGAGTATATTTAAAATTAAAGAAACTATAGAACCTTTTTTTAGTAATTCAATTTTTCCAACAAGTTGGAAACGGGGATACTTGAACGGTGAACCCTTATTTTCTATATAAAGGAGAATAAGTAACAATATTATTGAACTACTGTACTCTTACTGAGAAATCATAGCATTGTATTGGCAATGATGATGACAATGTCTATGATAGCATTGTATTGGCAATGCTGATGACAACGTCAATGATTTAGTGATGGTTATAATACGATGTCCTTATAAATTGGTGGCATAAATGGTGTGGTCACTGCGGAGATGATGATGACCACCGCAAGGCGCAATGGCAGCGGCAACAATAATGTTGACAGTGACGACAAGTGGAAGTGACATCAATATGGTGCTGGTGACAACTAGAAAATTGATAGTTACGTACATGAGTTGATGACGTTGGTAAATTTTGTACAATTGACACCTCTATAAAATTTGGAACTTCAAAATTTGGATACTTTGAAATTTTCAAATTTAGTATTCCATAGAAGTATCGCTTCTATGGAATTTGGACTACTTTTGTTTCACAGTAAAATATTTAACTGAAAATATTTTTTAACATTTTACTATGTTTCTTTGTAAAATTTGACCAAATTTGAAAATGTTTCACCTTTAAAAATTTGATAAAACATTATACAAAACAAAAGCGCGCAGTGGCCTGATCATTGGCTAGGCAAGGTGTAGTTGGTCCAGTCGTCGGAGCCACTTAAGTCTCCAACGGTCCGGTCACAAAGTCTCCAACGCTGACAGTTTTGGTAGTTTATACTTAAAATTTTACATGTAACATCAAATATCTAAATATGTTGTACATGTAAAATAATTTACATTTGAAAATATTTTACAACAAAACAAATTGAGCAAACCATTCATCAAATGAGGGAAATTACTCCTAGAAATTCCTAAAATTTACAATTTTGAGTAAAATCCGACCTTATTCCTCACACAAACAGGCAAACAGAATATAAAAGAAAGGGGAAAAGATCATAGAAGTATTAAAAAAACATAAATTCTAAATGTCTAAAGATTTCATGGTACCATCACAAAGATCAGGGAGGAGACAGGTGCAGAAATTTTTTTTTTTTAATATTTTGATAAAGAAAAAAAAAAGGTGCATATAATTCATTAATAGTTCCTAGAGGTCAAACTTCTCATAATATCCATGACACAAACACCAGCTAATTGGTTCACGCAACTAATTAAAACATAGATGAAAACAAACCATATTAAATTGAACCATCTTAGGCTGCACTTTCTTTTTTGAGTTTTGCAAGCTCCTGCCTGACAATTCCAGCCCTCTGCATACGCAATAATACAGCAATTAAAATCATAATAGCCCAAGAAGTTGAAGAACTGACAGCTTAATTCTACAATATCAAGTATACTAATTTACTATGAGAAAAATGATCTGGGAGCTCATAGTTCAATAGGCATGAGCTTGGGCACCCACTGATTTTTAGCATTGCAACATTTCAGACTATAAGGAAAACAAATGCTAGGGTTAAAAATTATATAGCTCGTGATCATGTGGACGTGTGCTCTTCATTAACTACCTATAATTAGAGGTCCCTCATATAGATCTTATTATAGGGTTTGCATAAAATTTTGTTTGATGCTTGTAGATATGAAATTATGAAGTAGGTGTACTACATAAATATCATGGGTTCCAGTCCTACTCAGCCTCCTAAATTAGGCATATGACTCCTGATGGACGATGTCTATTGTGGTGGGGCTAAATGCTCAATTCTGACCCAAACTGAATCCAAAACTATAAATGGTGCAGTAAAACATTCTTAGTTTTTCATAACCACACTATTGCAAAATGAGGATTAGAGCAAGGTATACTAATAGAATAATTGCAAACCTTGATTTTTGCTAACATTATCTTGAACCTATCAAAATCATTAAGTGAGGCCCTTCTCTTCTGCACAATCAACTTCCTTCCCCAGGAACTGCTCTCCCATTTGTTCTTCACATCTGCCATCACAGTATATGTGAGTTCCAATTCAGGAAACAAGAAAAAGGTGACAAATACATCTTAACACTTACCAGCAGCCTCCATGGCCTCAACCAAAGTCTTCTTCTTTGGAACCCTCTTGATGTCAATCTTAATATCAGTGAGTGAAAGCCTCTTTAAGTTCATTTGTGTCCTCACCATATCAGGGGCATCAACAAGAGCCTGTAGCATAAAAGTACCAGGAATTATAACTTGTACGACTTTGGAGATAGTGAATACTTCGAAGACCATATATCTCAATCACATCATATCAATAGGATTGGTGATTTGAGTACCATATGTTTTATATGAAGAAAGAATTGATTGACAAAGCAGACATTTTCTTTATTGATAAGTTACATGAGCACAGAGTGAGTTTTGAACCCACAAACTCACCGTCCACCTAGCACTTGCAAGGGGAGGAGGTGCTAGTTGAGCTAGAGCTCATTGGCATTGACAAAGCAAATATATGTTCGTAAGAAGAAAGAATTGATTGACAAAGCAAACATTTTCTTTATTGATTGTTACAAGAGCACAAAGTGAGTTTTGAACCCACAAACTCACCCTCCACCTAGCAATTGCAAAAGCAGGAGTTGCTAGCTGAGCTAGAGCTCATTGGCATTGAAAAAGCAAACATATGTTTTATAAGAAGAAAGAATTGATTGACAAAGCAGAAATTTTCTTTATTAATAAGTTACACGAGCACATACTGTTTTGAACCCACAAACTCACCCTCCACCAAGAACTTGCAAGGGAAGGAGGTGCTAGTTGAGCTAGAGCTCATTGGCATTGACAAAGCAAACATTTGACAAGTAGCATTGGATGTTATAGAAGAATTACACCAACGAAAACAAAATCTACTACAATCTTCCAGGCTACCTCGCTAAGAGATACGTGGCTTAGACGCACGAATGAATGCACCCTGGACAAAAGAAAACAATATGCACTGCACATTTTTTGAGGTTCAGGCCACCCCACCTAACTAGATGTACATAGAACATGCAAGTGCAACCACTGCTGGAATTTTCCCCTTCTTTAATATACACACACAATACCACGAAGAAAAGGGCAAGGAGTGACAACACACATCTGTTCTAGGCTTTATCACAAAGCCATACAAAATGGTCATAGCTCCCTCATTCAATAGGCATAATAACGAGGTGAAAGGTGCAAATAATCCACCAGACACATCCAACACCTTTGACCAAATAAGATGAAAACTTCCCACCCTCCACCCCACCCTGATTCTTTTCCTTCAACAGTAGTAGGGTGTGTGGGTGAATATAGTTTTTATATGTTTAGTGCTTTAGGCCTTCTATTGTCCTTGATAGTTTAAAAAATAATGCTACATAGCCTAATTGCATCGTTTTCACAGAAACCCAGCACAAACTGTATCTGATAGACCAAGGGGTGTGTTTGAATATCAATAATAATAAAGAAAGAGAAGGGGGGGGGGGGGGGGAGCAGAATAAAGCTATCACAGAAAATTGTAAATTGCCAAAAAAAAAAATGTAGCATTTCATTATCACTTTGTCAAACAAAATTACCAACTTTTTGCACTAACCCAATTACCAGAACCGAAAAAATATTACATTCCACAATTGATTCCTTCTTTTACCATTTTTTTTCACCAACTAACGTATCAAACCCTTGTTACAAATAGCTTTCTAAGACCATCACCTTTTCTCTTCCTGTTGTGGCATATTATTATTAGTTCCCTTTATCATTGCAACATAAAATTTGACCCAAAACATACAATTTCAACGAATAATAAAAACAAAAGCAATCATAAATAAACTGCAAAAGAAAAGATAAACATACCCTATTCTGGTCGACAACATCGACAATGACAACAAGTCTTCCATACTCCTTCCCATAGTTCACAAGCGCCACTCTTCCAATCTCCACAAACCTCCTGAACGGCTACAAATTCACACCCAAATACCCAAAAACAAAATTATTCATTTTACCGAACATTAAAAATAAAAATAAAAATAAAAAACCACAATACATTGCACAGTGCATACACACACACAGAAAACACATGTACCCAATAACTTAAAACTGAACAAAAAACAAAATTGATAACAAATAATCAGCTAAGAGTTACATGAAAAAGCAGTAGAGTTGTTTGTAATGTAGTTCTGGTTTCTGGGTTTTCTTGGGAAACAAACAGAGCGTTAAGAGGATCATACCATTTTGTTTTTCCTGGGATCTGAAGGAGTGGAGACGCTGGGGGAGCTTTGTGAAGAAAAGAAATAGTATTACAAGTAGGGTTTATCATAACGGGTAGTGATTCCATGTGGTTCAACCTATGTGGACTTTACCACGTGTCTTCAATGCATTGGTACATAATTTGTTAGTTTGGTTTAATTTTTATTCCCCTTGTTTTTAATCAATTTTGTCTCGGTTTTAAGGAACACAAGTTCATATTCTAAAAAAAAAGGGAACATAAGTTCATTTGTCTTCATTAGGAGTAGAGAATCTTTTAAAAGTGGTATCAATAATAAGTCTATATAAAAAGTAATGTTTTAATTTCAATTTGCTACCATAGCAAATTGTGAAAAAAATTGTCATTTTTTTTATTTTATTTTGTGTGTGTGTGTGTTTTTTTTATAATGTCATAAAAAAAAAAAGACTAAATGCAAATTACTTTATAATAAATTTGGTATCATTTTGATTTTTTTTTTTCCCATGATGATTATAAATCTGATATATCATATATGGTCCCTAAGGTTCAAAAATTTTAATTTTATTCCTTATGATCGAACACTATTTTTAATCAAGTTTTTTGTCTGTTCTTATTAATGATGTGGTTGCCAAGTAAAAAAAAGTTTTCTACAACCAAATAAAATCTCACAACATTTTTCCAACATTTTTCATGACAAGTTAACGTGTTAGCTTATCATAAATCAGAATAAAATAAAATAAAATTAGACTCAAACCTATCACAATTCAAAACAATGTTGTAAAAAATATAAATGCCAAATTTTGTTGTGTTTATAAACTTTCTCAAGCTTATAATAACATATTTTAATACACTAAAATTATGTGATTTTAAACATGTTAGAAAAAAAAATGGTTTATTTTAATAAAGTCCATAACTCTTACCACCCCTGCCAATAACCACTACCTATAAACACCACATTTGCAACCCTTATTTAAATTTGTTGAAGAGGCAAAATCTTCATTTTGGTTGTTCGATCTTCCAATTCGTCGTTGAAAATAAATTTAGAAGTTCTAACAATCAAAACAACGTATTATGTGCTTAAATTGAACCATCAAATTAAAAGATATAGTTAGATCAAGTTTTAACGGTTAACACACATCTGAACAATTAAGGTGAATCACATGTGATTATTTCTAATTAATTATGATTGGTATATTAAAAGGATTTGATGGTGTACCAAAAATCGTACCATCTCTGATTCGTCCATAAAGTCATCCAGGACCAAGAAGGTTAACTCAATATAGGAAGGCCAATCAACTGTGGGGAAGTCGTCCATGGGTATGAAGGTCGTCCATTAGGGAAGTAGCTAGACGACCTCGCAACACTTAGAAAATTCTCAGAAATGGATTTATCTACGAAAGCTTGTAATTCGGCCATGTTCTACTATTTTGAAGTATAAACAAATCCTTGTTCATCGCTGTAACTTCCCACTAAGTACTTAACTTCCAGTGACAGTTGTAGGAGATAAGATTGAACATTCTAACTTCTATAGTAGTTGTGGAAATTAAGTTTAAACCTTCCAACTTCCACACATGTTAAGGAAGTTACTAAACAAGTAACCACTCCAAAGCTCACTATATAAGGTATCATCCACATCAAATGAAAGTAAGGTTTCACTGCTCCTAAAGTTGTGATTCTTGAGTTCTAGAGAGAAAAACTAACTTAAGCATCGGAGGGTTCTTGGCCGGTTTACCCCGGTCATCTTTGATTTTGTGTTTCTTTCTTTTTAGGCATTTCAACAACCACTAGTCCATTGAAACCCGGAGCATTCAGTCTACTGATTTTCTTTACATCATCAGTTGGTGCTGTCTATGAGAAAGGAATAAATTTGTGATTTGCAATTTATCTTTCTCTGACAAAAGGCTGTATGGTTCGGACAAGGTCAATGACCACTAGTCCAGGCCATCAGGAGAGTGGGAACGCTACTAACCACCCCAACTGCGCTCACTAGTCAGCACCTTACGAGAAACGGTGTCCCTTAAAAAAGGAGATTCGAGTACCTTTTAGGGCACCTCTCTTTTTGGGTAAGTTGTATGGAATCGCCACTTATTTTTTTATGTACAAAAAATAAGAAAAACTAAACACAAGTCTCCGTGACTGAATGTGCCATTCATTGAAATACATAATTGAAAATTTGAACTTTATATAGCTTTGGGTCCTAGTTACAATCTACCAAATATACATGGCTTTTTGTCCTAGTTACAATCTACTTAAAAATAAAAAGTAAAGATAAGACTAGACCTACTTAACCAGAAATCTAAATCCGGAGGCTAGGTTACGGAATGGGAATATGTTAGGCACCCATTCCGCCCAAACAGATTCTGGTTTTATAGACCCTTGTGACCAATGTACCTTTTTTTATGCATGTCATGAATGATATGTTGGACATATGACATTAAAATTAAATCACACAAATTTATTTATGAATGAAGTCTCTTCTTTTGTTTTAAAAAAATTTAGATATGTTTTGATTTGTAAAAAAAAAAATGGTTTTTGGGAATAAAAATTCAGATCTATTTTTATTGTATAAAATATAGTCTTTTGATTGGAAAAAGTGTTAGATTTGTTTTTTAAAGAACTAAAAATGTGGTTTTTTGATAACAGAAAAATCAGATTTGCTTTTTGTATGTTTAAAAAATATGGAAAAGATTTTTTAAGAAGAAAGTTTCACCCATAACTTAAATTTATGCAACATGAACTAAAACAAACACAAACATAGTAGTACAGGATCTCTTCCTTTATTTCAACAATTTGCATGTATTAAAAAATCAAATTTGTATCTCAAGAAAGATACAAATCAGTTTTAATTTGAGAAAAATTTAGATCTACATCTCATAAAGATGCAGATCTCTTTGTTGTTTGAGAAAAATTCAAATCTACATCTAAAAAAAATGCAAATCTGTTTTTATATTGAGAAAAACTCAGATCTACATCTAGAAAAGATGCAGATCTGTTTTTGTATTGAGAAAAAGTTAGATCTACATCTAATAAAGATGCAGATCTGTTTTTTGTTTGTATTGAGAAAAAGTTAGATCTATATCTAATAAAGATGTAGATCTATTTAATTTTAATAAAAGGAATTGTTCACATGCAAAATTTTGACATTCAAGAAAGAGATTATGACAATCACATAATAAAATAAATAAAATAAAATAAAAACAATCATGTTGTAAACAAAACAACAATTAACAATTCATGTAATGGATATTTGAAAAAGAAAGAAATATAACATGCAGCATCACATCATAAGAAAAAGGGTTAAGAAACAACCTCTTGTATCAGCACTCTTTGTTCTTGAGATGATGTTTTAGGGTTCAAAGAAACTTATTCAATTATCTTTGAAACCTAAAAACTCTAATTATAGCAACAAATATCAGAGAGGATTAGCAAGTATCATCAATTTGAAAGCCTCAAAACGTATGCCTCTCAGAGCATAAAAAAAAAGGTGCTAAATTATGAGGTTCATTCTCTATTTATAGAGGCCAAAAATTTCTAAGAAATAGGCACGGACGATTAGGATGCGAATCTGGGCTCATCCTTTTGTGAAAAGGTCAAAAAGAGTGCGCCTTATCCTCACTCGAAGGCCGTTAGGCCAAATCCCACATGATGGCAATTTGGCACTTTTAAAGTGCCGTTCGACACTCCAAAAGTGCCGAATTGGCTCTTGGATGCTGAACGCATTTCCGTGTTCGGATGCCATTTGGACTTTCTTTTTAGGGTTTTTTGACCGGTCCTTGTACCTAGACATGTTTTCATCCTCCGTCTATGATTTTTTTTATCTCTTTTCTAGATAATTCAGGCTTTTTAAAAATAATTATCTTGTGGATAAATCCCTTAAAATAAATCTTGATAAAGTTCAGATTATCCACAATTTTATTGTTATCCAATCATTCCTTTTATTCCTATGCATGCATCTCTATCTTTAACCCTAATTATCAACCAATCACAAATTTTTTTAATTAATTTTAATTGTTTGACCAATCAAAATTAATTTAAATAAATCGTGTGTGGTCAACTCTTCCTAGACACAATGCATATGGATCGTGCAAAATTGATCGTGCGATATCTTTCGATCCGTAAGTCCGATTTAAAAACCGGAAACACCATTGCAACCATTAGAATCTCAAGATCATTTTCATGATATGTAATGAATGACACGATGCATGTAATGCAAAGACAAAATGATGTATGTAATGCAAGAACAGAATGATGTACGTGATGCAATTATGATTTTTTTTTTTTTGGGTACATGTATGATCATTTGAGTCATTCTCCTTGATTAAATCATGGATACAAAATCGAGTGTCTATAGAATGCCTTTCATTGACAGAGCTTGAAAAGTGAATGTCAATGTAAAACAAAGACACTGATTTTAGCAACCATGATTTAATTGAGGTTGAACTTTCAAAGATTACCTAACCCTCGAACCTAAAACCTTGGAACATAGAACTAGCCTTATCTTTGACAAAAAAAACTGAAAATATCGAACTTAGCTAGTAGTTGATGACTCTGGACATGATTCTTTGTAAATGAGGTGACCAAAGGACTTTTCAATCCTGATCTTGAAAATGGAGTTGTATGGGATGACGATCAAAGGTCTTCTTCTACTTTGATCTAGAGTTACTAGAATGACAATCAAAGGGATCTCCTCTACTTTGATCAAGAATGGAAATGTCGATTTAATTGAAAAATAATGAGGATATTGGTTTAAGACTCAAACCCAAAAAGGATAAAAATAAAAGGGGAGATTAGAGAGAATGCAATAGACTCCCGAACAAGGGATGGCAGAAATGTCATGGATTGCTTGACTTGCTTGGCCTTGTTTGGGTTTCTTCCACTTTGAACTTTGAAGACACTTACCTATCTCTTTCTGAACACACTCACTCATAAGTCAAGCAATTCTCATTTTCCTTTCCATAAAAAATAAAAATAAGCAAAAAACAAAAACAAAAACAAAAGTCACCTTATACTTTCACTCTTTCCTAGTTGACCTCTAGAATGTGTGTGCAACATGCCCATGACTCGACTCCTACTCCATCTTATTGCCATCCTTGCCCATCTGATGAAATATCATATCATATCTCTGTCTACATTTGCCATTGAAAAGTCCCAAACACCCACATTTGGAAAAATGACCATAAAAAACACAATTAAAAAAGCAAGTCATCATAGGGATTTATCTCTTGGGCAATGCATAATGGTGAAGTTGGTCGAGTCCACCAAACTAATTGGTCCATAACTTGAATAGCCCAATGACAATTCGGTGAGTCCCATTAATCAGACAAACAATCCTTTTAAGCCTAGTGTTATTGAAAAGCCCAAACATATGTCTATTGGTTCCAGCATTAAGATATTGGGCTCTCATCTTAGGTAGCAAAGCTAAAAGCTTGCACGTCAGCTCATCCAAAAATTTCCGTTTATTTTATCAGAATTTATTTTTTCAATTTCACATATTCACTTTTTAAAACATCTTATATTAAATTATTTATTTTATACTACATTTTATTAAAATATCAATTTTTATTGTTTCTCTTTCTTCACTCACAACCTCTAGTAAAAAAAAGAAAAAAAAACATACACACACACAATCACACGCACATGCACAACAACAACTACCATCCACCGAGAGAGGTAAAAAAAGAATAAAAAACTAAACTAAATGCAAAATGAGTAGCGTCAATGTAAATTTACAAGGTTTAGAGCATTCGCGTCAGCTTGTGCAAAAATTATTGTCTATTTTAGCATATGAACTTAATTTTTTTTAATTTAATTTACATACTTACTTTTCAAAATACCCTACATCAAATTATCTATTTTGCATTATATTTCATTAAAATATCAAATTTTCTTTATTTTTTAATTGTTTTTATTTCTTTACACACAATAATCGCCATCAATTCTCTTCCTTTATTCTTGAGATACGTAAAGAAATAATAATTTTAATATAAATTTATACAGTTATTATAGCAAATTTGTAAATCAACACAATTATACATTTGGGCTGATGTGGGTTATTTTTAAATAAAATTGTGTAAAATTTTCACATTTTTCTATTATACACTCACTAACATGAGTGCTCAAAGCAAACTTGTAAGTAATTTTATACTGACTTATGTGGATCAATTTTAGTCTAATAGTTTTGGGGCTTTACTTGCTAGTGGCATCTACCAGTTGTTTGCATTCTTAATCCTGCCAAATAGTTTTACAAGACAAAGCTAAATGCTCAATGTTCAACAAGAGCTCCAAAGTTCAAACTATTAACTACCGAAAACAGTAGCACCCCTCCTTTTTGTTTGGCAGAACTGTTTGGGAAACATTTCTCAGATGTGTGGAATACGGTGCAAGCATGCCTGATATGGTTCATGTGGAAGGAACGAAACAGTCACACATTCAAGAATGTTATGAGATCTATTGATTAGTTGAAGTCCTTACTAATGTGGACTTTGTTTGATTGACTTGGGTTTGGGGATTTACGCATTGCACTTCGATTTTTTATTTTCATTTCTATTAGACTTTCTAATTAATTTGCTTGTAATCATTATTACTTATATATATATATATATATATATATATAAAGTAAGTTGTTAATACAGCATTGTAATTAATTCTCACTTCTTAAAAAGGCATTGGGATGAAATGTAACATCATAAAGTAAAAAACTTTTGATCATTCTGAAGTAAAAAATTTAGATTTTTCTTATCTACAACTTTTGATCATTCTGAAGTAAAAAATTTAGATTTTTCTTATCTACACGTGTATAAAATTTTGAGCGTATACCTTTAAAAAAAAATTAAATTAAATCTTGAAATACAATTTGATGTTCCTAAAAAAAAATAAAAAAAAATAAAATTTGATGAGACCAATTTCAACCATATCTAATTATTTATCTAAAAAGTAAAAAGGACAAGGCCTGTTGCACATTTCAGCCTTCACAGTACACACCAACTTCTACTTGTTGCGCATTTCGTTTCCTTAATCCGATTTCCGATGTCTAAACTTAGGAGAGATCCGAATTTGTCATCGGAGCGTCTCCCACACGACGTCGTATTCGACATACTGAGTCGCCTGGCAGTGAAATCCCTGATGAGATTCAGGTGCGTTTCGAAGTCTTGGAACTCCATCATCACAGACCCCATTTTCATTACCAAACACCTCAACCTCAACAAAGCCAAATCATTATCTAACAACAATGGTTATCTGCTATATTCTGATTACGAAGAGCATGGTCCAAAATGGAAAGATCTGGGTACGGCTGTTTGCAATAGCGACCGCACATTTACCGAGATTTCCAGGGTTCAAATTCCCTTTCCTTATGTCGACATTGTTGGCTTCTGTAATGGCATGTTCTGCATTCATGGTTATGTTGACGGTGTAATTTATTTGTGTAACCCAAGCATCAAAACGTTTAAGAGTCTCTCTCTTCCTCACAACATATACGACATTGACCAGACTCTTGGGTTTGCGTACCATTCCCAAAACAATGACTACAAGATTCTCAGAATTGTTCCTCACTCTGAAAAATCAGCACGGCCGACTGAGGCTCAGGTCTACACATTGAGTACGGATTCATGGACAAGGTTTGTAATATCGTTTGGCTCCGACGACGATGTTTGGTATATTGATTATAGAGCGGGAATCCCATGTTTGTTTTTTAATGGAGCTCTGCACACTTTAGCGAATACTGAGGACCACAGTTACTGTTTGTGTTTTAATGTCAATGATGAGACATTCCAAAAGATAATACTCCCGGAGCGTGAAATTTACTTTTTCGGAGGTAAGTTTTCCCTTGCAGTGTTCAAGGGATCGTTGGCTATGTTTGGTTTTTCTACTGAGTATTCAGATATTGCTAAATGCTACATATGGGTGATGAGAGAGTATGGCGTGGTTGATTCTTGGACGAAAATAACTTTAAAATTAGACGAGGTTGAGAAATTCTTTTGCTGCGTTGACAATGGTGAACTTCTATTTTGCAATAATTCAGCGCTCATTTCATATGACCCTGAGAGTCCAATCGCGAACGACCTTGGAATTACTGTTGGAATTGATAGTTGGTTGCGTTACACAACTGATCCCATGGAGAGCTTGGTTTTACTTGGTCAGGTAAAAATGTCATCTGAAATTTTGAAGATTAGTTTGTATCAAATGTTAGACTTCTTGAATATTTTTAGCAAAATGACAATCTTTGCGATGTTTATATTGACAAGCATTTTGTGGCATGGCATCATATATGCACTTTGCATATTAAATGATACTTTTATTATGTTGCCTTTTCAGACGCATTGATTTTTTAAACAAAATAGAAAATAACCTTGGAGATTTTGGCTATTATATGCCAGCTGATTTTTGTGTCAAGAACGTTGTGCACTTCCTCAAAAATGACAATTTCATGGTGCAGTATATGCTTAGCCAACATAATCTTATTTATTTTTATGCCTTAGAGACAGCATGAACTAGTTGGTGAGCATAGTCTCTTAGGCTTGGTCTAAATAAAAATGGGAATGATTTTAGCAATCTGTATGGGATGCATATAGCTAATTTATTGGTCCTCAACAATAAGTCAAATTGTATATTTCAATATCCTAATAGCAGGATTTTGATTTTTGCTCACATGTGTAATTGCTTATGCATTTTTTATATTTGTTAAACTGCTGGAAAATGTTAGGATTTTCTGTAAATCATGAAATTATTGATATTGTATCTTGTTTGATATAAGCCAGTTGAGGTGGTGAGAGAGTCGATAGGTGGGCTTAATGACAGAGACAACATATATGCTTGAATCTGCTTTAATTTTCTGTACAGCAGAAGTTCATGTCAATTTTTCGCCTTGAATACTACCATTTCTAAATGCTTAAATACTTTTTCATGCTTTTTACATTATTACATCTATTAATCTTATAAATTATATGCTTTTTTAGTTTTTCTCTACCCAATGATTGTTATTGGTTTGTGGCTTAGAGAAAACGTGCAGCAATTCAAATATCTATTTAGAACTCATTAGTTGTTTGATAAACAATTCTAATTTTTGATCCATTAATGTATATGATATTTACAAATATAAGTGATTGAGTCAATGTTTTCTGCCTCTGTTTCATTGGTTAAGATACTAATAATGATGCGTTCTCTCCTTTTTAACATATTTTCCAGATTGAATGATTTGGTATTTTAGTTTGCTTAATCTATTACTATTGGCCTAAGAATTTAGATAGACCTTTTTCACCTCACACTCAAGAATAATTACCATGCATTTGATATAAATGAAATATTACATGGCTGCTTATACTAACTAATGAACCTTTTTTGTGATGGTCTTTTATGGTCTCATATGAAAGCTGCAACTGCAAGTTGTAGCATATAATCCTTTACTACCATTTAAGACGTTAAAGTGTAGAAATTGGTAAGTAATACCAATTTTGCCACAAGAAGTTCGCAAATAGAGGTGGTAATTAATGTGATTGGTTCTACATCAACATCATTATAAATAAATTTCTCGATTCTTTTTTTTTTTGTTTTTTTTTTTTTTATGATGTTATAATAGTTGAAACATTTGTAGCATTACTCTTATGCATGTTATTTATTTAACTTATGACTATTGTTTTAGGATTGTTGTGAACATTAGTTGACATGACAATGACATTGTCGAGTTCTTCCTGCTTATCAAGTATAATGTTATTTCACTGTAGTTCTAATGACAAACATGTTAATCAGCGAGATTAGCTCATACTTTCAGGGGGAAAATGAAATGAATAGAGAAACTGAAGCTGATTCGAAGTACCCATCTTTACCTTCGTGGGAAGTGCAAGTGATGAATGACGCTGGAGAATTTGAAACCATGCTTGTTCCACGCTCAAAGCATGTTCCTTATGTGCCATGGATGGGAGGCCCGGTAATCTTCTTGGGATGTGCATGCGTCTATTTTGCCTTTTCTTTTCTGTGCTAACCCACTTGTTTTTTACTTTGTAGGCTGAAGCGGATTTTGTTGAGGAGTGTTATTCCCTTATTGAGTCCATGAAGAACTGGATTTCGTCTAGTTCCCAATTATCTTTTGTCCGTCAAAATGAACTATCTCATGAAAATGGCCTCTTGGTATGCATTCCTTTTGTAATATTGTTTTTGGTTGAATATTGACTAATCGATCTCCAATTTTCTTGCAGCGGAACAAGGTGGAAAGTCAAGCAAGTACCATAAAGACTCTTGAGAGATGTCTTTGTAGTTTGGGACCTTGTGATGTTGGAGGATCAAGTGATCCCGTTACTGATTCAGTTGGTGGTATAACTCTTTCTCGGGCTGATGAAGGTGATCCCATGAACACTACAGTGCAAGCCAAAGAGGATTTCTCTCAACACATAAAGCGTCTTGCTCCTCAAGGTCCTTTTCACTGCCAGGTTCATGAGAGTATAACTTTGGCCACATTTATTAGATCCAAATCTGGACATCTTCCTTCTGGTCAACAGATTAGCCTCAATGATGATGATGAGGAAGACAAGGAGCAGCACACAAAACCTTTGGCACAGCGTCATGGAAAGAGAGGTCATTTGTGAGCACCTGCAGCAGAGCATCTGTCTTTTTTCTTTTTGATTGGTATAGTTCTATTAACGTGTAGATAACTTTTCGGATCCAAGTAAATGGAAAACAATCCTTTAGGTAAATGACATTAGCTCAATGCCCTAGTTTAGAGGGGCTTCTTTTGCACCTGGATGGATTCAACTTAATTTTGAGATGTATCTTGATTTTTCTGTTTTGATTCGCATTGAGTCTTAGATTTTTTATGATTGTTGCCTTGATATTGATGATGGTTGATAATTGAATCGTTGAAATTTAGTTTGGAAAGGTTTTAAGTGCAAGAAAATAGGCAAAAGAGGCTAGGAGTGACCCCTGCGGCAGAGTGCTAATCAAGATTCAAAGTGCTAATGGGCACTTTGTGGTCCTTGATTTTTTCGAGTCTTGTGAGTACAAGCTCCTTAAAAACCCAAAAAAAAAACTTCATTTTTGCAAGTCTTGTGAATCTAGATTCGTTTTTTGCTTTACCTTATCCTTGATGGGGGTTCTTGTAAAAGAGATAATTGTCCTCTTAAAGCATTGTTGTGATGTGGAAGACTGAAATTTATCCAGCCAAGAGAGAGAGGGATCCTCTAAAGTTTATGGCTATTATATATATTTAAACTTATGGCTATTGTCTTAGGAGTGTCATGAACATTATTTGACTTGTCAAATTGTCAAGCATAGTTCATACTGTATAGCAAACATAATCTTATTTAATTTTTGTCCTAGTGGCAGAAATGTTAATCAGCAAGATCTGGTCATGTTCTTAGCCATTAGCCGTCAAGAGAAGCATGGATATTAGCTATTTGTATAAGATGCATAAGGTTGACTTATTGGTCCTACCATTATAGTTTCTTGGTTAGGAAATTGGTGTCAAGATGCACAAGAAATTAATAACTACTGAATGCTTCAATGTCATTCTTCCTATACAGTTAGTTCTTTTTCTTGGATGTATGGAATACGGTGCCAGCATACCTGATGTGGTTAGTGTGAAAGGAACGAAACAGCCGTACATTAGAGGATGTTGTGAGATCTATTGACTAGTTGAGGTCTTTACCAATTTGGACTTTGTTTGATTGATCTTGAGCTTGGGGATATTTGCATTGTACTTCGATTTTTTATTTTCACTTCTACTAGACTCTCTATTAATTGATCAATTAGTTCTTTTTCTCAATGGAAGAAGAGGGTTAAATGACTTACTCTTGAGGTAGCAAGTAGTGGATGTAATTTCGGTTAATTCAGAATAGGAAGTGTACTATTGTAAAAGCATTCATTGTGAGAATCGCTCATTCGTTCACAAATAAGGATTTTTTTGCAATGGATCAATCTGTTGCAAATTATTTTATTTTATATGTAATGGTATTGTATTGATTGATCAAATCTGGTATTAAAAAACAAAATAATTGACAGATCGATCAAATCGGTTACACCTAAACAAAATAAGCCATGAGCACTAATGAAATCATATTTCAAATTGTTCAAAGATGATCTTGGTAAAACTTAATTTTAATGTTACCTCTGAAGACATGATTATCTCGCCCAGGTGTGCAAAAAATGAGTCCGTGGATAGCTTTATTTCTTCTTCTTTTTAGCAGGAGAATAGTCTCTGTTAGTAATTGCATCTATCTAAAGATTAATTGGCCCCGCCAAATTAGACAAGAACTATGTAACATGAATACTATCTAATTATATATATATATATATATATATATATATAAAACAATTTTACATTTTAAAAAAAAAAACACTTATCACTAAACATAAAAAGAGAAACAATAATGGTAACTTTTACATTATCTTTACTTTCTTGTTTACTGGAAATGTATCTACTAAACAAATGAAGAGATCACTTGTATTGTAATTTGACGAGGTGTAATGCTAAAGCTTCATATCATACAAGACTCATCAACGGAACTAACCTGTTGCATGAACAATATGATTTTCAATTTTTCACAGCCCTGAGGTGAAGATCATGAATGTTTTGTCACTTTGCATCTCATTTTTCTCACTCATTCAAAATATATCGACCGCAATTGATTCAATATTTCATTCTAAACTCATCAATTAAACTAGTATGAGATATTGTAGTTGAAAAACTTACTATCTATTCATTTGAGGTTTAATTTTTTAATGAAAATTTAAATTAATTGGGGCACAACATATTTTTTTTTTTTTTTTGATGGGAAATATGTGAATTTCATTCAACTGAAATTGAAATACAACAGAGAGACAAGCAAGAGCATTACAAACAGAGATCCTCAATAATAAAGTGCTCAACAAGACTTGGGGAAGACCTTTTCCAAACCTGTGAAGCACCAGAATTCCTAGCTACCCTTGCAATTTCATGGGCAACTTTGTTGCCTTCCCTTTTCAGGTGTTGAAAAGAGCACCAGGTAAACGTTGCAAAAACATCCCTAATGTTCCAGATTATACGCCTGAGCTCACCACCATGGAACCCATCATTGATTGCTTGAATAATGGATAAAGCATCAGACTCAAACATAGCATGGGAAACATCCATTTCCGCTGCGAGAAGCACGCCTTCTTGCATGGCCAAAGCTTCTGAAATCTCAGCAAAGAACGATGCAGCCAGAACTTTGCTTGAAGCAGCAAGAACATTGCCCAAGTTGTCCCGAATGACTACACAAATGCACGAGTTCCCCCCATCATCAAAAGTTGCTGCATCAGTATTAATTTTGAAGAAGCTTGTAGGTGGAGCTTTCCACTTTGACAAAGGAAGGGGCCGAGGTAAAACCGGAAGGGAGCAAGCAGCCTTGAACTCAGCCATGACCCTACCTGCCATTTCCCAAGCATGAGATGGAGGGGAGCCCGAATCCTCATGGATTGCTTGATTGCGATTCCACCAAATAGACCAAGCAACAGCAAAGAAGATTTCCAGGTCATTCGGAGAACCTTTCGCAATTAAATCCAAAGCAATATCCACCAAGTCACAAGAGGAAGAAGAGAGGTCCACAGGGCAATTGTGCCAAAATGCCCAAGTCAGCTTTGCATGATCACAATGAAGAAGAGCAAGGGCTGTGGTTTTAATGGCTTTGTCACATAATGGGCAAAAACTTGAGCAATGAATTCCCCTGTGGTTTAGATTTTGCATAGTTGGAAGACCATTGACACAAGTCCTCCAAGCAAAAATTTTGAACTTAGGAGGAACTTTCTGCTGCCATATCCGCTTCCACAGTAAAGTTTGAGAGCTGCTTGAGGAACTTTCACCTCCTCAACTGAATCCACAATACCCGAAGCAATATGATATGCACTTTTAACCGTAAACTCACCACTTTTGTTACCTATCCAGATAAGACAGTCCTCGGGCATATTATAACTTAGGGGAATTTTAAGGATGGTGCTGGCTTCATGAGGCAGAAGAGTGGCATTAATTACATCAACTTTCCACCATCTAGTGTCTGTGTCTATGAGGGAAGACACCATGGGAAAGTCTCCATAGTCAGCTTGGGGAGAAAACACCTTGTGGGTTGTTCGTGTTGGCAACCATCTATCGTCCCAAATATGCATTCGCCGACCATTGCCCACTCTCCACCTTGTGCCCCTTCTAATTACCTCAAGACTATTGTGAATACTTCGCCAAGCAAAGGAGGGGTTACCCCTTTTTTTGGAATTGAGAACATCATCAAAAGGAAAATATTTTGCTTTGAAAACTCGAGCCACTAGGGAGTCGGGATTAGTGAGGATTCTCCAACCTTGCTTGGCTAACATGGCAAGGTTGAAGGCTTGTATGTTTCTGAAACCCATGCCTCCATGGAGTTTAGACCGACACATCTTCCTCCAACTGACCCATGCAATTTTGTTCTCTTTGTCCTTTTGCCCCCACCAAAAACTCCTCATCATGCTTTCTAAGTCTTGGCAAAGAGTCTTAGGGAGTTGAAAGCAACTCATAGTGTATGTAGGCACTGCTTGAGCCACTGCTTTGATAAGGATCTCTCTCCCACCAATTGAAAGAAGTTTACCCTTCCAGCCGGCAAGCTTTTTTGCAACTCTGTCCTTAAATTCAGCAAACACTTGTGTTTTTGATTTCCCAATGATGGAGGGTAGCCCCAAATACTTGTTATGCCAGGAGTCTTGCATTGGACTAAGAATGTTTAGAATGCTTTCCCTGAATTCTTAAGGGGTGTTCGGACTAAAGAATACTAAAGATTTGTCCACGTTGATTTTCTGCCCTGAAGCCTCTTCGTATCTGTTGAAAATACTGACAAGTGCATGACATTCTTGCTCCTTTGCTTTGCAAAATAAGAGGCTCATTTATTTTCGAAGTTAGTGATAAAAAAAAAAGGAAAAAAAAAGGTGAGGACGGACAATACTTACTTCGACGAGTAGTCTCCTCGTGTGCAAGGTTCTCCATAGTAGGCTCAGGACCAAGCCCCCAAGTAGCCAAACTACTAAAGGTCATTAAGTTGTAGAAGGACCTCTCAGGGAAGGCATGTGCTTGGTCAATACGATCCAGATAAAGTTTGTCCAAGCATGGACGAGTAATAGCTGCACCAATATAGATGAAGGTTAGACGAGTAAAAAGAGTTTGAAGAAATAAATGAAAGAATGGAAGAAAAATATACCCTTAAGACGAAGACGACCTAGGGGGCCGGTAAAAGGAGGGAAAGGAGCACTATCTACATCAACTGAGTCCTCAACCCAATTTCCAAAAATAAAAAAGAACTCTTTTTTCCAAAGCCTATCAGAAGAGCTACGACCCTTTATCAAACTAAACTAAGGGCCCCTAGATGAAAACTGGTAAAAACCAGCAGATTGCTTTATCTCTGAGGGCTTATAGCAGTAAAGGAACTTGTCCACTATGATTGGACGGTTCCCTTCCAATGCTTCATGCCATAGCACTTGCATGGCAACTATTGCCTTCCACCCATTTAGTTGAGCTGGTTTGGTCTAATACCCAACCTATGGAAGAGGTCTCTACAAAAGCAGTTTAAGGGAAACCTAAGACCTGCTAAAAGGTAAGAGGTATATACACAGAAACCAGAAAAAGGAGAACAAAACCATTCTCCTTCTTCAGGTAGACGAGGCCTAAACTCACTAGGAATTTGATATCTACTTACAAGGGTTTTTAACTTAGGCGCATCCAGAGTTGACGCTACCTCAGGAGCACAACTATAAATTATATTTTCTTCTTCCTGCTCTTCGTCCTGAAGAGGACTAGGTTGTCTTCTGGAAGAGCTAGCCTCTGCCCCAGAAGCCATCCTACGTTACATTTCTTAAAATTCCTCTAAAGGAAAACCAGGAACCTCGGACGAATAATGCTCGTCTGATGAACTACTATCACTACTGTAATCTACACTACCCCCACTACTCTCATAATTGCTACTACCACTCCCAGGGGACACGTCCTGGTACTCGTCTATCTCTCTCTCTAGGCTACTACTAGACATGGACATAGTTAAAAGAATGAATAAAGACAAAAACCTAAGGATGAAGGAAATGAAGTACCTGATGAGACTAGAAGACGAGGACTAGACAAGGCTCTTGGACAAAATGGCAGAAAGGAAATTATCAGAACAGTAAAAGGGCAAGAGAAAGAATGTGCATATTTATAAGGCCCAGAGGTTGGTCAACGAAGCAACACGGACCAACTAGAAGTTGACACGTGGCATTCTCCTCGAAAAATAAATCAACGCGACTAGCCAGCTAATGAGATTATGACACGAGGCACAATTTGAAACAATAAAATCCACCTAGAGTAAGGACGACATATGGTACAACAATTTACCATAAAAATATTGACGCGTGTAAAAAACCAATAGTTATACTACAATTTTCTCGACAACCCTTGGACATGGGGGCAGCTGATGGTGAACAAAAAATCGTACCATCTCCAATTCGTCCATAGAGTCGTCTAGGACCAAGAAGGTTAACTCAACATAGGAAGGCCAATCCACTATGGGGAGGTCGTCCATGGGTATGAAAGTCTACATTAGGGAAGTAGCTGGACGACCTTGCAACATTTGGAAAATTCTTAGAAATGGATTTATCTACGAAAGCTTGTAATTCAGGCCACACTCTACTATTTTGAAGTATGAGCAAATCCTTGTTCATCGCTATAACTTCCCAAATTTAACTTCCAGTGACAGTTGTAAGAGATAAGATTGAACATTCTAACTTCTATAGTAGTTATGGAGACTAAGTCTAAACCTTCCAACTTCCACACGTGTTGAGGAAGTTACTAAACAAGTAACCACTCCAAATCTCACTATATAATGACTCATCCACATCAAATGAAAGTAAGTTTTCACTGCTCCTAAAGTTGTGATTCTTGAGTTCTAGAGAGAAAAACTAACTTAAGCATCGGAAGGTTTTTGGCCGGTTCACCCCAGTCACCTTTGATCTTGTGTTTCTTTCTTTTCAAGTCTTTCAACAACCACTAGTCCATTGAAGCCCGAAGCATTCAGCCTACTGGTTTTCTTTACATCATTAAGATTAAATATAATTAATTAGGTATTATAATCTTATTGAGTCTCCTTAAGGCGGCGTTTGGTACGGGAGAATCCACATTACTCTTGGCATCCAGATTTTTGAGAATGTGATGCCTTGCAATCTGGATGCCTAGGAATGTAACTATTCCTTTGTTTGGTTTAATTGGGAATCCAATAAAATTCCTAGGAATGTGAGAATATAATGTTTGGTTTATTCATAGAAATTTTAACTGAATTATTTATTTTTTCCATTCTATCCTTAGATTTGTAAATCCAATATAAGTCTTTTTTTGTGTTTAATCTTCCTCTAAATATATAATGAAAAACAAAATATACTCTATAAATTATGACAAATTCATTAAAACTATTGTCTAAAAAAAGAAAAGATAAATATATCAACAGAGTTGTTTATCTTGTTTATGTTGTTTTGATGGGAAGAGATAATGTTGTTTTAGCGGGAAGAGATAAAGACAAAAAAAAAAAAAGTTATTGATGATTTGTTTTATATTTTATCTTAATTGCTTAAATGATAAGGAAAAAGAGTTATAATTGTCAATTTATAAAAAATACAATTTCTTTTGAGTTTTGGAATCTGGATACCCACTTGTTTTAAAGAGAATCCACATTCCTACTGAAATAGGGTTAAAGGGGGAATCTAGATGATAGGGGAATCTAGATTCCCTAGTGTGATTTGCAACCAAACATGGGAATCTTTAAACATTCTTGGGAATTCTAAAATATTACCCCGTACCAAATGCCACATAATAGTAAATGGAGAGACACATGCGTACAAGAAGTTCTAAGAGTTTGAATTGTCATAAAATTCAAAGTTTGAATTGTCAAAAGTCATCAAATCCCAAAACAATGTACAAGAGGAGGATTGGGTTCAAATGTTGATTCGGCATTTGGATGGATTCTCTAAGTTCAAGTGTTGATTCGACCATTGAGTACAAACTCCTCCTAGATTCTTTCTTCTTATTTTTGTGCAATTTTTTTTTTATTATTCTAGCTCATAAATGACAAGTTTCTTTGAATAATTTTGTGAAATTAAAGTCATGTGGTGTTTCAAATTCATCTTTGGATAAATTGCAAATTACACCGTAAAGTTTTAGGGTGTTTGAATTTTACGCCCTGAAGTTTCAGAATTTAGATTTTACCTCCTAAATTTTAAGGATGTTTAGATTTTACACTTTAACGTTTGGGGGCGTTTGGATTTTGCACCCTAAAGTTTCAGAATTTTGGGATGTAAAATCCAAACACTTCCAAACTTTAGGAAATAAAATCCAAAATTTGAAATGTTAGGGTGTAAAATCTAAACACTCTCAAATTTTGGGGGTATAATTTGCAATTTACCCTTCATCTTAACACTTAGGCTTAAAGCTTTTCCCACTCTATAAATAGAGGAGACCTCCTCATTTGCAAAGGACTCAGAATTCTTTGAAAGAGTTTTTGGGAAAGACCCATTAAGTTGTTGTTGATCCTTTTTGTAGCCATATTACTATGATCCTCAAAAGCCTCAAGTTTATGATTTCTTTACATAAAATTGACTAAAATAAGGCCTTTATATTGTTTCCAAACACAAATCAATCAAGAATTATCACTATTCCATTGAAATTCACAAAGAACACTTCAAAGGAGATGCTGCCCGAACCACCCAATAAGGACTAAGGAGGTGTTGTCTAAAGTCTAAACCACCTTGATCCAAATCAAAGAGGTGCAACCCAAACCATCTTGATATAATCCAAGGAGGCGTTGCCCATCCAAACCAAGGAGTCAAACCATCTCAAAGTGCAGCCCAAGTTTTGAACTTGAAGGAAGAACGCTCCGCACAATGATCCAAAACCCATAAGGAAACGTTTGGTTCACTATGATATTACATTATGCCATAATATTACATTATTGTAATCTTACATTAATGTAATCTCAATACAGTAATACAAGATTACATTATTTAGAAAGGTGATGAGATTAATGTGGTGTGATATATTTTGTAATTTAATATTATGGTAATGTTAGAAAAGAAATAGAATAAATAAAAAACTTTAATGTCACATCATCATAATATGTATCACATCAAGAGCACATCATAGCGAACCAAACGCACCTTAAAACTATTCAAGACTATTATTGAATCCAACATCGCATGCAATTATAAACCTCCAACATCGCATGCAATTATAAACCTCAAACTGAGTGGTGTGGACTTAAAGCTTTGAATTTGTGATATACTATAATGTTTGTATTTGATGATATGCAATAAATACTATGAACATACTCAAGGTTTTTTTCCCCCACAGTAACATGTTGTTCTCTTAAATTTTATGACATGTTTGGTTGTTTTGATTGCATGACATGAACTCATAGCCACCATATTTCAGAAGATCTATTCATCCGGCGAGGTGGACGCCTAACACTTTCCCACTCCGTAACTCAACTTTCGAGCTTAGATCAATTACTCATAGACTTGTTCTTATCACAATGTAATTTTCATTTTTTTAATAATGTAACTAGAAATCAAAACCCTACCTCTTCTTAGATTGTATATAGGACCAAGACAGTGTATTTGTTCTTATTTTTCTATCAAATATAATTGCACAATTATTCAATTAATAAAATAAGGAATTTATCATATTGCATGATTTCTTATTTTCCATTAAATAAAAATAAGTGGTGACTTCGAATGTGCAACCCTCAATCTAGTGGGGATTATATTATCAATTAAACCTCCATTTTTGGAGACAATAAACACAATTTCACCCATTCACTTGGGTTTGGTCCAAAATCAAAACAAATGGGTTGACATCGAGGTCTCTCACACAACCCAAAATCTAAAATTTAAGCAAACCCCACCCAACCAACCTTACCTCTAAGGTTGAAAACTTACCTAATTAGCCTATCATCCTTCACTGCAAACCACTAGCTAAAAAATTCACCAAAATCCTTCACACCACCATCACAAGTTGGGGCGTGACCAACCCATGCCAACACCCAAAAACTTATCATCACTCATACCCAACACTCTTCAACAAATTGTGGCAAATGATGTGTTCCCTTGAAGAATTGAAATATTAGAGTTATTTAGTCCATTTTTGAGCACACCTATTCTCGCACTAAATTTCACAACTTATAGGCTTGTGCTATTGGGAGTGATCAACGAAGAATGGTTGTTAAATATAATTAGTAGTGAGCATAAAGTGTCCACCACTCAAAAAAATCTTATATAAGCCGGGTATATTATGCCCTTTATGAGACTAACATGTGGGCCTGACAACCTATGGGGCCCACATGTTAGTTTCACAAAGGGCGTATATTTGTGACCTAGATACTTTCTCCCACCATTTAGCCATTTGTCAAATTGGGTGTGATTAATGATTATACATGTTCTGAGAATTAATTAAAAATAGTTACTCTCTTAGAATGGAAGTATAGAATAAACGGAATATAATACAGGTAAGAGGTAACAGAAGATATGTCAACAACCAACAAATTACCGTTAAAAATTGGACATTGTTGTCATCCACATTATTAATATTCTTAGCGTCTTTCTTCGCTCATCTCTCTCTCTTTCTCTCTCTTACATTTTCTTGTCCTAGAAACTTCATGGAACAACGTTTGTAGCATCTGCAATTTCTATACGATTCTTTCATTTGTCCGAATAAAGGTACAGAGAAAACCGACCTACGCAAATACATGTAATCTATTTATATATGTTTCTATGCATATGTGTTATCTGGTGGAATTTATAAATATATGTCAATTTTGATTTCTATCAATCTTGTTCTACTCTGATGGGATATTTGGATCAAAATACTATTGGGTTTTTGATAGCTTCCAGAAACATTTGATTTTGACATACCAAATTAAAGGTTTATCACAATATAGAGGTTTTGTGTCAAATGCATATGTTTGATATCAATATGGGTATTTGATGATACAGTTTGGGAAATTTATATGTTGTTTCCTATCACCTTGGCATCCGTGGGATTAAGATGGTGATTTAATTGTGAATTTTTATTTTTTATTTTTAATTATGGGCAGTGATATAGATGGTGGATTTTAAGGGATTAGCAAGGCATTTTATGAAGAGAGATGGGACTAGTGAGTTGGATGTGGTCTATCCAATTAAATCAGAATGCCAAGCTGAAATGCCGAAGACCCGTTTTAAGCTTAGGGTATCTTCTCCTTTGCTACCTTTTGGTCACTTGTTAAATTCATTTATCTTATGTTGTGTGAATTCATTGTCTGCAACTATAGAAAAATTGTTTGCCTTTCACTTTTCTAATCTTTTTACACTGATTTATTAGAAATTCTAGTGTTGATAACTTTCTCTTTTAGTACTTGTACTTTGCATTTTGAAATTTCAATTAGTATTGTGATGGAATGCTTTTTAAGTTGAAAAGTTGGGACGTCTCATGGATGCAATTATGGTACTCTTTTGCCGTTTCATTATGATACTTATCTACCAAAAAAAGTATCATTATTATGTATGCCAATGTGAGTATCTCTTTTTTTTCCGGAGAGCATATGTTATATGTTTAAAACTATCTATTTGACAGGCTGGGAAAACCCTTAGTGCAAGACGATGGTACACTGCATTCTCTCAAGATGGGCATTTGGATATAGAGAAAGTGCTTAGAAGGATCCAGCGAGGGGTAAACTTCTTTTGTTGATAGCTATTTTGTTTAACTACATTTGCTGAATCTTCTAGTGTGTTGAGTTGTGCTCCTGCGAAACCTTTAGTGGTTTTGCTTATTGTATGCACTAATATATTCACTACTTGACTGAAAAGTTTAAGATCTATTATAATCTGCTGCCAATGTAAATTATGATTTTCTGATTTAAGGGTTTAAAAGAAATTAAGTAACCCGGCTTTTGGCTTCAAATTTTGTAGTATGGATAGAGCATTGGTGCATCTAACAATATTTTTCATGCTTAAATATATAAATAAATGTAAGTTTTTGTAATGCTTGCTAAGGTGCTAATATGATTTCTTTAGTGTTATCAAGTTTTTAAATGCAAAATGAATTTTTTTTTTTTTGGGAGGGGTGGGCGGTGGGATCTTGTAGAAGTTAATGGGTTGAAATAATTAATGCAATCTAACTACATGTGGTCATGCTGATAGGAAAACTTAGAAGCTGATTCTTTTCCTTATGCTCCTATGGAGGACGTTTTTGGACTCTTACACCTCAAGGGTGTTGTTATATTGTTGTCAGCTACTTCTTTGCTCCACATTTCTTCTCTGGTTTTAATTCCTTTCTTTCTCAATGGAATTTTCCCTCTCCTCTGTGCTTATCTTCTTGGTTATTTTATTTTTAGTATAAAATGGAGCATGTAACTGTTTTGTAGAGCAGATGGTTCTTTCTGGCCTTATCAGATTGCAAATTGCTTGCTAGATGAGTTCTATTCTATTCCCTATTAGACCTATCTAAAATATATTCTTGGCAGAGCGAGAATCACTAACGTTCCATATTGAAAAAACTTTGTGATTTCACTATTTTTAGACAAGATAACAGAGAGCTGTATAAGATTGTTTGCTTATATATAGAAGTAAAATGCACCCAATAGTAAGCAGGAACCATTTGATTTAAGTTGATGGCACTACAAGGTTGGAAGGAAGGTAAAAAATGTCAAGGAGGTGAGGTTGACATCACAACCTATGATTTTAAAGAGCATATGGCTCTAGATGAGCTCAATGAGAAATATGGTTTATATAACCAACACCAGCTAGTGGGGGATCTGCAATGGCATTTTTATCCCAAGAATTCTGTATTTTTCATTTTCTTTGAAACAGAAAAATTGGGTGAAATTGTGTTTGTCACAATGATGATGAAAAATAATCTCTTGAAAATGGGGGACAAAAGTGACTTAGTGACATTGCCAATTGGATGTTTTCAATTTTTTACACCAGAAAATTTGAAAGCATGTTTGTGAATCTCAAGTGGCCTAACATTACTCCACATAAAAAGGCATCCTCTGACTTGCCCCAACTACTTTGCTCTTTGTACCTTTCCTCTATATCAATCACAGGGGAAAAACATTTCCACTTTATAATTTTTTTTTTTTTTGCAATGGATTTTGGTTTAAAGTTTAAACTCAGCATCAACATCAAATGAAGGTTTAATTTTTTCCTCTTCATTTTCTGTGATTTTATGGACATGGTCTATTGATTTCTTGGTCTTCTCTCTACTCTCTCTCTCATCTCCTTCTTGGGCTCCCCCCCCGGGGTACTCTAAGCTGTGGTTAATATTTCATTTTCTCTGCTACAATTATATGGGACTGACAGCTACAAAATGAATAAACGAGTCATCAGATTGTAGCTGCTGATAATATGTGATTTGCAGTGCAGAAAGCATTTGGTACTCCTTTCATGTGGAGAAGTAAAAGCCATATTTGGATAATATACTAACCCTTTCTACATTGCGTGTTTGTTTTAAATGCTAGGGTGTTCATCCTGCAATCAAAGGGGTGGTCTGGGAGTTCTTGTTGGGTTGCTTTGATCCTAATAACACATTTGAAGACCGGATTCAGCTCAGGGAACAGCGTAGGTAACATTTTCCTTATAAATTGCAATTTAACTTGAAGATTAATGAATCAAATTAAGAAAGGTAGGAAACAAATATCATTTATTGACCCCTTCTCTCTTTTTAGTTGTATGAGTTTTCTTAACCTCATTATACTCTCATACTGCTGGATCTATGAATTGGTCCTGGTTCCAGGTTTTGGATAATTATTGAGACTATATATTCTGTGATCAAACATGGTTATGAAGAATCTATACCATCATGTTGTGTTAAGTTATTTCTCAGGTTATTTTATGTCTCATTAGAGTTTAATATTATTTGTGTTTATGTACATAAATGCTACTTTTTTCCCACTGTCATGGGCCAGCCTGCTGAACCATTGGATGCATAATGCAGTTGTTCTTTTGGTTTGGCCTTTGGTTCAAGTTTTAAACATTGTCTTTGATATAATGTACAGGAGGCTTCCCCATGTTTTTCACTTTGATATAATGTACAGGAGGCTTCCCCATGTTTTTCAGTTTGGCCTTGTGTCAATCACTGGCTGGTGCTTTTTTATTATTTATAAAAAATTGCATGCTTTTGATCCTTTGAACATCATTCTTGCCTTTTCCATCTCCTCTTTTCTTCTTTGAAGTGGTGACTTTATAGGCCATATCTATCTTTTAGGCATCAGTATAGAACGTGGAAAGCTGAATGTCAAAAGATGGTCCCAGTTATTGGTAGTGGAAGGTTTATTACGGCACCCATAATCAATGATGATCGCCAAATGATAGAAGATTCTTTCACAGATAGCAATTTACAAGATGATAATGGAGTTATGGCTACATCCCTTGTAGATTCTTCTTTGGATCATGGCAGGCATGTGAGTAATGCTGTTTCAGAGAAGAAAGTGATTCAGTGGAAGCTTAACTTGCATCAAATTGGTATATATATCCGTTGCATTGGTTCATTTGCTACTGAATTGATTATCTTTTTCTGCTTGAACTCTATAAAAGTGGCTAAAAAGTTTCCTTTCACTCACAATGTGGAAGTAGTCTAATTGGACAATTTCAAGTTCTGGTCTAGCTCACATAGCACATAATTCATAATAAATTTTTTTTTTGTACTAGCCCCACTGTGCAAAGAGGACTTGATTCATTCACGAGTGGAAATTTCCTCCAATCAGATACTTTCTTTTCCATAGAGATTGCATGCCCATTTTAGTGTATATAGTATACGCCTAATGACAAAAATGAGTTATACTTTTGGTCTTAGTGTTGGTGCCTATAGAATGTGTACACAGCTAAAAGGCTAACCCAGAATTATAAATGTTACATGTGATTGCACCTTTTTTATATTCAATTTAATTCTATTTAGTTATCTTATGGTTGCTAATATGTCCCTTACTAACTGTTAAAAGTGAATTACCCAAAGAAAGGGAAAAAAAACTGTCAACAATGTCTAACACTACTGGTGAAATCGGGGTTGTAGGTCTTGATGTTGTTCGCACAGATCGAGCACTTGTCTTTTATGAAAGTGAAGCTAATCAGGCAAAACTTTGGGATATTCTTGCTGTTTATGCTTGGGTGGACAATGATATAGGTTATGTTCAAGGTGGATTTCTATCAACTTCATCCTTCACTGTTAAACTGGAACAGTTCTGAGTTATGATGGTGATAATAGGATTCTTTCTTAAGCAGGAATGAGTGATATTTGCTCACCAATGGTAATTCTTCTTGAAAACGAAGCAGATGCATTTTGGTGTTTTGAGCACGCAATGCGAAGGCTGGTATGCATAATTTAATCTAGTTCAAACTGTTATTGGAAAAATGGTTGTGATAAAGTTATATGGACTATCTTTTATGTATGAATGACTGTTTAACGTTTTTTATTTTTATTTTTTATGTTTGGTACTTGTTTTGTAAATATATATACATCCCTTCCCATACAAGAAAAGGTTCTGGAGTAGATTGCAATAATGGTTCCATTAGTTTAGCTCAGTTTAATTTCTGTGTATATATCTCACCTTTGTTTTTTGTAAGTGCCATGTAAGCAGCTCCACTTTTAGAATTGAAGATTTCATATACCCATCTAGATATCTACTGGATGATCCAACAATTTGGAGGTTCTAGTAACATAGGAAAGATTTGTAAAGCTTCTTAAGTATCCTTAATTGGTGGGTTCAGGTGAGGGAAAATGGTAGGCTTTATGATTGTGGAAGAAGTATATAAGGTTTGTAGAATATTGTGCTTTGATAAGGCTAACTTTGGGGGCTAAAAGGTTACAGGGGTTCAGAAATAGAGACATTTGTCGAAGGACATTTGTGCAGCAGCTATCCTTTGGATTTGGGCTATTTTGATGAGGGTTTGAAATAAATAGGACCTTGGGTACTTATGAAAAAAATAAATAGGACCTTGGGAATGAGATGATGTCATTGTGATGGCAAGATAAAGATAACAGGGGCTGATACAGGTCTGATTAAATAGACTACAACTGTGCAGAGAGTCAAAGAACAGTGGTCAGAGCATTAAAGGAAAGAGAAGAATGACAAGACAAGAATAAGAATAGAACTTTTCTTCTCATCATCAGGCTCCTTATAAAATCTTCTTTATCTAGGGGAAGATCCAACGATTTGGATAACTGCCTGTGTATGCTTGTAGTGCACCAAGTTAAAGAAACCTATGACTTTAGGTGTTATGATACTAAAAAAAAGGGGTTCATGGTTAATAGTTGACGCAGGGCAAACCAAACAATGCAACCAAAAAAATTAAAGAGAAAAAGGAAAATAAATGATAGGTAATGCCTAGGCGTATGCACCTAGGTTTGGATGGAGTTAGCACTAGAACATTAGGAAAATTTCAAGAGAAATTTTATTCATCATCGAAATAATCAGTCTCAATAGTAGTACATTATATAGACTACTAAACCCTAATTTTAATTGACATAGTAAACCCTAATTCTAATTGACTTAAGAAATCTAATTTTAAATTACTTAGAAAATCCCAATTATGGAATTATAGATATAATCTTGACTCTAGGAAATAAAATAGTCTAATTAACTACTAATACCTAAAACAAAATACAATTGACTCCAAAACTAAATCGGAATAATTTTAAAATAAATACAACACCCCCCCCCCCCCCCCCCCCCCAAAAAAAAAAAAAAAAGAGTAAAATTAAACACTCTTTTAACCCTAGACTCATACTGAATGACCTTACAAAATATGTAAGCTTTGCCCTTATCAATCGTATGGGATTAACATGTTGAAAGCCATACATATGTGGATGGCTATTTGATTCTTTTTCACATAGCAACATCATTTGGATAATGGTAATAATGATTAGAGAACAGTTTGTAAGTGTTTTACTTTATTTTTTTATTCATGATTTTGCATGGTGATATATTTATTAAAAAAAAATGATTTTACATGGTGATATTGGATCTTTGTCTTCATCCTCTTTTTTATTTGGGATAAGTAAATTGGATATATGACATTGAAATTGTTGTACATTTGGATATATATATATTGGCTAGAAGTGTTTTACATTCCGCTAGTACAGTATTTAAAATCCTTTAACTGAAGCTGATAATTTTCTTTGAACATTGATTTAACTTATTGGCCCTAAATGATTTGTTATGCGATTGGTAATTGTTATATCTATCTTCTAAGGTATAACCTAACTCCTGCTCATGCTTTGCTAACAGAGAGAAAACTTTAGATGCAGTACTAGTTCAGTAGGGGTGCAAGCTCAGCTGAGTGCACTCTCACAGATAATTAAAGTTATTGATCCTAAGCTTCATCAACACCTTGGTATCTGTTCCCATTCCTAGTTTTTTTTTTTTTTTTTTTTTTTTTTTTTTTTTTTTTCCCTTAAATCCTATATTTAAATTAATTTTTAAGCTCTATTTAATGTCTACTCCTTTGCAGTGTGGACCTGGGTGCTTGTCACTCCACACACTGAAAATTTACACCATTTACGAAAACTAGTAAAAAGTATCAGTTAAAGAATTAAAATAATATATAATAGAAAAATATGGGTTATGAAAATTGATATTGTGATACAAAGGTGTCCTTAGTATGATTCCTTCTATGGGGGTTTTGTGTGGACTACTTGCTAGAAAGAGTGAAACTCTTACATCCATTTGATTCTATGTTCTTTGGAAAGTCCTACATGATATAAAATTGTTAATAGTTATATGGATGCTTTAACATTTTTGACAACTTATCATTTGAAATTTGAATTATGGAAGAGTTTTGGTCATTATGTTAAGGATAACATTTCTTGAGCATTTGTTTTTGTCCTTGGCTCCAAACTACTGTCTTACAATGTGATAGGGTCATGTGGTGGTGGTGCAGACACAAGATATAGGCTCTCCATCACACAGACCTATGGCCTTAGAAGTGAAAAGAAGGCAGCCCAACTTGTGGCCTTATGATGGGGCTTGTTAATAATTGGGCTTAAAGACCTATTAAACCTAATCATTTAATAATCAGGATTTTTTAATGTGATTTTGTTTCTTTTTAAATTTTTCTTAGGAGTTTAATTTCTTTTCTTGCAAGTAGAGTAAAGTTTTAGAACTCTATTTAAGAACCCATGAGTTCAGTTTTGTGAGACACGGTTTGCTTGATAATAAATATCTCTTTGTATTATTTCAAATGGTCTGATGATGATTCCAGCCAAACTTAGGAGCTAACTCTTAGAGTTTTTCTCTTGCTTGGTTTGACTCCTAGGTTCTGTCTTTTAGTTTTCATGTTTTTAAATTTTATTGTTTGTTGTAAGTGCTTTTAAAGATTGCCTAATATTCAAATAAAATAATTGACTTGTTAAGAAGGGTTGAAGTATGAGAAGGCCTGAAAACATCTGTGCTAAATATATCTTAGACCATTTTAAGCTGTTTTAAACCCCCCTCCCCAACCCCCTGCCGCCACCCACCCCCCCCCCCCCCCCCCCAAAAAAAAAAGGAAAAAGCAAAAGGAAAAAAGAGGAAAAAACAACACACAGAAAAAAGAGAAACCAAAGAAGGCATCCAGTGCTGAGTGAAGAACTCAATAGCAACCAAAAAATATACATAACAGAAACAGAAGCAAATGCAGTCCACATAGTCCTCCCCCTCTGTACATACACCTGCACAAACATGTACTTTTTTTCATATGCATTTGTACCTGAACAGGCCCTTATATTCATCAGCTAAAACCTTATTTGTTTTATTTGGCAGAGGATCTGGATGGTGGGGAGTATTTGTTTGCATTTCGCATGCTGATGGTACTTTTCCGGCGAGAATTTTCCTTTGTGGACTCATTGTATCTTTGGGAGGTAAGGTGGAACTTCTGTATTTACTTGAATCTTCTAAGAAATGGGCTCTTTTTTGTTAATGATTTGAACTCAAGGGTACAGTAGTGTATTGGAGCCTCTATTTTAGCTTCTTTTTTTTATAATTGATTTTCTTAATTTTAAGGAAGTAATATAGATTGATTTCAGTTGATGTGGGCCATGGAATACAACCCAAATATTTTTTCATTATACGAGGAGCCAAGAGATGCTGCAGAAAATATTGTTGCACCCAAAATAAATGAAAAATTGCTGAAGCAATATGGAAAATTTGAGAGGAAGAATATAAAGACTGGACGTACAGACCTACATAGTGCGCTTGCTGTTTTTCTTGTTGCAAGTGTTCTTGAGACCAAGAAGAAGCGACTTCTAAAAGAAGCAAAGGGTTTGGATGATGTTGTAAAGGTCTCTCTCTCTCTCTCTCTCTCTCTCTCTCATATGTGTTTGCTCATGCATATTGTTGCATTTATGCTACTGCATGTTTCTTATGGTGAACCTTTCTCTCTAGATCATGAGTGACATAACTGGAAATCTGGATGCTAAAAAAGCGTGTAAGGAGGCATTGAAGATTCACAAAAAGTATTTGAGCAAGGTAGTCTTTGTCCTTTATTTCTCCCCATTTTCAAACATACTAGTCAGTTTGCTAGATATCTTTCTATCCTCGTGTGTGTGTGTGTGCACGCGTGCATGTGTATAGAGATGTATTCCGATAATAAAAAAAGATTTCTTAAGAATGATCTCTTTGAAGTACATGCATCTAAAATACTTTTTCTATTAATGGCTAATGCGGTTCAGTTTGATTTGAAATGAGCGGCAAACCTAATTGCTGATGAGTTTGTATATATTTTTTCTCATTAAGTTTCTTGTTTGTTACATCATATGGTTTTCCTCCTATATAAAAATCCAAATAACTTAGCATCTCTATGTTAATGCAGACCAACAAATCATAGATGATGCTAGGAATCATCAATCAACTCAATATGTGCTTCATACTTAGTACTTACCGATGGTGGCATTGTCTGCAGTTTCACTTGGCTGAGGATTTAAATTACTTTTTATAGAGTTTATTTTTAGTAATCATCAATCAACTCTCTCTCCTGTGGATACAAGTTGATGCCATATTTTGGAAATTCAAAGTAAGTAGATTTTGTGGCCAAGATCTTGATATACGATGCTTCTGCAGCATCATAGCTTTAGCGTTTCATTTGAGAGCTGTGTTTCGGCTTAAGATGGTCCATTTATTTTTCAGTTTCTTGACTGATCATGTGATGTTGTATGGAAGGAAATTCAAACATAATCAAATTTTGATAGATTTTGCCCAAACTACATTGGCACAGTTGCATTTTCTAAGACAGTTATTATTATTTCATCCATTGATAATGTTTTGAGAAGATTCTTCCATTGAAGTTTATAACCAAAGTGAAAAAAGTCAAGTAGCACAACAATGGTCAGAGAGATTATTTCATTCCAGCATTAAGGATGTTGGGAGATGGTTGGGTTAGCACTGGTCTCATCATCGTCACAGCAGGTTGCGCAGACAGGTCTAGTGTGTACGACAGTGCAGTAGCAACATTTTTTCTTGCACGGGCCAGGATCACACCCTGTCCAAAAAGAAGAAGAAGGAGATTTTGTTAGTGGAGACTATCTTAAATTAAATGAAATACATCCATTGTTTGAAGTTGCAATAATCATTATTCAATGTTTTTCTAATACATCAACATGCTTTTCAATGTTTTCATGCGTTTGCTCCAAGAACAATTTTAGGATCATCTACAATGAAGTTTAATTTTTCAAAAATTTAAAGTATGGTGTTACGTTAATTAAAATTAATTATTATTACTTTTTGAGTTAAAAAAAAAAAGATTTTTTGAATGATGTGGCATCATGCACACATTCAGATTTGTGAAAAATTAAATCTTTTTACATAAAATGATATTTTCATTTGATTTGAAACGAAAATAATCCTACCCTCATAAAATTTTGTATAAAGCTCAGCTCTCCCATCACAGTGGAAAAGGCCTTCAATTTTTCCATTTTATGGCTGACAAAGTCTGGCATAACAGTGAGTAGGATTTTACCAATGATTTTTTATAGAATTAAAATTTTGTGATTATCAAAAGATGATTATTTGGTTTCTATGATAAGAAAGATGAAGTAGCTGAAAACAGAATTGACAATGGTTAATATCAGATTGTGACATATTTGATATGTGTGGGATTATTCATCAAGTTTCATAAACTTACCCCATACAGGAGCATCGGCGACTCGTCTAATATCAGTGACAGACGGAGCCCCCTCCATGGCTGCTTGACCTTGAAGATTGGTAATGACCAACAACACGAACATGCAAAAGAGAATTCTTGAAGATGCCATGGTTTTGGTGGAGAGGCTAAAAGGAATTTGGTTACCAATTTACTCCAAATTTTGCTTCTGGGTCTGTTTTCCATAGATCATGATAGTGCCCTTTATATAGAAGTGTGAGAAAGAGAGGCAGTTACTATTAATTAAAAACACATATTGCCCATTATATGTTCTTTGGACACATATAGAACCAAAATTATAATCAGCAAATTTGAGAATTAATGGAGATTCTATCCATAATTTGATAGTTGGGAGAGTTGGATTTGAACCTCAGGCCTTTTATGTCAAAGGAAAATTAATGGAGATTTTAGTGGTTGAACATTAGTAACTTTGAGTAATGAATTTTGACAAAGTACAAATTTTTTAATTAAAAAAAATCATAAATTAATTTAATCAAGTTATGGATTTGGCAAATAAGTAATGGGAATATGAATTGACAAAAGGTGCGAACCCATTTTCTAAAAGACAAAGTTTAGTTATAAAATTAGTTGTAGCATAAAATTACAACCTTACTCAATAAAATAAATATTATGGCATATTTTGAAAATCTAACTATTGAGTTGTATGTTCTTTACACTCTTATTATGCATGTCAAATGGATATTATTTACTATATGATTTATAAGTTTATATTTTGTGCATAATTTTAAACTACAAAAACTTGCAATTTAAACAATTTATTGATAACATAGCTATTGATATTTAATTTTCTAGAAATTTTGCAAGCATGGAGAATATAAGAAGAAGATGTAATCCAATAGTAGATTTATCAAAATTCACTTTCAATAAAAAGATATTGAGTAAGGTTGTAACCTTAAGTTACAACCAATTTTGTGTTACAACCAATTTTGTAGCTAAATTTTGTCATTTCCTAAATAGCCAAACCATTGCAAAGCAAAAAGTATTCAAAAAGTGTAGCTAAAAAATGAACTTTGTTTATTATTTTACTCATATATAGAAAAATATAAAGAATTTAGAGTTTGATGTGAAATTATGGCTCCCTTGACTTTTAAGCTTCGTTTGAAAGTTCATAAGAGAATGGAATGAAATGATCATAAGGGAATGAAAATGAATGAAATGGAATATGTTTAAGCAAGGAAAATGAATAGAAAAGAATGAAATGGAATTAAGTAACCTTGATTAGATGTTTTAAAATAAAAAAATGGAAATGGATGAAAATGAATGAAAATGTAAGTAATCTTATTCGTGAGTAACATAGAGGGAATAGAATTGAATCATTTTATAACAATATTACTATTAAACCTCTATTTTAAAATAAATGGTTGAATATTTCAGAGTATTTTGGGAGTTTTAGTAAAAAATGAATTAAATCTAATTTCATTCCCTCATATTTTTCCCAATTTCAGGGGAAATGAAAATTTGGGGTTTTAAGGAATAGAAAGTGTTCCCTCCTACCTATTTCATTCTCTCCTACTTAAACTCCCAAACAAAAGAATGGAAGAATATTCTAAAATTATTCTTTTCATTGATTTCCATTCCATTCTATTCCTCCTCCCCCAAACGATGGCTTAAAAAAATGCTATTTCTTCTTCTATTTTTTTGGTAAAAATATAAAAATATATGTATAAATTTTAATAATGGCCTCCCTCGATTTGAATAATACACCATTTTTGTTTCTTTAAATTACTCATATACCATACATAACTCATTAATTCAAAGTATATTTAATGTATTTCATAAAAATAGAAAGTTTTATAAATTATTAATGCACTTTAATTTTTTTTTCTCTAATTACTCTTATATCATAATAGCTCATTGAACTAAATAATATTTAGGATATATCCTAGAAACATTAATGTATAGGATATTCTAATTATTTTATTCATATAAAATATAAAGAATTTAGAGTTTGAGGTGAAATTATGGCCCCCTTTTTACTTTTAAAAAATTTCTCTTTCTTCTCCTATTTTTGGTAAAATTATAAAAATTTATGTATAAATTTTAATAATGGCCTCCCTAGATTTGAATAATACACCATTTTTGTTTCTTTAAATTAGTCTTATACAATACGTAATTTATTAATTCAAAATATATTTAATGTATTTCATAAAAAATAGAAAGTTTTATAAATTATTATGCACTTTAATTTTTTTTTTCCTCTAATTACTGTTATACTTATACCATAATAGCTCATTGAACTAAATAATATTTAGGATACATCCTAGAATCATTAATGTAGGGGATCTTCTAAAAGGAAAAATAATAATGTATGTTTAATGTATCTTAATAATGCTCTCCCTAGATTTGAATAATACACCATTTTTGTTTCTTTAAATTACTCTTATACCATACATAACTCATTAATTCAAAATATATTTAATGTATTTCATAAAAATAGAAAGTTTTATAAATTATAAATGCACTTTAATTTTTTTTTTCTCTAGTTACTCTTATACCATAATAGCTCATTGAACTAAATAATATTTATGATACATCCTAGAAACATTAATGTATGGGATCTTCTAAAAGGAAAAATAATAATGTACATTTAATGTATCTTAATAATGGCCTCCCTAGATTTGACTAATAGTCTAATACACCATTTTTGTTTCTTTAAATTACTCTTATACCATACATAATTCATTAATTCAAAGTATATTTAATGTATTTCATAAAAATAGAAAGTTTTATAAATTATTAATGCACTTTAATTTCTTTCTCTAATTATTCTTGTAGGGTCTGGTTTTTGGTGCCCAAGCCCAAAGGATATGGGTTAAAGGCCCAATGAACCCCGAACAATGAATTTGTAGAGAGTGGATCGAAGGTCTAGGCGCTGGCCGGCGTTCACGAGATGTGAACTCCTTTCTCCTTTTATTGAAAAACACTTAGAACAGCTTACAACTGGAGGGTGCTCCTCGGCCATGACCGAGGAGGCTTTTTGCCCTTTTTCTTCCCTTTTTTCTCCCCCCTCTCCTGGAGGGATTCCCTTACATTATATATCCTTTACCCAACCAATCCTAGCCCTACACTTGTTGAGCGATCTGGACGTTATTCAGGTGCTTGTCCCATCAGCCGCCTTCTCAGTCTCTTTGGGAGTCGCGGCAACTAAGGCGACGCTGGTGCGGGGTCCTTTCCTCATTAATGCGGCCTGGGCGGTAGTCAGGTACATTTAATGCAGAGGTGACTGTTTGTCATGAGCTTGTCCCTCAAGTTCTCGGACGTCCGATGATGGGGTCGTCCTCGGATTTAGGGTGCCTTCTCGGCTCGGGCCTTCGGCCCAGGACTGAAGTGGGCTGGGCCGTAGGATTCTTTGGCCCTACAATAGCCTCTCAAAATCTTGCGGTCCGCATCCTCGGGCGGAGAGGAGGATTTTGATGTCCTCGGGCTTGCGACGCGTCCCATCGAGTTTGGCCCTCTGTTAGTATTGGAGTCTTTTCAACTGCCCCAGACGTGTTAATGGCGCCTCGAAGCGCGCAATGCGCCCTTCATTAAATCAAGACAGCTCTGTGCTCCCCACGTTCAATGGGAGGATGATAATCCAACGGTGGGGATTCGCCTACCATTTATGGGTGGGAAAACCCGCGTGGTTCCTTGATTTGGGGTATAAATACCCATTCGACAGGCCGGTTCCTCTGTTTATTCGCACCCAAGAGTCTACATCTCCAGCATAAAAAGCCTGTCCGAGGAGCCTCTACTCATTTCTGTAAGTCGTTCTATCTCTCTTCGAACTTTCTCCTTCTCCATCTCTACCTCTTTTTCATTTGCTCTCTCTTAGCTCGCCTAGGCATCATTTGGGATGGGTAGATTTAAGAAGTATGTCTTCACTGAGGAGGCGATGGAGAAATTCATCGCCGATTATAAGATACCGGCCAATGTGGGCTTGAGGTATTGTGCGGAGGGCGAGTGGCGCTTTCGGAGGCAGGAGGGTGAGGTGGTGATTCCCATCATTGCCTTCGTTGAAAGTGGCATGAGGATACCCATGGGGCCGGTGATGAGGGACTACCTGATGTACTTCCGGCTAGCCCCCACCCAGTGTGCCATCAATGTCTTTAGGATTCTGGGCTGTGTGGATGCCCTAAACGAGGAGATGGGGCTGAGATTGACCCACCATGACGTCAACTGGTGTTATAACCTCTAGTGCCTGAAGGGCGAAACTTACTATCTGAAGACCAGGGATGACAGGGTCCGGCTCATTCAGTGCCTCCCTGAGTCCAGCAAGGGGCTGAACAAGGACTTCCTCATCGTGTCTAGAGAGTGGCACGATGGCATTCACTGCCCGACGACGGAGGGGACCCCAAGTGGGCAGTGGGAAAATGGGGAGAGGGTTCTAGGACCCTAATCAGTTCCATCCTCTACTTCGTCCATTTCTTTTTGCACCGTCTGGTTTCTAATGTGAATGTGTTTCCTCTTGCAGATCCGCACGCCTTCACGCGCCACTTCAGCCTGATCAACCGGGAAGACTTGCAAAAGGCGCTGAGGGCAGAGGTTTTCGTGAACGAGGCCGACAATCAGGTTAGGGTCGCTCACCAGATCTTGAAATACGACCCGACTCACAAGTAATTTGCGGTGCTGAAGTACGTGATCAGAGCAAAGGATCCTCGGCTTCGAAAAATAACCGTGACGGAGGACGGGTTCCAGTTCCCCGAGGTGCCCTCCACATCAGAAGGCGTAGTACTTGCGGGTCCCTCTTCCTCCCTTAGATCCTCAGAGGCTGCCGAAGAAGGCCTAGAGAGGGAAGTCGAAGTTGCTGACTTTGGCCCCGCCGAGGACGAATTTGACGTGTTTGAACAAGTCCTTCAGTCCGAGGACCCTCTAGGAGACTTGGGTGATCCTTGTCTGACAGAAGCAGATTTCCAAATGCCTAAGTCCCTTCCCCGACGCGAGATGGGTTACAAGAAGAGGCCCCACCCTAGCCTGTCGGACCTGATTGAAGGCCGACCGGGGAAATCCAAGCCAGAGCTTCCTCCTCCTCCTCCCAAGACTCGCTCTGCTCAGGGCAGGTCAGCCCCTACCCAGTCAAGGCCTCCTCCTTCTCCGCCCAAGACGAGTCTGCCTTCTAGGCACGAGCCCTCCGATCCCAAGCAGAAGAAGGATAAGGGCAAAAGGCCGGCTGAGGAAAAGTCCGGGTCCCCACGGGAGGAGGATGATACTCGGCGGCCATCTAAACAGCTGAAGATAGGCTCCCGAGGCCAGGATAAGCAGGTTGACGCCCAGCCCGAGCCTCAGGCTGGCTTCCTGCCCCAATGCTCCATGGGGGGCCGCTGAGGGAAGACTCCTCCCTCAGGGATTTCAGAGAGGGTGAGGGCGCGTACGTGGCCGACGCGCTGGAAAGGTGCCTGCTACTCCCAGTTGACATGGCGGAGCTGGGGACTATGAGGAGTAGGGAGGTCTTCCTCTGCCTCAAGCGGTATTTGGGAATGGTAAGTCCCTCAACACTTATGATTTTTCCAGTTTTAGTTTTCTCTTCCCCTTATCTGAGCTCGGCTAACCGTGTACTCGTCTTGTTGGGCAGGCCATTCAGGCCACTTATAGGTTGGAGGATGTGGCCCATGACCAGGGGAAAGCCATGGACGTGGAGCGTGAGAAACGCCTGGAGGCCACACTGGTCCTTAAAAACTCTGAGGCTGATCTTGCCAAGGCCCGGGAGGAGCTGAGTGCGATGACCAGTGCTCGGGATACCGCCCTGTCAGGCCTCGCCGACTTCCAGAAGCAGGCCGAAGATTACTCAAAGCGCCTGGGTGAGGCAGAGGAGCAGCTGAAGACTGCAAAGGAGCTGCTTGCTAATCTGCCAAAGAAGGTGGCTGCCGCCGAGGGGGATAAGAGGGCAGCTGAGTAGGCGAGGGACAAGGCCGTGAGGGCCAAGTTTGAGGCTGACCAGGGCAGGGAGAAAGCCCTGGCCACTAAGCAGGAAGCCGAGGAGGAGGCCTATGCTGCGGGGATGGCAGAGACAGAAACAGCCTTTAAGGCTCAAGTCCCTGGATTGTGCAGGCGCTACTCTGCTGAGGTTCGGAGGGAGGCTCTCAGGCAGGCCGGGGTCGAGGCCTCGTCTGACTTGTGGAAGGAGGAAAGTGTGTACTACCCTCCTGCCATCCGTGAGGCAACTCCAGATGGCGCTGAGGCCGGAGAGGCTGCAGAGGAAGCCGTTGCTGCTACGGGTGAGGACACCTCAATTGCTGAGCCCGCGGGTGAGCTCGTCCAAGTAAGTGACCCTCCCGAGGTAGCAGAATCAGGTGAGGGCCCCATTGAAGAGGCGCCCCAGGAGGTTGCGAAGTCTACCTCTGAAGCTGAGGCTCCTGCTGCTGAGGAGGCAGCCGTTCTTGCCACGCCTTCGCAGGCTGTCCCTTCTGGCCAAAGCTCAGAAGGCCCTGAAACTGCTATGGTCCAGCCCCCTGCTGAGGGAGGAAAATAACTGGGCAGGGCAGGCCCCTCGATGCCGTTGTCTTCCCTGTCTTTTGCATCTTTCTTTTTCTTCTTTTTTTTTAGATTGTAATGTGGTGTTCACCATGTAATCTTTATGGATTTAATGAAATACGAGTTTTGTTTCTTTTCCTGTTTGTTGTGGTTGTTTGCTTACTTGCATGCTATCTGCTTTTTCTTTACTTGCACGATTCTAGCTTCAATTGCATCTCGGCCAATCGCGGCATCAATTATTATAGTGAGGGCACGTATGCTTGGGTGGACCCTTCGTTCCCTAAGGGCCAGGTAGAAAATTCTTTGAGTAGACACTTAGGATCCCCTTGAAGTAGTTGACTTCCCCGCAGGCTTGAGTTCGTGGACCATACAGTGCTTTTGGTTCTGTCTAACACTTAGAATCCTTTAAAGGAGTTAGTTTCCCCATAGGTCTGAGTCCTGGGACCATGCAGTGCTTTTGGTTCTGTCTAACACCTAGAATCATCTGAAGGAGTTAGTTTCCCCATAGGCCTGAGTCTTGGGACCATACAGTGCCTTGGTTCTGTCTAACACTTAGAATCATCTGAGGTGGTGAGTTTCCCCATGAGCCTGAGTCCGAGGACAATGCAGAGCCTTGGTTCTGTCTAACACTTAGGATCATCTGAGGTGGTTAGTTTCCCCGTGAGCCTGAGTCCGAGTACCATGCAGAGCCTTGGTTCTGTCTAACACTTAGGATCATCTGAGGTGGTCAGTTTCCCCATAGGCCTGAGTCCGAGGACCATGCAGTGCCTTGGTTCTGTCTAACACTTGGCCTTCTAAAGTAGTTAGTTTCCCCATAGGCCTGAGTCCGAGGACCATGCAGAGCCTTGGTTCTGTCTAACACTTGGTCTTCTGACGTAGTTAGTTTCCCCATAGGCCTGACTCCGAGGACCATGCAGTGCCTTGGTTCTGTCTAGCACTTGGTCTTCTAAAGTAGTTAGTTTCCCCAGAGGCCTGACTCCGAGGACCCTGCAGTGCCTTGGTTCTGTCTAACACTTGGTCTTCTGAAGTAGTTAGTTTCCCCATAGGCCTGACTCCGAGGACCATGCAGTGCCTTGGTTCTGTCTAACACTTGGTCTTCTGAAGTAGTTAGTTTCCCCATAGGCCTGAGTCCGAGGACCATGCAGTGCCTTGGTTCTGTCTAACACTTGGCCTCCTGAAGTGGTTAGTTTCCCCACAGGCCTGAGTCCGAGGACCATGCAGTGCCTTGGTTCTGTCTAACACTTGGTCTTCTGAAGTGGTTAGTTTCCCGACAGGCTTGAGTCCGAGGACCATGCAGTGCCTTGGTTCTGTCTAACACTTGGTCTTCTGAAGTGGTTAGTTTCCCCACAGGCCTGAGTCCGAGGACCATGCAGTGCCTTGGTTCTGTCTAACACTTGGGCTTCTGAAGTGGTTAGTTTCCCCATAGGCCTGAGTTTGAGGACCATGCAGTGCCTTGGTTCTGTCTAACACTTGGGCTTCTGAAGTGGTTAGTTTCCCCATAGGCCTGAGTTCGAGGACCATGCAGTGCCTTGGTTCTGTCTAACACTTGGCCTCCTGAAGTAGTTAGTTTCCCCATAGGCCTGAGTCCGAGGACCATGAAGAGCCTTGGTTCTGTCTAACACTTGGTCTTCTGAAGTAGTTAGTTTCCCCATAGGCCTGAGTCCGAGGACCATGCAGTGCCTTGGTTCTGTCTAACACTTGGTCTTCTGAAGTAGTTAGTTTCCCCATAGGCCAGACTCCGAGGACCATGCAGTGCCTTGGTTCTGTCTAACACTTGGCCTTCTGAAGTAGTTAGTTTCCCCATAGGCCTGAGTCCGAGGACCATGCAGTGCCTTGGTTCTGTCTAACACTTGGCCTCCTGAAGTGGTTAGTTTCCCCATAGGCCTGAGTCCGAGGACTATGCAGTGCCTTGATTCTGTCTAACACTTGGCCTCCAGAAGTGGTTAGTTTCCCCACAGGCCTGAGTCCGAGGACCATGCAGTGCCTTGGTTCTGTCTAACACTTGGTCTTCTGAAGTGGTTAGTTTTCGCACAGGCCTGAGTCCGAGGACCATGCAGTGCCTTGGTTCTGTCTAACACTTGGGCTTCTGAAGTGGTTAGTTTCCCTATAGGCCTGAGTTCGAGGACCATGCAGTGTCTTGGTTCTGTCTAACACTTGGCATCCTGAAGTAGTTAGTTTCCCCATAGGCCTGAGTCCGAGGACCATGCAAAGCCTTGGTTCTGTCTAACACTTGGTATTCTGAAGTAGTAGTTTCCCCATAGGCCTGAGTCCGAGGACCATGCAGTGCCTTGGTTCTGTCTAACACTTGGTATTCTGAAGTAGTTAGTTTCCCCATAGGCCTGAGTCCGAGGACCGTGCAGTGCCTTGGTTCTGTCTAACACTTGGCATTCTGAAGTAGTTAGTTTCTCCATAGGCCTGAGTCCGAGGACCATGCAGTGGCTTGGTTCTGTCTAACACTTGGGCTTCTGAAGTGGTTAGTTTCCCCATAGGCCTAAGTCCGAGGACCATGCAGTGCCTTGGTTCTGTCTAACACTTGGGCTTCTGAAGTAGTTAGTTTCCCCAAAGGCCTGAGTCCGAGGACCATGCAGAGCCTTGGTTCTGTCTAACACTAGGGCTTTGAAGTAGTTAGTTTCCCCATAGGCCTGAGTCCGAGGACCATGCAGAGCCTTGGTTCTGTCTAACACTTGGGCTTTGAAGTAGTTAGTTTCCCCATAGGCCTGAGTCCGAGGACCATGCAGAGCCTTGGTTCTGTCTAACACTTGGGCTTCTGAAGTTGTTAGTTTCCCCATAGGCCTGAGTCCGAGGACCATGCAGAGCCCTGGTTCGGTCTAACACTTAGTCTTCTGAAGTAGTTAGTTTCCCCATAGGCCTGAGTCCGAGGACCATGCAGAGCCTTGGTTCTGTCTAACACTTGGGCTTCTGAAGTAGTTAGTTTCCCTATAGGTCTGAGTCCGAGGACCATGTAGTGCCTTGGTTCTGTCTAACACTTGGCTTCCTGAAGTAGTTAGTTTCCCCATAGGCCTGAGTCCGAGGACTATACAATGCCTTGGTTCTGTCTAACACTTGGCCTCCTGAAGTGATTAGTTTCCCCACAGGCCTGAGTCCGTGGACCACGCAGTGCCTTGGTTCTGTCTAACACTTGGTTATCTGAAGTGGTTAGTTTCCCCACAGGCCTGAGTCCGAGGACCATGCAGTCCCTTGGTTCTGTCTAACACTTGGGCTTCAGAAGTGGTTAGTTTCCCCATAGGCCTGAGTTCGAGGACCATGCAGTGCCTTAGTTCTGTCTAACACTTGGCCTCCTAAAGTAGTTAGTTTCCCTATAGGCCTGAGTCCGAGGACCATGCAGAGCCTTGGTTCTGTGTAACACTTGGTATTCTGAAGTAGTTAGTTTCCCCATAGGCCTGAGTCCGAGGACCATGTAGTGCCCTGGTTTTATCTAACACTTGGTCTTATGAAGTAGTTAGTTTCCCCATAGGCCTGAGTCCGAGGACGATGCAATGCCTTGGTTCTGTCTAACACTTGGTATTCTGAAGTAGTTAGTTTCCCCATAGGTCTGAGTCCGAGGACCATGCAGAGCCTTGGTTCTGTCTAACACTTGGCCTCCTGAAGTAGTTAGTTTCCCCATAGGCCTGAGTCCGAGGACTATGCAGTGCCTTGGTTCTGTCTAACACTTGGCCTCCTGAAGTGGTTAGTTTCCCCACAGGCCTGAGTCCGTGGACCATGCAGTGCCTTGGTTCTGTCTAACACTTGGTTTTCTGAAGTGGTTAGTTTCCCCACAGGCCTGAGTCCGAGGACCATGCAGTGCCTTGGTTCTGTCTAACACTTGGGCTTCTGAAGTGGTTAGTTTCCCCATAGGCTTGAGTTCGAGGACCATGCAGTTCCTTAGTTCTGTCTAACACTTGGCCTCCTGAAGTAGTTAGTTTCCCTATAGGCCTGAGTCCGAGGACCATGCAGAGCCTTGGTCCTGTGTAAAACTTGGTATTCTGAAGTAGTTAGTTTCCCCATAGGCCTGAGTCCGAGGACCATGCAGAGCCTTGGTTTTATCTAACACTTGGTTTTCTGAAGTAGTTAGTTTCCCCATAGGCCTGAGTCCGAGGACGATGCAGTGCCTTGGTTCTTTCTAACACTTGGTATTCTGAAGTAATTAGTTTCCCCATAGGCCTGAGTCCGAGGACCATGTAGTGCCTTGGTTCTGTCTAACACTTGGGCTTCTGAAGTGGTTAGTTTCCCCATAGGCCTGAGTCCGAGGACCATGCAGAGCCTTGGTTCTGTCCAACACTTGGGTTTTGAAGTAGTTAGTTTCCCCATAGGCCTGAGTCCGAGGACCATGCAAAGCCTTGGTTCTGTCTAACACTTGGGCTTTGAAGTAGTTAGTTTCCCCACAGGCCTGAGTCCGAGGACCATGCAAAGCCTTGATTCTGTCTAACACTTGGGCTTCTGAAGTAGTTAGTTTCCCCATAGGCCTGAGTCCGAGGACCATACAGAGCCTTGGTTCTGTCTAACACTTGGTCTTCTGAAGTTGTTAGTTTCCCCATAGGCCTGAGTCCGAGGACCATGCAGAGCCTTGGTTCTGTCTAACACTTGGGCTTGTGAAGTAGTTAGTTTCCCCATAGGCCTGAGTCCGAGGACCATGCAGAGCCTTGGTTCTGTCTAACACTTGGTCTTCTGAAGTAGTTAGTTTCCCCATAGGCCTAAACCCGAGGACCATGCAGAGCCTTGGTTCTGTCTTACACTTGGTCTTCTGAAGTCGTTAGTTTCCCCGTAGGCCTGAGTCCGAGGACCATGCAGTGCCTTGGTTCTGTCTAACACTTGGGCTTCTGAAGTCGTTAGTTTCCTCATAGGCCTATGTCCGAAGCCATGCAGAGCCTTGGTTCTGTCTAACACTTGGGCTTTGAAGTAGTTAGTTTCCCCATAGGCCTGAGTCCGAGGACCATGCAGAGCCTTGGTTCTGTCTAACACTTGGGCTTCTGAAGTAGTTAGTTTCCCCATAGGCCTGAGTCCGAGGACCATACAGAGCCTTGGTTCTGTCTAACACTTGTTCTTCTGAAGTAGTTAGTTTCCCCATAGGCCTGAGTCCGAGGACCATGCAGAGCCTTGGTTCTGTCTAACATTTGGGCTTGTGAAGTAGTTAGTTTCCCAATAGGCCTGAGTCCGAGGACCATGCAGAGCCTTGGTTCTGTCTAACACTTGGTCTTCTGAAGTAGTTAGTTTCCCCATAGGCCTGAGCCCGAGGACCATGCAGAGCCTTGGTTCTGTCTAACACTTGGTCTTCTGAAGTCGTTAGTTTCCCCGTAGGCCTGAGTCCGAGGACCATGCAGTGCCTTGGTTCTGTCTAACACTTGGGCTTCCGAAGTCGTTAGTTTCCCCATAGGCCTGTATCCGAAGCCATGCAGAGCCTTGGTTCTGTCTAACACTTGGTCTTCTGAAGTAGTTAGTTTCCCCATAGGCCTGAGTCCGAGGACCATGCAGAGCCTTGGTTCTGTCTAACACTTGGGCTTCTGAAGTAGTTAGTTTCCCCATAGGTTTGAGTCCGAGGACCATGTAGTGCCTTGGTTCTGTCTAACACTTGGCCTCCTGAAGTAGTTAGTTTCCCCATAGGCTTGAGTCCGAGGACTATGCAATGCCTTGGTTCTGTCTAACACTTGGCCTCCTGAAGTGGTTAGTTTCCCCAGAGGCCTGAGTCCGTGGACCATGCAGTGCCTTGGTTCTGTCTAACACTTGGTTTTCTGAGGTGGTTAGTTTCCCTACAGGCCTGAGTCCGAGGACCATGCAGTGCCTTGGTTCTGTCTAACACTTGGGCTTCTGAAGTGGTTAGTTTCCCCATAGGCCTGAGTTCGAGGACCATGCAGTGCCTTAGTTCTGTCTAACACTTGGCCTCCTGAAGTAGTTAGTTTCCCTATAGGCCTGAGTCCGAGAACCATGCAGAGCCTTAGTTCTGTGTAACACTTGGTATTCTGAAGTAGTTAGTTTCCCCATAGGCCTGAGTCCGAGGACCATGCAGTGCCCTGGTTTTATCTAACACTTGGTCTTCTGAAGTAGTTAGTTTCCGCATAGGCCTGAGTCCGAGGACGATGCAGTGCCTTGGTTCTGTCTAACACTTGGTATTCTGAAGTAGTTAGTTTCCCCATAGGCCTGAGTCCGAGGACCATGCAGAGCCTTGGTTCTGTCTAACACTTGGTCTTCTGAAGTAGTTAGTTTCCCCATAGGCCTGAGTCCGAGGACCATGCAGAGCCTTGGGTCTGTCTAACACTTGGGCTTCTGAAGTAGTTAGTTTCCCCATAGGCCTGAGTCCGAGGACGATGCAGTGCCTTGGTTCTGTCTAACACTTGGTATTCTGAAGTAGTTAGTTTCCCCATAGGCCTGAGTCCGAGGACCAAGCAGAGCCTTGGTTCTGTCTAACCCTTGGTCTTCTGAAGTAGTTAGTTTCCCCATAGGCCTGAGTCCGAGGACCATGCAGAGCCTTGGGTCTGTCTAACACTTGGGCTTCTGAAGTAGTTAGTTTCCCCATAGGTCTGAGTCCGAGGACCATGCAGTGTCTTGGTTCTGTCTAATACTTGGGCTTCTGAAATAGTTAGTTTCCCCATAGGTCTGAGTCCGAGGACCATGCAGTGCCTTGGTTCTGTCTAACACTTGGCCTCCTGAAGTAGTTAGTTTCCCCATAGGCCTGAGTCCGAGGACTACGCAGTGCCTTGGTTCTGTCTAACACTTGGCCTCCTGAAGTGGTTAGTTTCCCCACAGGCCTGAGTCCGTGGACCATGCAGTGCCTTGGTTCTGTCTGACACTTGGTTTTCTGAAGTGGTTAGTTTCCCCACAGGCCTGAGTCCGAGGACCATGCAGTGCCTTGGTTCTGTCTAACACTTGGGCTTCTGAAGTGGTTAGTTTCCCCATAGGCCTGAGTTCGAGGACCATGCAGTTCCTTAGTTCTGTCTAACACTTGGCCTCCTGAAGTAGTTAGTTTCCCTATAGGCCTGAGTCCGAGGACCATGCAGAGCCTTGGTTCTGTGTAACACTTGGTATTCTGAAGTAGTTAGTTTCCCCATAGGCCTGAGTCCGAGGACGATGCAGTGCCTTGGTTTTATCTAACACTTGGTCTTCTGAAGTAGTTAGTTTCCCCGTAGGCCTGAGTCCGAGGACGATGCAGTGCCTTGGTTCTTTCTAACACTTGGTATTCTGAAGTAGTTAGTTTCCCCATAGGCCTGAGTCCGAGGACCATGTAGTGCCTTGGTTCTGTCTAACACTTGGGCTTCTGAAGTGGTTAGTTTCCCCATAGGCCTGAGTCCGAGGACCATTAAGAGCCTTGGTTCTGTCTAACACTTGGGCTTTGAAGTAGTTAGTTTCCCCATAGGCCTGAGTCCGAGGACCATGCAGAGCCTTGGTTCTGTCTAACACTTGGGCTTTGAGTAGTTAGTTTCCCCATAGGCCTGAGTTCGAGGACCATGCAGAGCCTTGGTTCTGTCTAACACTTGGGCTTCTGAAGTAGTTAGTTTCCCCATAGGCCTGAGTCCGAGGACCATACAGAGCCTTGGTTCTGTCTAACACTTGGTCTTCTGAAGTAGTTAGTTTCCCCGTAGGCCTGAGTCCGAGGACGATGCGGTGCCTTGGTTCTTTCTAACACTTGGTATTCTGAAGTAGTTAGTTTCCCCATAGGCCTGAGTCCGAGGACCATGTAGTGCCTTGGTTCTGTCTAACACTTGGGCTTCTGAAGTGGTTAGTTTCCCCATAGGCCTGAGTCCGAGGACCATTAAGAGCCTTGGTTCTGTCTAACACTTGGGCTTTGAAGTAGTTAGTTTCCCCATAGGCCTGAGTCCGAGGACCATGCAGAGCCTTGGTTCTGTCTAACACTTGGGCTTTGAAGTAGTTAGTTTCCCCATAGGCCTGAGTTCGAGGACCATGCAGAGCCTTGGTTCTGTCTAACACTTGGGCTTCTGAAGTAGTTAGTTTCCCCATAGGCCTGAGTCCGAGGACCATACAGAGCCTTGGTTCTGTCTAACACTTGGTCTTCTGAAGTAGTTAGTTTCCCCATAGGCCTGAGTCCGAGGACCATGCAGAGCCTTGGTTCTGTCTAACACTTGGGCTTGTGAAGTAGTTAGTTTCCCCATAGGCCTGAGTCCGAGGACCATGCAGAGCCTTGGTTCTGTCTAACACTTGGTCTTCTGAAGTAGTTAGTTTCCCCATAGGCCTGACTCCGAGGACCATGCAGTGCCTTGGTTCTGTCTAGCACTTGGTCTTCTAAAGTAGTTAGTTTCCCCAGAGGCCTGACTCCGAGGACCCTGCAGTGCCTTGGTTCTGTCTAACACTTGGTCTTCTGAAGTAGTTAGTTTCCCCATAGGCCTGACTCCGAGGACCATGCAGTGCCTTGGTTCTGTCTAACACTTGGTCTTCTGAAGTAGTTAGTTTCCCCATGGGCCTGAGTCCGAGGACCATGCAGAGCCTTGGTTCTGTCTAACACTTGGGCTTCTGAAGTCGTTAGTTTCCCCATAGGCCTGAGTCCGAGGACCATGCAGGGCCTTGGTTCTGTCTAACACTTGGTCTTCTGAAGTAGTTAGTTTCCCCATAGGCCTGAGTCCGAGGACCATGCAGTGCCTTGGTTCTGTCTAACACTTTCATTTCTCTGTAAGTAGGGGTTTGCCCTCGGACTGCTTTGCTGGAGACAATTCCTCCTTCGGACGGATTACGATCTTACACTTGGCGTTGATCTTGCCTCAGCTCGAGCCCCCATCTTTTTTATTTGCGAAGCGTCCCTTGGCCGTTCGTGTTCCGCGCTTGACGTTTCGGTGCGCGAGACGCGTCTTCATTAATGGCCTCGTGAATTAACAGGAGCCCAACGGTCTGCGGCCCCCTTGGAATTTGATAGCTTCATTATTAGCCCCGCTGGTAACTCCCTTTTCGAATTCTGCATGAATTAATTCTCACCAACCCTCCTCTTATATATAAGGCTTTCCGGGGGGATGGTTTCTCCATACTCCATGAACCTCCAAACACAAACAGAAAGAAACACACCCCTTCAACTCCCCGTGCCCCTCTAATAACCCCGCCGGAATTGTGACCGGAGTTAGTAGATATGAGGCGGCTTTGGACGGGTGTGAGGGCATCCGTGCCAAGAGCCGTTGTGGCCGCAGCCCCCACTAGGCTTCCGGTGCGGCAGAGTCTAGGCGTAACCCCGATGGCGCCATGCACGGTGGCCCGGAGGGATGTCGTTGAAGTACCTAACGTCTCTCCTCAGAGCGCACCCCCGACGGAGGAGACATGCGAACTCACATTATGGGCGGTGCTCGAGTGTTGCCGTCTCCAACGGCCAGCGCTCGTGGGGGTTGGAGAGAATCAAGGAAACATCACGGGGGAGGGCGTCCCGGAGCCCCTGTATCTGCTCCTCGCTTTGTTCAAGCTCCGCTGCTCCGAGAAAGGAGTTGTTGGTGGCCTTGAAACAAGCTAGCCCCAGCCCCCTTCTGCCTGCTTACTGTCAAGCTCTCCCATTCTCTTTATGCCAGTAAGGGTACGGGTTGACACTTCCCTCTAGCTAGTTTTAGGACGGGTCCGCCTGAGCCTCTGATTGTAGGACTAGCTGGTAGGAACGGTTTTAAAACACGCCTGCCTGAGCCCCTGATTGTAATTTGTAATTTTGCTTCTTTTTATGAAATAATATCAAGTTTTTTTTTTTTTTTTTTTTTGCTATTGAATCTTCTGTCTCGAGCTTTTGCCTTTCTGTAGTGTTTGTTTGGTAGTTCTTCCTTTTTTTGCATCACCACCAATCTTCCGTAGAATATCTATTCAGAACAGTCGCCTGTTGCGCCGGCCGGCGCATTAATCCTTCCCACAGACGGCGCCAATTGTAGGGTCTGGTTTTTGGTGCCCAAGCCCAAAGGATATGGGTCAAAGGCCCAACGAACCCCGAACAATGAATTTGTAGAGAGTGGATCGAAAGTCTAGGCGCTGGCCAGCGTTCACGAAGCGTGAACTCCTTTCTCCTTTTATTGAAAAATACTTAGAACAGCTTACAACTGGAGGGTGCTTCTCGGCCATGACCGAGGAGGCTTTTTGCCCTTTTTCTTCCCTTTTTTCTCCCCCTCTCCTGGAGGGATTCCCTTACATTATATATCTTTTACCCAACCAATCCTAGCCCTACACTTGTTGAGCGATCTGGACGTTATTCAGGTGCTTGTCCCATCAGCCGCCTTCTCAGTCTCTTTGGGAGTCGTGGCAACCAAGGCGACGCTGGTGCGGGGTCCTTTCCTCATTAATGCGGCCTGGGCAGTAGTCAGGTACATTTAATGCGGAGATGACTGTTTGTCATGAGCTTATCCCTCAAGTTCTCGGACGTCCGATGATGGGGTCGTCCTCGGATTTAGGGTGCCTTCTCGGCTCGGGCCTTCGGCCCAGGACCGAAGTGGGCTGGGCCGTAGGATTCTTTGGCCCCACAATTCTTATACCACAATAGCTCATTGAACTAAATAATATTTAGTCCTGGAAACATTAATGTATGGGATCTTCTAAAAGGAAAAATAATAATGTATGTTTAATGTATCTCTAATTTTCTAAATACATTAAAATAAATAAATTTTAATTAGAGATACATTAAACATTCATTATTATTTTTCCTTTTAGAAGAAACCATAAATGTGGATTTCATGGTTAGAGGTTAAGAATCCTTTAATTTTTATTAATGTTATATATATACTAGATGTAAATACTATGTTAAATGTAAGAAAATAACATGTGTTAAATCATGTTACAATCATATTTTATGTGTCTATGCATATACACATATATATATAGAGAGAGATGAGTTCAAGTTACACCTGGTGTAACTCTAAAGAGTTACACATTTTTTAAACCGTTGGATTTAAGTAGATTCAACGATTAAAAAAAGATCCTTATTATTACAAATATTTTTATTAGGATCTCATTAATTACCCTCATTTATTACATTCTAAGCCTATCTCTAAACCCAAAAATGTTTGACGTGTGACCCTCTCTCTCTCTCTCTCTCTCTCTCTACGTTTCTCTCTCTCTCTCTGTCTCCTCCACCATTGCTCCACCATTGTTCCACCTCTACAGGTTGCCAGCAGAAGAAGAAAAAAAAAACATTCTCATATAAGTCTCTTTCTAAAAGAAAATTAAAGCTTTTAATAAAATAAAACCAACAATAATTCCGTATTAGCAGAAAGTAAGAATTTTTCTCAATGCATATTTGTTATTTTGCAAAAGGACCTTGCCTAATGTTGGTTTTGCTCTCTCTCTTCCAAGTCTATTAAGGACTATTCCAAACTTTGCAAGTTGGCGAGCACAATCTGCAGCAATAATAAATTATTTCTCAACTCTTACAAACTTAGATCCTCACAAACATATGTACAAGTTAAATAGGCTAAAAGATTTTTAATTTTAGCATTTAAAAAAACTCAAAAATAAGAGAAGGGGGAAAGTTTAAAAAATATCTACACTTTCATTGATGTGTGATTGCGAAGTTGTATGACGATTGTCCTCTGAATTTATTTCCACAAGTCCTTTACTAACCTCCATGTTTGAACTGGCATGTCTGAATGCAAATGTCTTCAATTTAGGGAAATTGTTTATGCTAAATTTCTTCAATAATGGAAATTCCACATTACTGTCAAATGTCAATACAGAATTTTTTAAGAATTGGAAGATCTTTTAAGAAATGACTGAATGAAAGTTAGGTATTTTTTTAGTTTGGTTTCCACAGCAAGTTTTTCCATAATGCTTAACTCTAGCCAATCAATCATGGAAAGAACTGACAATTCATTGGAACTAAATCTAATGCATTGAGAAAAATTCTCACTTTCTGCTAATACAGAATTATTGTTGGTTATATTTTATTATAAGTTTTAATTTTCTTTTAGAAAGAGACTTATATGGGAATGGTTTTTTTTTTTTTTTTTTTTTGGTTAGTGTTCCGCTTGTTTTTTTTTTTTTTTTTTTTTTCTTCGTCTGCTGGCAACTTGCAGAGGTGGAACAATGGTGGAGGAGACACAGAGAGAGAGAAACAAAGAGAGAGAGAAACAAAGAGGGAGAGAAACAGAGAGAGAGAGTCAGACGTCAAACGTTTTTGGATTGAGAGATAGGTTTAGAATGTAGTAAATGAATGTAATTAATGTGATCCTAATAAGAATATTTGTAATAATAAGGGTCTTTTTTTAACCATTGAATTTACTTAAATCCAACGGTTTAAAAAAGGTGTAACTCCAAAGAGTTACACCAAGTGTAACTTGAACCCATCTCACATATATATATAGTTTTTTCTATGGATTTAATTTTTTTTTTTAATATTTAGCCCGGTCCCCCTCTTAAGAAATTTTCTAGCTTTGCAACTGATTATATTTAAAAAAAGCATTATTCAGAAGTTTGAAATAAAATATGCACAACATATTTTGGATATAAGATGAGTGAGATATTATTTTTTAAAATTGTTTTTGTAATATAGCCCATGATTTAATTCTCTAAATTAACCCCCACAGCTTTCCACGGATTTTGTTGGCTCAAAACTTTGTATGGTTATTGTAGGGACTGGGTTTGAGCACCTCTACTATTGAGTGAGTGGATTCAGGCCCAACTAGCCCAATACAATGAATTTGTAAAGAGTGGGTTCAAGAACTAGGCCCTAGTGAGGGATACAATGGCTACGCATGGTTGCATATGGATTGAATAGCATAAACATGAGTTAAAATGTGCAATGATGTTCCTCGGCCCTCCTCTTGGGAGCTTGAAGTTCTTATTATTTTTTTAGTGATTGGTTACAAAGGTTTCCGTGATGATACAGGTTGCTACAGTGCTCTATACTTCTAATTTTTTCCTTTTTTTCGATCCCCTTTCAAGAGGGATTTCTTACATTATATACCTCCTTTCAGTTGATCTTAGCCCTACATTTGTTGATCAAGCAGGTCACTACTTGAGTGTTTGTCCCATCAGCCGCCTTCCCACTCTTTCTGTGGGTTACAGTAACCAAGGTTGCACTGTTCAAGGTCATTTCCTAATTAATACGGCCAGAACGTTAGTTGTGGGCATTTAATGTGGAGGTAATAGTTCATCTTGGTCTTGCTCCTTTACCATGCTTCCATGGCTGACATGTTGTACTTGTTCTTTTTCTTTAGATGCCCTGGAAGGTTGCCTTTGGTGGCCTGTTACTTCCTCCTCTCATGGTCTTGGTTGACCGAGGATAGGGTTGTCCTCGATAAGGTTCCTGGGCAATTTGGACTTTCACACTTCGTCCTCGGGCGTTTCTTCCTCCTCGGTATAGGCCTTGGGCTTGATATAAAGTAGGTCGAGGTAACCAAATTCTCTGACCCCACAATAGCCCCTTAAAATCTTGCTGTCCGGGTCCTCGGGCAGAGAGGAGGATTTTGACATCCTCGGGCCGTCGTAATGGCTTGTCATGTCTTATCCTCCGTCAGTGCCAGAGTATCTTCGCCTGTCCAAGGCACGTTCCTGGCGTCTCGGTATACGGAGTGCACCCTTATTAAATTCTAGCAATTCTGTGCCCCCCACGTTCAATGGCGTGATGTCAATCCAACGGCTGGGCTTTTCCCAGCTTTATGAGCAGGGAAACCCGCACGGTTATCTTTAATTGGGGGTATAAATACCCGTTTGATCCGATTGGCCTCTTTACTTTTGCACTCAAGAGTTCTTGTGCACGTACACTGAATTCGGTCAAATCTCCAACTACACTAACGCCTTTTTCAGCACAAAAAGCCTGCTCGAGGAGCTTTTCCTCATTTCTGTAAGTCTTCTTCTCTCTCTAGCTCAAATTTCCTCTCCGATTCCTTTCTTTCCTTCGCCCTTTCTTGAGTCTCTTAGTCATTGCTAGGGATAGGTAGATTTAAGAAGTTAGTTGAGTCTGAATAGGCGATGGAGAAATTCATTGCCGATTATAGGATACCCAGTAATGTGGGCTTGAGGTACTATAAGGAAGGGGAATGGCACATTTGGAGGAAGGAGGGTGAGGTCGTGATTCCTATAATCGCCTTCCTTGAAGGCGGTATGAGAATCCCCATGGGGCCGGTAACAAGGGGCTACCTTAGGTAATTTAAGTTGGCCCCCACTCAGTGCGCCACCAACGTGTTCAGAATCCTGGGTTGTGTGGACGCCTTGAATGAAAAGATGGGGTTGAGGTTAACCCATCACAATGTAAATTGGTGCTACAACCTCCAAAAACTAAAAGGTAAGTCTTATTACATGAAGACGGGGGACGATAAGGTCCGACTTATCCAGTGCCTTCCTGAGTCCAGCAAGAGGTTGAACAAAGACTTTCTCATCGTGTCCAGGGAGTGGCACGATGGCCTTCACTGTCCGACAAAGGAGAGGACACCAGGTGGGGTACTTTGAGTAGGAGAGGGTCTAGTCTTTTAGGTTGTAGGTCTGCTTTGTTTGGTTGTTGACAGGAACATGTTTTCTTTTCTGCAAATCCACACGCTTTTGAACGTCATTTTAACCTGGTCAATAAGGAGGACTTGGAAACTGTCCCCAAGGCGAAGATCTTTGTGAACGAGGCTGACAACCAAGTTAAAGCCGCCTATAAGATCCTCAGGTACAAGCCAATCCAGAAGTCGTTCTCGACTTCGAAGTACGTGATTAGAGCCAAAGATCCTCGGCTTCGTAGTATAACTGTAGCAGAGCAAGGGTTTCTGTTTCCTGAAGGGTCTCTTGTTCCGGAAGGTATTCCGTTGTCAGGTCCTTCTACCTCCCCCTAAGCTGCGGAGGCCAAGGGAGAAGAGCTAGGAAAAGAGGAAGAAGTTGTTGATTTGGGTCCATCCGAGGACCAATTTGGCGCATTTGACCAAGTCCACTTGGCTGAGGATCCCTCTGGTGACTTAGGCGATCCTAATCTGATCGAGGCGAACCTCTTCTCTGCAAGGACTTCTCCCTAAGCCGATATGGGCTTTAAGAGGCAACCCCAGACCAGCCTACTTGACTTGCTTAAGGGTCAACCAAGGAAGGACGAGTCGGGGAAGTCCCAATCCAAGCTTTCTCCTTCGTTACCCAAGTCTCAACCTGTTCAGACCAGGTCGTCTTCTTCCCAGTCCAAGCTTCCACCTCCTCCACCTCAGCTGAGTTTGCCATTAAGGCTCGAGCCTACTGATCCCCTTCATAAGAAGGACCCTAAGGGCAAAAGGCCTATGAGAGCTGACAGAACTCGTTCCTCCCAAGAGGAGGATGAGGCTCGGCGGCCCCCTAAGCAGCAAAAAACTGGGCAACAGGGCCAAGGAAGAGAGGGGGCTGTGCAGTTCGAGGCCCAGGCTTGACTCCCTGCTCCAATGCTCTATAGGGAGCCTTTGATAGATAACGCCTCCCTCAGGGACTTTAGAGGGGGTGAAGGCACATACGTGGCCGATGCGTTGGAGAGGTCCCTGCTACTCCCTGCCGATATGGCCCAATTAGAGGACCTGAGGAGGTAGGAGGTCATCCTCAACCTAAAGAGGTACTTAGGCATGGTAAGACATCCGACGCTTGAGACTTCATTGATTTTTACTCTTTAGTTCCCAACTTATCGTCTGTTTGTTTCGATTTACAGGCTGTCCAGACCACTTATAGGTTGGAAGAAGAGGTCAATAACCAGAGCAGGGCCATGGATTAGGAACGCGATAAGTGCCTAGAAGCCACGTGGACCCTTAAGAACTTTGATGCTGATCTCAAAAAGGTAAGGGAGGATCTAAAGGAGATGACGAAGGCCAGAGACAGTGCGGTGTCCGGCCAAGCCGGCGCTCAAAAGTAGGCCGCCGACCAGACGAGGCGCCTTCTCAAAGCTGAGGGTCAACTGAAGATTGTCAAAGAGCACATCACTGACTTAAATCAGAAGTTGGCCGAGGCAGTGGGGGCCAAGAACATCGCGGAGTTCGCCAGGGATGAGGCTTTGAGACCCAAAGCGGAGGTGGAGTCCGTGAGGACAGAGGCTGAAAGCTCTAAGGAGCAAGCTGAGGGGGAGGCCTTTGCCTTGGGGGTGGCTGAGACCCAAGCTGCCCTCAAGGCTCAAGTCCCTGAGGTATGCAGGCGCTACTGCTCCAAGACTTGGAATGAGGCCCTCAACCAAGCTGGGATCGAGGCCTCGTCTGAGCTTAGGAGGGCCAAGAGAGTGTACTACCCTCCTGCTATTCGAAAGGCTGCCTCTACCACCTCTGAAGCCGACACCGCCCCCGAAGCGGCAGACGAGGACCAGGCCAATGCTGCCAAGGATCCCACTTCTACAAATAGGCCTGCTGAGGAGGCTGAGCATCAATGGGTGCTAGAGAAAGAAAAAACCAATAACCAGGAAGTGCCCTCAGATGTGGTGAAACCCACTGTTGGCCTTCAAGTCCCTCATGCTGACTCTCAGGCTCTTCTTGCCGAGGAGGACCTCCCCAAAGTTACCCCTCCAGCCGAGGAGACAGCTCTCATGATGGTGCCTCTACAGGCTGTTCCCCTAGGTCAGAGCTCCGAGGACCCCGAGGACACCTCTGGATAGCCTCCCAATGGAGGAATAAAGTTCAAATTGAAGAAATAGGCTGTCTTCGCTAGCTTTTATCTTAAGTATTTTTTTTTTTTTTGTCGTTTTTGTTTCCCTTTTTTTTTAAGCACTGTAATGCTACTTTTAAGTTGAATGCATGAATCCTCTTTTTTACTTGGCGTTTATTGTTATTGTGATGAGTTTTGCTACTTATATAACCTGGGCTTTAATTATTAGCTTCACAATCTCAGAAGCTCAGCATGTTTTTCATTCTAAATTGGTAGCCAAAAAATGTAAAGCCCATAGTGATAGCTTCCACTTGGACCTTGGTCGATAATTGAACCACTTTGACACCACGACCTATTTTTGCTGAATTAAATACTGAAGGAGCAACTTTACAATATTGGTTTTACATCTCATGAATTGGTTACTGTAAATAGTAAAAAATGCTGAGCACACAGCATCCGTAAAGATAATCCTTTAAATTCTAGGATCAAATACCACAGCACAATGTACAAAGGTGCCCACAAGTGTGCTTTAAAAATTTACTAACCTTAAGAATGCCTTAGTTGCTGATTATGCTAGGGGGTTAGGTTCAATGTGCCTCAGAATGCCTTAAGTGATGCTCATGGGCTTGTGTTTGTTTACGCCTTTGCTGAATGTAGCCAGTCTCTCCAGAGATCTGAGTCTGAAGGCCATGTAAGACCTTGGTGTTGCCGAACCCTTAGGTTCTTCTCTAAGTAGCTAGTTTTCCCATATGTTTGAGTCCGAGGACCATACAAGACCTTGGTTCTGTCTAACACTTAGATTATGTTGGGAAATTTAGACCTCGGTTGATAGAATTAACAAATTTTAAACCCAAGTTGTTAATTAGATTTATTATGAATCAAACTTGTTAAAACAAACAAACATCAATATAATGTCAAAATCATGTAGTGGAAAAATAAATAAGACAAGATATGATGACCCAGGAAAACCAATGAAACCAACCAGTTTCACAGTAAAAAACCTGGGGGGAAACCTTCCCGAAAAGCAATCCACTATAGTAAAGAGAAGTTTCAGATCTAGTACAAAACCTTTGTCCTTAGACTCTACAATCCTCGTAGATGAACTCACAGCAAAAACCTTCTACCGCTTCAGAACCTCTGAACTCTTCAATATATGAACGCCACCCTTTTTGTTGCACAGATCCCAGTACGTGACTAACTCATTTGCACGAATCCCAGTACGTGACTCACTCACCAACTTGAGGAAGAAGAATGTTGGCTGCAAAGTTCTTCACTTCATCAACAATGAAGATCAAGAAGCACTTGGTTACAAAACCCTAAGGCGCAAAGACGCAATAGCTTCTTTCAGAGAGAATAAGGCATCTGTCACCTTTTGCATATGTTCTCCTTGTATTCTCTTATGTGACGGCTTCTAAAATAAGCATTATATAGGTCTAGGGTTGTGAGAAAAGAAACCCTACACAAATGCAAAAGCCTGGCCCAAAAACAGAAATCTGAATTCCCATAACCTCGACAGATAGCAGCTATCGAGGAGGTGTCAAGAAGGTGTCGAGGTTTAATGAATCTCAACTGATAGCAGCTATCGAGAAGGTGTCGAGGGGACAGAAGCTTTCTCGATCGATCGACCAGCTATTGAGAAGCTATTGAGATTGCGATAAGTATCAGCTGAAGAGTTCGACAAATAGCCAAGTGTCGAGGAGGTGTCGAGAAGCTATCGAGATATCTGTCCGCAGGTGTCGAGCTATTTGTCCAGCTTTATTGAACACATTTTCTTCACCTGTTTCTTGGTTCAATTTTCATGGCTTTAATACTAGACTTGAACAACATGTTTCTTCAAGTATTAAACACAACTTAGATCTACCCAAATACAAGTAAAGTGCGTTTTGTCAAAGGATTAGCCAACTACATAAAATAGTGACATATGTTCCTAACAAGTGAAACACATATGTCCTAACAATCTCCCCCTTTGGCAATCCGTGACAAAACCACAACAAACAAATAAACATATGAGAGAAGTCATAAATCACTCAACTCATATTCACTTGTTGAATACAATAAAATCTATCATAATACAAACCCTTGAAAAACTTTGCAAGAAAAGAGTTTATGGCAAGTAGACTTTGACAACTTGTATTTCTGAAACACTTAAACAAAACTCATCAAGGCATCTTAGTGTGAAACAGAAATAATAGATTACATACAAGTAATAAGAAACATGTGTATAAAGATAGAAAAGAAACAACACATGTAAAGGTAGGTAAAAGAAACATACATCAACATATAAAGAAGATAAGTTCAATGTATGTAAATATGGTCACAAGACCCAATGTACAAGAAGAAGGAAGTAAACACTCCCCCTAACAAGATGAAACACATCTCCCCCTTACAAAGGAATGTATTTCTCCCTCTAACAAGATGAAACACATCTCCCCCTAACAAGATGAAACACATCTCCCCCTTACAAAGGAATGTATTTCTCCCCCTAACTTGTAAAATCTTAAACAGAAACCACAAATACTCTACAATTTCTCCCCCTTTTTGTCATGATTGACAAGGGGTACAGAAAACTAGAAAACTTTACCCGAGAAACATAAAGCTGATCAAAGATGATCAAGGGGGCATAAAGAAATCCATATAAATGCATGAATGTAATGAAACAAGATGCTATGGATGACAAGATAATAGAAGGATGCAAAATATGTGAAAAACAAAACTTTCAACAAGAAAAAATGTCAATCACAAGATCCCAAAACACACATACACACACTAAACAAGTCTAACAAATTTTATATTTCAAAAACAAGTCAAGACAGTTTAGTGAGCATACATTAGCACGTGTAAAACTTAGTGATGGCCAAATCACATTGTACCTGCACATGTATCAAGAGTAGCAAAGAATATTGCGTGTTGTGTGTGAAAAACATCGCAAGATGTGTATATATGTTATGATGATCTGAGATATGAGAAAATAACTTTAACTCACACATAATCATAACTGTTTGATGGGGACTATCACCTTTGAGGTACATCCTATAACTCCCACATCTCCTAGAAAACACGCTTGCAATCATATTTAAAGCATTTTAATCTTTTTGCTTTTTATTTTCTTTGCATATTTTCCTTTAAGCATATCATGCATGGGTATAAAAAGAGAGAAAAGAAATACCCAACATGTTAAGCATAGACATTGCACTTTTGCTATGCCGAAGCATACGGATGTCTTTGACACTGCACTTTTGCTATGCCGAAGCATACAGGTGTCTATGACACTGCACTTTTGCTATGCCGAAACATACATGTGTCATACTATGATTGGCGGGCAACAGTGGTGAGATGGTCATTTATGCCTTTCTCTTAAGATTTTCTAGTCCTACCCGTCAAAAAGAGTGATATGAGTGTTAAGTTTAAGAAATAACTTAATCTTACTCATCACAAACAAGAGCCACAAAGCTCACTTGCGTAGTTGTGCATAGAGATGCTTATCTAAGCTACAAAAGATACAAAGTTTAGAAAATTTTGTTTCAATGGCCATCCAAGGTACACAAGTACCAAAGTACACAAACACACACTGTTTTTGTATTTTTCTGATTTTTCCTTTTTATTTTTATTTTGAAAATAAAACAAAATAAGAACTAAACAACCAAACAAAAATAGATAAACAACATGAATGCATGAAAGAAAAAATGCATATGCATGAAAACCTGATAGAAATATGCAGATGCATGAAAGCATGATTCCAAAACAAAGATAAGAAATCAAGCAAAGAGAGTCCTACTTTAGATAGAAAGAATTAAAGCAGAGGACAAACAGAAAAGACAATTAAGTCTTAGGCTCCTTTTTCACCCACACAGCACGAGTCTTTGGCCGTGAAGATGAAAAGGCACGTGTCCTAGTATGTCTACTAAAGGACATAGAAGAATTAGAATTCTCCTGAAATTGAGTTAAAAAACTCAAAACTTTTAATAACTCTCCAAACAAAGGTGTAGGTTCTTGAGAGAAAACCTGTGACCGTTTGGACAATTGCTTATGAGGATACAACTTAAAGCAATTAGGACGAATGTGTCCAGAAACACCACAATGGTGACAAACATAAGCAGTTTTAGAACTACTATGCTTCCCAGAAGGAGGTCTAACCTTAGAGGTTAACAGAGACCTCAACTTAGGACAATTTGGTCTAATATGACCAACAATATGACAATGATGACAAGTGGGGACAAATTCAGAATTTTTATTCAACCTAGGAGGAGTTTTAGACATAGGTTTAGAAATTTCACCGTTAACATTAGAATTTTTACCATTGTCTATCCTAGCAATATTAGCCTTCAACTCTTCATTATTCTTTTTAAATGGGGAAACATAAAAATCTTTTTCTTTTGAGTTAGGCTCAACAACAAGTTTGGCACTAGTTAATTTTTCAACTTTAGTTTTAAATTCAACTAGTTGCTCTTCCAAACTCTTAATTTTGTCCACCTGAGATGAAATTTGATTTTTAAAATTCTCATTCAAATTATTGGCTTCATCCAATTTTGCAATCAAATCATCTTTTTCAAGCTTGACCTTTTTAAATTTAGCTTTTAATTTTGTAGAATATTCAAGAGATTTCATACAAAAATTATAAATCTTGCAATATGCATCTTGAATATCATCATCATCATTCAACATAGGATCATGCAAATCAAAACAATCAAGAGTTTCCATGACAACAGGGGTCAATGGTTCAACACAATAAAGATTAAAACCTAATCAGAGTGTGCCTGCTCTGATACCACTTGATAGGCCACAATCTGAATGACCCCTTGTGATTAAACTAATTAATTAATTAGCCAAGTTATTAATTAATCAATTTATCATTCAATTGCGTGGAAGCACAAACAAATCACCAAAAACTAAATATGCAGCGGAAATTAAATAACATGGTGATTTGTTTACGAATGGGGAAAACCCTAACAGCAAAAACCCCACCGGATGATTTTCAGGTCACCACTCCCGAAACTCCACTATTATTAAATCATGCGGTTACAAGTAAAGGAATCCCAAGTACCTTACCAACCTACAGTTGAACCCTAACCCCAATACCTAATTGGACTTGATCTGTAGTGACAGTTCCCCTTTTTGATGCACGGCTCCCAAGTATGTGACTAACCAATTTGATGTGCGGATCCCAGTATACGGCTTACTCCTTTGCACGAATCCCAGTACGTGACTAACTCCACAGCAACCCTTTGATTGTTGTAGTTGATTTGCAGCAGCTTCACATAGAAACACCAATAAGATCTTCAATGTTGGTGCAAGAGACTTTGCTTGGCTACAGAACCTAAAGGCGTACAAGAAACGCAGCAAGAACTCTTTCTTCTGTAGGAGGAGGCTAGGGTTTCAAAAAGAAAACCTTATGAAGCTCTCTAGGGTTAGGTTTTTCTTTTTCCCACCTCCTTTAAATAGGAGCTTAATGTGCTCCCCTATTCCAAATAGGTTTACACAAACCTTGGGCTTTTCCTTATCCAATAAGGATTATACAAACCCATAAACAAATAGCCTTTTAGAATAAAACATTGCTGGCTATAATCTGAAAATCCGTAAGCTCGATCGATCGAGACATCTATCGAGCTTTAATGAATCTCGACAGATCGAGCTTCTGTCGAGGAGGTATCAAGACCTGCAGATTGCACTTTTCTTGAGCAGTTCTTGAGTAATCTTCATGTCTTCAATTTTAACCATTTGTGATGATCATCTTGAACCTACTTAGATTTACCCAAATACAAGTAAAGTGCATTTTGTCAAAAGATATGCCAATTACTTAAAAATATGTCCCCAACAGATTATCCTGTAAGAAACTAGTTTCCCTATAGGTTTGAGTCTGAGGACCATGCAAGACCTTGGTTCAGTCTAGTACTCAGGTTTTTCTTGAAGTAGTTTGTTTCCCCATAGGCTTGAATCCGAGGACCATGCAAGACCTTGGTTCAGTCTAGTACTTAGGTGGCCACCAAAATACAAGATATATAATCATAATAGACCTAAAATTCGAATCAAAAGGGGATGCTTTCATTAATAATAATACCTTCTCAGGTTATTTACATTCCATGGACGAGATACTGGTTTTTCATCTAGGTCTTCTAAGTAGTATGCACCTATCCCTGCCATTGAGGTAATTCGATATGGTCCCTCCCAGTTGGGCCCCAGCTTTCCCCAAGAAGGATTTTTGGCAGCCCTCACAACTTTCCTCAACACTAGGTCCCCCGGTGCTAGTGGTCTTAGTTTCATATTGGCATCATATCCCTGCTTGAGCTTTTGGTGGTAATAGGCCAGCTAGATCATTGCTCTTTCCCTTCGTTCATCAACCAGATCTAGACTCTTCCCTAGTAGTTCATCATTACAACTTGGAGTGAAAGAGCTCGTCCTTAACATTCGGAAGTTTATCTCCAGAGGGATAACAGCCTCGGTCCTGTAAGTCATGGCAAAAGGGGTCTCCCTCATTGACTGCCGTGGTGTAGTCCGGTATGTCCAAAGAACGTGTGGCAGCTCTTTTACCTATCTTCCCTTGGCGTCATCCAGTCTCTTCTTAAGCCCATTGAAGATGACTTTATTGATAGCCTCGGCCTGCCCATTTCCCTGAGGATAAGTTAGAGTTGAATACCTGTTTGTGATCCTAAGTTCACAACAGTATCTTCTGAAGGCCTTGCTATCAAATTGGAGTCCGTTATCCGAAATGAGGGTATGAGGGACCCTGAATCGCGTGACAATGTTTCTTCAAAAGAATTTCTTAGCATCCACATCCCTGATGTTGGCCAACAACTCAGTTTCGACCCATTTGGTGAAGTAATCTGTAGCAACCAACATATATCTCTTATTCCCTAGTGCCTTAGGGAAAGGGCCTACAATATCCAGGCCCCAATGGGCCAACGGCCATAGGCTGGACAAAGGGTTGAGGACCCCTCCAGGTTGATGAATATTTGGGGTGAACATTTGGCATTGGTCACACTTCTTAACATACTCCAGGGCCTCCTTCTGCATCCCCGGCCACCAATATCCTTGGGTGACGGCTCAGTGCGACAGGGATCTTCCTCCTGCGTGACTCCCACAGATCCCCTCGTGCAGCTCTTCGAGCAGTAACTCTGATGTCTCGGGGTGAATACTCAATAGGTATGGTTCAAAGTAGGAGCGCCTATACATCTTGTGGTCCTCAGACAACCAGAACCGAGAAGCATTCCTTCGTATTCTTTCAACCTCTGACTTCTCCTCAGGCAGAACTTCATCTTTGAGGAACCTCATGTCGGATTTTTGGTTCTCGTATCTCATACAAGAACACACACAACGGAAGCAACAAAAAGAAACGGATCTACTTCAACCATGAAAGATAAACATGTAACCATGAATTCTAGAATCAAAGAATAGAAAGCGTACCTTGATGCAGTGAATTTCAAAACCAAACTTGAGAATACCTTTAATCTTCATCTCAATTCCACATGGTGCCCAAGATGTGTGGTCTCTTAATCAGTCTTTTGTACATAGACTCTCAAAGAAAAATCCATCTTCTTCTCATTGTGGAGAAAAACTGAATTCTTTTTCTTTTCATCTTACGTACGTTAAAACCATTCTCATAGTTTCTTTATTTAATAACACTTATTAAATAATGACTGATTTCTAATTGGGTTAGCCTTTTGGGCCTACCCAATTGGGTTTTAGTTTGTGGCTTGAGATGGGACCAAAGGGACCAATAAGACACTAGCTCCAATGGGCCTTGGGCTTTTCCGTCAACTCTTGACAAGTCCAAAGTTACCATTAATTATATTCAATACCACTATAAGAATATAATTGCACTCTAGGCCTTATCTATAAATTATATCCCAAGACTTTATTATACATTCAACCCCTTCATTAAAATATTCGTAGTAATACAAAGTCATTAATATTGACTGCCACTTTGAAGATTACTACATCTTAATCCTTGAGTACCCGGTTTAATCCTTTATGTTATTCATAATATATTTATGAAATCCAATTCCATAAATATATACTTTAGTAACTCTTTACTAAAGTGGTTGGGCCCAACACTCTGAATAACCAAACCCATTAAACTTATCTCAAGGGAATATTTTATATCTCCGTTAAGAGATTATGAATTCCATCTTGAGGATATATGTTCCATCAACACTAAATGCGGTTGCCCAACATACTGAGGTTTTGACCATAACTTATAGATCTCACTCCTGATATATCAAAGCAACCTACATCTCATGATTACGTCCATTATTCTCTCAGGATTTAGAGTTGATGTAAATAGAAGTCGTGAGCTTTATTATCCATTTGACAGTCTTTAGAAGAATAATAAATCTCACAGCAGTCCAGTTCAATATGTCTTAACTCTTAAAACATATTAACATACCAACTAGAAGTCTCCACTTCCATGATCAAGACAAATCATCTTAGTTGATATGTTATAGTCTTCGCAGATGAAATGCCCAATTTCATCACCGACTACGAACTAAAATTCTGAGTTTACAAAGAACTTGTGATTTATATCTTTCTGTGACTTTTCACATAAATCACATACTATGCATCTCATGGACTAAGATAATGTCCTATTAGTTCATAAATGGTCTCATGTAATTAAACAACTTAATTATTCATGACATGCCAATAAATTGGATTTTAGGGTACAAACCCTAACAACTCACTATGGGGTCCATCCAGCTGGGACCCACCACAACTCGATGGATGTGGACCGTGCCATTTGCCACCTCATTTACTCTTTCCAGATGCTCTACAAGAATGACTCGAGGCAAATCCCCTGCCGAGGAGGTGATATTAAGACTAGCCCCACTCCAGACCCCCTTTGATTTGCCGCGCCATTAACGTATACCTTCCAACATGGTGGCCCCGGGATGGAGATTGCCCCAACTGATTTTTCGTCCATGCTTCTCTTCTCTGCTACCATCTCTACTGGTGGTTCAGCGAATTCGGCCACCAAATCAGCCAGGACCTGGCCTTTTATAGAGGTCTGAGGCATGTATTTGATGTCAAAAGCCTCCGGAATTGTGTTCCACTTGGCGATCCTTCCTGTGTAATCAACAATCTGAAATACAGACTTTAAGGGTAATTGGGTTAGGACAACCACTGTGTGAGCCTGGAAATAATGGGGGAGTTTTCGTGTAGTGTGGACCACAGCTAGTATGGCTTTCTCTAAGGGTAGGTACTTGACCTCAGCTTCATATAGTGACTTGCTAACGTAATAGACTGGTTTTTGAATGCCATTGTCGCCTCGTATCAGTACCAGGCTCACAACGTGAAGTGCCACAGCAATGTATGTGTATAGGACCTAGTCGGCCTCAGGATTAGACATGATAGGTGGCCGGGATAGGTACTCCTTGAGTCGCTGAAAGGTCGCAACACAATCCTCGGACCACTCAAATCCCTTCCACTTGTTGATCAGGAGATAGAAGGGCCTGCACCTGTCAACCGACCTGGAAATGAATCGATTCAGGGCCACGATAATTCCAGTAAGCTTTTGGACCTCCTTGGGGTTTTGTGGAGGCTTCAAATTATAAATAGCCTAGATTTGGTCAGAATCAACCTCAATTCCCCTATAGGTAATAATGTATCCTAAAAACTTGCCAGATCCCATGCCAAACGAGCATTTGGAAGCATTTAGGCACAACTTGTGCTTCCTCAAGACATCAAAGGTGCAGTCGAGGTCTCCCAAATGTTCGGACACCGCTTTACTTTTTACCACCATATCATCAACGTAGACTTCGATGCTCTTGCCCAGCATCGGCTCAAACATTCTTGTCATCATCTTTTGATAGGTGGACCCTGCATTTTTCAGACTGAATGGCATTACTTTGTAGTGGTAGTTCCCAATGGGCGTCACAAAGGCTGTCTTCTCCTGATCCTCCAGGACTAGTGGTATTTGATGATAGCCTTTAAAGGCGTCTAGGAAGCTCATCGGAGGATGGCCCGTAGTTGCATCCATTAGCTGGTCTATCTAAGGTATGGGGAACGAGTCTTTTAGACATGCCCTATTCAGGTCTGTGAAGTCCACACAGACCCTTCACTTTTCGCTTTTCTTCTTGACCACCACAGTATTGGCCAACCATTTGGGGTAAAAAACCTCTTTGATAGCCCCTGCATGCTTAAGCTTATTCACCTCTTCTCTAATCGCATCAGCATGCTCTCTTGATGGGTGCCGGGGTGGCTGTTTCTTGGGAATTATGGACGGATTGACGTTGAGATGGTGACAGATGAAGGATGGGTCAATCCCCGGGGCATCACAGGCATCCCATGGAAACACGTTAATATTACTTTTGAGGAACTCAATTAACCCCTCCTTCTTCTTGGGAGGCAGCCGAGCCCCGACCCGAAAGAACTTCTCCAGGTCATCACCAATTACTACATTCTCTAGATCCTCACATTTTACTTCCTCAACAGCTGTATCAGGAGGCGCCGCCAGGGTTTTTGATTGCTATAAGCTCTCTTCAGCAGTGGCCGAGGGCTGTGCATTGAGCCAATGTGATATGGCAGCCACCATGCACTGCCTTGCTGTGGATTGGCAACCACAGATTTCAAGAACTTGATCTCCTGACGGGAATTTCACCTTCTGGTACAAGGAGGAGGCAACAGCCCTCAAGGTATGGAGCCAGGGCCTTCCTACGATGGCTGTGTAAGGGGAGTATATGTCCACTACTATAAAGTTCACCTCCACTACCTCTGGGCCGGTTTGGATGGGCAGCCTGATCATGCCCTTTGGGATAACAAGCTTCCCGTCGAAGCTCATCAAGGGAGAGCTATAGGGCATTAAGTCCTTCGGTTTCAACCCCAGCCTCTTGTAGAGGTCCGAGTACATGACCTCGACCGCGCTGCCATCATTGACCATCATTCTCTTCACATCATAGTCCCCGATTCTGAGAGTGATCACTAGAGCATCATCATGGGGCTAGGTGGTCCCAATCTTGTCTTCCTCTGAAAAACTCAAGGTTGGGTGAAAATTCCTTCTGGCCCTCTTTGGCCCTGGCTGGGACTCCTCGGCAGGCAGCTAGGCCACAGACAACACTTGTGAAGGGCGCATGCCTGTTCTTCCTAGTGCGGCCAAGATTACATTGATCGTCCCTGAGTGCGCCCTTAGGGCATTATCTCTCTGGGGCTCCTGATGGGTCTGGCCTTGATGGTCACTAGGGTGATGCAGAAGGTGCTTCAGCCTTCCTTCTTGGACCAGCTGGTCTAGATAATTCCGGAGATTCCTACAGTTCTCTATAGTATGTCCGTGGTCCTGGTGGTACTGGTAATAAAGGTTCTGATTGCGCTTCGTGGGTTCCCCCACCATCTTATTCGGCCACCTAAAGTATGGCTCATTCTTGATTTTCTCCAACACCCTGTGTACTGGCTCCTGGAATACGGCATTAACCGTCTGTGTGTTGGTTGCTCCAGATTGCCCCACAAAGTCCCTCATCAGGCTGGTGCTGCTGTATCGGTTCGACCTGAAATCCCTCCTCTCTTGAGGGATAGCCTTCTCCTTTCCTTTGCCCTGCAGCTGGTCTTCCTCCACTCGTTTGTACTTGTCAATTTGATCCATCAGTTGGCGCATACTGGTGGCAAGCTTACTAGTCAGAGACTTCCTTAGGCCGTGTCCAGTTAAGAGACCATTTTTTAAGGTGCTGATGGCAACGTCATCAAAATTGCCCTCCAGTTCATTGTACATCTCCCAATATCGGCCCGAGTAGGCCTTTAAAGTCTCTCCATCATGCATGGATAGAGTCAGTAGCGCACTCAAGGGCCGAGGGGCTATGCTGTTTGTAACGAAGTGGGAGCTAAAGGCCTGGGTCAACTGTCTATACGAATCTATGGAATTCGTCTTCAAGTCATTGAACCACCTTATCGCCACTGGACCCAAGCTAGAGGGGAAAACCTTGCATATCAACGCCTCGTTCTTAGAGTGGACAACCATCCTTTGATTAAACTGGCTCACGTGCTCCACGGGGTCCGTTTTGTTGTTATAAATAGAGAAGGTTGGCTGCTGGAACCGCCGAGGAAGGGTAGCCCCTTCTATATGGCGCGTGAAAGGCAACTTGGATAGTTGGTCCAGTGCCCTGCTCATGGCATCGTATCCCAAACCCCTAGGAGATGGGCTTTTACGCCTACGCTTCCGGTAGTGCTCTTCTTCATAAGAGAAGGTCTCACTTGGAGGAGTTCTCGATCTTTGCCTATAGTTATCGTCAGAGGGCAGGTCGGGGCTAGGTTGAGATCGCCTTCGTTGTGCATGGCACAGCCTCCTTTTCAAGTCATCTATCTCTCGCTGCATGGCCTGCTCATCGTTATGCCCCTGGGTCACGCGGCTCCTAACCTCTTTTGGTTGTATGGCCCGGTTGTTGTTTTGTCTCTAGAGCACATAACTGTCCCCACACGAGTAGCTTCTACTGGTTTGAGTGGTGTGCACACTTCCTTCTTGAAATCTTCCATTCTCTTCATTTCGATTGCGCTCAGGGTCGACGAAGTTACCCTAATGCTGGGATTTGACCGGTTCAGGCTGATGGGTGCCTGCTTGATGAGGGCCTGATCCTACCATGCTTGATCGTTGCCCTTACTAACACACGAGTTCTTCCCACAGACAGCACCAATTGTAGGGACTGGGTTTGAGCACTTCTACTGTTGAGTGAGTGGACTCAGGCCCAACTAGCCTAATACAATGAATTTGTAGAGAGAGGGTTCAAGAACTAGGCCCTAGTGAGGGATACAACGGCTAGGCATGGTTGCATATGGATCGAATAGCATGAACGTGGTTTAAAATGTGCAATGATATTCCTCGGCCCTCCTTTTTAGTGATTGGTTACAAAGGTTTCCGTGATGATACAAGTCGCTACAGTGCTCTATACTTCTAATTTTTTCCTTTTTTCCGATCCCCTTTCAAGAGAGATTTCTTACATTATATACCCCCTTTCAGTTAATCTTAGACCTACATTTGTTGATCAAGCATGTCACTACTTGAGTACTTGTCCCATCAGCCGTCTTCCCACTTTTTCTGTGGGTTGCAGCAACCAATGTTGCACTGTTCAGGGGTCATTTCCTCATTAATGTGGCCAGAACGTTAGTTGTGGGCATTTAATGTGGAGGTGACAGTTCATCCTAGTCTTGCTCCTCCACCATGCTTCCATAGCTGACATGTTGTAATTGTTCTTTCTCTTTAGATGCCCTGGAAGGCTACCTTTGGTGGCCCGTTACTTCCTCCTCCCATGGTCTTGGTTGGCTGAGGACAGGGTTTTCCTCGGCAAGGTTCCTGGGCAATTTGGACTTTCACACTTCATCCTCGGGCATTTCTTCCTCCTTGGCGTGGGCCTTGGGCTTGGTATAAAGTGGGCCGGGAGTTACCAAATTCTCTGACCCCACAGTTATGATTTATAATATCAATTTAGAACTTCTTTTTTGTGAGAAATATCTATACTTACTATCTATAAGAGAATTCCCCTCTTTGAATTGAACTTTTATGTGGTTCAATAATACACCTAAACCTTGCGTTTAATAGGGAAAAAACTTGAGGACAATCCGGAAAAAATATATCTCTAACTCCACTTAAAATGTCTACAAAATGGAACACTCTCCTACTAATCTATGTCTTCAAAACAAACTTATCCAATTTTTATTAAAGGGAAATTATGACATTAGACCAAAAAAAAAAAAAAGCTTCATCGGCACGAGCAAAGCGCGTGTGATGAGGCTAATAAATTTAGAACATAATTGTTGCTTTGGATTAGAAAATGATCCTAAATGTGTTTGGCTAAGGTTATATATCTTCGGTGAAAGGTACAAACCAGAATTTTATGACTTTTTAGGATTCTATCTCACCAAAAAAAAAAAAAAAAAAAAACTCCACTCGTAGAACTCTCATCTATCTATTCAAACATACGTTGCTCACCCGTATCAAATCTGAGGGCATTGGTAAAGGTTTTATTTCTCAAGTTCTTGAGATTTTACTATTTACTAGTTTCAATCGAACGAATTTATTATTAGTAGTAAAGGTCCTACTAGCAAATATATGATTTCCTTTGAATCTTATGTTCTTTCGTGTTTGTGAGCTTGTTTTGTTTACATGTTTTATCGCACTTTTTTTTCGAAATGTTAGTAATGTTATTTTTATTTATTTAATTTAAGAGAGTTTCAACTTATGGAGTCCACTCTTGAAGATAGTTCTTTATTATCAGACCAATACACCAATCGGGTTTTGGTATAGGCGGAATTGAATCTCAAATCTCTTATTCAGCTATCAGAAACTTTATTAGTTGAACTAACCGGAATCTACTTAGCCATGTTAATGTTGATGTTTACTGTTGACTTACCATCACATTCTATAAAAAGTTGTTTTATTCATATTAGTTGAGGTCCCAGTCCGTCATAGGTCAAAAGTATTATATCAAGACTCATCACAACTGAAATCAAAGGCGGTGTGAAAATATTGTAACATTTTTTTGAGTCCCTAAATGTTCTCTACTATAAAAATTGGGCAAAACTTCAGAGAAAATGGGCATTGCCCCCTTTTGCCAAAACTTTTCAGCAAAATGCCCCGTTCACTATAACTCAATGTTCCAAAAATCGAGCTTCAAAACAGGGGCATTTCCCTAATTAGTTTTAGATATGGGACATTTTGCTAGATATTTAAAAATAAAAAATGGCAAAAGCCCATTTTCGCCCAAAACTTCAGCCTATGACACTAAAATCGTTGCATTGCATATTGTTCGTTGTTAAGGGTGTGCATGGGTTAAGTTGAAAGGGTTTTTTTTAACCCAATCCAAGCTTGTCGAATTGAGAAATTCCCAACTCAACCCAACTCGACTCGCGTAGATTGGTTTGGGTTGGTGGGTTGTGTTTATATATTTCATTCATGCCTTGTAAAAATGGATTTTTAATAATTAATTATTACAATTCACATAATATGCTTAAATTGTATTTCAAATTCATCAAAACTAATTATTATAATACCAAAATTAATCAAATTAAAAAAATTTAGATAAAGGTAATAAAATAAAATGATATATATGGTGGGCCGGGTTGAAAAATTATCAACCCAAACCCAATCCAACTCAAGACTAAAATTAAAATTTCAACCCAACCCAACCTACAAAAACCAACCTGAAGTGTTGGGTTAGATTGGGTTAGGTCAGTTTTGTCAAATTGGTGTGTTTGATGCACATTCCTATTTGTTGTGTTTATTTCTTGCTTATGTGTAACCCTGGTGTGCCTTTTGTTAAGTAAATTTTTTTTTTTTAAATTTAAAATTGTCTCTTCATTGTTAGATAACTGAGCTATTTATATTGGTTATTATATTATAGGAAACCAATCTTAAATTGTTGTGGCTGCTCCAAGAATTTTTTCAAGATGGTCATTAGGAAAATTAAATTTAAAAAAAATAAAAAATAATTTTGAATATATTGACTACATCTTTTTCAATATATACTACCAAGTAATCATTAAATTACTATTCTCTTGTTCAATTACCAAAATCTTGCCGAAATAAGTAATAATATGAACAAAATGCATCATCTTTTTCTTTTTTTTTTGATTTATTCCAACCAATTTTTGTATTCTCTAAACTATTCAAGATTAAATTGATGCAATACTCCACTAATTTCTTTTTTAGGGAAATCATGTCCAAGAGGTTGACAAGAACCTCTTTATAAGTATGCTTTTCTTATTTCATCCTAATCATTAGGATGAAAAGATGAGACATTTTCTTATAGCCTAGGATTTGAAAGAAGATTATTCAAGTTTATAAAAATTAGCTTAGAAGATGAATCTTGCAATACAAGTGTTTTCCTTATAAATTTCATTCAACATATTCAATTTAGGCATTCAACCATTATATTAATCATATTGAATAAAGTATTGAAGTATTATTTTAGTAGTACAAAATTTGTCACATAAATCCAACAAATTTAGCTAAAGACTAAAACAAGCGCTAATAGACTTGCTATTTGAAAATATGCATTTTTTTATATAAAAAAATAGCAATTTTAAAATATGTCTTTTGAAAAGAAAACTTGAATGTCACAATTAAACATTTGATTTGGGCTTTTAGGCCAATTTATTTGTTGGGCAATTTTTGAGAAGTACTACGTCTACAATATTTTCATAACAAATTTTATGTGGCAATTTGTTATTAGTTCTTTTTTTGAGAAGGAATTTGTTATTAGTTCTAATTTGAATGTACCACTAAAATTATTATTTTTTTCTATGAGTAACAGCCAATAATAATATGTCACTTAGGATTTATTGTAAAAATATTGTGAACATAACATTTCTTGCAATTTTTATTTATTTATTTTATTTTATTTTAAGGTTTTCAAGTAAGGGTGGTCATTACCACCCTCAAGAACACATGGAGCCGCCCCTGTTAAATTGGGCAGGGTAAATACCTAACACATTATCATTTTGTAAAGCAAACCCTAAATGTGGTTTGTACGCGTAATCTTGATTAGGTCTTGGTGATGCTTTTTTTTCACTTTCTTTTTAGATTGTAACTATAAAATAAAGTAGTACTTTTTTTTCTTTAGATTGTATTTAGTAACAAAGCTTTGTAATTTAAGTTTCTTCAACTTCATTATAATTTCATTATTTATCAATGAAGTTTGTTTCAATGTTTTCTCTCTTCTTTTTTTTAATTAATTGACGACTTCATTAAAGTCTTTATATTAGGGGGAAACAATATGAACAATGAAATCTCCATCTTTAGATTCATTGTCTGAAAATTATTCTCTTTAATCTTTAAAGTGGAGAATCTAGCAGTCCTTTTAGGTCGTGGTTCTCAAAAAAAAAAAAAAATATATATATATATATATATATATTCTTTGGGCTACAGTGCCTCACAAAGCTTGCGATTAAGAATTGTAGCTTTTAAAAATTTTGGTTTGTCTAAGCTAGTGTGATAGAGCATGCTTTTGGGTTGAGCTAGCTAATTTAGCTATAAAAAAAAGTCGTATTGGAGATCTTGACGCCACATCGAGATCTCCAATACTTGTGGAGTTCTGCACAAAAAATAAGGTGGTGATTGGAATGAATATGTTAAACAAGTTAAGGTTTCTACTGCACTTGATACCCATCTTTTGTGTTAGTGATGATCTTTCCTTTCCTTTTTTTTTAGACGAGCATTCTTGGCATGCCTTTAATGTATTTATGAGATTGGTTGAATGTCTTTTCAAAAATAAAAGGAGCTGTTTATGTTGCTCAATGGTGCTATAACTTAACAATAAAAACACTCTTTGTCTAGCTTCAGCATCAGTAAAGACTAAAAGTGCAGTTTGAAGCTCTATTTATTTGAACTATAAAACTATTAGTTGTTTTTCTGTACAAGGGAGGCTTTAGTAAATATAATTAATCATACATTTATGTTAGATAATGTTTCAGAACTTGACCTTTTAGCCAAAAATATGTTTTGTTGCTCCTTTTCTTTGAATTGCATGTAAGCAGTGAATCCAATGTAAGAATTAGGTAATTCATTAAGACGAAGGTTTTTGACTCTAATTTACAAAATGTCAATGCAATTAAACTCACACAAATATGAAATAACTAGTTTATATTGCATGATTATTTTCATGATGATGGAAGCAATGCCCAGCTCACAACACCTGTAGCTATAAACAACAAAATGAAGAATTCACTGAAGATAGATAAATTCAGTTCCTTCTTGCTATTACACAAGAAGAAAAAAAAATCGTTAAATATATTCTACGCATTTTGCCCTTTTAAGGTTATTTTTAGCGTCTTTTCAATATTTGTTGGATTGTATTTTATATTATTTTTTAAATTTATATATTATGAGTGTTAATTTTTTTTTTAATTGCTATTTTGTGAAAAAAATATTGTTACAATTAGACATTATTAATTTAATCTCTGATGATTCTGAAATCATCAGGAAACTACATAGTCCTCACATGCTCTGGACAACTTGCGCAACAAAGAAAAAGAAAACCTTACAGAGAGTACCGGTGTGGTACTGGCCAAATACTCTTTGAAGGTTAAGTTAGAGAATGTTCACAACTCTGGAGTGCCAGAATTGGGGTAAATTATGCGTACCTTGATTTTTGGGGGTTTTGGGTTTTTATAGTAGTGTAGAACCGACCTTGGTTTTCTTGGCGAAGAAGATGTTTCCTTATAGGGAAGATCTTCATAAATACACGTATTTTACGGGATTCTTACCATATAGAGATTTCTTTGATTAGGGTTAATCGTAAGATGCAAGACGTTTCCCTTTGAGGTTTCTTGGAGACCACTTAGGCCACGTAGATGCCACGTGGCTCTACTACCCGCGTCCTTTGCATCCGTCTAATTTGAATCCGTCCACCATGGAGGGTCCGTTTGTTTTCCTTTCTCTCCATCTGGGGCATAACTTGTTATGCCCGTCATCTTGTTTGTCCTTTTCAACCAACCACTTCCTTAATACCGTCACCTATGGTTAACATTATTGAACGGATTCGTCTACCTCAATTTTATCCTCTCAAGCTGTCCCCTCACTCCATGGGTTTGTTGCCTAATTTGGCAGATGAGCCCATGGAGTGACAGTCTGACTCAACCCTTGGGGAATGCACCTTGATTGATAGCCTAGCCTAGGGTCATTAATGCAGGAGGGACACGTGTCATACTTCTAGTGGTTGATTACTCAGATTGAAGCGTCCCTGCATCTTCCATGCCGTTTCCTCTATATATATGTCGCCTCTCCCCTTCATTTTTACTTTCCACAAAAAATTTCTAGTTAAAGCGCTACCGTCTCCTGAAACCAACATACCGTCTGCTTAGTGTGACTGTCCGCCACGCCTTCTCCCTCGCCTTTTTGCATCATTCAACTGTAAGTATCCTTTTCCTTATGCTGAACTCTCTTTTTGCTTCTCTCTTTGAATATTGCGTGCCCGTCCACTATGTAGACCTGTAGAGTCTTAGGGGTTTATCCATCACGTGTAGGTGACAGATGCCTAGTGAGGCGTTAGTGATCAATCGTGTGTCCGTGAAGGGGCGGGCTACGATGAGATGTATCTGTCTAGTCAGGATGACCTCGGCACCTCTCATGATGAACGGGTTCCGTCCACCAACTCGCCTTCTGTAGAGGAGGATGAGGACTTGGACGTGGACTGATCAGAGGGTGAATCAAACAACGAAGATATAGGCAATGCTGAACCCCCCATCCAGTCCATCATAGGTCCTGATGGCTTTAGGCAGTTTATTCTTCTTCCGCTGTGGGTGGTAAATGACTTTAATTCTACCATTAAGAAAAAACACTTCGATACCCTTAGGGAAAAATCCTAGATTCCCGTCAGCATCCCAATTCGTCTACCCTCCAAATTCGAAAAGTGCTACTACTAGGATGTTGAAGACATCGGAGTGTATGATCAGATGTTGAAAGCAAGACTTAGATTCCCTTTAAGTGCTCTTCACTGTCGACTCCTTCAATACTTGGGACTAGCCATCACCCAAATCTCTCGGAATGCTTGGAGAGTCTTCCTTGGCACGGAAGTCTTATATGGAGTCTTAACTAATGGGGCGTGCAGGATGACGGTGAAGGAGTTCTTCCACTGCTATCGTCCATCCGAGATTGTCCAGTCTAGGGGCATGTACAGTTTCCTATCAAGGAAGCCATCACTTAGATTACTGTGTGAAACCCCTGACTCAAACAAAAACTGGAAGAGTTGGTACTTCTTCCTTTAAGGGGACGACTGGATGTGTCACCCCGACGATCAAGACTACATACCAATGGACAAAACTTAGGGTATAATGCCCCTGTCTAGTAGGTGTCCGTCCGTCTTAAGTTTCGTTTTCTATCACTTGTTTTATTTGATATCATAACCATCTCTTATTGCAGCTCGTGACCGCACAAAGGTTACTCTTGAGCAATGGAATTTCTCGGAGCAAATCTTTAGGATTAAGTTGTTAGATAGAACGTGGGCGAAACTGGTTACTTTGGACACCATCCATTGGTATTGTGAAGGTCCCAAACCTACCGCAGTTGCCCGTTGCCACAATAGTCAAGTGCGCCAACGTAAGTCCGTTGCTTAGTTTTTTTTTTTTCATTTTTCATTTTTAGTAGTTTACCTAACTCCTTCTTTCTATCCATCTTTATGCAGAAATGGAAGACGGTAAGAGGAGGGCTTTCATCAAGCAGCAGGTTGCTACGCAAAAGAAACATAAGGGAGGTGTTCCCCTGAAAGGGGCAGGCCCATCCACCAAGAGGAAGCCATCGGACAAGACTGACCGTCTACCTAAAAAGCCCAAGGTGGCGGTAGGGTTAGCTATCGGGGAGACTGCTGATGCAAGCAAGCTGCTTCCTCCCGTCACCAAGAAACGCCCTGTCCTCTTCTACGAAGACCCACAATATGCCCTTAAACAACTTTTGTCCATTATTAAAGGCGAAGACTATGAGTACCTGGGCAACCATGCCACCGAGGCTATGGGGGAGACGGGTCTTTTCAGTCTAGCACAAGTATATATCCGCCCCCCTTTTCCATATGTCATGTTGTTTATTCATTTTTCTAACCCTCGTTTTTTATTTCTGCAAGGGGTGCTCATGATGACAAGCCTAATGGACCGTTGCCTATCTCAAGAGACGGTAATGGATCGTGTGAGGGCGAAGGCGGAGGCGGAGTTGGGGGAGCTGAAGGCCTAGAATGTCGTCCAGGAAAACAAGCTTGATCTGATGAGAAAACTCTTGGACGAGGTGGAGGCATAGACAGAGGCACTAAAAAAAGTGCTTACGGACAAGGAAGATGAAATCTCTAAGTCCAAGAAGCAGCTCTGTCAGGCTAAGGAGGACGCGATAAGGGAATATCGTGACTCCGATGCTCTTTTAACCAAGCTAGGTAGTTCCTTTGCTGACGGCTTCGATGACTGCCTCCGTCAGGTCAGGGCCTCCTTCCCGGATCTAGACATGTCCCATATCACCATTGATACCGAAGGCTACAGGACTGACGAGCTTTTTGCAAATGATTTCACTTCTTACCCTCAAGGTGATGAGGAGGCTGCTCCTCATAATGATCAGGCTAAATCTATCGAGGAGGAGTCTCGTCCACTTGAAGGGAACCAAACGGTTAAGGAGAAGGACGGAGAGACCCCGGCTGACCAACAGTAGACTTTATTTTTTATTAACTTGTATTTTCTTAGTGTGAATATCTTTTGGGAGGACAATGTGTCTTGTTGTTTTCACCGTTGCCCATTGTTTTTTGGGCTTTGTATGTAAATTTTTACCTTTCATGGGCTTTTTATCTACTGCTTATTTTTATAAAATTTCTTATATTTCCTATCTTTGAGATGTGTTTTCGTTCGTTTTCCTTGGAATTAATATTTAGTATGTACCCGTCCATCTGAGGACTTATTGAGACTTGGGTGTGCCTAGTCATTTTGGTACTAATGCTTGGATGCACCTGTCCCCTTGAGGACCCGCAATTTGAATATTTTTGGGACGAACCCGTCCATTCATGAACTTAGTGTCCATAAAACTTATCCATTTGTAGATTTAATACCCGTCCATTTAAGGACTTGGTAACTTCTAACCATCCTTTGGGATGAACCCGTTCACTACTGAACTTAATAGTTTTAAATCACCCCTTGGGATGAACCCGTCCACTTATGGACTTAGCAATTTAATTCACCCATTGGGATGAACTCGTCCACTTATGGATTTAATAATTTCAAGTCACTCCTTGGGATGAACCTGTCCACTTATGGACTTGATAATTTTAGAACCCATCCACTTATGGACTTAATAATTTCAAATCACCCATTTAGGATGAACCCGTCCACTTATAGACTTAATAATTTCAAGTCACCCCTTGGGATGAACCCATCCACTTATGGACTTAATGATTTCCAATCACCCCTTGGGAAGAGCCTGTCCACTTATGGACTTAATAATTTTAAATCACCCCTTAGGATGAACCCGTCCACTTAGAGACCTAATAATTTCAAATTACCCATTTAGGATGAACCCGTCTACTTATGGACTTAATAATTTTTTGTAGTGTAGACAGCACACATATGACATATCTGAATAACTCCTCTTATTGTGATAAATATGCACATATAAAAAATTGTTCTTGAAAAAATGAAAAACTGCCTTTTAGGCTTAAAAGTATTATAGATAGTGAGAATTAACTAAAAGGAAATAAACTGGGAATAAGGAGTGTTGTTGTTCGCGCCATCATCTATTGATAGTATTTCTTCAGGTGCTCTGTGTTCCATGGGTGGTGCAACTTCTGCCCGTTTAGCGTCTCCAGGTGGTAGATGCCTTTCCTATGCCATGAAGCGATCCTATAAGGTCCTTCCCAATTAGGTCCTAGCTTTCCCTAGGAAGGGTCTCTTGTGGTGCCTGTCACCTTTCTCAAGACGAGATCTCCAACTTGGAAATCTCTGTGTCTGACACTGGAGCTGTAGTGTTTGGCCATGAGACCCTAGTATCGCGCTAACCTTTGTTCAGCCGTTGCTCTGACCTCATCTACCAAGTCAAGTTGTAGGCGCATAGCTTCATCATTCTTGCTTTCGTCATGGTTCTCTACCTTGTAGCTTGTGAGTCCGACTTCAGCTGGAATAACGGCCTCGCATCCATACACTAGTTAAAACGGTGTCTCTCTTGTAGGTGTTCTTGTCATCGTCCTATATGCCCATAAGATGCTTGGCAGCTCTTCTGGCCATATACCCTTTGCCCTCTCGAGCCGAGTCTTGATGATTTTGAGCAAGGATCAGTTCGTGATCTCGACTTGGCCATTGTCCTGAGGGTGAGTGGGTGAGAAGTAGTAATTATTGATCCCCAACTGAAAGCAAAAATCTCTTATCGAGTCGTTGTCAAACTGCTTCCTGTTGTCTGAGATCAGCACTCTCGATATACCATACCTGCAGATAATGTTCCTCCATAAAAAGTTTTGTACGTTCTTTTCCGTGATGGTGGCCAGGGTTTCAGCTTCCACCCATTTGGTGAAGTAATCTATGCCAATTACTTGGAACTTTAGCCATCTGATTGCTGTTGGGAATGGGCCTATGATATCCAACCCCCAGTGAGCTCCTCCGTCGGTTGTTTGATGAGGTTGCCAAACCTCTGACATTTGTTGCAAGCTTTGACATATGCATGGGCATCCTTTTTGCTTGGTAAGCCAATAATATCCTGCCCTAACTAGCTTGTGCACTAAAGACCATGATCGGGAATGGTTCCCGTAGACTCCTTCGTGGATTTCTCTCATGACATAATCTGCCTCCTCAAAACTAAGACATCTTAGGTACGGGCGGGAGAAGCCTCTATTGTACAAGACGTCTTTAATTAGCATGAACCGTGCCTCCTGAACCTTTAATTTCCTTGCAACTTCCTTACCGTCAAGTAGCATTACGCTTTTCAGGTAGGAGATTAATGGTGTAATCCAGTTGTTCTCAAAACCTATCTCCTGCACACTGACGTCGTCTATTAATGGTGAGATCTGAACAAAGGATAATACCTGGCTGAGGATAAACATATGCTCTGCTGATGCAGTCTTGGTAAGACGGTCGGCTTGCTTGTTCCCCTCCTTTGAGATTTGAACAAATTTCACTTGAAGGTCATTTGTTCATTTCTTCACTTGCTTTAGATACTTCTTCATCCATTCACCCTTGCACTCGTAGTTGCCGTTTACTTGACTTGTGACTACCTGAGAGTTGCAGTATAAGACCACATTTATAGCTCCCACTGCTTTGGCGAGATCCAGCCCTGCTACTAAAGCTTCATACTCCGTGTCATTATTGGTTGTAGGGAAATCGAGTTGGATCATGCATTCAATCTCGTCCCCTTCTAGGGAATTGAGTACTATACTAGCTCTGCTTGCCTGTCTGTTCGATGACCTGTCCGTGTGGATACTCCATTGAGGACACGCTGCTACCCCCTGGCCTTCCATATTAGTGAATTCCACGATGAAGTCAGCGACCACCTGCACCTTTATGGCCGTATGTGTGCGATATTGTATGTCAAATTCACTTAACTCAATTGCCCATAGCGTCATCCATCCAACGGCTTCGGGGTTGCTCATTGCTCTTCGTAAAGGCTTGTCTATTAGGATGACCATAGTGTGGGCCTAGAAGTATGGCTTGAGCTTACAAGCCGTAGTTACTAATGCGAAGGCAAGCTTCTCTATCGGGAGATACCTTTCTTCTGCACCTCACAGCGCCCGGCTTGTGTAGTATACAGGCTTTTATACCCTGTCTTCTTTTATAACTAAGGTTGCACTGACAGCTGCCGGTGAGATGACCAGATAAAGAAATAATTCTTCCCCTAGTTTGGAGGGACTCAGCAACGACGGGGAGGACAAGTATGATTTCAGGACTTCAAATGCCTACTGTCATTCAGCCGTCCACTCGAAAGGCTTCTTCAATGTGCGGAAGAAAGGTAAGCATTTGTTTGTTGCTCTTGAGACGAACCTATTTAGTGCGCTACTTTGCCGTTGAGGCTTTGTACTTCCTTGATGTTTATTGGAGGCGTCATCTCCATTATTGCCCGTATCTTGTCCGGGTTAACCTCAATACCTCTCTGGGATACCAGGAACCCCAGGAATTTTCTGGCCGTCACCTTAAATGCACATTTGTTCAGATTTAGCTTCTTATTGTAAGAGTGAAGGGTATCAAAGGTTTCCTTGAGGTCGTCCAAATGGTCGTCTTCCTGTAGGCTTTTTACCAATATGTCGTCCACGTAGACTTGACCGTTCATCCCAATCTGATGTGTGAACATCTTGTTCATCAGCCTTTAATATGTGGTGCCCATGTTCTTGAGTCCGAATGACATTACTTTATAGCAGAAGAGACCCTGGCTGGTGACGAATGAAGTTTGACTTGATCATCCTCATCCAGTTTGATCTGGTTATAACTAGAATATGCATCCATGAAGCTTAGCAACTGGTGTCTTGCTATCAAATCCACCAAGACGTCTATCCATGAAAGTGGATAGCTATCCTTGGGGCATGCCCTGTTTAAGTCCATGAAGTCCATGCATATCCTCCACTTCCTATTAGCCTTTTTGACCATCACTACGTTAGTAAGCTAGTCGGGGTAGTATACTTCTCGTATGAACTTTGCTTCCTGTAATTTGCGAACCTCCTCTGCTATGGCCTTGTCTCGCTCCTGCGCGAACACCCGTTTCTTTTGACAGATGGGAGGAAAAAAGGGCGATACATTCAACTTGTGGACGATGACTAAAGGATAGATTTCGGGCATGTCTTCGTGGCTCCAATCGAAGATGTCCTAGTTCTCCCTTATAAATGCTGTGAGCGCCTGAGAGTGTCGATTTATTCGCTCAAGCCTAGAATCATCAAAGAGTACCCTTTCTAACCCCTCCACGAGCTCTGCCATTGTCTGCTATTCTTTTATTCACATGGTTTGTAAACGATCGCCCATCTCCAACATGGCAATGTAGCACTCACATGCCACTACTTGATCTCCTCGCACCTCTCCCACTCCGTACTCATTGGAGAACTTGATCATCAGGTGGTAAGTTGAAGTTACGGCATTCCATGAGTCAAGGGTAGGACGGCCCAGGATGACATTGTAAGCGGACGAATAGTCAACAACCAAGAATGTGACATCCTTGGTAATTTGTTGAGGGTAATCACCGACTGTTACGGGTAAAGTGACCGCACCGAGGGAGTATACTCTTGTTCCTCCAAATCCAACAAGTGGCATGTTAGTTGGAACCAGCCGTTCTCTATCAATCCTCATTTGTTGGAACGTCGGGTAATAGAGGATATCAGTAGAGCTTCCATTGTCTATAAGGACCCGATGAGTGTTGTAGTCCCCAACCCGTATGCTAATCACAAGTGCATCGTCATGTGGGTGGTGGAGACATCGAGCATCCTCCTTTGTGAACCCAATTACAGGGTTGTCGATACGTGCCACTTTTTGGGACTAAACCTGTCAGTTGGACATTTTGGACCATCCTGAGATAGGTCTTGTGTGCCTTCCTAGTTGAATCGAAGGCTGTGGTGCACCCTACGATCATCCTTATGTCTCCTAGGGGTGGCCTAGGACGCTCGTTTTCCCTCTTGGTGGTCTGCTCATGTGGTAGGTCTATCATTTCCTTGTGGACGAATCTTTGCAATTTCCCTAGTCTGATAAGGGCTTCTATCTGCTACTTCAAATCGTAATGTTCAGACATGTCGTGATCGTGGTCACAGTGGAAACGGCAGTACTTGTCTCTGGACCTCTTATTGGGGTCTCCCTTCAGCTTGCCAGGCCATTTCAAGGCTACCTCGTCTTTGATCTGCATCAGGACTTGATCAATAGGGGCCGTCAACGAGGTGAAACTTGTGAACCTCACAGTGGGGGGTTTGGAACGCCTATCTTCCCGTCGGTCTCCTGTCCTTGTTGTCTTCCGTCTTTTGTCTTGCTGTACATCTTCTTGCCTTTCCCGCTTTTTAGGCTTCTCTTCTCGGGCAAGCAACGTGTCTTCCACATTCATGTACTTAGTAGCTCGATAAAGTACATCTGACATGGTTTTTGGGTCGTTTTTGTATAAGGAAAACAAAAACTTCCCCTTCCGTAACCCATTGGTGAACGCAGCAACAAGTATTTTGTCGTCAGCTTCATCTATCAAAAGGGCTTCCTTATTGAAGCAGGTTATGTAGGATCTCAGCATCTCCTCCTCTCGTTGCTTGATGCTCATCAGGCACGCAATGGACTTCTTATACCTATGCCCCCTATAAAGTGCAAGGCAAATTGCGTGCTCAACTCCTTGAAGGTACTGATGGAGTTGGGCTTCAACCTGCTGAACCATACCCTTACAGGACCCTTCAGCGTGATCGAAAAGGCTAGACACATGATTTCGTCTGCCACACCTTGCAAGTGCATGAGGGTTTTGAATGACTCCAGGTGATCTAAAGGATCCTTTGACCCGTCGTAAGCTTCTACCTATGGCATACAGAATTTCGGCAGAAGGGGGAACGAAGTGACAGGTGCGGTAAAAGGCGAGTCCGTCCGGTGGACTAACTCGTCGAGGTTGCTTAACATCCGTCCTCTGAGGGCGTTCATCATGAAGTCTATCCGCTCCTTCATCATCTGCATCTCAACGACTATGTGTGGTGGTGCTGTTTCTGCGGTGGTGCTGTTTCTGCAGTGGATGGACGACTGGTATCTTATTGCTCTTATTTGCTCGGAGCATTGCTACCTTCTAGTCCTTCTCGGTCCCTCCTTTCGACGCTGGTGCCCTCTTGCTCTTCTCCGTGACTATTGGGCCCAGCATCCCTTTGGCGCAACTGTTCCTCTAGGTCATGGTTTTGCTTTGTAAGGCGTTCCACCGCCATAACTAGTGTCTATAACTGTCTTTCAAGAGCAGTAGTGTGTGGCTCCTCTCTGTTATTATTGTTGGTTGCCATCAAACAAGTGAGTACCATACAACTTTTTGTCTAGGAATTGTTGTTACTGTTTTCTCTTCCCCACAGACGGTGCCAACTGATGATGTTGAAAATCGTCAGTAAATTGCACAGTCCTCACGTGCTCTAAACAAAACCTATGCAACAAAGAAGAAGAAAAGTTTACAGAGAGTACTGGTATAGTACTGGCCAAATACCCTCCGAATGTAAGAAAAGTACAAGTACTTGTGTCACTTTCATATTGCAAGTGTCATGTATTAAAGAGTATGCTTTTCTAGAGTCTCCATTTATTTTAATTTATTAAAAAACTAAAAAAATAAAAACCCTCTAAACAAATATACTTGTACTTTTCTAATATTCTCACAATAAATAAATAAATAAATAAATTTTAAAGTTCCTTCTAGAATTCATTTTCTTTACGCGTTAAAGATGAGAATCTAGCAATAAAAATAAAAATAAAATCATATTGTAGGTAAGAAATAAAATAAAAATTGTTGTGCTCCAATAATTTTGCTGGCTAGTCTTAAGCTTATCTTATCAAAGCATGATTTTGAGTTGGGTTAGCTAAATTGTAGGTAAAAAAAAATCATATTGGAGAGCTTTTCGTGGATTTAATCTTAAAGTTAAATAAGAATTGAATCTGTCAAGTCCAACAACTAAATTCTGCTGTACCACTACCGGATCAAATTCTCATGTGTGCCTGTGGCTGTTATGCTTAGGAATAGCTATTTAACTTTTTGCTAAAAAAAATTTGGTTCAAGTATGGTAGATAAAAGGTAAAAGATAAATAAAATAAGTAGATAGTTCACTTGAGACTTAAAAATAATAGATAAAATAAGTAATAAGTTGGCTTATAAGTGTATCCCAAACGGGAAGCAACATTTAAGAGCTAACCTATTTTAACATCAAATACAAGATGATATATAGCATCATAATACGGCTTAATGATGATGATGCTTGTTATTAATTATTATATCATTAGCTATAGATTTTAATTTACATCTGCCTTATAATTACCACAAGATCTAAAGCAACAATCATGTATTAGAGTGTTTTATTTTTTATTTTTTGGACTTAGAATAAGTAAGGGAAATTTGACATTTTGTACCCAAATTCTCTTTATGGGAGACCAAATAGTACTACTAGATTATAAAATTCTTGGCAAAATGTATTAGAGGCATTGAACTAGGCATTTTGACACAAAACGCCTGTAATGGACCGGGGAAAGAAAATTGGTTGTTATTTCATTCACTAGGACTCATAAAGAATATAAAATTTTGGCATGTAGTTTGTGATTGAGATAAATGTAAAATAAGTCTAGAATCATAATTTGTTTGCACAATTGTTGAAATGACAAATTTTTAATGGTAAACAATAAAAGAATGTCAATAATAAATCTAAATGAGAATCAATAACAGCATGATAACTTCACTGTTGTAAATTGCATGCAAGATAGAGAAATTGCGGTTCATTGTTAAAGTTGTTTGTGTGTACATATAATTAGTGGCACGTTTTTATACTTTTTCTATACATTAACTTCTATTAAAATCAAATCAACCACAAGATGTCAACTAATATTGTTGATAAAATCTTGTGAAGTTAGGGCATCTAAACTTAGCTTGAAACTTCATTGACCTACTGTTTTGTGTTTTTTTTTTTATTGGCAAAAGTGAAACACATATTACAACTATATGATACGGCTCCCTATATCATATATATATCATTACTAGATTCCGTTTGATCACCTCATTATTATTATTATTATTATTTTATTTTATTTTTTATTTTTTTTGAGTTTTTGTCCGAGGAACTGGCAAACAGCAAAGAAGACCCGTTAAAACTAAGCTAAATTTAGCATTTTTGTGAACTCTTTTCACGTCCACACACCTAAATTTTCGATCAGCTTCTGGTTTTGATTGATGGGTAAGAGCAATAAACAATCCATTGCCATCAAAGTCACGAAACCAACAATACCTATGCTTAAAACAGAATTCACTTCATTTTGCATTTTTTTTCTCATCGTCTCTAGATCATTGACACATTTATCCGAAACAGTAACAAGTTTTTGAACCATTTTCCTCTTCCTTCTCTAATCCTTATCTTCTTTCAAATTCAAAGTAAGAAAGTGAAACGTGAATTGGTATGATTTTTGGGAATTTTTCAGGAAATGTATATAACTTCAATTCAACATAGCATGGGTTGGTGATTTTTTTCCCTGCAGCAAGTTTTCTTATTAGAGGTGTGAAAATGGAATTTTCATTTGAAAGAATGTTTCATTTCTTTCATACGATGTGCTTTATTACCATGATAAATGTTTCTTACTATTCAAATTTTTTTTTTCAGATTTAAAGCTTGAGTTTTCGATTCCACATCTACCAAGAATATCCAACAAGAAGCTCACATTATAGTTCATACATAGAGTCAGCATATCTGAGAATTGAAATGTCCAACAACAAGATGAAAGGCCTTCTAAAAGGCCTAAGATACATTTCTCAAATATTTGGTGAGTAAAGTGTGATAGGATGGAGTAATTGTGTTTATTTTTATTATATAACGCTGAATAAAAATCTGGTGTCCCATATTCTGAATGTCCCATGGAGTAATCTTATACTTGGATTTTTTATTTATGATTCTTTTGTTGATACTGAAAAAAAATGCCAATATTTGCAGATAATGAAAAAGAACCTGAAATGGAGATTGGTTTTCCCACAGATGTGAAGCATGTTGCCCATATAGGATGGGATGGTCCATCAGTACATTCTCCTAGCTGGGTAAAGTTTCTTATTGTGTTTTATTATAGTTTTGATAAAGATTTTGATCAAATGTTGTAGAGGAACATCCAATTTTTTAAATCTTCTTCTTCCTCCTTAATTGAATATTTGCTCACAAGGCTCATGTAATGTAAAGCCATATTCTGACATTGTGCAGATGAATGAATTTAAAGCACCACCAGGATTTTCATCAGCACCATTAAGTCATCCAGGAGACAAGAAAGAGGAAACTGGAATCCAATGGGTCTCCGAAGGTATGTACAACAATACTTCATTTCTTCTATATTGCTTATAAAATTATAATACATGATGATGCTTTTGCTTGAATAATTTTGGAATAACATATTTCTGATTTATAGTGTTAATTTTTTAACCTTCTAAATTGAGGATGAGTACATTCAAGCTTTAATCTTATCACAATTTTCTTCAAAAGTTGTCTTCATTTATAAATGGCATTCCTATAATTGACATGTTACCATTTCCCATGTTGGTTGAGAAAATGTATGTACTTCCATGATCAAAGGTAAAAAAAAAATAATATAAAAGGGAAACAAAATTTAGGCTCAGTTCCTTAGGTGAAGTACATTGAATTCTCGAATTAATTTCAAACACATTAATTATGCATTTTGATTGGAATATAGATTCAACTAGAAGGCCTGCACGGGCTCCAAATTCTCCGGCGAGGGACTTGCCAGAATTGCCTAGGTCGTCAAGACGCAGCGCATCATCAAGCAGTACTGCAACTGGATCCCCTAGCAGGGAAAAAACAGAAAAATCAAGACAATCAAGGAGGTCATCTAAAAGTTCCAAGGAATCAACTGATGCTACCAAACTGAACCTGCTACCCGTCGATCCAGGCCTAGCAAGTGTGTCAAGCTTAGAGAGTGTGTCACCTGCACACAGCCTTCCAGACGTCCCTAAAAAGATCAGGAGGAAGAAATCTAAAGACTGTGGTGGTTCCACAAGATCATCAAGATTGAAACCCCCAGCTCCTGAGACATATCAATCTCCATTCTCGGATCCAGGACCTGGATCCGGATCAGTTTCCACATCAAGGAACAGTGAGCTTCGCCCAAAGGCTTTTGAAGATGGAACACCAAAAGGATATGCAGGAATCTTTTGAACATTATTTTTCTGTAATTTATACTGGTAGATAGAATTATGCTTAGTTGAAACTAAACAGATTTTTTGTTTTTTGTTTTTTTTTATTTTTTCCTTCTTCAAGGAGCCTTGTATGGTCCTTCTACTGGAGATAAATCTTTTTTTTTTTTTTGTCTTTTTTCAGTCCTCTGTTAATTATATTACTGATTTATTCTTTTGTGTATATATATATATATATTTTCCATTTGTGATCATTTTCATAAAACATCTCTGCTATTAGGATTTGGTAAAAGTATATTGGAGTAAATAGTTAATGAATGTAACAGTTACTTCCAACAGCAATCTCCAACCCAAGGGGAAAGTAAATGGAAAGAGTAAAAGGAATTGCATGCCAGTTTTCCAGTAGTGTTGTCCAACCACATTGATGGATACCCCCAAAAAGTGTTGAATGCAAGCTGAACCCATGTCAATTCCAACGCACTTTAGCTGCACCTCTATTTATGATATTATCCATAGCAATCCAGGCTAGCTATCTTTGTATAAAAGGGAGATCTACTTTTGTCTGTGTCTTCATCATTTCTTATCACCGTTGCCCAAAATCACACATCAGACAAAACCATGTTTTGAGGTTGCAACAGCCCACCTTTTTTCTTTGGCCCCGACAAAAGAGAAAGGTAAAAAAAAGACCTTTACCAACATACCCCCCAAGAAAATTATCATAACCATGCAGAAAATTTTTGAAAATTCGGATTAAAGGGATAATCTTGCAGAAAATTTTAGTAAAAATTTGGTTTCCTAATTTCACAGTTCATAACAAATTTCACATTGTGAATTGGTCTACAATAAAGATGATGTAAATAATTGGTATCTATTATAAAAGTGATGTACTACAAATCACACTCCATCACATCAATAAGTTATGATAAAAAAAATGGTGAAATTTGTCATGTTTGTACTTTGTAGGTTTGTTCTTAAAATTGGGTGAATAGACAGTTCCGTTTCAAATATATAATGAACAATTAAAATTATGAAAGATTCAAAGTGCACATTTATACGCTCAACATTAGACAAAAGTATAGACACAAAATTGGGTCTCCCGGAAAAATAAAAGAATCAAAACACTAAAGATTGCATAATAGAAACCAAATTCACATAATGGAGACAAAGATCCAAAGAATTTTCAGATTAACTTAAACAACCACGCTGATACTATATGCAATTCTCATTTCATTCGACAAAATACCATAATTACATAGCTATCATTGTCCCACTACAGACACTTTAAAACACCACCCAAAAATTCATTTTTTTTCAAGTAGTAAGAGTACTATTAACCTGTTATAACTTTGTCAGCCCTAATCTGTTGTCTTTTCTTTTAACACAATCCCCCCAAACCTAAGAATCCAACAAAGAAAAACAAAAAACTGAAAAACCCAACAAATATTATTATAAACACGTGAGGAACAACCTGCAATGAAGAACTACTAGCCACATTGAAAAGAACAGGGTTAGGAATAACTGTAACAGGTTTGTTGCTGCACACCTTCAAATTCAATCCACCATATCCTTCATCACCACAAAGCTCTGGATTTCCCTCTAGCTTTAGCTTCTGACCAATTTTGAATTCGGAAAATGGGACTCTGCCACTCAAACTGTTGTTCTCCAAATTGATTTCATTCACAAACTTCAAAAGCCCAAATTCCACAGGCACAGTCCCTTCAAGCTTGTTGTTGTCAAGACCCAAGTAGCACAAGTTTCTCAAATGCACCCCCATTGAAACTGGAATATTCCCAACAAGTCCCAGATTTGACAACCCTATTCCCAAAATACCCCCCAGCTTTTCCCATATTTCTGGAATCTGCCCTCCTAGTAAATTCCCACTCAAATACACTTCCTTCAATTTTGGCATCTCCGCTAAAAACAATGGAACCCCAAAATTGCCAAAACGGTTAAAACTCAAATCCAAAAACTCCAACCTCTGTAACCCACTTAAGCCATCTGGGATTTTACCATAAAACCCATTGAAACTCAAGTCCAGCTTCAGAAGCTCAGTGAGATTACCCAAAGATTCAGGGACATATCCGTCAAAATGATTATGACTCAAATCAAGAACCTTGAGCTTCTTCGGAAAATTTAAGGTAACCCCACCATTAAGCTGGTTTCTTGAAAGTGTGAGTTCTTCAAGATTGACCAAATCGCCAACCCAATCTGGGATTTCTCCGAGGACTCCATTCCCGGTCAGAACTGCCCTTCTCAGGTTGGTGTAATTACGGAAAATGCCACTGAGGGGGGCAACAAAAGATGGGTTGTCTATGAACACCAACTCTTCGAGAGTGGACAAGAAACTCGGCGAAACGTCGGAGAAGAGCGAAACGCGTTTCGTGTCGTTGAAGCATTTGTAGAAGAAGAGCTTGCGGAGGTAGCTGAAGGAGGTGAAGAGTAGAGGACTGAGTGTGGAGTTTGAGGAGCAAGGTGGGTTTGGAGTGTAGTCCGAAACGTATCCGAAACTGAGCTGGGTGACGTGGGCTGTTACTGTTGCATCGGTTTCGGAATCGGAATCGGAGGTGAAGTAGTCGCAAGCGACGCCGTGTGGGGCGGAGGAGCAGAGGTCGTCGGGGTAGAGTGAGCGCCAAGGAATGGTGGGGTTGATGGAGTCAAGGACATGGTACACAGCGTCTTGCTCGGCTGGGTCTAGCAATGGTTGCTGCTGTGAAATGACAAGAAGAGACATGAGGGTTGAGAGGAAAACGATGATGATGATGAAGAAACAGGAAAATGAACGGAACAGAGCCATTGGAGCTGTAAAGGTTTTTTGGGGTTTGAGAGAGAGAGAGAGAGAGAGAGAGAGAATGAGAGGGAGTGGTTGGGATGTGGAGATTTTGAAAGAGTGTAGTACTGAGTACCGAGTGGTGAGTGAGAATTGGTTTTGGTATTGTTTTGGCTGGCTCTAAGTAGTACTGAATTCTGATGTTTTTGCAGCACCTTATTTATATATGTTGAATTTACCAACGTGGTTTTGTTTTATGGAACAGATTCAGTGGAGGAGACAGTCGGGAGACCAAAAGGCACTAAGTAATTTTTTTTTTTTGGTGATAATAATAATATTAAAATTTTAGATCCTAGATATGGTCTTGTCAATATGTCATGGTTATCATTAGGATTCTTTTTTTCTTTTTCTTTTTTGTTTATTTGTAGTTCAAATTTTTTCTTTTTCTTTTTTTAATTCGAAAGTGACTTGCAGACCAGGTTATACAAATAGGTGTTGCAATGGTCATGACCCGTGTCAAAATGTCATGTTCAATGTATAATTACGATTCTTTTTCTTGTATTCATTTTTTTTTTTTTTTAATTCCTAAGTATCTCACAGACCTTGGTTGTTTGGTATCTTATTATAAGCTAAATTTTTATTTACTTATGTATTGCTTGTGAGTCCTAAACTAATTTTTATCTTAACTTTATTTTAAATAATATAAGTTTTAGATTTTAAAAAATAAACTAACTTTTAACTTTTTTTTATCACATGTGCAAATAAGCTACCAAAAATAAATAATTTCCAAACAAGCAAATATACCAATAGAAGTTGCAATGCCTAGACCCCATGTGATGGACTAATCAAGTTTTATTGGCAACCTCCTCTTCATCATCATCATAATATTTATTTTATTATATGAGTATAAAAAAATGTATTAGTCAGTTGAGTTGAGCTTCATTTTATTTTAGTTTATCTATGGACATAATTATTTTCACACCCAAATCACAACATGCTTAAGTATCAACATTTGGTTCGTATGCACTCATATATGAGGTCAACAAACTCAACACTAGTATTTTTTTTTTTTTTTGAGAGATTTTCAACATATAGCGTCCGCTCTTGATATAGTTCTTTATTATCAAACTAAGACACCAATCAATTTTTGAGGATTGAACCACATATCTCTTATTCAACCATTAGAGATTTTACCAATTAAGCTAATTGAAACCCACAACACTAGTACTTAATTAAAAAGTAGATTAAAATGTATTAATTACAATCTAATCCTTAAGCATGTTGTGAATTATGGTGTATAAATAATAAGTGTGTTTTTAGAGTTTTGCTTTTTTATTATGGGTAAGAAAAGTAGCTTTCCTTATCCAAAAAAAGAAAAGAAAAAAAAGAAAAAGAAAAGTAGCTTCCATATATTAAGTGAATCATTTGAATATTTTGGCTATTTTTATATTTGAATATTTGTTGTAAAAAATTTATACATTCGTATATTTTTGAAAAGATCAATGAAAATTTCAAGTGTGTGAGGTTAACAGAGATAATCGGCACTTCATATATGACAAAAGAAAGTTCAAAAGATTCTAAATTATTTCACATTTTTTTTTTTTACAACTCTGATGTGACAGACTATAAGTAATTAACAATTACTTACATATTATGGACCTATCATTTTTTTTCACTAATAACATTCTGTTACATTATAATTGTGATAAGAAATTGTGAAAAATTTTGTATCTTATTCTTTTTCCATAACAAAAACATTGAAACATTATGATTATTTTGTTTACATTAAAACCAAAATTTAACAAACTTGAAGCAAAGCTCAAGAAATACCAGCTGAAGCTTCGGTAATCATCTGATTAGAAAAGCAAGAAGGGTAGAATAGACATTTTGGAGCAGACCGTAGAGCTTCACATTTTGCATGTTACACAAGGTGTCGTTTCAGAAGTCAGAACCAATATACCAGACTTCCCAGAGGCCAATTCAGAGCTTTAATATGTTACACACAATTACCAAGGTTAAAACCCTCATAAACCTCGAACACATCCACCTAAATCGAGTGGTTCTCATCTGCCACGTAACCATAAAACCCATAAATCCATTCGACCTTTAACTTCGTTAACAGAAACTAGTCAGGCAGCAGACAAGACAGAAAAACCTGCGGACAGAGAGAGCCGTGAGCCGACAGAGACGCGCCGCAGCCGCCGACTTCGTGTCCCAGTTGTCAGCGTTTTTGAAAGCGACGTCTAACTGTCCTCAAAACCGAGTCTGCTACGGATTGCGGATACGGACACGTTTCGAGTAAATAGTGGAGCGTTGGCTACACGTTGTGGATTGTACGGAAAATCGTTTCCGGAATTGACAGAGAGCATGCGAATTCCATTTCCAGGGGAGAGAGAGAGAGGAAGAGAAGTCATTTCGTTTGTAGCCAATCAGAGGGCTCTTGCTCTAGCCCTTTGCTTTTTTATTTGTATCGTGGGTCCCATTATGGATTTTACACCAAAAACTGAAAAGAATTTCTGTGTAACTTATTTTTACCAATTGTTTGTTCTTGGAACGGAAACAATTTTTCCAACAAACACTGGGGATGGGGAAAGTTGGAGAACAGGATGCTGCTAAAGTTAACAGCATAAAAATACATTTAAATTGATAGGATTCACAATTCCATCACAATTAATCATTTCTATGTTTAGAAATGATTTTAAAAAATCTCACTCATCTATTTTAACAAAAATTCCATTCCACATTTATTGTAAATTGTAATAGATAACTAATTAAATCCAATTGAAGTGAACCCAATAAATAATATATAGCATAGGGCATATAATTTTTTTTTTTTTTTTTTTTTTTGATGGAGCATAGGGTATATAGATAATTGATTATCTATGCCTATTTTATAAGTTTTTTTTTTTTTTTAAAGGAATTTCCTATTTATAAGGTGATATATAAGCTTTTAGGAGGAGTTATAAATTAAATAAATAAAAAACTCTTTGAGAGAAGAGTGTTACAGGAGTTGCTAACCATGACTCTAATGGCCTTGTCATTGTTTCCCTGTCACAAAATTTAATCCTCCCTAGTTCTATTGCTAAGGTTGAAACTTTAGCAGCAATGAGGAAGGCGCTCGACTTTCCATCTGAAATTGGTCTCCTCCTTAGCTGTCCTAGAAGGTGACTCGAAGACCGTCATTAAATATTTGAAGGATGCAAATGATTCTTCAGCCACCTATTAGAAACTTGAATTTTGCAGAATCCTTTATATACATTATAAGTATGGCATGTGACATACATGCACTGCCATATGACTCATATGAGTGTCTAAGGGCCATTTTGAAACTCCATGGTATATTGAACTTTGTAGCACCCTCCACAAAGAGGTGGTATTATTATATGTATCCACTCTCTTACAGGGTGAACTCCATACTTATGGGACCCACCCTTTGTGAGAGGGTGGATACATGATAAATTTTTTCCTCCACAAGCCACTTTTGCAACTGGGGCTTACTGGAGAATTTTTGAAAGACCTGCTTATATCTCACAATCAATACGTTGGATTAACATAAAAAAAAAAATTAGTAGCATTGATATACTATTCATGACAGCTATCACATACATAATAAAGACCTGTTATGAATTGGTGCTTAATAAATTATTTGAATTTAGTATAGTGATAGAATAAATATTCCCAGATAGATTAGTATGTTATTTATTTGTATCCAGATTAATTTCTATGTTTTAGGATAGGATTGGTACCTATATTTTAGGATTTGTTGATGAGGTTATCTTATCTTTGACTATTTATGTAGGTTGAATGCATTAATAAGAAATAGAAAATTAATCAAAAATGTATATTCTCCCTCTCAAGTTCAGTAGGCTAGTCATCTCGAATTGGCCAATCTATCTTTCAATTATCCCGGTTCACAACATTTGGTATCAGAGCCAACCACCACTTCTAGTAATCAGACGTACCTCATTGAGTATGAGATCAAATGAGTTGCGACTTTGTGGTTAGATCTCGGAGGAGACGACCTATAAGGTAGGTTAAAATAACTGATAAAATGAGTAGAGCTACCAAAAGAAAAAAGGGCTACCATCAGGTTAGTGTCGATAGAGTGAGCAGTCATGGACGTGACTGCAGAGCATGGTGATATGTTATCATCCTAGTGTCCCAAATGGATTAAGTATAAGCTTAACTATGTGTTTATAAGTTCTTAGTCACCCTCCCCTTACAAGCCGGTTTTTAAGAGTGAATTCTACCCATGAGTTTGTAGCATTTGGTATTGGAGCATTATGATCCATTTGAAGCATCATCACATCTCAACAAGCAACCAAACTCACCCTTCTCAAGACGGCAACCCACATCCAGCCAACACCAATATCAACACAAACACAACAGAATATTTTCAAACCCATTGTACATCAACTTATAGCCATCCACCAAATACAACAAGCCCCAAAAAAAAAAAAAAAAAATCTTACCCACCATAATCCAAAACCCAACTCACAGTATCCATCAAGCCATTCACACAAGTTTCCACGTGCAGCACCAAAAAAATAATAATAATAATCTACCTCATCAAGCCATCATGTCTACAACTCAAAGGAAATTTATGGAGATACCAAAATTTAAAGGCAGAGACCCTTTTTTTCATGGCTTTTTAAGGTCTATGAATTCTTCGATTTTAACAACACCCCATCACATAATATGGTTTCCATTTCCTCTTATTACATGGAAGGAGAGGCACATGATTGGTTTCAAAACTTAGAGGCAAAGACATTATGCACTGATTGGGTGGAGTTCATATGCACCCTTCAAGATTGATTTCAAATACTAATCTATGAATTACCAGTGGAGGTTCAGTGGAGGCTTCTATGGAAAAATAATTCGAAAATCTTGTCCAACCCGTTCAAGAATCAAATATTCAAGAACCAACAATTCAAGTGTCAGTGATCAAAGAACCACCAAAAATTCAAGTAATATGTTGGAGGGAGCACTCGCCACAAAAATTGCATTTGAAGATCAAAGGATCAACGAAATAGAAAAATTAGATCAAAGGGATCTGCTTGTGATTTTGAATAAACCTACACTAATTTCACACATTGAATTTGTCATTCCCAATGAGTTCAAGGATGTAAAAATCAAGGATTTTCTGTTTACAAAAATGATTAAAGAATTGGTGCAAGTGTCCATGGTCCAAATCTCATGCTTTTTCACTTTAAAATCCGAGGTCGAGTATTCTCCAATCGATGTGTGCAAGCGTCAATTTCTCTGTCTTTGAATCTTGAGGACAAGATTCATCTTAAAGGGGAAGGGAATGTTATGACCTAGGTGCTTGATAAATTATTTGAACTTAGTTTAGTGATAGAATAAATCTTTCTAGATAGATTAGTACTGTTTTTCGTGCGGTTAAAAGACTGGGTTATTTGTTTTTGGTAAAATAGGTTGACTTGGGTTAATTTATTTTAGCTTTACTAATAATAATTTTTATTGTTGGGTCTAATTTTTTTGGGCTTGTATATTTTGTTTTAGATGTATAAATTTTTAGCTGATTACAATCCATCCATTCCACATTGATACCTGTTAATCAAAGCATAATTCAAAGTTTGTTGTTTGACTTACATGCGAGTTATGTGGGTTCCAGTTAGCTTAATTAGTAACATCTCTTGTCGTTGAAACTATATATCAAAAAAAAAAAAAAAAAAACTCTTACGTTGGAGTTTCTTTAGAAGGATTGTCCAAATCTAATAAATTTAGGTTATTCAAAATGAACCCTTATAATAAATATAATAAACTCCATTTAATTATAATAAATGACATTTAATTACAATAAATTAATATAATTTAGCAAAATATCCTTAAATTTATGTCTTAATTAAATAGATTTTTCTGTTTCCTAATTGAATTTTGGTTTGTGATTATAACATGAATTCGACTTTCACTTATATATCAACCTTCTTTCTAATCACTAATTGGTTTTCTTTGTGCATGTCATTAGCATCATTTCGAAATCATTTTTAATGAAGTTAAAGTTTAAAAATAAATTCTCATTTTTATTGCTTTGACGAAAATAAGAAAGAAGCTTAACATTAGAAACGTTATTAACATTTTGGCCTAAAATGATTCTCAAAAAAAAAAAAAAAAAAAAAAAGGCTTAAAACACATTTGAACAAAAGTAAATTTAGAGAACTTAAATGATTTCTAATCAAACTAGAGGGTGCGTGTTTTGTATTTTTACCAAAATTTAACTTGAGTTTTATTTTTACTCAATGTCCCATTGTCCCCTTGATATTTAAAAAAAAAATTACAAAATTCGGAAAATGCATTTAAAGTACTAATGTTTCTTTTTTGTGGTTTTAATATTCAATTTGTTTTACCATGTATAATTCATTAACTATAATAGCAATTAAAGCATATACTTCAATAAATATGTAATAAATACATTAAAATTTATCTTTCTTTAATATTTTCATTTTTTATTTTGAATTTTTGAAGGGTATTTACTATTTAGAGATTTTTTTTTTTTTTTTGACCAAGTACTATTTAGAGATTTAGGGATTGCCAAATGCATAAATTTTTGTCTTCATTTATTGGAAGAAAAATTAGTCTAGAATTATATAAAACTAAATCATGAAATTTTCTTATATATATACGGAAAAAAAGGAATACATATTGCTTGAACCCCAGCTTGTTTTCAGTTGATCACAACTTTTTTTTTTTTTTGGTTGATTTCTGTTTTTGATATACCAAACAGTAGATTATAAAGTAAAATTAGTGTTTGGTATGTCAAAAAACAGGAAAAAAAAAAAAGAAAAGAAAGGAAAGAAAGAAAGGAATTTCAAAAAGAAAAGGGATTTTCAAAAAAAAAAAAAAAAATCTTCCCACTCCTTTCTGAGAGAGAAAGAGAGAAAAAAAATAAAAATAAGAAGAAAGAAAGAAAGAAAATAGTCTACCAAAAAAATAAAAATTGGTTAAAAACAAAAATTCAAAATTCAAGAAGGGATTTCAAAATAAAAATTTCTTTAAATAGTGATGAAATGATGAAATCTAATCCACTTATTTTACAATGAAAGATTTTACAAATTCCATGATAGAGTTACCATAAAAACTCTAGAGAATCATTAATAAATTTAGCCTCTGATGGTGCAAAATATTTAAACCATTTTTTCAAAAATTACCTAAACCTACCAAATTCTTTCCAAGGATAGATAATCTCCACTATAAATATTGCCAATGGGGGCTCCAACGCCATATACCAAAGCAAACCCAAGAGAAATCATAGTTTTCCTATCATCCAGACAAACATAGAAGATATGAAGCTTGCATCTTCCAAGATGGTTTCCATGATCATGATCCTCTTGGTCATTGCATCTTGTTAGTTCCTTTCCTTCTCATGGATTCAAAGGTACAATCTATATTTTTTTATATATCACATGAAAGTAGCTAATGAAAATTATGAAATGGTTTTGAATGCAGGTCTGCCATTGTCAAAGGAGCAACCTGTGCATTGTTATACTGATGACGACTGTAAACAGTTCTGTAAAACCCCTCAAATTGGCGTCTGTAGCATTGAAGGTGGATGCGAATGTGTGCCAGGCCCAACAAAGTCCACAACTGTAGTCCAAGGTGCAAATTCTAGAATAGCATAGTGGGGTTAATGTTTTTGTGGGTTTAATTCTCACTTCATGTTGTGACTTGTGAGGTGTGGCCAATTATGAATAAAATGATTTGATCGAATAATGAGTTATTCAGAATTTTTTAAATTTTACTACACCATATCATACATGGTTCATTGCTTAGCGTGGTGAAACATTAATTTCAAACATGAAACTAAGTTTTCCATGACTTTTTTCTTCAAGGTATGGGAAATCTAGCCATATTTTGAAGCTTCTTGTGAAAGCTAGCCATGTTGACTAATCATAAAGTGTTTAGCGACTAGTTTATCAAGTTCACTAAAGAAAAGGCTAAATAGAAGGATTGATGTGGAATTTTTCTAAAGTTTGAGGATTTTAAATTTTAAATTAAAGGTTATGTTAATGGGTACCCTTAAATCAATTGTTAATAAACCATTTTAAGGGCTGTATAATATAGGAAATATAAAAAGCTATCAACAAGATTAATTATCTTATCGTTTTTCCATAAAATAATTCTAAAAACAATGATATTAGAGCATTCTTTAACATTTCTCTTAAATTAAAAATTTTAAAAGAAAAAGAGATTAGTTTGATTTTGGGCCAAATTTTAGTGAATGTTTGTAAAACTCTATTAAATTCCGTTTGACAACATTTCTGAGCAATTGACCAATAGGGGAAGTTGAGACTTTTATGTGGGCTTTGTAATCCTAGTGATATATTTCTTTGTCATGCTCTGTCATGTTAGCAAAGTGCAATTAATTTTCTTCTCCTCGTACTGATATGGATTTTCATGACTTTTATAGCAATTGATTAATTATTTAGATGTGTGTGGTCACTGGTGGCACAGATATTGAGTGATTACTAAGGGTGAATATGGTAAAACCCGTTATAGTTGAGCTATTTGAAAATAAATATTGTGGTTTTAATAATTGTAGAATGAAATGAGTTTTTTGAAAAAACTAAGAGTGTTTGGTAAATTCTCAAAACTTCTGTTTGAGAAATAAATTACCAAAACTGACAATACATATATATAAAACTAATATAAGAGAATTCTTTCATATTTGTGATTTTATATGTAAGTATGGATACATTAAGTGAACGTTTGGATCTCACGACCAGTGTCCATGTTTTGCCTTTTTTTTTTTTTTTTTTTTACTAGTGCCTCTTGCACTGTTCATGTCCATGAACAGTGCAAGGCAAATGAATAGTGTTTTGTGAGTGTGAACAATAATTGAAAATTTTTTTTCTTCAGTTTTTAGTAAAATAAGTAGTATCCAAACGCACCCTAATGATAACATATCAAATTTCCAATGGTCATAATTAAAGTTTTTATTGAGTTTTCAAAAGTACACCTCCCACCTGCCATTTAGAAAACATGCTTAAGCCTTCTCTCCTCTCCTCGAGAAATTATAAGATCCACATAGTGGACAAGTGATATAGTCCACCATTTCACTAAAAAACTGTCATTTGTTTAAAATTGTTAGTTAGAAATTAAAAAAATATATTAATTAATTACTAACTCAGCAATTTTAAACAAGTTGAAGTTTTTTAGTAGAATAGTGGACAAGTAACGTAGTCCACCGGAGGACTCTATAATTTCTTCCTCCCCCCGCGTGTGTGTGTTAAAAATACTTAGTATTCTCAACAAAAAAAATGCTTAAGCATTTGCATCAGTTTGTTCAAAATTTTTTGTCTATTTTAATATAAGAACGTTATTTTTTTTTCATACTAATTTTTAAAAACACTTCACACCATATTATCCATTTTAAACTATATTTCATTAAAGGCAAGACTTAGGTACAATACTTAGGTGTCGTTCCTTATATTCTTCTCTTAAGATTCTGCCATGTGAATTTTTTCTCATGAGAATAAAGTGCATTTTTTAGTTAAATAGCCATATGGCTAAATCTTAAGAGGGAAACCTAAGGAACAACATCTAAGATATTGTACCTACGTTTTATCATTTCATTAAAGAGTAATGCTACAGTCACAAACTATTTTACAATATTTTTACAAATTATTGATTTGGCAAATTCTTATTAATTCTAATATGGGTCCACTACTAACCTCACATTCATATTTACCAATAATTATTTGAAAATTGTTAAAACCACATCAGCAATTTGTAAAAATGTTGTAAAATAGTTTATATTTGTAGCATTACTCTTTCATTAAAATATCAAATTTTCTTGATTTTTTTAATTATTTTTCTTTCTTCACACGCAACAACTATCATCCACCCTCTTCCTTCATACTCAAGATACAGAATAAAATTTTTTACAAGTACATGAAGATTACAGAGTTGAAATTTTTGCTCTCATAGCGTTGCTCTTATGGAACAGACGAAATCTGCTGCGTTTGGGCAAACCGGTTCAACCACCGCAGATGTTAACTTCTTTGGCTAGTGGCATGCTTCAAGACTTCATCAATGCACAAGACCTGGTCCCTGTGCCTACTGTGAATTCCTTAACAAACCGATAATGTTCTCCAAATCCCCAATACTACAAACGAAATCTACTGCGTCTGGGCTAACCGGTTCAACCACCGCAGATGTTAACTTCTTCGGCTAGTGGCATGCTTCAAGACTTCATCAATGCACAAGACCTGGTCCCTGTGCCTACTATGACTTCCTTAACAAACCGATAGTGTCCTTTAGATCCCCAGTACTACAAAGCAAACTTTGATGGTGCTGTTTTCAAGTCTAGCAACACTGCTGATTTGGGAGTAGTTATTCGAGATAGTCGTGGTGAAATTATGGGAGCTATGTCAGTCCATGTCCCTCTCCCTCAATCTGTGACAGAAGTGAAGGCCCTTGATTGTCGTCATGCTATCTCTTTCACCGTTGACCTTGGTCTTCATGAGGTGATCTTTGAAGGTGACTCGGCAGTAGTGATTTAGGCAATCAATGGCAGACTGTCAAGCCCTTCGTTGTATGGACATATTGTGGACGACATCCTCCATCTAGCTTCGCAATTGCGGTATTATAAATTTTGTCACATGAATCGAAATTGTAATAAGGTTGCGATGCTTTGGCTAAGAAATCTTGGGTTGGGTTAGAACTTAAGGTTTAGGTTAAAGACTTACCTGGGGACATTATCCCCATTGCCATCCGGGTTTCTTATTAATCTAGAAAAGCAACTTCAAATGGACCTTTCGAACATCCTTAACCAAGAAGAGGAACTGTGGGCTCTTAAATCCCGCATAAACTGGATTATTCAAGGTGACCGAAATATGTCTTTCTATCATGTATCTACACTCATTAGAAGGAAACGTAACAAGATCCTCAACCTCAAAAATTCTCAAGGAGAGTGGATTAATGATCTCCCTGTTGTCATGGAGTTTGTCATGAACAACTTCTTAAATCTCTTTACCACTGAATTTACCTCTTCCCCTTTAGCTGCTACATCTAATGATTTCTTCTATCCTCGACTTTTGGACAATGAGTTTCAACTCATCAATCTTCTCGTGAGGGATGAAGAAATTAAGCATGCTTTATTGTTGTTGAAGGCCTTTAAATCCCCCAAACCTGATGGCTTGCATGCTGGGTTTTATCAAAGATTCTTGTTAGTGGTTGGCAGATCGATGTCGAAAGAAATTAAAAATATTTTTAGGGACAAAAAAAATTCCCTTGACTCTTAACCAAACCCATATTGCCTTAATCCCTAAGATAATAGGGCCAGAATACATTAGGAGCTTCAGACCTGTTAGCCTATGCAACACAGTATACAAGATCATTACCAAGATCATTGTGGCCAAAATTAGACCTCTATTGGACAAGTTGGTCTCACCATTCCAATCAGCCTTTGTGCCGAGTAAGAAGGGAGTGGCAATGCTGTCATTGCCTAAGAAATTATTCACACTATCAGCAGGAAGAAAGGTAAAGTCGGGTACATGGTTATTAAAATTGACCTAGAGAAAGCCTACGATAGACTGGAATGGTCATTCATTCGTGAGGTTCTTAATGCAGCAAACTTTCCCCCCAATCTCATTCAACTTATAATGAGATCTGCTGCCACAACTTCTATTTTGTTTAATGGTGGTGCTCTAGATCCCTTCCTCCCCTCAAGGGGTATTCGCCAAGGAGACCCTTTGTCTCCATACTTATTTATTTTGTGCATGGAAGTTTTAGGCAAAATCATAGAAGTGCTCCAATAGACTCTGGTGTCCAATTAGCTTCTGTTAGTGGTTCGGCCTTCTCTCATCTGTTCTTTGCTGATAACCTTCTACTTTTTGCGAAGGTGGACACAAAATTGTTTAGCTGTGAGGGAAGCCCTTGATGAATTTTGTATGATCTCGGGGCAAAAGATTAACCCATCCAAGTCCAAGGTGTTTTTCTCTCCTAACATCAATGAAGATCTTAGATCAGAGTATTGTGAGATTCTTGGATTCCATTCTACCACCAATCTGGGGTCCTATTTGGGTTTTCCCATAAGGCATGCTGGGTCATCTAATCAAGATCTTAATGTTGTGTTGGAGAAAGTTAGCCGAAAACTAGCTGGTTGGAAGGCCAATCTTTTGTCATTTTCTGGTTGGAGAGTTCTCATTCAAGCCACCACTAGTGCCATTCCCTACTATGTGATGCAAACCACATATCTTCCAAATAGAATTTTAGACAACCTGGATAGATTAAATAGGAACTTTCTTTGGGGATCTAGCGATACTAAAAGGAAAATGCATTGGGTGGAATAGGGGAAAATTACCCAACCAATAGCTAAAGGTGGTCTAGGTCTCCAATCTGCCAAAGGAAGGAATATTGCATATCTCTCTAGGTTGAACTGGAGATTACACTCTGAAAAGGATGCGTTGTGGGCTCAAGTGATGAGGAAGAAGTATCTAAACCCGAGAAGAATCTCGTCTAGCAATGAAAACTCCCTTCCAAGCTCTCGAACTTGGAAAGCTATGAAGAAAGGTATGGACACTTCAAAAAGGAACAAGATGGAGTTTAGGCAGAGACAGCAATCTAAGTGTGTGGCATGACAGCTGGACATCTTATGGCCCCCTAAGATCTTTGATGCATGGTCCTCTTCCCAGGGAAGAAGATGACCTTAAAATCAAGGACCTGGCTTTTGTGAGTGGTTAGGAGTGGGAGAAGCTCTCTATGGTGTTACCTGCCAATGTTTGTAGGGAAATTCATGCTATGCCTTGAGCGTGTGTTGTTAATGAGGAGGATAAATTAATATGGGCAGCCTCACCTAATGGGGATTTTAGCTTAAATAGTGCTTATAGCCTAGCAAATGGGGAAGGTCTTCAGCTATTTAATGGCAAATGGATCTGGAAAATTCAGGTTTTGCCAAGGATTCAATCTTTTTTTTTTTTGGATGTGCTGCCATAATAGCTTAGCAACTCGGGAACAACTTGCTGCAAAAGGTATTCAATTAAACACTTCTTGTCCAATATGTCATCACGACTCAAAAACCATTATTCATCTTCTAAGGGACTGTCATGTGGCTTCTACTTGCTGGCAGAACCTGGGAATGGGAGACCTTGGTCCTAACTTATACTCTTCAGACCTCTATGTTTGTTTGAAGGAAAATTGCAAATTGACCAAACCTTCTAGTCACCTCCAAATTGCTTGGAACACTCTCTTCTCCTTTGGTGTTTGGACTTGTGGAACCATCGCAACAGGGTGGTTTTTAAGAACACTTCCCCCCCTCCATTCACAAGGAGGTTATTCAAAGAGCAACTGAATTCACTTTTTGTGCAAAAAATCAATCAGTCAAGAGTCCTAGAGTTGAAAGATTTATCCGGTGGGAAAGACCAGTCAGAGGTTGGTTCAAATTGAACACGGGTGGTGCTTCTCTAGGCAACCCTGGTGTAGTTGGTGGAGGAGGAATCCTTTGTAATGATTCTAGCTCTTGGTTTAGAGTGTTTGCGAGGAATATAGGGACTACCACCAGTTTTCTTGCTGAGCTTTGGGCTCTTAAGGACGGGTTACAGATGTGTCTACATATGCACATTAACGCCCTTGAAGTTGAATTGGATGCTAAAGTAATTTCTGATTTGATGAACAATACTGGAAGCCCAAACGCTACTAACTATGCTATTGTGGCTAATTGCAGAGCTTTGATTTCCCAAATAGCTCAAGTTAAGGTGAAGCATTGCTTTCGAGAAGGCAACTGCTGTGCTAATGGCCTTGCTAGATTAGGGTGCTCCTTATCTGCTAATATTATGTATTTCAATTATCCACCTCCCTCTATTCTAGATGCTTTTATTTCGGACTTGTATGGACTATCTCAGACCAGGCTCTGTCCTGCCTCTGATGTTATTTCTTCTTTTTAGTTGAATGCATTTTCCAGGTTACCAAAATAAATAAATAAATAAAAGCCCCAATCTATTTCACAAAGTGGTTTCTCAAAAAAAAAGAAAAAAAGATACATAATAAAATAATACAATTTACTTTAATTGTATTAATTTCAATTAATCTTATCTTTTACATTTAATGTTTTATTTTTACTTTTACTTTTTAAGCTGTCAATAGGTGAATCCAAGGGCTGGGGTCTTATGTCTCTATACCCATATTAACATAAATTTAATAAGTCAATTGGCATCTACTAATGTCTTGCACGGAGAAGGGTTTAAAACATTAAATCCCTCCTACCCAATTTTGGAATTATAAAAAAACAAAATAAAACCATCCATCTCATAAGTCATATCAAATTATTCACTTATGTTAGCCATATTAACATAAGTCTTACAACTCAATTAATATCTTCTACAGAAACAGATTTAAAATTTTAAAACTCCTTACCCAATTTTGGAAAGAAAAAAAAAACCATCCATCCCATTTCAAATTATTGTGTTGCTATTTTCTTATCGAAACATGACAATTGCGTCTCACATAGGTAGACCGTTTTGTAGGAGCTATTGCTTTTCTATTTGAAACTATTGATCTATACTTTGTGTATGCCCTATATACTCTATTCAATTCATCAACAAAAAATTTTGTATCACAGACTAAACCCCAACTATCCATATGGTAGATTGTGAGTGGTGGACAAAAAGTGGCGAGATTATATAAAAGTGATAAACAACTGGTTACAGTATGTCATGTAGGATAGTTATAGGCTTATAGCAAAAGTTGCGACTTAGTCCGTGGTATTAGAATTTCTCATTATCAATGTCAGTGCAGAAAGGTCACACCAATTAATTAACATTTAAGATCACATAAAAAAAAATCTAATAGAGTTTAATTAAGTGGGTAACTGCTATTATATTTACTATTGGGTACATTTACCTTTAAAACATTTGTTAATTTACAATTTTAGGAAAGTTTGATATCACTTAAATTAGAAATATATAAAGTTTTCCAAAAAAGAAAAATTAGTTGTTTTTTTTTTTTTAATTAAAAGTTTCTAAAAATATTATCTAAATTTATACTTTTAAGACATTCTTTGACTTTTTCCTTTGCTATTTACCCATTGACAATGTTTGACTCCAAGCCTATTTAGAGTTATTTTATATGATTATTTATGAATATTACTATTTTAACAAGGTACATGACTCATTGCAAAATGTCATGTAAACAAAACTGCATGGTCTCTTTAGATATATGTGGTAATAGCAAAACTGGCTTTATGCTTTACCTAACAAGAGACGGACTCATTGAGCTTGACTTGGAAGCCGCCTCAACTTATAATTTGGGTCTTCCAAGAGAAATTTCAAAGTCGGTCGTTTAGGGCTATTTAAAAGAGGAAGTCTTAATAAAAAGGAAAATCACATATTGAATTTTCATATAGTCTTTACGTAGTACAGTTTTCTCCTGAAATCTCGTCGCACATCTTCAAGCAATAATTTTGAAGATTCAGTATAGACTATATATAAAGACAAAAGATAGAAAAGAAGGGTTTTACGTTTTTTTTTTTTTTTTTTTTTTTTTTTGGAAATAATAAAGCTAATTAATACTATGTTGCTAAATAAACTCAATTTGGAAAAAATCTTTTTTTATTCCCCTTCCTGTCTCTCTTTCGAAACCAGTAAAAACATGGTGGAAGGAGAATTTCTGCCACCGCATTCTTCTTTCATTCTTCCTTTGTCTCCGCCTCCACCCACCAAAAAATATTGTAACACAATAAACACAAACACTACTAGCATGGAGAATGAAAGAAAAAAAAGGGTGGCAATGGTTGGCTTTTACAAACGTTCCCTTCCTACTCCTCCTGCAATTGATTTTACTTCCTCCGAAGGCAAGGTCAGTTTCTCTGTTCATCCTCTTATTTTGATTCTTTATTCTTTCCTTCAGTTGAAGAGTTCTGTTTTATTTTTATGTGAATTTTAGGTGCTTAACTTTTTGTGTCAGTCGGTTTTAGAATTCAGAGCATATGTTTTTTTTTTTTTCCTTTATGTGTATTGGGACCTGTTTTTTTTTCTAACCCTGTAAATCGAACATTTTTGATTTTCCCCCAAGTTACGTACAAGCTTGTTTCTAATGTGATGCTTAAAAAAAAATGTAAATAAACAAATAAGCTAATAGGAAAAGGCTGTGGCAAAGCTGGCATTTGTTGTTTGACGTTAAATTTAGCAGTATACTTGATTTTTTTTTTTTATTTAAATGCTGGATTGGTGAAACTTTCAATGTATAGAGTAAGAATTAGTCTAATTTTGTAGGTTTAATCAAATTTCTCTTTGAATAGTGTCAAGAAAATCAATTACTATAAGCATAAATTATACTTTAAGTTCAAGTTTTGACTTATTCCCACATCCGTAAGGAAATAACTAGAAATTTTTAGAACAAATGGTCAAATATGAGTACTTAATGTAAACACCAAAGGGAAATACGAGTACTTAAAGAAGAAAATGTTAAATCTTTTTAAAAGAAAAAACCAGAAAAATGAAAATCACATAACATGAAATTGCTTGTTTGGCTGGGGTCTTTCATATTGAAATTGCTGCAATGCCTTGTGGTGTTGACTCCTTGTGACATTTTTATTGGCCACTAAAGCGTTACAATCATCTAGTAATGGGAACGTATTTTACGTTATGTTATACTCCAAAGTTGAGGACTGCATGCATGTACTAAATGTTTTTTTTTTTTTTCCTAAGAAAATATTTCACGGTAAGTTATATTGTAGGAGTATTAACTAGTTGATAATTTGTGTAATGCACGAGAAAATTTGACATAATATAATTTTTTGTATTTTTTTTTAAATGTGAAATCTGGTAGTTTTATTTGAGGATAAAAAAATGAGGGCCTTTATGGTTATATTACACCCCCGGACAGGGCACCAGTGGCCTCGGTCAGGGTAGCCCGATCTCGGGAGTCCTTCTGTACTACTGTGCGGGAAGTTACTCCACTAAGGATGCCCACTAACGGACTCTTGCGAGCAACGGAATTTGAACCTAGGTGTGGTGCACGAAGAGAACGAACCTTACCCACTCAGTCAAGCCCCCCGTTGACTGAAATCTGGTAGTTATAGTAGTTTTTAATAAGTATTTATTGTGATTATATTTATATACGGAATTATATATTATATCATAAGATGTTTATTATGTTTGTATTTGTATATGAACTTGCATATTTACCTTCTAAAAAAACAAAACTTATATATTTACCATTTGAAAAAAAAAAATATATATATATATATATATATAAAATGTGCCCACTCCCTATTTTCTTAGGAATTGTCTAAGATTCTTTAAAAAAAAAAAGGTTCTAAATATAGAATAAAATTTATTCAATTAAAAATTTTATATTAGAATAATGATTGTAAAATTATGGGGTCTCTAAAAGTTTTGTGGCTTAATAATACAAGGACAACAGAAAATAAAATGTTTTTCGTTATATATATATGTATAGATTTGTGAAATCTATAATCAAACCTTTTTGAAAAGGAAAAAGAAAAATCTTAGTTAGGAATAGGAGAATCATATGCATAAATCCAAGTAATTAGGGGACCGTATCTTTGCTAATTATTCTTCCAACATTCCTTATTTCTCACCCCTTCTCTCCCCTCCTTTCCATTATTTCCTTTCTTCACAATAGATGCATAGACAGCACCCTTGCGTTGTCGAATTGTACTAAATTTTTTGCCTCGATAAATTTTAGGCCTTGAGTTGTGGAATTGTACTAATTTTTTATTATTATAAAATTTGAGAAAAAAAGAGTCTTATAATTTAGTGACATAATTTGTTCTAAGATTCGAGTCCTTACTCACACAATAATAAACTCTAGAATTTTTTTTTTTAAAGGAAAAAAAAAAACATCAATATTCTAATCATCCTTAGAAATGTTAGAGTTTCACAATATCCGATAGAGTCTAAATTTGATAATGATAGGGTGTAAAACTCATGTTTTACACCATCCAATAAAATATTGTCACATTAATTTTTTACTCAAAACTCAATACACCATACTATCATACTATGCCTAATAGCATCTCAATAAACTTCCAATTTTGTTGGATTTTCATATGGTTATTAAAATTGATTGGGTGTAGTTGTACTTATTTTTTAATATGTAATATGTTGAGATTGAAAGTTACAAAACTTGAGTTTTACATCGTATCCTTATATAGAATTTAAACTCTATTTGATATTAATTATTGGGCTTTGGAATTTCATTGGAAAAGTCTAGTGACTTTTGACAATTGACTTAACCAGTATATATTGTATCAAAATTAAAATGGGATATAACCCCTTACTCAGGTTCATGATTCTCAAAAAAAAAAAAATTACTCAGGTTCATAGCGCTGAAATAAATTTAAATACAGACTTGATTTTAAAAGGAAAGAAAAAGAAAATTCCCACAACTACAATTTTATATTTCATAGTCAACATTAATTTCCCATATTAAACACGATTCTTGTTTGTTTTTTTCCTAGAATTGTCAATCTCTCTCTGCAAAAAAAAAATTGTCAATTTTTCAACCAAAACCAAGAGACTCCAAAGACCAAAAAGTCTTGCACCGGACACAACACATGTATGATTCATCATAGTCGTCGACACTTCTCTCTAGTTCAATACTTCACTCTTTTTTCAACGGTGACCTCGAGAATTTAAATACGGTATCTCTAATTATTTAATAATTTGTTTTTATTAAAAATCACTTAGAAACTTATATTTTCTCAAAAAAAAAAAAAATTACAATTTGATACCCCTCCGCCTTTTTCACGTTGGAGCTTTTGTACCGTTACTTTACGCAAAAAGAAAAAAAAAAAAAACAAAAAACAAAATAAAAATGGCTATGGCTGGGTTGTACCGGCGATCACTTCCTTCTCCACCTGCAATTGATTTCGCTTCTTCTGAAGGCAAGGTCAGTTACAGATGACTCTTTCAGTTCCTCAATTGCAAATATTTTTTTTCAATTTTTTTTTCAAATTTATGATCTTGATGAATTTGTCTACTAAAGGGTATTTCTGGGTTTTAATTGTTGTTTGCGTTTTTTTTTTTTTGTGATTTTGACTTGTTTGGTTAGGATTTTTGTTAAATTTATAGTTAAGAATGAAAAGAATTGAAGTTTTTTAGTTTATCTAGCAATGTGGGACTGTGATTCTCTATTTGTCTTTTGCCGTTGTTGTTGTTTCTCTTTTATAATATAGATGGGAGTGTTATCTGAATGCATATAATAATCAGATTCTTTTACTATAATTGTGTGTTTTTTATTATGATGGTAGCTTTTCTGGGTAGGGTTATTTTAAGATTAATGGATGATCCTTATGTGTTTTTTTTTATAGAAAAGTAAGTGTATGAAGTGATTACATTGTGGGTTTAGCTTATTTAAGGATTTTTTTTTTTTAATAAATAGGTTTCTGGGTTTTTTTTTTTTTTTTTTAAAGAATTTTATTCTATCACTTCATTGGTGACAATAAGTAAGCTAATTTGCGAAATACATATGTAGATACTAGATATACTGTGTGGTTCTTTAGTTGTTGACTTGTTGGAGTGTCATTATTTCTGGTTGCTATCGAATATCAATCGTTAAGCCTGTGTGTGTTTCTGTAATTGCAGAAGCTTTTCATCGAGGCCATTCAAAATGGGACAATGGAGGGCTTTTATAGGTTGATTTCTAATTTTCAGACACAATCGGAGCCTGCATATTGTGGATTGGCCAGTCTGTCCATGGTCTTGAACGCCCTCGCTATTGATCCAGGAAGAAAATGGAAGGGTACTATTCAATTTGTTTAAATCTTGTCATATTGAAGATTTTGTTTAATTGTTCTAGCTAGTTGATACGATGCTAATCACCGCCATTTAGTGGGGTTCTGTAACTGCTTGGTTTAGCATGTCACTATTGTTTTCTCTTGCATGAGTATGAATCATAGGACAATTTAAAGGTGCTTGTTGACATCTAAGTGTTTGTTATAATTGGCTGCTGATGCCTTGATTTCATTATCTGATGCCCCTATCCACATAGATGATTTCAATTTACATAATTGGCTCTTGCACAATATAATGGGTGTTTGTTTTCTTTTTGAGACCATTCCAAAACATGTAAAATATTATTCATCTTTTTTGATGATATATGACGACTTATTATGTGTTATGTGTCTTATAATTCATCTTACTTACAGGACCTTGGAGATGGTTTGATGAATCTATGCTTGACTGCTGTGAATCATTGGAAAATGTCAGAACTAGAGGCATCTCATTTGGGAAGGTTGTATGTTTAGCTCACTGTGCTGGAGCAAAAGTTGAAGCCTTCCGCACAAATCACACTACCATTGATGAATTCCGTAAACATGTCATTACATGTTCCACTTCTGATAGTTGTCATGTGATCTCATCATATCATAGATCTGCTTTGAAACAGGTAAGCATTTACCAATTGCAGATTTCACTCATCACTGCCTTCTCTGTGTGTGTGTCCTAGGTGCTTACATGCATAGGTGGGCTCCTATCCTGGCCTTGTATGTAATAACCTTCAATCAGTTAATCAATTTGGAGGAATAAAACTGTGAGCTTGACAACATGTATTACTTTAATCGCAAAAATATTAACATGCAGGTTCAATTATGCAGTATCGATCAGTATTTCAAATGAAACTTTTTGAAAGAGGATTTTGATTTTTTTACCATTTATAAGTTTGTGATGCACAATATTCAAGAAGTATGGTGTGTTATAATCTCCAATACCTTTTATAATAATGCAATGTCTTACATGTAAAAAAATTGAGGTAAGTACCAATTGATTTTTTTTTGCAGACAGGAACAGGTCATTTTTCACCTATTGGTGGTTATCATGCTGGAAGAGACATGGCGCTAATATTGGATGTTGCACGTTTTAAATATCCTCCTCATTGGGTTCCTCTCAGTAATCTTTGGGAAGGAATGAATATTATTGATGATACAACTGGACAACATAGAGGGTATGTATTCACGTATATTTTCTTTAGTGATTTATTATACTTAATCACAATGATTTGGATATGCATTGCTTGAACCAACTTGTTTGTCTTGACTCTTGATATTTCTTTCACTGAAGAAACTTTTGGTTCAAGACCTAATTAGTCATAATTGACAATTGCCCGATGACTTTTCATATTGACAGCGAAGAAGGTGACTTGCTCAAATTAAAAGTTGTGCCAAACTGCAGAATAAAGATATGAAACTAACTTGGGGTCCCCATATTTTTGACTAAAAAGTGAAGCCTTTTTTTTTTTTGGCTTCCCCCCCCCCCCCCCCCCCAAAAAAAAAAAGAGAGAGTTAATTCCTCTTTCATTGAAGCACTGAAAAGTTAACTTTTTTTTGTTTAACTAGGAGAGGAGCTTCTCAGGTTTTTTTTTTAATGTGCATTCAGTAACATTGTTATCCCCTGGTTGTTTGGCCTTATCATAATTTAGTCCACTAACACAATTGCTACTTTAACCATAGAAGATTTTGACTAAAATGAAATCATAAGGTTTCTGTTAAAAGATCCCATAAAAATTTCATTTTAATCTAAACTTTAGGGAATCTTATTCAACAACCTCACCCATAGCATGAAGTTAATTTTGCTTTCTCCTTTTGGATTTTGAGCGGCCACCATCTTATTAGACAATTCCCCCAAGCCTCCAAGTCAAGGTCCACAACCGACAACTTTTGGTGGCCTGCAGGGAGTCATTTCTTAACTTCAATTTGCTTATAACGGACTAAATTGTGATAGGATTAAACCACAACGTGGTAATTTGTAATGAAAAGTTTTTCCTCAAAATGCAGAATTTTTTATTTTAAATGGAACCATAATGATTTTATTTTAGTCGGTCAACCCACAGAAAAATAAATTGTAATTTTCCTTTATTTAAATTACAGACAGGGTGCAATTATGTTCAGTTTGAATGCCTTCTTGTAAAAGTTTAAATAATTAAACATTCATCCTCCAAATTGTTGTATTGTTTTGTTTACCTCCACTGCACCTCCCTTGGTCATTACATGTTATATGCCACTACGTCATTCAATCTTTTATGTTGATTTTTTTTTTGGATTATAAATGAAAAACTAAATTAAAAGAAAAGAAATAAACACAGTTGGAAAAACCGAAAAGGGAGACTCTTTTTAAGGCAAGAGCAAAAATATCAAGAACATTCAAACACAGGTCATTGAAAACCTTGCCCAAAGCCTATAGAGAGATACTGAGGCAATTCTTTTCAAGTATGCTCCAACATATCTGTACTTAGGTTAAATGTTTCTTTTTGCATTGTGTGATTTGCTATCATAGTTGCTTTTGCATTTGATTTGTTGATTCAAGATAGATTATGTGTCAATAATGTTTATTGTGCTTTTTTTTCTTAGGTTCATGCTTATATCTACGCCTCACAGGGAGCCAGGACTGCTTTATACCCTGGTATGTTTGAGTTGTAATTGTTTATGTTTTTGCATGTTGTTTGTATTACCCTTTCATCCTCCTTTTTTTCTTTCTTAATGTACAATCTGTAATAGTGAACACCCCCCCCCCCCCCCCCCCCCCCCACAACAAACACGCAAAAATGGTATAATACATAATTCTACCTATTTTATGTTGCAATTTCTCAATACTAATAAATGAATTGGATAGTTATGTTTTTACTTTGACTTCATCTCCTCTTCTTGAGAGGCAAGATTTTGTTGCTCTTAATAATTGTGATGGGCCAATGAGCTCTAGCTTAAATGGAACCTCCTCTTGTAAGAGGTAAGTGGAGCGTGAGGTTGTGGATTTATGAACCAGTAGTTGCATGCCTAACTTACAAATCAAAAAATAAAAATAGTGACCTATCAAAATAAAAAATAAAAATAGTGATGGTGGTTTCTACAGGGCCTCATCTGTATGAATTCTACTTTGAAGCTGAGAGTGAATTTCTTTCTCAAGTATGTATAGCTGCAGTGTTGAGAGAATCTTTATTATCATATGTATAATTTTAAACTATACTTACATATTTTGTCTGTAAAGATTATGTATACACAGACTTGTTTTCCTATGTGGAACAAACCAGACTATAATGCATGAAATTGCAGCTTTGCCTCTGAAAAGGTTTATATTTTGGGTGAAGCCCCATTACAGAATCTTCTAGATGTTTTCTCAATTAATTTAATTACAACAAAATATTTTCATTGCATATTGATTTTCACGATTTGGTAACATATGAACAACAGGATGGTGAATGTATATACTTGGTTTGGTAAATTCTGTATTCATTTGGCAAGAATGCCTGCATGGATGGTGTTTGGTCTTTGAATGAGTTTGTCACACTCATATACTGAATATTGGTGTTCACACACACACACACAGATTTAGATAGAGATTACTTGTCTAGTTGTCTATGATTTTAGGGCTTCGAGATGTCTGAAATCTTGACTAAGTTTTATTGCATAAGATAATGGATTTCATTCTGGATCTTCTTTCAGAGCTGTAAACATGAGAGTTGGGTCAGTATTGCAAAGTACATAATGGAAGATGTTCCTCTTCTCTTGAAGTCAGAGGGTGTGAATGACATTCAGAAAGTTCTCTCTGTTGTTTTCTCATCACTCCCATCAAATTTTGGAGAATTTATCAAGTGGATTGCAGAGGTTAGGAGTCAAGAGGATTTTGGTCAGATTTTAAGCACAGAGGAGAAAGCAAGGGTTGCCATGAAGGTGTTGTAAAAACTTCCTTTCCATTTTCACATTCATCTTTCCCCCTGATGAGCCAGTTTTAATTCTGAAGTTTGTTTGTTCCATTTCCTCCAAATTTTTAATTACAAGAATTGTTATTGCAGGAAGAAGTATTGAAACAGGTGCACGAGACTGGCCTATTTAGACATGTGGCAGCATTTTTGTCTTCAGCAAATTCTTGCTGCCGAAACTTACCACCTTTGGGTTTTGAAGACAATTTGCCTAACATTGCTGCAACTGTTTGTTGCCAAGGAGCAGAAATTTGGGCTGGGAAGTATGGCTCATTGAACGGATATTGTTGTCGCGAAACTTGTGTAAAATGCTTGAAGGCTAATGGTGACAAGGCTGTTACAGTAGTGTCTGGGACAGTGGTTAATGGAAAATGTGAGCAGGGTGTTGATATTTTGGTTCCTTCATCCCAAACAAAACAGAGTTGCTTTTGCTCTGCCTCAAGCAATTACATTGGGATGCTCCCAGCTAGTAATGACGTTCTTACTGCACTTTTACTAGCCTTGCCTCCAGAAACATGGTCTGGCATTAAAGACAAGAAGCTTTTGCAGGAAATATCCAGCCTTGTTTCGACCGAAAAGCTTCCCACCTTGGTTCAAGAGGAGGTAACTAATTCATGTAGAAATTTTATTTTATTGGTGTGCTTTTAAGTTCTCTCTTCTGTTGCAAATATGGTTTAGATATCTATCTGAGTGGTTTGTTTATAAGAAATGTTGTTGCATGTGCTCATTATCTTGTCATCTTAAAAGTAATAGTATGTCTTTCACATTTACATGTTGATCAACATTTTGAGAACCAAAGGAAACATGCATTTTGTTCTTGAAAATGTTGAACAAGTATGACCACACAAAAAAGGTTGATAGAGTATGCAAGTCAAGAAGTTGTGCCCCAGATCAATACTGCAAAAGTTTTGTTGATAAAGAGTCAATACATGATTGTCTTTTTGGTACTAATCTTACATTGTATGCTACTATAATTTCTAAGACTTCTTATTATCAATTGGTATGGCAGGTTTTGCACTTAAGAGACCAGCTTCACCTTCTCAAGAGATGCCAAGAGAACAAGATAGATGAGGATCTTGGTGCACCTCTCTCTTAGCTCCCCCATTTGACTCATTTTCTGTGTTAGTGTATTTATGTGTCTAAGAAAAGAGGAAGTCCTTACCCATTATGAGTGTAGAAGTAGAATATTAGAGAGTCTGACAGCAACAAGGCTATTTTCTGCTATTTTTGAGGATTTTGGTTGAATTAGCTGTTTCAACTTGTCAACAGTATCCTAGCTCTAGTGTCGCTCAAGTGTGACCATGAATTGGGAACGAAAATTTTGTGGTTTATATGCACACAATTTCTTTTAGTCTCCATTAGATTCAGACTACAATCACAAAATTTTTCAACCACTAAGGTGGTAAGTTATAAATGGTGAAAAATAAAGTAATGTTATTTGAGGGTCTTGTTGAAAATTACCAATAACTTCGGTGGCGGCTTCAGGAATATTTTTCAAGGTGGTCTTTATTGACCAAAATTTAATAAAAAGATAACTTCATACATTGACCAAAACACACACACACACACACACACACACACACACACAAATACATAAATGTCTTACAATTTTCTTCTACAAATTTTCTTATTTTGAAATATTTGCATGATAGGCTCATGATCAATGTTACAAATTACATCTTTTTCAAAATTTTAGTTAGATAAAAAATTTATTGAGATTTTTCTTTTTGTTTGTAATGACTTAATATATTGTTAAGGGGGGCAAAATTTTAAGACAAACCTTGGTTACAAACTTAGTTGTAACATAAGACTATAACTCTTACTAAACAAATTAACATAACTACATATTTTGAAAATCTAACCGTTGAATTGCATGTTTTTTATGTTCTTAAAACACATGTTAAATTTCATGTTAATCAGATGTTATTTACTATTTGATTCATAAACTTAAATTTTTATATAATTTTAGACTACAAAAACTAAAAATTTAAAGATTTGATTGATGACATAACTATTAATCTTTGATCTTTTTGAAATTTTACAAATATGGAGGATATAAGAAGAAAATATAATACAATGGTGAATTTGTCACAATTCACATCCAAAAAAAATATATTTAGTGAAGTTGTAGTCTTAGTCTACAATTAAGTTTGTTACCAAATTTTGTCTAAGAATTAATTATGTTGAGCCTAAAAAATTTTAGGGTGGTCACAAATATTTTTAAGAATAATAAAATCATAAAATTTTTAAAATTTATATATAATAATAATTAATTTTTTTGTCAGGTCAAGGTGGTCTTGTGAGTCTGTAACCACCTTGCACTCCATGTGGAGCCGCCAGTGAATTACTCGACAACTCAACACAGTTATGAAATTTATTGTAAAAAATATTTTGTAATTTAACATCTCTCTTTCCAATATGTCACCTAAAAGTTTTGGGTTGACCGACACCAAAAGTAACATTGTAGACATCTATTTTCATTGTTGTTTAACATAAATAAATAAACATTCAATAGTAATGTTAATGCTACATGTCGGTAGAACGGTCTTACAGAATTGGATGGTAGGATTGGATTCTGAATAAATCAAATAATTTTTTTATATATAAAAAATCAACTATAAGACAATATAACAATAGCATGGCATCAACATGAGTTTTAAATTCTCATAAAAAAAAATGAGTTTTAAATTAGTTTCTCAAAAAAAAAATTGAGTTTTAAATTGAAGTTAATTAATAATTAAGTTGTATTGTCATCATTTTTATTTTATGTTCTTTGATAGAGAGAGAGAGAATGGAAAATTCTAACACGTAAGATGTCAATAAAGCTAATGATTTATCTCATAGAAAGGGATGGATTTGTTACAAAAGGTCTTACAAAATATATTTTTATTTTTATTTTCAAAAATTAAGTTCAAATGGAGTTAAAAACCTTGTCTGAGTTACTAGATTTGAAATTATCACAAGATCCCATGCACTTATAATTGGGCAAGATCGTTGATCAAAATATTATCTCCTTTTGGGTCTTCAATGTACATCAATAAATTCAACAACCATACTACACTATCGTGGTTTTAGTGGGAATTATTCATTATAAATTATTGGTGTATTTACTTTATTGCTCTTAAACTATAAATCTTACTACCAACATCCTAATTTTAAATTAATCTGCAATGTTCAATTAATTGTACAAATTATCTTCTTCTTTTTTTTCTTTTCTTTTTTTTTTTTTGACTTCCAAAAGATAAAAATTTTATTTATGTGTAAGGGAAAATTGTAGTACAGTAGTGACCCCCAGTTTATGTTTTGGGGTTTTGAAGTTTAAACAAGTTACAAATATAGGGAAAAAAAAAACTTGCTAGTCACTGCAAGGCCATGAGGCGTTGGTACTCATCCAGCAGGCCTCTCGCGACTTCAATGATTATTTTTGGTTGGATTTGGACGTGCTAAAAGTAAAACTCGTTCCTCGCATTCGAAATTGACCATGCCGTTGCTGCCCACTGCTCAAGTTCCTGTTGGCTAAGCTTCTTGTGCATCTGTCGGAATAAATGAAAGAAGTCTTCTGCAATGTTTCTACATTTCTGGATTCGGCTACTCATTAGTGCCCATACATTTTGTGCAAAAGGGCATTCCCATAGGATATGACTTGTATTCTCAAACTGGTGGTGACAAAATTTACATTTGGTTTCCACTCGTACTCGTCGTCTATGGAGGTTTTCCTTGGTTGGGAGGCAATTGGAGCAAGCTCTCCATAAGAACATTCGAACTTTGGGCGGTACGTTGAGTGTCCAGATTTTGCTCCAAGCTGGTTTAAAAGCACAGCTTGATGAGTGCTCTGCCCAAGGTTGCGTGTTCAGGCGAAGCGCAAGGCGACATGCTGTTTTGACTCTGAATTTCACAGCTCTGTTTACCATCCATATCAGCGTATCAGGGGAGTTCAGATGGTCCAATGGTAGTGCCAGAATTTCCTGCCGTGTCCTCTGTGCAAACATTGTCTCAATTTTGCCTCTGTCCCACTGCCGTGATTCTTCATCCAGGAGCTCACAGACCCGCATGTCTTTGGCATGTTCATTCAGTGGTATTGGGGGGGTGTGGTAGCCATTTGTGACAGTAGACCCCCACTGTTTTGCCATCTCACACACGCCACTTAGACCCATTATAAATGATGTCCCTTGCTACAAGTAGGCTTCTCCAAACAAAAGACAGGTTACTACCTAATTGAGCCATCATGAATGAACAATTAGGAAAGTATCTTGCCTTATATACCCTGTAAAACAAAGAATTTGTGTCTTGGGTTAGTCTCCATGCTTGCTTTGAGAGCATTGCCAAGTTGAACGCGTGCAAGTCTCTAAAACCCATCCCTCCTTCCTTTTTGTTGGTGCATAGTTTTTTCCAATTAACCCAATGAATCTTCCTTTCTTCTTTGTTTTGTCCCCACCAATATTTTGCTAGCAAGGAGTTGATGGAGTCACACATGGATTTGGATAGCTTGAAAAGGCTCATGGCATATGTGGGAATCGCTTGTGCCACTGTTTTTATAAGAAGCTTCCGACCTACCTTTGATATAAACTTCTCCTTCCACCCCATCACATGCTTGGTAATCTTTTCTTGTAAGTCTTTGAAGGTGTTAACTCTTGATTGACTACTTGTCATAGGCAGACCAAGGTACTTGTCACTGTTTGTCATTATTCTAGCCCCCAATTAATGTTGGATCATTCTCCTTATTTCTGTATTTATGTTCTTACTAAAAAACAAGAAGGTTTTTTGGCGGTTAATTGCTTGTCCCGATGCTACCTCATATTGGCCAAGAATGCGCAATAGTTGTTGACACTCTCCAACCGTGGCTTTGCAAAATAGTAAACTATCATTTGCAAATAGGAGATGGGAGATGCACACCCCATTTTGGCTAGACATAATTCCATTAATCAATCGATTCTCTGCTGCCTTATGTAGTAACGCCGAGAGGCCTTCAGCACAAAGGAGGAAAAGGTAAGGAGATAGTGGGTCTCCTTGCCGAATGCCCCAAGATTGAGTGATAAGGCCCTTGGGTTCCCCATTGATGAAGACTGAATAAGAGGCTGTGGTGACTATCTCCATGGCCAATTTCACCCATCTTTGATCAAAGCCCAATTTCTGCATAATACCCTGCAAAAAAGTACACTCCACCCGCTCATAGGCTTTGCTAATGTCTAGCTTAATCGTCATCTGTCCCACCTTCCCGTTTCTTCTATTTCTCATTCTGTGTAGAATCTCATAAGCAATTGTTATGTTGTCAGTAATAAGACGGTTTGGCACAAAGGCGCTCTAAGAGTTAGAAATCACATTAGGTAAGATATGCTTTAAACAATTAGCAATAACCTTTGAAATTATCCGAGAGACAACATTACTCAAGCTAATGGGTCTATAGTCTGCCAGGTATTTATGGTCTTTCTTTTTTGAGATTAAAACAATATGTGTGTGGTTCATTTTCTTAAACATATGGCCAGAGTGTAAGACAGATAAAATAGCTTCAGTAAGATCATTTCCTATATATGCCAATATTTCTGAAAGAAAAAGGGGGACATACCATCCGGTCCGGGTGATTTTGATGGGTGCATTTGAAAAAGGGCTAATCTAACTTCATTAGCAGTGTACGGATAGGTGAGGCTCTCATTCATGTGTGGGGGGGTGACTTTGCTTTGAACCGATTGTAAGACACTCTCAATGTTTTCTGGTTGGGCCGTGGAGAACAACTCCTGGAAATATGATTCGGCCACTTGGGCAATTTGCTCATCTGAGGTGCACCACCTCTCTTTAGTATCAAACACTCCTGAGGTATGGTTTTTCCGTCGATGTTGGCTGGCTCGATTGTGAAAGTACTTTGTGTTCTTGTCCCCCACAAGTAGCCAAATTGATCGAGATCTTTGTTGCCAAAAGAGCTCATCTTGGTGGATGATATTGGTAATTTCAACTTTTAGGTTTTTGATGGAGCTTAAGTTCTCGACTTTATTCTGTAAGCACAACTCTTCCAACATTTTTTGTTTTTCTTGCGATTGCAGCTTTAAGTATCCAAAGGTATTTCAACTCCAATCTACAAGGGCAAATCTGCATCTTTTTATTTTTTCAAACAGCCTTGCCATTGGGCTTCCATGAGGTACATGTGTTTCCCAAGCCATCTGTATGATGTTAGCACATTCTGGGTGAGTGGCCCATCTCTCCTCAAATCTGTGTGGTATTTTCTTCTTTATAGTGAGTTGTCACCAAGCATGAGTAGTAACAAGAATTAGGTTGTGGTCTAAATAGGATGCCTCTAAGTGAGTGACTTGCACTTAGGAAATTTTTTCCCTCCATTCAATCATGGCGCATGCCCTATCCAATCGTTCCTACACTAAATCATCATGCCCATTAGTCCATGTAAAGATATTACCTCGGTATCCCAAATCCACCAATCCACAATGCAAGAGAGCTTCCTAAAATTTCTCTTCTGACTGAAGAATCTCATTGAAATCCCTAAGGAAGAGCCAAGGGACAGAATGTCTAGAGTGGAGATGATTTAGGAGTTGCCATGATTCTTGCTTCCGTTGCTCCTCCGGCCATCCATAGAATCCTGTCAATCTCCATGGGTTAGCTGGGTCATCCTTGATGAGAGCATCAATATGATTTAAGGTGAAAGTTTGAACATGCAAATCAATCTCCTCCATCCATAACAATGCTAGGCCTCCACTGCGTCAAATACTAGGTACCACGAACATACATTGATAGGGTAAGTCAACTTGAATTTGCTTCATCTCATCTACAGATCATTTTGTTTCCATTAGAAAAAAAAATTTGGGAGCTTACACTCGCACTAAGTGTGAGAGTACATCTATTGCACGTTGATTCCCAAGCCCCCATCAATTTTAGCTTATGATTTTCATTATTCCCTACAGGGCTACCTAGCAGCCTCCACCGTTGAGTTGTTGGGGTTTTCTTTTTTTTTTTTCTTCCATTATTTTTCTTTGTTTGGCATTTTGGGTCTCTTCTTCATCACAGGAGTTGACTTCGGGTTGAGCTCTCTTTGTGCCTCAGGAGATTTGGTGGCTAGGTTTTGTTTTAGAGTTTTGTGTGCGTTGAATTCTTTTCCATGTTGCGTTATTCATTGTCCCATGTAACTGATTTTTTTTCCCATATCAGATGACTCCTCACGTGGCTGAGTTAAGTGGATTAAGTGATTAGCATGTGCGTTTAGCTCATCATAAGTGATACACACGTTAATAAGTGTTGATTGCAACGTATGTGAATCATTGCACTCCTCAACGATAATCTCCATGCTCGTGATTTCCGTCTGCTTATTAATATCTCCAATAAGTTGGTCTGATTCCGAGATTCTCGCGCCATTTAATGTCTCCTCCATTACTCCCTCACAACCAGCTTCTTGGTTTTCCTGAAAATCCGCTGCCTGAGTTTGATGCGGGTACTTATGTGTTGAAGCGTTATCCTCCTTCTATTAATATCATTATTACCCACCACCTCATCATGATTATTGATTAAAACCCCAGCTCTTAGGGGTGGTTCCGGCGCCTATGTAGGTGGTGGTGCATTGGTTTTTGCCCGTTCTGATCCCATATCTTTCCGACGAAAACCCTCTTTCAGCCAATCTCCTTATGGTTTTTCGGCCTGCTGTGAGGTCCCCTGGTCGGAGTAGTCCTTCACCTTATGGTCGAATTTACCACATTGGTAGCATAATCCAACCAATCGTTTGTACTTGAAGCCAACTCATACCTGATCATCCTCAGGATTTGCAACCCATCCCCCTCGACGAATTGGCTTTTCCAGAGAGATCCCGACTCGAATTCTGATGAAATGAGCTTGATCCGAAAGGAAAGTCTTGTTATCCACCTCACACACATGGCCTAATCCTTTGCCAATTTCCCATCCTGCCTCTTCATTGATCAAGTTGAAAGGTAGACCCCACACTTGAACCCATATAAAAAGGGTTGAGAAAGTAACCGAGTTAGCTGTCATGCCCCTCTCCCATCTTCTGAGGACCAAAAGATTATTGTCAAAACTCCAAGGGCCATTATCTAGTACCCAAGTTAATTGGCTCTCTAGCTTAAATTGGAATTGAAATAGTCCTTCCCCCATGTCCACAATCCTCAGGTCATTCCCAAGTTTCCACACAGATCGTAGTAATGCTTTGGCTACTCTCTAGTTGTATGGTCGATTTGTAAGAAATCTTCCTAACAAAGTGAGTGAACATTCTTCAATAGTCTTCTCTCTGTGGGCTAAGTTTGTTTGCACTACTTCACCCTCTTCCTTCATGAGTTTTATCTTTTGTAGCCTCTCAATGAAGTCTGAATCCATTCTATGTTCTTGAAGTTCCACAGTGCCAAGGCCCGTGGAAACAAAAAGCACACTTGGAGTGAGAGAGAAAAGCTCCTACGTAGAGAGGAGAAGAAATGTACAAATTATCTTTTAAGTTAACTAATCATTGGACATTTTTGTTAAACTGTGAGGATATTGAGAATGCGTAACATAAATGACAAAACTTAAGCAATTAACACCTTAATTCAAACTCTCTCCAAAAAAAAAAAATCACTGCCGTTCAAACTCACTAATATGATAATTTAGATATTAATTGATGAGAAATGCTAACGAGTGTCCTTGGGACATTGGTTAACAATTTATTTTAAAAAAGTTTTGACATCACTTTTATGGAAAATTAAAAAAGCTGTCAAAACATTAATTTTTTTTTTCTCACAAAAACTTTCTTTAACTAGATTGTTAACTAATACCCTAAAGGCACTCGTTAGCATGACCCTTAATTAATTTAATTTAGATGGTGATACAAATACCATAGAATAGGATTAGCATAGATAGCTACAATTAAATAAAAAATATATATAGTGTACACTATATATTAGAATTTGACAATTATACAACTTGTTATTCTAATATATTTATTTTAATTGATTTTAAATTCTATTTTATATTTAAGCTCTTTTTTGAAATCTTGTCCCATTATACCATAGGAATTATGATAGATAACTTTAGCTATTCTGGTAAAAAACTTAAAAAAATAAAAAGAAAAAAGCTTTAGCTAAATGCTACAATTAAATCAAATTATAATAGTACTGAACTCTCTTAACAATGCTGTCAACTCTTGCTTCTAGTCAAATACGAAACTTGCACCAATCCTTACTTCTCTTGGTTCTTCCCCTCCGCCTCTTCAATGGCTTGGACCCTTCTCCTTGTCTCTCCAATGCCCCCAAAATATCCCTTGGCAACTTCTAGCTTGTTTGGGTGGAGGGGGATTAGAGTAGAGGGAGGGAGAGTAAGTTAAATTACCTTATTTGAACTTTTTTAAAAGACGAGGGGGAAGGATTTGGAGGGGTTTGAAGTGGTTCTAACTACTTCTAACCCCTCATTTTTAATTCCCTCAAATTAGAGAGATTTGGAGGAAAAGTAGAGCATAGAAATGTTTGATAAAATGAATTACCAAATTTACCCTTACAAAATTAACAAAAAAAAAACTATGAAAAGACTAATTATTCTCCTCTCCGTTACTTAATTTTAAAAACATCCAAATAAGGTAGAGAATAATCATTCTCTTCTACTCTCGTCCCCTCTACTCCCCTCTCCTTCCAAACTTCCAAACATAGCATTCATGTCTTCCTTAGCCTCCTCGTCAATATCTTTAAGAGTTATGACTAAGTTTTGATGCATTTTATTCGTGGTAGATAATATAGACAAGAGATGTGTTGTTTTGAGAATTCGGGTTTGCTTTAGGAACAAAGAATATGCGATGGAAATGAGAAGACAAGTGCAAAATTAATCAAATTGTATGTGCACTATACGAGTGAAATAACTCTACAAACCAAAAAAGATTAAAAACAAAAAAATTAGGATCCATTAATAAACTATTCTATAAAACTTTTTATAGAAAAGTAAAAAAGTAAAAAAAAAAAATTATAGCCTTTTCAAATTCTATTAAAAGTTTCTTAAAATTAATGATTAATGGATGTCGGAGCATTTGCATCAACTCATATAAAATTTTTTGTCTATATTAGCATAAGAACCTATTTTTTATATTTTACATACTTTTCAAAACATCTCACATGGCCAAAATGGCCAAGTACCATTGTTTGGCAAAATATGTATAGATCTACTACTGTTTGCGAAATAATTAGGGATCTATTACTTTTTTCACAAACTTGAGTTTCATGGAAAATTTTTTATAAAACTCGAGTTCCATAAAAAAATGGCATAGCAAATTTGAAAGCTATTTTTTCAAAAAACTTGAGTTCCAAATGGGACAGCAAATTTGAATGTTATTTTTTCAAAGAACTCGAGTTTTTGGAACTCGAGTTACACAGTAAACTTGAGTTTTGGGAACTCAAGTTTCTCAAACTCGAGTTTCAAAAAAGTGATAAATTGCTAAATATTTCACAAACAGTGGTATATTGCTAAATATTTTACCAAAAAGTGGTATATGTCCATTTTGGCCAATCTCACATTATATTATCTATTTTACACTACACATTTCATTAAATTATTAATATTTTTAATTGTTTATATTTTTTCCTATATAACAATCATCATCCACTTTCTTCTTACATTCTCAAAATACATACAGAAAGAATAAAAAATTAAATGCAAAATATATAGCTTTTTTAGCTTCGATGTGCGACTTTTTTTAAACCACACATTTTATTTTTCCCTTTTTTTTTCTTACTTTTTCAAATTTTTTGAAGTTACAAGTATCACTTTCAGCCAAAAAAAAAAAAAAAAAAAAAAAAAAACAAACTATAAACAAGCTGTTGTTACCGAATCAACAATTAGCCTTGCTCATCGAGCATTTCTATTGGCAATTGTAAATGGGAAATGTAGAGAAAATTTAGCATCAAGGTACAAAAAGAGCCCAACAATCGAATTTATAAAATCTAAGTATTGTAAATTTTTTTGCAATTGTGTTACAGTGCCATTCTGGCACTGTGGCACAATTGTAAAAATTATAATATATTTTAATTCTAAAAGATCACTATAACACAGCAGTAGCACAAAAATTATATATTATATTATTTTAGTGAATAATATATATTATTTTAATGAGTAGAATAAAAAAATAAAAATTAAGATGTTAATTATATTGTAAAATAGTATGATATAATTGATAAAATTACTTTCGAAACGGTAAAATAGAATAAAATAGATACTACGGATTCGAAATGCGCTTGCTGAAAAAAAAAAAAAAAAAAAGAGGTAGAAGAAAGTGAAAAAAGTAATGGAACCAGTCCACTACCAAAAGTAGCGCTGGAAATGCATGGCCTGGCCGCCATGAAAGCGCCTAAACGGGGTCAAACTTTTTGAAATATATCACAAACTCTACTCCACCCCCACCTCCGCGTCTATTAATTAAATTTTTACACCAAAAAAAAAAAAAAAAAAGAACTCTAGTCTAGTGCTTTAACTTTTTAGTTTTATATAATAATTAAAAAGAAGAAAAAAAGCGTCATACTCATGCAAGGAAGAGAATCTGATTGACCAAAGTCCAGAGAAAGAAATGGCGACGCCATTGCCTGGTCTATACCGGAGATCCCTACCCTCTCCTCCGGCAATCGAATTCGCTTCCACCGAAGGCAAGGTTTGTACTGTTTCTCTGTCTCTGTGTGTGTGTGTGTGGATCTAATTGAATGAAAGAAAGTTTATGGAATGTTGTTGTTGCTGCAGAAGCTTTTCAGTGAGGCGCTAGGAGATGGAACAATGGAAGGGTTTTTCAAGCTCATATCGTATTACCAAACCCAGTCGGAGCCTGCGTATTGCGGCCTCGCCACCCTCTCTATGGTCCTCAATGCCCTCTCCATCGACCCCGGAAGAAAATGGAAAGGTATAATTAACCTCTCTTTAATTCATAATCCCTAATTTAATTCACTCCAATTACTGTTTCAGCAATGGGTTTTTTAGCGGAAACATATACCTATAGAGCTCCAATTTTGCAATTAATGAACCTTATTATAACATATATTAGTTGATTAAAGCCAAAATACTCTGTTGGTCTTTAAACTTTTAACTCTTTTTTTTTTTTTTATTCTTTTTATTTTTTTTTATACAGGATAGAATTCTATTCTTGCCTAATCTAATTTAAGTGTATATGTGTGTGGGTCTCTCTCCTGAAGACTTAAATCCCGTCTCTTTCCCCCCACATCCTACAAGCACTTATACTTATAGAGTGACCATTGCATCAATGGTGTGCAGTAGTTAAACTTTTAACTCTTGAGCGAGCAATTTTTGGTCCCCCAAATTTAAAATGATCGCTTTTAGTCCCTTACATGAAAATGATCGCTTTTAGTCCCTTACATCAAAATGATCGCTTTTTGTCAGATGTCTTAGAACATTTGTAAATGGACAATTTTAAGAAAGTTTTAATACCATTTTTACGGCGGTCAAAAAATAAAGTTACTTTTTTTTTTTCCTCTAAAAAGTTTTAAAAAATATTTTCTAAACTAATGCCCTTAGGACATCTGTTAACTTTTCCCAAACTTAAAAGTTACTAATTTTAGACCCTAACAAACTTAAAATGATTGGTTTTAGTCACCATGGAATGATGAAATGTCAGTTTTTAGTTTGGCCACGTCATCTAAGGGACTAAATGCAATCACTTAAAATTCTAGGACTAAAACCATTCATGTGCTAAACTTAGGGACCAATATATTTAAAGGCTTTTCTTTAGTATAATAATAAAATAGAGACAAAATTTCATAGGCGATATAGTGAGAGAGAGTAGTAAGCAATTAGATATTAAAGACTCTTTAATTATTCAAGGAATTAGTACTCTGTTACTATAAATATTTCACATTCTTTTTGAAAAATTGTTTTCTAGCTGAAAGAAATTCTAGATTGTGAAAATTGTTGGCATTATTGATGCCTAGTTCATGTCTTCTGCCTGCGGGTCTAGGGTTCTTCATGTTGTGAACTTGGGGGTTTCAATTGCAGGTCCTTGGAGATGGTTTGACGACTCTATGCTGGATTGCTGTGAACCCTTGGCAAAGATCAAAGCTGATGGCATTACCTTTGGCAAAGTTGCATGTTTGGCACATTGCAATGGAGCTAAGGTTGAAGCTTTTCGGACTAGTGAAAGCACCATTGATGACTTCCGCAAGTATGTAATTTGCTGTACTTCTTCAGAGGATTGTCATGTGATCACGTCATACCACAGAGCAGTTTTTAAGCAGGTCTTGTGAGCTTATCTAAATTGCTGTCTGCTAACTAGCAATGCTTATTTATTGTTGCATTCCTTATTCTTCAGGATACTTTCAGAAAAACTCCTATGCCCATGAAAATGATTTACACCTATAGAATAAATGTTTTCTGTAATGGAAAGAACAGTTAAAAGTTAATGGTATTTATACTGTAATGTATAATGGTACTTCAGATATGATAAATCCTTACTGTTCACTGATTGATATAGAATGATACTATGAAATTTGGTGAATGCTGATGACCTTGTTAGACACATGATTTATAAGGTATATTACCATTGTGACACATGATTTTTTAGGTACATTACAATTCTGTAGTTGCAGCTAAATTAAAAACATTATATTACCTTTCCTTTCATAGTTATTGAATTCAGCTCAACGAGCCATACATCTGAACTACAAAGTCGGATGCAATCACCTAAATATGCTTCTGACAACACTATTTTTTAATATTTTATTTGCTTTGTATTTTTTGTTGTTTTCTTCTTTTGAGTTAATAGGCAAGACTGATCATTTGCTTTTTAGAACTATGTTACTATTTACCTGTTAGAAATATCAATTATCAAGGCTTGAGCCGATTGTAACTAGTCTAGATTCAATTTACTAAGACTTACTTATAGTGCAAGTAAAATAGCCCAGGGTTAGTCTAGGATTATTATCTTTATAATTATAATTATATATATATATATATATATATATATCCCAAATGGGCTCATTATAACACAAAATTCAAGACAGTAAATATGTAGCTGCTTGGGTTTTTTGTGTGGACATAAGCTGTCAAGTTGAATCATATTTATTTCTATTCTCTCTCTCTCTCTCTCTCTCTCTCTCTCTCTCCCTCTTAATCCTAACATAAATACTAATATGATATCAAAGCTATGTCCCAACTTCAATTCTTACATGGGATCATAGCCAAGTCTCCTGTTTGATTCTCCAAAGGTTGGCAACTTGCTCACACGCCTCACCGTAACATTATCTTCAGCCAATATCTTCCATCAAGCGGTGCTGCTCTCCTTGGGTCATTGGTGACGATTATCATCTTCCAACCACCATTTGTCACTGACTGTAGCTACCACTGGTGCTTGTGTCGCTTATGTCATCCTCAAGCCACAGTTCCTCTACTGGTTTTCCCTAGGCCATGCTGCAACTGTATTTCGACCATAGTAGCCTTACTCTTGTCACAAGTATAGCTGTCCTTTAGCCTCTATCTGTCGCCAACAGTCATCATTTGCCACTGCAGTAGTTGTCTTGCATGTTCCACTCTACATCATGCTCAATCCATTATACATTCAATCTGATCCTTCATAACAACACTTTCCTTCTCAATTTCATATTCCAAACTCAAAGCATCTTCAAGCTTATACCTTGAGTTTGTGTAGGGATGTTAGAGATATCAAGGCTCAAGGCCCAAACCTGATGTACCTAGTCTAGATTTAATGTATTAGGACCTACTTGTAGTGCATGCAAAGTAATTTTAAATCAACTTGTAGTGCAAGTAAAGTAACCCCAAAATTAGTTTATGGTTAGCCTAGGGTTAGTCAGTCTCTCCATATATACATACATCCAAGGGCTTTCCCTCAAAGGCATAGGTCACCAAGCCAAATCACATTAAATGTCTTTGAGCTGCCACCTTTTCTTTCTCTCTCCTCTGCCTCTCACTCTTAATCCCAACATTAATTCTAATATGGTATCAAAGCTATTTCTAAACATCAATACTAGCATTACCAAAACTATTGTAACAATTCGCTTTATTGCCTATACTAGTTTTTATGTGTTGAAACCTTTTTAGTCCATGAAATTAAAAATAAGAAATGAGAGAGAGAGAGAGAGAGAGAGAGAGAGAGAGAGAGTCTCATTATGAACTGAGTGCTGATAGTGTATGAATTTGTTAGTGGCACCTACTTAGGTTGCATTTGGGAAAAGCTGAAAAAGACAGCTTTTTTCACTATTCAGCTTATTTTTGCTACTATTCAGCTTATTTTTGCTACTATTCATGGGTCTCATTGCACTTTTTGGTATTATTCATAGGTTCCATTGTATTATTTCAGCTACCTTTTAGTTTTATTTACAATACTTTCAGCAAAAAATTTTTAGTTTCAGCTAAATAAGCTGTTCCCAAACGAACTCTTAGTATTAAAATTTCCTGTGTGACATTTGGTGACAATATTCTGGTTCATGATAGGATTGCTTATATTCTTTTGTGCTTTGAAAATACAAAATTTCTTAGCACTGTTGTACATTTGCTTATTAGAATTTAAGAGAGCATTGAATTTCATTTTATTGTTTGGGTATAGACTGGGACTGGTCACTTTTCACCAATTGGAGGCTATCATGCTGGAAGAGATATGGTTCTCATGTTGGATGTTGCTCGATTTAAATATCCTCCTCATTGGATTCCTCTCAAGCTTCTTTGGGAGGCCATGGATACTATTGATGAAGCAACGGGACATCATAGGGGGTATGCTCTCCTAGTTTGAACCTCCATATCAAAGTATAAGGCTGAAAATTTTAGTCATCAAATAAACTGTATATATATTGTGACTTTTGAAACAAAATAGTATTTCTCTAAGATTCCGTAAATTTCTTTAATTTCTTTAAACTGTATTACTTTGTGTTTTTCTCTTTGGTGGATATCATAAGTTACCTGTTCTAATTGTGTGCATTGTTTATTAAAAATATAAATTTATGTGTGAAATATTCATGTTATGTGTGATATATTAAATGATTAAATTCATCATTTCCTAACAACTTAAGCTTTTGGGACAATAGATAATTTATCAATGCTATATCTTCACTTTCTGATTTCTATATACAATTTGGTCTTAGTCCTGATGTTTGCTTTGGATTTTCAAGTAGTATAAAAGCTTGAAAAAGGTGACATAAGTAACACATCAGTTATTTTCATTGTTCTCTCAACCATTTTAAATTTGGTCAGAAATTTGTGCTTGCACAGCCTATTTTTAAGTATTATGATCTCGTTAGTGGTATTTGCAAGCCCAAGTAGAATAGTATTTCTTCTGAAGTGAAGAGCTCTCAGTCGTGAAGTTTAATTTCTTATTCTTATGGTCTGTACGTGAATGGGGGACAGGCTAGTGGCAAAACCTTTTCGACTTATTTTCTGTATTTTTTAGATAAGCTAATTTGTAGATATTAATTCCTTTGTATTTTCCTTTTTGTTATTTTTATTGGCTCATTCTTTGTACACCTCCATGTACTAGGGTTCTACTCAAGTTCCGCCTCAGTGCCATTTTGGTTGTGTGTGTTGCATGTTATCTGTTTTGGTAGTATTCTACTTACATTCTGAAATATGCCTTTCCAGGTTTATGATTATTTCACGGCATCACAGAGCACCGTCAATCCTTTATACTCTGGTACTGTACCTGTTGGCTGGTCTGTTTCATATAACCTTGTTATTGTGTTGCCTTACATTAACTTTTAGTTCTGGATTCTCCCCCTATGGCTCAAGGTAGTACCAAAAATTGGATAAATTGCATAACTTTTGAAAATTTTTATAACATTTGTGATGTGCACCCTAAACTACAAATTTAAGCAAATAAGTTGAGGCCCTGTGATAAATAGCCTTTATGACCCATAATTGGTTTTTAATACTAATGGTTTTCAATACATGTATCACATGGCCATGGGGTCCATATTTGAGCAGGGAAAAAGCAGCACAGTGTGACAAATAGTGAAAATGCCCTATATTATCTCCTGTTCCCCTTATTTGATATTTTCATTAAACAAATACTTCAGTTTAAGTGAAGGGTTATTTAAAGGTGGTGACTTCTGGCAATTGATAATGGCTTTTGTGATAAGTGATTTTGGCTAGAAACATCCCTCTGATTCAGTTTTGTTCATTTCTTTGTTGTTTTCTTTTCTGTTTCTGCTTACTACAGATGTTTTGAACTAGCATTGCTTGTGACTGTGTATTTTGTGCAGAGTTGTAGACATGATAGTTGGAAAAGTGTGGCAAAGTACTTGGTAGAAGATGTTCCCCACCTCTTGAAGTTAGAAGATCTAAAAGATGTTCAAAATGTACTCTCTATGGTATTCAAATCACCCCCTGGGGATTTGAGAGAATTCATTAAGTGGGTTGCTGAAGTTCGAACACAAGAGGATGGGAATGGAATTTTAAGTGAAGAGGAAAAAGGAAGGATTGGAATCAAGGTTTTCTACAGCTTCCTTGAATTCCTTGTTTATTTCATTTAATATGTTCCTGTTTTTCTGCTAATTCTTTGAGCTGTTAAAGGGTGAACTATTTAACAGTTTCCTAGGCTTCTTCTTCCCAAAAAGATGAAAATTAAATCAATTTCTGATTTTGAGTTTTTAAGCTTTTTGATTTCAGGAGGAGATATTGAAACAAGTACAAGAGACTGAACTATTCAGACATGTGACAAGATGGTTGTCTTCTGTGAGTTCATTTTGTAAAGACATCACATCTTTGGGTGACAAAGACGGGTTACCTGAAATTGCCGCACGTGTTTGTTGTGAAGGAGCTGAAGTTTTGACTGGGAATGCAGAGAGAATATGCTGCCGGAAAACAAATGTGAAGCTTATGAAGGCTAATGGTGAAAAGCCAGTGACAGTGGTATCCGGGACTGTAATTTCTGATGGCACAGAACAAGGAGTTGATATGCTGGTTCCTTTATGTCAATTCGATCCCACTACTTTGTGTGTTTCTGATCAAGGATATTGCAGCGGAATGTATCCATCTACAGCTGATGTTCTCACAGTGCTTTTATTTTCCCTGCCACAACATTCATGGGCTGGCATTAAAGAAGAGAAGCTACTGACAGAAATTAACAGTCTCGTGTCAACTGACAGTCTTCCTCCTTTGCTTAAAAATGAGGTACTACACATATCCTTCATGATTTTCTATTATTTTTTATATTGATATACTCTTTTTGATGGATCCCAGATTTGGGGTTTCACACATTGTTCTTCAATTTTAGAGTTTCAAGCTTCTCTTAGATTTTCCTTTTGATACTTCTGTACTTATTTGACACTTTGTGTTCATTATCGTGAACATTAAGTTTATTTGATTATAAATCAAATTACATTTACTTATATTAAAAAAAAATTCTTTTTTTTTATATTGAAATTCGGACCTCTTCCATTTATTTGTTTTAGTTATGGGTTTAAGCAGCTATTTGAATGAAGTCTGGAAATCACACAGATGTCAAGATATAGAGTTGTCAATTTAGGAATTGTCTTCTGTCATATTGTTTCATGGGGTGCTTCAATCAAACTATAGCGTCCACAACAATGGGGACACTGATTTCTTAATGCCCATTACAGGTTACGTATTTGAGACAACAGCTCCATTTTCTCATCACAGATCTTGGCACTCCTACCCCTCCATGATATCCTTGTTTTCTCTTAATTACTTGTAAACTAGAAGTGATAAGAGAATAATATGAATGAAAAAAAAAAGGACAGAAACTCGTACACCATAAAGTTTGGAAGGCTCTGTGAATCATGGACTATAATGGGTTGCACCATTTTGCATGATTTAAAGTACATTGTTGTAAGAAATAAAATATATACAAAGCTTATTGTTCCTCGTTGATGATGCCTTTTCTTTGTTGCATTCCCTTGCCAAGATATGCTTCATAAATACATATCTTCCTCCATAATTTGCTTGACTATTAGCTTGGTTGATGATTTTTGTATTGTATTAAATATTTTTTCCCGAGTTTTTGAAAAAATGCATTTCATTGTTCTGACCATGATAGTTCTTCAGCAATTTATGAACAACCATTCCAGACTTTTAGATTGAGACAATGTTAATTCCTCCCATATGGTGAACAAATGACACAATATATTCAAGTATGCTTTTAGCTATTAAAATCATTCTTAAAAAATTCCTGATTTTGCAAAAAATTTATTGACTACAAGAGACCAAATTAGAATAACTGAATATTCCAGGAACTCAGTGGTTCAAAAGCTTAAGGATCGAGCCCTTAGTAATCCCATATTGCATCAGTGTTTTACTATCTTTGAGCACCAGTCCTTCAAAACTAAGCAATTGGAATCTCGGGTCAATTCCATAGGCTTGGGCTTGGTAAATCTTGGTCTTCACTCTGTGCACGGTATCAACTTCCAACAATTTTGGTGATCCATCCTCCACTTCGACAAATATCTCCATCAGTCGAGGCTCTAAAAAGGACAACTTTTAATATGCCTATGTTGCTTTTTCATCTGCAGGTAATGAAAAAATAAAATTAGAAGAAAGAAAAAAATTAAAATGTATGCTCTTAATTAAATGCGTAATGCGTTTGGTTAGAAGATGGAGTATATTGAAATAGAAAACCGAGGAAAAAACTTTGTAGAAACTGAATGGAAATCCAAAAAATAAAAAACTTTTAATCTACGAAGCAAATTGCAGGAGAGTATTCTGAATCTCTGATAGTCAGAAGAGAGAGTAATTTACTAATTTACTTTGACAAGAAATAACCAAAAGGCTGAGACACTGGAAAATTGCGAGTATTTATAGAAGTCTCATGAATTGTATTGGGAAGGTTCACACGATCACATTATAGTATTATACATTAAACAATACTCCAGCCTCCAGTGTCCAGTGTTTAATTATCCAAAATCTGCATTTAATAAATGCACCATAGAGTCCGTTTGATACATCATCTTCTTCTTCTCCTTTTTTTTAAATTTTATTGAGAATGAGATTTCTTCGAAAAGCTGTATCTAGAAAAGTAATGTGTACTTTGAAAGTGCCATTCTTGAAAAAAAAAAAACACTGTTTATGAACTATTTTTAGAAACATTTTATTGGAACAATGATAAAATAATAAATATTGTTGACAACTTTCTATATTTCTTATAAAAGTGCTAGCAAAACTTTCCTATAATTGTTTATTAATAATTACCATAAGGACATCCGCTTACATGAAAGTTTTAATAAAACTTTCCTAAAATGACTAATTAACAAATGCCCTAAGAGCCGCTGAAAAAAAAAAAGAAAAAAGAAGAAGGTTCTTCTACTAGTCTCCTATTGAATTTTTAAGAAGTGCCCAAAAAATTTTATATATATATATATATATTTATTTATTTATATATCTGGTAGCTAGCGGCAAAAGATAGTGCTCGTTTATGCTTAATTCTCACCTTTGCGACTTTAAACTCCTCTGCTAAAATAATTGGTAAAAGAAAAAAGAAAAATTTATTCGATGGGTCGTCTTCCCTCCATGTTTGTGGTTTCATATAATCATATCTAAAGTGGAGCGTTGAATATTCCTTAATAAGTGGTAGCTAGTGGCAAAAGATAGTCTCTCGTTTATGCTTAATTCTCACCTTTGCGAATTTAAACTCCTCCACTAAAATAATTGGTCAAAGAAAAAAAATTTATTCGATGGGTCCTCTTCCCTCCATGTTTATGGTTTCATATAATCATATCTAAAGTAGAGTGTTGAATATTCCTTAATAAGTGGTAGCTAGCGGCAAAAGATAGTGCTCGTTTATGCTTAATAATCACCTTTGCGACTTTAAACTCCTCTGCTAAAATAATTGGTAAAAGAAAAAAAAAATTATTCGATGGGTCCTCTTCCCTCCATGTTTGTGGTTTCATATAATCATATCTAAAGTTGAGTGTTGAATATTCCTTAATAAGTGGTAGCTAGTGGCAAAAGATAGTCTCGTTTATGCTTAATTCTCACCTTTGCGAATTTAAACTCCTCCACTAAAATAATTGGTCAAAGAAAAAAAATTTATTCGATGGGTCCTCTTCCCTCCATGTTTATGGTTTCATATAATCATATCTAAAGTAGAGTGTTGAATATTCCTTAATAAGTGGTAGCTAGCGGCAAAAGATAGTGCTCATTTATGCTTAATAATCACCTTTGCGACTTTAAACTCCTCTGCTAAAATAATTGGTAAAAGAAAAAAAAAATTATTCGATGGGTCCTCTTCCCTCCATGTTTGTGGTTTCATATAATCATATCTAAAGTAGAGTGTTGAATATTCCTTAATAAGTGGTAGCTAGTGGCAAAAGATAGTGCTCATTTATGCTTAATTCTCACCTTTGCGACTTTAAACTCCTCTGCTAAAATAATTGGTAAAAGAAAAAAAATTTATTTGATGGGTCCTTTTCCCTCCATGTTTGTGGTTTCATATAATCATATCTGACAGAATCAACAATCTCTCTCACAGACGAGACAACCAAATATTTGTATCAATAAATCCACATCACTGACGAAGGTAGGAAAGTTATTCAATGCAGTCAATGATAACCCAAGCGGTTACAAAACCAGCTGTATAAACCATTGGAAGCTCATCAAAGCCCACATTACTGACTATGAGGCGTTACCAATAGAGGCATTAAAAGTCACAATAACAACCACAACGACTAGGAGCTGTGGAAACTTATATAAAGACCTCACAACACCAACACAAGGTAGATAGACATTCCAAAAATCACTCATTGTTATTTTGTTATTTTAAAGGTTTCCTTGTACTGACTTTGGCATCAGAGACGTTGTGGCAAACACCACACCGGTTACCACCTTGAGGGTAGGAATGGCAACAGGTCGAGTTCGGGCCCAGTTTTTTCATACCTGTACCCGACCTGCGGCCCGGACCCGGCCCATTTATTAAACAAATTTTTTTCCCGGGACCCAGACCCGCCCCGCCGGGCCCTATGGGCCCCGCCCAACCAGGCCACTTCAGGGCCCAATCTTCAGCCCCTAACAGTAGCCCAATCGGCCAATCAATTAAAAAAAAAAATTTTGCTTTCCTGAGAAAAAAGAATCACAGCAGTAGTGCAGCACAAACAACAAACCCAAATAAATCTCAAATCAAATCCACCATACCCATTCAAATTTCCTATTCACAGAAACCAAATAAATACATTTGAAATCAAACTATTCACATAAACCAAATACATTTGAAATCAAAATCTAAAACAAGTACATGCAAGGAACATCAAATCTTAATAACAAAATCTAAATCCCCAAACCCACAGGCTAAACAAAGAGAATCTAAATCCCCAAACCCACTAATCAAATAAAGAAAAAATGGAGAAGAACATGAGAGCATGAGAGATTGAGACCGAGAATCTTTGCGGCGAGAATCTTAGATTTTCGTCTTCATCTTCTTCAGCAAAGAGAGTGAGTCAGAGTGAATGAGTGAGGTGTGAGTCAGAGTTGTGATTGGCTGACGGCGTGACGGCGTGAGACATAAAAGGAGAGTGAGTGAGAGTGGGAGAGGAGAGTGAGTCAGATTTGTGAGTTGAAGAGAAAGAGATGAGGCGGCTGAAGTCTGAAGAGATTGTGCGTGAGGTGAGGTTTTTTAGTTAGGGTTATAACTATATATATATATATATATATAAAAGAGGATATTATAGGAATTATACATATATATCCAGGTTTTGGTCGGGTCCGGGTTTTTGTAAAAACCCGAACTCGACCCTGACCCACTTTGGGTTTTTTTTTTTTAAAACCCAAACCCGACCCTATTTTTAATCAGACCGGATAAAATCCGGCCCATAAGGGCCTGGCCGGGCCGGGTATTCGCGGGTCGGGTGAAAATTGCCATCCCTACTTGAGGGAGCTATCCTTCCATATTTGTAGGGATACCAATGAGTACTTAGCTCCATCTGGACGTACTTACAAGAACTGATGAATTTTACTTCATCAGTTTGGCGTCGTCTGTGGGAAACAACATTTTCATACTTAGATTCGAAAATGTAGTTTCTAGTTAACTTATACATTCAGAAGGAGTCCAACCAAGATTCAATAGCATTAGCCCAACAAGTCTAGGCTCTTGCCACTACCGTCGAAGAGCTCACCAAAAAAAATCAAGAAATGAGGCTACGGCTTCAGCAGGGGGAGAACCGGTCTAGGGCCATTCAAAAGGATGAAGGAGATAGCCATAGAAGGAGTGACCATTAAAGGCCGACTACTCCAGATGAACAAAACTCAGATCTCCTCCGGGAGATAAGAAAGTAGATGGATGAGCTGAGGAATGCCATTAGAGAAAAAACAAACCAAAGCCTAGATAGAATGGTCAGGGCAACAGGTTCGCCCTTCACCACGACAGTCTTGGAATGCCTATGCCGTCGAAATTTCGCTTGCCTTAGCTTGAGCCGTTTGACGGGCTTAAGGACCCTCAGGACCACCTCAACACCTTCAAGACGACATTAGGCCTTCAACAGCCTCCTGATGAGATATTGTGTCGTTTCTTCCCCACCACTCTCAAAGGAGTTGCAAGGGAGTGGTTCACAAAGTTACCAACATCGTCCATTGACAGCTTCGAACAGTTGTGCAATGCCTTTTTGCGCCATTTTGTCGGGGGGCAATGCTCTAAGAGGCCAGCAGACCACTTACTCACCATTAAACAAGGGGAGAAAGAAACCCTGAGGTCGTACGTGAAATGCTTTACTTAGGAAACCGTAGAGGTGGACAAAGCTGACGACAAGGTGCAATTAACGACCTTTAAATCGAGGTTGAAGTCTAGAGAGTTCGTGGCTTCCCTCACGAAGTATCCTCCTAAGATGATGGTAGAGATGCTCCTGAAAGCACAGAAGTATATGAATGCAGAAGACACGTTAGCCGCCATAAAGGACCTGGAAAAATTAGGAGACAAAGGAAGGAAGGGGGACAATCGCAGAAAACAAAAAATGGAGCGTCCAAATCATCAGACTAATGACAGGAGTAAAAGGAAGGACGAAAAAGCTCTTCGGATGGTAAAATTCACTCTTTTAGTTATGCCTGTTGACAACATTTTGGCATAGATTAAGGATGAGTACTACCTCAAATGGCCAATACCATTACATTTATCCCCCAATGTCTGTGACAAGAAGAAGTATTGTCGGTTCCACAAGGATCACAGCCATTACATAGAGGATTGCAGGAACCTAAAAGAGCAGATAGAGGAGCTTATACGAAAAGGGAAACTGCAGAAGTATGTGAAAAAGGGGGAATCTAGCAGATTCAGAGGTGACAACAAGAACTAACACGAATTCTCACCCAGTGACGAGGATCACACGTTCCAGCGCCCGCCAAGTGTAATCGGGGAGATAAAGACGATCACAAGTGGCCCATCCACAGGGGGGTTGTTCAAATCCCTTAAGAAAGCATATCAGAGGCAGGTGAACAGCGTCCACAGGATGCCCTCGTTCGAGCAAAGATGGACAGACCGGGACATTTGCTTCTCAGAAGAAAATGCTAGAGGAGTGAAGCAGCCTCATGACGATCCTTTGGTCATAATGCTCGTGATAGAAGGATTCAATACCAGGAGAATCCTCGTGGATAATGGAAGCTCGGCGGACATCATTTACCTCTTCGCTTTCCAGCAGCTGAAGCTAGATTCAGGAAGGCTACGCCCATTTAACTCCCCCCTCATCAGTTTCAGTGGAGACAAGGTATATCCCAAAGGCATAGTGACATTGACAGTTACAGTAGGGACTCACCCGCGACAGCTGACTCATCAGTTGGACTTCTTAGTGGTAAACTGTCCTTCATCATACAATGTGATCATAAGGAGACCCACACTTAATCGTTGGAAAGCAGCCACGTTTACCTACTGCTTGAAGGTAAAGTTTCCAGCAGAAAATGATGTGGGCGAGGTGAAAGGAGATCAAGTACTAGCCAGGAAATGTTACTAGGCCATGCTAGCTACCAAAGAAAACCATACATGGATGATTGAGGAGAAGGAAGAAAATAAAGTGGAACCCCTGGAGACAGTGGAGCTGGTCGAAGGAGAAACAGCAAAAACAACCAGGATAGGGACAACGTTAAGTCCTGAGATGAGGACGAGACTTGTCCAATTCCTTAAGGAGAATCCGGATGTCTTCACATGGAGTCACGAGGACATGCCAGGCATACCTCAAAGAGTCATTGAACACAAGCTAAATGTGGACCCTGAGAAGAAACCCGTCCAGCAAAGACGACGAATCTTCTCTCCAGAACTAAATCAAGCTATTACAAACGAGGTAAATAAGTTGTTATTAGCAGGCTTTATTCGAGAAGTTTACTATCTAGAGTGGCTCGCCAATGTCGTCCCAGTGAAGAAGGCGAATGGGAAATGGAGGATGTGCGTGGACTTCACGGACCTGAACAAAGCTTGCCCAAAAAATAGTTTCCCTCTGCCAAGGATAAACTAGCTCATGAATTCCACAACAGGGCGTAAGCTACTGACGTTCATGGATGCCTTCTTGGGATATAACCAAATAAAAATTACTGAACAGGACCAGGAGAAAACTACTTTCATCACGACCCAAAGACTTTATTGCTATAAGGTGATGCCCTTTAGACTAAAAAATGCAGGAGCAACTTACCAGAGGTTAGTGAATAACAGATCAGGAGAAATATTGAGGTATATGTAGATGACATGCTCGTCAAGAGTAAAGAAGAGCTTGCCCATCTAGACAACCTCAAAGAAACATTTGCCACGCTCAAAAAATACCAGATGAAGTTGAACCCTAGTAAATGTGCCTTTGGAGTAGCCTTAGGGAAGTTTTTAGGATTCATGGTGTCCCAAAAAGGGATAGAAGCAAACCCGAAAAAGGTGCGAGCCATCCTCGACATGACGTCGCCAAAGACCATCAAAGAAGTCCATAAGCTCACAGGAAGAATAACGGCACTTAACAGGTTCGTCTCTAAAGCGATGGACAAATGTTTACCCTTCTTCAAGATGTTGAAGCAAGCCTTTGCCTGGACCGACGAATGTGAGGCAGCATTTCAAGAACTCAAATGCTACCTAAGCAATCCACCTCTCCTAAGCCTGTCCAAAGAAGGAGAAAACATATATCTGTACTTGGCGGTATCGGCCACAGCTATGAGTACAGCCTTAATTTGAGAAGTGGACAGGAAATAACTCCCAGTTTACTACATCAGTCAAGCTTTCCAAGGGGCAAAAACCAAGTACCCAAGGATTAAGAAAATTGTGTTTGCATTGATAATAGTTTCGCGCAAGTTGCGACCTTATTTCCAGGCCAACCCCATCTTGGTAATGATGGACCAACCCATCAAAAAGTCCACGAACAAGCCCGAGGCGACAAGGAGAATGGTCTAGTGGGCAATCGAGCTTAGCTAGTTCAACATTGAGTACCACCCTAGGACAGCCATTAAAGCGCAAGCCTTGGCAGACTTCATCGCCGAGTTCACCCTTCCAGACGAGGACAGCCCCACCGACGAGATAGAATGGTGGATGATACAAACCGATGGTTCGTCAGCCCAAAGGAAGGGTGGAGTAGGGGTTGTCATTATCATCCCAAACGGAGAAATGCTCAAATATGGAGTTCAGCTAAAATTTTCGGCCACTAATAATAAAGCCGAGTACGAAGAAATACTAACAGGACTAAGGGTCGGAAAAGCACTAGGAGCTAAAAATTTGCTCCTCCAGAGCGATTGTAAGCTAGTAATAGGACAGATAAAGAAGGAGTATGAAGCAAAGAAGGAAAGGATGCAAAAATACCTCAGGCTGACGAAGCATCTGACACAGGAGTTTGAGAGAGTAGAGTTCGTGCAGATCCCAAGGAGCCAGAACGTGATAGCAGATGAAATTGCGAAGCTAGCCTCGTTAGAAGAAAGACCAACAAGCATGGACTTAGAAATGGAAACACAAAAACATCCTAGCATTGAAGAAATCTCTACATTTGCAGTCCAGAGCGCAGGCAGCTGGATGACCCCAATCATGTCATTCCTCCAAGACGGCCATCTCCCGCACGACGTCGAGGAGGCCAAGAAGGTCAGGAAGAGAGTAGCCAGATTCACAATCCTAAACGACACCCTGTACAAAAGGGGCTTTTCCATGCCCTACCTGAAGCGCGTAGATGAATAAGAAGCCAAGTATATCCTGGAATAGATTCATGAAGGGGTGTGCAAAGACCATGTAGGCCTCATATCCTTGGTAAGTAAAGTCGTCAGAACAGGTTACTTTTGGCTTACTATGCAGGTAGATGCGAGGGAGCTCATCAAAAAGTGCGACAAGTGCCAAAGGTTTGGAAATGTCCAACACCTTCCAGCCAAGAAACTGATGACGTTAGCCTCCTCCTGGCCATTTGCACAATGGGGAATCAACATCGTCGGCCCATTGCCCCAAGGTAAAGGACAGGTAAAGTTCCTACTAGTCGCTATTGATTACTTCACGAAATGGGTTGAAGCGGAGGCATTAACAACCATCACCGAAGCGAAAATCCAGAGCTTTATGTGGAAGAACATAATTTGCAGGTTCGGGATTCCACGAACGATCATATCAGATAATAAGCGGTAGTTCGATAGTCAAAACTTCAGAAATTTTTTCTCAGGTCTAGGGATCAAGAACCAGTTCTCATCCCCAAGACATCCACAAGAAAACGAACAAACAAAAGTGACTAATCGAACGCTACTCAAGATCATCAAAGCCAAGCTGGACGAAGCTAAGGGCACCTGGCCCAAGGAATTACCCAATGTCTTGGGGCTTACAGGACTACAGCAAGAACCCTAACAGGAGAAACCCCCTTCAGACTCACTTACGGCACTGAGGCAGTAATCCCGGTCGAAGTAGGAATAAGCAGTATCAGACGAGAAGTGTTCCACAAGGACAGCAACGACGATCAGCTAAGAGTCAACCTAGAGCCCCTGACAAGATGACGAAGTATCAGCAAAAGATGGCCGATTATTACAACAAAAGAGTGAAGCTTAGACGACTTGAAATAGGAGACCTCGTCTTATGCAAAGTGACCCCAGCTACCAGAGATCCTGCCCAAGGGAAGCTCGACCCAACCTGGGAAGGATCCTACCAAGTCATCCATTACTCTAGACAGGGTAGTTATCACCTGGAAACCTTAGACGGACAGAGACTCCCGCGACTATGGAACATCGAGCACTTGAAGAAGTACCACCACTATATGCAACAGGCAATTGTATTCATTTTTGAAAACAATAAAAGAACTATTCAGTCAATGACTTAATGCAAGAAAACACAGCAAAAAAAAAAAAAATGACAAGATCCCTTAAATGGGTGTAAGTCACAAAAATGGATAAGTAACAAGATTTTGCCTAAACGGATATAAGTTACTGATAAAGCCGAAGATGACAAGATCCTTTAAATGGGCGTAAGTCAAAAAAATGGCAAAGTAACAAGATTCTGTCTAGATGGATGTAAGTTACTAACGAAGCCACAGAATGACGGAATCCCTTAAAAGGATGTAAGTCATATAATGGTCAAGTAACAAGATTCTGCCTGGACGAATGTAAGTTATTTACGAATCCAAAGAATGACGAAATCCCTCAAGAGGGTGTAAGTCATAAAATAGCCAAGTAACAAGATTCCGCCTGGACGGATGTAAATTACTGACGAATCCAAAGAATGATAAAATCCCTCAAGAGGGTGTAAGTCATAAAATGACAAAGTGAATAGGAGTTCAAGCAAGTAATTTGGCTAAGTACAAGGTAAGGACGCTAGAAGAGAAATTAAAGGAACAAAGATCACATAGAAACAAGAGTATAGGCAAGTAAGTATGCAATTACAAATATAATTAAAAGCGCAAAAACATGTGGCAGTTACCATTGTTTTCACATTAAAGCTAAAAACTAATAAACACAGGGTGAAAAGCATTGTTCCCAAATTAGAATGAAAATATTGTTCTAAAATAGACTTAAAAGGCCCAAAAACACAATGGGCACTTACAAAAAAAAAGGAGATAGAGATTGCAAAGAAAAATGACAGGTTCAGGCATCATTGACATTGTCACCACCAGCATAAGCACTCTTGGGAGCGTCACCCTCAGGAACTGAAGACTAAGAGGATTCATCAACTGCCATCTCTTTATCCACCTCTTCTAGATCCAAGTTCTTGAGGTCCAGTCTGGTGGGGTGCTTGATGAAGTACCTCCTCAGTAGCTCAAAGCCCTTAAAATACCAACTGAAGAGTACTGTGTTGTACTCATTAGTCTGCTGGAAAGCCTCAACGGCCTTGGCAACAATGGTCTTGAGTTTCTCCTTAGCAGCCAAGAGTTGTTCATCTTTTTCCAGAGTTAACTGCTTCTTGGCTCTGAGGTCATCACTTAGGTCTTGAATTTTTCCTTAAGAGTATTGGCCTCGTCCATGGCGACAATTGAGTCTTTCTTTAGCTTGGAGTTCTTCACCTCCAGAGCTTCCATCCTGGACTTCACGGACGCAACCTTGCTTCCTAAATGAGGTACTTCGTTGTGATATGAAGACTCTCCCTCAGCACCTAAAAAGAAAATTGGAGCCTTCAAAAAAAAAAAAAAAAAAGGCAAGCGAGCTGAAATTGCACAAGTACTTTACCTGAACAAGTCTATGGACATGACGAGCCACAACCTCGTTGGAAGGCACGCTCGAGAAAACCTTCAAGTCCTCAGCAGTGACGACCTCGTGTGCCCTTTCCACAGCAAGTTCAGCATCGTCCCAGATACTGGATGCACAGGAGCCAGCCTTCTCCTTCCCTTTATCTTCCAAGTGTGGCCACTTGGAAGTAGGAGTAGGGATCTCCTCGACAGAAGTGGCCGGAGAGGCTGTCCTTGTCACCTCGGTATTGGGGACAGCTAAAGCAACGAGGGCAGCTGGAGTAACGGAGGGGCCCTTCCCTGTAATGCTCACCGTCCTTTTACCAAGATTGGATAATGGCTCATCTTTCTTCGATCTCATTTTTGCATACATGTCCTTATTAAACTTAGTCGTCATTCCTACAAGAGGAAAACACTTAAAAAAAAAAAAAAAATCAACGTGGACAAGCTTAACACTTACTCTTTTTCTCCTCAATTTCAATATTGTGCAAGACGAAGTCAGACGGATCTAGACCAAGAAATAAAAGGCAAGCATCCGCAGGTCCACTAGATCGTCAAAATCTTTGATCATCCTCTCGTACGCGATGGCCTTCTCAATGCGCTCCTTGTACCTGCTTTTAAGCTTAGGCCGTCTCTTAACTACACAAAACAATGAACAAGAAAGTTATTGACAAGAAAGTAAACATAAAGATGGAAGATTAAAGGCTAGAAGAAATAATGACGTACCTAAGGTCGGGGTCCCCCACCGACGGAGCAACCTTGGGAGATCACCCCAAACTTCGTCGGAAGGGGTCTCCCAATCTTCCCCGAACATAAAAAAGAACAGGGACTTCCAATGTCTGAATGATGACAACAAATCCCAGACGATCCTAGCTCTCCTCTCCCGGGGCACCAGCTCGTAATACCCATACTCCTTAGACAACTTTAAGTGATACAGGTAGACAAGCTCGTCCATCCTAATCATATCTCCATCCGTAGCGGCCAACCATATCTCCATATAGCTGGCCACTATCCTCCACGAATTGGGCATAAGTTGCCCGAGGGCAATACCAAAGTATTCCAGAAGCTCCATAAGAAACTGGTGGACAAGTAATCTAAGCCCACTCAAGAAGGCAACTTCATAGAAGCACACCTCCCCAAGGGAGAAATGGCAAGCTCGTTCCTTCTCACGAGGAAGATGAACCCTAACCTTATCCAAGAATTGAAACCTACTCTTAAACCTGGAGAGTGTATCACTGTCCAAAGCACACACCCTCCTCAAGGGCATGAAAAGTCCTAACCTCCCTAGGGATAGAGACGGCAGTATCCCCCTACACAGGATTGTCACTAGAGGACAACCCAGTCTCAAACTCACTAGATCTAACGTCAAACATCCTCTCCCTCTCACCTACCAAACCCTTAAACCAATTGATCGATTGACTAAGTATAGGGAATAACTCACCCAATGCAACACCTAAACCACTACCCTCAAAAACAAAATTCCCAACCAAGGGAAGAAAAGCACGGGAAGTATTTAAGGAAGCCCCCAAACGAGCAAACAAAAAGGAAACCGAGGGGCACACTACCCTAACTTCAGAGCTACTGACCTTGAAAACTAAAAGAAAACAGAGGAAGAAAGATGAATGCTAAAAACCCTAAAAACCAAAAACAAACAAAACAAAAAGGGGGAGAGAAAATCAGAAATTTATCATAGTTTATATTTACGTTGAAAAGAGAAAAGAAGCAAAAAGAAAGAAGAAAGGCATACCTTAAAATGTAGAAAACTCAGCCGCACACCGCACCAGCTCGGAGAAGAATCGCAAAGGAAAGTTAGAGGAGAAAAGGTTCAGAGAAATGATTGGGAGTTGGAGGAAGTAAAAAAGAAAATGAAAAGAAGAGAAGTTTAAAAAGCTAGACACAGAGAACTGAAAAATAGCGGGAAAACCGAGAGTCACACGAAGTGGAGCATTAAATCCACCCCTCAAGCCACGCCACGTGGCCACAACATACCCAGCGTTGCCACTGCGCATTGAATACGATCCCAAAAGACATAAAAATAAATAAATAAATAAAAACCTTTCTCCTTTTAGTGATCGTCATTACACGGACGACCACAGAGGCTGGGGGGCAGCTGACAGGACCGACGATCTCTCTCACAGACGAGACAACCAAATATCTGCATCAATAAATCCACATCACTAACGAAGGTAGGAAAGCTATTCAATGTAGTCAATGATAACCCAAGCGGTTACAAAACCAACTATACAGAACGTTGAAAGCTCATCAAAGCCCACATTACTGAGCATAAGGCGTTACCAATAGAGGCGTTAAAAGTCACAATAACAACCACAATGACTAGGATCTGTGGAAACTTATATAAAAACCTCACAACACCAACACAAGGTAGATAGACATTCCAAAAATTACTCATTGTTATTCTGTTATTTTAAAGGTTTCCTTGTACTAACTTTAGCATTGGAGACGTTGTGGCAAACACCACACCGGTGACTACCTTGAGGGAGCCATCCTTCCATATTTGCAAGGATACCAACGAGGACTTAGCTCCATCTGGACGCACTTACAAAGACTGACGAATTTTACTTCATCAATATCTAAAGTTGAGTGTTGAATATTCCTTAATAAGTGTTAGAGCTGTCCCATAAAAAAAAATAAATAAATAAATAATTTGTCAGAGCTGGATTTGCTGGAATTAATAAATTTATTGGATTAAACTTTTAGATTTAGTGGTATTTCAATATACTGTATTATATTAATGGATAAAAACAATCCTCAAATGGCTAATTTTTAATTGGGATGCAATGGTCTCCCTTTCAAACTTTTATTGTACAGTACTTAAACCTCTAAACTTTTGTTCCTACAAATTCGGCTCCTTCGACCTTCTCTTTAATAGTACTGACTACTGATCTTGAATCTGGATTTCAAGTCCACCTTTGTCGTTGAACCACTAATTCAATCCGGTCAGTCATGTAAATTTACTCAATGTTGCAATGTTGTTTGAAACAACTATCTTTTAGATGAAGTCTTCTTCGCCTTGATATCAGAATTGTTTCAACTCAGTTTAAATTTGGTAACTATATGTGGTAAGCCCAGTAACGGAGGCAATATCTATATACAGTATATAACATTGTAAAAGACTAAAAAATAAAAAATAAAAACACAACAAATAAAATTCGTAGATTGGTAATGGGATTTTGTAATAATACACCATTTTATAATTTTAAGCTATACAAAATAATAATAATAATAATAATAATAAAAGAACTTTAAAATCTTAATATTATTATTATTTTTTTTTTTAAAGTTTTAAGATGTTGATTTTTAGGAGGAAGAAAAAGAGTGTGGGAGGTGAAATAAGCGTTGAGAGCAAAGGTGAGAGGCATTGGCGTATTAATTAGTGTCTCACAATATGCCTACTAAAGTGGAAAAAATTGACACTAGTTGAAGGATCATTTTTGCCGGGGAAAAAAAAAGAAAAAAGAAAAAAGGAAAAGAAAAGAAAATAGTACTACTCTAGTCTTTTTTTTTTTTTTTTTCATAAACACACACTGAAATATTATTAAAAACATTAAAAACCAAATACATCCTGGATAAGAGCTTGCTGAATACAACAAAGAATCTCTTCAATCCAAATTACATCATTGACAAAGCTTTGAACTTGTCTTGCTAGAATATGGGCTGGCTGATTACCAGTCCTTCACACATGAGAAAAATCAACAACTCCAACATCTGAACTTAAAGCATGAATTCCTTCCACAATAGCTGCAACTGAGGTAGGAGGCTGTGAGACCCAGTTGAGAGCATTAGAAACAGCCAAGGAATCTCCTTCCAACACCCCATTCCTCAACCCCAAATGTCTTGCCAACAACACACCCGCTTCATATGCTTTTGCTTCTACTTCAAGTACCCCTAATTGAGCTCTGATTTTTCTGCATAATGCAGCCAACAATCTGCCTTGCTGATCCCTAATGACTACACCAATGCCAGCCAATCCATCTACATTTATTTTGCATAAGCCCGATTGAGGAGGAATCCAAGACTGTTGCTAAAAATTCCCATGTCTGTCACCGAGATGCTGAGCTGTAGCAGAACCCGTGGAGTCATTCTTCTCTAGTGCAGACCAATATTCCTGAAGATAGTTTGCTGCATATCGAGCCACTTCCAGTCCAGTTTTAGCCTCACCTCCATGATAAATTTCATTCCTATTACACCATAATGCCCAAGCAATCATAACCAATTGGGAACATTTCTCATCCCCAGCAGCATTGGTCAACAATTCATGCCACAACAGGTCCTGTAAAGAAGCAATATTAGCATCAGAATGTAACAAATGCAACTTTGAAGCAGCCCAAGCCGTCTGTGCTTTCGGACATCCCCAAAAAATGTGACCATTCGTTTCAGCACTATCTAGACAGCACGCACACAAATCTTCAGTAATAACATGACGCCTCTTCAATTTGACTTTTGTTGGTAAAGTGTCACGACAAGCATGCCAACAAAAGTGACGAACCTTATGAGGAATAGGCAATGACCACACTTTCTTCCAAAATCTTCTCAACAAACTACCATCAGAAGTAGATCCATGGTTTTTTGTTTTGAACAAAGAAACCGCTAATTTATATGCACTTCCAACAATGAATATTCCATTGTTAGTTGCAGCCCAAACCAGTTTGTCCGCCGGTAAAGTAGCACTTAAAGGAATACTCTTAATCAAGTCAGCTTCATGAGTTAGAAAGAGACAATCAATCACCTCATTAATTTAAATTAAACAAAATTTAATAAAAATAAAACTTAAATATATTGACATAAATAAAAAATAGTCGCAAATACAAAAAAAAATTAAAATTTCTTTCTACAAGTTTTTCATATTTTGAAATTTTTGTATGATAAATTTATTATTAATGTTATTGTGGGGGATAAAAGTCCAATCTCATGTATTGGGCCTGGGGCCCTATTCGAAGATTACTGGGTGTGCGAAGAGAGGAAAATATCTGGGAAGGAGTACATGTGGAAGAAACATACCTGGAAGTGAATGAGGAATGCATTCCGAAGAGGTCATATGTTGTCCGAAGAGGTCTTTCTCCTCGGATACGAATAGTCTTGATCAATCAAATGTTTGGAGGGTCCGAATGATCTTTCTAACAATTCCAACAATGAAGATAAGCTCTGAGCATGTTTGGAGATGATAAGAACAAAGAAATATCTAAAGGGAAAAGCTGCTACAACCGTGTTTAATGCGTTACAGCTACTTTTCTGGCCGCATTTATGTGGAGAGGACCCCTAAACAGTGTAACCTCAGCTACCCCTACTAACAGAAAACTAAAAAGGAGACTTGACATGACATATACTCAAGTGGATGCTTAGATGAGGACCAAGTGGACGATGAAGATGAAAGGGAAGGATGCTATATAAAGGGAAGAAGCCTCTGATAATAGGGGGGAAAAAAGAGAGACAAAGAAAAGAAAAACAATTTTACTGTAGCTCTAAGAATTGTAATCACCCTGTAATCAATAATACCTCTCTTCGGACGACAGTTCGTTTGACCTTCAGGTGTGTTTTTATGTTAATTCTTACTCTAATACCATAATTAACTTGTGTTTAATTTACGATCGGCCTAGCTCTTTCACCCACTCTCTACAAATTCATTGTTTTTGGTTCATTGGGCTCATAATCCATACTTCTTGGGCTTGAGCTACAAATCCTAACCCTACAGTTATCAACTACATCTTTTTCAATATACACAACCAAGTAATCATTAAACTACGGATCTCCCTTTCAATTACCAACATCTTGCCTAAATAAGTAACAACATAAACAAAATGCATTACCCTTTTTTATGATATGTTCCAACCAGTATTTTGTATTCTTTAAACTAATCAAGATTAAATCAATGCAATGCTCCATTAATTTCTTTTTTAGGGAAACCATGGTTAAGAGGTTAACAAGAACAACTTTGTAAATATACTCCTTTTATTTTCTCTCGATCATTAGTAGGGTGTGCATAAAACCCACCGACCCACCAAACTCGACCCAACCCAACCCGACCTGTCGGGTTGGGTCGGTTTTTAGGGTTTGGTGGGTTGGGTTGGGTTACAAAAAAATTTTTTATAACAAGTCGGGTTGGGTTTGGGTCATAAAATTATAAACCCGCCAAACCCAACCAGATACACCCATATTTAATATATATTTAAAATATATTATATATTTAATAATTTTTTTTAAAACCAGTTGTAGGGCACTTATATATATATATATATATATATATATTTAAATATATATTGTATATTTAATAATTAAAAAAAAAAAAAACCCAGCTGTGGAGCAGCACTTCCTCGGTTCCTCCTACTAATACTAAAAACCCAACGGTAGAGCAGCACATCCTCAGTTCCTCCTACTAATACTAATTTAATATATATATATATATATATATATATATAAAATAAAATATATAATTAATAAATTTTTTAAAATAACCAGCTCTTTCTGTCCTATATAAAAACTAATTAGTTCACACAAATCCTAGTATATTATTATTGTTGTTTAGTCATTAGTGTTGTTTGCCTTTAAGGAATTACTTTGATACTAATCTTTGAGTTTTCTTAATATATTAATATTTATATTTTTTTTCTACTCAATTTAATAATAATAATAAAAAAATTGTCAAACCCATGGGTTCAACCCGACCCGACCCAACCCGTGTGGGTTGGGTTGGGTTGAGTTGGACTTATGTGATGGGTTGGGTTAGGTTGAATTTTTTTTGACCCACCATGGTAGGTTGGGTCAAAAAATCCCCTCAACCCGACCCATGCACACCCCTAATTATTAGGATGAAAAGATGAGACCTTTTCTCATAGCCTAGGATCTAAAAGAAGATTAGTCATCAAGTGAATAAGAATTTGCTTAGAAGATAAATTTTGCAATGAAAGTGATTTCCTTGTAAGAATTTTGTCCATAGTGCTAACAAAAAAATAAAGGATAAACTACAAATTCATTCAACATATTCAACTTAGGCATTAAATCGTTACATTAATCATGTTCAATAAAGTATTGAGATATTACTTTAGTGCATATGTGCATGCAGAAGATGTATCACATAAATCCAAAATAAAATGGGTTCCAATTAGCTCAATTGGTAAAGTCTCTAATGGTTGAATAAGAGATCTGAGATTCAATCCCCGCCTACACCAGAGACCAATTGGTGTCTTGGTCTGATGATAAAGAGCTATCATCAGGAGCGGACGTCATAGGTTGAAACTCTCTCTAAAAAAAAAACACAAATCCAATAAATTCAACTAAAGACTAAAGCGCTTACAATCTGACCAGCTATTGGAAAATATGTATTATAAAAAAAAATAGCAATTTTAAAATATGCCTTTTGAAAACACAATTTAAAATATCACAATTAAATATTTGATTTGGGCTTTAGGCTAATTTCTTTGTTTGGACAATTTTTAAGAAATGCTACGTTCTCAATATTTTCACAACAAATCCTAGTTGGCAATTGTTATTGATTCTAATTTACATATCATTAAAAAATTTCTCCACCGGTAACAACATGCCACTTAGGATTTCATTTTTTTAAGGCATAAAAATTATATTTTTTCCAAGTTGAGGGTGGTCCTGTGACCGCCCTCAATTATACATAGCACCGCCCCTGCTAAAAAAATAATATAAATAAATAAAAATAAAAAACTCATCACATGTGTGAAGCGCGTGTGGGGAGGTTTGTGTGTACACACACACACACACACACACACACACACACACACACACATATATATATATATATATATATATATATATTTCACTACATCTTTTATAATATTATATTTTTTATATTTTCTCTCATTTTTTTTAACTTCAGATCTCTTGTTCAACCATCAGAAACTTTACTAGTTAAGCTAACTAGAATTCACTCTCATTTTTTTTTTTTTTAAATTTTTGGGTAAATTATGTATTTGGTCCCTATCCTATACACTATATTTCAATATGATCCATAACCTCTCAATTGTGTCAATTTGGTTCATAAACTTTCAGTACTGTGTCAATTTAGTTCATGTGATTATCTTTTGGAAGAAAATTGATGACATGTCTAAAGGCCAAAATAAAAAATTAGTTTCCACTGATGTGACAATAAACTTAAATTTTATTTTAGTCGTTTGTCATGTCAACAATTTTTATCTAAGATATAACGGCAAAAACTAAATTGACACGACATTGAAAGGTTAGGGACCAAATTCACACAATTGAAAAGTTAGGGACTAAATTGAAATATGGTGTAAAGGTTAGGAACCAAATATGTAATTTACCCTTAATTTTTTTATCTCAAATATTTTGTTCAACCATCAGAAACTTTACTAGTTGACTTAACTGGAACTCGCTCTCATTTTTTATTTTAAAAAATTAAACATACAATATTTCGCTTTAATGCAAATAAATAAAATTGTCCTCATAACGTATACTCTTGAAATGTTACAATGCATCAAAGGAAAAATGAAATACAAAACACATGCCAATTTAGAAATGCTAAATAATAATAATAATAATAATAATAATAATATCAAGCAAACATAACATAAACAAATTAATAATTATGTATATATACTAACTAAAAGATAATGTTTTGCTTCTTTTCATTATTGGTGTGGGGCCAAATAATCCTGCGGCCCAGCCCACTGCTTTCCTGGACCGAAGGCCCGAGCCGAGGAGACAATCCAAGTCCGAGGACGACCTCATCATCGGACGTCCGAGGGTTTAAAGGATAAGCTCGAACCGAACGGTCACCTCAGCATTAAATACACCTGACAATCACCCAGGCCGCCTTAATAAGGAAAAGACCTCACCAGTATCACCTTGGAGGCCGTGACTCCCAAAGAGACTGGGAAGGCGGCTGATGGGACAAGCACCTGAGCCAAGGGGGCTAATCGCTCAACAAGTGGAGGGCTAGGATCAATTGTAGGGGGAATATATAATGTAAAGGAATCCTCCTGAAAGGTGGAGGCTGGGGGAAAAGAGGGGGAAGCAATAAAAAAGAAAGAAGGAGAGAGAAAAAGGGGAAGAGCCTCCTCGGCCATGGGCCGAGGAGCCCATCCCAGATGTAATTTTATCTAAGTCCTTTGTTCTTTAAATAAAAGAGGCCGGAGTCCACGCCACTCGAGCGCCGGCGGGTGCCTAGACCTTCAACCCACTCTCTACAAATTCATTGCGGGGTTCGTTGGGCTTTTGACCCGGGTCCATTGGGCCTGGGCGGCCGAAAAACCCAGCCCCCACAATTGGCGCCGTCTGTGGGAAGGATTAGTGCACCGGTGGGCGCAACGGGTGACCATCCTAAGTAACCATTCTATGGAAGATCGGCGGTGGTGCAAAAAAAAAAAAGAACTATCAAAAAGAAGAACATTGCAGAAAGATAAAAATTGGAAGACAAGAGATTTATCAGCAAAAAAAAAAAAAAGAGAAAGATTTTATATTATTTCATAAAGAAAAATTTACAGATTACAATCAAAGGCTCAGGCAAGCTTGTTTTACAATTATTCCTACCAGCTAGTCCTACAATCAGAGGCCCAGGTGGACCCATCCTAAAACTAGCTAGAGGGAAATGTCAACCCGTGCTCTTATTGGCATAAAGAGAATGGGAGAACTTGACAATAAGAGGGCTGGAGGGGGCGGGGGCTAGCTCGTTCCAAGGCCCTCAACGACTCCTTTCTCGGAGCGGCGGAGCTTGAACAAAGCGAGGAGCAGATACAGGGGCTCCGGGACGCCCTCCCCATGATGTTCCCTTGATTCTCTCCAACCCCCACGAGCGTTGGCCGTCGGTGACGGCAACACTCGGGCACTGCCCTTAATGAGAGTTCGCATGTCTCCTCCGTCGGGGGTGCGCTCTGAGGAGGGACGTTAGGTACTTCAACAATATCCCTCCGGGCCACCGTGCATGGCGCCATCGGGGTTACGCCTAGATTCTGCCGCACCGAAAGCCCAGTGGGGGCTGCGGCCACCACGGTTCTTGGCGCGGATGTCCTCACACCCGCCCAAAACCGCCTCATACCAACTGACTCCGGTCACAATTCCGGCGGGGTTATTAAAGGGGATGGAGAAGCTAGAATGGTGTGTTTTTCTGTTTGTGATTGGGAAGCTCATGGAGTATGAGGAAACCATTCCCCTCAGAAGGCCTTATATAGAGGTATAGGGTTGGTGAGAATTAATTCACGCGGAGCCCAAAAAGAGGGTTACCGAAGCGTTGGATAATAATGAAGCCATCAATTCACGAGGCCATTAATGAAGGCGCGTCTCGCGCACTGAAGCGTCAGGCGCGGAATACGAACGGCCAAAGGACGCTTCGCAAATGACAGAGATGAGGGCTCGAGATGGAGATGAGATCAATGCCGCGTGCAAGATCATGAGCCTCCCGAAGGAGGAACCGTCCTCAGTAAAGCAAACCGAGGACAAACTCCTACTTCCAGATGCCAAGCGTTAGACAGAACCAAGGCACTGCATGGTCCTCGGACTCAGGCCTATGGGGAAACTAACCGCTCCAGATGCCAAGCGTTAGACAGAACCAAGGCACTGCATGGTCCTCGGACTCAGGCCTATGGGGAAACTAACCGCTCCAGATGCCAAGCGTTAGACAGAACCAAGGCACTGCATGGTCCTCGGACTCAGGCCTATGGGGAAACTAACCGCTCCAGATGCCAAGCGTTAAACAGAACCAAGGCACTGCATGGTCCTCGGACTCAGGCCTATGGGGAAACTAACCGCTCCAGATGCCAAGCGCTAGGCAGCAACTGTACCTAGGCCTTGCATGGTCCTCGGACCCAAGCCTACGGGGAGCTAGCCACATACCTTGAAGGCAGCAACTGTACCTAGGCCTTGCATGGTCCTCGGACCCAAGCCTACGGGGAGCTAGCCACATACCTTGAAGGCAGCAACTGTACCTAGGTCTTGCATGGTCCTCGGACTCAAGCCTACGGGGAGCTAGCCACATACCTTGAAGGCAGCAACTGTACCTAGGTCTTGCATGGTCCTCGGACTCAAGCCTACGGGGAGCTAGCCACTTACCTTGAAGGCAGCAAATGTACCTAGGCCTTGCATGGTCCTCGGACCCAAGCCTACGGGGAGCTAGCCACATACCTTGAAGGCAGCAACTGTACCTAGGTCTTGCATGGTCCTCGGACTCAAGCCTACGGGGAGCTAGCCACATACCTTGAAGGCAGCAACTGTACCTAGGTCTTGCATGGTCCTCGGACTCAAGCCTACGGGGAGCTAGCCACTTACCTTGAAGGCAGCAACTGTACCTAGGTCTTGCATGGTCCTCGGACCCAAGCCTACGGGGAGCTAGCCACTTAGCTGGCCACTTACCTTGAAGGCAGCAAATGTACCTAGGCCTTGCATGGTCCTCGTATTCAAGCCTACGGGGAGCTAGCCACATACCTTGAAGGCAGCAACTGTACCTAGGTCTTGCATGGTCCTCGGACTCAAGCCTACGGGGAGCTAGCCACTTACCTTGAAGGCAGCAAATGTACCTAGGCCTTGCATGGTCCTCGGACTCAAGCCTACGGGGAGCTAGCCACTTAGCTGGCCACTTACCTTGAAGGCAGCAACTGTACCTAGGCCTTGCATGGTCCTCGGACCCAAGCCTACGGGGAGCTAGCCACATACCTTGAAGGCAGCAACTGTACCTAGGCCTTGCATGGTCCTCGGACTCAAGCCTACGGGGAGCTAGCCACGTACCTTGAAGGCAGCAACTGTACCTAGGTCTTGCATGGTCCTCGGACCCAAGCCTACGGGGAGCTAGCCACTTAGCTGGTCACTTATCTCGAAGACAGCAACCGAACCAAGACACAGCATGGCCCTCGGACTCAGGCTAACGGGGAAGCTAAATGCTTGGGATGAACCTAAGTGTTAGGCAGAACCAAGGCTCTGCACGATCCTCGGACTCAGGCTCACGGGGAAACCAACCACCTTAGATGATCCTAAGAGTTAGACAGAACCAAGGCACTGCATGGTCCCAGGACTCAGGCCTATGGGGAAACTAACTCCTTCAGAGGATTCCAGGTGTTGGACAGAACCAAAAGCGCTGCATGATCCCAGGACCCAGACCTATGGGGAAAACTAACTACTTCAGGGAATTCTAAGTGTTAGCCAGAACCCAAAGCACTGTACGGTCCTCGGACTCATGCTTGTGGGGAAGTCAATCACATCAAGGAGAACCTAAGTGTCAACCTAAAGAGTTTTCTACCCAGCCCCTAGGGGAAGATGGGCCCACTCAAGCACACATGCCTTCGCTGCAACAAGTGACGCCGCGGCTGGCCACGGTGCAATTGAAGATAAAATTACGCAAGTAAAGCAGGAACGAATAACGTGCAAGAAAGTAAACAACCACAACAAACAGGAAAGAAAGAAAGCTCGCGTTTCATTGAGTTCACAAATGTTACATGATGAGAACCACCTTACAGTCACGATGCCAAAAGAAAAAAGAAGAAAATACAAAGGACCAGAAAGACAACAAGGTCGGAGGGCCTGCCTCACTCATTTATACTCCTCCATCAGCCGGGGGCTGGACCATGGCAGCATCAAGGCTCTCTGAACTTTGGCCAGAGGGGACGGCCCGTGAAGGCGAAGCAAGAATGGTGGCCTCCTCGGCAGGGGGAGCTTCGGTTCCAGCGCCAGATTTCACAGCCTCCTGGGGCGCCTCCGCAATGGGGTCCTCACTTGATTCTACCACCTTGGAAGGGTCACTTCCTTGGGCGGGCTCAGCCACGGGCTCAGCAGTTGATGTGTCCTCACCCGTAGCGGTGCCGGCTACTTCCACGGCCTGCTCGGCCTCAGTGCCACTTGGAGCCGCCTCGCGGATGGCAGGGGGGTAGTACACGTTCTCCTCCTTCCACAAGTCGGACGAGGCCTCGACCCCAGCCTGCCTAAGAGCCTCGCGCCAAACCTCGGCAGAGTAGCGCCTGCACAACGCTGGGACTTCAGACCTAAAGGTTGCTGCGGTCTCTTCCATCCCTGCGGTGTAAGCCTCCTCCTCGGCCTCCCTCTTAGTGGCCAAGGCCTCCTCCCTGCCCTGGTCAGCCTCTAACTTGGCCCTCAGGGCCTCATCCCTCGCCCACTCAGCCGCCTTTTTGTCCGACTCGGCGGCGGCCACCTTTTGGGGTAGATCAGCTAACAACCCCTTGGCAGCCTTCAGCTGCTCCTCCGCCTCAGCCAGGCGCTTTGAGTAATCCTCGGCCTGCTTCTGAAAACCGACAAGGCCGGACAGTGCAGTATCCCGGGCACTGGTCATCGCACTCAGCTCCTCCCGGGCTTTGGACAGATCGGCCTCAGAGTGTTTCAGGACCTGGGTGGCCTCCAGACGTTTCTCGCGCTCTACCTCCATGGCCTTCCCCTGGCTCTGGGCTATGTCCTCCAACCTAAAGGTAGCCTGAACGGCCTGCCCAACAAAACAGATAAATCTTTAGCTGAGACCAAAAAAGCGAAAGAGGAGAGCTACACCTAGTAAAAGTCCCAAATTTTGAGGAGCTTACCATCCCCAAATATCGCTTGAGGCAGAAGAAGACCTCCCTGCTCCTCATAGTCGCCAGTTCTGCCATGTCGGCGGGGAGTAACAGGCACCTTTCAACCGCATCGGCTACGTATGTGCCCTCGCCCTCGTTGAAATCTCTGAGGGAGGAGTCTTCCCTCAGCGGCGCCCCACGGAGCATTGGGGCCGGGAGCCAGGCCCTAGGCTCGGGTTGGTCATCAATCTGTTTGTCCAAGCCTCGGGAGCCTATCTTCAGCTGTTTGGAGGGCCGCCGGTCATCACCCTCCTCCCGTAGGGGCTCGGACCTCTCCTCGGCTGACCTTTTGCCCTTATCCCTCTTCTGCTTGGGATCAGAGGGCTCACGCCTGGAAGGCAGACTCGTCTCGGGCGGAGGGGGAAGAAGCCCTGATTGTGCGGAGGCCGACTTGCCCTGGGCAGAGCGAGTTCTCGGAGGAGGAGGAGGGACCTCTGACTTAGATTTCTCTGGCTGGCCTTCAAGCAGTTCAGCCAAGCTAACTTGCGGCTTCTTCTTGTAGCCCATTTTTCGCCGAGAAGAGGACCTGGATGCCGAGAAGTCCGCTTCGGTCAGTTGAGGGTCACCCAAATCTCCTGGAGGGTCCTCGGACTGGTGAGCTTGATCAAACACCTCAAATTCGTCCTCGGCGGGACCAAAATCAGCAACCTCCACGTCTCTCTCGGGGCCTGCCTCGGCGGGCTCCGAGATCCTAGGAGAGGAAGAGGGACCCGCAAGTGTTGCGCCTCCTGATGTGGAGGGCACCTCAGGGAATCGAAACCCGTCCTCGGTCACCGTTATCTGCTGAAGACGAGGATCCTTGGCTCTAATCACGTGCTTCGGCGCCGCAAATACCTTGTGAGCCGGGTCGTATTTCAAAATTTCGTGAGCGGCCCTAACTTGATTATCTGCTGCGTTCACAAAAACCTCCGCCCTCAGCGCCTTCTGCAGGTCTTCTCGGTTGATTAGGCCGAAGTGGCGCGTGAAGGCGTGCGGATCTGCAAAAGGAAACACATCCATATTAGAAACCAAACATTGTGAGAGAAAGGGGGAAGAGAAAGGATGGAGCTGATTAGGGTCCTAGAACTCTCTCTCTTTCCATTTTTCCACTGCCCACCTGGGGTCCCCTCCGTCGTCGGGCAGTGAAGGCCATCATGCCAGTCTCCAGACACGATGAGAAAATCTTTGTTCAACCCCTTGCTGGACTCAGGGAGACACTGAATGAGCCGGACTCTGTCATCCCTGGTCTTCAGATAGTAGGTTTCGCCCTTCAGGCACTGGAGATTATAACACCAATTGACGTCATGGTGGGTCAGTCTCAAGCCCATCTTCTCATTTAGGGCATCCACACAGCCCAGAACCCTAAAGACATTAATGGCACACTGAGTAGGGGCTAGTCGAAAGTGTATCAAATAGTCCCTCATCACCGGACCCATGGGTATCCTCATGCCACCTTCGACGAAGGCAACGATGGGAATCACCACCTCACCCTCCTGCCTCCGAAAGCGCCACTCACTCTGCGCACAATACCTCAAGCCCACGTTGGCCGGTATCTTGTAATCGGCGATGAATTTCTCCATCGCCTCCTCGGTGAAGACATACTTCTTAAAAATACCCATCCCAAACGAAGCCTAGACGAGCTAAGAAGGTGTAGACGAAAAAGAGGCAGAGAGGAGAAAGGAAAAAGTTCCAAGGGAGATAGAGTGACTTACAGAAATGTGTAGAAGCTCCTCGGACAGGCCTTTTATGCTGAAGATGTGGACTCTTGGGTGCAAAGATGCAGAAGAACCGAGTTTTCAAATGGGTATTTATACCCTAAAATCAAGGAACGGAGCGGATTTTCCCACTCCCAACCGTCAGGCGAATCCCCACCGTTGATTAACATCTTACCGTTGCACGTGGGGAGCATAAAGCCGCCTGGATTTAATGAGGGGCACGTCGCGCCCTTCAAGGCATTAATAACGCTTCTGAAGCAGGCGGAAAGACTCCAATACCCCCAAAGGGCCGAACTCCAGCGGTACATAATGCATGCCCGAGGACATCAAAATCCTCCTCTCCGCCCGAGGAGGCGGACAGCAAAATTTTGAGGGGCTATTGTGGGGCCAAATAATCCTGCGGCCCAGCCCACTGCTTTCCTGGACCGAAGGCCCGAGCCGAGGAGACAATCCAAGTCCGAGGACGACCTCATCATCGGACGTCCGAGGGTTTAAAGGATAAGCTCGAACCGAACGGTCACCTCAGCATTAAATACACCTGACAATCACCCAGGCCGCCTTAATAAGGAAAAGACCTCACCAGTATCACCTTGGAGGCCGTGACTCCCAAAGAGACTGGGAAGGCGGCTGATGGGACAAGCACCTGAGCCAAGGGGGCTAATCGCTCAACAAGTGGAGGGCTAGGATCAATTGTAGGGGGAATATATAATGTAAAGGAATCCTCCTGAAAGGTGGAGGCTGGGGGAAAAGAGGGGGAAGCAATAAAAAAGAAAGAAGGAGAGAGAAAAAGGGGAAGAGCCTCCTCGGCCCATGGCCGAGGAGCCCATCCCAGATGTAATTTTATCTAAGTCCTTTGTTCTTTAAATAAAAGAGGCCGGAGTCCACGCCACTCGAGCGCCGGCGGGTGCCTAGACCTTCAACCCACTCTCTACAAATTCATTGCGGGGTTCGTTGGGCTTTTGACCCGGGTCCATTGGGCCTGGGCGGCCGAAAAACCCAGCCCCCACAATTGGTTTTTAATTTTGGTTTATAGGATTTTGTTATATGCTTTTGTTATAGTGGAATGGTAATTTTATCATAAAATTGTAGGCCAACCTATTGGGCTATTGCCTTGACACACTCCCTTCAATCGACCTAAGGGGATAAGTACTAGTTTGTAAACATATTGCCTAGTTTAAGGGTGGATGAGGCTACTACCTTGACACACATCCCTCAGTTTACCTAACAAGACTTCTAGCTGGCAAGTCTATTGCCAGATCTTAGGTTGATTTCTTGCTAAAAACCTCTCCCCATAATTTATACTTTATATAAATACTTTGCACTTAGCAAAACAAGGTATGCCTAACAAGCTCTACGCATTGTAGCCCTGTGCATTTTAAAAAAAGGGCGCGGCTTCTGTCCAATGCCTCCAGTGCACTGGACTAGTTGCAATCATAACATGTGTCCATTTTCAGACATGTGTCATGATCATAGCGAGTCTTGGACAGAAGCCACACCCTTAAAAAAAATAAAAATTTTAAAATATGCCTTTTGAAAACACAATTTAAAATATCACAATTCACAATTAAAAATTTGATTTGGGCTTTTAGACTAATTTGTTTATTTGGACAATTTTTGAGAAATGCTACGTCCTTAATATTTTCACAATAAATCCTAGTTGGCAATTGTTACTAGTTTTAATTTATATATCATTATTTTTTATTTTTTTGTCCAATAGTAACAACCTGTCACTTAGGATCTATTGTGAAAGTGTTGAGGACATATTGTGAACATAGCATTTCTCGCAATTTTTTGGTTCAATCTTCAATGGACCAAAATTTTGGAGAGGTCATAATTTATTTTTAATAGAAAATTTTTTGTTTAGGATGTTTAAGTTTTTTTTAGGGTGGTCAAGTTTTTTTTTTACTAAGATTTGACTTACCTCTAGTACTTTTTTAAAAAAAATCTTCTTTTATTTTAATTAGAGACTGCTACATCACCCACTAACTAAATAAAATATGAAAATTAAAACTCATTACCACTTATCATTGTATATTTAAAATAAAATAATATATTAAGTTAAAAAAGTAATGGAGGTAAGTTAAATCCTCTTTTTTTAGGGTGGTCAACAACCATTATTAATTTAGAATTTCATTTTTTTTAAGGTATAAATTTTATATTTTTCCAAGTTGAGGGTAATTAGGATTTGTGACCACCTTCAATTATACATCGCGCCGCCCTGGTCGTATCTATATGCCACACCAGCTACTTAATGTATTTTCCATTATTAAAAAAAAAAAAAAACTCAACTCAACATATAGGCCTAGACTCTATTGATAGATAATAGGGGATAGAATGGGAGGGGTTTAAACCACACAGACGTTAATCATCACAGCAATCACTAAATTATCAATTGAAGCCGTTCGTCATCAAATCCTTGAGAACCACGATAATGAAAGGACATTTCTGATTTCTGTCGTATTAATTGACTATTGAGACTTGGTGATTATCTTATCTTGTATGGGATAGCATGTGAAGTCAAGGTGAGATTGGATAGGATACTTATTACGGTAAGTGCTCTTGAGACTACCCTCCAAATACATAATCTGAATTAGGTGCCTTTCCAAGCCGTGGAAGTTTCTCTTGTCTTACTTCAATACGCTTCCCCACCTCAACCATTCAATTTCTTCTTGGAAAAATTTAGCAATGAAAAATCTCCTACATTTCTCTTTTATTTAGGTACTGCACTTTTATCCTCATAGAGAGGGCACTACAAATCGTTCCATGATAACGGAGGTTGTACTAGTGTATGGAAATTAAATTCCCATTGAAAACCTAACCACTTTCTCGACTTAAAATTAATCGATTCTATCAAATTTGGTTTAATTCTCTTTGACCAAGAACACATTTCTTCTAAATTGTGTCCTGCTCTGACAATAGTATGCCAACACAATTGAATATCATAAAGTGTAGGCTACACAGTTTATGATGTTATAGACACTTTATTTTGCAACCATTAATTAAGTAGTGACTTCATTTTAAGTCCTTTAATTTAAAGAAAATCAATCATGGTGATGGTAAAATCTTCACCTTGAAATTCACAATCATGGTGATGGAAGAAGAGAGGGTTTTCTCCTCCCTTTCTCCTTATCATTATCACTTCAAGTCACAGTTCTCATGTATGTAGAGCTAGGAGTTGAACGCGGTGGTTCAACTCATGCCTCCTTATAGCGCTTGGTGACTAATCAAATCAAGAATCTGCCTAGAAGTGTGAGGGGCTAACAAGTTTTGATTTCAAGTTTTAATAATATTCATGATTGAAGATGTTTGTTCTATAATTGTAATAGAAATTGGAAGAGTAAGTACAAGAACAATCACTCTATAAACAAATTGGCAGGTTATTGATTTTTTTTAGTCCTTTTACTAGCAACTGGCACAAATAAAAATATTTAACAATTTTTTGAAATCCAAATGTCAAACTATATTGTTCTCTTATGGTGAAGTTCCGTTTTTAATAGTAAATTCTCTTGGATCGCGAATTCTTACAAATAAAAATTATTTACTAACAAACAAATATAATAAAATCTAAAAAGATTCAAGTATCTTAAGATCCATAGCCAAGATAAGAATATGCAACTCCTTTATATGTTTCCTAAACTAATGCTTTAATTTTAATTGTTTATTAGAACACAAAAGATATCTAATCAATAATGATGCTCGTTTTTCAATCAAAAAATTAATAAACAAAAATAATAATGCTCATTTGTAAAGTCATTTTGCTTATGGCACAAAAAATAAATAAATAAATAAAACAAAAACAAAAAACCTTTTAGATGGATGTCAATAGCATGATAGTACTCAAATCCAAATGTCGCAAACTTTGAATGTTGGGTCACTCATAAGTCAACAACGAAAATATGAAACACATAATTATAATATATAAGTCATTTACATTTTTTTCTGGGTGAATTATTTTTATAAGAGATTTGTTTTTCTTTTTGTTAAACAAGAGGATTTTTTTTTTCCCCCTTTTTTGGAAGGGGGCCATAGATCACTTGTATGAGTTAGGTAGCAATAGAGAGCTTGTTTTTCAGTTTTGGGGACCAAGTGTGATTTTTTTTTTTTTATGCTATTAAAAAAAGGGTTGTGTTAACGGGCACCTTATGGTGCCTGTTAACCGCAACTTTTGTTCTTTTTTTGTAGCTTTATTGTAGCTTTATGTCATTTTTTTACAGCTTTTAAGTTGTGAGGCCAACTTCATAGAGAGAAAAAATATATTAAAATAAATTGTGAGGTCAATTTTATGTCTTTTTTTTTCTATTTATTTAATTTTTTTTATTAAATAAAACCAACATTAGTGCAATCTTAACAAGCACCGTGCAATACTAGTTAACATTTGCCTTAAAAAAGTACTATAAAAATATTCATAGTTTCGTCCTTGATTCGTGACATACTGTCAAAACTCACAACCCACCACCAATGCTAGACCCGGCTACCAAATCAAGTCAATTAGGTTTCGGTTCAAACTAATTAGACACGGGTCAAGTTAGATTTGAGCCAAATATTGGTCATCAAATTAAGGTCATCCTGAACAATTTGTAAAACCTATGACCCTTACCAAGTCTTTTTAGAGTTAAGTCAATCTAGCATTACCTATATTTTTTCACATGCAAAAAGATTAATAATAAAGCAAAAAAAAAAAATTCAAAATATTTTCATTTTTTTCTTTTCAATAAAAATAAGAGAACAAATGAACAAAATTACTAAAAAATAAAACTTAAATGATACATAAATTCTATATTTTAAATAATCCAAGGTCCATCAAATGGAAGCCTTCAAGCCTATAAGTCATTAAGAAAGAATCTAGAGTGTTTGTAAGAAGGAAAGAACTTAGGTTGCATTTGCTTTGGCGTAAAATATTTTTCAACAAAAAATGTTTCCAACTAAAATCATTTTCAAGGAAACATTTTGTTTTTCAAATTTTTCTTACATATTTGAAAATGCATAGAAAAATACTTTCTATTTTTTGGGCACAACGTAAATTTAAAAACAAAAAATCCCTTTTTTTTACATAAAATATAAATGACCAAAATACACGCCCCCCTCCGAACTTCCAAAATGATCAGAATACCCACCAAAATACCCTCAGAAACTCCAAAAAGAGCAAAATAATCTAAAACATCTAAAATTGCCAAAAATATGGAGGTTCCACTGATATTTTGGTCATTTGAGATATTCCGGGTGTAATTTGGTCATTTTGGAGTTTTGTGGGTATTTTAGTTATTTTGGAGATTTTAATTGTATGTCATTTTAGGGATTTTATAGGTATGATTATAACTTTAATTATTTGAGGGTATTTTGGTCATTTATATGATTTTGGGATATTTTGATCGTTTAGGATGTTCCAAGAATCCAATGATATTTTGATCATTTTAGAGGTTTCAATGGGTATTTTGGTCATCTTGGACATCTTTGGAATATTTTGGTCATTTGAGGGTTGGGTATTTTGTAGTTTTTCACTTTTCAGTGGTATTTGGTCATGTCAGGCATTTTAGGGAAACTTTGGTTATTTTGGAAGTTTTGAGGATATTTTTAATCATTTTGGAGTTTTAGATGTATTTTGGTAATTTTGGAAAAACTATAAGTATTTTAATCATTTTAGAGGTTTCCTAGGCAATTTAGGCATTTTGTCATTTTGGAGGTTTTAGTGGTATTTTGGTAATTATAGTAATTTTAGGGAATCTTTTGGTTTTCTAGAGGTGTTTGTTGTGGACTATGTGAAGGTGCTAAAGGCAAAAGAAAAAAAGAAAAAAATCTCTCTTTTTTTTTTTTGTTGTAAAACATTTTACAACCATCATAAGTCATAACTACATTTTCTTGATAAATGGAAAACATTATTATTTTTTTAGGTTAATAAAGCAAAGAGGAAGAAGTGTGAGTTTGAAACATGTTTACAGAGAATTAGAAAGTTAAAATAAGATGAAATAAATTCCATATGAAAAAAAAAAATTGACCTAACCTAGCTTGGCATTTCAACAAGTTGGATTCAGGTTAACCTGTATTTTCACAGGTTCAAAAAATTCCGACCCATATCCTTTTTTCTTTTTTTTTAATTCAGACAAATAGTCAGGTCTAGATCTAATTTTGCCCATTTTATTTGGTGCTAGCCTTAAATGGGCTGAAGCTACCATAGCAGAGCACTTTCTTCTTCTTCTTCTTCTTCTTCTTCTTCTTCTTCTATTTTTTTTTTTTTTTCAAAGAAGGATCAGAGCACTTTCTAGCATCAAAGAGAAACGGTTGTTTGTGGATTTTTTTTAACACAAGAACAATATTATAGAAAACATAGGAATTTACCGATATTACATTTTATTGCTAGTACTAAATTGATTATCTGGCAATTTTCTATATAGTCGATGTGATACCGTATCATCCACCTAAAATGTCGGATGTCATAAAAACAAAACTCTTTAGATGAAAATTGTAGTTCCCTGCTAGTACTTTTTGTAATGAATGCTATTTATTATCCTATTAGTACTACTGTAGTTGGTAAAATTCAATAATTGCTATTAAATCAAGAAAAAATAAAACCTGTATATTAATAATTAAATAGTATATTAATGGGTTATAGGACACTCGTTAATAATCAATTTTAGAAAAGTTTTGACATCACTTTTATGAAAAATGATAAAAGCTGTCAAAACAATAATTTTTCTTTTCTTTTCCCATAAAAACTTTCATTAACTGGATTGTTAATCTAAGGACACTCGTTAGCATTTTCCATAATTAAATAATTATGATTCAGAAAAAGAAAATTTGAATGCTTATTCCTTCATTGAAAATTTACATAATAGGGTGCTAATTCTAGTATATAAAATAAAGGTGTACATATTTTATCAAAATAATAATAATAATAATAATAGTGTATAATGTGGCGGAGCCAGGAATTTTGGTCGAGGCGCAAGATTAAAAGATAAAAGTGAAAGTAAAAAATTAATCTAAAAAAATTAATCAATATTAATGACAAAATAAATAAACTACTATATGATAATGTAATTGTCATACAGAATCTAACATAAAATGTAAATTTTAATTTATTTTTTTACACCTAGCTTATTTTACTCAATTGCTCTTAACGATTTTTCATATTTTGAAACCGCTGAATAATTTTTTCACACCTAATAGTCTTGAATATATCTTTCTCAATATATGTGACTAAACAACCATTCATCTACTGATCTCTTATTCGACTGCGTAATCGATTTTTAATTATGTTCATAGCCAAAAAAGCTCTAATAAGTAAATTAATGGATATGCAACATCTCTTTTTGCTATTTTAATCATTACCAAGTGGTACCCATAGTTTTATATGATAGTTGTACGTTTTTTTGTTTTTAAAGGTCCATCAAGCTACTGTGTAGTGTGTTCAGACTCCTATCCTATCCAATGCAGAGATTTTTTTTTTTTTTTTTTAATCATTACTAAGTGGGTCTGTTTGGTTGGAGGAGTGAAAAAATGAGAGAATGAAAAATTAGTGAGGGGATGAAAAAGTTGGAAGATAGAAAGTATTTAGTTTTCCCTTGTGAGTGTTTGGTTAGAGGGGTGGAAAAGTGAGATGGTGGATAACCTTTTTGTTTGGTTGAAAAGAAAAATGAGAGGATAGAAAATGTAGTATATATAAATTAACAATTATACCCTTATTACATAATAGGTAGAAAATAGATTTATTTGCACTCATTAAATAATATAAAATTTACCAAAAATTATATTTTTTTAATGAGAAGTGTTACGTTTATAACATTTTTCACAATATTTTCACAACAAAATTTATGTGAAAAATTGTTACTAGTTCTAATTTGAACCTACCACTGCAATTATTTTTTTATTCATTAATATTAACTAATAACAATCTATTACTTAAAATTTATTGTGAAAATATTATAGTAATATTTCTAAAGTAGGATTTTTTATTCATTATGTTATATCTCCTTTCTCAGCCGTACTTTTCTCTTCTTCTTCTTCTTTTTTTCCTTCTTTTTCTCCTCCACACACATTCTCCTTCCTCATTCTTTTCTTTTTTCTTCAAGAACGTTCCAGGTGCAGAGAATACTCTTTCTTTGTTTTTTTTTTTTTCTCCAGCGCTCTGTCTCTGTTTTTTTTTTTTTTTTTTTTTTTTTACTTGACTCCAGAACGGGGTATTATGGGAAAAGTGCTGTGGGACAGTTTTCCACTCCAACTTTTCCTCCCGATTTGAGAGGACGAAGTTTGTGGGCCTGGAAGAGAAAATTTTCTCCCTTTCCTCTCTTCCTATTTTCCTCTTTTTCCCAAACAGTAAAAAATACTGTTATCCATCCAATTTTCCGCTCTATGTTCTCCATCCTCCTAAATTCACCCCAACCAAACACAGTATATAGTAGGAGAAGTTTACTGAGAGAACCATGAATTGATTTTTTTTTTTTTTGTCTTTTGTGTCAAGGGGGGCAAATAAGGCATTTTAGGTCATTATAATATTATTAGAAAAATATTTAAAATTTCAGAGGGGGCGCCTGTGCAACCCCCCCCCCCCCCCGGGGTATATAATCCCAATGAACTTTTGGTTCTATCAGGAAAACAAATCCTCTCTCTTCGAGTCTCTCAATTTGACTTTCACACTGAGTGAGGTAAGAATTTGTATTTTCCGATTGGCGTTTACGTGGCTTCTGTTGGGAATTTAACCAAAATTCCAACATGTGAGAGACAAAAAAAAATAGAGAAAACACACGTCAAAGAAAAATAATCACACACACAAGACAGTATTTACGTGGTTCGGCAATTTGCCTACGTCCACGGAGTTGCAGGGATTTCACTATTATCAGAAAAAAATACAAAGTGCGGCTACAGTGTTTTTCTCTCTCTCTAAAAACACAACAACAGTTGTAGTCACAAACCCTAATTATAAAAGCGGCTTTTATATCCTACTTACAGGGTTATAATGGGCTAGGCCAAAAATAAACTAGGCTCCACAAAACCCAACAAATCTCCCACTTGGAGACTAGTTCAATCATCAACATCAGCCGCTATCCTCCAAAAGCAATCCCTCATCCTTGCAACTCATCCTCCTGTCCTCAAGCTAGAAGGCCAACTGAAGCTGCACACAGCTTCAGCTTCTCAATAGTGACACCCTTAGTCAACATGTCTGCTGGGTTCTTAGATCCACAAATCTTCTCAAGTATTACTAGTTTATCTTTAACAAGGTAACGGATAAAGTGGTATTTTGTTTGTATATGCTTCGACTTTGAATGAAAAGCCGAATTTTTGGCAAGAAAGATTGCACTCTGACTGTCACTATGTAGAATGCCCATCTCTTGCTTCTTACCCAATTCATCTAAGAAACCATGTAGCCAAATCATCTCCTTTCCAGTTTCAGTTGCTGCAACATACTCAGCTTCTGTAGTAGACAAAGTAACAATCTTTTGCAGATTTGAAGCCCATGATATAGCTGTATCACCCAAAGTAAATACAAACCCAGTAGTACTCTTTCTACTATCAACATCACCAGCAAAATCAGCATCTACATAACCTTGCAGCTTCAAACTTGCACCTGTGAAACAAAGACATGTATCTGATGAACCCTTCAGATATCTCAAAATCCACTTGACTGCCTCCCAATGCTGCTTTCCAGGCCTACTCATGAATCTGCTCACAATTCCCACTGCATGTGCAATGTCTGGCCTTGTACATACCATAGCATACATCAAGCTGCCAATAGCTGAGGCATAGGGCACCTTACTCATATGGTCCCTTTCTTCTTCTGTCTTCGGTGACTGTTCTTTACTCAGTTTGAAATGACTACCCAAGGGTGTGCTCACTGGTTTAGATTCATTCATGTTGAACCTGCTGCGAACTTTCTTCACATACTCTGACTGTGAAAGCTTCAATGTACCATTAGCCTTGTCTCTAATGATTCTCATACCAAGGATTTGCTTTGTAGCTCCCAAATCCTTCATTGCAAACTGTTTTGACAATTGTTTCTTCAGATTATTAATCTCCTCAATGCTAGACCCTGCAATGAGCATATCATCCACATACAACAGTAAAATGATATAAGAATTGTCAAAGAATTTAACATAGCAACAATGATCAGCTTCACATCTCTTGAACCCAATTTTATGCATAAAATTGTCAAATTTCTTGTACCACTGTCTAGGAGCTTGTTTTAGGCAATACAAGCTCTTTCTCAGTTTGCAGACTAGATTCTCTTGTCCCTAAACAATGAACCCTTCTGGCTGAATCATGTAAAGGTCTTCCTCCAAGTCACCATGAAAGAATGCCGTCTTCACATCTAACTGCTCAAGATGTAAGTTTTCTGTAGCCACCATTCCAAGCACCAGTCTAATTGTTGACATCTTCACAACTGGAGAAAATATCTCTGTGTAGTCAATGCCTTCCTTCTGCTGGAACCCTTTAACAACTAATCTGGCCTTGTAACGTTTGCTACCATCATACTCATTCTTTATTCTGTATACCCACTTGTTGTGCAAAGCCTTCTTTCCTACTGGCAATTCAGTCAGTTCCCATGTCTGATTCCCCAACAAAGAATCCATCTCATCCTTCATGGCTAACTCCCACTTGCTTGAATTTTCATCTTGCAAGGCTTCATCATAACACTCTAGCTCACCACCATCAGTCAATAATAGATAATTTAAAACGGGTGAATAACGCTGTGGAGGTCTAATGTTCCTAGAAGATCTGCGGACTTCAGCTACAGATGTACTCTGATCTACCTGTGAATCTGCATTCTCCTTATTTTCTTCACCCCTTTTTTGGACAGTACTTTCAGTCAATCCATCTAAGTTGACAAACTCAGATTTCTTTTGATCTATCTCTGCAATATTTGATACTACAGTTGACCTGTCCTTGTACATAACCTGTTCATTAAATATCACATTTCTACTTCTGATGATTTTCCTGTTTTGTTCATCCCAAAACCTATAGCCAAATTTCTCATCACCATAGCCAATGAAAAAATATATTTTAGACTTAGCATCAAGTTTACTACGAGCATCAGAATCAATATGAACATAAGAAACACAACCAAAAACTTTTAATTGGGAAAATTTTACCTCTTTACCGCTCCAAACCTCCTCAGGAAGTTTGAACTCCATGGAAACTGATGGCCCTCGGTTTATCAGGTAAGCTGCAGTGCTAACTACATCAGCCCAGAAAGTTTTTGGTAGTCCAGCATGCAACCTCATACTCCTAGCACGCTCATTAAGAGTTCTGTTCATGCGCTCAGCCACACCATTCTGCTGTGGTGTCCCAGGAATGGTCTTTTCCATCCTAATTCCCTGTGCAGCACAATACTCACTGAACCCTCCATCTATGTACTCTCCTCCATTATCAGACCTCAAACATTTTAGTTTTAAACCTGTTTCTATCTCAACCATGGCCTTCCACTTCTTAAAAGTTTCAAATACATCAGATTTATTTTTCAGAAAATAAACTCATACCTTTCTGCTTGAATCATCAATGAAAGTGATGTAGTACCTTGAACCTCCAAGGGATGCAACCGGAGAAGGCTCCCACAAATCAGTGTGTACTAACTCCAATTTTTCTGCCTTCGGTGTCCTGCCAGTTTTCAAGAAGCTCACCTTTTTCTACTTTCCTAAGATGCAACTTTCACACATGTCAAAATCAATGGACTTCAATTCTGGTAGTTTTCCTTTTGACAGCAGCATTTTCATCCCTTTCTCACTCATGTGACCAAGCCTGCGGTGCCATAGGCTTGTATCAGTACTTGCATCAGCAACTGCAATTGTGTCTCTTGGACTTGAGGTCATATAGAGAGTGCCAGTCTTCTTTCCACGAGCCAATACTCTAGCTCCCTTTGTAACCTTCCAAGTACCACCAACAAATAGTATTGCATGCCCTTCATCATCAAGTTGTCCAACAGAAATCAGATTCCTCCTCAGGTCAGGAATATGTCGAACCTTCTCCAGTAACCAAACAGACCCATTGGGTAACAATATCCGGACATCTCCCATACCCACAATATCCAAGGCTGAACCATCAGCCAAATACACCTTACCAAAATCACCTGCAGCATAGTTCTGTATGATTTCTCGGTGTGGAGTGGTATGAAACGAGGCTCCTGAATCTAAAACCCAATCATCAAGTGGACTGTCTACTGCAAGAAGTAATGCATCCTGTACCTTTTCTGTTACAGCATTAGCAGAATCATCTTCATTCTTCTTCTTAGGACTTTTGCATTGGTTCCTAAAGTGACCTATTTTCCCACAATTCCAGCATTGTACTGGTTGGCCTGATCTGGACTTACTTCTGTTCTGATTAGAATTTCTGGATTTTGATCTGCCCCGATTTGAATTTCTGTTATTACCTCTGCCTCTTGTCTCAAGGTTTAGGGCAGAACCAGATCCTGAGGTTTCACCTGCATCTCTTCTGTGAATCTCCTCAGTCAGAATTAAATCTCGTATGTCATTGTACTTGAGTTTCTCCTTTCCTGTAGAATTACTTACTGCCATCCTCATTACCTCCCAACTGTTTGGCAAAGAAGCCAAGACGATCAGAGCACGAATCTCATCATCAAAATCAATTTCTACAGACGACAATTGATTTGTGATAGTATTAAATTCTTTCAAATGTTGTGCTACTGATGCATTCTCTGCCATCTTCAAATTGAACAGTTTCTTCATCAGATGCACCTTGTTGTTTGCTGACGGCTTTTCATACATACCAGACAAAGCCTTCATCAGATCTGCTGTGGTCTTCTCCTTTACAACATTATGTGCAACAGACCTAGACAGAGTTAACCTGATAACTCCCAGTACCTGTCTATCAAGAAGAGCCCATTCATCAGCCTTCATCGCCTCAGGTTTTGTCCCCAAAAGAGGCAGATGCAATTTCCTTCCATAGAGATAATCTTCAATCTGCATCCTCCAATACGCGAAGTCTGTGCCATCAAACTTTTCTATTCTAGATACCTTTCCTGCTTCCTCTGCCATTGCTCCCACTCAAACCTAACCCTAGGCTCTGATACCAGTTGTTGGGAATTTAACCAAAATTCCAACTTGTGAGAGACAAAAAAAAAAAATAGAGAAAACACACGTCAAAGAAAAATAATCACACGCACAAGACAGTATTTACGTGGTTCGGCAATTTGCCTACATCCACGGAGTTGCAAGGATTTCACTATTATCAGGGAAAAATACAAAGTGCGGCTACAGTGTTTTTCTCTCTCTCTAAAAACACAACAACAGTTGTAGTCACAAACCCTAATTATAAAAGCGGCTTTTATATCCTACTTACAGGGTTATAATGGGCCAAGCCAAAAATAAACTAGGCTCCACAAAGCCCAACAGCTTCCTCCTTTCCTTAGAAATAATATTAGTACCACTACGAAACTCACAATTTTATTAGAACTCGCTCACGTCAAAAAGGGATAAGAATGATTCTAGTACTATAAATATTTTGTCACAACTTTGATTAAGTTAAATCCGGTTGCCTATTATTTTCACATGAACTTCCGATTTTTTTTTCACCATTCACAATTTGCCACATCACAATTGTGGCAAAGTTGTGATAAAAGAATTTATGGTCTAGAATTTTTGAAGGAATAATTTTAGTAAAACACGCTTTGTCACCGTTATTAGCATATTGTGATTGGGCATCTATTATTATTCTATTATGGATTTTTTTTTTCACAACTCTGCAATCTAGCACATATAATAACCATTGTGTGATAGTAGAATTATTTGCTTGAAAGTAAAGCATAAGTTATCCGGAGCTACCATCAGAAAAGAATGGCATAGTTGAAACTATCTTAAATAAATAAATAAATAAATAAATAAAAATGGTCATAAGTGTGGACTGTTTCGGCATTGTAAAGTAGCATATTTTCGGGGTGTGAAAAAACAAAACAACAGGCTTTTTCGTGTTAACATTGACATTTGAAGAGTCTCTTTTCCTCATTTAAAACAAAAACCTGAGAGAGAGGAGAAACCAAAAAAATAATTAAAACGTAAGGGTTGTATGGACCCATCTGTCTCTATCTGGTATCTGCAAAACCATTAGCTTAAAAAAAATACACCAATTTAGCATCAACACGTATATTGATAGAGTAGAATACTCTATAAAAAGTCATAAAAAGAGAGAGAACTCAGAAAGACTTGGAAAAAAAAAAAAGATTGGAAAGAAAGATATATATTTTGAGTGAGAGAGAGAGATGGAGGGAAAAGAGAGCAGTACTAGTCATCCATTGTTGAGTGGGAAGAGGAAACAGGGTTGTACTTACAGCCATGGTTTCTCTTCAGGTCAGATCCAAACATTGGCTGCCATGTGTGAGGCTTGTATCCCTCCTCTTTCGATGCCATGTGATAGCATCGACAAGGACAAGGAGAACCCAGTTGACCAGAAGCCTCTTCAATCCTTTTACAGAGCTTCTGGGTCTCAACCTCCACTCCCTGATGAGGCAAGTTTGTCTTATTCTCTATATTATCCTATCTTTGTTTTCGTTCAATAATACATTATCATATTTAAACAAGAAATTTCACAGCAGGAAAATTGTGATTAGTACAACATTATTTTTACGTGCCACCACAACCATATCACTTTAATTGTACATGAATATCACAACATACTGTGACAATCTTACATGCAAAACGAATTTTTGTAACAATTGAGATCGAAATTGTGACATGTCATACGACTTCACTTTTATTATACACTGATGACAATAAGTAGTGCTAAAATTTGTTGTGGCCTTATGATTTTATGAGTGAAGGTAGTGCTACATCTGAGATTTTTAGTCTTTGACAATATTGGTCTTCAAGTAATGAACATGTATAATATGTTTTCTCTCTATGAATGGAAAAACAGGTGGCAGAGGTGATTGTGAAGAGGTGTCTACCACGGGCTGTGGTTTTATTGAGAACAGTTCTGAATATACTCTCGTTCAGATTAGGGACACTATTGCTTTGTGGATTTAGTTGCCTTGATTGGAGATGGCCATTTATTCTTAAGTTCTCTGATATGTCTCTGGAGAAGAGAGAAGAGATTCTCAAGAGTTGGACAAGGAAAAGGGGTCTGCTACCCTTTAGATTGGTGTTTGTCGTGATTAAAATCTTCTGCTTGTATACCTTCTTTTCAATGGTAATTCTTTTCACTCACTATGCCATGATCTCACCCTTACTCTATTTCTCTGTATTTATGTCCAATTTTTTTTTCTGGATCTTATAAACATTTAAAAAGAAAAATAGAGCAAGAAAGTTTTGAAAAGTATTGTTTTAGTGGCTTCTTCTTCTTCTTCTTCTTCTTCTTGGGCTTTTAAAACAACACATAGGGGGAAAAAAGAAGAAAAAAAATAATCTGAAAACGCATAATAAATCTTTGAGTTTTGAAGGATATGTCATATATCATGTTTTGAACATTAATTTCTACAAAAGGGTTTTTTGCAAACGTGTTGGCAAGTGTTTGATGTTGTTTTCTGTATCACTGTGACAAGACAACTCTGTTTATTCATTTTTGTGAACATGTCTCATTACTGGTGTCATGTTATTATTGGTCATGGCTTTGAGGATAATGGAGGAAGCAGAAGACAGAATTAACCTCCTGGGTGTGGCCTACCTACCTTATTACTGATGTATGGTTGGGCGTTGCGATTTGCAATTTCTGCATTATTGCCTCAAACCTACTTTGATAAAGAAAGCAAACATTTCTTAACCACCTAATTTACTTGTGTCATAGTCATATAATTGTTTTGAAATGAAATATTGGAAAACTTCAGAGTCAACTTTGATCTCTATTTTGACTTATAAAAAAGGTTTGAATGCCTTTTCGTTTTTCTTTTTTAATTTCTCTCTTTCAATTTCTTTTTATTTTCAAAAAATCAGCTTAGCGAAGACTTCATTCTGAACTCCAATTTTTTTAAGAACCATCTTATGAGTCTTTTTTTTTTTTTTTTGGAATGTTATATGCGTTTCCTAAATGACCTCTATAAAATAAACAGGAGACAAAAATATGATATTTTCAAAGAAACTAAGCATGATCTAGCAAGTTTTCCCCAGTTATCTAAGGGCTGAGAGGTGATTCATATGTTCTTTTATTTATGTCAGATTTTAAATATTTCATACTAAGACATTGGATAATTTTAGGTATATCTTGAATTCTTGATCAAGCAATGGAAAGTTATTAATTCTTACTTATGTGCTTGAGATTTTATGGTTCAAGAGACTCAATCCTATTGTAGACCGATACACTTGTAGCACAAGCAAACTAACCTGAGGGTTGGTTTAGGGTTCTCTATTATATAAGCCCTTTATTGGGTTCATTGTGATAAACAAATATACATAAAAGAAGTAGCCATCAAGGGCTTTTCACCATGGATGCAGGCCGTTAAAACTCTTGCTTCCACTTTTCTCTTTTCTCTCTCTACAAGTTATTGAGTTTTTTCCCCCATTTTTCTACTTACTGCAGGCTGACGAAAATTCAAAAAATGCATCGTGGGAAGCAGTTGGATACCATGTTGACAATAGGGAAAAGTTGACCAGACACCGAAAGGAGAGGCCTCTTCAGAAGGGAGTCATAGAAACTATGTATGAAAAAGACTCTACATTTGTTCAGTCTCTCACACAGAAAGGCCTTGAAGTCACTGAAGATACAGAGCACAATGTGTGCAAGATCAAATGTGATGTCATTGTTGTTGGTTCTGGTTGTGGTGGAGGGGTTGCAGCTGCGGTTCTTGCAAGCTCCGGCCAAAAAGTAGTCGTCCTTGAGAAAGGGAATTATTTTGTACCTGAAGATTTTTCTTCCCTAGAAGGTCCTGCCATGAATGAGCTATATGAGTCAGGTGGAATTTTATCAACTATTGATGGGAAACATTTGATCTTTGCCGGCTCCACAGTGGGTGGAGGCTCTGCTGTAAACTGGTCTGCATGTATCAAAACACCAGATTCAGTTCTTCGAGAATGGTCTGTGGATTATAAGATCCCACTTTATGCTAGCCCTAACTATCGATTTGCCATGGATGTCGTTTGTAAGAGGATTGGTGTCACAGATAAGTGTGTGGAAGAAGGCTTTCAGAATCAAGTAATCAGAAAAGGGTGTGAGAATCTTGGTTTGAAAGTTGAGGCAGTCTCAAGGAACTCTTCAGCTGATCATTACTGTGGTTCTTGTAATTATGGTTGTAGAACAGGAGACAAAAAAGGCACTGATTCAACTTGGCTAGTAGATGCTGTGGACTGTGGTGCAGTAATCTTAACAGGATGCAAAGCTGAGAGATTCATATTGGAGAATGGAAGGACGAGAAAGAAATGCTTGGGGGTGATTGCAACTTCTTTGAGTAAGAATGTCACAAAGAAGCTGCAAATTGAGGCTAAAGTAACAATTTCTGCATGCGGGTCTATAATGACGCCTCCTCTAATGATCTCTAGTGGCTTGAAAAATCCAAATATTGGCAAGAACCTCCACATCCACCCTGTTCAAATGGTTTGGGGATACTTTCCAGAACATATATCGAACCTCAGAGGCAAAATGTATGAAGGAGGGATCATTACTTCGCTCCATAAGGTGGTTTCGGAGGATTCCAATCTCAAGGCCATTATAGAATGTCCTGCTTTAGGACCTGCCTCATATAGCGTATTACTTCCATGGGTTTCAGGGCTTGACATGAAGGAGAGGATGGCAAAGTATGCTAGAACTGCTATCCTTTTTGCATTGGTCAGAGATCAGGGTTCAGGAGAGGTGAAGACAGAGGGTGTCATTAATTATCGATTAAGTCAGATTGATAAAGAAAATCTTCAAGCTGGGATGAGGCAGGCTTTGCGAATTTTGGTTGCCGCTGGAGCTGTTGAAGTGGGCACATTTAGGAGTGATGGCCAGAAAATTAAATGTAAAGGAATTAAGGAGAAGGAGTTAGAGGAGTTTCTGGATACAGTAACAACAGTTGGAGGGCCAGGGTCAAGGGGAGAACACTGGGCCATGTATTGTTCTGCACATCAAATGGGAACTTGTAGAATGGGTGCCACAAAGGAAGAAGGTGCAGTTAATGAGAGTGGTGAAAGTTGGGAAGCAAAAGGTTTATTTGTATGTGATGCAAGTGTTCTACCTACTGCAATTGGGATCAATCCCATGATTACAATCGAGTCCACTGCTTATTGTATTTCAAAGAGGATTGCAGAGTCCTTGAAAAGTGGAAAGATCGTGGAGGATAACTAACGTTTCTCATCCTGTATTTTTATTAGTCTTAGAATGATTTTAAATAAATTTTTTTGTAATGAGAACACTAAAGGATTAGTTTTTAGTTATAAATAAAAATATTGTTTGCATGAGTTTCAATTTTTTTGTCTCTAAACTTTAAAAATATTATTTTTGTTGGTCCCTATACTATTATACCAATATGTCTAGTGACACAAAAATGTTCAAAGCTACAAAGGTGGTGCATTGTGATCGATGAATAATGAAGTGGTAAAGTAGGGTAAGTGGTTGGCTTATGTAAATGTTATGTTTCTAGCATTAAATGTTAAATGGTTAGAAATTGAAAGTAGTGGAAGAAATTAATGGCATGCCTCCAGAATTGGTTGTTCAAGTAATATGTGAATGGCTCACTTGCAAATTAATTAATGTAGAACTCATGTGAGAGCATTTGACCCCTAAGTTTTGGAGTAAAATGAAACAGTTGGGAGTTATGACCAAACTTACCAAGGTATCCCCAACGGTTTCATCTTAATCCAAATTTAGGGGGCCAAACCACAAGAAGTACAACATGGGTTATGTATCGTTTCCAATTGTTTTTTTTTTTTTTTTTTACAAAATAAAAATTTTATTCTAATCTAATCTAAGTGTATATGTGTATGAAGCTCTCTCCTGGAGACTTGAACCCCAGTCCTTGCCCCCCACATCCTACAAGCTCTTATACTTATGAAGTAACCATCGCACCAAATGTGTTATTTAAATCAGCAAAACTATATATTGTATGCAAATATGCAATTATAGAGCAAGAAGTCCCCTCAATTTTTTTGAATGAAATATATTCCTCTAATAATAACAGATGATTCTTATTCTTTGTACATTAAGATCAATTATAAGGTGATGGGTTGGATCCAATCATAAACTAACATATCCAGAAAGGTTACAGTACACCTAAATTTCTTAGCTTTAGACAAAATGGGGTCAAAGACAGAGGGGGCAGTTTACCCTGCTTCGGGGAGCCAGTGGCTTGTAAGCAACAAACATAACTGCTACAGATGGCATATTGGCATCACAACAATTCCTATTATGTTATGGCACGCTGATTTTTTACAATCATATAAATATATATATATATATATATATATATATTAAAGATTGAGCCTGTACCAGATCTCTTAGATTCCCAGTAAATAAATAAATAAACAAATAATTGAACCAGGGCAGAACATGAGGGAGATTATGAAATCAAAAACTAAGAGATTCAGAAACCAAAACTAAGAGCTTCAAACTAGAAAGAGGACCAGATAATAAATATATAGAAGATAGAAAACAGTGGGTTAATCTCACATTGGAAAATGAGTGCGAGTTAAAGATGTTTAAAGTCTGTGCTGTATATCCAAGAGTTTAAGCCATTTTGGATATAAACGACTGTAAGTTTCTTTAAAAAACCTTCTCCCTTCTCTCCGTGTGTGTGTTAAAAATACTTAGTATTCTCAAAAAAAAAAATTTAGAAGAGAGGTCAACGCAGAAAATTCTCTCATAATTTGAGGGAAGCCATCCTTATTGGGAAAGCTTTATCAACTGTTACAGATTCGATCAGAATCTCACATCAATTCCCATTTTACTGACTATGTCTATATGTATTCCCGCAACAAGACAACCAGATGGTATCAGTTTCACCACAAAAAGAATAATGCTGAAACAGAAAGTTATATAGAGAACCAGGGGGATCCCTCACTTGTATGCCTTAACTGCTTTCTCAGCAGCATCATCAAGGTCATCTGCTGTAATCAATGCCAACCCACTTTCCTGCAGACCAATTAGTAATGAATGTAAATAACCAAATACATTTCTTCCCAATTTTATCAAAGGTGATTCTCAAGACATGAATTTCTGTCCAAGTTTGATTTCATATTAGGCTTCACGTTTACCTTTAGTGTTCTCTTTCCCTGGTCAACGTTTGTGCCTTCAAGACGAACCACCACTGGTACTTTCAGTGTAACCTTCAAAAAAAAGACCCAACAGAAGTTAACTCTTCAGCAAATGGCTTGGAGGCAATAAAGTCATTAAATTAAACTAAAGGTGAAAGAAAAGTAACAATTTAAAATGTTATGATAGTTCAATTATCACAAAGAGTCTTTGCCATCATTCCTTTTTCCATTTAATTTTTCATTAAAGGTGTCAAAAACGTTCATCTCTCTGAAATTAATTCCCATGAAATACTTTTAGTAAATGTTATACAAAATTTATTCAGAATTAATTTTGTAGCCTCTTTTGTACGCACTTTGTTTGATTTGTTTGATTGGTCTTGAGCTTGGTGACTCACATCTAGTGATTCAATTCCAATGTTCATGGACTCTTTTGTCTTGTACATAATTTCTAGTCATTTTGTTATTCTTTTGGCTAATTCATACCTTTTTTGCATGAAATAGTTTTTTATTTTTTTCAATAAATTATTCTTACCTACCAAAAAAACATGATATATCATCCAAATATAAGAGGAAGAAAATGTAAGCATTAAAAACACAAAATGAAACAGCTTTATGGCCCAGAGGACATAGTACTAATGAGAAGGTTAACCATGTCCAAGAAAGTAGAAACCGTTGAGAATGAACCTGAGAAAATCAGACACAAACTAACCTGTTTTGCAGCATTGACAATTCCACTTGCTATTACATCACATTTCATTATTCCTCCAAAAATGTTCACTAAAATTGCTTTCACCTTATCGTCAGAAGTCAATATTTTAAATGCCTCAACCACCTGCACCACAGAAATTAAGAATTTTAAAAATATAAATATAAATATAAAAGAAAGAGAGATACTAAAAAGCTGTTTTCCCGCAGAAAATAACTAGTCATATTCATGGTAATTTAGATATGTCCAAGGACAGACTCAGAAAATGTCCATTAAACAATACAAACAATAAAATACATTAATAGATTATTGGTTTCTTCCTTTTTTTTTTCATAAAGAAAATGCCAATAAACAAAACATCATAATACAACACAAACAGCATATTGAGCAGTATTTACCATGCTATTAAAGAGCAAAGTATGTAGTGCTTCTGATTACATAAATAAAAGACTCGAGTAGCACAATGTGCACAAAGGGTTAATGACACATAAGCTGAAGGAAATTTATAAGAAAAAAACCTAGATGTTAATGCAGTACCTGGCCTTCAGAAGCATTCCCACCTACGTCTAGAAAATTGGCAGGAGTTCCCCCATGCAATTTAATAATGTCCATTGTGGCCATTGCCAATCCTGCACCATTCACCATGCAACCAATCTCTCCATCTAAGCCAATGTAATTTAAATCTGCTTTAGCAGCAGCTACCTGTAGAATATAAAAGCACAACAAAAGATCCATTAATGAAATAATTACATCATGAGCTTAGTCTAACTTAATGCGCCTGGAAGCTTGTGTCTTTGCTCTGAGAGAGGTGTCTATTTTACATGCATAAGATACAAAATCCAGCTTCCTCTGGTTAAAATTTCACAATTGCAGAGACAACTATCTTCCCTTAAAAACAAATGAACAATCATTTCAAATATATAAATATTAAAAAAAACACACACACACACCTCCCGAGGATCCTCCTGTGATGGATCACGGAGAGCAAATATCTCTTTCTGACGAAAGGCAGCATTGTCATCAAAGTTCAACTTAGCATCAGCAGCTACCAACTGCTTATCAGCAGTCTCCGCAATGGGATTGATCTATCCAAAAACAACCATCAATTTTCAACTAAAATATCCAACAGAAAAAATAAATTATAAAAACATGCCATCAAGGAAATATTTATAGCACTTCCAAAATGTAAAAGGTTATGCTCACTTCCAATAGTGTGCAGTCACACTTGCAAAATAGTTCGTATAATTTCTTCACTTGTTCAATTGAATCTTTTCTATCAGCCACCGTGGGAGCCAAGCCATCAACAACCTTTGCAGCATCTTCATCAGTAATTCCAGTAAAAACATCAATGGGAACCTATCAAAACAAACATTGTATCAGTTGCATTTCAATACAGATGGAGAGTCTATGTCAATAATAATCATAAGCCATCAAAAATAAAACAGAAGGATGACTACCTTTACAATCATATCAGGGAATTTTTCTGCAAGGTCTTCAATGCTGGTTCCCCCCTTTCTACAGGCAATTATAAGCTGGGAAAAAACAACAAAAAAAATATATGTAAAAGCATATTGCATTTAGGACTATCATGCCTAATGAGAAATAATGGCAAAAGGTCCTACATGATGATGGACAGAAATAAAACTAATCATTCACATGATCACATCAAATAAAAAAGTTAGACGCTAAGTTTGAGACCATACCGGACCAGCGGTGTTACGATCCAGAGTAATAGCAAAGTACATCTCATTGACGAGTGACAACTTTTCACACAAGTATACCTGTGTAGGAAAAAAGAAATAAACTGATTCTCAAACAAATAAGCACTAGATAGTCCTGTATGCTTATAATACAGCAGATTGACATTCACAATGCTGAGAACCAAGACAAGGAAAAAGATATACGAAAACAAATGAATAAAGGAAAAAAAAAAAAAAAAAAAAAAAAAAAAAAAAAGAGATCTAAACCCAAGACATACTCTTTAAGTTCGATCCTTCTTTTTACTTATCGAAAAAAAGCTGGATCCTACTTTTTATTCTCAATACAGAAGGGACAAGCAACAACAAATTATTCATAATTTCATATTAATCCAGATATTGTAATTAATTATAATTTTTCTTGTGAACAATTAACAAATAGGAATATTAGACAAACACCCATCACTTTTACAGCCAGCTATTTGCCTATGTTTCATATCAATACTGAGTAAATAATAATTACAAAAATGCTTATTGAAGTCGAATACAATTCAATGGGCTTTGAGAAACACTAGATAATTTAAATATTCAATTAGGTTATCTTTAATATGTAAGGCAGATTAAACATTAAAAAAAAAACAAAACAAAAAAAGTCTTTTTTTAATGTAGTACAAGAAAAGGCCTCAAGGCCAAATTTTGGTAGGAATTCCACAGGTTAGACCGTTTATACAACTCCTTTAGACATGCTTAATATCACCCTCATACAAGTTTAAGATGCTTACACACTGAAACCAGAATTTAATATAAAAATTTAAGACAAACATCATTGTTTAAGCATCATGGTTCCTCCACAAAGTGGAGTTCCAACTTTTGTCAGTTTGAAGAAAACTATGGCAGCTCCTACATATAAAGTTTCACCCTTATACAAGTTTGAGATGCTTAGACACTGAAACCAGAATTTAATACAAAAGTTCAAGATAAAAATCATTGTTCAGGCATCGTGGTTCCTCCATACAGTGGAGTTCAACCTATGGAAGTTCTTAGAAAACTATGGCAGTTCCTATGTATAAAGTTTCTCCATTCTAATCCACAACAGAAAATCAATACTCAATAACACTTCTGGACAAGCATTAAGACATTTTATGTTGACATATCATGGGAGAAAGACATTGAAGCTGACACTCATGGATCACTTTTCTAATTGATTAAGGTTGCGTTTGGCATTGGCTGAAAAAGGCAGTTTTTTTTACTATTTAGCTTTTCTTTTTCTTTTTTTTATAAGTTACTATTTAGCTTATTTTTGCTACTATTCAGCTTATTTACTGTTCATGGGTCTCATTATACTATTTCAGCTAGCTTTTAGCTTTATCTACAATACTTTCAGCAAAAAGTTTTCAGATTAAGCTAAATAAGTTGTTCCCAAACGGACTCTAAGTATGCCTATAAAAACTTTCAACGGTTTCATGAGTAAACACTTTCTTTGTAGAACAAAATGTTATTTAAATCCAGTCTCTTTTCATAAGCAAACTAACTTAATCCAATAAATGAGAAAAATCAAATATATAGGGGGTGTATTGAAGCTTTTCCTGCAATTACAATACAATAACATCTAAAAAATTTAAAAGAAAAAATAAAATCAAGGAGTAGACAGAAGACACTGTCTAAAGCAGTCATCCAATCATACAATAATCTGAAAAATGTCAAGGATGTTCTATGCCTTCAAAAATTTTTGATGATTCAGATACAATATAAACACAAACACGTTGGCAACAGAAGAACAGAACAACAAGCATTCACACAAAAGAAAATGGCAACACCATTGAGTCCAAGGAGATCAATCTTGCAACTGCATACTGATTTGTTTATTCAATGAGCTTGACCATGTGTAAACTTATAAGTTCCAGATGACTAATAAAAAAATGCCTAACCTTGCTGACAACTTTGCCTTGGGGACCAGTTTGTTTGGTAACAAGAATCTGCCCAAGCATTTTCCCTGCATGGAATAAAATTACAAAATAAAGGGAATTCCATGAAAAAGTCATAAGATTTATTACGACATAAATTTCTTAAACATATAGAACTAACATTTGTTCTTTTATAGATAAATACCACTTGCTCCAGTAGTACCCAGTTAATCCTATAAGAGCTAACTGCTAACGACACCACAACTCCCATGCAACAAAACAATGTAAGCATAAGTGACCCACTGTCTCCCCGTTACATCGACATAAACAACACCATCCTACAAACATGTAACCTCTCTTAATGAGATTGTCACAGACTCACAGGTAGGTATCTTTCCTCGTGCTGTTGGCCATGCAAAGAAGGAGACCCTCCTAGGGCCTTAGCACTCCAAATACTCTTCCAAGGAAAAAGCACTGCACAATTACTTTATTATGCATTGCAGTAAGGACAAACATTAAAGACAACACTCCCTTTCAACTTGCAGCTCAATCTATCACAATACTCTCTCTAAAACAAGTAATACATAGGACCATAAACTAGGAGGTTTCCAACACAACGAGGGGATGATTGTACCCACATGAAAGGATGCAATCACACATCCTATAGACAGAGAAGGATACCTGCACAATAATAATAAAAAACTCCCTCCCCTTTCTAACAGCCTCAACGAGAGTTCATTCAATGTGAAAGTTTATTCTTAAATAGCTTATGATATTTACATGTAGTGGGAATAAAGCATATGCAATGGGGCTGATATTCCTACTAGGGATTTGATTATTTGATCTCAAGGGCATAGTATTTGTCCAGAGAAAAAAAAAAGGTCAAGAACATAACAACAACCAAGTCTTAGTCCCAAAAAGGTCATAGTCATAGTAAACGCATAGTATCAATATTTGAAAGATGAAACCAAAGCATTCCAATCAAAATCACTTCAGTGTGGATTTTCATTAATATGATTTCGTTAGGTAGGGTTTGGTGAATGTATAACAGAAATAGACCTCATCTGGTTATAGATAAAGCCAAAGCAATGACATGCAACAGAACTAGAAGCTTACTAATAACGTACTAAATACCCACTAGAGGGACAATAAAATGAGATCCCAGACAAATGAAATAAACAAAAGCAAGAACAATAGATCACAATAAGCTAAACAATATTTAGTACCAGCTATGTCTTCAACCTGATCAGCCTTAACAATATGAACTCCACCCTTAAGACCACTTTTAAAGGTTCCCAAGCCTCTTCCACCAGCCAAAATTTGGCTTTTGACCACCAACTGTATCAAAGAATCAAAGTTAACATCCTCCTTTCTTCACTTAAGAGTAATTGCTTAGAAGATATAAAATGTGAAAGCAAACAATATCTTAAACTTCCATCAGAACCCAATCAAACAAAAAACATATTTGGGCCACCTAATACAACTACATTACATAAGTTGCTTTGCTCTTCTAAAACATAGGAGAGAAATAAAAAGGTTATATCTTCCACTCATTTCCTCAGTTCTGTCAGACACCAAAAACATGTTATTCTCTGGTTGAAAGTATAATAGAGAAAGACCCCAATGCCCTGAATTACAAACAATTACCTCGCTTTCATTGGGAAATACACCCTGAATCGCCTTTCTGACTTCATCAAGAGAAGAAACCGCAACACCTTTCGGAACATTGACCCCATATTTGCCCATCAACTCAGCCCCCTGATTTCAACAAATGCACCCAATTATTATTATTTTTTTTTTTTTTAAACCCAGTTAACCGCTACATCCAATCAAAATTTCCAAACCAATTTACAATTTCACAAATTCACATGCTTGAATTAGCACAAAGATCACATATTTCCCATAAAAAACGCATACTTTCCACACACACACACACAGATAAAAACCACAGCTTTTATCCCTGCTAAGAATTATACTGTGTTTGGTCGCCGAGAAAATGCAGGAAAGAAAATAAAAATTACATTATTCACTCAGTTGGCCCTAATACAGTACTTAAATCAGTCTGAATAGTTCTACAAAACCATAACAACATATAAGCCTTAAAACCCAAGTCAGTGTTTTATTTTCCCGAGCTTTTTTTCTCGCAAACCAAACAGAGAAATAGAAAAGAAGAAAAAAAAAAAAAAAAAACTCAATCTTGTGCCATATATATATACACATAGACATGTCACAGAGCGAGAGAGAAGTGGACCTGGTACTCATGGACGTTGAGGCGGCGGAGCTGTTGTTGCTGCCATTTACCGGCGACGGAGAGAGAACGAGAGACGAGCTTGTTCACCAATCCCCTCACCATTTTTCCAAAGGTTTCTGAAGATCCGAGAGAGAGAGAGAGAGAGAGAGAGAGGCGGAGGAGATCGGGTCAAGAATCAATTACTCGAATGTGGGAGAGAAACGGACCCTAGCTTGGCTTGGAATAATATTATTCTTCTCTCTTTTTTTTTCCTTTTTGAGTGAATTTTCATTTTAGTTTCACCTCATTCATTATTTTGAATTTGAGTTTATTTTTATTTTGGTCATGCTTCAAAATTTTTTTGTATCTCAAAAAATAAATAAAAAAAGTTCCGAATTTTTCATTTTGAGCTTCATGTTCCTGAAAGTCTACCATGAATGGTTAAAATAAAAATTTTAAAATGTAAAAAACTAAATAAAAGGAAAACTAAATCAAACGTGAAAAATCAAAATAGATATTTTAAAGCGTAAATAGTTAAAATAAAAATAACTTAAATCTTTAAGAACTAAAATTATACTTTCATCTTTTTGTTATATATTAACTTTGCTAAAATAAGTAAAGTGCTATTTTAGCATCTAAAACACTAAAAACCTCGTTACATCAAATGTGTTAAAAGTCATGTTTGTTAACGCCTAGCTATGGTAAACTTGTAAACATATAAAACATTATTTAAACAAAAGGTAGGTAGAAAGAGACTTGACTAGTAAAAGAAATAATAAAAAATGAATAAACAAATAACATTTAAATAAAGCAATAAAAAAAATAATAAGAAACCTTTTAAACTTTTTATATATATTTTTATTGGTCGTGAATTTTGAAATCTAGCCATTGGGTTGCATGTTCTTTATGTTCTTAATACATATGTCAATTTTTATTCATATCATATGCTATTTACTTTCGATTATTAAACTTGTTTTCTATGCATAATTACCGCAAAAACTTGAAATTTAAACATTTAATTGATGACATAGCTATTAATCTTTGATCTTTTTGAAATTTTGCAAGTATAGAAGATATAATAAGAAATTGCAATCTAACAGTTAGATTTTTAAAAATTCACATCCAATAAAAACATATAAGAGGAGTTTGAAGAGTTTTTCTCAAAAAAAAAAATTTCTACAAAAGAATCAAATTTTTGATATTGAGTATATTGTAAAGTGATATATTAAAATAGATAAAATAGTTTTTTAAGTTGCTAAAAGCCTTTTTTTTTTTTTAACACATTTTATGTGTATGCTCTTATATGTGCATTTTTAGTAAGGTTTGACTTAGTTCAATACTCTTATGTGTTATACTCAATTGTGTCTAGTGTACTAAAACATTTGATAGTTAGCCTTTCTTTTTTCCTAAAAGCTTTTCCCTTCTTTTTTTTTTTGTGCATTACTTTTCTTTATTATGCTTAAAGTGAGTCAAAGTATAATTATAAGTTAAATATTGAGGTTTTAAACTTTTATACATAATCAAACTACAAGGCTATTTTTAAATGGCTAAAACCATAAATAAATTAAAAAAAAAGGTATTAAAATCATTAAAAAATATATTTTCAATGATTGAAATGACCGTAGAGAGCCGTTATCAAAAATTATGTCGAGAATATTTTTTTATACCCTATACAATTGTTGGAAAAAGTGTTACACTTTTAAATAATGCTTATTATTTTTATCCACAGGCACTCAACCATTGATAAAAGGTATCTTGAGGTAAGTTTCAATGGTTTGTAACCGTTGAAATAAGTATTCTTCATTTTTTTTTTTAAATTGGATGTGCTCTTTCACATTTATCAAAATTAAATAGGCAAATTAGAACTTACCCACCTGTGGTTTGATCGAAATTTAAGTTGTTTATCTATAGTTTGAAATTTAACACTTTGACCGAAATTTAAATTGCCTACCTATAGTTTGAAACTCATGATGCAAGTGTTTTGACACTATTTTTTTATCTTATTTGATCTTGTATTTTTATATTTTTGGAGAAGAGATGCATAAAAGTGGAGTAAAATTACATATTTAATCCTATTTTTAACAGAGATGGGTTACGAAACTCTAACTAAGCTAACCCCAAATGAGTAAAGTGTCAAATTTCAAATCACAAGTAGGCAACTTAAATTTCGATCAAACCATAAGTAGGAAAGTTGTAATTTGTCTAAATTTATGGTCCGTTTGGATTGAGGGAGAGAGGGGGGGAGTAGAGTAGAGTAGAGTAGATTTAGCATAAAATTAGCTTATTTTTAGCCAACTTTATGGCTTGTTTGGAAGTTTAGAGAGGGAGGAGAGTAGAGGGGAGGGGAGTAGTGGAGAGGAGAGTAGAGGAGAATGAATCCCCTCCACCTTATTTGGATATTTTTAAAATTAGTAAGGGGGAAGGGAGTAATTAGCCCTTCCCCTTGTATAATTTTGTTAATATAATAAAGGTAAATTAGGTAATTTACTTGGTCAATAGTTTATGTAATCTACTCCCCCTCCAAATCTCTCCAATTTGGGGGAATTAAAAATGGGGGGCCTAGAGGGAGTTGAAACCCCTCCAAACTCCTCCAAACCTCTCCCCCTCCTTCCTTAAAAAACTTCCAAATAAGGTAATTAGATTACTCTCCCTCCCTCTACTCTACTCCTCCTCCTTTTTTAAACATCCAAACATGCCATTACTCTACTCCTCTCCACTCCCCCTCCCCCCCCCCCCCCTCAATCCAAATAGACCATTAACATCCTCATTCAAAATACTAGCCTCATCACACGTAGCAAAGTGCGTGTGATGATGCTCTTTTTATTTGTTTTGAGTTTAATGTCAATTTTTAAATTTAAATTTGTCTATTGTTAGTGAGATTACACAAGAAAAGATTTTTAAGATGCTAAAATTTAGGATTTTGAAAATGAGCAAACTGCTAGGTTTTAGTGTGTGCTACATATTTAAGGAAAAATGTATCAAACATGTGTGAAGATATATTTAAATAAAGAGTGTTTACTGATTTTTAGGAAAAAAGTTTATTTGATTCTTTTTTGTTTTTAAATTTTATTTAGTTATTTTTTTAGAACACAAAGTATTTTTAACACACACACAAAGTGAGAGGGGGAGAATGTTTTTTAAAAAAACTTACAGAAAAATGGCCTAACTCTTGGATACACAACACAAACTTTAAACGTCTTTAACTCACACTCATTTTCCAATGTGAGATTAACCTACTGTTTTTTTTTTTTTTTTTTTTTTGAGAATACTAAGTATTTTTAACTTTAAATTTTATTGAATTACAATTTTAACATTTTTTTTTAAGAATAAAGATGGTCTAATTAGACTAGGGGCATATTTGACATTTTATTAAGTCATAACAAACTTTCTAAATCCTCTTAATATATAGAGGAGGAAAACATTAATAAGGACCAATTTCAAACTTTTACTACTATAATATAATTTACAAAAGAAAAAATATCCTTGACATATTGCCATGAATTTACAAAATTTGCAAGTGCTTTAGCCAAAGCAAATATAGCAGTATGAACAAAAACAACTTAAGTTTGTCCCACATTTTATGCTTCTCCTCGTTGCCTCCGGTGGAAATTGCAAAATGTTAAATTTGTATACAAAACAACCATAATTATAAAAAAAAAGAAAAAAAAAAAAGAAAGAAAAAAAAAACAATAACTAGTAAATAAGACCTTAAATTCCTTGGCCTTTTTGTGAGATTTTACATAACTTTAATTACTTACAATGAAGCAAGAGCATGTGATTTAACACTTGGGTGAGCCTAATTTGTGGACCTATAAATAACTAGCCCAAAGAAAGTATAACCCAACAAATGAGCCCATGGTCTAGAACGTTAGTGCTTCTCTTATGGCAATGTTTACTATGTTGCAGATTGTATTGGTTCTGGAAGAGTATTTTTCTCACCGTGCAGGTTTGACGAAGCGACATGTCTTGGCCCAGTTCCATTGCCAATCCTATAATTCTCCATGAAACTGTTCTCATATTTCCTATGCGCATAACAATTTGTTTTACGTGGCCTAACAAAATTCTTGTTGTATTTTATGACTACTTCATTATTATTTGTTCACCCTATATACTACCAGGGGCATTTTGTAGAGAATCCTAGTAAACAGCCAAAAGCCTTCTTGAGATACCAAGTGCTCATGGTACTATCATCAGTGGCACACCATTACAAAACAATCTGAAGGTAACTTGCATGGAATTCGTTATATGATCATTTGTTCTTTCTAAAGTTATACTTCACTAATTCAATATTATGTTTGTAGATTGGATTTGAATTTTAGTATGTGATCTTTGTTTATTTTTCTCTGTGCCTGGCCTGTGTTTGAATTTTTTTTTCCTTGAATTAGGAGGAGTTGTGAGCCTTTGTCAATTTCTGTTGTCCTGACCTGCTGGGTGACAATACCATAATATTCTTCTTTCTGTGGTTGTCTTGAGTTATGTATGTGCTCCTTGTGGCACTAAAAATTGGAGTTTCCTGGGTTTATGGAAAAATTGGAGTGTGCCATTCTTCGTGGAAATGAAAAGGAGGCAAAAAAAAGAAAAGAAAAAAAAGCGTCTTGGTTCAAAGGTTGCAAAGGTAATTATTTTTGAGTAAATATAACACATACTTGTCTCTCATAATACTCCCCAGGACTTCACTTGCACTTCTAGAGGGCTGCTTATCCAAAGTGAATAATTCAGTATTAAAAAAATTCAATCCACAACTGAACAGATTCATGGAGAAATGATGCCAAAATTACATATCAAACAGTACAGACTACTTTTCTTGTAGACTCAAATGGATAGGCATATATGAATTTTGATGAAATTTTATTCAAAGAAGCTTCTGCAGAATGTACATTTCATTTGTCCACTATAATAAAATCTCCAATCATTATTTTTGAGAACTAAAAGTTATCAATATATTCCTCAGATATGTTCGCATAAGATTGTGAATGGAGTTCTTATTTGCTTTCAATTCAACGATTTGGTACAATTCCTTTTTGACATTTTTTTTCCTCTGCTCAACATTTAATATAATCTAGACCAATCTAAAATGCAACTCAATAAATTCTTCTCTGTAGAGCTGTATACAAAATAATTTGACAATGATGAAAGATAAAGGGCCTCCACTTAAAACTGAAATAGACTTTAAAGAAGCAACAAGCAAATATATGATTATAGCAATTATTTCATCAAATGTGAAGTAGTACTTTATAAATTCCAGTACCCATTTCCAAACTTGAACCAACACATCATTCTCTTTCCTTCTCATCTCTCATCTCCACCACCACACCCCACCCCACCCCCCAAAAAAAAAAAAAAAAAAAAAAAAAATTCCTTAACTAAAAGTGTTATAATTCTCCTTCAAAACCCAGAAAATGCCTACGCTTCTATTGTTGAAGCAAATACAAATGCACCCTTTGACTTCTCTTTGGTTTGGAAAATAGAATAGCTGAGTGAATCAAAAATACAGATGAACTTCTTGAGCAATATTCATTATTTTTCACAGAAATCTTTTTTTTTTTCCTTTTTTTTTTTAAATTTTAAATATAGCAGAATGGTAAAGATTAGAGCAAATTAAAGAGAAAAAGTATTGGAACTTACAGAGAAGTACTCTTTGCTTTCAACTTGGACTCTAGACCAAAAAACTTCAATCCAGACACCACCAAGTCCGCAGTCTTCTTCTTCATATGCTCAATTAGCATTTCATCGTAGACAATCACATTGGCTTCTGTTAAAAGTTTGCGGTCTCTCAAATTCGAAAAAACCTTCCTTGCCTCCTCTATTGTCCCATACTTACACATGCCAGAGATGATAGCAGAGTATATAACCTCATCAGGAGGACAACCCTGTTGCATCATTTCATTCAGTACCTCAATCACCTTCTTAGCACCGCCAGATTTACAGGCATGGACAACAGAAAGTGTATACTTAAACTCCATAGGGCCACTCATAACATTGGCTAAGCAATCGCGAACAAGCATCATAGCAACATCAATGTCTCCGGTCTTGCAGAGCCCTTTAGCAAGAGCACAATAAGCAGCAACAGAAGGAACCAAAGACATCTCCATGATTTTATTATAACACAGACATGCTTTTTCAATATCACCAATCTCAACAAAACATTCAATTGCAATACTATAAGTCAATGAGTCAGGTTCAAAATCTGATTCCTTTACTTCATCAAAGAGTGATATCACCTTTTTGAACTCCCCCTTCTTGTGAAGTGCCCCCATAAGAATATTGTATATGGAAACACTACAATAACCTCTTTTTTTCAAGTCCTCAAACACTTCCACAGCCATCATTGTCCTCTCCTCCTTCCCAACCACAAAAGCAAAGAACTTCGAAAGATCATCAATGACACAAAATCCCAATTTCTCCATTTGGGTTAACAATTTACAAAACTCATCCATCCTTCTCATCTCTGCATACAAAACCAAAATTGGATTCACAGTCACAAACTCCGGCTCAAGACCCTCCTGAACCGTGACCTGAAAAACCTTATAAGCCTTATCGACTCGCTTCACACCACACAAACCTTCGATAATCGAATTATAAATCCCCAAATCAGCTCTATACCCAGAATCCACCAAATCCTTCAACAAACCACAAGCAAACCCCACTTTCCCATCTGCCACAAACGCCTCAACCAACGATCCATATATCGCCCTATCAATCAAACACCTTTTCTCCTTCATCTCCCTAAACAACTCATACCCTTTCTCCACCCTCCCACCTTTACACAACGCTGTAACCAAAGTCGTATACGCCATTGCGTCCGGCTCCACCTTATCCCTCCTCATTTCCTCCCAAACCCTCAAACACCCATCCAAATTCCCTGCTTCAACCAACACCCTCACCATCGCCGTGTACGCAAACACGTCCGGCGTACACAAATTCTCCCTCATTTTACTCAAAACCTTCAACATTTCATCAATTCTCCCAACTTTACACAACCCTTTTATCAAAACCATAAAGGTAACACTCTCTTCAACCAAACCATCATTCCTAAAATCATCATAAACTGAAACCGCCAAATCCACATACCCATTCTTCATCAAAGCATCAATAATCCTATTATACAAAAAAACCCTAGGCTTGACATTGAATTTCTTCATCTTCTGATACACGTAGAAAACCCGAAGGGGCCGATTGGCGTCGGAGTGGAATCGGATAAGGATTTCGAACTGCTTTTCGGTGGGGGGTTTGTTTTGGGAGACCATGAGTTCGGGCAGTTGATCGGCGGAGCGGAAACGGTTAGAGCGGTTGAGGGCATAGGCGAAGGCATTGTAGGAAGCGAAAGTGTGGTGGAAGCCTTTTTGCTTGGAGGCCCAGTGGAAGAACTTGGAGGCGAGATTGGGGTCGGGTTGGGATTTGAGGACTTCGGCGACGAGGTCCGGAGTGACGCGGCGGAGTTTGTTGAGGTCGGAGACGATGGGAGGGCCCCAGCGGTTTTGGTTCTGGCGGAATGAGTCGGTGATGTATCGGGCGATAGGGGAGAGGCGGATGAGAGAGGTGTGGGTGGTGTTGGTGTTGGTGTTGCGGGTTTCAGTGGTGGTGGTGGTGGGGGAATGTTGTGGGTCCCAGTGGTGGAGATTGAAGGGTTGAGGATTGTGGGGAGGAGAGGGTTTGTGGAGGGAGATGGATTGGCGGTTGGAGAAGAGGCCGCCGCGGACGGTGGGGCGGTGCTGGGAGGGTTTACGGTGGCCGTAGAAGAAGTAGAACTTGTTTTTTTGGTTTTGGTTTTGGGGTTTGGGAATTGGGGGCTGAGGAGGCATTTCTATGTTTTGTTTTTTCTTCTTTCATTGATTTCTTTCACCACAACTCATCAGCTTCCAGCTCCTCTTTACACTGTTGTCTTATGTTGTGTCTGACTTACTGGTTGAGCTATGAAAGTGCAGTGCAGTGCAGTGCGTTGAGGGTTACAGTCATGTTTGTATTGTACCCCTGCATTATTTAGCTGATATGTTAATTATACTTCATTTTAGAGGTAATAGATATTTTAATGAAAGGTTTTAATTGTGCAGTTAAGTGGGTTTTGAATCTTTTTCTTGACACTTGAAATTCTTCCTTCGATTCGAGTTAATATGTTGTCTCATACATAAATCTTTGTCACAAATTTTCAAGCTCATCCTTGATATATATTTTCTTCCTTTGAGCTTCTTTATATCTTTATCTTGTGGCAGATCAGATTCCTACATCATAATTTCCTCTCATAATTATCGGATGACAAATATACATATATATGTATATTGCCTTTTCATAATTTCCTTAATTTCAAGGAAATTAAAAATACGATACTTTATTATTAGACTTGGAATTCGATGAATATCCGTTTTCTAATTCTCACTGCAAAAGCAAAACACAAACAGAAATATATATATATATATATATATATATGTAGGGTCCGGGTTTGAGACACCCAAGCTCAGTGTTTCCTCGCAATGAATTTATAGAGGATGGGCTTAAGAACTAGGCGTTAACGAGGAGTGTAATGACCATGCATGGTTGCATGTAAATTGGATAACCTGAACGTGAATTTGGGTGAATAATAATGCTCCTCGGACATGCTTTTCAGGGCTTGGAGTTCTTATAATTTCTTTGAAGACTGATTACAAGGCTTTCTCAAATAATACAGGTTGCTACAGTATTCCTTAGATCATATTTTTCTTCTTCCCCTTTTTAGGAAGGGTTCCTTGCATTATATACCCCTCTCCCAATCGATCCTAACCCTATATTTGTTGAGGAATTAGGCCATTACTTGAGTGCCTGTCCCATCAGCCACCTTCTCATTCTCTCTGTGGGATGCGGCAACCAAGGTGGCACTGTTGAGGCGTCCCCTCCTCAATAATGCGGTCAGGACGTTAGTTGAGGGCATTTAATGTGGAGGTGACAGTTCGTCCTGAACTTGCTCCTCCACCATGCTTCTATTGCTAGCGTGCGGTACCTGCTCCCTGCCCTTCGAATGGTCAAAAGGGCTCCCTTGATGGCGTGTTGCCTGTTTACGTTATGGTATCGGATGTCTGAGGATAAAGTCATCCTCGGCGTGTCTTATTGGGCTCCTGGGCTTACTGCTTTCATCCTCGGATCATTAACGCCTCCTCGGCTCGGGCCTTCGGTCCTGAACGAAGTGGGCCGGGCTATCTGACTTGCTGGCCCCACAATAGCCCCTCAAAATCTTGCTGTCCGCATCCTCGGGCGGGGAGGAGGATTTTGACGTCCTCGGGCCTGTGACGTGTCCCATCACGTCCTGTCATGCGTCATTGCTGGAGCCTTTCCTTCTACCCAAGACGCATTATTGACGCCTCGGTGCGCGCACCGCATTGCCCATTAAATCCAAGTGGCTCTGTGCTCCCCACGTCCAGCGGGAGGATGGCAATCCAACGGTAGGGATTCACCTAACATTTATGGGCGGGAAAACCGGCACGGCTCCTTGATTTGGGGTATAAATACCCTCTCGAAAAGTCGGTCCCTCTGTTTACTCGCAACTAAGAGCTCTTGCGCGTACATCTTGAGTCCAGCCAACTCTCCACCTACATCTCCAGCATAAAAAGCCTGTCCGAGGAGCTTCTCCTCATTTCTGTAAGTCGCTCTTTCTCTCTCCCAGCTCTCTTTTTCCCTATTCCTTCTTCTCTTTCATTTGCTCTTTCTTAGCTCTCTTAGGCACCACTTGGGATGGGTAGGTTTAAGAAATATGTCTATACTGAGGAGGTGATGGAGAAATTCATCGCCGACTATAAGATACCCAGCAATGTAGGCTTGAGGTATTGTGAGGAGGGGGAGTGGCACCTTCGGAGACAGGAGGGCGAGGTGGTGATTCCTATCGTTGCCTTCCTTGAGGGTGGCATGAGAATCCCCATGGGACCGGTGATGAGGAGCTACTTGACGTACTTCCGGCTAGCCCCCACCTAGTGTGCCACCAACTTCTTTAGAATTCTGGGGTGTATGGACGCCCTGAACGAGAAGATGGGACTAAGGTTGACCCGTCACGATGTAAACAGGTATTACAACCTCCAGTGCCTGAAGGGCAAGTCGTACTATATGAAGACAAGGGATGACAGAGTCCGGCTCATCCAGTGCCTCCCTGAGTCTAGCAAGGGGCTGAACAAGGACTTCCTCATCGTGTCCGACGAGTGGCACGATGGCCTTCACTGCCCAACGACAGAGGGGACACCAGGTGGGGTGGTGGAAAAAAGGGAGGAAGACCCTAGGACTTTAGCTTGCCTCATTTTTTACTTCATCCATTTTCTGCACCACTTGGTGTCTAACATAAATGTGTTTTCTTTTTGTAGATCCGCACGCCTTCACGCGTCACTTCAACCTGATCAACAGGGAGGACTTGCAGAAAGCGCTAAGGGCGAAAATTTTCGTAAACAAAGCCGATAATCAAGTTAGGGCCGCCCACAGGATCTTGGGATACAACCCGATTCAAAAATCATTTGCGGCGCCGAAATACGTGATTAGAGCAAAGGACCCTCGGTTTCAGAAAATAACCGTGACCAAGGACGGGTTCCAGTTCCACGAGGAGCCTTCCACATTAGAGGGCGTAGCATTAGCAAGCCCCTCCTCCCCCCGTAGATTCTCAGAGGCTGCAGAGGAAAGCTTAGAGAGGGAAGAGGAAGTTGCCGATTTCGGCCCTGCCGAGAACGAGTTTGACGTGTTTGAGCAAATCCACCAGTCTGAGGACCCCTTAAGAGACTCGGGTGACTCTCGCCCGACCGAAGCGGACTTCCCAACGACAGAGTCCTCTCCTCGGCTTGAGATGGGCTACAAGAATAAGCCCCAGTCCAGCTTGCTGGACCTAATCGAAGGCCAACCGGGGAAGTCTAAGCCAAAGCTTCCTCCTCCTTCCCCAAAGACTCATCCTGCCTAGAGCAGGTCAGCCCCGACCCAGTCTAGGCCCCTTCCTCCTGTACCTCAGACGAGCCTGCCCTCTAAGCATGAGCCCACTGACCCTAAGCAGAAGAAGGATAAGGGCAAAAGGCCAATTGAGGACAAATCTGGATCCACGCTGGAGGAGGGCGACGCTCGGCGGCCCTTAAAGCAACTGAAGATAGGCTCCTAGGGCCAAGCTAAACAGATCGAAGCTCATCCCGAGGCTCAGGCTTGGCTCCCTGCCTCAATGCTCCATGGGGAACCTCTGAGGGACGACTCCTCCCTCAGGGATTTTAGAGGGGGCGAACGCGCGTATGTGACCGACGCACTGGAAAGATGCCTATTACTCCCTGCGGATATGGCAGAGCTGGAGACTATGAGGAGTAGGGAGGTCTTCCTCAGCCTCAAGCGGTACCTGGGAATGGTAAGATCCTCGACCCTTACGATTTTTTCCGGTTTTAGCTTTTCTTCCCCCCTTCTGAGCTCGACTTATTGAGCACCCGTTTTGTTTGGCAGGCCGTCCAGGCTACTTATAGGTTGGAGGAGGCGGCCCACGACCAAGGAAAGGCCATGGATGTAGAGCGTGAGAAACGCTTGGAGGCCGCTCGGACCCTCAAGAATTCCAAGGCTGTTCTTGCCACAGCCCGGGAGGAGCTGAAAACGGTGACCAGGGCCCGGGACAACGCCATGTCAGGCCTCGCTGGTTTCCAGAAGTAGGCCGAAGATCAGACGAGGCGCCTGGGTGAGGCAGAGGAGCAGCTGAAGATCGCAAAGGAGATGCTCGCTGATCTGACGAAAAAGGTGGCCGTTGCTAAGGAAGCCAAAAAGGTGGCTGAATGGGCTAAGGACGAGGCCGTGAGGGCCAAGTTTGAGGCTGAACAAGGTAGGGAGGAGGCCTGGGCCTCTAAAGAGGAAGCCGATGATGCAGCTTATGATGCGGGGGTGGCCGAGACAGAAGCTGCCTTTAAGGCTCAAGTCCCCACGGTGTGCAAGCGCTACTCCTCCGAGGTTTGGAAGGAGGAGAGTGTGTACTACCCCCCTGCCATCCGTGAAGCTGCCCCAGACGGCCTTGAGGCTGAGGTGGCTGTTGAGGAAGCGGGTGCTACCCCGGGTGTGGGAGCCTCGGTCGCTGGATCTACTGGTGAGCCTGTCCAAGGGAGTGGTCCTCCCAGGGTAGCTGAATCAGGTGGAGGCCCCAATAAGGAAGCGCCCCAAGGGGATGCGAAGTCCTCTTCTAAAGCCCAGGTTTCAACTGCTGAGGAGGTAACCATTCCTGCCGTGCCTCTACAGGCCATTCCTCTTAGTCAAAGCTCAAAGGAGCCTGAGGTTGCCATGGACCAGCTGGCTACTAGGGGGAAAGATTAAGTGGAAAGGGCAGGCCCCTCGGCGCCCCTGTTTGCTCTATTTCTTCGTTTCTTTTGTTTTTTGTACTCTCTTTTTTCCTTTTTTTTTTTTACGTTGTAATGTGACGCTTATCATGTAACTTCTATGAATTTAATGCAATGTGGCTCTCATTTCTCTCTCTGTTTGTTCTGGCTATTTGCACACTTGCGCGTTATCCATTTTCTCCTATCTCCCTTCTTTTTTATTTGTATAATTTTAACATCAATCGTACCTCGGCCAGTCATGGCAGTGATTGCAATAACGTGCAGGCTCATATGCATAGGCAGACCTTTTATGTCCCAAGGACTAGGCAGGGCTCTCGCTTCCCCAACATTCTAATACTTAGAATTTTTTGGAGTAGTTACTTTCCCCATAGGCTTGAGCCCGAGGACCATGCAATGCCTTGGCTCTGTCTAACACTTAGGATCTTCTGAAGTAGTTAGTTTCCCCTTAGGCCTGAGTCCGAGGACCATGCAGTGCCTTGGTTCTGTCTAACACTTAGACTTTTTGAAGTAGTTAGTTTCCCCAAAGGCCTGAGTCCGAGGACCATGCAGTGCCTTGATTCTGTCTAACACTTAGGCTTTTTGAAGTAGTTAGTTTCCCCACAGGCCTGAGTCCGAGGACCATGCAGTGCCTTGGTTCTGTCTAACACTTAGGCTTTTTGAAGTAGTTAGTTTCCCCACAGGCCTGAGTCCGAGGACCATGCAGTACCTTGGTTCTGTCTAACACTTAGGCTTTTTCGAAGTAGTTAGTTTCCCCACAGGCCTGAGTCCGAGGACCATGCAGTGCCTTGGTTTTGTCTAACACTTAGGCTTTTTCGAAGTAGTTAGTTTCTCCATAGGCTTTAGTCCGAGGACTATGCAGTGCCTTGGTTCTGTCTAACACTAAGACCTTTTGAAGTAGTTAGTTTCCCCATAGGCTTGAGTCCGAGGACCATGCAGTGCCTTGGTTCTGTCTAACACTTAGACTTTTTCGAAGTAGTTAGTTTCCCCATAGGCTTGAGTCCGAGGACCATGCAGTGCCTCGGTTCTGTCTAACATTTAAGCTTTTTCGAAGTAGTTAGTTTCCCCATAGGCCTGAGTCCGAAGACCATGCAGTGCCTTGGTTCTGTCTAACACTTAGGCTTTTTGAAGTATTTAGTTTCCCCATAGGCCTGAGTCCGAGGACCATGCAGTGTCTTGGTTCTGTCTAACACTTAGGCTTTTTGAAGTAGTTAGTTTCCCCATAGGCCTGAGTCCGAGGACCATGCAGTGCCTTGGTTCTGTCTAACACTTAGGCTTTTTTGAAGTAGTTAGTTTCCCCATAGGCCTGAGTCCGAGGACCATGCAATGCCTTGGTTCTGTCTAACACTTAAGGTGCCCGTCCGAACATGAGATTCATAATTGAGATAAGCTAAGAATCGGAATCCAAAAAGACCTCTTCATTAATAATAATACCTTTTCAGGTTATTTACATTCCATGGGCGAGGTACAGGTTTTTCGTCTAAATCTTCTAAGTAATACGCACCTACCCCTACTATCGAGGTAATTCAATAAGGGCCCTCCCAGTTGGGTCCCAGCTTTCCCCAGGATGGGTTCCTGGCAGCCCCGACAACTTTTCTCAGCACCAGGTCCCCCGATGCCGGCGGTCTGAGTTTCACATTGGTGTCATATCCTTGCTTGAGCTTTTGTTGGTAATAAGCCAGCTGGATCATTGCTCGTTCCCTTCGTTCGTCCACCAGGTCCAAGCTCTTCCCCAGCAGTTCATCATTGCTGTCTGGAGTGAAAGAGCTTGTCCTTAGCGTCCAGAAGTTCGTTTCCAGGGGGATCACCGCCTTGGCGCCGTAAGTCATGGCAAAAGGCGTTTTCCCTGCAGTCTCTTCTTAAGCCCATTGACGATAACCTTGTTGACGGCCTCTGCCTGTCCGTTTCCCTGAGGGTAGGCGGGCGTCGAATATCTGTTTGTGATCCCAAGTTCACAGTAGTACCTCCTGAAGGCCTTGCTGTCGAATTAGAGCCCATTATCCGAGATGAGGGTATGAGAGACCCCAAATCGTGTGACAATGTTTCTCCAAAGGAATTTCTTGGCGTCCACGTCCCTAATATTGGCCAGGGGCTCGGCCTCAACCTATTTGGTGAAATAGTCCGTGGCCACCAGTAGATACCTCTTATTCCCTGGCGCTTTCGGGAAGGGACCTACAATGTCCAAGCCCCATTGGGTGAACGGCCAGGGACTGGACAAAGGATTAAGGACCCTTCCTGGCTGGTGAATATTCGGGGCGAATCTTTGGCACTGGTCACACCTCTTGACATACTCCAGGGCCTCCTGCTGCATTCCCGGCCACCAATACCCTTGCGTGACGGCTCGGTGCGACAGGGATCTCCCTCCTGTGTAACTCCCACAGATTCCTTCGTGCAGTTCTTCGAGCAGTAATTCTGCTACCCCGGGGTGGATGCACAGCAGGTATGACCCAGAGTAGGAGCGCCTATATAGTCGGTGATCCTCGGACAGCCAGAACCGAGGAGCTTTTCTCCGTACTTTCTCAGCTTCTGACTTATCCTCGGGCAGGATATCGTCCTTGAGGAATTTCACTATGGGATCCATCCAGCTGGGACCCACTTCAACCTGGTGGATGGGGATCGATCCCTTTGCCATTTCATTCGCTCTTTCTAGATGTTCCACAAGTATGATCCGGGGTAGACCCTCTGCCGAGGAAGTTGCGAGTGTGGCTAATGAGTCGGCATGGCTGTTCCCACTCCAGGGAATATGAGACAAGCTGAAGAGGTCGAACTCCAACTGCGAGTGCTTGACCTGGCTCAGGTATTCTTGCATTCTTGGATCTCTGGCTTCCATCTCTCTGTTTACCTGTCCCACTACCAATCTCGAGTCTGAGAACACCTCTGTCGATCTTCCTCCCATCTTCCGTACCATGACCATCCCTTACAGCAACGCCTCATATTCGGCCTCGTTGTTTGTGGCCGAGAATCTGAGTCTCAGGGACTTCTCTATGACATGATCCTCAGGGGAGACTAATACTAGCCCCACTTCGGACCCCCTTTGGTTTGTCGCGCCATCAACATATACCTTCCAGTATGGTGATCTCGGGATGGAGATTACCCCAACTGATTTCTCATCCGAGTCTTCACCCTCGGCTGCTACTTCCACATTAGGTTCGGCGAACTCGGCCGTCAAATCCGCCAGAACCTGCCCTTTTATGAAGGTTCGAGGCATATACTTGACGTCAAAAGTCCCTAGGATTGTATTCCACTTCGCGATTCTCCCGGTGTAATCGGCGGTCCGAAGCACAAACTTCAGGGGCAGTCTGGTTAGGACGACCACTGTGTGGGCTTGGAAGTAGTAGGGGAGCTTTCGGGTGGCGTGGACCACAGCTAGTATGGCCTTCTCCAAGGGCAAGTACCTGACCTCTGCCTTGTGCAGCGACTTGCTGACATAATAAACTGGCTTTTGAACGCCATTGTCATCCCATATCAGTACAAGGCTCACCACGTGGGGCGCCACAGCAAGGTACGCGTACAAGACCTCGTCGGCCTCAGGATTGGACATGATAGGCGGTCAGGACAAGTACTCATTGAGTTGCTGGAAAGCAACGACACAATCCTCGAACCACTCAAATCCTTTCCATTTGTTGATCAGGAGATAGAAAGGCCTGCATCTGTCTGCCGACCTAGAAATGAATCGGTTCAAAGCCGCGATCATCCTGGTAAGCTTTTGGACCTCTTTGGGGTTCTGCGGAGGCTTCAGATTATGAATAGCCTTGATTTGGTCAGGGTCAACTTCGATTCCCCTATGGGTGATCATGTACCCCAGAAACTTGCCTGAGCCCGCCCCAAACGAGCATTTTGAGGCGTTTAGGCGCAGCTGGTGCTTTCTCAGGACGTCAAATGTGCGGCCGGGGTCCCCCAGATGTTCGGATACCGCTTTACTCTTCACCACCATATCGTCAACGTAGACCTCGATGCTCTTGCCCAGCATTGGCTCGAACATCCTCGTCATAATCTTTTGATAGGTGAACCCTGCGTTCTTCAGACCGAAAGGCATTACTTTGTAGTGGTAGTTCCCGACGGGCGTCACAAAGGCGGTCTTCTCCTGGTCTTCCAGGGCCAGTGGTATCTGATGATAGCCTTGAAAGGCGTCTAGGAAGCTCATTCGAGGATGGCCCGTGGTCGCATCTACCAGCTGGTCGATCCGAGGCATGGGGAACGGGTCTTTTGGACACGCCTTATTTAGGTCGGTGAAGTCCACACAGACCCTCTACTTTCCGCTCTTTTTCTTGACCACCACAGTGTTGGCTAGCCACTTGGGATAAAAAACCTCTTTGATAGCCCCAGCACGCTTGAGTTTATTCACCTCTTCCCTGATGGCGTCAGCGTGCTCCCTCGATGGGCGTCGGGGCGGCTGTTTCTTGGGCACTATGGATGGACTAACGTTGAGATGGTGACAGATGAAGGATGGGTCAATCCCTGGGGCGTCGCAGGGGTCCCATGCAAATACGTCGATATTGCTTCTAAGGAACTCGACCAGCTCCTCCTGTTTGGTGGGAGGCAGCCAAGCCCCGACCCGAAAGAACTTCTCTGGATCGTCACCAATTACCACTTTCTCCAGGTCCTCACACTTGCCCCCCTCGGCAGCTACATTAGGGTGCACTACCATGGTCTTTGATTGCTGTAAACCTTCCTCGGTAATGGCCGAGAGCTGTGCGTCAAGCCGACATGATATGGCAGCCACCGTGCATTGCCTCACTGTGGGCTGGCAACCACGAATCTCTAGAACCTGATCCCCTGATGGGAATTTCACCTTCTGGTGCAAGGAAGAGGCTACGCCCTCCAAAGTGTGGAGCCAGGGCCTTTCTACGATGGCCGTGTAGGGGGGAGTATGTGTCCACCACTATGAAGTTCACCTCTACCACTTCTAGGCCGGTCTGTATGGACAGCCTGATCATGCCTTTCGGGATGACGAGCTTCCCATCGAAGCTCATTAGAGGGGTGCTATATGGCGTCAAGTCCTCTGGTCTTAACCCCAGCCCCTTGTAGAGGTCTGGGTACATGACCTCTGCCGCACTGCCACCATCTACTATCACTCTCCTCACGTCGTAGCCCCCAATTCTAAGGGTGACCACCAGAGCATTGTCATGGGGCTGGGTGGTCCCCATCTTGTCCTCTTCTGAGAAGCTCAAAGGAGGGCAGGAACTCCTCCTAGCCCTTTTCGGCTCTGCCTAGGACTCCTCGGCAGGCCGTTGGGCCACAGATAACACTCGCGAAGGGCGCGTGCCCGTTCTTCCCGGTGTCGCCAGGATTACGTTGATCGTGCCAGCGGGCTGCCCCATGGCGGCGTCCCTCTAGGGCTCTTGATACGTTTGGCCCTGACGATCGTCGGGATTATGCAGCAGGTGCTTCAGCTTTCCCTCCTGGACTAGCTAGTCCAGGTAGTTCCGGAGGTTCCTGTAGTCCTCCGTGGTATGTCCGTGGTCCTGGTGGTATTGGCAGTAGCGATTCTGATTGCGCCTCTCAGGTTCCCCAGCCATCTTATTCGGCCACCTGAAGTACGGTTCGTCCTTTATCCTTTCCAGCACCCTATGTACGGGTTCTCGGAACACGGTGTTGACGGTCTGGGCATTAGTCACTCCAAATTCTCCTCCGAAATCCCTCCTCGGGTGGGCGTTGTTATACCGATCCGACCTGAAATCCCTCATCTCTTGAGGGATAACCTTATCTTTTCCCTTACCTTGCAACATATCTTCCTCCACCCGCTTGTATTTATCAATCCGGTCCATCAACTGCCGCACACTGGTGGCGGGCTTGCCAGTCAAGGACTTCCTCAGGCCATGTCCCATTGGTAGTCCGTTTTTGAACGTATTGATGACGACATCGTCGTACTTGCCATTCAGCTCGTTGTAAACCTCCCAATACTTGTCCGAGTAAGTCTTGAGGGTCTCCCCACACGCATGGATAGGGACAGTAACGCGCTCATGGGCCGAGGAGGCTTGCTATTCGTGACAAAACGGGAGCCAAAAGCCTGGGTTAGTTGTCTGTACGAGTCTATGGAATTCGTCCTTAGACCGTTGAACCACCTCATTGCCACAGGCCCCAAGCTAGATGGGAAGACCTTGCACATCAGCGCCTCGTTCTTAGAATGGACCGCTATCCTCTGGTTAAATTGGCTCACATGCTCCACGGGGTCCGTTTTGCCGTTGTAAACTGCGAAGATTGGCTGTTGGAATCGCTGAGGGAGCATTGCTTCCTCTATACGACGCGTGAAGGGCGATTTGGAGAGCTGATCCAGTGCCTTGCTCATGGCGTCGCTCCCCAGGCCCCCCGGAGTTGGGCTATCATGCTTACGCCTCCGGTAGCGCTCATCCTCATGAGAGAAAGTCTCGCTTGGGGGTGTTCTGGACCTTTGTCTGTATTCGTCGTCACTTTCGTCGTTAGAGGGCAAGTCAGGGCTGGGCTCGGACCGTCTTCGCCGTGCACGACGCAGCTTTCTCTTTAAATCATTTATCTCGCGCTGCTTGGCCACCTTATCATCCTGTCTCTGGGATGCGTGGCTATGGGCCTCTCCAGATCGCGTGGCGTGGCCGTTGTCGTGCGTCTGGGGCACGTGTCCGTCCCGGCGGGTATGGCTTCCGCTGGTTGTTGAGGTATGCACGCTTCTCTCTTGAAATCGTTCGTTCTCCTCGTTTTGTCCGCCCCCGGGGTCGCCATAGCTACCCTGGTGCTGGGATTTAGCCGGTTTAGGTCAGTGAGGATTTCCTTGGTGAGGGCCTGATCCTACCATGCTTGGCCGTTGTCCTTACTAACGCACGAGTTCTCCCCACAGACGGCGCCAATTGTAGGGTCCGGGTTTGAGGGAGTGGACCCAAACCCAGTGTTTCTCCGCAATGAATTTATAGAGGATAGGCTCAAGAACTAAGCGTTAACGAGGAGTGCAACGACCATGCATGGTTGCATGTGGATTGGATAACCTGAACGTGAATTGGGGTGAATAATAATGCTCCTCGAACGTGCTTTCCAGGGCTTGGAGTTCTTATAATTTCTTTGAAGACTGATTACAAGGTTTTCTCAGATAATATAGGTTGCTACAGTATTCCTTAGATCATATTTTTCTTCTCCCCCTTTTTAGGAAGGGTTCCTTGCATTATATACCCCTCTCCCAATCGATCCTAACCCTACATTTGTTGAGGAATTAGGCCATTATTTGAGTGTCTATCCCATCAGCCACCTTCCCATTGCGGCAACCAAGGTGGCACTGTTGAAGCGTCCCCTCCTCATTAATGCGGCCAGGACGTTAGTTGAAGGCATTTAATGTGGAGGTGACAGTTCGTCCTGAACTTGCTCCTCCATCATGCTTCTATTGCTAGCATGCGGTACCTGCTCCCTGCCTTTCGAATGGTCAGGAGGGCTCCCTTGATGGCGTGTTGCCTGTTTACTTTATGGTGTCGAATGTCCGAGGATAGAGTCATCCTCGGCGTGTCTTATTGGGCTCCTGGGCTTACTGCTTTCATCCTCGGATCGTTAACGCCTCCTCGGCTCGGGCCTTCGGTCCTGAACGAAGTGAGCCGGGCTATCTGACTTGCTGGCCTCACAATATATATATATATATATATATATATATATATAAAATCAAGAAGGATCAAATAAATTCAGATCTAAGATCTGCCCCATCTTAGCCAGTGAAAATATGCCAAGAATTAGCTTTTAAAAAGTTGGTCCCTTAGGTGGTTTTACGAGGAGGCTTTCATGTTGGGAATGACATCAATTGGAAAGGACAAGTTTTCTCAAAGATGCGCAATCACACATTGACCAATAGAATGACTGTATGGTTTTTCAACTTTCATTGTTTTCCTCTTTTATTCTTGAGATGCTTTATGTTGCATGACCTTAATTACAAAATTAATATTATGTCACATTTCATAGTAAATGCCTTTTGTGATTGCAAGCTTATCTAATTGGGAATATTTGAAGTATCCGGGAGATGGTGTTTGCTAATGATGATTTTTTACTATTTGTTTTCAAAATATTCTTGACACATATTTATTTTCAATATTTTCTGTTGAGCTTTATGACTTAACTTGAGGGGGCTAGATAGGCTGAAAGTAACTCTGGTAGTTTTTTTTTTTTTTTAAATTGCGATTTTCTCTTGAGATTGGTTTCATATGATGTTATTCTTTCATACTTCAAATTTCATTAACCTGTTGTAACTTACAAGGATTTTGGAAAACTTTTGGAGGACTCAAGTTGTATTTCTACTGATAATTAGAGTGTGGGGAATACATTAAAAAGGCATTACGAAACTTATCTTCTAGAATATGAACTAGCTCATGATGATGTAGATGGAGAATGCTGCTTGTTGTGTCACGGGTCTCTCTCTCTCTCTCTCTCTCTCTCTCTCTCTCCATGGTGCTGTTTACTCTATGCATGCACACAAAACTGAATGCCTTACTAAATAATTTGAGTCTGAATGATATAACAGTAGTGCAGCTGGTGATTGGGTGAACTGCGGAATATGTGGCGAGTGGGCTCACTTTGATGTCCTGACGTCTTTATGATGATTGGCAGGACTATGCTAAAACAGATGGGCTGGAGTACATTTGTCCGCACTGCAACATTGCAAATTTCAAGAAAAAATCTCAGAAAATAACTAATGGATATTAGTAGATGCTGTTGGGAATTTAACCAAAATTCCAACCTGTGAGAGACAAAAAAAATAGAGAAAACACACGTCAAAGAAAAAATAATCACACGCACAAGACAGTATTTACGTGGTTCGGCAATTTGCCTACGTCCACGGAGTTGCAGGGATTTCACTATTATCAGGGAAAAATACAAAGTGCGGCTACAATGTTTTTCTCTCTCTCTAAAAACACAACAACAGTTGTAGTCTAAAAACCCTAATTATAAAAGCGGTCTTTTATATCCTACTTATAGGGTTACAATGGGCTAGGCCAAAAATAAACTAGGCTCCACAAAGCCCAACAAATCTCCCACTTGGAGACTAGTTCAATCATCAACATCAGCCGCTATCCTCCAAAAGCAATCCCTCATCCCTGCAACTCATCCTCCTGTCCTCAAGCTAGAAGACCAATTGAAGCTGCACACAGCTTCAACTTCTCAATAGTGACACCCTTAGTCAACATATCTGCTGGGTTCTTAGATCCACATATCTTCTCAAGTGTTACCAACTTATCTTCAACAAGGTAATGGATAAAGTGGTATTTTGTTTGTATATGCTTCGACTTTGAATGAAAAGCTGAATTTTTGGCAAGAAATATTGCACTCTGACTGTCACTGTGTAGAATGCCCATCTCCTGCTTCTTACCCAATTCATCTAAGAAACCATGTAGCCAAATCATCTCCTTTCCAGTTTCAGTTGCTGCAACATACTCAGCTTCTGTAGTAGACAAAGTAACAATCTTTTGTAGATTTGAAGCCCATGATATAGCTGTACCACCCAGAGTAAATACAAACCCAGTAGTACTCTTTCTACTATCAATATCGCCAGCAAAATCAGCATCTACATAACCTTACAACTTCAAATTTGCACCTGTGAAACAAAGACATGTATCTGATGAACCCTTCAGATATCTCAGAATCCACTTGACTGCCTCCCAATGCTGCTTTCCAGGCCTACTCATGAATCTGCTCACAACTCCCACTGCATGTGCAATGTCTGGCCTTGTACACACCATAGCATACATCAAGCTGCCAATAGCTGAGGCATAAGGCACCTTGCTCATATGGTCCCTTTCTTCTTCTGTCTTTGGTGACTGTTCTTTACTCAGTTTGAAATGACTACCCAAGGGTGTGTTCACTGGTTTAGATTCATTCATGTTGAACCTGCTGAGAACTTTCTTCATATACTCTGACTGTGAAAGCTTCAATGTACCATTAGTCTTGTCTCTAATGATTCTCATACCAAGGATTTGCTTTGCAGCTCCCAAATCCTTCATTGCAAACTGTTTTGACAATTGCTTCTTCAGATTATTAATCTCCTCAATGCTAGACCCTGCAATGAGCATATCATCCACATACAACAGTAAAATGATATAAGAATTGTCAAAGAATTTAACATAGCAACAATGATCAGCTTCACATCTCTTGAACCCAATTTTATGCATAAAATTGTCAAATTTCTTGTACCACTGTCTAGGAGCTTGTTTTAGGCCATACAAGCTCTTTCTCAGTTTGCAGACTAGATTCTCTTGTCCCTGAACAATAAACCCTTCTGGCTGAATCATGTAAAGGTCTTCCTCCAAATCACCATGAAGGAATGCTGTCTTCACATCTAACTGCTCAAGATGTAAGTTTTCTGCAGCCACCATTCCCAGCACCAGTCTAATTGTTGACATCTTCACAACTGGAGAAAATATCTCTGTGTAGTCAATGCCTTCCTTTTGCTGGAACCCTTTAACAACTAATCTAGCCTTGTAACGTTTGCTACCATCATGCTCATTCTTTATTCTGTATACCCACTTGTTGTGCAAAACCTTCTTTCCTACTGGCAATTTAGTCAGTTCCCATGTCTGATTCCCCAACAAGGAATCCATCTCATCCTTCATGGCTAACTCCCACTTGCTTGAATTTTCATCTTGCAAGGCTTCATCATAACACTCTGGCTCACCACCATCAGTCAATAGTAGATAATTTAAAGCGGGTGAATAGCGCTATGGAGGTCTAATGTTCCTGGAAGATCTGCGGACTTCAGCTACAGGTGTACTCTGATCTACCTGTGAATCTGCATTCTCCTTATTTTCTTCACCCCTTTTATGGACAGTACTTTCAGTCAATCCATCTAAGTTGACAAACTCAGATTTCTTTTGATCTATCTCTGCAATATTTGATACTACAGTTGACCTGTCCTTGTACATAACCTGTTCATTAAATATCACATTTCTACTTCTGATGATTTTCCTGTTTTGTTCATCCCAAAACCTATAGCCAAATTTCTCATCACCATAGCCAATGAAAAAACATATTTTAGACTTAGCATCAAGTTTACTACGAGCATCAGAATCAATGTGAACATAAGAAACACAACCAAAAACTTTTAAATGGGAAAATTTTACCTCTTTACCGCTCCAAACCTCCTCAGGAAGTTTGAACTCCATGGGAACTGATGGCCCTCGGTTTATCAGGTAAGCTGCAGTGCTAATAGCATCAGCCCAGAAAGTTTTTGGTAGTCCAGCATGCAACCTCATACTCCTAGCACGCTCATTAAGAGTTCTGTTCATGCGCTCAGCCACACCATTCTACTGTGGTGTCCTAGGAATGGTCTTTTCCATCCTAATTCCCTGTGCAGCACAATACTCACTGAACCCTCCATCTATGTACTCTCCTCCATTATCAAACCTCAAACATTTTAGTTTTAAACCTGTTTCTATCTCAACCATGGCCTTCCACTTCTTAAAAGTTTCAAATACATCAGATTTATTTTTCAGAAAATAAACCCATACCTTTCTGCTTGAATCATCAATGAAAGTGATGTAGTACCTTGAACCTCCAAGGGATGCAACTGGAGAAGGCCCCCACAAATTAGTGTGTACTAACTCCAATTTTTCTGCCTTCGGTGTCTTGCCAGTTTTCAAAAAACTCACCTTTTTCTGCTTTCCTAAGATGCAGCTTTCACACATGTCAAAATCAATGGACTTCAATTCTGGTAGTTTTCCTTTTGACAACAGCATCTTCATCCCTTTCTCACTCATGTGACCAAGCTTGCGGTGCCATAGGCTTGTATCAATACTTGCATCAGCAACTGCAATTGTGTCTCTTGGACTTGAGGTCATATAGAGAGTGCCAGTCTTCTTTCCACGAGCCAATACTCTAGCTCCCTTTGTAACCTTCCAAGTACCACCAACAAATAGTATTGCATGCCCTTCATCATCAAGTTGTCCAACATAAATCAGATTCCTCCTTAGGTCAGGAATATGTTGAACCTTCTCCAATAACCAAACAGACCCATTGGGTAACAATATCCGGACATCTCCCATACCCACAACATCCAGGGCTGAACCATCAGCCAAATACACCTTACCAAAATCACCTGCAGCATAGTTCTGTATGATTTCTCGGTGTGGAGTGGTATGAAACGAGGCTCCTGAATCCAAAACCCAATCATCAAGTGGACTGTCTACTGCAAGAAGTAATGCATCCTGTACCTCTTCTGTTACAGCATTAGCAAAATCATCTTCATTCTTCTTCTTAGGACTTTTGCATTGGTTCCTAAAGTGACCTATTTTCCCACAATTCCAGCATTGCACTTGTTGGCCTGATCTAGATTTACTTCTGTTCTGATTAGTATTTCTGGATTTTGATCTGCCTCGATTTGAATTTCTGTTATTACCTCTGCCTCGTCTCAAGGTTTAAGGCAGAACCAGATCCTGAGGTTTCACCTGCATCTCTTCTGCGAATCTCCTCAGCCAGAATTAAATCTCGAATATCATTGTACTTGAGCTTTTCCTTTCCTGTAGAATTACTTACTGCCATTCTCATTGCCTCCCAACTGTTTGGCAAAGAAGCCAAGACAATCAGAGCACGAATCTCATCATCAAAATCAATTTCTACAGACGACAATTGATTTGTGATAGTGTTAAATTCATTCAGATGTTGTGCTACTGATGCATTCTTTGCCATCTTCAGATTGAACAGTTTCTTCATCAGATGCACCTTGTTGTTTGCTGACGGCTTTTCATACATACCAGACAAAGCCTTCATCAAATCTGCTGTGGTCTTCTCCTTTACAACATTGTGTGCAACAGACCTAGACAGAGTTAACTTGATAACTCCCAGTACCTGTCTGTCAAGAAGAGCCCATTCCTCAGCCTTCATCGCCTCAGGTTTTGTCCCCAAAAGAGGTAGATGCAATTTCCTCCCATAGAAATAATCTTCAATCTGCATCCTCCAATACGCAAAGTCTGTGCCATCAAACTTTTCTATTCCAGACGCCTTTCCTGCTTCCTCTGCCATTGCTCCCACTCAAACCTAACCCTAGGCTCTGATACCAGTTGTTGGGAATTTAACCAAAATTCCAACTTGTGAGAGACAAAAAAAAATAGAGAAAACACACATCAAAGAAAAAATAATCACACGCACAAGACAGTATTTACGTGGTTCGGCAATTTGCCTACGTCCACGGAGTTGCAGGGATTTCACTATTATCAGGGAAAAATACAAAGTGCGGCTACAGTGTTTTTCTCTCTCTCTAAAAACACAACAACAGTTGTAGTCTAAAAACCCTAATTATAAAAGCGGCCTTTTATATCCTACTTATAGGGTTACAATGGGCTAGGCCAAAAATAAACTAGGCTCCACAAAGCCCAACAAACTAGGCAAGGGGGAGTGAATAGGACTTATTCATGGTCCACAGAGAAGTCTTAAAGCCCACAGAGTGGCAGAAGCGAGGTTCCCATGGACATGGACGTGCGGAGTTCCCATGGATGTGCGTGCGGGGTTGACACGTGGTTCCCATGGATGGCGTACGAGAGACCCATGGATGACGCGCTGATAAAGTGAAAAAGGCCATTAGGCAAGGGGGAGCAAGTAAGACTTATTCATGGCCCACAAAGAAGTCTTGAAGCCCACAGAGAAGTCTTGAAGCCCACAGAGTGGCAGAGACTCACACGTGAGGGGGAGATTGTTGGGTTACACGTGTGAGTGAAGTCCTACATTGAATAAAGATGAGAAGAATGAGTAGTTAATATAACATAATTGAGCACATACCCATTGGGCTTAGGCCTTTTGGGTTAAAGTGTGTTTCTATATGTTATATTAATTATTCAAAGGAAGCTCCCCAAGGTGTTTATCTTCCCGACAAGTGATATCAGAGCCCATGTTGGTGTGCGACGAAGGTGGTGAGGTGTTCATGGTCCCTACCCAGCGGGGACAGAGAAAGCCTAGACGGCCCACACACAAAAATCCTGGAGAAGAAAACAGAAAAAAAAAAAGCCCAACAAATGAATATTGCTAATGGTGCTAAATAATGGTGTGATGCGAGGTTCCCATGGACATGGTCGTGCGGGGTTTCCCATGGATGTGCGTGTGGGGTTGACACGTGGTTCCCATGGATGGCGTACGAGAGACCCATGGATGACGCGTCAATAAAGTGAAAAGCCCATTAGTCAAGGGGGAGCAAGTAGGACTTATTCATGGCTTGCAAGTGGTGCTAAACAATGATGAGGTGCGAGGTTCCCATGGACATGAACGTGCGGGGTTCCCATGGATGTGCGTGCGGGGTTGACACGTGGTTCCCATGGATGGCGTACGAGAGACCCATGGATGACGCGCTGATGAAGTGAAAAGCCCATTAGGCAAGGAGGAGCAAGTATGACTTATTCATGGCCCACAGAGAAGTCTTGAAGCCCACAGAGTAGCAGAGACTCACACGTGAGGGGGAGATTGTTGGGTTACACGTGTGAGTGAAGTCCCACATTGAATAAAAATAAGAAGAATGAGTGGTGAATATAACATAATTGAGCACATACCCATTGGGCTTAGGCCTTTTGGGTTAAAGTGTGTCTCTATATGTTATATTAATTATTCAAAGGAAACTCCCCAAGGTGTTTATCTCCCCGACAGATGCCAGGAAGACATCTCAGGAAACTGCTAGTGAATATTGATGAGCCTTAGCCCACAACCTGCATGCCCTCCCCGTGCTCTTTTTGCTCTAGAAAATCCCCCCAACCCTCTCCCAAATATAATATGAGGGAAGGTGGGTGTAGCCGTGTAGGAATGTAACTATCATTTTATATTCCCATTGTTTTTAATTATAGATAGATTATGCTCAACACAAGCCCCTTAAATTTTCCCTTTGTTCCTCTGTACCCTGCAAAAGGAGGAGTCTCAAAATAGAATTGTAGATGTCAGTTTATGCAAATTAATTCAATAACATAGTTCTGTAGCTGTATGATATTGAAACAGTCAAATAATTTCCCTTGTGTTAAGGTGTATTCCCCATTGTTACAAATCATTTTTACCCATTGGACTAGGTACACTGTCTATATAATACAACCCGCTATTTAGTCTTAGCAATGACAGTTCTATCACATTTTAGATTTCATTTTCAAGTAACTTAGAACTTTGCTAAATTTGTGTAACTTGATCGTGATAACAATTTGATATGTATCTGATATGACATCAAGAGACTTTATCGAATTATCATAACTTTCACATACATTCTCCTTATTTATTTCTCCACTAGTGTGGAAAATACTGAAGGCTATATTGGTGTATAAATTAATAAAGTTGTTATTGCTTGCTTAATCAGCTGCTAGAGCATTTTTAGGTCCAAACCTGTCTATTGGAAGCCATATCCTTGAAGTCACGTACAAAGTTTATAGTTATCACTTTGATCCAATTGCCATGCATAGTTCAATTGTAGAGGCGATGGCTAAAGTTGCTCTCGGTTTGGCTCATATTAAGGCATACTTCCATAACATATTCTGATACAACTTATAGAGCACATGCTCTTAGGTATTTTGACATTAATCCACAGCAAAGTGAAATAGACCTTTAACTGTTTAAAATATAACAACATTATCCATATTATTCACCTAGATTGAAACTTTTAATAGTTCTATTCATACTGTAATTACAAACTAATTATTACCATTAACACATTAGATTAATTAGAATGTTATTTAGATGCCATTGGAGCATTGGTATCATGTGTGCCAAAATATTTGACATTTGGCACACCAAACACCAAAAACCATGCCTCATGAGGTGTTAGGGAGCTATCAATTTGATAAGCATTGCTAATAGCCATTTGATAAGCATTGTATGATTAGCATTGTTAATTGAGTAGTGGCTGTGCTGAGTTGTATTTAGTTAGTTAGTTGAATTCTATTAGTCAGTTAGTAGTTGTTGTGCTCAGTTAGTTAGTTGCATTGGTTGGGTAGTTTAGGCAAGAAAATGGGATTGAATTGTATAAGAGGAGATTTCAGATGTTGAATGGGGATTATCCAGAAAATTAACCACTTGCTCTTCCTATTTCTCTCTAAGTCTCTCTTTTCCTTTCTTTAAGTCTTTCGTTTGCTAAGGAGGTGGTTACCCTCGAAGTGACCAATCTTTCTTTACCAAATCCATTTGTGGGTTTGTTAAATTTTGGTTATTTTATGTGTGATTTTGGTTGGTTCTTGAGATGATTTTGTTGCAAATTTGGTGGATTTGGGTTGCGGTAATGGGGGCCGGTGGGCAGTGGAGGTGGCTGTGGGTTGTGGGTTTGCTTGTTATTCTTCAAAATCTTCATATGAGAGAGGGAGAGACAGATAAAGTGAGTTGTGAAAGAAATAATAAAAATTAATAATGAAATAATATTTAAATGAAAAGCTAAAGAAATAATAAATTAAAAGTGAGTTATATTGATTTTAATGGGTTTTTCTTTGTTAGGATTTGTTGCTTGCAAAAAGTTGAGACACACACAGATTTGTTTCTTATAATTGGGTTTATTTCATTTTTAATTGAATGTGGGTTCCTTAACTGGGTTGATTTATCTTTTGTTTTGATAAATTCCAAACAAATATTTGTTCATTATGTTGTAAGATTAGAGAAATTAAATGGCAAAACAGAAAGCTCAATTTTTTTGTTTCTCTAATAATGTTTTTTTTTTTCTCGACAACAGTGATGAGAAGAGTTGTTTCTGCAGAGGTTGTATGGATCATCATTATTTGAGCTTTTGGGTTTATTTTGACTTTTCTATTGTATTTTGCCTATATTTAAAAGTTTTGTAAATTATCAAGTGATGTAATGTTACAAGTAGAAAACTATTTTTATTTAGAGGTTAGTAAAACTAAATACGTTTGCAGGGTGCAGTATTTTGGATGAAATAGACTTGTTCACCTTGTTTCTACTAATGTGTAGAGTTTCGTTCCACGTTTGGGAGACTGCTGATTCAATTGTTGTACCTTCAATTATCTAGATATGGTTGTTATCTCTATTTAAACATGAAATATGGTGAGGGAGTAGTCTTTGATGTTGCACTTAGACCCTTTATTCTTAATTCTCTCATATATGCTGCTATCCACAATTCCACATTCCTCATCATAGCCATACAATTCTTTAGATGAAATTAACGTGTTAAATGGTAGTCTGGCTTAGTTGATGATTAAAATATTTATATTTTTGTACATACGTGGTAAATAAGTCTAGGGAGGGGTTGTTCGCTTCTCTTTCTCAATTATGTTACTTTGACATTTTTTAGAGCATTCACATCTCAGCATATTAGACTATTACTCAATTTTATGTTGCGTTTGGTATTGGCTTAAAAATTTAGATTTTTTCACTATTTAGCTTATTTTGCTACTATTCAATTTTTTTTGTTACTATTCATAGATCTCATTGTACTTGTTAATACTATTCATAGATCTCAATGTACTATTTTAGCTACCTTTTTGCTCTATTTATAATACGTTCAGCAAAAAAGTTTTTAGTTTCAACTAATAAGCTGTTCCCAAACAGACTCTTAGTATAAAAATCCTGTTTTTTTTTTTTTTTAATTTACCTACACACTTGTCAAAAACTCACATCAAATTATCTATTTGGATACTTTATTTCATTAAAATACTAATTTTCTTTATTTTTTTTAATTATTTCTCTCTTTTCACCCACAACAATCATCATTCACTCTTTTTTTTTCTTTTTTCTAAGGATAAGCAAAGAAATAATAAAAAAATATTTTTGCATAAATACAATAACTTGTAAATTTACACAAGCACGGTAGTTAAAATCCGATTTGCCCTATAGATACATAAGCTGATGTAGGTGTCTTTTGATTCCAGAATGCAAATTTGTTCCTTAACTGATAGTCCAGAATTATTTCCCAAATTTGGCCATAAATTTTGAAGATGACAGGGTAATGAGGTCACATTTTACAAGAACACAAAGAAAATACAAAACTTGAAGGACAACAGGGTGAACAACATTAGTTAAAGTAAGTTCATACCGGGTTGGGGGGAAATCTAAAAAAGGATTAAAGTAAGTCTAGATTCCATTGCTCAAAAAGGGACATCAGAAATCACATAGTAATGAAGGCATTCAAAAATTTGTTTTCAACAGCCTACAACAACAACCAAGTCTCAAGTCCCAAAAATTTGGATTCAGATATGGATCCTCAACAGACCAATGAATGATACCTAAAAGATAAGACATTGCTAAGCACTTGAAGTCTGAAGCGACTATCACTCCTATACTTGACCATACAATCAGGAGTAGATTTTAAGAGAACAAAAACCATCCAAACAGATAACCAATCATTCCCAAACAATCTGCAATCATAAAAGTTCAACTTTTTTAAAGCTTCCTTTTTCAAGATACAGTTTTTAAAACAAAATCATTTTCAAAAAGCTGAAAATAAGCTGTATCAACCAGGAACCATATATACACCAAAAATCATAATCAGTTTAAAAGTGATATCACATTATTCATCAAAATGAGATCAATTCTGCATTTTATAATGATAAAATTGAAACTGAAATTGACTCATACACAGAAATCAGATCTATGGACTCCAAAGTGAATAGCACTATAAAAGTTGAAGATCCAGAACTTCAAGTAGATGCTTACAGTATTATACACATGCAATTGAAATGCAAAGGCTCATTCCATATGATTTGGGTCTCTCACATGGAGCTGATCCCCACATTGCTGGTATAATAGGATATTTTCTGTTTGTGTCACCAGCTAAAATACAAATACCTTTTTATCTTTTGGGAAATTAATGGACTTCAAATATGTAGCAGCAGCAAAAGATGATGCAAAAATTTGCTCCTGAAACGATTCAGTTGCATTAGAAATTATAATTTACAAAGTTTAGCAAACATGGGGGGAGAAGAGTCATTAACTAACCTCATTGACATTCAAATCTGAATCTGTGATCCTGTCTTTGATCTTTCACATCCTCTTCAATCTCACCATCCTTATGAATTATTAAATCAAGATTTATAATCCCTTCATCTTTATTTCTACTTTTACAAACTTACACTCCATGTATTCTATTTTGAGAGAAACTACCTTTTTTATTTTTTGAGAGAAACTACTAGTTAACCAAGGATACATACCATGATAATGTGAGTAATGCCAGAAATCTCTCACTTTGCAGGTTTCGCTCCGCCTTCTGTTTTTGACCTACCAGCCCCTTCAGAAATTAGCACCCTCAATAAAATCCCATTTGTGCAAAACACAATTGATGAGTTCCTCCCACCTTTGCTTTCCAATCGTATCTAGCATGGGGACAAAGATACAGTTAGTAACTGTAATAGCTCAATGTATAAAGATTTTTTTTGATAAGTAATAAGTTATATTGATATAAAAAGGAACACCCTAGTACATAGGGAGTGAACAAGGGATAAGAAATCAGATACAAAAATTGCAAGAGTCTAGGAAATCAATAAAAGAAGGGAATGATTGATTTTGCAAAGCAAACAACCAATCCCTTAAAGTTCTAAAAAAGAGTAGCTTGAGGTCCGGAAAAGAGCTCTCAATATCTTCAAAACATCTACCATTTCTCTCCCTCCAAAGATACCACAATAAACAATGAGGAATGATGGACCAAATATAACCATTTCGATGACGACCAAAGCTGCCTTGCCAACACCATAACAGCTCCAAAACAGTGTGCGGCATAATCCAAGTAACTCCAAATAGACCCAAAACCATAGACCATAGATCCCTAGCAAAAGGACAATGAAGGAATAGATGGTCAACCAATTCACCATTTCTCTTACACATGTAGCACCAATCCAAAATCCACACCTTCCTTTTTCGTAAATTATCAATCGTCAAGCATTTCCCTAAGGCAGCAGTCCATACAAAGACAGCTACTCTAGAGGGAATCTTCTGCTTCCAAATACTTTTCCAAGGAAAACCATAGAAAGTGTTGCCAACTAAAATTCTATAATAATCACTAACCATGAAACCCTTATCTTTGCTAGGTATCCAACACATTTTATACTAACATAAAGTACATTTATGCTTCCATGTAAACATTCCATTGCTACTGCTTAAGTAAGGTGCATACCAAATTACATACAGAAAAATCAAGATATCATATTTTGATATTTATTCCTAAGAAAGAAACGGTGACTTGCCATTATGCAAAATCCACAGCAACAGAATCCCAACCTAATTATTTTGTTTTGAATGTCTTTGGATGGACCATCAAATTTGTGTAATTTCATAGATTCATTCTACTCTTAATCTTGCAAGGGAACTTATGGGTATCTAGCTGGTATACTCTATTTGTCCCCTTTCTACTCTTTGTAAATTTCATATTAATACAATTGATCTTACGTGACCCAAAAACCTAAAAATAAAAAATAAAGTTCCTTCGCTGGTATCAATAACATGCGGTTCAGAAAAGAAAACTATATTTTAAAAAATATTCATTATGCAAATTTCAGCAAAATTGTTTCAAAAATGGTTGTATTGAAGTGTATACAGAAGATAGAGGGCATCCCAGTACATTAAGAGAAGTTGTGGACATTACCTTGTATCCAACATCATCACCAACATTCCCTCCTCTTTCATAACAGATTCTCTCAGCAACTAACTACAAAAATTACCCAGAGTTTCAAAATCATGTTTCACCTTAAGCTGAGAAATTAAAATTTATATAACAACTAAGGGAACTAAGCACTTTGGAGGCCGTAGCAAAGAGTGCACACCTGATGTCGCTGAGATACGTCGAGGTTGAGTACACACAATTTTACAGGCCTCACCCTTACCCCACATATTACCTAGAAGATATTGAGGGACCTGAATCATGTTTGATGAGAAATTGAGAATATTAGTAAAAGTAACACCAAGAAAATTGAAAATTTAAATATGTTTGTATTTTAATATATAAAGTAACATATATATATATATATATATATATATATATTTGCAGTGAAAAGCCAGCATCATGAACTTTTACAATTTTGTTGAATGCGTGCTCAGTAACAGAACATCATAATGCAGATCAGGTTTTGTAAGGATCTTTTTTTCCCCCCTTGATAGAACAAAAGGGCAAAAAAGCGGGGGGGGGGGGGGGGGGGGGGGGCGCATAACCGTAATACATGAAAGGTATACAAAAGAAACAACTAGAAACAAAATCAAGCATCTAAAATTTAAGAAATCAATAAATTCCAACAAACTTGAAAAATAATGATAATTTATCTCTTCTTTATGTAATATAATATATGCTTGCTATACATTAACCTCCGTTGTCCACTACTCAACTAAAGATCTATTAAAAAAACTTAGGCTATAGATCACTGATGGTAGGCTAAGATCATGATACATGGTAAGACAATTTTATTAACAAAAAACTAATTCATAAAAGAAGAACGAAGCAGCCAAAAAACATATGAACAGAAAAAAATATATACAAAAACAACAACAAAGGGAATTATGTACAAAAAGATAGAGAGTCTAAAAATGACAGAATGGAATCATCCCTAGAATTGAATCTCCAGGCACGAGAAAAACAAACAAAAGCCCTACAAACAATGCTAACAGCTGGTCCCCTTTTAGGTTTGGATTTTGAAACTTTAAAAAAAATAATAATAATAATAATGTGAGATAATTACATCATAATTTACATACATAAAACTATATGAATCAAATCCTGGTAACATGTCCTCTTGTTTGGAATATCCCGTCATACCCATTTTGCAAAAACAATAAATAATAAAACTGGTTGATATACCCGTCCTTTGGATCAGAGCTGGAGACCCGAGTTGACCCAAAACTCAAACACCAAACCCTAAAAAACAATAAATAAATAAATAATTGGTAGATCTAAACCCTAATTAAAGAAGCCAAACAAAAAGAAAAACAATTCAAGAAAGAGAGAGAGAGACAAACGTACCAGAGAGCGCGCGCGCGCGCGAGAGAGAGAGAGAGGGTGAAATCGCTACGGATTCCGGAGATCACGTCCTCTTCGTCTTCCTCTTTAGGTGCTTTGTGATCGGAAAGTTGAGAGGGGTTTGAGGCATTAGGATTGGCATGTTGGTTTTGGTTTGATTAAATTTTTAATTATAATTTTGAATAAAGCAGCGTTTTTAAACCACGGCTATAGGCAAAGCTAAAGCCGCGGCATGCAAACGAACAAATACAAATTGATAGGGTAACTTTTTATTATTAAAAACGATGGCTGAGTATTGCCCATAAGCAGTTGATCATACTCTTACAAATAGTAGCTACACAAGTAATCCACCAACAGATCTAGAATATGAAGATGCATCTGATTTCAAAAAAAATAAAAAAAATCTATCTGGGAAATTTGAACAATTATTCTAAACGCATAAATGCCAAATAGTTAAGTGATCCGTGCTTCGATGCATATATTATTTACCATTATATATAGATTCAATACAACTTTGTTATTTCCCTTTTTACAATATATATATATATATATATATATATTACAGCAAGCAAGCATACTATAACAACGTTCGCGGAGACCGCAGCAAATATGTTACATAATTTTCTCAATTCAATAATTTCTACCTCAACAATTTGATTCTAGGTACTAAGAGTAGCAATTTCAGATTTCCTCAATGTCTCAGTGTAATTAATTTGTGTTGCCATATCTCTTCCCAAAATACTAATTGCATTACATAATTCAAGCATTGTAGGCCTTTGACCAGCAGAGGGGTTAAGACAAGTATATGCAATTCTAAGGAACTGAAAGATTTTGCCTTCAAACCCTCGGCCTAAAACTTAAAAGTGCAATACAAAATCCATTAAAAATAAAAGAAAAAACAACATCAACCACCAAAGAAATAAAACAATATTTCCACAAATTGTGCCTACTCCAATGCAAAATCCATTAAAAATAAGGTGAAATAGAACATCCCAAAATTAGCAAAAAATATTTGAGTTCTCAAAACATGCTATCAGTTTTTGCAGACATCCTTCGCAAGAAGTTTTGGGGAACTGAAGGAAAATCGACACGAAGTCTTGGATGCATTAGCACATGAGTACCTGTAAGAACAATCATATAGTGGAACGGAATCTTATATGTCACCAAACAAACAATCAAAGAGAAACACACAAAGATAGCTGTAGCTCTAGGATCTCGCCAACTCAACAAAGACTGCAGCCTCTCCCCTTGTGTTGCCAAGTCACCCAACACCGTTTGCATCCTTGCAGCAATGATCCTCAATCGATCATATCTCCATTTAAGAACTTCACCTGTCTTCCTAGATGGTATTGGATCAAACTCTTCATCAAGTTCATCTTCATTTGTTGTATAAGCATGAGACAAGTTGGCATCCACATGAGGAGGAAGTCTTGGTCTCTTTCTATAGCGCCAAAGCCCAGTTAAGAAAAGGAAGAGAAACATTGCAGGTAATATTACATGTGGAAAGAAAACCACCAGTAGGAATAATATGTAAATGAAGATAGTAGTGGCAGGATTTGTCCAATTGCGTATCTTCTTAAACCAGTTGATCATAGCAAGAAAACCAGTCAAGAGTGTTGTGACTCTATCATAATTCGCTTTGCTTTTCCGTATGCTCCATGTTTGTGATCCAACATCTAGTATGTAGCCAATGACCTCCTTCCTTAATGGTGGCTGAGAATTGCTTAAGTTCAAGGAGATCAAGTAAACAGCTTGTTGCCTTAAAGTATCAAGCTGATATACTGACAGTGGGCTTAAGTAGTGCATCTTAGGGAGTAGTGGTTGCGAATAAGTATTAATTGTATTAATCAAAGATGAACAAGAAAATCTCACAGCCAATTGAACTTCTCCCATCTTTTTTAACCCAGAAGGTTGTAGGATAACAAGCGGATAAGAAAGTATATAAACACGATTCATCTCAAGCGTGGATAGGCGAATCCTTACCTTCCCAATCCTTTGATGCCATGGCCCTCGAACTGTATCCACTCCTTGTATATGACCATTATCAAACACTCCAATTGAAATGACAGTACATGGATCATAAACATCCCATGTATATTGTTCGTTCCATTGTGGAGCAAGATTATTAACAATTGTCCTTGTTTGCACCCACCGTGAACCATATTTAGCCACACAATATGCATCTGTGCGTTTCTCCATTGGTTTCATTTCTGGCAGCCCAATAGCTTTCAAGATTCCCAAATGCAAAACACCAATGACAGGTCTCCACAATGGTTTTGCAGTGGGCCTAAGATCACTGCTATATTGGGTGCACTCATCAAGAACATGGTACCCACCATCCAAAGATATCCTCATATTAAGCTTACTAGCAAACTTGACTTGCTTTTGTTCAGTCTTTAATTCTTCTGGCATTTCAAGATTATACCACTTGCTAGATGCAGGTGCATTATTCATCCTTTTTTGCACATTTGACAAAGCCATTACATACCTCCCTAAACTCACACTTTCCTCCTTCTTTGGATGCAACTTATTCTCTATACTCAAAACCAAAGAATCATCAAAAGGTTCTGCTGCAACAAACATAATGTCTTCATTCCATGTGGGATTCACATTCTTCTTTGGCGATACTTTACTCCTCACAACCACAGTCCCAAGTGTAGCCTTCACAAAGATTTCTGGGTCTTTCATATTCTTATCTCTAAGTACCAAGTCTTGAGCTTGAATCACATTAACTCTAAGATACCAAAGCCTAGGTGAATAATATTGCTGGGAACGTGTTAAAGCAACACCATCGTTGTTGATAATTGTTGAATCAGATTGCCAGGCACTGGAAAAGGCTTCATCCACCTGCGTTCCCATCCAAAAAGACATCATCACCTCTGCTGTAACCTTCTTCTTGTTCTTATCCTCCAATCTATACCATTGTGGTGCCAAACAACTATCAGGTGGAACACGTAAAGGAGCATCACTAACCAAGAACGAAACTTTACCAATGATTTCATTTGTTATGTTAGCCCTATCCTTGACTATAACCTCCACTTCAGCTGTTTGAATGTGTTCTTTCTTAAAAGCAAAAACTTGATACCATTCAGGGTTTGACTTCTTCTGAAGGAATCTAGTCGTGGCCTTATAGTTTCCAAGCTTCACTTCAACATAAGGGTCACAAGTATTAGGCCCAGCAAGTCCTATCAAATTTCTACCCTGTAAAATATTTACAAACAAGTAGTTCATGTGCTCGACAAGATCATAGGCAGTTGCAGGACCTATAGTAAACTTTGTGGCACTAATGTTTGCCGAGGTCTCCTTAATGGAGAAATCTTCTTTTGGCTTTGTCATTGCTTAATCTGCAAAAATAGGTGGGTGTTCATAAGTGGTTCTAAACATAAATATAAACCGTATAGTCCTTAGAAAATTTTGAATTGGATTTAAGGGAGAATAAAGGTATACAAGCTAGCACTTCAGAATACGAGGATATTAAAGTTGTTATGTAAATGAAAGGGACAATAACGTAGTAGGGATGGCGAGAGTAATAGTATATATGGGCGGTTAAAGAGCTTGGAACAAACTACAAAAATTAGCAAGATCAACTATGCCAGAAACAATTAATACGAAAATCAATCCAATAATATATATATATATATATATAAAGAAAAAAGAATGCCATATTGAAATCTGAGTAGAAGTAAAACGACAAAGAATCTTGTTTTTGTGGGGGAAAAAAGAATACCATATTGAAATCGAATTGATTAAATTGCTTGTAATCTTTAGGGAAGAATAGGAAGAAGAAGAAGAAAGTTGCAATGACATAATGTACATGGTGAAAATAAAAGGTTGAAACTCCACTAATTATACCTAATTGGGGAACAATAAACTTCATGCACAAAAGCCTTAAGCTTCTTGTTACGTTACTCATGAGGTTAGAATGATACATATGCATGCAGTAGGTAAATTATATCATGCCTGAAGTATAATGCATCCATGGACAAAATAAAGCCAATCCACGAAGTTGCACCAATTCTAGTATTAATTATTGCAAGTCGCATTGTCCTAAACCATTAATTGAAGGAGAAGAAGCAACCAACCTCACCACCAATTTTTGCTATATATAGATGCCCTGTGAGTAGAATGGGAATTACTTTATTTTTAAATAAATAAATAACATCATTACAGGACTCCTTTCCTCCCCCAAAAGAGAATCAAACATGCATGCCCCCCCATCCCTCAAGACATGGATCACTTTTAATCTATCACTAACACCACTTATTTTAACATTAGTCTCAACATATTACTCAACAATTGGGATGACCCCAAAGAGAGTGGAGATCAAAATTACTACAACTAAGCAACCAGAGTAACCATTAAAAAGATTCACTACTTTGGTGAACAATAACTTCATGCACAAAAGCTTAAAGCTTCTTGTGACGTTACTTATGTGATTAGAAGGATTGATAAGCTTCCAATGGGTAGCGAAGAGCCTCATAAGTTCTCTCATGAAGAAGAATCTAGATTTTCCTCTTCCTTACTTATTGTAAGAAAAAAAAAGGGCAAATTAAAATCATGTTTAAAGTACCATGCATTCATGAACCATGTAAAAGTAGGCGTAAACATAGATGATCAATGATATATTCTGAAAAATAAAATAAAGAAAAAAGACCTGGGAAGACAGAATCCAATAAAATTGAAGTAATAAAAGCATGAGAATTCTGGTACTTAATGACGATGAAAGTAGAGCTCATATGATGCAAGTTACATAAATTCTAAACAGTTGCAAGACAAATTGTGCCATATAAAGAAAGATACCTGAAGGAGAAGGGAGCACCTATCGAGGCTCTTCCAAACGAACGTTGTGTTGCTTTGAAACCTTTCCTTTTATATATAGGTTAGGGTTGAAGGTTGCGGCTAGGTAAAAGCTCAACAACAACACCGCCCTATAACATGAGCTATATATTCCACCGCCAATGTGGATCCCTACAATAATAATGAAACCAAAAAAAAAAAAAAAAAATGAATATAACATAACCCAAAAGAATTCTGCACCAGAATATATTAAGTGATGACTCGTATTATAACCGCACGATGCACAATTTATTAATTATTAATTTAAGAAAATATAAATTTAACTATCATATATAAATAATTTTAAATTGGCACTAACCTTTTTCTTAAATTTGAGGTATTGAGAATATCTAAATTCATATATTTAAATTATAATAAATAAATTATTCTAAATTATTTTTTTAATAATTGTGTCAACTTTTTTTTTTCTTAAATTTGCTATTTTTTGAGTATTTAAATTCACATACAACTTTGAAGGGTTTGTAATAGACAACTTGCTAATTATGTTGCAAAACACACCCAACAGCACCGCTTAATTATATATGATTAAGTGTGGACTAACATAGATTGTTTGTGTAGGTCTGAATCTCATGAAATGCGACATGGTAAAAAAATAAATAGTAGATTAGGACGGTTTAAGCTTGGATTCAGATTGGTTTAATAGATCAATGATTTCAATTGAAAGGTAAAAAATTCACTTTTGATTTCAACAAAAGGATCAAAAATCATGTTTTTTTTTTAATACCTTTTTAACAAAATATTTGCATTGGATCCAAATACGTTTAAACTCCATGACTGAATATGTGGTGCTAAGAAGAACCGTGTTCATTTTATTTTTATATTTTGGGGGAGAGGAAACTAAAACTAAAAGAGAAAGTTATAAGGGCACATGAAAATCTCAAAATATTTTCACAACACCTTAGTTTTGCATTGTGGTGGGTCCTGATATAAATTTTTTTTTTCATTTTATTAATTGTGAAACTTTTATGTACATAATTCATACTAAATTTTTTTTTAAAAAAAGTAGCTAAATTTACTACCTAATGCTAAATTTACTAATACCTATAGAACTCATTCTAACACATCCAGTTGCAAGCCAAATTGTTCTTTATAAGGTTGCAAAAAAGCAAAAGACTGAAAATAAAGACTTGAATTGAAAGAGTATTACCTGAAGGAAAGAAGGAATTGTACGTTGTCTGACGTCTAGTCTAAAACCCTAATATGCAAAACAAACTCAACAACATCAGTTAACCATATATATAATTCAGGGTCGGTTAACATAGAGAGAGCAGGGTCGGTTAACATATTTTTTTGGTTAAGCAGGGTCGGTTAACATAGATTCTTTGGAATTCTCCAAAAAAATAAAAAATAAAAAATACATAGATTCTTTGGGTAGGTCCGAATCTCAACTTTTTAATATTGTAGTTATTTTTTTTATTTTTTATTTTTTTAATTTTTTGAAAATGTCTTTTTATTATAAATATTTACCTGAAACTAAGATTCTAAATATGAAAATTTTGAACACACAAAAAAAAAGAAAAGAGAGAGAGAATACTAGGAAAAATCAATTGAACTTAAAAAAGAAAGAAAGAAAGAAAAGAATTTGCTAATTTCTTTTAGATGCAATAAACAAAATATTTTTAAAAACCTTAATTACTAATTAAATTTAATTTTGAAAAGCGACAAATTTATTTTTATATAAAAACATTAAATAAATTTTAAAAAATAAAAAATAAAAAATACATAGATTCTTTGGGTAGGTCCGAATCTCAACTTTTTAATATTGTAGTTATTTTTTTTATTTTTTATTTTTTTAATTTTTTGAAAATGTCTTTTTATTATAAATATTTACCTGAAACTAAGATTCTAAATATGAAAATTTTGAACACACAAAAAAAAAGAAAAAGAGAGAGAGAATACTAGGAAAAATCAATTGAACTTAAAAAAGAAAGAAAGAAAAGAATTTGCTAATTTCTTTTAGATGCAATAAACAAAATATTTTTAAAAACCTTAATTACTAATTAAATTTAATTTTGAAAAGCGACAAATTTATTTTTATATAAAAACATTAAATAAATTTTATTTATTAATGTTTAAATAAAAGAAAATACTGCACTTAAAATTTGGTCTTAGACATCAAATTGTATCCAATTATCCTTACTTTGGTGAATAGTGAACTTAGCGCACAAAATCTTAAAGCATCTTGTGCATACAATAGTTAGTCAAGTTCTCATGAAGGTGAATATGAATTTGAATCTCTTTCCCCTACTTATTAATGTAAGAAAGAAAAAAAACAAATTGAAATCATGCTTAAATTACCAAATATGCTTGCATGAACCATGAACTTACACAAATTCTGCCACTTGATGATGAAAGAAGAGCATACCCAAATTCTAATAACTGCAAGTGCAATCCAAATTGTGTGAGACTAAAAACAAAGACGAAGGGAGTACGTTCTCTTGCTCTTGGTCTAACCTGTTGACCCTAAAAACTATTACTTATATATATAGGAGGCGAAGGTTAAATTAATGTTGCGGCAAGAAAGAAAAAAACCATGAAGTGAATATAGTGCCGCCTTTCTTTAATTTGGGTTGGTCCGAATCTCATGAAGTGCACGTGGTAATAAAGGAATATTAATTAATTGGAATCTTCTAAAATAAAAAGAAATATTAATTGAAAAACCCCTAACCGACATTGAATTTTACTAAGTACAATATATTATGAGAGAGAATTTTACTTCACTATTTTTAATTCAATGCTAAATATATTGTGGGGGGTGAAAGGCCAACCTTGTGTATTGGGCCTAAGGCCCCATTTGAAGATTACTGTGTGTCCGAAGAGAGGAAAATGTGAGAAGGGGTCCATGTGGAAGAAGTATACCTGGAAATGAACGAGGAGTATAATCCGAAGAGATTACCAGTAGTCTGAAGAGATTACCAGTGGTCCGAAGAGTTTATTCTCCTCGGATGCAAAGAGTTTTGGTCAAACAAACACCTGAAAGGTTCAGGCAATACTTCTAAGGATTTTAATGATAAGGATAAGCTTCAGGCACGTATGGAGAATATAGGAACAGAGAAATATCTAGAAGACAAGATACAACCACCACATTAAATGCGCTGCAGCTACTTTTCTGACCGCATTGATGTGGAGAAGACCCCTGAACAGTATAATCTCAGCTGTCACCACTCACAGAGGGCTAAAAACGAGACTTGACGTGATATGTACTCAAGTGGATACTTAGATGAAGAACAAGTGGACGATGAGGATGATGGGAGAGAGTGCTATATAAAGAGGGAAGAGACCTCTGATAAGGGGGATCAGAGAAAAAAGGAAAAAGCAGAAGAGAGTAACTTTACTGTAGCACTAAGAGTTGTAGTAACCCTTTATTCAATAATACACCTCTTCGGACATCTGTTTGATGAGTTTTTCAAGTATGTTTCCACGTTAATACATCTCTTAACATCATAGTTGACTATTGTTTAATCCACAACCAGCCTAGCTCTTTCACCCACTATCTACAAATTCATTGTTTTGGGTTAATTGGGCTCATAATTTAAACCTTTTGGGATTGGGCTACAAAAACTGACCCTACAATTGGCGCCGTCTGTGGGAAGAGCTTTAGCAGGAGTGAAAACAACAGTTGATGATGGCTGAACCAAGTCGACAGCAAGCAGAATCTAGGGCATCCCAATACGTTGACCCTTTTCTTAACTTAAAGAAGAGACTAGACAATGCGAAGGGAAAATGGGTGGAAGAATTGCCACATGTACTTTGGGCCTACAGAACTACGCCTCGCAGATCTACTGGAGAGACCCCCTTCTCAATGACCTATGGGACTGAAACTGTCATACCTTTGGAAACTGGGTTCCCAATGTTGAGAAGTAGTTCGTTCAGTCCGGCCGACAACAATAAGCAGCTAGAGAAGAGTTTGGACCTGATTGAGGAAAGGAGGGAAAGTGCACTGGTTCGACTGGCACATTACCAACAAAAGCTCAGGCAGGACTATGATGCGAACGTAAAACTAAGACCTCTAGAACCTGGTGATTTGGTGCTGAGGAAAGTTGCCGGCACTACAAAAAACTCAGCTTGGGGAAAATTAGGACCCAATTGGGAAGGGCCATATCGTATTACTTCAAGGGCTGGCATTGGGGCGTATTTCTTAGAAGACCTGGATAGTCAGGTAATACCACGCCCTTGGAATGTGAATAACCTCAAAAGGTACTATTATTAATCAAATATTTTTTCTTCAATCCATATGTCAATTCTTTATATGAGCGGCTCTCTTAAGTGTTTAAACTTAAATCCAATCATGCCTGTAGTCCTCGGACCAGATGATTTGGGTTAGTTAGCACTCGGTTACAAATCTCTTAAGTATTTAAACTTAAATCCAATCATACCTGTAGTCCTCGGACCAAATGATTTGGGTTAGTTAGCACTTGGTTACAAATCTCTTAAGTGTTTAAACTTAAATCTAATCATGCCTGTAGTCCTCGGACCAGATGATTTGGATTAGTTAACATTCGTTCAATGCTCTCTTAAGTGTTTAAACTTAAATCCAATCATGCCTGTAGTCCTCAGACCAGATGATTTGGGTTAGTTAGCACTCGGTTACAAATCTTTTAAGTGTTTAAACTTAAATCCAATCATGCTTGTAGTCCTCGGACCAGATGATTTGGGTTAGTTAGCACTCGGTTACAAATCTCTTAAGTGTTTAAACTTAAATCCAATCATGTCTGTAGTACTCGGACCAGATGATTTGGGTTAGTTAGCACTCGTTCAATGTTCTCTTAAGTGTTTAAACTTAAATCCAATCATGTCTGTAGTCCTCGGACCAGATGATTTGGGTTAGTTAGCACTCGTTCAATGTTCTCTTAAGTGTTTAAACTTAAATCCAATCATGCCTGTAGTCCTCGGACCAGATGATTTGGGTTAGTTAACACTCGTTCAATGTTCTCTTAAGTGTTTAAACTTACATCCAATCATGCCTGTAGCCCTCGGATCAGATGATATGGGTTAGTTCACACTTCCATACAGTTATTATTATTGAAGTTTAATTTTAAAATGAGTCAGGCCTAAAATTCTCGAATGTATTTAAATTAACCCTAATTTATGATAGGCTTCCTTAGTAACGTTTTGTTCAAAACCAAGGAGTAATAACATGCTCTGTGCATGTTCGAAAAGACCCATGAAACTCCCATATCAATCGCTGCATTCATTGCTTATTAGTAATTCTTATACAAACTGTTCTTTTCGGTACTAATTTTGGTTATTTACATCATCAGCACGAAATGGTGGTTAAGTTTACCTACATTACTGTAATTACAAAGTACAGTTATTTGCAGTAATAATAAGTCATAAGATATGCAACGAAGATACCAGAAATAAAAGGGAAACTGTTTCATTGATCAAAAGAAATGGTCTACAATCCCCTACATAAAAGAAAAGCTAATACAAGTACAAAGTAAAAACTCCTAAATGGCTAAGTCTTCATTTGAGGGACCAAAGGGTCAGCAGCCTGAATGGACTGAGCTGCAGCAGCTTCTGGGGCTTGGTCCTTAGACTCCAAAAGGGCTTTCTTTTCTCCCAAGTCCCCGCCCTTATCCTTAGGATCCTCGGCTGGCTTGCTCTAATCATCAGGCTGACCAGACTCCTTGGAGGCCTCAAAGTTGGTAGGAGGGAGTCGTGGGGGAGGAGAGGGATCAGACCCTGGGAGTTCTCGGATATCAGGGTCGTAGTATACACTCCCAGGTTGTCTCAAGACAGATTCCGAAGGGACTCCAGCAGCATCCAGAGCCTTCCCCCAAGTCACATCGCAGTATTCCCTGCTAACTGCGACAAATTGCTCAGTGAGGTTGGCTTAGGTCTCCTCCACCCCCAGCGTGTATGCTGCCAGCTTTTTGGCCTCCACTGCCTCCTTGGCCAACTGGGCGTTTTTCTCGGCCAATTTGGCAACTTCCCTGGCTTTTTTAAGCTCAGCCTTAAGACCCTTCACCATCTCTCTCTCTGTCGCCAAGTTGATCTCCGCCATATTCAGTTGTTTACGCTGCTTTTCGGCCTGTTTCTCAGCAGTTTTAAGGCTAGCATCGAGGCTGTTCCTCTGATTGATCATGTCTTTGAACTGCTCGGATAGATGAGCATATTCCTCTTTCAAGCTTCCCAGAGATTTTTTCGCCTCAGACCAAGAGTGGGCCTCCGCTTGGGTTTCGATGTAGGACTTCTTGTTCCACTCCTCGGCCACGTAAACTTGCTGAGTAATCTGCATAACAAAAAATTTCAATATAGAGCAGAGAAAAGTGGTAAGTAAAAGAGATTAGCACCTTAATTAAGCGGATCAGTTCAGTTACCATGGCTAAATCCCTCTTAAGGGATAGGAAGAGCTCGTATTAGTTGAAGCGCCTGTAGGACTCCATGTCATTCGGGAGGAGGAGTGGCTGCTCCAAGGCCTTAGCAACGAGACCTGCCCTCCCCCTACTGTAATTTCTGAAGGAGGCCACCCAGGGGATTAAAGCACCATCCAATTCCAGCCTTGGGGACCAGGTGCGAGTTCCTTGGTGCACATCAGCCACGTGGACTTCATCTCGGCTCTCTGTTGACGAAGCCCTCTTGCTGCAGTAGTTTTTAACCACCTTTTGTTATTTGGTCCCCCTCGGAGGCGCTACCTCCCTCCCTTCATTGTCAGTAAGGGGTCTTTTCTTCTTTGGATCGAGCAATTGTTTAACGCCGAGATCCAGAGGAACTTAAGGAGATGGTGGAGGAAGACTCGTGGCTAGTTGGGACGTACCAGTCCCCTTGGGCTCAGCCTTCTTACCCCTATTCTTCATCAAATCCCTTAGATTTGCCATATCTTCTTTTTCTTTCGAAGAGTCTTCAGGAAGAGTAGTTATCAAAGCAGGAGGTTGGACACCAGATTGCCTGTCAATTTCCTCCTTGTTCCACTCCTCGGCCACGTAAACTTGCTGAGTAATCTGCATAACAAAAAATTTCAATATAGAGCAGAGAAAAGTGGTAAGTAAAAGAGATTAGCACCTTAATTTAGCGGATCAGTTCAGTTACCATGGCTAGATCCCTCTTAAGGGATAGGAAGAGCTCGTATTGGTTGAAGCGCCTGTAAGACTCCATGTCATTCAGGAGGAGGAGTGGCTGCTCCAAGGCCTTAGCAACGAGACCTGCCCTCCCCCTACTGTAATTTCTGAAGGAGGCCTCCCAGGGGATTGAAGCACCATCCAATTCCAGCCTTGGGGACCAGGTGCGAGTTCCTCGGTGCACATCAGCCACGTGGACTTCATCTCGGCTCTCTGTTGACGAAGCCCTCTTGTTGCAGTAGTTTTTAACCACCTTTTGTTGTTAGGTCCCCCTCGGAGGCGCTACCTCCCTCCCTTTATTGTCAGTAAGGGGTCTTTTCTTCTTTGGATCTAACAATTGTTTAACGCCGAGATCCAGAGGAACTTGAGAAGGTGGTGGAGGAAGACTCGCGGCTGGTTGGGACGTACCAGTCCCCTTGGGCTCAGCCTTCTTACCCCTATTCTTCATCAAATCCCTCAGATTTGCCATATCTTCTTCTTCTTTCGAAGAGTCTTCAGGAAGAGTAGTTATCAAAGCAGGAGGTTGGACACCAGATTGCCTGTCAATTTCCTCCTTGGCGTCCGAGACAGGGATCACTTGAACCTCTCCCGAAGCCTCTCCTTCGAATTTAAACTTGTCTATTTGCTCCTCAAGTGAAGAGGTTAAGGAAGCAACTCTTTCACCTCCTGCTTCTGGTCCGAGTGGAGCATGCTGAATTGGCTGGATGAGCAATGGCGCACCCTGTGGATTTGGGAGTGGCACAGGTGCAAGATCGTACGGTGCTAGAAAGCCTTTCTGAGTAACGTCTATATGGTTGAGGCGATAATCTCCCTGTGTTATTACGTTGCCGACTGGCTGAAAATCATTGGTTTTGCCGGATAACCAAGGATAAGAGGAACCGACCGGATTTGCCCGTCCTCACTCACGAAAATTTTCGATCGCAGTAAGTAATTAAGCGCGGCAATGTTTGTGAGGCTAAGCTGAGGAGAAACGTGATTTTTATCTGTTAACACCACAATAAAAAGAAACTTGGTCAGAAACTTGAAAGTAATGATACAAAGAGAAGACAGATTGTTAGAAAACGAAGATCCTAAATCTATTGTTAGGAAACCTAGGTCTAAGAGGTCCCACCTGGCTCTCCTGGCTGGGTCGGGCAATGAAGACTGTCATGCCACGCGCCTGAGATGATCAGATAGTCGTCTTTCATCCCTTATTAGACTTGGGAAGGCAGGAGACGAGCCTAACGACGTCAGACCGGGATTTAAGATAGTATCTCGCTCCCTTCTAGCTATGGCACTCGTACATACGTACCACGTTAAGCCAGGTAAGTTCTAGTCCTAAATGAAGGTTTAGGGCGTCAATTACTCCTAGGATCCTAAAGACATTGGGTGCGCACTGCTCAAGAGAAAGCCTATGGTTGCGAAGGTAGTTTTTGGTGATAGAACCCATAGGAAGAGTCATTCCTCCTTCTATGAATGCTATCATGGGGATTATGACTTCTCCCTCTCCTCGGTCAGTTAATATCCGTTCCGGGGGACAATACCTCAAATTTACCCCCTGGGGTATGCCATAGGTCTCCTTAAATTCCTCTATTAAGGCAGGACTATCAACAAGATACTCAAATCTACCCATTTTTGGTTAACTAGAGGAAGGCGCAGAGCAGTAACTGGCAGATAAGAGTTTGAAGGCTGAGAATACTGGCCGAGAAGAGGATGAAGGGTTCAGAGATGTCGAAACTTACGCAAACTAAACCGGAGAATGATCTTTGAATTCGCAGAAAGATTCTTACAGACTCTAGGAAGAACTAGGATTGATGTTTGGAAAAACTTGGTGGATTCAAGTGCTTGAGTTCACTGGGTAATATAAAAATTTGCAAAGTAAAGAAGAAATAACCTCCTCTGAGGCTTTATATAGGGGGACAGATGAAAAGACAGGAGTCATCCCGCCCAAATTTTGAGGAAGGATCACGTCCGTTGGATCAATAGCCCACGTTGGATACCAGGGACAAAACGCCGCCTGGAGTAATTAATAGCGCTTTGGGAATACCTAAACGACATCAGCAATGATGAAGCGCTTGCATCTATGCTCACACACGTGTAAGTCCAGATATTTATGTGTTTTGAATTTTTATTTCGTCACAAGTCAAAATCCTATTTTTTCTCCTCGGATGCGAGGGAAAAACTAAAATTTTGAGGGGCTATTGTGGGCGGTGAAAGCCCAACCTTGTGTATTGGGCCTAGGGCCTCATTTGAAGATTACTATGTGTCCGAAGAGAGGAAAATGTGAGAAGGGGTTCATGTGGAAGAAGTATACCTGGAAATGAACGAGGAGTATAGTCCGAAGAGATTACCAGTGGTCCGAAGAGTTTATTTTCCTCGGATGCAAAGAGTTTGGTCAAACAGACACCTGAAAGGTTCAGACAATACTTCTAAGGATTTTAATGATAAGGATAAGTTTCAGGCACGTATGGAGAAGATAGGAACAGAGAAATATCTAGAAGACAAGATACAACCACCACATTAAATGTGCTGCAGCTACTTTTCTGGCCGCATTGATGTGGAGAAGACCCCTGAACAGTACAATCTCAGCTGTCATCACTCACAGAGGGATAAAAATGAGACTTGACGTGACATGTACTCAAGTGGATGCTTAGATGAAGAACAAGTGAACGATGAGGATGATGGGAGAGAGTGCTATATAAAGAGGGAAGAGGCCTCTGATAAGGGGGACCGGAGAAAAAAGGAAGAAGCAGAAGAGAGTAACTTTACTGTAGCACTAAGAGTTGTAATAACCCTTTATTCAATAATACACCTCTTCGGACATTTGTTTGATGAGTTTTTCAAGTATGTTTCCACGTTAATACATCTCTTAACATCATAGTTGACTATTGTTTAATCCACAACCAGCCCAGCTCTTTCATCCACTCTCTACAAATTCATTGTTTTGCGTTAATTGGGCTCATAAATCAAACGTTTTGGACTTAGACTACAAAAACTGACCCTATATATATATATACACTAACATAAATTAACTACAGGTCAAAATTCTATTTCTACCTATTGATGGTGTCATATGCTTTTTTATTCATCATTTCTTTTTTAATAGTGTCGAGTCAATTGGAGGGTACTTTTGATGGTGTCCCTATTGCTGTCATATGCTTGATAGGGAGAGGCCGAGAGCTCTCAAAAATTATACGTACATATATTTACTTCTCTCGTACATGATTTCAAAATAAATAAAAAATTATTTTTTAGTGTAATTTGTTTCCTAACTGTTGTAGGCTTTTAGTAGTATTTAAAGATAGATTACGATCAATGGTCCTAAAAACGCTCAATTACTCATCTTCAATCACCCCACTACTAACAACTCATATCAAGCTTAGTTTTAAATTGAACTCAAATTTAAATCTACTTATCAAATAACTCATGTAAACGATTCATAAACTGTGGGTTATGGCTTAGGTCAAATCTGACCCAGTTACTCACAAGTTGCAAATCTAGAAACATATCTTGGCTACCTCCTGTTATATAGGGAGGGAGAATAAGCAAGCATTTGACTATATGAAAGCACATGTAGCAAAACAATTCATGGCTAGAAGGGGAAGTTTCTATCCCAAGCCATACGTGAAATATTGATAAAAGTGTAGCTTAAGAAACTCCAGTGTATTCAATGAGTTGTTTCTTGCTTCTTGAAAATTTATGTATGGAACTAAAATCTAAGATCGGCCAATTTTGGTGAGATCAAAGAGAGGAGGAGAACATAATTCATGGGATGAGGTGGAACAATTTGTGCAAACCAAAATAGGATTGTCGTATTGATTTTCGAGATATTAAGAAATTTATTTTGGCTCATTACTTTCCAACATGCTATCTCCTTGAAGCTACCATGCCAAATTGCCTCATTCACGTGGAGAAGCATAGCTCAAGCATGTCACATAATCTGAATAGGGTCTAGAATCTAGATGGTGAATTGGTAATGGGGGAGAAGGTGAGAATTTGGGAGGAGTACTGGTTTCTCCCAAATTCATGCAACCAGTTAAGTTGCATGATGAAGGAGGCAATTTTGTCGCAGCTACATGCGAATAACTCCCCATGATTGCTGACACTTTGTTGATGGGTTCCCATGCACTCATTCGATCACATCAATTTGGCCTTAGTCTACAAATATCGCAATAGACTTGTTTATTAAAATCTCAAGAGACTTATTTATTGGAAATTGCAAATAGTTCGATTTCCAGCACATCTCCTTTTGACAAATTGGCATCCACCAATCCACACGAAGAATATATGCAGTTCAAATTTATATTAAAAAAAAAAAAAAAAAACAAACAAACAAACAACATGATATGCAAAATAAACAAAACAACGTAACAGTACCACCTTTCTTTTTTGTTATTGTATAGACCCACGCGTTGGGCCCCAGCCCAATGCCTCTCCAGTCTCCATCTTCTTAAAATAATTTTTTTAATGATAAATATGTTTTTTTTTAAAACTTTAATAGATAAATTTAATTCTAAAAAGGAAAAAAATTATATTTTTATGTAATATTTAAATAAATTTAATATTAATTTTAAGAAAAAGCTCCAGGTAAAATTGTAGTATTAAACCTCAAATTGTATCAAATTATCCATACTTTGTCTTTGGTGAACTATGAACTTCATGCACAAAAGCTTAAACCTTATTTGTGATGTTATTCGTGATGTGGTAATTGGAAGAATTGACAAGCATACATGGATCAAGTTCTTGATCTCATGGAAGAGAATCTGGATTTGAATCCATCTCCCTCTCCCCTACTAATTATTGTAAGAAAATAAAAGGCTAAACTAAAATCATGCTTAAATTACCATGCATGCATATTAGACATTAAAGTATGTAGGTAAATAAAAAAATTAAAAAAGGAAAAGAGGCATGAAGACTGGTCGCATTGATGATTAATAAAAAAAATCTAAGATATGTTTATATTGAGGAAGAAGGAGGAAAAAATAGAGTAAAGTTGGCTAAAAATTGGTTAAATGCTTATAAAAATAAAAATAAAAAAAAGGTCAAATGGGCCCTAAAAGGCTACATCTAAAATGGTTATGTTTTTTGGGCCAAGCTACTGTTTATATGTGAACCTATTGCATCATTTTGTGTGTGTGTGTGTGTTAGTAGATGAATGATTAGCCTTATTGGACTTGCTGAAGTCAAGTTTAGAATACGGCAAATCAGCAACGGCCCAAACAAAAAGAGATGGCTACCAATATATTTTTATAGTTACAAAGAAATAAAGCTGAGCCCAACAAAAAGAGTATGGACTCGAATTTCTCATCATTGAGTGAAGCCCAACACATATTTGCCCAATTATATATATTGAATCCCAACGGATAAAGTTAACTTCAAATGGGAATTATAAAATAAAGTATAATAATTCATAAATAAATCAAATAAGTAAGCTAATATAATAAAAAATAATAATTTTTAAACGATTAACCAATATATATATCCTAACTTACCATTTTTTATTTTGCTTACACATTTGACTATTTGAGATTATTTTGGAAGTTGTAACTTCTATAGCGGGGTTTTTAAAAATGCTGAAAATAAATGCCGGCATAAATCTTTTTTTTTTTTTTAGTGTATTTATGTTTAAGTTCTTATATATTTTCATATTTTTAATTAATTATATGTTTATTTTTATATTTGTGCATGATAGCATATTTTTGTGATGGATATTTTTGGGATTTAAAAAAAAAATATATATATATATATATATATATATATATTTCTTGGCCCAGGGGCCGGGGTTTTGGCAAACACATTTATCCGCTATTCAGGTTTCAGAGGCTGACACAACATAGGCGTTAAATAGACCACTTCACTATAGCCATTTTATAATGTCTTTGAATTTCTATTCTCTTTTTCTTTTCTTCCTTGATAAAATTATTTTCATGATATAACTAAATATGCTTTATGTGTCTTGACATTGCAAAATGGAATGATAAAAATATCTGATTAAGTGAGGTCCAACGTCAAATTGTTTAAAATATGAAAATAATACATTAAACGCAACCATACATTTTGCAAAAATTCGCACACAAACTTCCATATAGCTACTATAGGGGTTGGGTTTGAACACTTCCGCTGTTGGATGAATGGACTTTGACCCAACTAGCCCAATGCAATGAATTTGTGGACAATGGGTTCAAGAACTAGGTTTTAGTGCATGGACAACGGTTAATATGGCATTCATAACAATCAAACAGAGATAAACTGAGATTATCTAAGAATGCTTGTCCTCGGCCCAGTCCGAGGAGTTTTGTTCTAATAATTGTTGGATGAGTGTGGTTACAGGAGTTCTTGAGATCATTACCACGCCCCCTATTTCCAGAAGGATTTCTTACATTATATACCCCATTTCAGTTGATCTTAGCCCTACATTTTTTGATCAAGCAGGTCATTGCTTGAGTGCCTCTCCCATCAACCGCCTTCCCCTTCTTTCTGTGGGTTGCAGCAACCAAGATTGCACTGTTCAAGGGTCATTTCCTCATTAATGCGGTCAGAACGTTAGTTGTGAGCATTTAGCGTGGAAGTGACTGTTCATCTTGGAATTGCTCCTCCACCATGCTTCCATGGCTGACACATTGTACTTGTTCTTTTTCTTGGGATGCTCTGGGAGGTTGCCTTTAATGATGTGTTGCTCCTCCCTTCTTTGGTCTTGGTTGGCCGAGGATAGGATTGTCCTCGGCGATGTTCCTGGGCAATTTGGACTTTCTCACTTCGTCCTCGGACATTTCTTCCTCCTCGGCATGGGCCTTGGGCTTGGTACAAAGTGGGCCGGGGTTGCCAAATCTTTGACCCCATAATAGCCCCTCGAAATCCTGCTGTCTGGATCCTCGGACGGAGAGGAGGATTTTGATGTCCTCGGATTGTCGTAATGGCTTGTCACGTCTTATCCCCCCACCCCCCCTTTTTTTATAAGGCTGTCCAAGGTACTTTTAGGATTGAGGAGATAACCAACTCTTGCTACCATCAGTTGGACGACGAGAGGAACAGACGCTTGGCAGCCGTGGAGTCCCTTAAAATCACCGACCACTCTAACCAAGATCTAAGGAATAAATTGAACGAGGAAGAGCAGGCGAGAAAAAGTGCTGACTCGGCCCTGGCAGGTGCACAAAAACAAGCTGAGGACCAGAGGCTGCTTCTGCGTGACGCTAAGGAACAGATGGCTACTTCTAAAGGGCAAGTAGTAGCCCTTCAGAAGAAGCTAGCTGAAGTCCAGAAAGAAAGAGATCAAGCCGAGAAGGTAGGGCTGAGGCTGTGAACGCAAGGGCAGAAGCCGAGAAGGCCAGAGAGGTGACTGAGCAGTACGGCTACGACATCGGGGTGGCCGAGACCAAGAACACCCTCAGGGCAGAAGTGCTAGCCGTATGCCGTACCTACTATGCGCTAACTTGGGCAGAGACCCTCAACCAGGTTGGGGTTGAGGCTTCTTCCGAGTTAAGGAAGCTAGAGAAGGTTTTTTACCCTCCCGCCATTAGAGCCTCAGAGCTGCCTCCTCCTAGTGAAGCGGCTTCCATGGCTGCTACCCCTGACGAGGGGCCACAGCCTCAAAACCTTCCTCTTCGTCCCACCCAGCCTGGGCAAGTACAAGAGACTGAAGCTCCTAAGGGAACCTCAGCTGGTGTGGGGGACTCCTTGAATGAGGGCTCAGAGAAGTCACAGGATGGTGCTGCTTCCCAAGATTTTCAAAAGGCATTAGCCTCGGTCACCCTGCCTGCACAGGAGGACCCTAAGGAGTAGGAGAAGGTGACTTCCTCTGAAGCGGCCAAGCAAACAAACAAAACTTCTAAGGCTGCGCATAAGATAAAACTGAAAAAATAGGCCTTTGTTTTTATCATGTACTACTTAGTTTTTGTAATTGAGTTCTTCCCTTTGTAAGATATGCTTTAATGAAATATGCCTTTTACTTTCCCAGATTTACGTAAGTCATTTTCTTTACTTTTGCAGTTAACATTTTGATTGTTTCTAGGGTAGATATAGCCACTATGTTATGACAATGTGAAGTTATTTGCCCAGAGGGAAAACATAATCTTCACATGTTTCTTGATTGAGAATCAGAATAGACCCAAGTCACTAGGTCTTCAGTAATTTATCAAATTTTCAAACTTGCTAAAAAGAAAACGTTCAGGTGCTGGTTACACAAAAGCCAGGTTTATGGCACCCTAAAATGCTTCAAGTGATGCTCATGGGCTTAGTTCTGATATTCTAGTTATAAGAAAGGTCATCGCCGTCTGAAGTGGTCAAAGGTTTTGTTTGATACTCATTAGATGAATTTTACTCAGTGTTAACTTTCCCAAAGCTGAGGGTCCGAGGAACCAGGCATAGTTCCCCCCCGAGGGCCACGCAAAACCTTGGTTCTGCCTAGTACTCAGGTTCTTCTTGATGTAACTAGTTTCCCCATAGGTTTGAGTCCGAGGACCATGCAAGATCTTGGTTCTGTCTAGCACTTAGATTCTTCTTGAAGTATCTAGTTTCCCCATAGGTTTGAGTCTGAGGACCATGCAAGACCTTGGTTCTGTTTAGTACTTAGATCTTTCTTGAAGTATCTAGTTTCCCCATAGGTATGAGTCCGAGGACCATGCAAGACCTTAGTTCTGCCTGGTACTTAGATCTTTCTTGAAGTAACTAGTTTCCCCATAGGTTTGAGCCTGAGGACCATGCAAGACCTTGGTTCTGTCTGGTACTTAGATCTTTCTTAAAGTATCTAGTTTCCCCATAGGTTTGAGATACTTCTTGAAGTATCTAGTTTCCCCATAGGTTTGAGTTCGAAGACCATGCAAGACCTTGGTTCTGTCTAGTACTTAGATCTTTCTTGAAGTATCTAGTTTCCCCATAGGTTTGAGTCCGAGGACCATGCAAGACCTTGGTTCTGTCTAGTACTTAGATCTTTCTTGAAATAACTAGTTTCCTTATAGGTTTGATTCCGAAGACCATGCAAGACCTTGATTCTATCTAGTACTTAGATCTTTCTTGAAGTATCTAGTTTCCCCATAGGTTTAAGTCTGAGGACCATGCAAGACCTTGGTTCTGTCTAGTACTTAGATCCTTCTTGAAGTATTTAGTTTCCCCATAGGTTTGAGTCCGAGGACCTTGCAAGACTTTGGTTCTGTCTAGTACTTCATCATTACTGCTTGGAGTGAAGGAACTCATCCTCAGCGTTGGGAATTTTGCCTCTGGAGTGATAACGGCCTAGGCCTTGCTTTGCCGATGAGGGGTTCTTCCTTGGATTGGGTTCTTGGCCCAACACAGGCATGGACATGGGCGGCCTGGCCTTTCACCCTCACATATGATAGTAGCCCCCATCGCGCCTATTTTTCGCCACTTCTGATTATGAGGCGTCTTTCAACTTTTCGAGTTGCGTTCCTGACGTTTCGGTGCTTGAGGCGCGCCCTTATTAATACCTTTGCAAATTGACGTAGATCCAACGACTGGTGATTTCTTTGGAAATTGGGCGGGATTTATCTCGCTTGTAATTCTTCCTTTGAATTTCGTGCGAATTAATTTCCACTAGCCTTCGCCTTCTATATAAGGCGCCCTGGGGGAATTGTTGTTCCTCACTTACAAATCCTTGAATTCTGCTGTGGGAGTCTTAAGCTCTCAACCCTTTAGGCATTTCCAAGGACCTCGCCAAGATCGTGATCAAGGCCTAGAGAATGAGATGGCCCTGGATAGAGGCAAGCGCAAGGAATTCAAGCCCTTTTCAGGAACCAAGACCGGCGCGGTTGAGGCAAAGGAAATGGAGTCCAAGGATGTTCCTACCTTTCAGCCGAGTAAGGAAGAAGACCCTCTTCCTTCTGCCAAGAATCGAAGCAAGTGTAGATTGCATCAGACTTTTGGTGCGACAAAGTTCGGTCTCACCTTGATGGTAGGACATCTCGTCGTTAGAAGAAGAGGGGGCCCATCAGGCGCTTCTACCCCTTCTTCTTTCTCATCTCGTCGTTAGAAGAAGACGGGGCCCATCAGGCGCTTTTACCCCTTCTTCTTTCTCATCGCGGGTACCACCCACTCTGGCTCGATTGCTGCTGGGACAAGATGGCGAATCTCCCATTCCCATGGGCTTTCTCTTTTTATGGTTAGCCTTAAAATAAGCCTGTCTCAGCTTCTCCTTTTGTAGTTAGCTTTAAAATAAGCCTGCCTAAGCCATTTGGTGTATGATATACCTTTCCTTTATTTAATAAAAAGGGTTGCACTTTTTACTTTATGAATCTTTCATTTCTTTACAATAATTATTTCATGAGTGAGCGTGTTGTTGTTTTTTCCTCCAATGGGACTTGGAATTGGTGTTGTTAACGGTAACGAAAAATTGTCACCCTGACTTTAGCAGAACCGATGGTAGCACTCCACCGCTAACTTTAAATAAGTTGACTATGTAGAAACAACCAAGAAAGTAACCATGTGTTCTAGGCCGCCAAAATGACCCTCTTTAGGGACCCTTGCTCCTTCCATGATTAACCGTCGCACTCACTAACACACAAGTTCTCCCCACAAACAGTGCCAATTGTAGAGGCTGGGTTTGAGCACTTCCGCTGTTGGATGAGTGGACTCAGACCCAACTAGCCCAATACAATGAATTTGTAGAGAATGGGTTCAAGAACTAAGCTTTAGTGCATAGACAACGGTTAACATGACATTCATGACAATCAAATAGAGATGAACTGAGATTATCTAAGAAAGCTTGTCCTCGGCCCAGTCCAAGGAGCTTTGTTCTAATAATTGTTAGATGAAAGTGGTTACAGGAGTTCTTGCGATCATTACCACGCCCCCTATTTCCAGAAGGATTTCTTACATTATATACCCCCTTTCTGTTGATCTTAGCCCTACATTTGTTGATCAAGCAGGTCACTACTTGAGTGCTTGTCCCATTAGCCGCCTTCCCTTTCTTTCTGTAGGTTGCAGTAACCAAGACTGCACTGTTCAGGGGTCATTTCCTCATTAATACGGCCAGAACGTTAGTTGTGGGCATTTAATGTGGAGGTGACAGTTCATCTTGGAATTGCTCCTCCACCATGCTTCCATGACTGACACATTGTACTTGTTCTTTTTCTTAGGATGCTCTGGGAGGCTGCCTTTAATGGTGTGTTGCTCCTCCCTTCTTTGGTCTTGGTTGACTGAGGACAGGATTGTCCTCGGCGATGTTCCTGAGCAATTTGGACTTTCTCACTTCATCCTAGGACATTTTTTCCTCCTCGGCATGGGCCTTAGGCTTGGTACAAAGTGGGCCGGGGTTGCCAAAATTTTTGACCCCACAGCTACTATTTGAGAAATGCATGAGAAAAATAATCTCAGCCAGTTTTAATATCAGTTATTATTAAAATAATTAGTTTACATTAGGTAATCAAAGATGAATTTAAGAGCATGAGTACCAACTATGCTTTGATCTAAATCATAAATAGATCCATTTCAAACAAAAATGATGCTTTTCCTTTATTTAGAGAGTTTAGGGCTGACCTTGCAAGTTGCAATAATGGTAATGATGCATTAAAAAACTCTAATTAAGAAAAAAAAAAAAAAAAGATCTCTTGAAAATTTTGTAGGGTCATTCAGTTTTAATGATCCCAAAATCATATTTGCTAATTTAATCCATTGATCAATTAAGTTGGGATCAACCAGACAAAAGTCAGCCAAGAAAATTAGTTTCCATTAACTACTACAGCAGCATACTTTTTAAATAATCAAATAAGACCTGATCTTCAACATGCATGGGTACAAAGCTTGGTATGGTTTAACAATTAGAATTTTTAAACTCTTTTCCTTCCCTGCAGCAATGATCAACTATAGCAAGGTTAATTTTTCAAATCATGTGGTCAATGGTTATAGATCTAGAATGATTTAATAGTGGCCCATGCAAACGAACAAATACAAATTGATAGGGTAACTCTTTATTATTAAAAACGATGGCTGAGTATTGCCCAAAAGCAGTTGATCATACTCTTACAAATAGTAGCTACACAAGTAGTCCACCAACAGATCTAGAATATGAAGATGCATCTGATTTCAAAAAAAAAAAAAATCTACCTGGGAAATTTGAACAATTATTCTAAACGCATAAATGCCAAATAGTTAAGTGATCCGTTCTTCGATGCATATATTATTTACCATTATATATAGATTCAATACAACTTTGTTATTTCCCTTTTTACAATATATATATATATATATATATATTACAGCAAGCAAGCGTACTTTAACAACGTCCGGAGACCGCAGCAAATATGTTACATAATTTTCTCAATTCAATAATTTCTACCTCAACAATTTGATTCTAGGTATTAGGAGTAGCAATTTCAGATTTTCTCAGTGTCTCAATGTAATTAATTTGTGTTGTCATATCTCTTCCCAAAATACTGATTGCATTACATAATTCAAGCATTGTAGGCCTTTGACCAACAGAGGGGTTAAGACAAGTACATGCAATTCTAAGAAACTGAAAGATTTTGCCTTCAAACCCTCGGCCTAAAACTTAAAAGTGCAATACAAAATCCATTAAAAATAAAAGAAAAAACAATATCAACTACCAAAGAAATAAAACAATATTTCCACAAATTGTGCCTACTCCAATGCAAAATCCATTAAAAATAAAGCGAAATGGAACATCCCAAAATTAGCAAAAAATATTTGAGTTCTCAAAACATGCTATCAGTTTTTGCAGACATCCTCCGCAAGAAGTTTTGGGGAACTGAAGGAAAATCGACACGAAGTCTTGGATGCATTAGCACATGAGTACCTGTAAGAACAATCATATAGTGGAACGGAATCTTATATGTCACCAAACAAACAATCAAAGAGAAACACACAAAGATAGCTGTAGCTCTAGGATCACGCCAACTCAACAAAGACTGCAGCCTCTCCCCTTGTGTTGCCAAGTCACCCAACACCGTTTGCATCCTTGCAGCAATGATCCTCAATCGATCATATCTCCATTTAAGAACTTCACCTGTCTTCCTAGATGGTATTGGATCAAACTCTTCATCAAGTTCATCTTCATTTGTTGTATAAGCATGAGACAAGTTGGCATCCACAGAGGAGGAAGTCTTGGTCTCTTTCTATAGCGCCAAAGCCCAGTTAAGAAAAGGAAGAGAAACATTAATTGCAGGTAATATTACTTGTGGAAAGAAAACCACCAGTAGGAATAATATGTAAATGAAGATAGTAGTGGCAGGATTTGTCCAATTGCGTATCTTCTTGAACCAGTTGATCATGGCAAGAAAACCAGTCAAGAGTGTTGTGACTCTATCATAATTCGCTTTGCTTTTCCGTATGCTCCATGTTTGTGATCCAACATCTAGTATGTAGCCAATGACCTCCTTCCTTAACGGTGGCTGAGAATTGCTTAAGTTAAAGGAGATCAAGTAAACAGCTTGTTGTCTTAAAGTATCAAGCTGATATACTGACAGTGGGCTTAAGTAGTGCATCTTAGGGAGTAGTGGTTGCGAATAAGTATTAATTATATTAATCAAAGATGAACAAGAAAATCTCACAGCCAATTGAACTTCTCCCATCTTTTTTAACCCAGAAGGTTGTAGGATAACAAGTGGATAAGAAAGTATATAAACATGATTCATCTCAAGCGTGGAGAGGCGAATCCTTACCTTCCCAATCCTTTGATGCCATGGCCCTCGAATTGTATCCACTCCTTGTATATGACCATTATCAAACACTCCAATTGAAATGACAGTACATGGATCATAAACATCCCATGTATATTGTTCGTTCCATTGTGGAGCAAGATTATTAACAATTGTCCTTGTCTGCACCCACCGTGAACCATATTTAGCCACACAATATGCATCTGTGCGTTTCTCCATTGGTTTCATTTCTGGCAGCCCAATAGCTTTCAAGATTCCCAAATGCAAAACACCAATGACAGGTCTCCACAATGGTTTTGCAGTGGGCCTAAGTCACTGCTATATTGACTTGCTTTTGTTCAGTCTTTAATTCTTCTGGCATATCAAGATTATACCACTTGCTAGATGCAGGTGCATTATTCATCCTCTTTTGCGCATTTGACAAAGCCATTACATACCTCCCTAAACTCACACTTTCCTCCTTCTTTGGATGCAACTTATTCTCTATACTCAAAACCAAAGAATCATCAAAAGGTTCTGATGCAACAAACATAATGTCTTCATTCCATGTGGGATTCACATTCTTCTTTGGCGATACTTTACTCCTCACAACCACAGTCCCAAGTGTAGCCTTCACAAAGATTTCTGGGTCTTTCATATTCTGATCTCTAAGTACCAAGTCTTGAGCTTGTACGGTACTGATTGTCACCATGAAGTAATTCCACTTTTGAGTATGACTATAAGAACTGTATTTTTGTCACTTTTTTTGTTGGTTATTTGCATAATAAAGTTTTACAACCTAATTCTCTCTCTCACGCATCGGTTTCATCATATTTGCGAAAAAAAGGGTTCATCAAGCACCTGTAATCATTTTACTGTTTCTATTATAATTCTATTTACTACATCTTTGCTTTATTTGTCCTATAAAATAGAAGTTGTTTACTGTTTATCAGGTTTAGTTGTTTGTCAGGTTACTTATCATGTACAAATTTAACGTGTTTCTTCCTAGTGACCAGCTTATATTTTTGGTTTGGCCAATTATGAATCTAATCTTAAAGAAGTCAATATATGTAATCTTGTTAATATCATCATACCATTGGTAATGGCAAATGTAAGTGCAAAGGGAAAGGGTGAGGTGTTAGCATCTGTGGAAGTAACATAGGTCAAGGAAGTTGTTGTGGGATCTGTTACGAAGTTGCGTTGCTGAATATATATTTCGTGTCTTCTCTCACTTCTTTATCCGACTCAAGTTGTGGCATTTAATAATATTTGAAAAAAGCCATTTACGTATAGTTGCTTTGTTAATGTAACTTCACTCGGTAGTCTCTTTGTTAAATTTTAAATTCCACTGTTGGTTGCAGTGGTGTTCAAGTTACATGGTCTTTGAATTATTCACAAATTGCTTCTTTCTTCCTTGCTTTCCATTTCACTCTGGCTCCCCCACCCCCTTGGATTTTTGAGTTTCCTAGGGAAGTTGGTGTATTCACCTATGGATCAAGATTAATTTAACTGAATTTAAGTTTTTTTTTTCCTTGCAGTACGAATAACCAAAGTGTTGATCGTACTTATCGAATTGGGCAAACAAAGGATGTCATTGTATATATGGATTAATGACATGCGGAACTGTTGAAAAAAAGATATATAGAAAGCAGGTGAAGTTTATTTCCCCCCATGCTCTCTATTCAGGCTGTACAGATGCAAATATTTGATCATGCCATGGCGCAAGAAGCATGCCATGGGCACACCTCTTGTTTGCTTGAGGTTCAATACGTTGCTGCAAATAGGGAAGCATTGCCTTGCAAGGGCTTTGCTCTAAGTCTTATAAAGCTGCTTAAGGGAAATAGCTAAGATAGTTTCGATTTAAAAATGTTTAAAAAAGTTAAAACCCTTGAATGAGTCACATTGAGTAAAGATAATATGAGTTAAACATGTGATTTTCTAATGTTATATATTGGTTTTTCTTTGTTTGAGTATGAAATGCATGCTTCCAGACTTATATGTAAGAGATCTCTCTTTCTTGGTGTTTTGCATTTGTATGACAGTAGATTTGCTTCCTAGCATATTAATTGGTTGAAAGTATGTTCCAACCATACTTTCTAAAATTTGAGGCATTAGATATAGTTGCGTTAATTTGAATGCTTGAATGTATGATTTAGATATATAAAGGAGGATTGTTTAAAACTGCAACTGAGCACAAATAACAAATTCAGTACTTCAGCCAGCAGGTATGCACTCAAAAAAAAAATGTTGCTTTACTACCAAGATTTCAAGACCATTACCAATCCAAGGGTTTAATGTTAGTACTAAACTTATGATCATTTTTTTTTATAGGATCTTCGGGAGCTTTTTAGTCTCCCAGCACAGGGGTTTGATATCTCTGTTACCCAGCCACAGTCACACGAAGATCATGATTGCTAGTATATAATGTACTGATACTGAGTCTATGGAATTTTAATTTATATTGTAAAATCTTTTTTTTTTTTTTTAATTTAATAATGCTTGTTTTAGTTGTATTTATGGGCAGAGGCGTGCTTCTGAACATTCTTTTGCATCATTCTACGTCTTCAATATCAGAATATGATTCAAGTTATATTGTTGGGTTTGTCATAAATCTGAACACACTAGATCATAATCTACCCGGTAAAATTATAACTTGTTATGATCTTATAGTATTTTACATGGATTAAGTATAAGCTTAAAAATGTCTTTATAAGCTTTTGGATAGGAATGGCAACGGGTCGGGTTCGGGCCGGGTTTTTTCATGCCCGGACCCGACCCGCGGGTCTTTCTTAGAAACCCAGACCCGGCCCGTTTATTAAACGGGTTTTTTCCTTAACCCCGAACCCGCCCCGTCGGGCCTCCGCGGGCCCCGCGGGCCCCGTCCCCTCATGCTCAGCCAAGCCCAAAATCAGAACCACAAACTTCCATTTATGACTTTTAGGCCCAAAATCACAAACATAAACATAAACACAGACCAAACACGATCAGATCTGTGATTTTCCCTTTCAAAATCACAAACCAAACACAAATTTAGATCTGTGATTTTCCCTTTCAAAATCACAAACCAAACACAAACACAAACTCACATTAAGAAGAACTGAACCCAGAAAAAAAAAAGAAAAAAAAAAAAGAAAAAACGAACTGAACCCAGAAAAAAAAAAGAACTGAACCCAGAAAAAAGAAAAAAGAAAAAAGAAAAAACGAACTAAACCAAGAAAAGAAAAAAATGGAGATCGAGGTGGAGCGACGCCGGAGGCCATGGGCGAGGAAGATGAGAAGGGCAGAGGGCTGGGTTTCAGTGTGAGATCAACGACGGCGAGGACGAAACGGGTTGAGAGCTGTGCCTGACAGCCTGTGCTTGACTGCTTGTGCGCTCCGTGTGAGTGAAAGAGCTGAGAGATGAAGAGGGAGAGGCGGCTGTGTGAGACAGTGACAGTGAGTGAGAGAGCTGAGATAGAGTGAGTGAGACTGTGAGCTGGAGATGAGAGGCGGAGGTGGAGGCTGTGAGGTGAAATGAAATGAGGGTGAGGGGAAACTGAGGGAGGCGTGAGCTTGCTGTCAAAAAAATGAGGGATGGGGTTAGTTATAGTTATATATATATAGAGGGGGGTTTTTGGTAATTTTATAGTAACCGGGTTATATCCGGGTCGGGTTTCGGGTCGGGTTTCGGATTTTTTTAATAAAACCCGGACCCGACCCGGACCCGTTTCGGGTTTTTTTTTTTAAACCCATACCCGGCCCTATTTCTAATCGGACCGGGTAAAATCCGGCCCATTAGGGTCGGGCCGGACCGGGTACCCGCGGATCGGGCCCAAATTGCCATCCCTACTTTTGGACACATTTCTCTTGAAAACTGGTTTTCAAGGATAAGTTCTACTCATGAGTTTGTATCATTTGGTATAAAAGCCAACCTCACGTCGACTATATTGGGTGCCAACCACCATGGGTTTATGATTCTCTTATTTTCCTGTAAGTTTATCAATCTTAAATAGGGTGTAGGGACTCAATTTGTAAGGCCCCAAACAATACATTTTTAGAGAGTGGGTTTGAAGAAATTGGCGCTTGCAAGCCAACGGAGCCCAATCATGAACTCATCGCCTTTGAAGGCCAATGCTCCTGAGTTTTTTCTCAAAATTGCTCCTCGGCCTAAGGCTGAGGAGCTCCCCCCCTTCCTATGGCGCTTTATCGGTCCTTCTTATATATTCCTATCTTTCCATCTCTCCCCTCCATCTGTTGATCATCCATGCGTTTCCCCCCTGAATGTCCGTCCCATTAGCAACATTATCAGTACTCAAGTGATTCACAATAATCAAGGTCGCCCTGTCTAAGAGTCACATCTTCATTAGTGCGACCAGAGGGTTAGGTGAACGCATTTAATGCGGAGATGACAGCCTGTCCTGGGCCCGCTTCCCCATCTGAAGCTAATCTCAGTCCGCCGGGGACAGGGTTATTCTCGGCGGGGTTTCTAAAGTGTACGCTCCCACGCATCCTCCTCGGACGAACCTTCGTCCTCGGAATGGGCCATGGGCCAGACGTCATGTGGGCCGAGGTTACCAGGCCCACGGGCCCCACAATAGCCCCTAAAAATCCTGCTATCCGTGTTCTCAGACGGGGAGGAGGATTTTGACATTCCCGGGCCCCCATAAGATTTGCTAAACCTAGGTCCACGTTAGCGTTGGGGCCTTTTTATCTGCCACAGATAAATTTTTGGCGCTTCGAGATTCAGAGCACGTTTGCATTAAATTTTGGCGGCTCCAGGTTTCCCTCTTTCGATGGTGTGATGGTAATCCTCTAGCAGGGATCTCCTGCTTTTATGGGCGGGAAATTATGTTTGGATAATCTTAATTAACGATATAAATACTCGTTTGAACCGCTTGGTTCCTTCATTTGCACGCTTACGAAATTCGATACACATATTCTGAAGTTGGTCCAATTTCCGTATTAATGAGCACCCCTTTCCAATCGCAGAAAGCATGCCAGAAGAGAATCTCACCATTTCTGCGAGTCTTCTGCTTTCTGTAACACAGGATTCTCCTTGATTGATTGACTATAGAAGGTTTGGTTATTTTTCCGTAGATCCGCATGCCTTCCTGTGTCCTTTTCCTCCGGTCAACAAGGAGGACTTGGAAACCGCCATTAGTGAGGAATTTCTTTTGAACAAGGCCGATAACCAGGTTAGAGCCGCCTAAAAGATCCTCGGCTTAGGTGAATCGCTGTGGTAGAAGACGGTTTTGCACATTCCGAAGGATCTTCTATTTCGGAAGGCATTCCGTTGGTAGGCTCTTCATTGTCCCATAAAGCGGTGGAGGCCGAGGAAAGGAGCTTGGAGGAAAGAAAGGAAGTGATCGAACCAAGCTCGTGTGAGGACGAACTCAGTGTATTTGACCGAGCGGATTAGCCCGAGGGTTGGTATCCGACTAAGATAGGTCCTAGGAGAAGGCCTCCGACCAGCCTTCTTGACCTGCTCGAAGGCAAGTCTGGGGAGGGAGTACCAATGGAGTCACAACCTGAGCCTCCACCACATAGCTCCCAGCCATCCCTTGCACGGACCAGGTCTTTACGCACCCCTCCAATCTCGGAGTCTCGGCCTGAGTCCCCCGAACCAAAAAGGAGGAAATCTTCCAAGGGCAAAGACCCAGTGGATGGGGGCAGATCCCATCCCTCTCCAGAGGAGGATGAAGCCCGACAACCCTCTCAACAACTGAGGCTGGGCGGCAAGCGAAAAGGAAAAGAAATTATTCAACCATCCGTGCCCCAGGCTTGGCTGCCCGCCGCCATGTTCCATGGAGAACCTCTGAGGGATGACGCTACTATACGGGACTTCCGAGGAGGCGAAGGGGCTCGGGTAGCTGACGCCCTGGAAAGGTCCCTTCTCCTTCCCGCCGACATGGCTTAGCTTGGGAACATGAAGGGGCCAGAGGTTGCTGAAAATCTCAAGAGATACCTGGGCATGGTAAGACGTCTGATACTCGTTTATTTAGTTTGAATTTTATTACCCGGCACCTCCTCTCCCCTTTACAGCGTATCTACTTCGGTTGGCAGGCTATCCAGGCTGTTTTTAGGCTGGATGAGGAGGTTGACGACTAAAGAAGTGCTCTAGCAAAGAAGCGTGACAAGTTCCTGCAGGCTGCGAATACCCTTAAGAGATCCGAGGCAGATCTGAGGAAAGCTACTGAAAGTCTCGAGGAGATGACAAAGGCTAGGGACATTGCAGCCTCTGACCTAGTCGCGGCCATGAGGCAGGCCGAGGATCAGACCAAGCGCTTGCATGATGTCGAAGGTCAGTTGCGGTCTGCCCAGGAGGACATTGCCGACCTGAATAAAAAATTAGCCGAGGCAGTACAGGCAAAGGGTGTCGTCGAATACGCCAGGGACGAGGCAGTGAGGGCCAAAGACCTGGCTGAGTTCGCAAGAATAGATGCGGAGCGTTCCTTAGAACAGGCAGAGGAAGAGGCATTTGCTGAGGGGGTGGCCAAGACTGAAGCTACCTTCAAGACCCAAGTCCCTGAAGTATGCAGGCGTTTTTGTTCCCAGACCTGGAACGAAACTCTTAACCAAGCGGGGGTTGATGCTTCGTCAAACCTTAGGAGGGCAGAGAGGGTATATTACCCCCCCGCAATACGTGAGGGTGTCCCCACTGCCTCTGGGGAAGGTTTTGTATTACCCTCGATCGATGAGAGTCGGACCAACACTACCGAGGACAAGCCTTCAGCTGGCAGACCTCCTGAGGAGGATGAGCCCCGTACAGCGTTGGGGGGAATCCCTTAGAGGAACTGTTCCGAGTCAGGGTCCCTTGTAGTTAATCCAAATCTTTCAACAGGATCCTCACGACGAACTCCCCAATGAGTTGGGGGAGTAAATCGTTTCGCTGGACTACCCCGTTGTGACATCATGGAGCATTCTTATTTGTTTTCCTTTTCATTTTACTTTGCTTTTCGCCTTGGCGACATTGTAACGAAACTGCATGTCTTATATTTGAAAGATATATTCAATGACTTTGCTTCTATCTCGCTAGTTGATGCTTTCTTTTACTTGTTACACTTTAATGTTTTGCTGAACACTTTCATTCTGTTCTGGACTTTACCTCATGAGATAATCAACTGTCTTTCGAGCCTGTATCCGAGGACCATACCACAACGCGGTCCCATCTAATGCCTTTACTCTTCAGCAAATATCTAATCTTCCATAAGCTTGAGTCCGGGGACCATGCACTACCTTGGTTCTGTCTAACACTTCTGTTCTTCTGTAAGTAGCTAGTTTCCCCATAGGTTTGAGTCCGAGGACCATGCAATACCTTGGTTCTGTCTAGTACCCAGGTATATTTACGTGGTTAGTTTCCCCAGAGGTTTGAGTCTGAGGACCATGCAATACCTTGGTTCTGCCTAACACTTCTGTTCTTCTATAAGTAGCTAGTTTCCCCATAGGTTTGAGTCCGAGGACCATGCAATACCTTGGTTCTACCTAACACTTCTATTCTTCTGGAAGTAGCTAGTTTCCCCATAGGTTTGAGTCCGAGGACCATGCAATACCCTGGTTCTGTCTAGCACCCAGGTATATTTACGTGGTTAGTTTCCCCAGAGGTTTGAGTCCGAGGACCATACAATACCTTGGTTCTGCCTAACACTTCTGTTCTTCTGTAAGTAGCTAGTTTCCCCATAGGTTTGAGTCCAAGGACCATGCAATACCTTGGTTCTGTCTAGTACCCATGTATATTTACGTGGTTAGTTTCCCCAGAGGTTTGAGTCCGAGGACCATGCAATACCTTGGTTCTGCTTAACACTTCTGTTCTTCTGTAAGTAGCTAGTTTCCCCATAGGTTTGAATCCGAGGACCATGCAATACCTTGGTTTTGTCTAGTACCCAGGTATATTTACATGGTTAGTTTCCCCAGAGGTTTGAGTCCGAGGACCATGCAATACCTTGATTCTGTCTAACACTTCTGTTCTTCTGTAAGTAACTAGTTTCCCCATAGGTTTGAGTCCGAGGACCATGCAATACCTTGGTTCTGTCTAACACTTCTGTTCTTCTGTAAGTAACTAGTTTCCCCATAGGTTTGAGTCCGAGGACCATGCAATACCTTGGTTCTGTCTAGTACCCAGGTATATTTACGTGGTTAGTTTCCCCAGAAGTTTGAGTCCGAGGACCATGCAATACCTTGGTTCTGTCTAACACTTCTGTTCTTCTGTAAGTAGCTAGTTTCCCTATAGGTTTGAGTCCGAGGACCATGCAATACCTTGGTTGTGTCTAGTACCCAGGTATATTTACGTGGTTAGTTTCCCCAGAGGTTTGAGTTCGAGGACCATGCAATACCTTGGTTCTGCCTAACACTTCTGTTCTTCTGTAAGTAGCTAGTTTCCCCATAGGTTTGAGTCCGAGGACCATGCAATACCTTGGTTCTGTCTAGCACCCAGGTATATTTACGTGGTTAGTTTCCCCAGAGGTTTGAGTCCGAGGACCATGCAATACCTTGGTTCTGTCTAACACTTCTGTTCTTCTGCAAGTAGTTAGTTTCCCCATAGGTTTGAGTCCGAGGACCATGCAATACCTTGGTTCTATCTAGTACCCAGGTATATTTACATGGTTAGTTTCCCCAGAGGTTTGAGTCCGAGGATCATGCAATACCTTAGTTCTGTCTAACACTTCTGTTCTTTTGCAAGTAGCTAGTTTCCCCATAGGTTTGAGTCCGAGGACCATGCAATACCTTGGTTCTGTCTAGTACCCAGGTATATTTACGTGGTTAGTTTCCCCAGAGGTTTGAGTCCGAGGACCATGCAATACCTTGGTTCTGCCTAACACTTCTGTTCTTCTATAAGTAGCTAGTTTCCCCATAGGTTTGAGTCCGAGGACCATGCAATACCTTGGTTCTGCCTAACACTTCTGTTCTTCTGGAAGTAGCTAGTTTCCCCATAGGTTTGAGTCCGAGGACCATGCAATACCCTGGTTCTGTCTAGCACCCAGGTATATTTACGTGGTTAGTTTCCCCAGAGGTTTGAGTCCGAGGACCATACAATACCTTGGTTCTGCCTAACACTTCTGTTCTTCTGTAAGTAGCTAGTTTCCCCATAGGTTTGAGTCCAAGGACCATGCAATACCTTGGTTCTGTCTAGTACCCATGTATATTTACGTGGTTAGTTTCCCCAGAGGTTTGAGTCCGAGGACCATGCAATACCTTGGTTCTGCCTAACACTTCTGTTCTTCTGTAAGTAGCTAGTTTCCCCATAGGTTTGAATCCGAGGACCATGCAATACCTTGGTTTTGTCTAGTACCCAGGTATATTTACATGGTTAGTTTCCCCAGAGGTTTGAGTCCGAGGACCATGCAATACCTTGATTCTGTCTAACACTTCTGTTCTTCTGTAAGTAACTAGTTTCCCCATAGGTTTGAGTCCGAGGACCATGCAATACCTTGGTTCTGTCTAACACTTCTGTTCTTCTGTAAGTAACTAGTTTCCCCATAGGTTTGAGTCCGAGGACCATGCAATACCTTGGTTCTGTCTAGTACCCAGGTATATTTACGTGGTTAGTTTCCCCAGAAGTTTGAGTCCGAGGACCATGCAATACCTTGGTTCTGTCTAACACTTCTGTTCTTCTGTAAGTAGCTAGTTTCCCTATAGGTTTGAGTCCGAGGACCATGCAATACCTTGGTTGTGTCTAGTACCCAGGTATATTTACGTGGTTAGTTTCCCCAGAGGTTTGAGTTCGAGGACCATGCAATACCTTGGTTCTGCCTAACACTTCTGTTCTTCTGTAAGTAGCTAGTTTCCCCATAGGTTTGAGTCCGAGGACCATGCAATACCTTGGTTCTGTCTAGCACCCAGGTATATTTACGTGGTTAGTTTCCCCAGAGGTTTGAGTCCGAGGACCATGCAATACCTTGGTTCTGTCTAACACTTCTGTTCTTCTGCAAGTAGTTAGTTTCCCCATAGGTTTGAGTCCGAGGACCATGCAATACCTTGGTTCTATCTAGTACCCAGGTATATTTACATGGTTAGTTTCCCCAGAGGTTTGAGTCCGAGGATCATGCAATACCTTAGTTCTGTCTAACACTTCTGTTCTTTTGCAAGTAGCTAGTTTCCCCATAGGTTTGAGTCCGAGGACCATGCAATACCTTGGTTCTGTCTAGTACCCAGGTATATTTACGTGGTTAGTTTCCCCAGAGGTTTGAGTCTGAGGACCATGCAATACCTTGGTTCTACCTAACATTCAGGTATTGGGCGAAGAAGATTATCCTTAGCCATGTTCGGCGCAATGATGACCTCAGCCCTGCCTCGTCGGAAATGGGGCATTATGTGGACTGGACCGTTGACCCGCAGTGTTCCGGACGAGATTGATTTGGGATTCTGACATTACACGTAGCAGTAAAGCCACCTTCTGTTTGACTTTCTGCCTTCATCGGTTACGAGACGCTTCCTGACTGCTCGCATTCCGCGCTTGACGTTTCAACACACGAGGCGCGCTGTCATTAACATTCCCCCGGGCTGATGCAGATCAGACGGTTGATAGGCGCCTTGAAATTTGGTCAGGATTAATGTTGCCGATAACCTTCTTTTCGAATTCTGCGTACATCAATTCCTATTACTTTTCACCCCCTATTTAAGGCTACCTGGGGGAAATGTCCTTCTACACTCCATGAACCTTCTAATACATCAAGAAACATGTCCTCTCAACCTTCGGAGCCCCTGAAAACCCTGTCAAAATTGTGATAAGAGTTTAGAGAAATGGAGCGGTCTTGGACGGGAGTGAGGGTGCTTAGGCCCAAATTCCTCCTTCCACGACCGCGAGCCGTTGTAGCCCCAGCCCGCGTCAGACCTCCGGCGCGGCCAAATTTGTGCGTCACCCTCACGGTGCCATGCATAGCGGCCAAGAAGTACATAACGCCTGGTGCCAGAGTGTTACCGTCTCCAACAGCCAACCACCGTGCGGCTGGAAGAGAATCAAGGGAATAACACAAGGAAGGGCCGCCCGGCGCCCTTGCATCTGCTCCTCTCTTCGTGCCAACGCCACCGCACTGGCTTGGGCGTTGTTGGTAGCCTTAAAACAGGCCTGCCTCAGCCCCCTTCCCTTTAGTTAGCTTTAAAACAGGCCCGTCTGGGCCTTTGTTTGTAAAGTTGGTTTTAAAACAAGCCTGTCTGAGCCTTTGTTTGTATATTGTAACTCTTTTTCATCTAATAAATTATCGATGTTTGTCTTCTCCTTTGAATTATCTCCTTTTCTGCAATGGTTTTTTTTTTTTTGCACACTTTCCTTTGATCAACTACCTAGGGACAATTGTCCGTTACGCCTGCTAGTGCCCAAATTTCTCCCCACAGACGGCGCCAATTGTAGGGACTCAATTTGTAAGGCCCCAAACAATACATTTTTAGAAAGTGAGTTTGAAGAAATTGGCGCTTGCAAGCCAACGGAGCCCAATCATGAACTCATCGCCTTTAAAGGCCAATGCTCCTGAGTTTTTTTCTCAAAATTGCTCCTCGGCCTTAGGCCGAGGAGCTCCCCCCTTCCTATGGCGCTTTATCGGTCCTTCTTATATATTCCTATCTTTCCATCTCTCCCCTCCATCTGTTGATCATCCATGCGATTCCCCCCTGAATGTCCGTCCCATTAGCAACACTATTAGTACTCAAGTGATTCACAATAATCAAGGTCGCCCTGTCTAAGAGTCACATCTTCATTAGTGCGACCAAAGGGTTAGGTGAACGCATTTAATGCGGAGGTGACAGCCTGTCATGGGCCCGCTTCCCCATCTGAAGCTAATCTCGGTCCGCCGGGGACAAGGTTATTCTCGGCGGGGTTTCTAAAGTGTACGCTCCCACGCATCCTCCTTGGACGAACCTTCGTCCTCGGAATGGGCCATGGGCCAGACGTTATGTGGGCCGAGGTTACCAGGCCCACGGGCCCCACATAGGGTTTTGATAATTTTAATTTTTTAAAATAAAAATTTTGTAAACAAATATAGCAAGTATTGTTAGTGAAATTCTATAAGCAAAACATATGTTAAGTATATATAAGCAACACATATGTTAAGTATAAATATAGTCTTTTTATATAATTATTAAGAAATGTTATATTAGATGTTTGGCGAAAATGCACTTTTGGTCCCTACATTTTGGGCCTATTCTCAATTTGGTCCCTAAATTGATTTAGCTCCTAAGTCAGTCCCTGATTTTTAAAAATCGTTTTTAAAATAGTCCCTACCGTTAACCCAGTGACAGAAAATGCTGAGGTGGCAAACGGCGTGTCCTATTTGCTGACATGGCGCTGATGTGGATATTAAAATATTATTAAAAATGTCATGTCAGCATCTATGTCAGCGTTTTAGTGACAAGTCAGCTCTTTAATTAATAAAAAAATAAAAATAATTAAAAAATAAATAAACTGAAAAAATTCAAAATCAAAAACAAAAATTGTTTTTCGGAAAAACATTGTTCTTCTTCGTTCTTCTTCTTCCCAGGACATGAACTTCATGCTTCATGTTCTTCCCCAAATCAAATCCAATAAATCCAAGAAACCCATAAACATCCAGTAAATCAAACCCAATAAATCAAACTCATAAACCAACCAATAAGTCTAAGAAATCAAACCCATAAACATCCAGTAAATCAAACTCAATAAATCCAAGAAATCAAACCCATAAACCTCTAGTAAATCAAACCCAATAAATCCAAGAAATAAATATACAAATCCACATAAAAAAAAAAAAAAAACCACAAACACGAAACCAAACTCACCGAGACAACTCCATCTCCGAAACACAAACATGGCCACACCGATCTCCACGGCCACACCAATCTCCACCTCCACTACCGACCACCCACCCCTACAGAAACCCAGAAAAAAGCGACGAACTCGATCTCCCCAGCCACTCCCTCCTCTTCCCTGACTCACCAACTCGCTCCGAACCTGAGTCCGAACTCGTCCTCCGCTTCAAACCGTTCATCGTCGCCGTGGAGTGCAAAGACCTTTCCTTGGCTCAGTCGCTGGTCTCCACGGTGAGGTCGGCCAGGTTCAAAGAATCCGGCATAACCAACGCGAACAACAAACGCGTGATCGTCGCGATCCGCTGCTCGATCCGGCTGGAGGTTCCGTTGGGGACCACCGAGTCCGTCATGGTCTCGCCGGAGTTCATTCGGTACCTTGTCCGCGTGACCCACGAGAAAATGGAAGAGACAGAGAAAGAGAGGATCTGAAAAAAAAAAAAAAAAAAAAAAAAAAAAAAAAAAAAAAAAAAAAAAAAAAGGAAACGAAGAGAAGAAAGTAACAGACACAAACACAGAGAAAGAGAGAAGCTGAAAAGTTTTTTCTTTTTTTGTTTTTGATTTTGAATTTTTTCAGTTTATTTATTTTTTAATTATTTTTATTTTTTTATTAATTAAAGTGCTGACTTGTCACTAAAACGCTGACATAGATGCTGACATGGCATTTTTAATAATATTTTAATATCCACATCAGCGCCATGTCAGCAAATAGGACACGCCGTTTGCCACCTCAGCATTTTCTGTCACTGGGTTAACGGTAGGGACTATTTTAAAAACGATTTTTAAAAATCAGGGACTGACTTAAGAGCTAAATCAATTTAGGGACCAAATTGAGAATAGGCCCAAAATGTAAGGACCAAAAGTGCATTTTCGCCTAGATGTTTTAACATCATCATAATTATTTTCAGTGTTTTCATTTCTTTCCGTTGTATTATTTTACCATCTGTTAACTTTTAAAAAAAAATATATTATTTTAAATTTTATGTTAGGACTCTTTTTATATTAGTAATAAAAATTTAATAAAAAAATCTGATTTGAGATCTAATTAATCCGTATTGGTCATTTCTATTAGGCATTTATAATCAAAAAAATATTTATAAATAAAAGAAATACTATATATTAAAAATGTAAAATTATATTATTACAAGAATAAATACATTTTTAAGCGTAATATAATAGAATTTTATTTCTCAAGGCACTTTTGAAACGTCACTTAATATTAGAATTACCAATAGCCTCAATCTACCAAGCAAAGACAGATTTAACACAATTTTTTGAACAAAGTTTAGCTATAAAATTTGTTGTAGCCTAAATCTACAAACCTTACTCAATAAAATAAACATTACTACATATTTTGAAATTCTAACTATTGAATAGCATGTTAATATACATGTCGAATTTTGTGGATAATTTTAAACTACAACAACTTGCAATTTAAACAATTTATTGATGACATAACTATTAATCTTTAATTTTCTTTACTACTTTTCTGTAAAAAAAAAAAAAAAAAAAATTCTAGAAATTTTGCAAGCATGGATAATATAGGAAGAAAATATAATTTAATGATGAATTTGTCAAAATTCACCTCCAATAAAAAGATATCCAATGAGGTTGTAGATGTAGCCTAAGACTACAACCTATTTTGTAGTTAAATTTTGTCCTAATTTTTTTTATAAATAGGTTCCGGACATAATTCAATGAATTAATACCAATTAAATTGAGATTAAATTTTTATAGAGAATAAAATATTATGGTTAGGTGTAAAATTTAATAAATAGAGATGAAAATCTTTTTATTTTTATTTTTTGAAGTTCTAATTTAACTTAAAAAGGTGATACATGGTGCAAAAAGCTGAAATCTTGGGGCCTTGTGAGAGATTAAGTGGTTATGTTGACAATCTACTATGTGAGAGAAAAGCTTACAAATATCGAAGCCTAAAATTGTTAGAAATTAAATAAACTGTTTACATGCCCATTTGCATTGTTCATGTCCTATGAACAGTGCAAGAGGCGCTAAGCTAGGGGGAAAAAAAAACACAAACGCAGGAGAATCCAAACAAAGCCTTAGTTGAAAAAAAAAATCAATAAAATTACTCAATTTTTGAAGGAAATATAGGGCCAAATGTAGCATCAAATAGCACTAAGGCCTAAGGGGCCAATTCATGGACGAAATTGAACTTCAACATACAGCTAGGGGCCAAAATCGTAGTGTCCTTTGTTTTTATAATATGCTTGGCCCATTCTTTTAAATAGTTTCTAGTAACTTATTTGCATTATTTGTAGTATTTATAATATATATATAGTTTTGGGCAGTTTTTATGCTAAATGTGTGACAAAATTTGCTTATTTTCAAAAAAATCTAGTTTTGGTATAAATATAAATAAATAAGTAAAAACCGTGACAAAAAGCAAAAATCTCATAGCTTTTAGCCAAACAGACTTATAAATATATGAAAAATTGAGAAAGATTGCCCTTGGTACCAAGATTTTTTAAATTGGTCCTAATTGTACTCATTTGAATACATCTCCATCACTAATACATAATTCTTTACCTAACTTTGGTTTATCCTTGGGTGATAGGCAAAACCATAGATCTAGTTTAATTATCATTTAAAATAATGAATTAATTTTATTTTATATCTAGGGTAAATTTCATTAACAGATCTTGAGGTTTGGACTAATATCAATAAGGTCTAAGACTTTTTAAAACTAATCAATTTGGTCCATAAAGCTAACTTAGTCTCCTAAAAGGCTAAGACGATTGAGAAGACTAACTGGCTTAATAATGTTTAGAGACTAGGTTAGCTTTAAGGACCAAATTGGCTAATTTTGAAAAGTCTTGGACTTGGTTGGCATTAACTTAAACCTCAAAGTATGTTAATGGAATTTACCCTTATATCTATTTCGTCTTGATGCAAGCTAGAAAAATTATATTAGTATACAATTTTATATCTAATTTTGAATCAAAAAGTGTCAAATTTAAAACTATTAATTTACCAAACTAGTAAAAAAAAATCAATTATATCATTCACAATTGCTCTAATTTTATAAAATGCCAAACATGCAAATGCATCGTTTTTGTCATAAACTACACTCTTTTTGTGAGCTTATCGATTCAATCGGGTTACATATAAACTTATAATTCGAATATAACAAAACATATGAAAGGTGCACTTAGTTAACTCACGTTTGTGTCTGCGTTTGCTTTGTTCTGCGTTTTTGGCCTTTTTTTTTTTTAGTCTAGCGCCTGTTGTATTATTCATGGGACATGAACAGTGCAATCAGGCCAATGAACAGTAAATTCATTAATGAACAGTAACCAAAATATACTTTTTTATTGTTTTCACTTTTCAGCAAAATAAGCGTTATCAATATGCACACGAATGATGATGAAACCAACAGATTTGTTAGGTCATCGAATGAAAACACAAAGATATGGATGGATCTAGAAACAAATCACAATGTGATAATTCATTAATTTTCACAGTTGTAGACAGTGAAAGTCGTGAGTTAAAAAGGGTAAGGGTGATGAAAAGATGGCGAAGCTATGATGAAAGAGAGAAAATGTGAACTAAAAAGGGAAGATGCATGTTGGCAAAGGAGAGAGGGGTGCCCATGGGGCACCATTCCCAGTTGGGGCGAGACACATTCTCATAGACCTTATGGGTCTTTAACTATTTGGCTTTTTCGTCCGTATTGGTGGTACTACTTGAACTTTGGGCCATTCGAAATGGTTTGAGTACTCTATTGGGTGAAGGATATCAACATATTCTCCTCAAAACTGACTCCCTTCTGGTCATCATGTGAATCACAGGCTCGCATATTCACTTCCCTCATATGTTAACTAACCTAATTTTATATTACAAATCACCATTCGCAATGTTGGACAACATGGACTAGGCATATCTAGCGCAAAGCTAATTTTTGTGTTGATCAACTAGCAAGGCGGGAAGCCTCGCAACTGGAGAGAGATCTTTTATGACACACGCCCCATGTTCCTTTTGCAATGTTTCTTTTTGGGACACTATGGACCTCCCCAAGGCTCTTTATTTTGCTTTGCCTTGATCCTAGTGACTTTAGTTTCTCTAGTTTTTTGTTGCATTATTGTTTGTGTATTGTCTCTAAGCTTTCCTGGTATGTATCCTAACTTTGTGTAATCTTTCTTGTTCTATGTATTTAATTTATCTCCTTATTCATGCCAAGAAGAGGAAAAAAAAAAAAAAAAAAAAAAGAGAGGGAAATCTATGTAGCCGATAAAGTCTTTCCATGTGTACAAATAAGGTTAAGGGTTGGTCAAATTGGTTTCCTTCGTGTTAAATTCTTAAAACATCTAACCAAATTCAATCAAATTACATTTTTGAAATCGATTTCGATTAAATGACATATTGAAACCAACCAAATCATCTTGAATTGGATCAAATGGTTTCGACATTTGTGTTTTTTGAACACTCCTCTCACTCCTCAGGGAATTAATATTGGCTTAGCCAAATGGCTAGTCTTGTTAAAATTTTTGTTAACCCACACTCCCCACCACCCCAAAAAAAAAAAAAAAAAAACCACATTGGGGAAGCAAGACACTAACCAAAATACATGTTAGTAATAATACTTAGTCAAAATTTATTAGCACTATAGCTTAGACAACTTATTATTTTATTCGTTCTACCCTTAGTTCCCGAAATTTCTCTGTCTCCAACATGATCATGCCACTCATTGTCTGTCTCCTGTAATTGCTAGGGTCATTGTTGACGTGGTCATCGATGATCATCTTCATCGCCTCCCCTTTATTCATTTTTCATTTGATCTCCCTCTCTACTTCTTCCTTCTTCTCTACTTAGTGTTTGTCCCTCCTATTACTACAATCAACCTTGAACAACTACTCTCTTGACTTTTAAGGATTTAGTTATAAGTTTTTAGATGGGTGATCATCAAGGATTTAGTTATGAGTTTTTTAGATGGGTGATTGTCAGTCATCACACATAGTAGTTGAGATTAGCGTAGGTGATGGAGTGGGTTTTGTTAGGGGTAGTTAATTTGGAAATGTGTTTCGCATCTTTGGGTTAAGAATCTTGCGTTTTTAGTAGCAATGGAGGGAGTGGGTTGTAGTGAAGTGCGGTGAAAGTAGAGGAAATGTGGGGTGAAGGGAGAGAGAGAGAAGCTTATAAAGATTAAAATTTTTAAAAAAAATACTTTGATGATTAGTAAGTTTATAGACACCTAATTTCATACACAAATAATGTGTCAAAAATTGTAATTGGTGCATAATAAGTTGAGTGCCACAAATAGCCCCATGTGAAAGTGATGTTGCTCCCACAAAAATTGACAACTCAGTAGGATGTGAAATAGGGCGTGCACGAGTGTCTATAGCATCGCTATTTAATAAAATGAAGAAATAAATAAAGAGCTTGAAAAAGTAAATAAGTTTCCTTGTTTAGTTTCATATTATAACCAAAAATAAAAACAAAATCCACTGTAATAAATGTAATCTGGTAAAAATATTTTTTCTTAATAATTCGATAATCTGGTAATAATTTTTTTAAAGAAGAATCTGGTAACAACTTGTGTGTATTGAATACTGAAGACGATATAGTTTCATAAAAAAATTTCTAAAATAATCCGTGTTAATAGAACAAGAGACGTCCTTTGACCAAAGTTTTAAGTAGGTGATATTATAATTGCACAAACTTATTAGGTAACATTATTATTAACCCCTACAAATTCTCATCTAGATCTAAAATAAATTGTTCCTAGAATCCACCCATTTCCTTTCATGCTTGGAATCTCATATTCAAATTCACATATTGGATTCAAATGCAGATCAAATACATGCATCCCATCACAATAAGCCTGGTCCCAAATATTTTTTGGGGTCAATTATAGATTCTCAACAAATTAGACAAATTAATTAGGATCGACTACATAAATGCAAGCATGCTTATAAGTCATAACAACAAAGTCTTGATCTAAAGTTTTTTTTTTTTTTTTTTTGAGAGACTATATATCCTCAAAAAAATTAAGGGTTTACCACATGAATGAATACATAAAAAGACATGCAACTAGTAATTTTTTTTGAATTTTAAGAGAGATCCATTTGGGCAGAGAAAAAGGGGTACAATTTTAAATAAAAGTTAGGGAGGGGGTTTTTGTAACTTTTGTGCCTTTGCGTTGAAATGGGTAGGCAAATTCAATGGTTTCAATTGCCCACCACGCATTACAAAATTTACAACAAGTTTTGAAATATTTTTTTAAATTATAACGAAAGGAAGAAAACCCAATAGGAAATCACATCTTCTTGTGAAAGAAGTGGGTGAGCTGGGTTGGGTTTACAATGCCAGGAAAGTGGGCCCCACCAGTTTTGAGCAAATTTGCTAATTCCACGTACCTTTGTTGCTGATCTTCTTCCACCTGTCCTTTAGCTTCACCACTTGGCCTCTTCTTCTCTTTTTCAGCTTTCTTTGATGACACCGAAACGGCCTCGTTTTGATTAGCTTTAGAAGAAGTTGGATCCCACTGTTGACCAAAAAGGGTTCCTCTAGTGAGAAACTCGTGGGCTAAGTAGCCCGCTAATATTTTATTGGACGAAAATACCAGCTCGGCAAAGCCTATCCCACCAACTCGAGCTGTTGTTGTAGCCTTAGCTGGCTTGGGTATTTTGGTAATTGTAGCCTTGATACCCTCTTTTTCCCTCTCTTTGCGCTTGTTGTTGTTTGTTGTGGCTGCAGCTGTGACTGTGGCTGTAGGTGCAGCTTTGGCTGTAGCCTTGGTTGTAGCATTGGGTGTTAATGGTCGACGAGGTGGAAGGCGCATCGATTTGGTATTCATGACCCTATTTCTCAGCACTATCACCCACTCCTTAAAAAAAATTTAGAAAATGAAATAAGAGTAATATTTGTTAGAAAGAAAAAAATTGAGGAAATGGTAATTTTACTTTATTGGATAAAAAAATTGATCCAATTTGATTTTATTTTTTGCCCAAAATAAAAGATTAAAAAAAAGTTGGTAAAATAAACAAATAAACTGTGGCCAAAAACTAGCTGTTCTAGAGAGAGAATGGGAGAGACTTGACGAGAAAAAACGAGAGAGAGAGTGAGAGAGAGAGAGTGAATTGGAGTACTAAAGAGACACGAGAAAGGTTGGCGTGTCTATATTTATAGGAGTGGTATTAAATGTTTACCCTAGAATGTGTAAATTATTACATAAATACCAAGAAGGGACGAAATGACAAAATTACCTTGCTTTCTTAACAAGGAAGTTGTTCATAACTTTTTTTTCCCCCCATTTTAAGATTTTGGAATGTCATACAAGTTATAGGTTTTTGAAAAGGCTTTAGATTCCACCACGATTGGATTGCTTCTTCGACACTAATAATAGATGATGTGGTTTAGGTGGAATTGCGATTTGCAACACCTTTCTATGTCTATGATTTGGACAATACCACAAAAGACTAGAATCATCGCATCAACTTGTTGATCAAAAGCCTCACCCGGATTGCTTAATAGGTCATGAAACTAAACTTCTTTTTTCCTTTTTTCATAACTTTGACTTACAAACTTTTAACGTACCTATATTTATTTTGAATAAATCTAGTAAAACATCCAATTTTACAATATGTTTTAGTAGCTGACTGTGAGTAATGAATACTTTTTATCCATCACATTTTTATTAATAACTTACAACTGATCACTTCAACAAGTAGTGATATTTGGTATGAAATTGGATGTGTCAATAATATTTTTTATTTATTTTTCAATCAAGCAAATATGAAGGTTTATGATAGATTTGCTTATCATTTGAGATAATATTCTTGAGTCCACTAATTGTTCAATTAAGGTAATGTGTATCAGTGTATATATGGATTATTCATAATTTGGCAGGTAAAGCATGATAGAATAATTCCCATTTCTCAATATTAAATTATTAATTTGGTCGAATTATTGAGCAAAGTTCAATTTGGTTCCTCTAATTCATTGGTCAATTTTGATTTATTTTTTGCAAGGGATGCCATTATTATTGGACCATCACTTTAGCCTAATCAGAAGTTTAGGAATGGAACTGATATATAATTAGAAAATGGACACAATTAACACAATTAATACTTAAATGACTTAATCAAAATTTGTCCCAAATGTTCAAACACCAAATTAATAAGTTTTTTGAATTAGTGCGTGAAGTGAAACAATTTTTTTAGCACCAAAATATAAAACAAGAGTGGGTTTTGGGTATGGCCGCCTTAACCCTAGTCAAGGGTGACTTTGTGTTAACCTCAGTGTTCATATGAACACCCCGACTTGCAAATATACACACACACACACATAATTATTTTTGAACTAATCTGTTTTGTTTACCCTAAAACAAAATATTAAACACCCTGAAAATTTGGGTTTAACAAAAATAATCTTGGCTCCCTAAACATCATAATAATAGGAACCTTCTTGATAAACATTTCAGGCTCTAGCCTACTCAACGTTATTAGCCTGCTTTACCATCAACAAAACAGTACAATGTGGTACGTAGTACAAACCCCACTTCCTCCAACCTTCAACAAAATAATTTCTGCAAGTCTAGTAGTTGCATTTTTTTATAATCCTTTGTTGGTTGGGCCCATGCTTTAGATTTAAAGCCAGATCACCAAAAAGAAATCATCAGTACAGCGCTAAAACATCTATTGCAAGAACAAAGTTTGATGAGTTAGAAGATGGCATAAAACTGAAAATACATTAACTTTTGATATCATGGGACTAATTTAATTGTCTATGATTTTTTTCCATTGCTATCGACCCTCTGTGTTTCATATCATTCTAATCAAACAGATGGGGCACATGAACAAAGGAGACAGGTTAATTTAATTTGTCTTGGCTTCTTCAGATTGCCCTGGAACTTTCACTCAATAACGATTCAAAATCAGGGATTGGCGTAATTCATAGGAGCTATTTCCCAGACAAACTGATTTAACCTGCCAATTAAACTTGCTCTCGATTATGTTCCATATCACCTGCATTTCAAGGATTTATGCCAGCATTGATGACTGACCAATAAAAAAATGTAATATTAAGAGGAACCAAAAAGTCGTAAAGGCAGAGGTTAAAAACAATGATGAAAATGCAAGAGAAAAATATATTTGTACTAGGTTTGAATAAAGTACCTATGATAATATGAGTACGGTCAAGACAAAGCTGTAACATCAATCCATGAAGGCCTCTTTGCATTATAGTAGAAATGTGCAATCATGTGGACCAACTCATCTGCTGTCCGAATCTCTGCAAAGACGCACATAATATTGTATTATGGCCAGAACACAACTTCAACTGCAACATTGTTTTTGGTAGCATCTGAACAAAACCATGCTTCTCAAAATTATAAAGAGCAGAACTAAATCTCACCTTTTTCCCTGTACAAGATCCTGTTTCCCCTTAAGAATAAAATTGCTGGGCATTCTCTAATTTTAAGTGCATATGCCAAATCTCTCTCGATATTGATGTCTATCTTAACTGACTGTTATCAGGAAATCAAGAGCATTACCATCATTAAATACACACGGAAAAACATTTTGAGGAAACTCAAACTGGTTGCCGAAAAATGTAGGAAAGAATACAAACTAAAATTTTTGAATTTTAAAATTTCAGTACTCAGGGCCCATAGAAACACTGTGGATTGATTCACTTGATATTAGTTTTTAAGGGCAACGTTAGAAAATCCAATGCTCTTTATTTGTATTCTAAATTCATTTCTCAGCAACCAAAGGAAGGAGGGTCAATAAGTATATATCACAATGCTTATCCACAGATCACATAAAATGAAACAGAGTGTAACTTCGAAAAAATTCAAAAGGACAAACAAAAAGTTTAATACCCGAGGAGGCAATTTATCTTTAGCACTCCAATAAACCTTCAGCGCCTTTTCTAGCTCTTTCAAAGCCTTCCAGTTATCAGTTGCCCTTTGAACAGAATGATAAAATGTGAACAACAATAATGATTAAATTGAAATGCCAGACACTGAAACAGGCAGAAACAGAAGAGGGGGGGGGGGGGTGTGGGGGAGGTGAGGGGAGGGGAGGAATCGTATTTATTTTACCTAAATCTAAGGTACTTTTCTACCAACTAAACAAACATCTAAACCTCCTCACTTTTATCTACATTATCTAAGTGCCTGTTCAGTTGGGCAGTTTAAAACTGCACTTTTTCAAAGTTCACCTCTTTCAAAATCTCACCTTTTGTTATGTACAGTTTTTTCAAACAACCCATGTTCAAAAAAGCTTAAAAAATAAGCTGTACCAAATTGGCACTATATATGTGTAACTTTCTCGATCAACATTTTGCTTGAAATATCAAATAAAAACCACATTTTTACCTGCTGTCTTCTGATAAAACCACAGAAAATTACTTATCAAGAAGAAATAAAGAAAGAAAAAAAAAAAAAAAAACCCACAGAAATCTGCCACATAGATGGATGTATTGGCATATGCATATTGCACTAAACCAAAAAACCTTATCCAAATCCCTCTCTCATTAAACTATAATGAATGAAGCAATAAAACACATGCAAACAACCACATATCACAATACAGTAATGCAGTATGAAAGTTCTATAAAGGACAATCCTTTTCCTCCTAGATTAAGATAGATAACACTACTAGTTCAAGCAAAAGAAACATTTTCCATAGACTTACCTGTTGTATCTTTCAAAAACAAAAACAATCAGTGGGCTTGGATGAAAAGCAAAGCTCTCCCACTCCAGACAATTGATCTCCTTTACCCAGTTATCATCAATCTCTCCTTCCCAGTCAATTTCAACACCATCTTCCCCCACAACATTCTTGATTGGGTGCTTCTCAAAATACTCTGATGCTCTAATTCCCCATCCCACATCAGCATCAAGTGGCCAATCTGGACTTTCTTCCTCAACCACCATCTTCTTTCCTCTTCCACCACCATCATCCTCATTCTCATCTTCATGGCTGTCAGTATCAATCTCTTCATCAGCTCTATCCTTCATTATATCTTCTTTATTCTCCAAAATTTCTGAATTCTGCTGTCGAACTGATGCAAATGTCTTTTCAAGTGAGCCACGAATAAAATCTTCAACAGCAACTGCTTCACTCCTACGGCCACGCCTTGGCTTCCTTGGAATGGTTTTTGGAAAGACCTGATTTTCATCATCCTTTTGGGGAACTTCAGTTTTTGGGCGGCAATTTCTTTTCTTAGGTTTAGCTTTAGAGTTGGAGCTAGGTTCGGGGTCAGATGTTGAATTAGACTTCCTTGAAACAGCTGAGCAATGAAGAGATTTTAAATCACGGCTGCTCTGTACAGGGGAGGACAAGATCAAGCATGAATGGGAACTAACACTACAGGTGGGCTTAGATGTAGGATTTTGAAAAGAAAATGACATAAAAGGGTGTAAATTAGGATCAACATTTTCCATAGAGAAAGGAAAGAAGGATTTTGCCATGCTAGAAATTTGAAGGAACATCATTTTCTTCACTCCCACTAGGATATAGGTCAGAATTCAGTATTGGCAATTGAAAGCAAAGTTAGGTTCGGCAATAGACTTATACCTTTGTAGCAATGAATGGAAAAAGATGGAAGGGTCTATGTTTAGAAGTAAGAAAAACCTGTAGAACTTATCCACTTTGACATTTGTCTTTTAGGGTTTACTATTTCACTGCTGGAAACCAAGGATGCCCAATAAAATCAGTCTAAAGAAATAAAACCCATTCAATTCTCCACCTCAGCTTGACACTAACCCACTTCAGCCGTTGCCTATTAAAAATTTAAATAATCAGACAAATACTAACTAGAATAATCTTCAAGCTGTTTCTTTTATATATTTTTTCCCGAGCATGTTCATATATTTTAATCTCCAAATTCATCAACAAAATAGCAACTCATTTCCAGCACCTTCCAATAGATTTATAAACTCAATGTGACAATTATTTCGTCAGCCATTTCTAAATTAAGGAGAATTTGGCATGTATAAAAACTAGATGATATAAATTTAAGAACAAACCCAAACATTATCGAATTTATGGCACTACCAGCATTAAACGTCACCGGAAGGGAAAGTAGTAAGGCCTGGAATATGCTGGGTTGCAAATAGCAGTCCTAAAATCCAAATAAGTTACACCTCCTATAACATCACAAGAGAATGCACATACACAAAAAACAAACAAGAACCAATTAAATCTGCAATTATTAAACGAAAATGGCAATAAAAGGATATAAGAACCAACACTAACACAGGTTGGTCCAAGCCATTGTAACGATAACTCATATTCCATATGTAAAAGAGTGATAAAGAACCAATCAGTGGATTTATCTGAAACCTCAATTTCCTCTTCTCACCATTGATTTTCCAAATTCACACTACAAAAATGAACATCACTTCATGATTTCAAAAGGGCAGCACTATATTCACCATTACTTTTAGTTCATTACTTAAATTGAGTTTGCTTTTCTACATGTTATCATTATTGTTAGCTTTCTTTCTCATATGATGTTTGCTACATCACAGCAATTCTGGGGAAGACCAAGTGTAGGGTTTTGAGGTGGTACCAAGTTAACCCAATGAACACCAAAAATGGTAGTTGATACATACCAAGAAACATTAAAGCCAAAATACACTATTGGTCCCTATAATTTAGCTCATGAGCAATTTTAGTCCCTAAGTTTAAAGTCATTGTTTTTTAGTCCCTAACAAACATAATGTTGTCACTTTTAGTCCCTATTAGGTAAAGACATGTCGGTTTTTAATTTGGCCACATAATAATATAAGGGATTAAAAGCGAATTTAAGGGACCAACAGCGTAGTTAAGCCTACCTATTGCAAGTATAAAGTTATCATCTAGAATAGGAAAGCCATCCCATGATGTCTTGACAGCTTGTGTCAAATTGAATAACACAAAAAACATAATCAAAGTATCAAACATTGCAACCTTATTAATTTCAACTAGAACTGCTAAAACACAGTTAAACAAAGTGACAACAAAAAGCAGAAAACAATAATCATAAAAATTTTATAAAAAAATTAATTAAAAAACACACACACACACACACACACGCTAAATGCATAAGAAGTGTGATTTATCATTTATCTATCTTTCTGGTTTCTGCAGTGCTTTCCAAAACCGCTTTAACATACACACACAAAGAAAACTTGAAATATACAAAATAAAACGAAATTCTGTTTGGTAGCTAAGAAAGAAGAAGGAAGTAAAGGAACCCAAATTATAAATACCTGTGATTGCAGGGGAAAAGGGTTTAACTGTTGAGACAGTTGGAAATGGCGAAGGGAAATTGGGTGCAATGTTTAACAGTTAACAGTGAGTAAGCTTTTGTGGCAGTGAATGGATAGCAAAGGAACGGGTGGACAGGGTTTGGGTCGGGTCATAAACGGTTAGGGTGGATAATGACCTATTTACCCATCTAAAGAAACTATTAGTAATATTTAGAGTAATTTACTTATTTATTTATTTTTTTAGAAGAGGGTATTTACTTTTTAGACTCTTTGATTTTTTTTTTTATTACATGCTTCGTATAAACCTTAAAATTTTTAAATACTAATTTTGAGGCCTTAAATGTGAATAAAATTATAAAAAAAGATTTATAATAAAAAATATTACAATTCTATCACAGCTGACTTTAATTAATAGAAGATACCAAAGTTATTTGGAGACATTGAGAAAAGGAAAATAAATATTAGACATTGTTTCAATAGAACTATTTTATTAAGCAATTGCTAAAAGCAAAATCTTTTTTTGATAAGTAACAAACTTCATTGAAAATAGGTATATGGACAAAAATGTAAAAACAAGGCACATAGGTAGTGTGCTAAGAGGCAACAAAGAAAAAGAAAATACTAAATAACAATAAAAGTACAAAAATCAAGCATGTCAGGCAGAGACAAAAAAAAAAAAGTAACAATGCCTAAAGCATTTGCCCATTCAAACAAAGTTTGAACGAAAATATGCATTCAGAGTTTCAGACAAGGCAATTGCTTAGTTTTCCTATCCTATGTCCGTAAACAAGGCAGCATGCGCTCATCTTCTAGCAAAATATGTTTTTGGTATTGATGTATTTTTCTATTTAGATGGAAAAGAATTATTGTTTTCTTGTGCAAACTCTTGTCCATGATATGATTTTTTTTTTTAAAAAAAATTAATGAAGTTTACAATTTCCTATCAAAACAAAAAAACAAAAACAAAAAGACAACTAAAGCAAACAAAAAGATAAAAATAGGAATCAAAAGATCAAACTGTCTCACGCGCTTTGGTTCACCAAATTAAATTTTTTTTAAGGATAAGACTTTGTTTAAAAACTTATTTAACTTTTTACTGAAAGTGTGCTAAAATATATTCGTGCTTTAAATTAGGAAAAGTAAGGGTTTTTTTTTTTTTTTTTCCTAAAAAAATTTGTACATATAAGCTAGCTTATAAACTAGTCCCAAACACACACTTAGTACCCAAAATATTTCGTTTGCACACCCAATTCAGCAGCCACTTCTGCCGTTTTACCATTTTGAATGTCTTTTTGTCAAACCAAAAACCAGCTTAGTTCTCCTTTTTTATATAGATATAGATATAAAAGATTTTGTTTAAGCTTTAAAGTTTAAAACTTTCATTTAAACCTTCTATCACAATTCTATTAAAGTTCTGCCACCTATCATTTTTAAGCATTTTTTTTTTCATAATTTCTTTCACATGAACTTTTTTTTTTAGTAAAAAAAAAAAAACTAGGGGAGAAAATGAGAGGAAAATCCCATTTAACCTAATTGACGGACAAAATAATCTTGTTGTAACAAACCATAAAATATCTCCTTGTAACATAGGGCATTTCGTTTTGGGGAATCCATCTCACCCCCAACATCCATAAGGTGATGCATGACAATTTTGCTTAGGAATGTAATTACTCGTATGTTTAGTTTGATTAGGGATCTAATAAGATTTTCAGGAATGTAAAATTCTTATGGTTGGTTTATTCTTAGGAATTTTATAGAAATTATTTATTTTTTCTAAAATATCTTTAGATTTTTGAACAAAGTATTGAGTTTTTTTTTTAATTAATCTTCCTCCAAATAAATAATGAGATAAAAAAATAAAATATAAATCATGGCAAATTCACTATAACTATAGTTTAACATTTTTGAATGACATGTATAATATAAAAATAATGATTAAATTCTTGTTCTTCATGGAAATTACAACATCATGTCTTGTTAATAAAAATAATTTATTTTTTTTAATATCTCATTCAATTCCAAATTTGATACTCCCTCCGTCCCACTTTGTTTGTCCTCTATTCCATTTTGGTATGTCCCAAAATATTGTCCTGTTTCTAAAAATAAAAGTCATTAATTTACTAATGTTCCTATTATACTCCTATTAATTTACTAATTTATTTTTTTGATAAATTTATTTAAGGATAGTTTTGGAAACTTATACATTTTTAAAAGGTAGACAAGATAATAAATGATGTTCCCTTAAAAAATTTGACTTTTCAAATAGGACAAACAAAGTGGGATGGAGAGAGTATATATATACACACACATGCATAAAGACTAATTCTTAGTTTGCTGTGTACAGTGAAAAGATAAAAGACAATTTTGTTAGTTTTTATTTCTATTGGTTAGAGGGCACAGAAGAATGGGTAAAATAGTAAGTTTCCAAATTTTTTTTTTTTGACTTTTTCCAAGAATGAGAATGTGAAAACCTACATTTAAAAAAAAAAATTGAAATTCACATACCTATAAAGATAGGATTGAGAGGGAATCTAGACAACTAGAAGCATTCGATTCCTCTATGTAATTTGCAACCAAATATGCGAATGTTAGAAAATTTTCAACATTCCAATAGATTATTTTGTTAAATGGTGTGTTGGATATGTTCATGGAATATACTTTATGGTTTGTTACAAAGAGAATACTTTATGCTTTAATGCCACTATCTTGTCCTTTAATTAGATTAAATGGGATTTTCCTTTCATTTTTTCCTCCCTAGTCTTTTTATTTTATTTTTATGTTTTTCCCAAATAATGTAAAAGAAAAATAGTTCACATAAAAGAATTTGTGAAAGCGAAAAACGTAAGGTTGTAAAATCACACCGTAACAATCCAGCTATTTTTTATGAGCAAGACTTAGGTATAGTATTTAGGTGTTGTTCCTTAGGTTATTTTTATAAGATTCTAAAATGTAGATTTTTTCTCATAGGATAGAAGTATATTTCTTAGTTAAGTAGCCACATGGCAGGATCTTACGAGGGAAACCTAAGGAATAACACCTAGGTACTGTATCTAAGTTTTGTCATTTTTTATTAGGTATATTTAGGCAATTTTCATTTAAACCTCATGTGTTTGGCTAAGTTTCATTTAAACCTTATAGTTTTAAATTCTTTTATTTAAACCTCATCGTTTATAATAGTTTGAATTAAATTTTAGAATTTTGGGTATGTTTTGTTTAAATTTTAAACTTTCAAAATGTTTCATTTAAATCTTAGAATTTTGAGTATGTTTCATTTAAACCTTAAACTTTCATTATATTTAAACCTCAAAGTTTGAAAATAAATTTATATTAAACCAGCATGGCACATGATTTTTAACGGGGTTTTAACATGATTGTGATAGAGTTAACTAGAATGTTTTTACTTTTTATTTAAACTTTAATTTTTCAATGAAACTTTTTAAAATTTAAGATTTAAATAAAACATGCACAAAACTATACATTTTAAAAGTAATTTAAGATTTTATTGTAGTGTTACCTTTTCTTAGCAAGTCAGGCAACTTAAACCATTTTTTTTCATATATTTTTTATCATTTTACTTTTTTTTCCATTTTTTTTAGAAACATTTTAATTTTTTTACTTATGTAGTATATAAGAGAAATGCTATGTCTACAACATTTCTACAACATTTTTACAACATTTCCTAAGTGGCAGGTTGTTATTGGTTGTTATTGTTGGGGTAAAAAAGTAATCTTAGTGTTAGTTTCAAATTTGAACCAATAACAACTAACCACCTGTTATTTGTTGTAAAAATGTTGTAAAATTGTTGTAGACGTAGCATCTCTCTTTTTATAATGAATCTAATGTGGCCATATATAGAAAAAAATTGGCTTATTTATTTATTTATTCAAATTAATGGAGACATAAGCTCCATGTCAGCAAAGTTACTTTTTTTTTTTTTTTGGGTTAGATGAATTTTGTTAGTCACATTAACATTTTCACCCATTAGTTATAATAAGGATTTTTTAAAAAAAAAATCTTGAAAGTATAGAGATTAAAATTAAATATTTCAAATTATAGGAACCATTTTAAAAAAGAAACAAAAGTTAAGGACCAAATATATACTTTAACATTTACTTTCTTAACCATTTTTTTTTTTTTTTTGGTGAACAAGATCTTAAATTAGAAACAACTAAGGAATACAAAGTTGAGGGTAAGCTACACCCCAAGTATCAGCTAATAACTGGTACAAAATACAGGAAGGAGGCTACAAATACAAATTTAAATTATCACTACCAAAATGTCCTTCCTTTGCCAAAAGATTTGTGCTTTGATTCCCTTCACAGTAGGTATGGTGAATGTGAGCTTCCTCAAAAGACTGGAGGAGAGACCTGCAATCAAAAATCAAAGCACTACATGGATGAGACATAAATGGCTTCATCATCATGGGATTTCAAAATAGTAACCACAACTTTTGCATCAAGGCCATCACGAAGGCCCCAAAGCTTATCTGCCATGGAGTGGGTGATTCCAATACTCCTAGAGAAATCTTTGATCCAAGTTCCCATACAATTCCTAATGAGGCCTCCAGCACTAGCCTTGCCTGGGTTGCCCTGAACAGAGCCATCAATGTTAAGCTTAAAGTAGCCGCGGGAGAGGGGGGGGGGGGGGGGGGGTTCCAACTGATGGGGGTGTTACTTTTATGGACATACCTCTCTTTGGGGGAAGGAGAGAAGAAGAAGTTAATAGAAAGGGAGGAGATCTTTTTCAAAATTTCATGCGGGTTAAACAGAAGGTTCTCCATGACGAGCTTGTTTCTAGTTGTCCAAATAGCCCCTATTGAAAAGGGAAAAACAAAGCTCTAGGGTATGTTAGGGTGGAGGGTGGTAATGGGGGAAGAAAAGGAGGGGGCCAATGTTTGTCCAAATGGTATGAACCATAGGTCAATCTAGAAGAATGTGGAGAATTGTTTCTGTGGAGGTTTTACAAAGGGGGCATGTGCCTTCATTCGAGATTTTTTTTTATATAGGAGCTCTTTTGTGGGGAGGCATTTATGCCAAGCAAGCTAGAGGAAGGTGGTGATTTTTGGGATGATGGGAATTTTCCAAAGCCATTTCCAATTAGATTGGTTTGGGGGATCGTTAAGAATAGAACTTTATGTGAGTGTTTGTGGAATTGTTAGTGGAAGAATTTGATGGATAATTTTAATATTTTTAATTTATCTTTATGTCTTTAATTTGCCTTGTTGTTAAATTATTTTTAATAAGGTAATAGAGAGGATTTTTTTTAGAGAAATTTTTAACTTATGACGTTCACTCTTGATGATATCTCTTTATCATCAGATTAAGACATCAATCGGTTTTTGGTATAGGTGAAAATTGAATCTAAGATCTCTTATTTAACTATTAAAAATTTAGCAATTAAACTAATTGAAACCTACAAGTTAATAGCCAAGTATAGAAAAATTGGATATTAAAGAATCCTATTACAGCTATATAGATAGATGACCATCTAGATTGAATGACAAATTAACACTCGTACACAAATATAAACAATGGAGTTGACTTTTATTATTGCAATTTTCTTGTTATTTTTGCTTCTTTTTGTGGCTATTGTTTATTCAGGCAAGGTTTATAACAGAGATGATGGGCAATTGGGCATGACCTGACTGCATTAATTAAGCGCGTGAGTTCTTGCAAGTCTTCAAATAAAATTATGCTAAATGTGGACCTCTTTTCTTGACAGTGGGATACGTCGTTGGAGCTACGAAAAAAAAAAAATTAAAATATTGAATACAAAATATGACCATTTAAGAGGCCATTATCATTGCACAAGAAATTTTAGGCAACAAGAAATTTACTAAAATCTCATATTGCGTGGTCAAAAGTCTTATAATTTAATAATTCTTTAAAAAAAAAAAATTATAAAGAGAATCAAGATTCAAATCTCTCCCACTCACTTATTATAACTTATAATAATTGAATTATTAAAAAATAAATAAAATCATTGTAGCACGACCTAGGCTTAAGTTCATTGTTGGAAGCTATAAAAATCCATGTTCAATAGTTGAGATCCCCAGACCTAACTGAAAAGCTTACCAGTTCTTTTCCGTTTAAGCTGTTCAGATTATTACCCTAGTTGAGGAAGACAAGTGGTTCCTAACTTCATATCTACAAACTTTCCTCTCTTTTTTTGGAACTAATCCTCGTCATCAGTCTTCAAAAGTGATCTTTATTTAAGACTCCAAAAGAGCCAAATTTCAAATGCACAATATGACTATCCTTGATCTAAAATTAGATGCACCAAAATATGATTTAATGCTTAGACTTCATCTCGTAGATGAAATTTAGAGCAATTAAATTGATCTAGTGAGTTCCACTTTCACCCATTCAATCTTGGTTGTATTTCATGATAATAGAAGCTAGGGGAAAATGAATAATTACAAAATAATTTTTTTTTTAAAAAACACTCCAACAACATTTCTAAACTTTAGTCAAATTTATTCGGGCTATTTGTTCTTCTAATTTAACCCATCATTTGGGAGTTCATAAAAGAATGAAATGAAATAAAAAGAGTAAATCAAAAAGGAACGGAACGAAATGTATTTAAGTAATGGAAAATAAATGAATGAAATATAATTAAGTAATCTTGTTTGGTTTTAAAAAAAATAAAGGAATGAAAAAGAATTAAAGGTAAGTTACTTTGAATGAGAGTAACATAAAGAGAAATGAATGAGATCTTTTTATAACAATATTACTATTAGATCTCTATTTTAAAATAAATGGTTGAATATATAACGAAAATTTAAGGTTCTACGAGAATAGAGAAGAACAAGTATTCCATCATATCCATTCAATTCTCTCTATTAAAACTCCTAAATAAGGAAATGGAAGGAATATTCCAAAATAAGTCCTTTCATTCTATTCATCTCTCTCCTCCTAAATGGAGTGTAAAATTATAAAGAGTCTAAATCTTTTGTCTCACTTTTCCTACTCCACTCTATACTCCACCAATAAGTACTTACCACGTGTTCACCTAATTAATTAAATACTACTATTAATTAATAATTGTAGTATTAATAAGTCAATAATGATAGTATTTAATTAATTAGGTGAACACGTGACAAGTATTTATTGGTGGAGTATAGAGTGGAGCAGAAAAAGTGGGACAGAAGATTTGGACTCAATTATAAATGGCCATATTAATCCTCCAATTATATTTTCATGAGTTAAGTGGATGGAAAATGTTGTTGTATGCAATGCACGAGATAGTATTTAAATAAATAAAAAAAATCATTTTAGGTTAAAATTTAGTTTTTTCCTCTCTTTCACACTTGACCAATTCTCTCTCTAAAAGACTCCACTCTTCTCTCTCTTGAACTTTTTGAACATCATTACTTTGTAATTGCAATTTGCTCGCTGGTTAGGTATAGTTGTGGCTTTGGTTATGATTTGAAGTGGTGATAACATTGATTCATTTTATTTGTGGCAAATCAGTGACTTGGGGTGAACAACCTGAGGTGAACGTAAAGTCGTTCGCCCCTAAGTGGGGTCAATGTGGCCATGCCCAAATCGCACACCCTTGTTTCATATTTTGGTGCTAAAAAAACTATTTCACTTCTCAAATATATTAATTCACAAAAATTATTAATTTTGTTCTTTGAACTGTTGGGGCAAAGTTTAATTAAGTCATTTAAATTATTAATTATGTTAGTTGTGGTCATCATTTATTAATTGTGTCAATTCCATTCCTGAGCTATTGATTAGGGTTGAATTGGTAGTCCAATAATAATGGTGTTGATGCCTACTTTGGCAAGAAGGCCCAATAACAAGAAGCCCAAGAATAAAGAAGGGAGTAAGAAAGAAGAATTAGTAAAGTGAAAAGAAAACTATTAAACCCAAATGGCAAGAATAATGGTCCACGGACTTGTAAAATAGTAGAAAGGCCCCAAAGGAAGCAAACGGGCCCAAGGGAGCCCAAAGAAGGGCGTAGTAAGCTCATGGAAATTATAAGAAATGGAAAGCAAGCAAAAAAGGGCCAAAGGAGCCTAAAGAAGGGAATTAGTAAATAGGGTTGATACAAAGGCCAACAAGCCTCGAAAATAAAGGATATGGTAATTGGGCCAGGGAAGCCCAAAAGATGTAGCAAAAGCCCATGAGAATGTAAGAATGGATTGGGCCAAGGATGCTCAAAGGAATAAAGAGGGTCAAGGATGCCCAAAGGAATAAAATGGGCCAAGGAAGCCCAAGAAGGTATGAGGATTAACCGACCAGAAACGCTGGGCAATGTGAATTGAATAAAAGAAAAGTGCATGGCAGGCCCAAAAGAGGCCCAGCAAGCACAAGTCAAGTGGTAACATGGCAGAAGCAACAGAATGACGTGGTAGGAACACTAGTTGACCCACAAACCAGAAGTAAAGAAAGATAGGGGCCGAACTAAAGAAAGAAGGGCCCATACCCAAACAAGACCTAGCTCAAAGAATGAAATGAGGTGCAAAGAATGAAGACCCAGTGATTCATTCACGCTACAAGAGGTTAAGAATAAGCAACAGAACATGTAGCAAAGACTAGACAAGCCCCCAGGCTATAGCAAATGCATGAACAACAGATAGACCATGGACTCACATGAAAGTGGAGCACAAATAAGGCTCAAACACCACCAACTTGTACCTAGCCAATACAGGGATGGTGGGTCATAGGTCAAAGGTAAGAGAAAGTACGGTCTAGCGGTAGGGAGAAGGGGGAAGCTTATTCTGGGGGTTCCCACTCAAGTTCTTTTGGGAGAAATGTCTTGCTGGGATGACATACTACCCAAAAGAGGGAAAGATAAACTATAATCACTAGGTGCATGCCATAAGAGTTAGTAAGAGAGAATACACAATCCTTATCCAAATGGGAATGCCACGGAGAGCAAGAAAACAAAACAAAACTCTTTTGTCTAGGAATGGAACATGGCACGGCCAGCACAGGATAGTGGTGATGGCTGGGCAGCCGACAAACCAATGGGTAGTCTGGGAAGGACACCCACACCAGACGAAAAGTAGTTGAAGGGTAAAACAGTAAAACTCATCATGGCATGCAATATAAAAAGGCATTAGATGTGCATAGTGAGGGGAAAACGACACAAAAAAAAGGGAGGAAGAGGAGAAGGCTATCAAAAAGAGTAAGGAAAAACAAGTGAGAAAAATAGCAAGAAAGAAAAGAAATGGAAAATAAGGAAGAAAAGAGGGAATGTAGGAAAAAGAGAGAAAATGGAGAAAAACAGAGAAGTGAGGAAACAAGAGTGTGATAGGGGTATGCACCAATAGGCTACCCCTTTCTCTCACTCTCAACAGCCTACTCTCTAGTAAGATTAAAATGATCTGAGGATAAGTCATTTAGGCCCATTCTCTCAAAATGGGTAATTTCCATGGCAGGATTTCCCTGTGAGATTACCCATATTGAAGAGTGGTTTCCTTTCTGGACTTAAATCTCCTAATGAACCAAGCACGGCAGGCTAACCACTCATTTCTTTAAGTTGATTAAGTATTAACATTATTTCTTTTCCTTTTATTATTGTCACTAACCTATTTCTGCCGTACTCATATTACTGTGTTTTCTTTACTAGGAAAGTGGTTTAATCATTGTCAGCAAATATATTCTTCTTGTCTTGTTATATTATGCCCTCCTGTTATAACGTTTTTGTGACAGCGTCTTCTGCCATGGGCATGTGACCAAGATCTCAGCAAAGGGGTCCTAGCTTGTGCACAAGCTGGCTGTGGTGAGTTTCAATCAGGCTAGCCCCGACTCTCCTACCCCTGAACTATAGGGCCATAACGCGGTAGGAAGCAGTCCAACCAAGAAGTACAGAAAGGCCCACCACAAATGGCATCCCTTGCGATGTCCCATATATATAGTTTGAACCCCATCTCCCATTCTCCCACTCTACTTAAAATAATAAATAAAAATAAATAAATAAACTTTTTATTATGACAAATTTGCCACAAAATTTCTAAAATCAAGTTAATTTTAAGTCAGACAATCCTTTTAAGATTTTAATGGAGAGTAAACAAAAAACTAAAATATGACTTGATCTTGAAAGTTGAACAACAAAATTGACACAATTCATTGTTAGAAGAATCAAATTGAACGTTGCTCAATAATTCAACATTATTGAGAAAGGGAAATTATTCCAAATTATAAATTTATCTTGTTTTACTTGCCAAATAAGGATAATCCATATCTACACATTACCTTAATTGGACAAATTTTTTTTTTTTTTTTTGAGAAACCAACTTCTAACTTTATAAAATAAAATCAGCCATAATCGGCTAAAAGTACATCAGCTACTTGTGGTGGGACATCATCCATCCACAAAGACAAGCCAACAATAGTTCTTGCATGTTTAGCTAAAGAATGAGCAAGTGAGTTACCCGTTCTACGAGTATGTGAAAAAGAAAAACAATTACAAAAAACTAAATAATGCTTAATAGAAGAAATCAAATGACCAAAAGAAGAAAAATATTCCTTTCCTTTCTTAAGGCTGAAATAACCACCTCTGAATCTCCCTCGACGATAAAAGAGGGTAGGTTGAGGTCCTTAGCAAGGGTGATAGCTCGAATAGCAGCCAGCGCTTCCACTTCGTCTGATGAGGATGGTAGCTTGATCTTCTCCGACAAGGATGTGAGCACCTTTCCATGAGAATCACGAACAACCACATCGAGCCCAGCTTCCTCTGTTTCTCTAAAAACTGCACCATCGAAATTAATCTTCAAGTGCGTCGAAGGAGGGGGTTCCCACTTGGGCCGAGACCTGTGAGGAGGAAATCATCTGCATTGGAGCTGCTGGTTGCACATCAGTGAACTCTTACAGCATATGCATGGCTGATGGTACAACTTGGGATAGCGGGAAAGCCTTGTTGCTGGTTCGAAGTTGATTACGGCGAAACCAGATTGTCCACGTGATCGACGCAAACAGCTTAGGTCGCCTATCGGACTCCAGCACGAATCTGGTGAGCTCGTAGAAATTTGAGAACCTTTTAGACCTGCAAAACAACCACATTATGCCAGTTTCCTAAATGGCCGAGAGTGCAGAGCAGTCTCACAGTGCATGGAAACCGTCCTCGGCCTTCAAGTTACAATGGTTACAAACATCTTCTTCAATGACTTTTCCAGCAGACTAGGTTCGTCTTCACTGGCAGAGCTTCCCTACAGGCCATCCAAAGAAAATTTTTGACTTTGTTTGGCACTGAGAGCCTCCAAATACGTCCCCAAACACTTGTAGTTTCACTATGGGAGAAGGGAGATGATGGTGAATCAGACTTTTCTTGGACAAGGAATCTATAACCGGATCTCACGGTATAGACACCATTAGGAACATGTGGCCAAATGAGCTTGTCCTCTACAACAGTTGGGCTAAGTGGGATTTTTAAAATCAATTCAGTTTCCACAGGGGCAAAATAGCCAAGTAAAGCAGCCCTATCCCAACTTCTAGGCGTAGGATTGATAAGACAATCCACTGTTGATTCCTGTAAACCATCTAAAACAGGGGACAAAATTCTTGGGTGCTCTAAGCTAGGAAGCCATGGGTCACTCCAAATATTGATAGATTCTCCGTTACCCACTCGCCATCTAGCCCCTCTCTCCAATACTTCCCTCCCCTTGAGAATACTACGCCAAGCGTATGAGCCACTTGAAGAATCTGGGGCTTCCGTAAATGAGCAATTTGGGAAAAATTTACTTTTGAAAACTCTGTGCAATAGAGAATCTTTGTTGTGTAGGAGACACCAAGCTTGTTTGGCTAACAAAGCATCGTTAAAAAGAGCTAAATCTTTAAAACCCATCCCACCAACAGCCTTAGATTGGGTAAGAGTCTCCCATTTCACCCAATGAATCTTTCGCCTATCTCCACGTTGACCCCACCAAAATTTTCTAATAAGGCTCTCCAATTCATTACATAGGCCAATAGGGAGTTTGAAGCAACTCATGGTGTAAGTGGGTATTGCTTGCACTACTGCTTTAATCAAGATCTCTCTCCTAGCCTGTGAGAGTAATTTTTCTTCCCACCCTTGCAACTTCCTCCAAACCCTCTCCTTTATAAAGTTGAAACTGACTTTCTTTTTTCTCCCCACAAAGGATGGTAACCCTAGGTATTTCTCATACTGCTTGATCTCTGGCACCCCCAAGGTTTGTTTGATGTGCTGTCTAATTTCTTCTGAAGTAAGCTTGCTAAAGAAAAAGGTGGTTTTATTCCGGTTAATTTGTTGGCTAGAACAACTCCCATATACATCCAAGACCTCCAAAATATTATTGCATTCCTGCTTAGTGGCCCTGCAAAATAGAAGACTATCATTTGCAAAAAGAAGATGTGTTAGTCTCGAGCTATTTCTGGACAAAGCAAATCCCTTAATGTCACCACGGTTGGTAGCTTGGGAGATCAGACCATTCAGCCCCTCACTACACAACAAGAATAAAAAAGGAGATAGAGGGTCACCCTGTCTGATTCCTCGGGTTGGGACAATCATACTTGTAGGCTCACCATTGACCAGGATTGAGTAGGATACAGTGGTTATGCAAATCATCATCAATCTAATCCATTTTTCATCAAACCACATTCGCCTCATCACCGCTTCCAAATAGACCCATTCCACTCTATCGTAAGCTTTACTCATATCAAGTTTTATGGCCATATATTATTCTTTCCCTGTGTGTCTCTGCATACTATGTAAAGACTCAAAAACCACCAAACTATTATCTGAAATCAGCCAACTTTTTGTAAATGCACTTTGGTTCTCAGTAATAATTTCTGGTAGAATTTAATTGGACAATTGATGGATAAGGAAATCAAGTATGTTATCTCAAACTGATGAACAAATTTATCATAAACCTTCATATTCGTCTAACTGAAAAATAAATAAATAGAAAATTATTGACACATCCAATTTCATATCAAATATCACAACTTGTTGAAGTGAGTGAGTGGTGATGAAAAGAAAAGTGGTGGATAAAAAGTATTCACTACTCACAATTGACCACTATAACATACTGTAAAATTGGATGTATCACTAGATTTATTCAAAAATATATATAGGTATGTGAAAAGTTTGTAAAATCAAAGTTTTGAAAAAAGAAGAAGAAGAAGAAGTTCAAGTGTCATGACCAATTAAACAATACGAATGAGGCTCTTGATCAACAAGGTTTTTTTTTCTTTTTTGAGAAGATCTTGATCAATAAGTTGACGTGATGATTTTAGCCTTTTTTGTGGTATCGTCCAAATCATAGACTTAGAAAAAACTTGGGTGTTACAAATTGAAATTGCACCTAAACCTCATCATCCATTATTAGTGTGGAAGCAATCCAATCATAGTGGAATTCAAAGACTTTTCAAAAACCGATAACTTGTTTAGCATTCCAAAATCTTAAAACGGAAAAAAAAAAGATATAACAAATTAAGGGGAGTAATGATAGGACCATATAATTTTTTGGGCGAGTTGTGATTGGTAAAGGTGTGATGGTGGGCCATGTGGAGACACACTTTTGCCAATCACAACTCGCCATGTGGCGAGTTGTGATACAAAGTTATGGAAAATTATGTCTCCCAAGCATTACTCAATTAAGGGAGTCAAAAGTCAATACAGTACTGTAAGCTATTTTAGTTTGGTCAATGGAATAATATATTTTGGTACTAATTAATACATGTGTACTATTTTGAGATTACTGCTAATTATATGTATTTATATAAATAATTATCTATTTATATATTTATAAGTCAAAGTTTATACAATTTATTTAAAATGATATAATTTGAAGATAATTATATAATCTCTTTTTTCATTTTCAAAATGGCACGACAGTAGCTGGTGTGTACAGTTCATTAATATTTTTTTTTTTGAGAAAGAGTTCATTAATTGTTGGACTTAGGAAAAAAAAAAAGGACCGAAAAAAAAGAAAAAGAAAGAGAGTTATTATTAAGTTTGAATTAATGTTCACGTGGGTCAGACACACAAATCAATAAAAGTAAAAAAAAAAAAAAAAAAAATCGTCTTATTAAACATGGGTTTGCACATAAAATAAAATAAAAAGAAACTGAAAAGGTAAACAAAATAGAAACAGGAGAAAGAGGCATTCGGTCTGGGCAAAGTTCTTAATATCGTTTTAGTTCGTTCATTATAACGGAGTATTTTGTTACCAATACATACCGGTGTACATAAAATCTGGTGATACAAAAATCCAAGATTTTTTTTTTTAGAAACAAACTAGCATAAAGGAAAGAGAAAGAAGTTCTAATTCAAAGGCATACTATAATTCCACTCAAAAAATCCAAATTAATTGTAACTCTTTCTCCCAAAAAAAAGAAGAAGTCACAATTACCCTCTTTGTCCACAAAACTAAATAACTAAAAAGTTAGGACCATAATTATTTATACAACTTTTATCACAACTCGTAAATGTTTAAAGTGTGGACTCACATGAATCCACAACTTTTTCTCCACTACTCATTACTCATCACGAGATTATTTATGGCAAAAAATTATGAACTTTTGTTGTGGTTCTAGTATTTTTCATATAAAAAATAGCTATATTCAAATTATTTTTACAACACTTTTATAATAAATCTTAAACGATAAGTTGTTATTATTTTTAATTTGAACATACTATTCAAATTAGTTTTACTTGTCACTTAAAATTTATTAAAAAAATATTATTTAAGTAACATTTCTATTTTTTAATTTTTAATAATAAAAAAAAACCCACCTAAGTTTGAAAGTAATTAAGGTCCATATCTCTCCAAAAAGAACGAAAAAAAACCATATCTGAGTAATTTGAGGTCTCTGCACTGTGGAGATTCCATGAAGTTGGTGACTGCACTGACTGGGTTTCATACCTTCACTTTCGAGACAACGCTCGATACTCCATATCGGCCGAATCTTGAATGAAGAAGAAGAAGAAGAAGAAGAACAAGTCAGCGAAATGGGATTAACTCGTGATTTTTATCTGCCGGACCGGTAGAAATACGATATTTCCTCCGGTATGAACCGGCATGTAACAGACGCGGTTCAGTAAGGGTAATTTTGTCATTTCAGTGCCTCCTTGGTATTCCTGTAATAACGTGCAGATTCTGGGGTTAAACATTTAACTCTACTACTATAAATATAAACACGCCCTACCACTCCGGAGTCTCCCACTTCAATTCATTCTCTCTCTCCCTCTCTACTTTTCTTTCGTCAAGCCTCTCTCTCCCTTCCTCTCTCTAAAAAAGCCAGTTTCCGGCAACAATTCATTTGTTACCAACTTTTTTTACTTTTTTTTTTGGGTTAAAAAAAAAAAACAAATTGGGTAATTTCATTTTACCCAATAAAGTGAAATTACCAATTCCTCCTTTCGGTTTCCAATTTTTTTTTTTTTTTTGGGTGGTGGGAGTGGGTGGTGTGGCTGACGTGGCATGCACCCAAAACAGAGATATGAATACCAAAACGATGCGCCTTCCACCTCGGCGAGTATTGACGCCCAATGCTACAACGACAACCACATCCTCAGCCACAACAATCAACAACAACATCAAGCGCAAAGAGAGAGAAAAAGAAAAAGAAAAAGAGGGTTTCAATGCTGCCACAATTACCAAAATACCCAAGACAGCTACAGCTACAGCTACAGCTCGAGCCGGTGGGATAGGCTTAGCCGAGCTGGTATTTTCGTCCAATAAGATATTAGCGGGTTACTTAGCCCACGAGTTTCTCACAAGAGGCACCCTCTTTGGTCAACAGTGGGATCCAACTTCAACTAATCAAAACGAGGCCGTTTCAAAGAAAGCTGAGGAAGAGAAGCCAAGTGGTGAAGCTGAAGGACAGGTGGAAGAAGAAGAAGGTGATGAGCAACAACGACAACAAGAAAAAGAAAGGTACGTGGAATTAGCAAATTTGCTCAAAACTGGAGGGGCCCACTTGGCTGGCATCGTAAACCCCACCCAGCTCACCCACTTCTTACACAAGAAGAAGATGTGATTTCCTATTGGTTTATAATTTATAAAAATCTCGAAAAAAACTAAACTTGTTGTAATTTGTAAATTTTTGTAATGCGTGGTGGCCAAATTGAAATCATTGAAGAATTTGCCTACCCATTTCAAAAACAAAGGCAAAACCACCCCCCCCTAACTTTTATTTAAAATTGTACCCCTTTTTCTCAAATGGTTCTCTCTCTCTCTATCTCTCTAAAATTCAAAAAAATTTACTACTTTCATGACTTTTTTTTATATGCATTCATTCATGTGCCGAACTTAATTAATTATTTTAGGATCTATAGTCGACCTAAGAAAAATATTGTTGTTATGGTCGCGTTTGCATTTATGTGGCCGAGTCTAACTAACATGTCTAGTCTAGTCTAATCTGTTGAGGGTTCATAAAAAGATTTGGGGCCAGGATTTATTGTGAGATGGGGACGCGTGTATTTATGCGCATCTGAATTCTGAACCCAGTAAGTATGTGAATTTGAATATGAGATTTTCGGGCATGAAAGGAAAATGGATGGATTCTAGAAACAATTCATTGTGCCGATTCTATTATATGCATGAAAATTGCTGTGCTTGCCTACATACATTCACCTCATACATATGCCTATTTTTTTTTTTTTTATGTGTATTGGACGGATTCGAATGTTCTTAAATGTAGTTGTTACCTTTAAGGAGGGTAATCTGGAACCTAATCAGTTTTTTTTTTTTTTTTTTTTGGGGGGGGTGGGGATTTTCTTATTTTTAGATGTGGATGAGAATTTGTAGGGGTTAATAACAATGTTACCTTATAAGTTTGTGCCATTATACTATCGCATACTTAAACTTTGGTCAAAGGATGATTTTGCTCCGGTTGAAAATTTTGTGTAAAGATAATTTTTCACTTTAGTTGTAGGGAAAAAAAAAAAAAAAAAAGAGTCAAAGAAAAATTATCTTGGTCAATATGAATTATTTTTTTAAGATTGTTATTTATTTAATTTTTTTTTTTGAAAAACAACTCTATCTCATGGTAAGGTAAATAAAAAAAGTTAGAAGGGCGTTTTCTAACTCATTTAATGTTGCTACCGATTATAGAAAAATGTGATATTTTTATAAAAAAATACTTTTTAGAAAATATTATTGTTGAAACAAACACAGTGCAACAAAATTTTTCTTTCTTTAGAATTTTAATATATTATTTAAGAAAATTTTTTATGAGACTATATTATCTTCACTCTTCAGTATTCAATACACACAAATTGTTACTAGATTAACGAATTATTAAAAAAAAAATCGTTACTAGATTATAGTTAATGCTGTGGATTTTTTTTTTTTTTTTGAGGATCTAATGCTGTGGATTTTGTTTTTGTTTTTTGTTTTAATATGTAACTATACAAGGAATTTGCTTCTCAAAAAAAAAAAAAAAAAAAAGGCAAGGAATTTTTTTTTTTTTACTTTGAGACATTGTTTCTTGAGTAAACGCGAATAAACTACCATTACTCCTCATTGGCATTCTATCTTGCCTGCTCACCTTAAATGTACCCAAAATGTGAACTCTTTATTTTATTAAACAATGCTACAGATACCCTATTCATATTTTAGTGAGTTGTTAATTTTTGTGAGAGCAACGTCACTTTCACATGGGGCTACTTGTGACACTAAATTTATTATGTACCAATCACAATTTGACACATTAGTTGCGAATAAAATTAGGTGTGTTCCTAGACTTATCCCACTCCCTCCATTGCTACTGCAAAACCCAAGATTCTCAACCCAAAGATGTGAAACACGATTCCAAATCAACCACCCCCAACAAAACTCTCTTATAACCATCACTCACTCTAATCTTGACTAATATGTGCGATGGTTGACAAAAACCAATTTAGAAAACTTATTACTATATCCTTTAAGAGTCGAGAGAATAGTTGTTCAAGCTTGATTTTAGTAATAGGAGGGAGAAAAGCTAAGTAGAGAAGAGGGAAGAAGTAGAGAGAAAGATCAAATGAAAAATATAAAATAAATAAATAAAGGGGAGGTGATAAAGATGATCGTCGACGGCCGTGTTGGCAATGGCCATTAGCAAGTGCAAAGAGAGACTGGCTATGAGTGACTTGATCATGGTGGGTTGAGAGAGAGAGAGAGAGAGAGAGAGAGCAATATCAGGAACCAAGGGTAAAACGAATAAAATAATCAGTTGTCTAAGCAATAATTTTGCCTAAGTATTATAATTACATGCATTTTGACTAGTGTCTTGCTTCTCCAATGTGGTTTTTTTTGGGGGGGGGGGAAGGGGGGGAGAAGGGAGAGGGTGTTAATGAATATCTTAACAGGACTAGTTGTTTTGCTAATTCAATACTAATGCCCTTAAGAGTAAGAGGGATGTTAAGAAAACACAAATGTTGAAACCATTTGATCCAACTCAATTCAAGAGGATTTGGTTGGTTTCGATGTGTCATTTAATAAATCGATTTAAAAAATGTAATTTGATTGAATTTGGTTTGGACATTTCAAGAATTCAACACGAAGGAATCCAATTTGACCAACCTTTAACCTATTTTTTTATGAACAGACCAACCTTTAACCTTATTTGTACACATGGCAAGACTTTGTTGGCTACATGGATTTCCCTTTCTCCATTTTTTTTTTCTTGACATGAACAAGGAGATACATTAAATACACAGATAAGAAAGATTACACAAAGTTAGGACACATACCATAAAAGAGAATGCTTTGAGACAATACACACAAACAACTAGATTAACTAAAGTCACTAAGATCATGGCAAAGCACAAAAACAAGCTATAGGGAAGCCCATAGTGTCCCAAAATGAGGCACTGCAAAAGGAACATGAGTCATGTGTCATAAAAGATCTCTCTCTCCAGGTGCGTGGCTTCTCTCATAATAGCCTCGCCATATTTTCATCACCCTTATCCTTTCTCATTAACGTCTCTCACTGTCTACAACTATGAAAATCAATGAATTATCACAATATGTTCTAGATTTGTTTTTTAAATCCATTCATATCTTTGTGTTTGTTTTCGTTCAATGGCCTCACTGGTTGGTATGTATTATCGTCCTTCATTTGATTTGTTATATTCAAATGATGAGTTTATATGTAACCTGACTGAATCGACAAGCTCACAAAAAGGGTGTAATTTATGACAAAAAGGATGCATTTGCATGTTTGACATTTTATAAAATTAGACCAATTGTGAATAATATAATCGATTTTTTTTATTAGTTTGGTAAATTAATAGTTTTAAATTTGACACTTTTTAATTCAAAAATAGATATAAAATTGTATACTGATATAATATTTCTAGCTTGCATCAAGACAAATTAAATATAAAATAAAACCATTTCATTATTTTAAATGAGAAATAAACTAGATCTATGGTTTTGCCCATCACCCTTTAAAGGATAAACCAAAGTTAGGTTAGGTAAATTAAGACTTATGTATTAGTGATAGAGATATATTCAAATGAGTACAATTAGAATCAATTAAAAAAAATGTATGGTAAGAAGGGCATTTTTTTTCATATATTTATGAGTATGTTTGGCTAAAAGCTTTGAGCTTTAAGCTCTTTGCTCTTTGATTTTTGTTTTTGTTTTTTTTATTATATATATATATATTTATTTATTTATTTATTTATAACAAAACTCTTTTCTTTTCTTTTTTGTTCAAAATAAGCTAGTTTTAAGCTTTTAGTCGCACATTTAGCATAAAAGCTACCAAAAACTATATATACACACACACTATGAAAATAAGTTTCAAGAAACTATGGAATACCCAAATGGATTGCGAGGTGCATATTGTAAAAAGTAAAGGACACTGTGATTTTGGTCCTTAGCTATGTGTTTGAAGTTTAATTTTGTCCATGAATTGGCCCCTTATTGTTATCTAATACTACATTTGCCCCCATATTTCTTTCAGAAATTGAATTATTTATACACACACACACTTAAATACATGTGTTGCTTATAGAATTTCATTGACAATACTTGCTACATTTGTTCACATAATTTTTTTAAAAAATTAAAATTATCAAAATCCTTCTTAAAATCGATTGTCTCATAAGAAAAATAAGTGAATTAGTCGCATTATCGATTGAGAAGGAAATGCTAGTGAAATCTAAATACAAAAACTCAATGAATAATCTTGTATCTTGGAACGAAGAAGAAAGTATTTTAAATAAGAAAGTTAATTAAATATTATTTAAGTGGTATTTAAATATAAAACATCATTTTCTCAACAATATATATATATATATATATATATATAAAACATCTTTTTTTTTTAGAGAGTTTTAATCTAAAACGTCCACTCCTGGTAATAGCTTTTTATTATTAGACCAAGACACCAATCAGTTTTTGGTGTAGGCGAGAATTGAACCCCAAATCTCTTATACAACCATCAAAGACCTTACTAGTTGAGTTAACTGAAACCCACATATATATAATATCTATTGATGTTTCTTACTTAGATCCTAGAGTTTCTCAAAAAAGCTGATCCTATCCTTTTTTTTTTTTCTTTTTCCCAAGATGAAATGGAAATTTGCTTTGTGTTTTATGTGCGCTGAATTTTAAGCTTAAAAAAATGTGAAGAAATAAGGATGATTTGTATTTTTACAAAAATTTATTTTGTTGCGAACTCAATTGATAAAGTATTTTGTAGTCGAATAAAAAATTTAGGATTCAAATCTTCCTTACATCAAAAATCAATTAATATATGCCTATGATAAGAGCAATAAGTGGATATATTAATGTAAATCAAGTCGTTCAATTGAACATATTAATTTCATATACGTGCCATTTCAGCCAAAAGATTGAAAGGAAAGATAGTATAAAGAAAAAAAGTCATAAACTAATTCAACTAATAAAAGGAAAGATAGTATAAAGAAAAAAGTCATAAACTGATTCAACTAATAATTAGTAGTTGTTACCGAAAATTTTGGTTGCCTGAAGCTGGAAAAAGAACCTCGATGGGGGCAAGATATATATATATATATATATATATATATTTATTTATTTATTTATTTTGAGAGCAACTAATCTTGCATGGTTCAACAATGTGCATATAGTTGGACACCAAAACCCATAAAAGAGAAGGGCTGGTAAAGAATAAGATATATGCTTTTTATATATTTATTTATATAATAGCAATATAGTATTTCAATCTTTATTGAGATCTACCTTCGCTTTAACCCTATAATTCTTAGCTCATATATTTATATTTTGGGAAATGCTAACAAGTGCTCTAAGAGCACTCGTTAATAATCCATTTAAAGAAAATTTTTATGGGAAATGAAAAAATAAGTAATTAATATTTTGACAGTTTTTTTCATTTCCCATAAAAGTGATATCAAAACTTTCCTAAAATGAATTATTAATGCCCTTATATTTTTAATGCCCTTTATAGGTTGGGCTATACAAAATTAAGCAACAGAAAAAGACAGCAGCATAATTTTTTGGTCCCGATCGATGAATAGGTACTAGTCATTGGCTCTGCCGCATTTATTCATAATATTTTGACATGTGGTTTGCATGCAATATATGCAAATTTTTAGCTTAGAAAATATAGGCATATTAAAACCACCAGAAGTATTGAATTTTCTATGTATGAAGTCGTTAGCTGATTTTAAAGACCACCACATTGTCACCAAACTTTCATGCCTTGACCTAACTTGGTTTGGAACCATAGTCTTGAATCAAGATACCCCAATTGCTACAGATTGAACATATTCTCCTTTTTGTTAGATACTTTTTATTTTTCAGAGCTTTTGTTCTGAAAGACCTCAAAAAAATCACATTTTTGAGGAGAATCTATAGAAACAAACGCCCCAAAATGTGATTTTTGAAATAAAACATTTTCTGGAAAATAATTTTTCAATTTAAGATGTTTCTTTGCATGTAAATTTTGGATAGTTTATAGGGTTATGCTTATATATGCTAAAGAAGTACTAGGGAAAACCACAAACTCAGACATAGATCCTTTACTATTAATCTGTTATACTTTATACATGAGATTGAAGCTTTATGAAACTTGGTTTACAAACTAGCTAAGCTCTTTTCTCTGTTCTTCATTCTCCAAGGAAGATTTTCTTATATGGATTCTCGATGAAGCCATCCAATACAAAGCCAACAATAGATGGATTTGATTGAAATGGAGTTGCCTAGCTGAGCTGTCTTGTCTAAAACTAACAGCGTACACATCGGTTTGACATCTCACATTTTTAGCTACTTTCACCCCAAAACGTGTTACCTAGACTAGACGAAGACAAATTTTCTACTTGTTACCTAGACTAGACGAAGACAAATTTCTCCTCTCTCTCATGCAGGTTGGTTTGGGGGGGGGGGGGGGGGGGGGGGGGGGGGGGGGGGGGGTTTGGGGAACAACAAGGGAAAAGAAAAGAATGGAACAAGTTTCTAATAAATCAATTTTTTATTCAAATTGTACTGCCCAAAATTAAACTTAACATCTTTTTCATATAGGAAGTATTACGGTTATTAATATTTTTGTAGTAATTTCACAATAAATTATAAGGAATTGTTTGATAATGTTGTTTAAGTAATAGTTTTTGTTGTATAAACACTACAACACGTATTTTCACAACACTTTTTCACCCACACGTATTTTCATAACACTTAAATAATGTTGTTAGAAATCTTTTACTAAACCGGCCCTAAGTGTTAAATTGTTATTAGTTCTTATTTAAACTTATTATTGAAATTACTTTTTTGCCCACTAATAATAATATGTAACAACCTGTTACTTATGATTTGTTGTGAAAGTATTGTGAAATGTTGTGAGCATAATATTTCTCCTTTATAATAAGCTTTAAAGAGTAGATCATTCCATAATTACATTCCATAAAATCCTCAACATCGTTATTTAAAAAATTAAAATCTAGAAAGATTTGAAATTCAAACTTCAAAATTCAAGAATGAAATTTAAGAATTTAGATAAGAAAAAAAACCCTAAAATAAAAAAATTATGAAATATTTTGGCTGTGCTCCCCGCATCACTCTTTGACGCTATCTGCTTTACTCATGACGATATAAGCTTATATTTGTCACCAACGTCATCTCATGTTCATGTATTACTCTATTTGAAGTATTTTAAGGGCTTGTTTGGTTGGAAGAAAAGTAGAAAGAGTATAAGGGAAAAGAGAAAATATGGGAGAAAATGGTGTTTGGTTGGAGAGGAGTGAAAATAGTTGGTCCAAGAGTTTTCCCCCGGGACCCATCATTTGGGGTGAAATAGTTTTCTCCTCAAATTAGAGAGTAGGTTTGAAGGAAAATTATCCCATTCAACGTAGCATTATTTATTATAATCTGTTAAATATTCAAAACACATAAAGAACTTTTCAATTAAAACTCTAATATCAGCAAAGCTCTACTGCTAATTAAAGTTTCTAACCCAATGCCAAACCGCGTAAGTTCTCATTTCATACTCTTATGACCTTAGCATTTCTTTGCCACATTCTTGCTTGGTATTTGTTTGAAAATTATCACTTTAAATTGTGGCAAACCAAGGCCTTAATCTAATGTGAAATATCTTTCCCTCACTCACAATAAACATAAGGAGAGATGCCAACAAAGTCTTTATCAATCTCGTCAATTTAATCATTATTCTACCACGTAACTGGCCTAATTCCCTTGAATAATTTCATCTTTCTATAGTTTTATTTGGTCAACACACGAATAAGTGACTTAAAAAAAGTGTTGGGGAGCCGTAAACCACGTACTTTGAGGCTTGCAAATTTAGATCAAAATTCTCTTAGAGTTTTTCAGATTCTATCAAATGGAGTTCTTTAAAATTTTACCTTTGTTTATAATAAATTACCAAACTTATGCGACATTATCAATTCATTTACCTAATCCTAAAACAATGGTTAAATAAACTCATCCTGAATTCCTGACACAAGCAATCCTTTTATAATTAGATATAAAACAACTCATATGTTGAGAGTAGGAGTGGAAACATGCGAGGAAACTCACTAAAAGATGATTAACTCAAGACAAAATGAGTTTCAAGACTCTTTTGATGCAATCAATGTAAACAGGGATTTAATAGTATTAACAATTTTACAAGATCCAGGGGAATTTCTTTTTGCAAAATAACATCCATTTTCAAATAATTTTGTTAGTTAGCACCGTTTCCAAACTATTTAGGAAACTAACATCTCGAGTCTTTTAGACTCGATTTCACTGTAGCAAATTGAGTCTCAAAGACTCGATTTCCATGAGGTGCATAGCTGAGGTGGATTAAAAAAATCCACGTGGAACTTGAGTCTTAGAGACTCGAGTTCCCTCAACCCAGCAAGCACTAACAGACCATCCCAGAAAACACAAACCCAGAACTGAAAACACAAACCCCCAATAGAAAATATTCCTTCAGTACCCAGAAAACACAAACCCATAACAGAAAATATTCCTTCGATGCCGAGATCGACAAACCCATGGATTTTTGCTATGATTGAGATCGTGATTTTTGGGTTTGGGATTTTGAAAAATGGATTTAGATGAAGAAGGAAGAACGGTCTTGGGTTTTTGGGGCTTGGAAGAAGGGAGTGGGACAGCAGATGGAGAAAGAAGAAAAAAAAAAAAAAAGAAAGAGAAAAAGAACGAAGGAAAAAGATGGTGTAGAGGAACTCAAGTCTTAAAGACTCGATTTCCACATGGATTTTTTAGTCCACCTCAGTTTTGCCAACACACAGAAATCGAGCCTCTTAAACTTGAGTTGCTACAAGAATTCGAGATGCTAGTTCCTAAATAGTTTAGAAACGTTGCTAACTAACAAAATTGTTAGCAAAATGATGCTATTTTGCAACCAAAAAAAAAAAAAAAAAAACGATCCAGGGTGTTATATAGGATTGACTATAATTCAATTTTGAATAATCAAAACAAAATACAACAAATTTTACAAATAATTCTTCCCTAGGTTCAATCCAAACAATTAAACCGGAGTGAGATATGCGAGAATCAAGGGGTTGTCAAGCATTTTAAGGATCTTGACTTGAAAATAAATTAACCATGTAATTAAGGAGAGCAGAAAAAAGAGAGGCATCTCTCACATCTCATTGGTATGGATGCTATCCTCCACAAAATTCCTAATGACCAATGGTTTTTCTAAGAATAGAGGAAGAGATTGTCAATCAAATTGTATGAGACTAGTTTCAATAAAGATGCCCAAATACCAAACCTCTAAGAGATTAGAATAAAGAAAAGAAAAGGAATCTTCCCCTTCAAAAACATAAAATCATCTTACTTTCCTTGGTTACCACCTTCAACTTGAAGTGAGAATATGATGGGACGATGATCCTTTTCATTTCAAGTGAAATGTAAGAGAGTTTATTTCATAGTTTAGATTTTAATTCTTAGATCTAACAATATATAAAGTGCTACATAATTTTAAATTTTAAATTACATGACATTAGATAATAGATACATTGTTAGATTTGTAATATTTAATGTTGTTAAAGTTGTTATATGAAAGATTGACAAAGATAAAAGGGAAAAGTAGAAGCAAACAAAGAATTCATGTGGTCTGATCAAATGGCTTATATCCGCAATTGAAAGCCCATAATAGCGTTGTCTATTAAGCCCTTTAGCTTACAATGAACCCAATATAAAGTTTATGTACAAGAGAATACTAGACTAACCTAAGCTAAACATAAACTAATCTAAGGTTAACTTGCTTCTTCTACAAGTATATAGGCTTTCAACTGGTTTGGACCACTTTACCCATAATATGTCTAACAAATATGAACAATATATATATTTTTTTTGATAGATAGATAATGAAGGGAAGGGCGATTGGGTTGGAACTAAAGACATGAGACACCATAAAAAATCTCATTACCACTAATCCATCACTTGAACCCCAATATGAACCATTAAATTAATCCATTTCAAATGTAAATGATCATTTATATATGATTGTGGGGCCAAGAAATCCTACGGCCCAGCCCACTTCGTTCCTGGGCCAAGGCCCGAGCCGAGGAGGCACCCAAAATTCAAGGAGGAAAAGAAGAAGCTCAGGCGCACAGCTGGCCAGGCCGAGGACGACCCCCATCATCGGACATCCGAGAACTTAAGGCAACCAGCAAATACTTCCAAGGGAACCTTCCTGACCACGCCAAGAACAGAGAGGCAGTACCACGCGCCAGTAATGGAAGCCTGGAAGAGGAACAAGCTCATGACAGACTGTCACCTCCGCATTTAATGCACCTGACTACCGCCCTGGCCGCATTAATGAGAAAAGGACTCCGCACCAGTGCCACCTTGGCTGCCGCGACTCCCAAAGAGAATGGGAAGGCGGCTGATGGGACAAGCACCTGAGTAATGTCCTGATCGCTCAACAAGTGTAGGGCTAGGATCGGTTGGGTAAAGGGTATATAATGTAAGGGAAGAAAAGCCTCCTCGGACATGGGTCGAGGAGCATCCCCCAGTTGTAAACTGTTCTAAGTATTTTCTCAATAAAAGAGAAAGGAGTTCATGCTTCGTGAACGCCGGCCAGCGCCTAAACCTTCGATCCACTCTCTACAAATTCATTGTTCTGGGTTTGTTGGACCTTTGACCCATATCCTTTGGGCTTGGGTAACAAAAATAGACCCTACAATTGGCGCTGTCTGTGGGGAGGATTAGTGCGCCGGCCGGCGCAACAGGTGACTGTTCTAAATAACCATTCTACGGAAGATCGGTGGTGATGCAAAAAGAAAAAAAAAAAGGAACTACCAAACAAACACTGCAGAAAGACAAAAGCTCGAGACAGAAGATTCAACAGTAAAGAAAGAAAGCTTGATATTATTTCATAAAAAGAAAAGTTACAAATTACAATCAGAGGCTCAGGCAGGCGTGTTTTAAAACTGTTCCTACCAGCTAGTCCTACAATCAGAGGCCCAGGCGGACCCGTCCTAAAACTAGCTAGAGGGAAGTGTTAACCCGTACCCTTACTGGCATCAAGAGAATGGGAGAACTTGACAGTAAGCGGGTGGAAGGGGGCTGAGGCTGGCTTGTTTCAAGGCCACCAACAACTCCTTTCTTGGAGCGGCGGAGCTTGAACAAAGCGAGGAGCAGATGCAGGGGCTCCGTGACGCCCTCCCCCGTGATGTTCCCTTGATTTTCTCCAACCCCCACGAGCGTTGGCCGTTGGAGACGGCAACACTCGAGCACCGCCCATGATGTGAGTTCGCATGTCTCCTCCGTCCGGGGTGCGCTCCAAGGAGAGACGTTAGGTACTTCAACGACATCCCTCCGGGCCACCGTGCATGGCGCCATCCCTCCGGGCCACAGTGGGGGCTGCGGCCACAACGGCTCTTGGCACGGATGTCCTCACACCCACCCAAAGCCGCCCCATATCTACTAACTTCGGTTACAATTCTGGCAGGGTTATTAAAGGGGCTTGGGGAGCTGAAAGGGTGTGTTCTTTCTGTTTGTGTTGGGAGGTTCATGGAGTATGGAGAAACCATCCCCCCGGAAAGCCTTATATAGAGGATGAGGGTTGGTGAGAATTAATCCACGCAGAATTCGAAAAGAGAGTTACCAGCAGGGCTAATAATGAAGCTACCAAATTCCAAGGGGGCCGTAGACCGTTGGACTTATGTTAATTCACGAGGCCATTAATGAAGGCGCGTCTCGCGCATCGAAGCGTCAAGCGCGGAACACGAATGGCCAAGGGACGCTTCGCAAATAAAAAAGATGGGGGGCTTGAGCTGGAGGCGAGATCAACGCCACGTGGAAGATCATAATCCGACCGAAGGAGGAATCGTCTCCCGTAAAGCGGTCCGAGGACAAACCCCTACTTACAGAGAAATGAAAGTGTTAGACAAAACCAAGGCACTGCATGGTCCTCGGACTCAGGCCTATGGGGAAACTAACTACTTCAGAAGAACAAGTGTTAGACAGAACCAAGGCACTGCATGGTCCTCGGACTCAGGCCTATGGGGAAACTAACTACTTCAGAAGAACAAGTGTTAGACAGAACCAAGGCACTGCATGGTCCTCGGACTCAGGCCTATGGGGAAACTAACTACTTTAGAAGACCAAGTGTTAGACAGAACCAAGGCACTGCATGGTCCTCGGACTCAGGCCTATGGGGAAACTAACTACTTCAGAAGAACAAGTGTTAGACAGAACCAAGGCACTGCATGGTCCTCGGACTTAGGCCTATGGGGAAACTAACTATTTCAGAAGGCCAAGTGTTAGACAGAACCAAGGCACTGCATGGTCCTCGGACTCAGGCCTATGGGGAAACTAATTACTTCAGAAGAACAAGTGTTAGACAGAACCAAGGCACTGCATGGTCCTCGGACTCAGGCCTATGGGGAAACTAACTACTTCAGAAGGCCAAGTGTTAGACAGAACCAAGGCACTGCATGGTCCTCGGACTCAGGCCTATGGGGAAACTAACTACTTCAGAAGAACAAGTGTTAGACAGAACCAAGGCACTGCATGATCCTCGGACTCAGGCCTATGAGGAAACTAACTACTTCAGAAGAACAAGTGTTAGACAGAACCAAGGCGCTGCATGATCCTCGGACTCAGGCCTATGGGGAAACTAACTACTTCAGAAGGCCAAGTGTTAGACAGAACCAAGGCACTGCATGGTCCTCGGACTCAGGCCTATGGGGAAACTAACTACTTCAGAAGGCCAAGTGTTAGACAGAACCAAGGCACTGCATGGTCCTCGGACTCAGGCCTATGGGGAAACTAATTACTTCAGAAGGCCAAATGTTAGACAGAACAAAGGCACTGCATGGTCCTCGGACTCAGGCCTATGGGGAAACTAACTACTTCAGAAGGCCAAGTGTTAGACAGAACCAAGACACTGCATGGTCCTCGGACTCAGGCCTATGGGTAAACTAACTACTTCAGAAGAACAAGTGTTAGACAGAACCAAGGCACTGCATGGTCCTCGGACTCAGGCCTATGGGGAAACTAACTACTTCAGAAGGCCAAGTGTTAGACAAAACCAAGGCACTGCATGGTCCTAGGACTCAAGCCTATGGGGAAACTAACTACTTCAAAAGAACAAGTGTTAGACAGAACCAAGGCACTGCATGGTCCTCGGACTCAGGCCTATGGGGAAACTAACTACTTCAGAAGGCCAAGTGTTAGACAGAACCAAGGCACTGCATGGTCCTTGGACTCAGGCCTATGGGGAAACTAACTACTTCAAAAGAACAAGTGTTAGACAGAACCAAGGCACTGCATGGTCCTCGGACTCAGGCCTATGGGGAAACTAACTACTTTAGAAGGCCAAGTGTTAGACAGAATCAAGGCACTGCATGGTCCTCAGACTCAGGCTTATGGGGAAACTAGCCACTTCAGATGATCCTAAGTGTTAGATAGAACCAAGGCACTGCATGGTCCTCGGACTCAGGCCTATGGGAAAACTAACCACTTCAGAGGATTCTTAGTGTTAGACAGAACCAAGGCACTGCATGGTCCTCAGACTTAGGCTTATGGGGAAACTAACTACTTCAGATGATCCTAAATTTTAGACAGAACCTGGGCACTGCATGGTCCTCGGACTCTCACCTACGGGGAAGCTAACTACTCCAGAAGACTAAGTGTTGGAGCGTTGGGAAAGCAAGAGTCCTGCCTAGTCCCGGAGACACAAAATACCAGCCTATGCGTAAGTACCTTCACGTTATTACAATCGCTGTCATAACTGGCCGAAGTATAATTGGTGATAAAATCATGCAAGTAAAAAAAAAAGGGTCAACAAGGGAAAGAGAAAACGAATAACACGCAGATGTACAAACAGCCAGAACAATTGGAAGGAGAAATAGAAATCACATTGCATTAAATCCATAAGGGTTACATGATGAACGTCACATTACAATTTTAAAAAAAAAAAATGCAAAAGACAAGAGAGACGACGGCGTCGAGGGGCCTGCCCTGCCCACTTATTTTCCTCCCTCAGCAGGGGGCTGGACCATAGCAGCTTCAGGGCTTTCTGAGCTTTGGCCAAAAGGGACAGCCTGCGAAGGCGCGGCAGGAACGGCTGCCTCCTCAGCAGCAGGAACCTCAGCTTCAGAGGTTGACTTCGTAACCTCCTGGGGCGCCTCCTCAACGGGGCCTTCACCTGATTCATCTACCTCGGGAGGGTCACTTACTTGGACGAGCTCACCCATGGGTTCAGCGATTGAGGTGTCCTCAACCGTAGCAGCACCGGCTTCCTCTGCAGCCTCTCCGGCCTCAGCGCCACCTGGAGTTGTCTCGCGGATGGCAGGAGGGTAGTACACCATTTCCTCCTTCCACAAGTCGGACGAGGCCTCAACCCCAGCCTGCCTGAGAGCCTCCTTCCAAACCTCAGCAGAATAGCGCCTGCACAGCCCGGGGACTTGAGCCCTAAAGGCTGCTTCTGTCTCGGCCATCCCCGCAGCATAGGCCTCCTCCTCGGCTTCCTGCTTAGAGGCCAGGGCGTCCTCCTTGCCATGGTCAGCCTCAAACTTGGCCCTCACAGCCTCGTCCCTGGCCCACTCGGCCACCCTCTTGTCCTCCTCGGCGGTAGCCACCTTCCTTGGCAGATCAGCGAGCAGCTCCTTTGCAATCTTCAGCTGCTCCTCTGCCTCGCCCAGACGCTTCGACTGATCTTCGGCCTACTTCTGGAAGCCGGCGAGGCCTGACAGGGCATTGTCCTGAGCACTGGTCATCGCCCTCAGCTCCTCCCGAGCCTTGGCAAGATCAGCCTCGGAGTTTTTAAGGGTCCGAGTGGCATCCAAGCGTTTCTCACGCTCCACATCCATGGCTTTCCCCTGATCACGGGCCACGTCCTCTAACCTATAAGTGGCCTGAACGGCCTGCCAAACAAAACGAGTACACAGTCAGCCGAGCTAAGAAAAGGGGAAGAAACAGCTGAAACTAGAGAGAATCATAAGTACTGAGGGACTTACCATTCCCAAATACCGCTTGAGGCAGAGGAAGACCTCCCTACTCCTCATAGTTCCCAGCTCCACCATGTCAGCTGGTAGTAGCAGGCACCTCTCGAGCATGTCGACCACGTACGCGCCTTCGCCCTCTTTGAAATCCCTGAGGGAGGAGTCTTCCCTCAGAGGCCCCCCATAGAGCATCGGGGTAGGAAGCCAGGCCTGAGCCTCGGGCTGGGCATCGACCTGTTTATCCGGGCCTCGGGAGCCTATCTTCAGCTGTTTGGACAGCCGCCGAGTATCGCCTTCCTCCCGGGGAGACCCGGACCTTTCCTCGACTGGCCTTTTGCCCTTTTCCTTTCTCTGTTTAGGATCAGAGGGCTCGTACCTAGAAGGCAGACTTGTCTGAGGCGGAGAAGGAGGAGGTCTTGACTGTGTAGGAGCCGACCTGCCCCGGGCAGAATGAGCCTTAGGAGGAGGGGGAGGAAGCTTTGGCTCAGACTTCCCTAGTTGGCCTTCAATCAGATCCAACAGGCTAGATTGGGGCCTCTTCTTGTAACCCATTTCGTGTCGGGGAGAGGACTTAGACGCCGGGAAGTCTGCTTCTGTCAGACGAAGGTCACCCAAGTCTCCTGGAGGATCCTTGGACTGGTGAACTCGTTCAAAAACGTCAAACTCGTCCTCGGCAGGGCCGAAATCAGCGACTTCCACTTCCCTCTCTAGGCCTACTTCGGCGGGCTCCGAGAGTCTAAGGGAGGAGGAGGGACCCGCAAGTGTTACGCCTTCTGATGTGGAGGGCACCTCGGGGAACCGGAACCCGTCCTCGGTCACGGTTATTTTCCGAAGCCGAGGATCCTTTGCTCTGATCACGTACTTTGGCGCCGCAAACGATTTTTGAGCCGGGTCATACCCCAAGATCTGGTGAGCGGCCCTAACCTGATTATTAGCTTCGTTCACGAAAACCTCCGCCCTCAGCGCCTTCTGCAAGTTTTCCCAGTTGATCAGACTGAAGTGGCGCGTGAAGGCGTGCGAATCTGCAAAAGAAGGCACGTTCACATTAGTAACCAAACGGTGCAAAAGGAATGGACGAAGTAAAGAATGGAACAGGTTAGGGTCCTAGAGCCCTCCCCCCATTTTCTCACTGCCCCACCTGGGATCCCCTCCGTCGTTGGACAGTGAAGGCCATTGTGCCACGCTCCGGACACGATGAGAAAGTCCTTGTTCAGCCCCTTGCTGGACTCAGGGAGGCACTGGATAAGCCGGACCCTGTCATCCCTGGTCTTCAGGTAGTACGACTTGCCCTTCAGGCACTGGAGGTTATAACACCAGTTTACGTCTTGGTGGGTCAACCTCAACCCCATCTTCTCGTTCAGGGCGTCCACACAACCCAGAATTCTGAAGACGTTGGTGGCACACTGGGTGGGGGCTAGCCAGAAGTACGTCAGGTAGCCCCTCATCACCGGCCCCATGGGTATTCTAATGCCACCTTCAACGAAGGCAACGATGGGAATCACCACCTCACCCTCCTGCCTACGAAAGCGCCACTCGCCCTCCTCACAATACCTCAAGCCCACGTTGTTTTGTATATTATAGTCGGCGATGAATTTCTCCATCGCCTCTTCGGTATAAACATATTTCTTAAATCTACCTATCCCAAATGATGCCTAAGTGAGCTAAGAGAGAGCAAATGAAAAAGAGGAAGAAATGGAGAAGGAGAAAGTTCGAAGAGAGATAGAGTGACTTACAGAAATGAGTAGAAGCTCCTCGAACAGGCTTTTTATGCTAGAGATGTAGACTCTTGGGTACGAGCAAACAGAGGAACCGGCCTTTCGAATGGGTATTTATACCCCAAATCAAGAAGCCACGCGGGTTTTCTCGCCCATAAATGTTAGGCGAATCCCCACCGTCGGATTATCATCCTCCCGTTGAACATGGGGAGCACAAAGCCGTCCTGATTTAATGAAGGGCGCATTGCGCGCTTCGAGGCGCCATTAACACGTCTGGGGCAGTTGAAAAGACTCCAGTACCAACAGAGGGCCAGACTCAATGGGACGCGTCGCACGCCCGAGGACATCAAAATCCTCCCTTCCGCCCGAGGGTGTGGATAGCAAGATTTTGAGGGGCTATTGTGGGGCCAAGGAATCCTACGGCCCAGCCCACTTTGTTCCTGGGCCGAAGGCCCGAGCCGAGGAGGCACCCAAAATCCGAGGAGGAAAAGAAGAAGCCCAGGCGCACAGCTGGCCAGGCCGAGGACGACCCCATCATCGGACATCCGAGAACTTAAGGCAACCAGCAAACACTTCCAAGGGAACCTTCCTGACCACGCTAAGAACAGAGAGGCAGTACCACGCACCAGCAATGGAAGCCTGGAAGAGGAACAAGCTCATGACAGACTGTCACCTCCGCATTTAATGCACCTGACTATCGCCCTGGCCGCATTAATGAGGAAAGGACTCTGCACCAGTGCCACCTTGGCTGCTGCGACTCCCAAAGAGAATAGGAAGGCGGCTGATGGGACAAGCACCTGAGTAATGTCCTGATCGCTCAACAAGTGTAGGGCTAGGATCAGTTGGGTAAATGGTATATAATGTAAGGGAATCCCCCTCCTGAAGGGGGAAGAGGGGAGTTGAAGGGAAGAAAAGCCTCCTCGGACATGGGCCGAGGAGCATTCCCCAGTTGTAAACTGTTCTAAGTATTTTCTCAATAAAAGAGAAAGGAGTTCATGCTTCGTGAACGCCGGCCAGCGCCTAAACCTTCGATCCACTCTCTACAAATTCATTGTTCTGGGTTCGTTGGGCCTTTGACCCATATCTTTTGGGCTTGGGCAACAAAAACAGACCCTACAATGATGATGTAGGCAATTGGCCATGGGAGTGGCGAGGAAGGCAATTGACTAAACCTGGAAAATCCTTTGGTTTTTTTACTATTGGAAATGTCATTCAGTTTAACTTCTAACTTCATATTGATAAGAAAGGTGTTATTTTTAAAATGATTCTAAGAGTACTACAAATTTATGATATTGACCTTATAAATTGATGTGTTAATTTTTAAACACACAATTAAATGTTGACTAAGAAGTTTATTTATTATGTTGTTGATGTCACGATTACATTTATTGTTACATCAAATTTTTTTTTTTGTAATTACTTTATTTTTTGGGAGTAAAATATTTTCCAGTTCATCAAAAATTTGTAATGTATTTTGTGATAAAATTGATAATAATTTTAGTATTTTCTTTTCTTTAATAATTATTTCAAAGTTATGTTAGTGGATCAATAATGGAGCATACTCTTATCCCTCTATTATGAAAGAAAAGTGAGGATTTAAATAACTCTTAAAAACTCTAGATAATGTTGTTAAGAATCCTGTAGTTTAACTGAAATTTTTTTAGTGTTTCTAATAAAGACCATCAGATTTGAAGTCCTTCCAACCATAGATTAAAAAAAAAAGAAAAGAAAGAAAACCTATAGAAGATGTTGATCCTAACAAAATCTAAGCCTCTGCAAGTTTGCATCACAAAACTACTAGTATTATTTTCTTAATGTCAATTGTAATTTTGTATTTAATATAATCTGTACTGTTTTACGTGAGTAAATAGTAGCAATGATTTATAAGGAACAGCTGTTGGGGTTCTGTCATATAAATTATTATTATTTTTAAATCCTCAACAACTTTTTGACACTTTCAAAACACGATCCGGACTCTGGAGTGTGTGTATGTATGTGTGTGTGTATATATATATATATATATATAAATAATATGTTAGCCTCATCACACGCAATCCGTATGTGTAGTGAGACTTTTTTTTATTTTTTTATTTTGAGTTTAATATAAATTTTTAATTTGAATTTATTTACTATTAGCGAGGTTACATATGAAATTCTTTTTTTAAAAACTAAAATTTAAAATTTAAAATGGAGTAAACGGCTGGGTTTAGTATGTGCTAGTTTTTAAGAAGAAAAAAATGTATTAAACGTGCGTGAGATATATTTAAATAAAGAGTACTAATTTCTAGGAAAAAAATTTCTCTGGTTTTTTTTTTTTTTTTTTTTTTTTAGTTTTGTTGAATTACAATTTTAACTCTTTTTTTTCTTAAGAATAAAAATTATTTAATTAAATTAGGGATATTTTTGACATTTTTTGAAGTAATAACTAATTTTTTGAATTCTCTTAATATATATAGAAAAGACTTTTTTTTTTTTTAATATAGTATTTTATTTGAGAAGAACTTATATAGGACTGGTTTACCATCAAAGCTCTCATACTTGGCGTCTCACTCTAATTCTTGTTCCTCTATGCTTTTGTTTGTATCCTAGTTTTCTTTTTAATTTTTTTTCCTCCATGTATCCTTTTCAAGGTCAATTGAAATCAGAAAACTTCTTCTCAAAAAAATAAATAAATAAAAAGAAAACGCTTCTTAAAAAAAAAAATAAAAAGAAGAAGAAGAAGAAGAAGAAGAAAACAATGTATTACATATTTTGAAAGTTTCACCTTGTAAGCGTTCAAACTTCAAAGTCTAATGAAACCGATCAATCTAACCAATCTGATCAAAACCAAAATGGTTGTCAACTTGTCATAAAACAGTGTACTATATATATTGAAAGTTTCACCTTGTAAGTGTTCAAACTTCAAAGTCTAATGAAATCAATCAACCCAACCAATCTGATCAAAACTAAAGTGGTTGTCATTGACATTTAGAATCTAAAGGTTGTGATCGATCAGTTCATAATTTCTGATAATCATATTCATCAATTTGGGTTAATTTCTTGGATGGGATTTTTGGAAGGTCCTAAACCAAATAGAATTAAAAGGCATACAAATATTATATAGTTTTTATTTTATTATGTGGCAAATTATTATAGGTGAATATATCTAGCCTTATTATGAGTAAGATACGTGTGCGTTTGGTTCCCCAAAAAAAAAAAAAAAAAAACTTATTTTACTATTTAGCTTATTTTTGCTATTATTTATGGACTCCATTGTACTTTTTAGTACTATTTATAAGTTATACAGTACTATTTTAGCTCACTTTTATCTTTATTTAAAGTACCTTCCACAAAAAGTTTTCAATTTCACCAAATTATTTTCTCTCTCTCAAACAAACTTTCTCGTTGTTATAGTAATTTTTTATTTTATTTTATTTTTCCTTTTCTTTTTGCAGGGATACAATACAGATGCAATTAGTCTTCTCCAAACCCTTCTTTCTTCCCAATCTGCCGCCTTCTTTAATTAGCAACCCTAATAGGTTTGGGGAAGACTATTAGGGTTCAAACAATTAATTCCTTTAAAGCCTACCCTATATATATATATATATATATATGGGTAATTCTACCGTGCACCAAAAAAAGGGAGGGTATGGTACCCACTAGTAGGTAACCTGCTATACCAGGTTACATTTTTCTTACATTTAACAGTTTCATCCTCATGTTGTGCAGTTCCAACATCACATGTAACAGTTCTTTTATCACATTCGACGGTCCCTTACTTTTTTCTCACATTTGACGGTTCTATCCTCACATTGTGCAGTTCCAACATCACATGTGACAGTTCTCTTATTTTTTTTCTCACATTTGACAGTTCTATCATCACATTATGCAGTTCCAACATCACATGTGACTGTACTTTTGTCACATTCAGTGGTTTCATCTTCACATTATGCAGATCCAACATCACTTGTAATTTTTTTTTGTTACATTTGGTAGTTCCCTTTTTTTTTCTCACATTTAATGGTTCCATCCTCACATTATGCAGTATCTACATCATATATGACTGTACTTTTGTCACATTTGATGGTTCCTTATTTTTTTTCTCACATTTGACAATTTTATTGTCACATTAGGTAGTACCAACATCACATGTGACCGTACTTTTGTCACATTCAATGGTTTTCTTCTTTTTTACTCACATTTGACAATTCCATCATCACATTAAGTAGAACCAACATTACATATGGGCGTAGTCAACCCAACCCAACCCCATTAAATTACCTAATAATAGACGGATATATATAACAAAAATACCTAAAAATACGATCACAATAGTTCACATGTGACCGTATTTTTGTCATATTCGGTAGTACCCTAATTTTTTATAATTTGTTTCTCACATTTGACAGTTTTATCGTCACATTAGACAATACCAACATCACATATAACTGTATTTTTGTCGATTCATAACAATCTTGGTAATAATTAAAATGTTAACAAGAAATTTTCCCAAAATAGTTATAAACTTGAAAATTAACAAAAATACCCTGGAAATTAAGGATTTCAAAAAATAGTCCTAAAAATATATAAAATTACTAAAATACCCTAATGCTTCAAATATTACCAAAATACCTTCATTAACCTATAAAATGACTACAATACATTTTTAAACTTTCAAAATTAATAAAAAAAAAAAAAAACACTGAAAATGAACAAAGGAGCGCTACAAATACCTAGAATGACTAAAATACTAAATATTTTGAACCTTACCATAACAGCATTCAACCCACTCAATTGGGCCATGTTAGAGTGATATCTTGGATTTATTTTATTTTATAGTAATTGTAAAGATATTGTGGTCATGTTAGAGGTTTTCAAGACCGCTTGGTGATTTTTGACATCTCATGGATATTTTAATCAAACACATCTCAGCTTTTTTGATACCTTTATGGTGTTAAATTTTCTCAATGAAAAAAAAAGGTGACCCAAAGCAAACGTTATTTGTTAGGAAACATTTGATCCTCTAAATGATTCCAAAGAAGCTATATATTTAGACCATACAATGCTGTAACTGTGAACTCTAAAGAAGAAGAAAAAAATTTAACCTAAAACAATTTTGGCCTCAGTATGTTTTCTTGAAGAAATTGAAATTGAAACATAAAACAAATTTAGGCCTCAAAGTGTGTTCTTGAAGAACTTGATATCCCAAATATGAAGGGAAAGAGAGTGTAAAATTGAGAAGCAAATAAATTATGCATTCTAATGAAAATAGCTAATGATATATTTGTTAGGAAATAACAAAATGAAGCAACCAAGCAAAAGCAAAAATACACCAAACTAGCAGCAAGCTATAACTGCATTTCAAAATAATTTTCGATTTCAAAGTCTGCCAAAATGCAATGTTATCAATATTTAACAATTACATTCAATACTTCTGCAACTATTTTTTCGTCAAAGGTTCCATCCTCACATTGTAGCTCCATTTTTCCAACAACTAATACTTTATAACAACTAAAAGTAATTTGCTCTTTCACAAGTTGTATATGCTTAACAACCAAGTCCGCAAATATCTTGTTGATGGATGGCATCTACCTTGTCCTTGAACGTTTCAACTTTGTCTGATGAATGACTACACTGTCCATATACATGTGTAGAAAATGTATTAGAAATCACTAAACGATCAAGATTAAAACAATAAAAATATATGGCTAAGATTTGGGTGGGTACCATACCCCATACCCACTATCTTAGATTCATCCGTCAAGCTATCTTAGATTACATTCCATTCGCTTTCAATACTTTGTTGTCGCTTTTTTCATGAAAAGAAACTTATAGAATTCACTATTTGTCTAACTATTTGGTATTTTATGTTATAATCATATCACACTCAAGTGGAATAATATCTAGTGAATGCTGATATATGATAACATTTAGTGGAAAAGGTATTAATATTAGTAGTGATGGCTCATGATGGTCTGGGTCTACAATCAAAACTTGTAGAATCTATTTTGAAAGCTTTAGGCCTTTTTTCTCCAGTTTAATTGATAGGACATCTCTTTTAAACTTTACAAAGTCTAGGCCATCAGACCTTACAAATGAAACAAACAAACCATCAGCCTCTAAATCACAAAGGCCAACCCAAAAGCAAAATAAACCCCTGCACAATAACAGGGGAGACCCGATACAAACTCAAAGCAGAAACTACTGACAAAAAAAACAATAGATCATTAACCCCGCAAGCTAGCTAAGAATTAGCAAGCACCATAGAGGGATAAATTCCCCAATTATAGGCTTATAGCATATTCGAACACATAAAATAGAGAGAGTAGTGATGTGCAATCAACAATAATCATTTGAAATAGAAAGTAGTAAATGAAAGCAGATTAACATTGTTCCACATGATCCAGCATAAGATGTACTTCTAATTTTTTTTTTTGGATAATTCAGACATTATATTGAAGAACAAACAAATTACAAACAGAACAACCAACCCAACACAGCCACTTTAGTACACACAGAGTCCTTCAAAGACCACCTAATTAAGATTGCTAACTTTAAAATTTATAAGACAAACAATACAACTCCAAAATATTAAATCCAAACTATAAACACAAATAGCATAGTTGATAGGGCTTAATTCTATTTTGAATGTTCCAAGATTTAATAATCTTTAAGCATAACATCTATTCGTATATAACTCGTTAAGCAAAACAACATCGAAAAAACTAACAAACAATTTGGGGAAACAAAACATATTTTACAGCTTGCATGAGTTAGGGTTTTGTCGTTTTGATACTTAACTTCAACTATGTTAAAGCGATTTTGATTTTTTTGAGAAGCCTTCACCACTCAGTAAATCTACAGGATGCCAAAAGAAATTCACCCATCACACCACTAAGTAAAGCCATGGGATGCCAAAAGAGATTCACCCATCACACACAACACAAGAGAGAGAGAGAGAGCAAGAACTCGAGAGAAGCAGAGGAAGAACTGAAGAACGAGCAAGAGCGAGAGAGAAAGAACCCGAGAGATGCAGAGACGTCTTTTTTTTTCTTTTCTTTTTTCCTGTTTCTGTATATTTACTTTACTTTTATATAGAACATGCTTGACTGGTAACAAGTTTTCATTAAAATTAAATAAACGACTAGGATTGAAACGGTTGAAAATTTTAAGTGGGTACCGTACCCCCTTGGTACCATAGAATGAACCATATATATATATATATGGTTCAAACAATTAATTCCTTGTGCATATTAATCAAACATGGTTGTGTGGTACACTCGAGACCTAAAGTTAAGGCATGAAGTGGTCGAGCTTAGTGGTGGGTCTTCATCCATTATTCGCTTTACCATTCACCCAAACTCCACACACCTTGAAAGGTGGATCAAAGGTTCACACATTGTTTCACAGAATGAAACTCAAATTGCCGAAGGATCGAAAGTAGTAGAGGCTGACGAGGACCAATTCGGGTCTAACTTAAAGACATATTCTACAACAATCTCCAACATGCTACCTTCTTCACTAAGAATCGACTCCTGGGCTCGACAATGTCTTGTCAAGAAAATAATTATAGAAGCTCGTTTGGATTTATTGCATTATTCATTATATAATGCATATAATGGGTCAGTTGGTAGTAGGTTGTGGATGACTAGTGTGGAGATACATATGTGCACTATTTATGAGTTGGAAGAAGAACATGCAATGGTGCAATCAATAGTGGCTTTGGAGGTAGGGAGAGTAATCGATTCTGTTGGAGGAGGAGATCATGGTTACTGTGCATATGAGAGTTCTTGTTGTTGTGCCATTTGTTTAGAGGAGATTTCTGCAGAGACACACGGTGCTTGCATGCCTTGCTTCCATGTCTTTCACAATTACTGCATTGTTCAATGGTTGAGCACGAGTCACCACTGCCCGATATGCCGTTTTGAGATGCCGACTGTTACCAATTGAATGCCGTGGTCAACTTCTTTTTCTCTTTTGTTAATTCTAAGCAAATTGGCATGTAACAAGAGGGTTAAGTGTAAGTTTTATGCCTAGGAGTTACATTGATATATGAAATTTTCATTTTGTTTTGAGGAGTACTTGGGGATCTATGAATTTTAGCCATTAAGAAACTGCTATAATTTATTATAGCAGTTAAAATATAGACAAAAATGCAAAACCTACCCTTTAAGTTTCATCATTTTTCATTTCAGTCCTATAAGTTTGAATCTTGTCATTTCAGTTCTCTAAATTTCATTCTTTTCCAATTAAGTCCTCTGTTAATGTGCTGTTAGTTCTACCGTTAAATTTTATTTATTTAGAAAAAATGTTAATTAAAAAAAAAATAAACAGAAAGCCAAATAAATCACTTTGAGACCCAAATATCACCGGAGAGACATGATGCTTTCGCTACCGGTGAGGAGACCTGACCCTTCCGTTAGTACTTAATTACGCTGAGGTCATGAGAGAGGAGGCGTTGAAGAGAGAGGAGGAGGAGACCTTGAAACTCATTGCTAAGAAGAAGTCGCCCCCCAAAAGCTGCCCACAGATTCTTCAGCAACGGCTCCCAAGAGAAGGAACTGGTGGGACCAATCGTAGGATGATAGCGGTGCTGCTAGCCTGCTAAGAAGGTAAAGACTACATCTACATCTACATCGGATTGGGACTTACCTGATACCACTCCTGGCGTTGGGTCTTGCATGTCCAATTTTCCACAAAGACATTGCAAACAACTTTTAGATCCCTCTTTCTCATTCTTAGTTTCTCAAGTATTGGCTTTCTCCTTTTTTATTTTTTTTATTAACGTTTTTTCTAAAATTAAGAAATAAATATAAAAAATTAAAAATTAAATATAAAAAAATAAAAGGTAACGGCTAAACTAACACCACATTAACGGAAGACTCAAATGGGAATGAATAAAACTTAGAGGATTAAAATAACAAAACCCAAACTTATAGGACTGAAATGAAAAATGATAAAACTTAGAGGGTTAGTTTTGCATTTTAGCCTAAAATATACTAAATAATATTGAAAAACCACTAACAACTTTTTTTTTTTTTAAAGAATAGGGAAAATGAAAGAAAGTCTTAAAAAAACCACTAACAACTCAAATATTATAAAAAGTCTTTTTTTTTTTTTAATAAAACTAATAGTCTATTTTTATATACATATATTAAAAAAACATTTTTTTTGGTCTTGGTGTAAATCCCACAACTTACACCCACTAATAATAACAAGTCGCATTAACATTTCACTAGACAATGATATAACTGTCACACACAATCACCCTTCCTAAAATACAATTTCACAAAAATCCAAAAGCCCAGCTTCCACACACGACTGAGAACCAATTCCTTCAACCTCTAACCACCGAGTGTAAAAAAACAGGCGGAGCCACCGTTTGTGTAGAAAATCATACGAAGAAAAACTTTTTAAGATTCTTTTGTAATTTGAGAATTCCAAGAACTCAAATTCTTGGAATTCTCAATCTAGGGTGTTCAATTTTTTTTAAAGGGAAAAGTTAAGAATAATTCTCTCATCTCTTGATTCTATTTGAACCTATTCATTTATATATATATATATATATATATATGATAAATTACATAATTAGTCTCTATCTTTTACACTATATTTTAATTTGGTTCTTGATCGGTGTCAATTTAGTCCCTAAATTTTTGGAGTCGTGTCAATTTGATCCTTGCTATTATGTCTTGGATGAAAATATTTGACGCGTTTAACAGTATAATTAAAAAATAGTTTTTTTATCACATCAACAGGCAACAATATAGCCACGTCATACTTAAAAAAAATTAAGAATAAAATTCATCTCACATGGGTTAGATTGGGGGAAAAATAAAATCCCTAACTCTCACTCTATCTCGTCAGACTTTCTCTCTCTCACTCTCACGCCATTAATCCCTAACTCTCTCATCCAATATGAAGTTGCAGGTATCATTATTGGTGAGAGCTCGAAAGGAGTGGCAGTAGTGGATCTCGTAAAAGTGACCAAACAGTTGTGAAAGTTGCAGAAGGTAATGTGACTAACTACTGTGAGCAAATAAGAGGAAATCAAGAAATATGGAGTGAAAGGAAATGATTTGCTTGTATTACCAATAGATCTGACCAAGTCCATTAATATATGTACTGTGCATAGCCATTATACAATGACTATAACTGACAAATTCTGAGTTTTAGTATATAAAGTCAATCGCCTGGCCTCTAAATACAAACACATGAGGTGGTCTTCTTCTTTTTTTTTTTTTTCTTTTTTTTTTTTTAGTATGACGTGGTTGTATTATTGGCAGTTGATGTGATAGAAAAACTATTTTTTAATTATACTGTTACGTCAGATATTTTCATCTAAAACATAACGGTAAGGACCAAATTGACATGATTCCAAAAGGTTAGAGGCTAAATTGACACAATTAAAAAGTTAGGGACCAAATTGAAATATGATATAAAGGATAATGACCAATTATGTAGTTTACCCATATATATATATATATATATATATTTCAAAGTTATATTTGATGTTATTTTATGTAATATTACACCACTCAATATTTTTTAATTGAATGTGAATTTTGACAAATTTACCGTTAGATTATATTATCTTTGTATATTCTCTATACTTACAAAATTTCAAGATAATTAAAGATTAATAGTCATATCATAAATCAATTGTATAAATTCAAGTTTTTATAGTTTAAAATAATGCATAAAAGATAAGTTTATGAATCGAATGGTAAATAACATCCAATTGAAATGAAAATTGGCATGAATGTTAAAAATATATAAACACATAATTCAACTGTGTGATTTTCAAAATATTAATTCTATAATAAATTATTAAGTGATGTAACATTACATAAAGTTACAGCAAGTATAAACATCTGGTATAATGCTTTTGTTATTCACAGCCACGTGTAGAGATAATTTAGACACTGCATAGCTGTGAGAGATTGACACGCAGCACCTTGGATACACGATAATGTCCAATTGTAATGCACCACCATACACCATGCAATTACCTCATAGTAATGCTAAATTGCTAATGTCTAATTCTTAATGCTCAACCACATACAATGTAATTAACTCGCAACCTCTAATTATTAATGCCTCACCAGTATTGTACGAAATTAACCCTAGCTTTATATATATAATCGGCTATGTGGATGTCTAGTTAGAATGAGTTAATTAAGAGCCTAGGAGCTATAGTTGGAGCTAAGATCATTAAAGAATTTGCACTAAAAGGATCTAAGAGTAAGAGCCCGTTTAGTGGCGTCATTTCACACACCAATTTTTTTGTATTTATTTAGTTATAGAGTCCCACACGCATCATTTTTTATGCATGTACAAACAATATTATTAATGGGACATTTGGCCCCAAACCTAAAAGCCGACGACATGATTTATTATACATTAAAATAATTCACGTGAGAGATAGTTAAAGGAAAGTAACCATTCGTGAGGTTCCTAAAACCTACATCACGCATTACCGAATCCTTAATTACATTTTATAGTTCAAGGCCTGATTTTATCCAATCCATAAATTAAAAGCCGTCAAACATTTTTAACTTAAAATTGGTAATAAAATCATATATATATATATATATATATATATATATTATAATAGACAAAGATTAGAGAAAATTAAATTAAATTTTATAATTAAAATCTAATTTTGTGCCATTTGTCCTAAATAATTTATTTTTAGAGAGAGTTTTATTTCTTAATTTTGGAGTCAAATGTGGGACTGTATCATAAATATCCATCAAAGTGAATTATTGCATACAAAAACCAAAGAGTTTAGAATTAATGAACATAATTTTTTTTTAAATGGACAATTTACATTTTCTACCTAATAATATTCTTATAAGACTTTTTAAAGAGTTAAAAAAAAAAATATAGGAATGACTATCAATAATATTTAAATTATATATGTAAGAATTATACTATGCATCTTAATATATATCTTTTAAGTATATCCATGCATATTCATGGAGTTAGAAGCCAGTTGGGTATAAAAATTGAAGAGTTCAAATTCAATTATATTCTAAATTGGATTCAAATTTGCGCCACATGTCCATCTAATTTTTTTTTTGGTGGCGAGTGAAAAATTGGGTACAAATTGAAGAGTCTAAATCCAATTAAATTTTAAATCATATATATATAAAAATTAATGAGAAACTATTACAAATTTTAAAAATGTATGGTTTAAAAAAATGTGTAAACTAATATCATATATAATTTGAATATCTTCTAAAAAATGTATATAATTTGGATCGAGTAATTGTGATTGTTTTTAATTGTATTCGTGTATATACACGGGTTTATACATTAGTCTATATAAAGATTACGTACAGAACATCACTTGCAAATAGACAAGATACAAGTTACGACGCATTCATCTAGTTCTAGGACTGCAATTTATTCCAAAATTTTTTGTCACAACTTTAACATGACAAATTAGAAGTAGTTATTTATTACTTATACATAGACTCACTATTCTTTTTTCATCACTTACACTCTGTTACATCACAATTATGACAAAGAAATAGTGTAATTATTTGTGGTACTAGATTTTTTCCTAGCCTAAATGTTGGGACTAAAAATTCTAACTTCGACAAATATGAAATACCATATTCGAAGTTCCTTAATTTCTATGACCTAAACACTTTTTAAATATAAGTACATATCAACAAAGAAATCCTAAATCTACCTCATTTTTCCATAAAATGCATTAACATTATGTGAAAAATAACAAAAGATCGATAAAACTTAATTCTACTTTTTGTCAGCTACTAGAAAGAATCTGAAGCACAATCTCTCTCCTTTTTTTTTGGTTAAAGTTACATCTAGTGCAACTTTAAGCAATGTTACACGACTCAATATTTTTTAATTGGATATAAATTTTGACAAATCTACCGTTAGATTGCATTATTTTCGTATATTCTCTATACTTGCAAAATTTCAAGGTGATTAAATATTAATAACCGTGTCATCAATCAATTGTTTAAATTCAAGTTTTTGTAATTTAAAATAATGCATAAAAGATGAATTTATGGATTGAATAGTAAATAACATTCACTTGATATGAAAATTGACATGAATTTCAAGAACATATAAAACATGTAATTCAACGATAGGATTTTCAAAATATGAATTATATAATAGTGTAACATTGCTTAGAGTTATACAAGATGTAACTTGAATCCAACTCTGTGTATGTTTATGTGTCTTAAACAGATGCTCTTAAGACAATTGTTAATAAACTATTTTTAAAATTTTTTTACATTGATCTTAATGGAAATATAAAAATCTGTTAAAACTTAAAACAATTAATTCCTTTTTTTTTTCTATAAAAAGTTTCTAAAAATATATCATAAACAAATGCTCTTAAGACAACCGTTAATTTCTATATATATATATATATATATATAATTTTTTATTTTTATATTTTCATAAACAACCAAATCAATATTTAATATTGACATTTGGGTGGCCTAGTTGGTAAGATACTGGGCCAACAAGTCTCAAGACTTGGATTCAAGCCTCAATAACTAGTCGTGTATTGGTGCTCCTCATCCCAAATGGTCGATCTAAAAAATAAGTGAGTTTCTCACAAAAACCGGGAGTATAAAATCTCGCCTGAAAGTAGGTAGAGTACTACTATGATCACGCCCTATAAGCCACATAAACAGTCTGCCCTTTTTTTACCCAAAAAAAAAAAAAAAATCAATATTTAATATTCATATCCTAACATGTTAAGACCACGAAAGGCTAACGGCACATCTAGGATCACACGGTCCTGGAATAGGTTAGGCAATAGCTCACAGTTGAAAGTGACAACTTTTAGGTTATATTTGGTTCCCATCAATTACTTTTTTTATTTAAAGAAATTCTAACAACTCTCAAGTCACAATCTTTATTATAAAATCAATATATCACATCTTTATTTTTATTTTAAAATTTAGCTATTTAATTAAAAAAAGAAGAACAAGATGTGTGACAAATTATGATTGTTAGAATATATGTGTGTGTGTGCGCGTGCGACGCGAAACTCATTCTTGAAAACTTGAACCTCGGTTTTGCCATTTCACACCCAACAAGTACTTATAAATTACTTGTGAGAGGATGTTTATATTCTTTATTAGGATTACTTTATTTTATTTTATAATAGGACAAAATTTAAATACAGTTCCTTAAATATTGTATCTTTACTTTATTAACTAAATTCAAACTCATGACTATAATGGCCAATAAAGCACAAATCAAAAGAATAATTAAATTCAAGACAATTATGTATTTAACTTTTTTTAAAGAAATCTACCCTACAACACTTAAAGAAATCATACCTAAATTTACCCTTTTTTTTAAAATTATTGTGTTCACTGATAACATCACATGCCTCCCTCTCTCTCAATAAAAAAATTTATAAAAAAAACTCCCATAGTATTTCAAAATAAAATGCATTATGAAATTTATAAATACTCCTATTTTTAAAAAATATATTCAAGTAGATATATATTTGTACTTATAAATATATATATATATATATATATATATGATTTTTTAAATCTTAGAATAAGAAAAAGAAATAGAGGAAAAAAAAAAACTGCTACATATACAATATTTTCATAACAAATTTTAGGTAAAGGTTGTTATTAGTTTTAATTTGAATTTATAAGTAAAATCGTTTTTTTACCCATCAATAACAACCTATTACATAATATTTGTTGTAAAAATAAAATGGACATAATATTAAAAAAGAAAAAAAAAAGAAAAAAGAAAGATGACACTCTAATCTTTTATTTTTCCCCAAGCTTAGAGGATTATTATTATTTAAAAAAGAAAAAAAAAAGGTTTTCGTCGTTCAGTCATTTTGCTTTTTTCAAAGTGTGACATATGCACATGCAATATTCTTTTCTCCTTTATTTAATTTGTTCTCTATTGAGCTTTTCACAATCTCCTTTCCTATAAAAAAAATAATAATAAATTCTAAATAATAATAATAATAATAAAAAAGAAAAAAATTAAATTCCATTTATGAGTCCGACAGTGTTGTTAATAACCGTTTAACGACAGCACAGAGAGCATGACAAAACATTCCACGTGGCAGAAAATAACCTCTGCCGCTGTGTGTGTGTGTGTGTGAAAATTACACAACTGGGTCCCACCAAAAGAATATTTTTCTTTCCCAACAAACCCCACACTTGTTTACTGTAATTACTAATTCCTCTGTTTCACTTTCTTAACCCCCCAAACCAAAAATCTTGTTCTTTACGATTCACAATTCAAACTCCATGCCTCTGTTTCCAAAGTATTCAAAGGCTAAAAAATAAAGAAAGGTACTTAAAGCAATTGGGATGCTCTGATTGATTCAAAGTAAAGCCTTTGATTGGAACTGAAATTTGAGTAAATGGGTGTTAATTTTCATGGCTTGTGGGCTTTAAGCCTCTGCTTTTTTTCTTTTTGGAAAAACAAAAGGTAAGTGCTTTTGGAATTTTTTTTTTAGTCTGTTGGGTTCAATTTATTTATTTGCTTTGATGGGTCTAATTGTGTTATCAGTTTCGTGGTATTAAATTTGGTGAGTCATGCGGAAATTGTTATTATTAGTAGTTTGCGGCGTTTTTTTTTTTAATTACTTTTTGGAGGTTATATTTGGGTTGGGTTTAATTTGGATAATTCTATTTAGTTTTTTCAAGTGGGGTTTGAGAAATATTGGTGGGTTTTTTGTTTTTAGCAGGTAATTTGAGGTTTTGAATGGTAAATTTACGTGTTAGGCTCAAATTTTGCTATACTTGTGTGTTGCTTTTTGTTGCTTTTATTTTGATTGAATGTGAATTTTGATGCCAATCTGTTTTCTTGCGTTGGAATTTAGTTTCCAGTTCATTTGCACCATGTTTTGAATTGGGTTGTTGGATATTTTGATTGTCATATTAGTTTTCTTGTGCAAAGTGTGAATTTTTAGTGTATGAGAATTGGTCTGATTGATCATGATATTGCGACAGATTAGTCAGCTTTGTGAATTGGTTGTATTTTGTAATTACATATAAAGGTTATTGAGTTACTGTTGTTGGTGATTGCAGATATTGGAATTTGTTGAGGCAATATGAGAAGTAAGCATAGGATTGGAAGGCGGCGGAAGGTTGAAATTAGGCGGAAATTCGGGAAGATAATGAAGTGTCTCTGCTCCGGCGAACAGTTCGGAGCAGTAGATGAAATGGTTCCTTCATCAGAATCCCTTGCAACCAAGGATCGTTCAGATAGTGGTTGTTCTTCGAAGGCTAGTGAGGTCGGAAAGAAGCTGGATACTGGGAATATAGAAGAAGCAGAATCATCTCTGCGTGAGAGTGGTTGTTTGAACTATGAGGTTGGTAGCATTAAAGTCTGTTTGTCTCTCGAGTAATAATTTTTCTGTTTCTAATTTAGTTCTGGCTGGATATATAATCTTATATATAATGAGCCTTAGAAGCAGTGTTTGATTTTCAAAATCTATAACTAAAGTCCTTGGGAATTTTTATTGAATATAAATTAATTTTAGCAAACTCACTCTGAGGTACGTTGGTTTTCAATGATATTTAACTTGGATGTATTTAGTTAAGAGTCAGAGTGATCCAGATCTATGTCTACAAGCATCCGTTTTTGTTTTAAGATGAAATTATGATATCACCTCAACAAGCCTATATTTTTTTGGTAACAATTACATTAGCAAAATCCTCAACAAAGCTTTATGGATAGTACTTGATTGTTCTAATTAAAGGCCATTGCTGCTTTTAGATTGTAGATCATCATGTTTTCACATGTACATACCTCTGCACCTTTTTATGATCATTTGTATTGGGTTTTTAAGAACAGGTTGTCTGCATATGCAGGAAGCAAGAGCATTATTAGGAAGATATGAATATCAGAAAGGAAACATAGAAGCTGCTCTACATGTATTTGAAGGAATAGATATTGCTGCAGTGACTCCCAAGATAAAAATTACCCTTGCTAAAAGAGAACAACCTAAGAGACGTTCTCAAAATTTTGCTCCCCCACCAATGTCTATACACGCTGTCAGCTTACTCTTGGAAGCAATCTTTCTCAAATCAAAATCGTTGCAGCGTCTTGGGAGGTTTAAAGGTATTTATTTTTTATAAGTGGTTTAAAGGTATTTTTTTACTTTCTGCTGATGCATTGTTGCTGTTTGCTTTCTAAATTCATCAAAATTGTAAGTTATTATTTTCACATATTCTTAATCCACGGATTGCTTTTGTTTTTAGTTTTTCCTGGTTCTCTTAGAAAACTTAAATTAAATATCATTCCTGCCTGCCTTCACCAAAAGATTCCTGGTACCGTCCTTATATATTACAACTCATTTTGGAGTCTTGCTATTTAAGAAAATCTGGCCATGCAATAGGGATAGCCCCCATGATTTTTCATTGTATAGCTAATTTTTATTTCCAATCATTCTTGCAGAAGCTGCTCAATCTTGCAAAGTTATCTTGGACATAGTTGAATCTTCATTACCAGAAGGCTTGCCTGAAAACTTTGGTGCTGACTGTAAATTGCAGGAGACTCTAAAGAAGGCTGTTGAGTTGCTTCCAGAATTATGGAAACTTGCTGATTCTCCACATGAAGCAATCTTGTCATACCGGCAGGCACTCCTCCTTAATTGGAATCTTGATGCAGTAACTACAGCTAAAATCCAAAAAGAGTTTGCCATCTTTCTTCTGTACTGCGGAAGTGAAGCAGGCCCCCCAAATCTCCGCTCCCAAATGGGCAGTTCATTTGTACCCAGAAACAATATAGAAGAGGCTATACTTCTGCTAATGATCCTACTAAGGAAAGTTACTCTCAAGAGAATTGAGTGGGATCCATCAATCCTGGACCATCTTTCGTTTGCTCTATCTGTGGCAGGGGATTTGAGGGCTTTAGCTAATCAGCTGGAAGAATTGCTTCCTGGATTAATTGACTGGAAAGAAAGGTACAGTATTTTGGCTTTCTGTTATTATGGAGCAGGGGAGGACTTGGTTGCTTTGAATTTACTTAGAAAACTGTTGAGTAGAAATGAGGATCCAAAATGTGTTCCAGCTTTATTAATGGCCTCAAAGATTTGTGGGGAAAACCCTGATCTTGTAGAAGAAGGGACAGGTTTTGCTTGCAGAGCCCTTGAAAGTTTGGATGTTGGATGCAATCAATTGGAAAGTACTGCCAGATGTTTAATGGGTGTCTCACTTTCAGCACATTCTAAATTAGCTGTTTCGGATTCAGAGAGGGTCACAAGACAATCTGAGGCAGCTCAGTCCCTGGAAACTGCTGGGAGAATTACTAGAATGAGTGACCCCAATATTCTTTACCATCTTAGCTTAGAAAATGCTGAGCAGAGGAAGTTGGATACTGCAGTTCGTTATGCAAAGCGCTTGCTAAAACTGGAAGCTGGGTCTAATATCAAAGGGTGGTTATTGTTGGCCCGGATATTATCAGCTCAGAAACGGTTTATGGAGGCTGAAACTGTTATTAATGCTGCACTGGATCAGACTGGAAAATGGGATCGGGGAGAACTGTTGCAGACCAAAGCTAAACTTCAAATTGCTCAGGGTCGGTTAAAAGGTGCCATTGAAACATATACTCAGCTTCTTGCTGTTCTTCACATTCAGCGTAAAAGCTTTGGTTCTGGGAAGAAGCTTCTCAAGGTTTGTAAATGGTTTTTCTGTTTATAACCTCCAAAATATTTTCACATAGTTCTCTTATGATCTTTTTCTTTGAATCTGTACGTGTTAAATTGGATTCTTGCATACGGAAGAATCATAATTAGTTCTAGAATTGGAAGAATTTGATACTTACTAAAACCAGATCTAGAGGTTTTTGAAATTTATATTAGTCATGAACTAGTCCTTGATTATGCAACAAGTGGGAGGTTTACACTTGCTGGTATTCTGAAAGTGAGTGCTCCTTGATAGAGAGATGGAATGATTACTGATTGAGTGTATGCAAGTGATTATCTTCTGTGAGACAATTTTAACAAGGTGCTATTCTGTTGGGAAAGAATATTAGAAGTGGGTTTATGCTGTTTAACACTGACTTTAATGTTGTCAAGTTATATCGTTGAAGAACTAGTGTCACAATGAGATAAATGCAATTTTATAAATTTAACCCTGTATGTAACATAATAGCATTTTAAAGTCAGAATAATGGATAATCTTCTTGCTTTGAACCTGAGTCACTGAGATTATGGGGACAATCACAGTTCCATTTTCTGATAGGCTTTCCATCACCAAAAAGTGTTTCCTTTTTTTTTCTTTTTTGTGTCTTTATCTTTACCTTTCCTGGAAATCTTTTGTCACAGATAAAATGTTTTCCAGCTAGTTACCTGTTTTGCAATATTTATGACAGAGCAGCAGAACTGCTAAGAGTTTGGAACTGGAAGTCTGGCATGATCTTGCTTCTGTCTACATAAGCCTGTCACAGTGGCATGATGCTGAAATTTGTCTTTCCAAATCTAAGGCCATCTGTTCTTTCTCTGCTTCTAGATGTTATACCACAGGTATTTATGTCATTTCACCCTTTTTTTTTCCCTTCTTTCTTTTATTTAGTGTCTTGATATATTTTGTTTTGGTCAGAAGAAATCCTTGATATTCTAGATGACATTTTTTTGGGTAAAATCTTTATAGTGGTCCAATTGACCTTTTTTCTCATAATTGTTAACACATAGCAACTTCAGCTTTGCAGAAATTATTGAAAAAATGATATAGTTGGTTGTTTCTAGTGGAAATCAAGAAAGAAGAAGGTTATGAAAAAAGGGTTAAGTTGGACCCAATTGTTACTGGTATATCTTGTTTTAGTTGTAGCTCTTAATTTTATTGTACTAAACTTGAACCTCTAGTCTCTAACTGACTGATGCCATTGTTTCTGGAAGTGTGAATTATTGGCCTACATGTATCTCACTTTCTGCTAGAATTGGTGTTGGTTTTAATTTTGAATATAAAGCTAGAAGTTAATTTTTTTTCTTTTTCTTTTTTCAATTGGTTGTTCCATATCCTCCCAAGATAGTCAGATACTATATATGCTTTTTTTGTGTGTGTGTGTGTGTGTGTGAGAGAGAGAGAGAGAGAGAAAGAGTTTGCTTACTTTTATAGTTTTCCCAAGTTCTAATAAATTGCCATTTTTGAAGGAAAATATTGAAAAAAAAATATTCGTGTAGTACAAATTTTTTTTTATCAAATTGGTTTTCCATTGTGTATTAGTTGCTAATGTCTGCTTAGCATATTTGAAAGGCTAGGAATTTATTTCCTGAATCGATGTTTATGTTTTTGTTTCTTTAGGGGGGAAGGAAAAAGTTAACTTCGTTTGTTCTTCATTGCAATGAATACTTTTTTTTTTTTTTTAATAAAAAAAAAATTATTGCAACTTTTGAAAGCATCCATCTAAGTTAAATCACCATCCTCCCTAACTTCAATATTTTTCCAATTAAAAGTCACTGATTTGCTGCTTGGTTGCTGGAACTTGGTTCAGTTGTACAACAACTTCACTGACTTGTAGGGCTTGCCAATTTATACCTTTCCATTCTGCCTTGTGTTTTAAAGTATTTAGTTTCAATTGGAAAATAGCTGTAGGCTCCCCAGAATCTGAAACTGGGAAAGAAAAAGCTTATTTGAACATTCTTTTGTGTGGTCGAAAACTAGAATGTTTATTGGTATTCGACTGGAACCTCTGATAGAAGGGATTAGAAATTTGTTGATTTTACAGGTGTACTATATGAAGCAAAGTGCCTCTATAAAGAAGCTCTAAGAGCTTTTGGAGCTGCTTTGGAAATAGATCCCACCCATGTCCCAAGCTTGATCTCCACAGCCGTGATTCTCAGAGAGCTTGGTAGTCAATCATATCCAGTTGTACGAAGCTTCCTGATGAACGCATTACGGCTTGACAGAATGAATCATTCTGCATGGTATAATCTTGGCTTACTTTATAAAGCCATGAGTACTACATCGGCATCACAAGAAGCCGCCGAATGTTTTGCGGCTGCTGCATTTCTTGAAGAGTCTGCACCAGTTGAACCCTTCAGATGATAAGTTCCACATAAAAATTTCATCTCTGTAAAGCATACAAAATTATATCCTCTCCAGTGTCCCATCAGTGTATCTTGATATGAATCTTCAGATATTGTAGTAGAAGTTAGTCCAGCTTCTGATCTGGTTGAGTTACAATTCTCAGACCCCACAAGCTGGGTAGGATTAACAAGTGACCTACAAGGCTATATAACTCAACCACTTGCATACAACAATATATGAACCCCTTTTTTTGGTAATTGGAGCTTTTGAAGCCTCAACAACCCACAAGGGTGTGTACTTAATTTGACAACATATGTGATCCTTAAAATGGATAAATGTTTTGATTTGGAATCAAAAGGTATCCTGGTTTGTTGACGACATGACCATAGTGTTTCAACTTTCAACCTTGGGGGTTTTGACTAGTTTATATGATCTTCCTTTAGAATATTTTCATCTTCAAATTCTATATGAAATGGGGAAAAGATTCATCTTGTAATGGGCTCCTTTTGGCAATCCATCACCTATGAGAATCTGACATCTCTATGTTATGCTTATGGTCGCATTGGGCACTCCAAAGGTACAGGTCCTCTTTCTTCTGAGGCTCCATGTCCCCCACTATCATGTTTCCCGCACTGCACCTATAGAAACTCCTTAAGATCAATGTGTTTTTGGGCCATGGATGATCATCACTAGAAATAGGATGAAACCTAAAACATTTTATTTAGATAATTTGAGTTCTAAGATAATTACGGATGCGACCATTTTTTTTTTTTCAGCATATAATTAATTAAGGTTTGAAGGCCCAATACCCATAGTCAGCTAGCCAGCCACAAACAACAAAGCCCATATTACACATCCTTTTGCAAATAAGGGCATCATGCCCACAAAGCTAACATCCAATCTTTCTAACCCATGGCCCAAGCCCATGGACAATTTGAAGAATGTAGCAAGGAGAGAATTAGTTTGGGAGGTCAGGAAGTGATTTTGGTAAAAGCCATAATATGGTGCTATCCCCTAGGATAATATGTTAGCTTGGAACACATGACTAGGAGTTTGACTCCATTTTGTTGTGTTCATGACATTTTCTTTTAATTTTTTCTCAATTGTCACTGTTAATGCAAGCTGTCATCCATTACATTAAATGTTCCCCACCTAATTTTTTACTTTTCAAGAAAACTGTTTTTACTCTATAATTTTCTAATTAAGCTAAGTCTGTCACAATTCTCTATTTAATGTAAAGCCTCCTGAACCCTCTCAAATGTATGGTAGAAATTCACGATTTATTCAGCAAAAGAGATGCATCTCTATCATGCAAAAACCATAAAAAGGAGAATCAAAGAGGAAGAGGGGAAGGAGGAGGAACCATGAGGGGGCACTCAAAGAACATCAAGCTATCTCGCATCATTCACATTTTTTACCTTTCTAAATCTCAATCACTTAGCATCTAAAAAAAACCTCCTATGAAGCATGCACGCACTAGATCTCACTATCTTCGATTCAAATAAACTCTGCTCTTGTTTTATCATATTATTATATGCAATATGTTACTTTTTTTGGAGCTTTAGCAAAAGCTTCCATGTCCCAAGTTCATGGTTCGGCTAACTTGAATGTTTTACTGCAGCCTTCATTTATGTGGACTGGTGAGAATAAGTGCTCACAAACCCATACGCTACATAATGTCCCACAAAACGCCGCTAGACAACTCATATAATGCAACAAATATCTTCGTTATGTTTGAATTGACACTACCAAATGCCTTCCTGTATTGTAGCAGAATATCACATCAGCACATTATATATAGCATAATGCTACCACAAAATGATTTGGCAGACTAAACTTTCCTTCATTGTTGAATTTTATTTATATTGATTTTTTATTACAAAGGCAGCCCCAACAAAATATAAGATAAGTCTTAATTAAGCACTATTATTTTCACTCTCTTTATATTATGAATATTTTAAATCATTACTTACTTATTTTATAATGGAAAATACCCTTATACATTATTCAAATACTAATAATGTTATTTCATTTGGTAAGGGGGAAACGCAACTGTAGCATGCCAAATAGTGACCCATTCTGGACTTGACTTCTAGAAGTAGAACAACCTCAGTCTAACTACCAATTTATTAAATCATGACATATGTACTGGCTGCAAAAAAAATACCCTTAACAATGACTTAGACGACGTCTTTCTTTGTATTTAAATAGCAATTAAATAATATTTATTCAACTTTTATAATATAATTTTTTAAAAATTCATTCTTCTTCTTCTTCTTCTTTTTTAGAAACAAAATTATAATAAAGTTTTTGTTATATTTTGTTTATTACTAGTAACAAATTTACTAATAGATCATTTTTTATATATTCACTCTAATTTTTTTTCCTATTCCTCTCTCTCTCTCTCTCAAAAAAGTTTTTTTTTTTTTTTAATCCAAAATCATATGTTCAAGTAGATATTATAATTATAAATATTTACAAATAAAATAAATTAGAGGTTTAAATGAACCAACTGGGCTCAAGCACAAGCTTATTTATATTCATTTATTTAGCAAATGAGTCAAATTCAAACTTAAGTTTAGGCTTGACTATTAAACAAGATGAGGTTAAACATAATAACGCGATTTTGAGAAATTAACTAATGAGTATGAGGTTCGATATAAGTATATCTAATATTATTTGCTTATATGTATACATGTATACAAAATATATTTATATGGACTTGAAATGTTTAAATTTGTAAATATTATGTATAATTTTTAACATGATATTGGCGAATCTAATTTCTATAAGTTCATAACAAAAATCATTCTATCTAATTAACCCGGATTATAATGTAGTTATTAATTATTAGCATATAGTTGTGAATCGGTAAAAAAAATTTAGTTGTAGTGTTTACTATATACATGAAAAGAATAAATTAATTAAGTAGTTTATGAATAAATTTGAGATTGTTCAACAACAAAAAGAACCAAAATTAAAGATGTAATATCGTTCAATGATAAATTCAAACTAAGCTCGTATTTGAAATAAAATTAAATGAACAAAGGTAAAATTTGAGTACAATATATCAGGTTTTTGAAACCCAACACTTGGGTAAATTGAATTTTAATTATTTTTAGAAAAGATAATTTGTATTTTATAGGGTAATGTAACTAGGTGTTTGAATTTAATCAAAGAACCTGATATACCGCACCTAAGCCAAAGTTTTACTTACTGAAAATTTACCAGATAGTAGCCACACCGCGCTCACAGTTTAACGCTTGAATTGGATTTGGACTCACATCTTTTGGTTTCTATTTTCTCCATAGCCGCCAGGCTCCAGCTGGGCCTTGTTTTTTTAATTCAAATTAATGTTAGTGTTAGTGCCCTTAGTACCACGTATATATAGTTTTCTAATACTAACCCATCATCTTTTTATGAAAAAGACAATTCAGATAACGGTTTTAAATGCATTAGCTGGATGGAAAGCTTTTTAGGTTCAACTCCTAGTTTTAAAATGAGAATCTTCTTCTTCTATTAATTTCAACCAAAATAATTGATTGTGCACCGTGATTCTTACGGAACAAAATTGCAAATTCAAAACTAAGCAACTTTTTTCTCCGCAATGAGAGACAAAAAGATAACATACACTTCAACCCATTTTATAGAAAAATTCTTAAATACTTTCGAAGTATGAATAAATGGTATTTTATCTTCTCACATTTAGGATGAACTCTACCCTGAATTTAATAAGTAGACCCCACCATATATATAAGAAGAGAGAGTATCATTTTCTGTCTTTCGAAAATATATAAGAATTATTTCATTATATGAGTATATGAACAAATCTTTGCCAATTGATTTGTCTTGAGTCCTATGTCCATTAAAGCTAATCAAGCCATGATAAAACTGCCTTTTATTTTATTTATTTTTAAATCCTTAATTCATTTGAAGGTTTGAAGAAGAAGAAAAGTAGATGAAGATGTTATCAACGTAATCTTCAATCCAAGCACAACTTAAAATAAACACTTCACCTTCCAAAATAAATCACTACCATGAAGGATGCGGTGTTAGACTATTACTAAACATTATTCTAAATTTCTAATGTCATTTAGTTTTTTTTTTCCTTAACACTCTAAAATGTTTAGAGTAATTATCAAAAGATGAAAGGAAAGGAAAAGAGTATTCCTTTCTATGGAATCAGTACCAGAAGAAAGTATTCAAATATAAAGTTTGGTGCAAAATATATTTTTTTTTCTTTTATCTGGGAAAAATAGGAACACGTATAAGCTTAAGAATAATGAAATCATTTAAAAACAAAGCATAGAAATCCATAGGGTTCCAATGTAATAATAATAATTTAAAAAAAAATAAAAGGATAAAATCATTCAAATAATAACTATCTTTAGGGCTGTAAATGAATCAAGTTGTTCATAAATAATTAGAGTTTGGCTTAATAAAAAAAACACTCCTTCATATTTTTTGTTTATAAACAAGTCAAACTTAAGCTTTACTATTAGACTTGTATAATAAATGAGCCAAGTATAAACAAAAAAATTGTTTATGAATAGGCTTTGTGAACATTAGGGTTCTATACAAAGAAGCTAGACCTAAACTCACTTGTGAGCTTGACAATTAAACCCATATGCTATTGAAACTTTAAGTAATTAGGAGTTGAGATTACTTGTCCAAACCAAATAAGTTTGATAATGTACTTGTGTTGGATATCAAGTTTAAAAGATTGATATTGAGAGCTTGTGTTCGAGCTTGATATTAAGTTCTAGGTTGGCTTGACTACTGAATCAAGTAGAGACAAACCAAACTCAAGCTTTTAAATTTTTTGATGAGCTCGAGTTCAAACATCATTTATAGACTTGGTTCAAGCTTAAGCTAAACTTGAACATTTTACATTCATTGTTGAGCCAAACTTAAATACTCATTACTCGATAAAACCTATTTCATTTATAACCTTAACTATTTTAATATTATGTGTTAGAGAATATATATATATATATACTATGATCTTAGAATTTAAAAACCTTCTAACGTTAAATTTTTTTTTCTTTTTAGTTTTTTTTTAAAATTTTTTTAATGAATTTTAATTTTTAGTTAATTAAGAAGAATGAGAGAAAGGGATGAATAAAACTAAGAATAGTATATTTAGATGGAAGTTTTATAGGTGAAAGTCCCTCCTCCTTATTAATGTTATATTTGTCCAATATTATATATTCATTTAATAGTAAATGAAAATTGTTGACATTACATTTTAGAAATCAATAAGCTTAGAGATACAACTTAATTCATAATTTTTTATAATTAAGGTGGCAAATTTTTGAATGATAAATATTAAATACCATTAATAATCTATCAACTTAACAATTATGATTATGAAATTTTTTGTTTCTTTTAAAATATAATCATGAAATTTATTATGAAAATTCTTGTATTTGTAGTGATGGTCCTGCTGGATACACATCAAAGTATTCGTGGGTTTGAGATAACTAGAAACATTAAAAAAAAAAAAAGTGAATTTAGTTTTAATAAATTGAAAATTTGTAGTTTTTAATTCTTAATTTTATGAAATCAGTATGTGATATATTATGTTAATGACATTACAAAAACATGTGTAATAAGCACGCTTGCCACATTAATAATTGTCGATTATATATAATGATGATGGAAAAGTGAACTGAAAATGCACATTAACAAGTTTTTAAAACTTTTTTTTTTTTTTTTGAGTGTGAGTTTTTAAAACTTGGATTAGAAAATAATCAAATACTAATAATTAACTCTCGACCAGCATAATTCAAATGCCAAAATTATATATATATTATTTTATTTGATAAAAAGTGGAGTAATTCACTTGACCACGCTATCCACTATCCAGTGTCCGGTTCCCAAAATCCAAAAAAAGTGCCCCAACCCAACAACAGTGCCACAGACACAAAAGCCAAACACAAACAAACAAATGAACTTCTAAAAAAGACAGTAAAAGAGTGTGTTTTTGACATTTTGTTTTAGTGTGGGAGTGACTGTGTGTGAATAAGTATATTTATTATGTACTTTTTTTTCTTTCGCCAATTTGAATCCTAATTCCTGTTCTTTTTTCTTTTCTTGGGGTTTCGTTGAAACTTTGAAAGAAACAACTTTAAAGTTTTGAAGGGTTTTGTACCTTTTTGTGGGTTGGTCACTGTAGAGAGAGATAGAGAGAGATGGAGGGTGGGAAGAGAGGAGAAGAAGCAGGACCATCATCTACAGGAGGGTCTTCATCATCATCATCATCATCTTCAGCTTGTGGTGGTGGTGGTGGTGGTGATCAAAGACAAGAAAAGCAAAAGGAAATGAATGAGAAACTAAGTGAAGTTCGTGGGGTGGTGGAAGGAGATGAAGTAGAAGAAGAAGAAGATCGTGATGATGACGATGATGCTAAGGAAGATGAGGTTGATGCTGGTTTTGTTCCAGGGCCTTTGGTTTCTCTCAAGGAACAGATTGAGTTAGACAAGGTTGGTCTTTTTTCTTCTTCTTTCTCTGTTCAACTGTAATAATATTTTGGGTTTTGTGTCCTTTTTTTTTCCGCTCTTTTTTGTATATGTGAAAATATAATATCTTTGAATTGCTTAATGGGGTATTTGTTGTAATGTATTTTTATTTTTATCTAACCCATTTTGGATCTGGTGATTGCTTTAAAAAGATGTGGGGGAAAGTAAAGGGTCTAAAATTTTGAAGCTTGAATTTTTGGTACTCTTGAGTAAGGTTCTTCCTTTGCTTTTGGAGTGACGTAACATAGTATATAGAATTGTCCTTGTCCTTATTTTATCTCATTTCTCAGATATTAAAGTGAACATTTATCTTTGAAGTGCTCAGTGGATAGATTTCCCTTTTTTTCCCTGCTCTGAATTGGGGTTTTGATTCTTGGGCTGTTATGTCTTAGCATCAATAATTTTCACAAGTTAACTATGGCTTTTGCCAATTTTATGGCCATTGCTTAGCGTTTGAACTATTGAATTTTAATTTTGTCAATTAAAATTGCAAGATATTATGTGTCTGTGGCCAAGAACATTGTAGCTCAGTGGCATTGCCTGGTCTGATTTCTACGGAGAATCAGGGCTCAAATTGAATTATCAAAAGAAGATATTTTGTGTCCGGGAAACTGAAATAATTAAAAAAATGTGTGCAGTACTATTTTTGTTGGAGTTTCTTTGAATTATATAGTTGCATCTAATCATTTTCACCATTTTTTGAAAAATGCCTCATAATTTACATTCGGTGTTGATGGATTTAGTCTTTGCAGTTTGTCTATTCTGGAAGATGTTTTCTACATTAAGACCTACGACATACAATGTGAAATTATTTTTATATGCTGCTTGGCATCCAAACACAACTCTACAAATCAGTCAGTTCATCTGGCATTAGTTAATCAATGTATTTAGGGCTACCAATTTTCAATTTAAATATCAAATGTTCTTTGCAGGATGATGACAGCTTAAGGAGGTGGAAAGAGAAGCTGCTTGGTTGCTTGGAAAGCGATTTAAATGGTATGTTAGTCATTATCTAATGATCCAGTGCATCATTCATTTATTCCACGCGATAATTGGTTCTTTTCTTGATTTCATTTCCTATATTGTTAGGCCAAATGGAACCTGAAGTCAAATTTCACTCCATTGGGATTATCTCAGATGAATTTGGGGAGATTACTACTCCCTTGCCTGTTGATGAAAATCAGAGAGGCCATGCCCTGTTCACCCTCAGGGAGGGATCACACTATCGGCTTAAGCTGACGTTCAGTGTTCAGCATAACATAGTTTCAGGCCTGAGATACTCCAATACAGTGTGGAAAGGGGGACTTCAAGGTGCATAATTTTCTTATATCTGTCTGTTTTAATGGATAACCTGCAGTTCATATTAATGAGAATCAATATTAAATCACCAAGACCCTTGTGGGGCCCAGTGGCATTTCTCAATTCTCTCTATGGAGAACTCCTTCCTGCATGCTGAAAGCCAAAAAAAAAAAAAACCTCTATATAATAAGACATAGTTAAACTTCTGGATTTATGAGTCATGAAGTCAATTTGGCTGAGGTAGTTTGGTAGACTGGTAGAAACTCTGGTGTTTGTTTTAGTTCTACAATTTGACATTGGCCCTCATACTCAATTTGTATTATTCTTTTTTTCCCCTGTTCCCTTTATTGCTTTGCATATTGCAACTGTGATGCATATGATACCCATTTTAAACAGAATCGCAAAGTTAAGTCGTAACCAATAACATTTGCAGAAAGCTCTGATTTTGGAGTGAATTGTCGAAACTGAACCATAGTGGTGAAGGTTCAGGTTTCAGTTTGAGACCCATTAACTTGTGTCACCTCAGGATATGTATCAAGTGAGAATACACTTTTGGTTATCAATGAAAAAGTTTCTTGCACATTGCGGCAAGGAAGCATTAAAAAGGAGGTTGTCTGTGAATATTGAATAGCAAATGCTGCATGATCATAAGTATATCCGAACTTATATTGATTTCTTGGATATTGTGCCACTTCTCAACCCTCGAAAGGTTGAACACAAACACCTAGTGCTTGATTGCTTGTTTGCCTCTGGGTAAAACATGTATGTTGAAGAAATCACATAAGCTGAAATATCATCTGTTTGTAATACAATGCAAAATATATGAAGGCAGATCTATGAAATGCAAAGTTACATTGACTAGAGGTACTGACCATCTATCTTTGTTGATTGCCATTATCTGCAATATTTTATTTTCCTTTGTCATCCTAATGGGTGCATTGTCACAAAGAAATTAATATTTGTGAATTGTTGTCCTCTTCAACTTGAAATTATCGAATAACTCAACCTCTTAACTGTTCCTCTTACTGTTTATTATTTATAGAAATAAATTCTCTTACTGAATATTATTTAATGTAATTATCATTTTTAGTTACTTTAGTCATCTTTTTCCCCCTCTCTACTTTTGGGCATCAGTTGATCAAAGCAAAGGAATGTTGGGCACTTTTGCTCCTCAAAGGGAATCATATGTGTACACACTGGACGAAGAGACCACTCCATCTGGTGCGCTTGCAAGGGGTACCTACATGGCAAGGCTCAAGGTATGTGGATGTAAAGTACTTTTGTATGCTTAATTTGATATTAAATAGCACATGCATGCTTTACTCTGTGTAAAATGTTCTGCTATAAAATCTAATGTCCCTTTTTCTTTTTCCTTTCTTTAAATAATAATCTCAGATTCTCAATCATCTATTCACATTTTTGTTAAGAAGAGAGCATAGTATGCCTATTCTGAATAGCCCATGCTTTTGAGTGGAAAGACTCAGGATCTCTTAACTCAAAGTATCTGATAGTTGTGATTGCATAGTAATCTGTGATCATTACTTGGCATTCACAAGATTGTGTTTTCTTTACAATTGTTTTTTCAGGGCAGGTGGAGGTTAGTTTCAAACATTTTTCATAATTTGTTTATTCATGGAGTTCTGCTGAAGGACACTTCTGATTATAAACACCAATTATAACACTTACGTAGGACTAACTAACGGGCCCATACATAATGTTAGTAACCAACCAACAAGTTCTCCATTATGTATGCAATGACATACTTCATGATTGAATCACTTGCACAATCAAGTTCACCATTTTTGGATTTAGTAGCATCATTAGACTATTGAGCAAAAAGAAACTAGATTTGGGCGGCAACTCCTATAAATGATAAATGAAAATAGTTCCATGGTAATTTCCTAGTAGTGTCTTGTGAATATTGAAATATGTGGCAATAATAAAGATGTCTAATTTTGTAAAGATATATGTGTTCACCAATATATCTGTTATCATTTGAATGGTTTATTGTGCACTTCTATACTTTTACACAACTTATGTTCACTTTCCTTCCTTCTGATGGTTTTGCAATTTATACAGTTTGAAGATGATGACAACAGATGTTATTTGGAACTCAAGTACTCCTTCGAAATAAAAAAAGCAGCTAGATGAGTTTTTCCAGAACAGATCTTCTTGTCCTTTGTTTTGTATCTTTTTCCATATTCTTTCTTATTTTCCCCTATTACAAACTGCATACATGTTTGTGATAATCAATCAGACATTGCTTTGCAGGTGTGTTACATATTAGAGTTGTTTCAATCACTATTTCGTTAGATTGAGTTGCTTTCATACTCTGGCATTCACAAAGGAGTGACTAAATATCTTAGCATTTCTCAAATAAAAAGTCTGGAGTTAATGAAATATGGACCTTTTTGTTTCTGACTGAAAATAAAAGAGAAAAGAACTAAAAAAATCAGAAAAGACACAGCACAAGCGTTTATATTTACGCACAAAGCAAGGAAGGTTGCTTTCCTTAACTCAGAAGGGAAAAAAAGAGATTAAAATAAAGTGCCTAGTGGTAGTAACTGGTTTCCTTTAACTCAATCTTGTGAACTCTGATATGAGACTTCTTATTTGTAATTCACCTAAACTGTTCGATCAAAAATTGATGTATCATCTGTGTCAATATAAGAAGAAAAAAGATAGAACTTAGTTACAATTTCTTTATTTGTTATATCTTAAGTCTTCTAATTATATTCAATCATGTGTGCCTTGATGAATGCAATATATTAAATGTGCCCACTACCTATGTTTCTCCTAAGATAAGAAAAAAAGTGTGCATAATTTTTAGTGACTAAGGTAGCAATGGTGCTAAGAGTTATGTAGTTTATCTGGTTTTATTTTTTATTGGTGTTTTAATGAAAATATTTAAGGTTCAAATTCTCGTCTTTTCGAGCTGTTGAATTATCAACCAAAAAAAAAAAAAAAAAAAGCTTTTGATTGTTGAAATGCATTTGAAAAAAGAAAAGCAAGTATAATATGAAAAAATGCATTATAAAAAAAAAGTGTTTGGTATTGTGTTGAAACTTGTCTCTAAAAGTAATTATGTTGAATGTAAATGTGTGGATGAAGGATGTTTTACATTCATCAATAATGTACTCATAATTGATTATGGCTAATTTTTTGTTTAATGAAATTTGTTAGTCTTTTTGCTCGGAAAAAAGAAAAAGAAAAAGAAAAATTATTACATAATGTAATTTTTGCCAATAACAATGTTATGGATTTCCAAACTTCATTTTTTATGTAAATATATAATTTTACATGCATTTAGCCCCATTTCAAATACATATAAAATGTAAAGTATAAAAGCAATATATATAGAGAGAGAGAGAAATTTCTAATTGCACAATCACTACAATTTTCAATGACAAATTAACATTAGCCCTATTACTAATGGGAAAATTGCATTGACCTCCATTGAAGTGTTCTATTATTACACTCACATCTGATAAAATGTAAATTATTTATACTGACCTCCATTGAATGACTGAATAAAGGTTTTTTTTTTTTTTAAATCTCAAAAGATTAAGGCTTTAACAAAATCCCAATTTTCTATTTAAGGGGGCATGGATGATTGAAGGGGTAAAATAGGAAATTCAATATTTTTTAAAACATTTTTCTCTTGTCATCCAGGAGAGATGAGTGTAAATAGTTTGCAATTTAGGAGAGATAACGGAAACCTTAGGGGAGTTTAGTTTAGTGCACTTTTGATATTCCCAAATTTATACACAAAAAAAATTCCTGCAATAAATTAAATAAAGAGGAGAAACGCATCCCAAATTCACACCATCATCATACAATTCACATCCATTGAGCCACAGCAACCACGATCATAAAAGAAAGTCTATAAACAAAAAATTTGACAACTATTGATGTGATAAATTATTAGTGATACGTAAAAAAGTAATATTAATGACACACTAAGATAATAACCTATAAAAGTTTGTCAATTCAAATAGTATGAAAAATGTTATGATTTATTTTTATGTCTCTAGCATTGGTACATCATAAAGCCACTAATCACAATCAAACACCCAAAAAAAAAAAAAAAAAAAATTGCCAAAGCTATTACCGCAAAAGGCCACCATACATAGCCCTCAAATCCCTAAACTCCCTATAAGCCAAATCCACCAATCACAATCAGCAAAGACATAGGGCCATGCTCCTCTCCACCATGTGACAATGGTCTCTCCGCAACAAAGAAGTGTCATTACTGGCCAATTGAGTTGCCGAAGCTTTGAAACGGGAACTTGATGATTTGTTGGAGCCATTACAGCTACTTGATCATAGAAGAAGAAGAAAGAAAGGGGGGAAAAAAAAAAAGGAAAAAGAATTGTTGGATGTAAAGCCTAGTAAGACCTAGTAACTTTGCCTAAAATAAGAATGAGAATGCAATATGCGAATCCTTAGTTTTGGGATCTCATTTTGGTTTCGGAAAATGAGAAATGAGAAATGTATCTAATACTATATATAATAGTAGAAGTAGAGAGGAAGTTAAAATTTAAAATGTCTCTGTTTAGGACAAAGACCCACCTTAAAAAAAAAAGATTGTGTTAATGACACAACCGTAAGATGCCCGTTAACAACTTTTTTTGGGCAGTTTTTTTTTTGGTCTTTTTTGTGGCTTTATGTCATTTTTTTTTTCAACTTTATAAATTGTGGGGCCAGCTTCATAGAGAGAAAAAATTATTAAAATAAACTGTAGGGTTACTTTTATGTTTTTTCTTTTATTTATCTAAGTTTTTTTATTAAGTGGAACCCACATTAGAGAAACCTTAACAAGCATTGCGCGGTGCTTGTTAATATTTCCCTAAAAAAAAATCGAAAAATTGTGCTATTCAACGGTCACATAAACCGTTCAAAACACACACACAAGAGAGAGAGAGAGAGAGAGAGAGAGAGAGACTGTTTGTAAAGCCAAAAAAAAAAAAAAAAAAAAATCCGTTCAAGTTCAACCTGTTCGCAACGGTAAGACAGAGAGGACGCAGCTCGGTTCATTGTCCATCGCTGAAAGAAAAGGCCTTCTACTTCTATTTTTTACCTTTAGTTTTTCAAAATGCAGTTGGAATAATGATACCAAACATGGGCTAAGTGCACTCTTTTGAAAAAAATATGACAGAAATATGATTAGCCTTCTTAATTTGAAAGAAATTTTTACCCAGAACACTACCCTTTTTGGTTATGAGCATCTCCATTAGACTCTTTAAAGCCATGCCTTTCCATTTTGGAGAGTAAGCATACAAAACTCAGCTCCAACAGTGTCTCCAAATGCAAATATTTTTTTACATGAGGTATAACAGAAAAGTAGCTTTTTCTTTGCAGATTTTGGGTGAGAAAATGCAGATAATGCTGGAGATTAACATTTCGTTTTTCAGAGGAATTTTACCTTTAAAAGTAAAGTAAGAATTTTGCGCAGCCTGCTCCATCCAGTGGGATATTATTCCATGGCCAAACATTAAAACAAATACCACATAATATTTATATAAAAAATTTTCCTTTTGTTTTAAATCTTTTGGAACTTCTTAAAATTCAGAGAGTTAATTATGTAGGCTTTAATTCATCTTTATTGCCCCAGTGAAAATTTTAGCCCGAAAGGCTAGAAGACTTACTTTGCCAGCTAGCACCCGAGTTCACTCAGAATTAGAAATACATCCAAATTGCAAAAATTCAGATGAATCATGCTTCTTTATCCAGCATTTGATTTCAATATACTAACCATGAAAACCTCAATGAATAAAGAAAAGAAAAACAGAAGAAGAGAGAGATGGCACACATTCTATTCTGTATGATAGGAATAAAAAAGGAATCAAAACAGTCTTTATTATGATTGTTGCGTCAAAGTATACACGTTTATCCTCCTATTCTAATTGATCAACCCTCATAGATATCTTGCTTAGCCTGGCTAGGTACTTTTTAGAATGCCTGCCAACATTGCTCAAGGTTGAGATTGTATACTTCTCTGCGTCAGACTCGTACTTAGTAAAAAAAAAAAAAATACACTCTTCAAAAGCTTATTACATCTAAATTCTAAACTGTGTTAATGAATGTCTTTGAAGAACAAAATTCTGCTTCACTGCTGTGATGGCTCAGAAAGACTTTGCTTATAATATGCACCTTAGAGAAAATAAGATACTGGCAGCAAGAATAAAGGAGGGTTAGGCTGCAATTCAAAGCAGATCTGACAGAGTTATCCTTAGTTGCAAGATGGACTGAAGGATGAGGCCAAAGCAGCAAGTGAGAATTGCAACAGAGATAAAGGCCATCAAACATTGTGAAGATTCTAGATGCTGAACTGGATGAATTGTAATTTACAAGAGACTAGACCTCTCATATGTATGCGCCATTGCCAGCACCTGTGATGACAAAACTAAAATATCATTGAAAAAAAGCAAGAATTATAGAAATAAATTAATATCTAACTATAAATTTCGGTAAGGATTACCAAAAAATAAAGAACTTCAGCACTTATGAATTCTAATCACCATAATTCTATGAGAGAGAGAAAATCGGGCAGTACCACATCCTCTGGAAAAAGCGACCATTTAGGAGGCATTTAAATACCGCATTAAAACATCAATTTTAATAATGGCATTTCAATTTCTTTCCGTATAACTGCATGAGTTCTTTTCTTAAGCTTATCTCGATAATGACACTAGTCCAATCTTTCATTACCCTTTTTTTTTTTTGGTTTTTGTTTTTGTTTTTTTTGTTTTTGTTTTTGTTTTTTTTCAATAAAGTAATTGTAATTTATTAAACTTGGAAAAGCATTTACGAAGTATGCAGAGATACGAAGAAAAAAAAAAAAAAAAAAAGAAAAGAAAGAAAAGGAAGCCATAAGATTAGCGATACAAGTGCAAAGAGTCTAAAAACTCCATTAGAGAAAAGGTTGAGATAGTAGAAGAGTGTGTTGCCCATTCAAAGAGAGCTTTCAAGAAAAGAAACTTGAGATTTGGTATAGACATCTCCTTCCCCTCAAATATCTGCTGATGCAAGTTTGATAGCATACCCTAGGTTTCTAATTTTTCTAATCACACCGTGTAGTATAAAATTGTTCTAATCAATTACTACTATTCACTGCCTGTTACAAAATAATTAACAAAACTCAATCACATGAGAGTAATTACATATAATAGGAGATCAAATTAAAGAGAAAGATATTGTGAGCGAGGTGCATTGAGCCACTTGCATCTCACATGACTAATTTCTATGAATGATTTTAAGAGTGGATAGAAGTCGATTAGAACAATTTGATACCAGAAAGGGTGTGATTAGAAAAATTTGAAATCTAGAGTGTCAGCAGAATTGGGATAAATGATGGAGGGAAAAGATGCATTTTTTACCACTTTTTATTTCTGGATTTCATTTTTTTTCCCCACAAACCCATAGTTTTGGTACTAAGGTTATGTTGTTCATTTTCCCCCCCAGTCATATCACTATGTATGACAAGCTTCCAAGAAAATAAGGTATGGATTCCTGATAGCACAGCAACAATAATCATGCGATGAGATATAATGATAAAGCTAGAAAAATTAGTAAAATGCTGGAACAAAATGCTTATTAAATACTAAATAGCATGTATGATTGTTCTGAGTTTGAGGACGATCATCAAATGCTAATTTCTCTTTAAGGGTGTACCTTGTGTTCTCCCCATGAACCTGGGCTGTGCCCCTATTTTAATAAATATAATTTTACTAAAAAAAAAAAAGACAATCATCAGGTGCGCTTTTATCTTGAGGAAAGCCAAAGTGGCATCTCGAAGGAAGTTATTGTTCATTTCTTCAAAGGGAATCTAGTAAGAACAATTCATTTTATTTCCCAAGTGTATCATTGCTCAAATATTCTAAATTTAGCTCAATTGGTAGTTTAATTTATACAAGGATACAGAAGAAAGAGGAAAACTGGCACCTTCTAATCTATAGATAATGCAATGGCAGATCAGCTGAAGAGTTCTTTAATCTACAGCTCTGCCCTAGGTGAACATCCCCAAAAATGTACCTGCATCACCATCAATCAAGTGAATATAAAATATTAAACATAAAACAGCGAAAGAGAGAGAAAAAAAATGTAAGTTCCAACAGAAAATGAGTTTTATTATAGAAAAAGAAATAACCTATATTCACAGTACTCAGGCCATGCACACCGAGCTTTCCCGTAGTCCCAAAAACAGTCCTCATCCCTTAAAGGTCCACGCTTAGCTGTTACATATCTTATCAGTGAAGATTGCTCAAGGTAACCCCACCCCCCAAAAGAATTTATTAAATAAAAATTCACCTTTTGTTACAAATCTAGATTTTGCATCAGGATGGATATCATGCCACATCTGAAGCCACAACTCCCGCATTAGAACTGGGTGTCTAACTATGTTCCTGTGACTCGCTACATGAAGATAGTTTCAATTAAATGTGTATCACTACTACATGTAATCAATCCTCTATTTAATACTGTGTTTGGCTTGAATCGTTGTGTAGAAAGAAACCAAGAATAAGGTCAACTTAAATATCCGATAAAAGACATTACAGAAAAATTACAAAAGACTCCAAACTCTTGATCAAATATTCAATTTCATGACATAAAATCAACCCCCAAATCATGTGGCACGAATATGCAAAGTTAAGAATCTAATTCTTATGAAAAAGAATGGTAACATAAACTTCTAAACCAAAAGGAAATTCTTATGTTTACAGAAATTTCTATTTCCACACAATACTTATCCCGATTACAATAATTTTCAATGGGTAAAACTTATGGCCTGTTTGGATGGAGGGGGGAAAGGAGGGGAAGTGGAGGGGAGTAGAGTAGAGTTGGCTAAAAATGAGCTAATTTTGTGCTAAATCTACTCTACTCCCCCTTCTTCTCCCTCAATTCAAACGGACCATTAAATACAGTACCTCATGTGCCATACATTAGATTATCCAATTGAATTCAAACACTTGATTGTTTTAAATATATCCTTCAAAAAGATAACACTATTTTTTCTTATTCGTCGATGCAACCAAGTGTTTGAATTCAATTGGAAAACCTAATATATTGCACTTAAGGCATTATATCTAAGTTTTATCCATTTTCAATTTTAAAATCACCTTAACTATTCACCAAATGAGTATACTTCTTCCCAAATGAATGAGACCATTATATTTGATATACAATCAACCAGTTGTACGTTGCATGTTGCATAACTACACCATGTTCTCTCCAAACAGTAACAAATGCAGTTTAGAAGGACATTATTTAAGACAAAGGGCTATAAAGAAAATTTCAAGACTCCATTCATGAGGAATGCAAAGACATGTAATGCACCTTTGTCGAGCTCCCAAACTGCTGTCCTCTTTCCAGGAATACTTTCAGAATCTTCATAAAAGGTTATGTATTTAACCCTAGGTGACCTTGTCATGTTGGGAACAATGTCTTCCCCATGATGATGTTCTACATTCAATTCCACTTGTACATCGGACCCATCATGCTCAGGCTGCATTTTTAGAAGGAATAATCAAAATTATTGTGGAAAGAGGACATGTTTAACATACACAAGATGTTAGAATTTAGATCCAAGTTGACTAATGCCTACCAAAACGTGCTATAACTGAGGTTGTATTCGTTGCAAATTAAGTAGTTAGGTAATGGGTCAAATTACTATTTTTCAAGATTGCAAGTTCACGAAGAATCGCTCGAGTTATCATCTAAGTCAAGCAAAGATTTTGATCAACCCTCAGTCAAGTGAGTTAACAGGATTCATAATACCAACCTTTCTCAAACATAATTTAACCTAAACTTGAACCTACCCATAAATAGCCCTCGTGCATGACTTTCAAGGCGGGAGAGGCAACCATCCTAAGATCATTGAAAGAGCCTTAATTCTCTTGAGCCTAACTGTCAAAAACCTTTCCCTGTGAGCTTATCCTTGAGTTTCTCCCCGTGAGTTTTCACACCACAATATCTTTATTAAAAAAATTGAGATTCTTTACCTATTTGATAGAAATCCTCCAGAGATTTGATTTGGAGCACTAGAGTTCCGGGTTTGATGTAAACAAGTTTGTTTGTGGAGGAAGTTCTATACAAGGATTCCAGAGTTTTTGGGCCCCTGCGGTGGGAGGTAAATGGATCACTTGCTAAGGTTACAACTTGAGTCTGAGTCTAGTCTACAATGGTTTTGTGAGTATAGACCGATCATAACTATTTCTTCTATAGTGAAATTTCCTAAGGGGTTGATTACTCTCGGAGTGGTTTTTTATTTTAAAGAGTTATTCAAAAGTTTTTCACTTCATCACCAAAATTCGTGAGTGATTTTTATTATTTTGGATTGTGGTGATCATTACTATGGTTGTGCAATCTGTTACTAGGCATAAGAAACAATTATTCAGTTAGAATGTTGGGGTTGATTTAAGATTTTTTTTCACTAGAAATATAAGCTTATCATATGTAAGACAAATTATTGCTATACAAGCAATATAACTATCACACAAAGATAAGAGAAGTAAACGAGGCCAGCTCATGGCAACAAGGAATATCTTTTTTTTGATAGGTAATAAGAATATTACTAAAACAAACTCAAAAACAGATGAAAACCATTACAAGGTGTTCATGATGGTGAACACAAGGAAAAGCAATGGACAAAACAACCAGTAAACAACGAAAAGGAAAAAACTTAAATAGCAATACTAAGAGAAGAAATAAACTCTAAGATAGTGGAGCATTCCGAGAAGCCCCAACACCTAGACCAATCAAATAAAGTCTTCTGGCAAAGAGCTTGTAATTGAACCAAGGTTTTCTCGGTGTCCTCAAAAGAGCGCCGATTCCTTTCCGCCCAAACAATCCACATCAAACAGCCAGGAACCATATTCCATATGTTTGAATTTAATTTTCCCAGCCAAAAACTCCAACAATACACCAAGCTTTCCACAGAGCCTGGCATGACCCAATGAATCCCAAAGATATTAAGCATATAAACCCATAGAGAGTGGGCTACAGAACAATGGAGGAGAAGATGATCCACAGTTTCCTCATTCCGATGGCACATACAACACCTATTCACCAAAATGCGCCCCCTAAGCATAAGATTATCCAAAATAAGGATCTGCCCATGAACCGCTGTCCACACAAAAAAAGCCACCCTCCTAGGGATCTTAGCTTTCCAAACACCCTTCCACGGAAAATTGGAAGCAACTGCACCCCTAATGATATTGTAATAGGACCGGGTGTCAAACATGCCATTCCCTTTGAGACACCAATGAGAAGTGTCATCCCCACCACCCCTAGGGATCCGAGATTGAATGAACTCAAGGAAAGCTAAGGCAGCCCCTACTTCCCTTTCATGAAAATTCCTATGAAATCTCAAATTCCAGATTCTATCGATACCACCCTCATGGTAGCATAAAACATCAGATATGCAAGCTTCCTTGTCATTAGAACACACATACAGTTGAGGATAGAGCCTATTAAGCGTGTTCTCTCCAACCCACTTATCATGCCAAAAAAGAATACGAGAGCCATCCCCCACCACTAAGGACACATGGTTGGAGAAACTCTCCCAACCATCATGAATACCCCGCCACAGACCACATCCGTGGGCCCTTCTGCAAATTTTAGTACTCCACCCCCCTTGACCCTCACCATATTTAGAAGCAATAACCCTCCTCCAAAGATGATTGTCTTCTCGCCCAAACCTCCATAACCATTTCCCTAACAATGCTTTATTAAAGTGCACTAACTTCCTGATCCCCAGACCACCCAAGACTATCGGTAAACATACCTTCTCCCAAGCCACCAGTGGATATTTGAAGCACTCCTCCGAAGAACCCCATAAAAACTTCCTCTGAATACGCTCCAATCTATCGGCCACAGCTACAGGAATGACAAATAAGGATAGATAGTACGTAGGAAGGCTAGAAAGAGTACTCTTCACTAGGGTAAGTCTACCCCCCTTAGATAAATAAAGACGCTTCCAACCTGAGAGTTTCTTCTCCATCCTCTCCAAAATAGGATTCCACATAGATGCTGTTTTGTAAGAGGTGCCCAATGGCATACCCAAGTAATTCAAAGGCAGACTACCCACCCTACATCGAAGAATGGCAGCCAATGCATCTATATTTCCAACCTCCCCAACCGGGACAATCTCACTCTTCCACGCATTAACTTTCAGACCAGAAAAAGCTTGGAAGCAAGTCAATGCCAGCCTAATGGATAGCAACTGATCTCTAGATGCATCACAAAACAAAATGGTATCATCTGCAAACAGCAAGTGTGAAATGCGTACCCCTATAGAGTTAGTAGGCCCCACACGAAATCCACGAAGCAGACCACAATCCTCAGTTTTCTTCAACATCCTACTTAGAACTTCCATAATAAGGAGGAAAAGAAGAGGGGATAGTGGATCACCTTGTCTCAACCCACGAGAGCTTCCAAAAAAGCCTACCGGAGAACCATTCACAATAATAGAGAATCGAACAGTAGATATACAAGCCTTAATCCACCCCCTCCATCTCACCCCAAAACCCATCCTATCCGCCAGAGGAGAACTGGTTAAACCTACTGAAACTCAGAATGAATTAGGCATAACCTTCAGGGGCTCCCAATTTTTCAAAGATAAGTTCATTTGAAGAGAATAAAATCACATCACTAATTCATGAAACAGAAGCAACAGATACAAACAACGTCCATGCAATAAATATTAATGTAATCACTAAATTCCAGCGGCAATTGAGATATATGATTAAATTAGGGGGGGGGTGTAAAAATTGTAAGACCTAAAGAGGGAAAGCCTTAAGACTCCCCCCCCCTTTTTCTTCTCTTCTCCATTAGAAGCAAAATGGGTTTGATTCTAAGTCTGTTTTGAGTCAAAAAATGTTCGTTTGGTTTATGCATGATGCGCAAACCTTTAGCTGCAGCTGCGGTAATATGCTAACACATAGTGTCAAGATGACTTCATCTCCCAGTTTTAGCAATATAAAAAAGATATGCACTCCCTCCATGCTGATTGCATTGCAAGACTATGCAAGCAGTCCAAAGAATATTAAAAGATCTACAGAATGTAAAACGTAACAAACAGCATCTTAAAATGCAGGCTATTACTGGGAAAAATCATTATTCTTATATACAGTAGCTGATTAAGAACTGATCAGAAGCTAAACCAATTATCATGAGCTAACATCATGGAAAACATACCTTGGTTCACAAACCAAGATTATGTCCAAACCTGATATTGGGAAAAGTATAAAATACTTAATCACTCTTGATACCACAAAGACAGGAATTTGATAGAAGTTTAAAGGAATTATCGGAGGCACAGAATTTGACATCTAACAACATGCATCAAACTATCTATTTTGTCATGGGTAAGTCTCGCTAAATGATCTAATCCATAATAGAGATTTGCAATCGCATTCTTATAATGCATGCATATAGAATGCATACATACAATGCAATTTCATAAACTTAATCGTGCTTGTACACACACACTGACTAGGAATACCTGAGGAGTCCTTGTTATGTTCACTTTTGATCCAAGCCAATTCTTGCAAAAAGAGAGGGAATTGTACGGTACCTGTAAACAGATGTGTCAATTTCAATGGAAGCTATAGTATTATTGTATCCAACTTCAAAAATTGAATTACATATGGTCATACTGAAGCTGGTGGATCTAAATACTTTCTGTTATTATTTATTTATTTTTTGTTTGGGGAGGCAGGGGCGTGGGGGGAGGGTGCTAGGTAAATTTTGTGAAGGGATCCGACCCTGGATGTACTCCAAAAGGGGTAGATCTGCCAATTAGCCCAAAGGACATTGGCAATAATTTCTATCCTTAAAATTGCTGAATAATGGTTAAGTGATTCAATTCACAATTTCCTATCAACTTAAAGTTTTAGGAAAACTCGTAGTTTATCATAATATATAAGCAAGTGGTCTTGAATTTGAAACCTATCTCCACTTTAACCATTTCAAATTAAAAATTCCAAGTGTTGGGCTACACTAATTGAATCTTGGTCTGCACATAAGGGGGAGTGTCAAAATAATGGTTGAGTGATTGATTAAATTCATTGTTTCCTATCAGCTAAAGCTTTTGAGACAATTGGTAGTTTATCAAAATTCACTTTTACAAATAAGATTTCTCGAGCTTACTGTATCATCCCCACTTGCGGCACCTGGATTCCCTTCAACCAGATCCCCTGACCTACATGAATGTTACAAACGCATATATTACAGTTTACAAAGAGGCTGAAACACTCATCTATTACATATTCCTATCACTTCACTTAATCCATTTAGGAAAAAAATGGCAAAAGCTGTTTCAATGCTATATATACAGTGTGTTTTATTACTTATATGTAGTGTGCTTTATTGAAGGTGCTAAAAAGGGAAAATAATGAGCATAAGGCTAGCAAAAATGAAGCCAATTGGTAAAATTGATAGTTTAGTCAGCAACATAGCAAGCACAGAGATGAAGCAGGGAAAAGTTAATATAAATTAATGCATGAGTTAAACACAACAAGGGACAACAAGTGGTCCACAAGAGCTCTGCATGAAAAATGGAGCAACGAACAAAAAAGGACCCAAAAAAGATCATGTGAACACAAGATAAGGTCTGACAAAGTCATATTTATAACACAATAAACAACCTACCAGTATAGTATAACATGAGAATATTGATCTACAACATCTGGACAAAGACCTATAAATTATCTATAAGGATATGAACTTATACAGGTTGCTAACAAATGAACCAGAAAGATCAATTTGGTTATATACATCTCTTTAGGAAGTGAGCAAAAGATATTTTGAAGGTCTGTAGACACTTGAGACTTTACAAAGAGAAAATGAGATTTGTTAGTCTAATATTGGCTTGTAAATGCCCCTCAAACATCCAGAACTTGAGAAGAATCATCCTAATGTCAAGTCACCAACACACAGAAAAATGGTACAACCACAAGCCAACGAGTGAGAAAAACAAAAATCATATTCATCATAATCAATACAGTTAAAACCAACCAGCCCAGAAAAAAATTTCAGGAGTCATGAAATGTATAGTTGAGGCCACAATGATGTAAACAAGAAAGAGTTCAAAAAATAAGATTAAATACCAAAAATTTCAAGAATTATGGTTTAGTTTTGATGTGGGGCCTTCTTAGCAGCTCTCATAGGCTATTTTAGTTATTTTTGAGTCTTAGTATTAAGTTTCTTTAGGTTAGAATGTTGTTCGTTCAGTTTTAATGAAGTTTAATTAAAATATAGATAGTTTGGTTATTTCTCTTTTTTTTTTTTTTTTGGAATATGGGGTAGTGGGCTGTTCTAGAAGAGAAGGTATCTTGTGCATCTAGTCCTTTTTAAATGGTTTGAAGTTCTTAATTACTTTTTCATTATTATTAGGAGTCCTACCCTTTCTAGGAAAAGGTTATTTAGGACTCCTTCTAGGAGTAGCAATGGCAGTTGCCTATAAAAGAATCTTTATGTATTCAAATGATAGAAATAGAGATATTGAATTTAATAAAATTCCAACAACTTGGGATATGATTGCCTTCTCCTTCCTTAAGTGTAATTGGTTAGGAAATCAAGGTGTGATTGCGTGGGATTATATTTCATTGTTACTCATTCTATTCAGTGTTTTGACACCAAATAGCCATCAAAATCATTCATGATCCATACATTTTAGAACAGAGTTTGGCTACAAACTTGGCTACAACCAATAATAGGAAGATGACATGTATCCACTTACTAAACCATACTTCAGTGATTGTATACAATCATTTTGAGTGAGTCATATGCATTGCACATAAGAGGGACACATGCCAAACTCTTAAGCTTGTAGCCAAACTCTGTCCTACTTTTTATTTCCTAATCCTACCTAAATCCTTAAACATCAAACCCTATTCAAGAACCCTAATTTAGCATAAATTCCTAAAGATCCTACATCAAAATTGGTATTAGAGCTCATTAAGGCTTCTATCTTGTGGCACACGAATAACATGACAAAAAGAAAAATACATGATGAAGAGCATGACATTAACCAAGAATCAATTACATTGAACTATCTGAGGAAAATCATTTTCTTCATGTTACTCACAAGAAAAGGCAACGTATTGGCAAGTGGTGGTTAATCTTAGAGGGGACCAAAGTATCAAGGATAATGGTGGAGAGGAGATTGCTAATTGTATCTCTACTCTATAATGAAGCATATTTTTCTGATAATTAGAAATGTCTGCTCTGCATGAGACGGTTAAATTATCCAATCTTTTATAATAAAAGCAAGCTTTCTGCATATTTTTTCACGAGTTGCAAGATTGGTGGAAATTTGTATCCTGACAAGAATGAGAGTATGTTTTTTTTTTTTTTGGAGGAAGGGAACTAATGTATAAGTACAGTACAAGAGCCTTACTTTAAAAGAGTAACAGAAGGAGGTTTTGAGATCAAGCCCCCTGCAAGTTTTGTGCATGGTGGTCGGCTTCGCAACATAAGCGCATGTTTACTATCATCAATTTTATACACTTGAGCAACCCAGGAGCCACCAATCAAGCTTGCCATACTTGATAGGACAATGAAGTAGGACAATGATTCAAGAACTAGGGGCCTTTCAGTGGCTAAGAAATGACCACATAAGGCCACAAGGAGAGCATCAAATCCTATAAAAGCAAATCAATTAAGATCTTTGCTTTTAACCCAAAAAAAGAAAATTGTGCAGTATTATTCATGTCGGATCTTTCAGCTACTTAATCGAACTGTAAGGTATGAGAGTTGAATCTCTTTGCCCAACTGAATAAATTATCCACTGTGGGTGGTTTGCATTATATTAAGTTCACTCCCCCTGATCCCTCCCCCCACCCCCCACAAAAAAAAAAAAAAAAAAAAAAACATTAGAGAGAGAGAGATCATATATCGGCTGCTTGCTTCCAGATTTTTTAAAAAATTCCCAGAGATAGAAGAACCAACCCTACAAATTGTTCATGCTTGATAATTTGATTCCTTTTCTCTTTTACAAACTGAATAAGTATAATTTTTTCTGAAGTTGTCAGATGCACTACGAGTAATAGACCTGTTACAGGACCAGCACCCCATGTCCACTAGGATCAGAGCATCAGAGACATACGATATTTTCTGAATTCAAAGAACCTAACATTCGCCTTACAACAAATTTTGCAAAATTTTCATTTTTGCAACCTTATATTGAGTACAGATCAATAATTGTGCAGTCAATGCTTAACTGAGCTTTCAAAGAGTAGATAGGCACTTTTTTTTCTGGGCCAACGTGGTCAATGGGCAATTATCACAGATTATCACCATTAAACAAGTGCAGTGTAATTACTGTCAATATTTTGTCTCATTGGCCTGTAAAAATCTAGTAACTAAACATGATTAATTAATCGACTAAGAAACATACTCCAGCATGTGCGCACACACACACAGAGTTCCAAATATTCAAATAAGCTTATTCCCTTTGAAGTCTAATTAAATATGATAAAAGAATTTCAGTAAATATTATCCAGGAAATTTAACCACTTGCCACAAATTGTATTAGTCACTATGATTATGGATCTAGTATGAATGAAACTTACCTTGAGAATAGAGATCCTTCAACCTCAAAGATGACATCTGTAATGATCCAATTATCAGGGTAAGGCTTGCCACTTGGAGCAAAATAATAACCAACCTGTTTTGTCATTGCCAAGATACTAAAACTATCATTCACCACAACATGGTTACCAGCTAAATGTAGAACATGCAGCAACAAATCCCTAGTCATAAGAAAGAAATTTCTTAGGATGCATATAACCTATTAGATATTCAGAAAGTCAATAAAACTAGTTTAAAAATGTGGAGAAAAATTAATTAATGAATTCAGTTAAATTAATAGAGAAATTTTGATGCAATCCAAAATCCATTAATGTCTCAAAGGCAAACAATTGTTCATCCATGTGCTTTCAGTAATATACACACATGTTTACAAGGGCTCCAACTTAGATCAGATTTATCAGGAAACTAGAAAAAATTTATTTTCTTAAGCCCAATTAAACATTCACTATTGACCTTAGAACAGAAATGGACAAGAAGCAAATCTACATAGTGTTTGAAGTAGCACTCTCTAAAATTGCAGGCGTTTTATTTTTCTTCTATAACAGATTAATGAATATGTGCTTTTCTGATAGGAAAAATGGAAGTATGTATGATGAAGAACAAGATTTTACCTCAGTCTTCGAATCTAATCCATAGATACAAAATACATTTTTTATAGGTGGTCTGTCCCAAGGTGTAAGTGGATTTAAAACAGGATCACTATGATACCTGAAATACACAGCATTATAACATAGTTAAATACAGAAATAAACAAAACAAAAGAGCAAGAAAAAAAACTAGCTGTAGAAATTTTAAATTAATAAAGAATTTACGACAGATGAAACAGCAAACACTGAGAACTAATTACAGTTTCAGATAGTGAAAGGACATTAGCAAAATGTTTGTTTTTGCTACGTATAGAACCACCTGGTAGACTACCTACTCTTTTTTGTTATGTAAACACTCTGCAAGTATGCATACTACATCTTAATGTTAAACTCTTTATCTCAAATGAATAACACCTCATGATTTATAACTAGCTTATTTTTTGGTGAAAGCTTTTCACCAAATCGACCGATTTGCAGCTCCATACAATTCAAAGAGAAAATATGATCAAACACTTGGTAATGAGTTACTATTATCATAAAACAAATTTACACAGTAGAAACTGCATCTAAAATCAAAGACATGTATTATGCTGCAGCTGCCTCTCATGCATATTGTTTTAAAAGGAAAAATTGAGTACTAAACTCTTCAATCCAAGGTGGCTTAATTATTTAAATCTATCCCTTAGTTTCAAGAACACTGCACAAGATAAAAATATCAGCATAGATACAGACATCTGATAAAACAAGCTCAAAGTGTAATAATAATTTTTGAAGCCTAAAGAAGATGAAATCTATATAGGTTGACATGAAGATGCTTCAAGGGTAATGGATTAAGTTTCACTCCTAGCAGGGCAGAACGACTGGAGAAGTTGTAATAATTTGGCATTATATGCAAAAAGCCCACATATAGAGCGCAGTAAGCTTTGTTGGTGATTAGCAAGACAACACCCACTTCTCTAATTGGTACAAGAGCCTCTTGCTATCCGGATCATAATCCTCAATTGCTTTGAAAAAGGTACCGTCTGATATTTCACGAGCAGAGAAGGATAACTGAGTTGGCAGTCCACATTCCATGCTAGATAAGTTGGCCTCAGCCACTTCTGCAACTGATGGATAGGCATTGAATCCTGCTCATACAAGACATAGGAAACATGTTGAGAATGATAAAAATACTGTCTCAGTGAGACCTGCATTAGTTTCAAAAGTCTTACGATGAATGGATGGGATTTCAATATTGATTATATTTGTTGGGAACCCAGAGAAGTTTGACCGGAATTCCTGCTCTTCACAGTGATACATGTGATGACCATGCCTGCTCCCACCAGAGAAGTGCTTCCAATATGCATTATCTGCCCTACAATTCTTTGAAAATGGCAACATCCATATTGAAGAAGCAAATGAATTGAACATCAATCTAGCTGTCCCCTGATACCTTCCAAAAACATATGATAAGTGTGCATTAGAACAGGCGTCATCGTCTAACATGGTAACCGTGTCAATAAAAATTGTTGGAAGATGTCACTTTCTCGGTCTCAATGTCACCAAGAAGAGAAGTTGGGAAAATTGAGTTACATAGACTACATTCCTTGTTAATTTAACATTTAATAAGGCATTAGAGGAATTTATATTTCCAAAGTATAATGTAGTCGACAGTTACTAAAATGATATAATAAAATTAACCTAATAATATTAGTTTACAGGGAAGAAAAGATAATGACATACTGCACAAGTTAGAGAACTGACATAAAAAGCACTGGTAAGAAAAGAATATTTTGAGAATGTCTCAAAAAAGAGATAACCTCAGAAACAGGAAGACCATATGCAAGTCCAGAAAGTGATGCTTTTACAGTCTCAATTGAACCAAGAAGAGGGGCCCCTGTAATCAACGATACAAAATAAGCCCAAAATAAGTATCATGTCCATTCCAAGCAACTAGAGTTTTAAAGTAAATAAATGTTGGTTCAAAACAATACCAACGGCAAAATATGCATGAATGTGTTCATCCAGCCACTGGAAATAATGTTTTGGTGCAATTTCTAGCTTTAACCACTCCAAAAAATAACGAAAGACGTTATTACCCAAAGAATGGGCAAAGACAAGTGAGGGACCTCCACGATGTTTCAGGGCAGTTTCAAATGTCAATCTGCAAAGATAACAAAAAATCTTTTCTTATAACCCCAAAATCAACCAGTAAATGAACTTCACCCTAACATAAACTGTTCAGAAGAGAAATTTCAGCACAACTTGACACTTCAGAATTATTAGAAATCTTTTGTTTTTATTCTCAAAAATATATCCCAAAACATTTAACTAAGCACTTTGATTTATCCATGTACGTATTGCAATGTTTGTCTACGCATGTAAAAAAATATTACTACCTTTTAACAACCTTGCTCATTTGTTAAAAATCAACATTGTATTTTCCCCACCATCAAAACATCGAGACATCACAATCTTAGAAACTGCTATGAGATTCAGATCAAAAAGAACACTTACAAAATTGAGATTCCAAGTAATGGACAAGCAACTATAAATGTCAATTTAATATTGACAATGCAGTTAAACAACTGCATAGCTAAGCTTATTGAAGGCATAAATAACTTATGTGGGAAAAAATAAATTATAAATCAAAATTTTGGCAAGACCTATTAGATTTTGCTTGAGAAGACACATAAAACATTACTACTCCAACTTTCTATATCATGCAAAGACAAGAGCTTAAACTACAAAGCAGAACATGTATGGCATTTTGCTTACGAAGTTAATTGAGACATGAACAATGAATTACAAAAACCACCTAAACATCAGTCAATTATGTAAAGTCTGATTAGCCTAAGGAAACTATGGAAATTGGTCAAATCATGGGACCAAAATAATGACTAGGCCCTTTGTTATTCAAATGATATGTGCGAGATGTTACAACAAATAAGGGTAATTAGATGAAAGCAACTACAAATTGAACAGCTCTTTTTATCGTCTTTTTTTTTTTGGGGGGGGGGGGGTGGTTTGGGATTTATTTGTACAGGGAATCCATCCAAAGACGTGCATCATAGCTAGCAATAATAGTAGGCACTAGAGATAATTTAGGTTATATACAAACTTTAGCTTGTGAAAGTAAAGATCTCGCTCCTCAAGCTTTGATGGTGACAATCTCCAATCATATGGAACAGCAATGATTGCATTGGGCTCTATACCAAACTCGATACACCACTTAATCCACTCTTTCCACACTGAAGAGAGAGGACCTGCAGACCACAAAGCAACAAACTTCAGTTATGCATGTCATGCCACCAGAAGTGAAGCAAACCATGATTAAAATATCCCATATAGAGGACCTTGTAAAAGAAGTAAACACATACCTGTTATATAACCTGGATCAAGTTCAGTGATTGCAGAAAGACCACTATCTGGCCGAGACCTGCATTCTGGATGATCTGTTTGATTGTAAGGATCCAATATCATGCACTTAAGCCAACAATTCACAGCAGAAAGAAGCTGCAGGCAAAATGAACGCGATGCTCTCAGATTATAAATATTATTAGTCTATTTGAAGTCATTATCAGACCCTTTACTGTCACATATTTATATTCAACACAATTTTGTTAATCTAAAGTGTTTGCATTTTTGCTAATTTGATAAATAATGATATTACTAGCAATGGCCATAGTATTTGGTATAAGTGTTTGATATACCAAATGTCTAAAAAGCTTAAGCTCTGATTGATTTGGAGGATGGAAAATTTTGGATGGATAAAAAATAATTGTAATTTCCATCATGCGTGTTTGGGAAAGAGAATGGCAAAGTGAAAGAATTGATAGTAAATTATTACCATTCCATTATTATTATAAGTGGAATGATGGAAAATTGAAGTGGATATTTGGTAATTTCCTTCTCAAGGCCATTTCCCTCACCATTTTCTTCCCAATTTCAAAAGAGCTAAAAATAGTGGGCCTAGGAGGGAAACTACATCCACCACATTTCCTTTTCTTTTTCTTTTTCCTTCCCCCATTCTTCATCCTCTCATTTTTCACCCCAACTAAACATTAAAAAAAGGGGTTAGAAAATGGTAAAACTTAATCATTTAACTATTATTCTAAAGTGGGTTCGACCTAAAACCTCATGCATTGATACCATAATAGATTGCTGATTGTCCCGAAAGCTTAAACAGATAAAAAATTGTGAATTTAATCATTTAGCCATTACTCTAAAGCGGGTTTAAACTAAGACCACTTATATTGATACCATGATAAATTACTGATTATTCCATAAGCTTAAGCTCTCAGCAAAGGATGAATTTCATAATTTAGTCCGGGTTTGAACTAAGACACCTGCATTGATACCATGAAATATTACTAATTTTAATTATCCCGAAAGCTTAAACTATTAAAAAATTGAAAATTTAATCATTTAATCATTACTCCCTTATCCAAATTATAATCATAATGTCAAATTGTAAATAGTGACGTGGAAATAAGCATTATCAAAAATAAAAGTAGAGGATTTTCCTTCCTTTTAAACTCAAAAGCTTTATGAACATAAAAAGTGACTGTTACATAAAAGTAGGAGAGGGAAATGGAGTGTACTTTGGTGGAGTCGAGCCAGACCAAGTCGAGTGGGTTGAAGTCGAGAGGAGAGTAAGGGCAGTCGAGGATGGACCAAGCGCGGAGCTGTGTGGAAGCGAAGCCTGGGATTATGATACCGGAAAGTTTCGAGTAGTCGCCGGCGAAGTCTCCGCCGTTGACGGCTGAGCCGTGCTGGTTCACGGTGATGAGAGTGAGAAGGAGGACGACAATCAAGACTCTCATTTTGGGTTTGCAATTGTTTTGTTTGAGAGAGAGAGAGAGAGAGAGAGAGAGATTGGTTTGTTTGTTTATGAGTGAGATGACTTTATGAGTAGTTATAAGTTATGACTGTCTGTTGGACTGCGAGGGAGGAGGAAATTTTGGTGCTTTCCAGTTTCCATCAAAGACTGGTCATTAGGCGGAATTGAAAGGGTCGTATTAGCGGGCTGCTTTTTAAGTAATACGTAATATACTATATTAAGAAAGTTTTTAATATTAATTTTATGAAAAATATAAAAAGTTGTTATAAAAATGAACTATTTTATCATTTTTTCATGAAATATTTCTAAAAGTAATTCCTAGACTAATATCCTTGAGCATTTGTTAACATTTCCCGATTATAAATAGGCAAAAAATTCATTTTAGTCCCTACATTTTCATGCAATTCTCACTTTGGTCCCTAACTTTTTTTTCACCGATTTTAGTCCCTATCCTGGAAAATGCGTCTCGTTTTAGTTCTTGACGTTACATCAGAGATGAAAATTGCACAGCTGACAAATGGAAAAAATTAAAAATATTAAAATAATGCCCACTGTTTCCACGTGGCTTTCCATGTCAGCCTCTAAATTAAAAAAATTTATTTATTAATTTTAACTAAATAAAAAAAATTAAAAACAGAAATAAAAATCAAACCTAGCAAGAACAACAAATTTAAAACCTACCAAATTTAAAACCCAGCAAGAATAAGATCAACAAAACACAAACCCATATTCAAACACACAGATCTAACACACTTCTTCATCATCAAACCCAGCAAATTTAAAACCCAAAAAATTAAATTCAAACCCATATCCAAACACATAAATTCAAACACACAAATCTAACTCACTTCTTCATCATCAAACCCAGATCTAACACAATTCTTCATCATCAAATTCAACCATGTCGCTGCTCTTTCTTCTACTACTCTTTCTCAACGCCACCGCCATATCCGCCGGAGACCTCCCTCGCTGGATAACCCATCAATGATCCACATCGCGACGATGCTAGACGAGACCTATCTGCGTGGCTCCGTCGTTGGAGTATTCTCTGTCCTCCAACACGACTCCTGTTCGAAAAACATCGTCTTCCACTTCATCGCCTCTTGCCTAAAGCTCAGAAGAAGTTTGAGAGTAAAGTTTTTGGCTTGTGGGGGTGATTTGGAAGGTTGGTTTTTGAGTTTAGTGTGTGAGAGGCAGAATGGGAGTTTGTTGGAGAAATTTGGTGATTTGGGAGATAGGTTTTGTGGTGAAGATGAAGAGGGTTTGAGTAAAGATGGGATTTCTGGATTTGCGATGATCGGTGCGGGAATTTGTGGGGCTGTGATTGCTTTGCATTTTGAAGGATTGGTTATTGGGTGTTTGGATCTTTCGTGCTTTAGTTTTGATGATTTCGGTCGTGTTTGTGGTGTGGGGGTTTGAAATATGGGTTTGAATTTAATTTTTTGGGTTTTAAATTTGCTGGGTTTGTGTTTTGTTGATCTTGTTCTTGCTGAGTTTTAAATTTGCTAGGTTTTAAATTTGTTGTTCTTGCTGGGTTTGATTTTTATTTCTTTTTTTAATTTTTTTTATTTAATTAAAATTAATAAATAATTTTTTTTTTAATTTAAAGGCTGACGTGGAAAGCCACGTGGACACAGTGGGCATTATTTTAATATTTTTAATTTTTTCCGTTTGCCAGCTGTGCAATTTTCATCTTTGATGTAACGTCAAGAACTAAAACGAGACGCGTTTTCCAGAATAGGCACTAAAATCGGTGAAAAAAAAAAGTTAGGGATCAAAGTGGAAATCGCGTAAAAATGTAGGGACTAAAATAGGTTTTTCGCCTTATAAATAATAAATATAAACTAGAAAAGTTTTATTAATCATCACATGTTAAGTTTGAAAAGATAGTCTTGAACATGTTTTGAGAAAGTCTTTGTTCGGTCTAATTGTGTGAAATTGAAATTTATTTTAGGACAAAGTTTGGTTTCAAATTGGTTTAGAGTTATCTTTTCTAACCAGCGCAAGGATAAATTAAGATTTTTTTATTATTATTTATTTAAAGAAACAAACACACACCAGACATGATATTTTTAATTGTCACGTCATGGGCTGGAATTAAACTTTTTCCTTCACTTTGTTTGTTATAATGGCCTTTGGGGATCAAGCATTTTATATGAGATGAAAATTTGTGTACTTTCAAGAGCTTATATGACAACATTAGAAAAAGTTAACAAAAATTCAAAATTGTTCATTTTATATTATAACCTATAGAGTATGATTTCTCTTTTTTTATTAAAAAAAATATAGATTTTAATAATTATGATAGTGTAGGGATGTTAGACCCAAAAGTTTAATGTAAATTTATTATAATGGGCCCATAGCCCAAGCCGAGGATAGGGATTGTTTTGAATAGGAATAGTTTCCATCACAGAGGACTGTGTTAGCAAGAAAAAGGTTTAGTTTTGGTTATTAAGGCTCAAGGTGGTATTGGCCGAGGATAATATCTCCTCGGCAGATTAGAGCCGAGGTCAGAAGAAATGGCTTACTAATGCAGAAGAACCTCCTAGGAAGTTCTGTCGGTATGAGCAACCATGGAAGGGACGTTGGACCGAAGGAAGTTCTAAGATATCTTAAGAACAAAGCTGTCACCACCGCATTTAATGTTCTACAGCTAATTTCCTGGCTGCATTAATGTGGAGAAGACCCCTAAACAGTGTAAAATTGGTTACCCCAAGACGTATAAGACCAAAGAGGGTGTCTGATGGGATATGCACTCAAGTGATGACTCAGGAACTTAACAAATGTAGGATCAAGATGCTTTAGAAGGAACTATATAAGGGAGGAGACACTTCACGAAGAAAAAAAGAAAAAAGGAGAGAGAAAAAACACTAGGAATCTAAAATCAAACTTGTAACTCTACTTAAATCAATATACAAGAACCAGTCTCCTCAGATATGGCTGAAGACACTTATTACACACTTTATAAATGCCCATTTTTAGTCCTTCACCAGCAACCTACTCAATTTGTTGTCTGATTAACTAAAGCCCAGTTTTTCAAACCCATTTCTCTACAAATTCATTGTTTTCGGGCTTTTTGGGCTTAAGTCACTCCACGTAGTGGGCTTCGAACTCAAAACTGGTCCTTACAATTGGCGCAATCTGTGGGAATTACTAGTGTTTTTCAGTTGATCTCACTTTCAAAGATGGTAAGATCAAGTCCACACCAAGCAGAGTCCATGGGTTCTCAATGTCAAGATCATTTTCTTAATCTTGAACGGCAAAGGGACCGGGAAGGAAGTGTACATACTACCCACACTAATAGAAGCCAGGCTATAGGTAAAAGCCATGTCTCTCAGGAAGAAAATGCCAGGAACATGTAGAAGGAGATTGATCACCTGAAGAGAAGCTTGCGCCACGAACGACGAAGGCGGGCTTCGCCAGATCCTGACTTCTCTTTTGATGGAGAAGAGGATATTAGCTACAGGCGCAGATCGAGAACTCCCCCTAGCGAGACTTTCTCATATGATGAGGACTATCATCATGAGCGCAGAGATAGAAAGTTATCCTTAGATGGCCTCAAAAACGATGCCATGAGTAGAGCACTTAACCAGATTGCAAAGTCTCCTTTTTCACGCTAGATTGAAAGAGGGAGACTCCCACAGCGATTCTCCCAACCCACGTTCACCATATATAATGGAAGAACGGATCTTGTGGAGCATGTTAGTCATTTTAATCAAAGAATGGTTGTACATTCCAGAAATGAGCCTCTGATGTGCAAAGTATTCCCGTCTAGTTTGGGGCCCGTGGCGATGAGGTGGTTTGATAGTTTAAGGGCAGGTTCCATTGATTCTTTCAAGGAGCTCACTCAAGCATTTGGATCCAGATTTGTCACGTGTAGAAGGGCTCCTCGGCCTTTGGCTTCTTTGTTGTCTTTGCCCATGAGAGAAGGAGAAACCTTGAAGATTTATTTAGACAGATACTGGGAGATGTTCAATAAGATAGAAGGTGATTTTGATCATGTTGTCGTTAGTACTTTTAAGCTCAGCCTACCTACCGAGCACTGCTTAAGAAAATCCTTGACCGGTAAACCTGTTACTAATGTACGTCAACTCATTAATTGAATTGACAAATACAAGAGGGTGGAGGAAGACCAGCAACAAGATAAGGGCAAAGGTAAGGTTATCCTTCAGGAAAGGAGGGATTTCAGGTCGAACCACTACAATAATAATAAACCCCGGAGAGATTTTTCTGGACAATCTTTACCTACAGCTCCTTAGGCTGTAAACACTGTGTTTAGGGAGCCAATGCATCAGGTCTTGGAGAAAATAAAAAGGGAATCTTACTTCAAATGGCCAAGTAAGATGAGTGGAGATCCTTTAAGACGCAACCAGAGCCTTCATTGTTAGTACCATCAGGAGCGAAGACATACTACCGAGGACTATCAGACATTGTGGAATCATTTGAAGTAATTGGTTAGGGAAGGGAAATTACAGCATCTCCTGTATCGCCCTAATGGGCAAAATGAAGCCAAGGTTTGATGCTCGAGGGAATGTTTCTTCAAGACCCCTGATAGGCACAATTAATGTCATCTTTGTTGCACCTAGGAGGACAGGTTCACAGCCCTCTAGGGTGATGCCCGTAGCTCGGTTTCGAGCTAAGGATGCAAGCTTCAGGCCGAAGACGGCTAGAGTAGAAATTCGACCAGTGCTGAGTTTTTCGGATGAAGACAAGGTAGAGACCATCCAACCGCATGATGATGTTTTGGTGGTAACTCTTAGAATAGGTGGATATGATGTATGGAGGGTGATGGTAGACCAAGGTAGTTGTGTGGAAGTCATGTACCCAGATCTATATAAGGGGCTACACTTGAAACTCGAGAATTTGACGGCTTATGACTCCCTTTTGGTGAGTTTTGATGGGAAGATGGTTATTTCGAAGGGCCAGATCAGGTTACTGGTGCAGGCAGGCTCAGAGGTGGTAGATGTGGACTTCATAGTAGTAGATTCATACTCTTCTTACACGGCCATTGTGGCCAGGCCTTGGCTTCACACCTTAGGGGCTGTTTCTTCAACTCTACATCAAAATGTGAAGTATCCGTCAAGAGACCAGATTGAGGAACTGGTAGGGGACCAATCCACGGCTCGGCAATGCCTTGTGTTTGCCATCTCGTATCAGTCAGCAATTGAGTCCTCGACCTCGGTGAATGAAGGTTCATAACAGTCAAAGTTTATGGTCTTGCCTAGTAAGGGGCTAGCTGAGGAGGCCCAATGTGAAGATCTAGAGAGATTTAGCATAGAGAATGATCCAGAGAAGTTTTTTCAGGTTGGAGTTCAATTACCCTCTCGGGAAAAAGAAGAATTGGTGGAATTTCTTAAGAAAAATTTTGATGTATTCGTCTGGGATGCCTACGAAGCTCCGGTGGTGAATCCGGACTTCATCTGCCACCATTTGAATGTCAATCCGACTGTTACCCCAAAGAAGCAACCTCTTCGGCGTTCGTCCAAGGAGCATTCTGATGCTATCAAGGATGAGGTGATGAAACTTAAATGGGTTGGTGCTATTAAAGAGGTCTTTTATCCGGAATGGCTAGCTAACACCGTGGTAGTAAAAAAGAAGAGTGGAAAATGGTGTGTATGTGTGGATTTCACAGATTTGAATAAAGCCTGCCCAAAGGATCCTTTCCCTATGCCTCAGATTGATCAGCTGGTGGATGCAACTGTAGGCCATCCTCGGATGAGTTTCTTGGATGCCTTCCAAGGGTACCACCAGATTCCTTTGGCTGTGGACGACCAGGAGAAGATGGCTTTTGTTACCCCTATTGGAAATTACCATTATAAGGTGATGCCTTTTGGTTTGAAAAATGCAGGAGCCACCTATCAAAGAATGATGACCTGGATGTTTGAAACTCAATTAGGAAAAAACATGAAAATCTACATCGATGACATGGTGGTAAAGAGCAGAACAAAGTCAGACCATATTGTTGACCTTAAAAGTACTTTTGATACATTAAGGAAGCATAAGCTTCGGCTTAATGCTTCTAATTGTTCGTTTGGCGTCAGATCAGGGAAATTCTTGGGCTACATGGTCACTCACCGTGGAATAGAAGTCAATCCTGACCAGATTAAGGCGATTAACAATCTGAAACCACCTCGAAATCCCAAGGAAGTTCAAAGGCTTACAAGAATGACTGCTGCTCTAAACCAATTCATTTCTCGGTCAGTTGATAGATGTAGACCTTTCTTTCAGTTGTTGAATAAGTGGAAGGGGTTTAAATGGACTGAAGAGTGCACCCTGGCTTTCCAACAGTTGAAATAATATCTGTCTCGACCTCCCATTATGTCTAGACCTGAGGTAGATGAGGTGTTGTTTGCCTACATAGCTGTAGCCACTCACGCAGTGAGTCTGGTACTAATACGTGTTGATGATGGTGTACAGACTACGTGAGTAAGTCATTACATGAGGCCGAGGTTCATTACTTACCATTAGAGAGGGTTATTTTGGCTATAATGCATGCTACATGCAAACTTCCCCACTATTTTCAATCACACACGGTTGTTATCCTGACCCAACTCCCGCTTAAATCTCTGCTACGCAGTGCTGATTACACAGGGAGAGTGGCTAAGTGGGGTACGGATTTAGGGGTTTTTGACATCAAGTACATGCCACGCACCTCTATCAAGGGTCAGGTTCTTGCCAACCTGGTTGCTGAATTTGCAGAATCCTCAGAAGAGGAAAAGATAGAAGAGTAAAACATGGATGGAAAATCAGTTGGGATGATCTCTGCGTAAGAACTTGCACCCTGGAAAGTCTATGTTGATGGGGCAGCGAACCATAAGGGATTTGGAGTGGGGCTAGTTTTGATATCCCCAGAAAGCATTACGATTGAAAAATATTTAAGATTAGGATTCTTGGCTATAAACAATAAGGCTGAATATGAAGCTTTGCTGGAGGGAATGATCATGGTACAAAAAATGGGTGGAAAAGCAGTGTAGTTGATTTCTGATTCAAGATTGGTCGTCGGCCAAGTCCATGGGGAGTTGGAAGCCCGAGATCCTAGAATGCAAGAGTACTTAAACCAAGTTAGACATTTACAGTCTAAATTCGAATCTTTCAATTTATTACAAGTCCCTAGAAGTAAAAATACACATGCGGACTCTTTTGCTACATTGGCGACCTCCTCGGCACAAAATCTACCTCGGGTAATTCTCGTAGAAGATTTATGCAGACCTACCGAGGTAGGAAAGACTGTAACCTATGTTCATCAAATAAGAACAGCTCCTAGCTAGGTAGACCCTATTGTACTGTACCTTAAGGAGGATATTTTACCAGAAGATAAGTCCGAAGCTGATAAGGTACGAAGAAAAGCTCATCGGTTCTAGCAATCCGAGGATCAGAAGTTGTATAAGAGGTCTTTCTCTGGCCCATATCTGCTTTGTGTACATTCGGAGGGTGTTAAGATCGTTTTAGAAGAGCTGCATGGAGGAATATACAGAAGCCATACGGGGGGAAGGTCTTTATCGCATAGGGCCCTTACACAAGGCTACTGGTGGCCGAAGATGCAAAAAGAAGCATAGGACTATGTAAAGAAATGCGACCAGTGTCAGAGGTTTGCCCCAAATATTCACCAACCTGGTGGAGTCCTTAATCCTCTCTCCAGTCCTTGGCCTTTCGCTCAATGGGGCTTGGATATTATTGGTCATTTCCCTAAGACAGCAGGGAATAAGAGATATTTACTAGTTGACACAGACTACTTCACTAAATAGGTTGAAGCTGAGCCATTGTCCAATATTACAGACGTGGATGCCAAACGGTTTATTTGGAAAAACATAATAACAAGGTTTGGAGTCCCTCGCACTCTCATCTCGGACAACGGCTTGCAGTTTGATAGTAAAGCCTTTAGGAGATATTGCTGCGACATGGGCATAACAAATAGATATTCTACTCCGGCATATCCGCAAGGGAATGGGCAGGCTAAAGCTGTCAATAAAGTCATAGTAAGTGGACTCAAGAGAAGACTGGATGATGCAAAAGGGAAATGGGTCGAAGAGTTATCACATGTCTTGTGGAATTATCGGGCCACACCTCGTAGGTCCACAGGAGAGACACCTTTTTCAATGACGTATGGGGCAGAGGCTGTTATTCCTCTGGAAACTGGATTTCCTACCCTGAGAACAAGTTCTTTTGCTCCGAGTAGCAATGATGAACTATTGGAAAGGAGTTTAGATTTAATTGAAGAGCACAGAGAGAATGCCATGGTCCAATTGGCTTATTATCAACATAAACTCAAGTAAGGATATGACGCTAACGTAAAGCTAAGACCACTGGCAGTGGGGGATTTGGTCTTAAGAAAGGTTATGGGAGCTGCCAAGAACCTAGCATGGGGAAAGCTAGGACCTAACTGGGAGGGCCCATATCGTATAACATCAGTGTCTGGGATTAGTGCGTATTACCTTGAAGATCTTGGGGAAAGAGCTGTACCTCGTCCCTGGAATGTAAATAATTTTAGAAGATATTATTATTAATGCAAGTTTTTCTTCATCTTCTTTGGGTCTGCTATATTCCTCATCTCACATCTGTAACCTCATTTTAAATATCAAACAGAACCTTGGTTATGCCTGGCTCCTCGGACCACATGCCTTGGGAAAATTGATATCGTTCAGTTATTTTTCTAAGTGTTAAACAGAACCTAAGCTATGCTTGGTTACTTGGACCATCTGCTTCGGGAAAATTGACATAGTGCAACATCATTTTAAATATCAAACAGAACCTTGGCTATGCCTGGCTCCTCGGACCACATGCTTTGGGAAAATTGATATCTTTCAGTTATTTTTCTAATTTTTAAACAGAACCTAAGCTATGCCTGGTTCCTCGGACCATCTGCTTTGGAAAAATTAACATAGTGCAACATCATTTTAAATATCAAACAGAATCTTGGCTATGCCTGGCTCCTTGGACCATATGCCTTTGGGAAATTGATATCTTTCAGTTATTTTTCTAAGTGTAAAACGGTACCTAAACTATGTCAAGTTCCTCAGACAACATATTTAGTGCAAACTAATACTTTCCCCCAAGTTACAAAATGTTAAGGGAAGACTTTAATTATTTTAGACTGTGTGAAGTACATGTTTAAAATAATCCAATATCCTGTATTAATTGTTTTTATACCCAATGGATGTGCACCAAATAAAAATTATCTTTGGTACAACAAAGCTTCTGATTATATGCTCATGAGCATCACTTAAAGCATTCATAAGCACACTCATTTTTGTTCGTAACGTGTTTATCCCATTATTCATGTAAAACTGGTACTAAGAATGGTCAAGAATAATTGTACATCCTTTGAATATGTCATAGTGTTGTTTGGATTTTTGTAGTGAAGATTATATCTTGCTGAGATGATGCATTTAGTAGTGCTTCATTTGTTTTCGCACTAATTGTTTTGTGTGGATCATCTATCATAACTTTCTTTGAAGTATTGAAGCAAACTAGAAATAAATTAGAAATAACATTAACACTAAAATCATAGAAAAATGTGCAAGTACCATCATTGTCAAGCCTTCAAATGAGGCAGATGAAGTACAAAAATACAAATCAATTACAGACTAAAGAAAAAAGAAAAATCAAGACAGTCTATTTCTTCATTTTTATAACAATTTTATCTTTGGAATCCTTGGGAAGTTGAACATTCGCTGCTGTGGTGGACATTTCATTTTTCTCCTTAGGACCTTCTTTTGGCGGTATGGGAAGGGTTGCCAGCACCATTTCCATAGTTTGAGAAGCCTCTTGAACCTAGGAAGTGTCCTTTGGAGCAGCAGCAGGAGGGTCAGAGCTTGGGAGTGTTTCCTTGTTAGCCTTCTTTGTTTTAACGGTGCCCTCGGCTTGCCTTGCCCCTTCTGAAGGATTCTTGTCTGCAGGTGGAGTTGGTGACAGATTGCTTGGGATCTCACCTGCTTCTGAGGATACAAGGACAGCCTGTGAATCTGCAGAGCTTTGAGGACGTATGGCTGAGGGGTAGTAGACACTTTCTACCCTCCTGAGCATGGAAGAAGACTCAACCCCAGCCTGGTTGAGGACCTCGTCCCATGTCAGGGCACAGTAAGTTCTACATACTTGAGGAACCTGGGCCTTCAAGGTATCTTCAGTTTTTGCCACCCCCACCTCATACCCATGTTGCTCTGCAGCGTCTCTAGCCTTTTCAACTTCGTCCTTAGCCTTCTTGGCTGTAGCCTTAGCTTTTTCAACCTCCTCAAATTTCTTCTTTAGAGCGACTATCTGCTCTTTGGAGGTGGCCAATTGATCCTCGGTACTTCGAAGAAGTATTCGCTGATTCTTTGCTTGTCTTTCAGCACTCTCCAAGGAAGACATAGCATATTTTCTTTCTTTTTGCTCCTCGGCCAGCTGGATCTTCAAGTCTTTTAAACTCTTATTAGCAACTTGGAAGGCCTCCACAGCAGATATTCTTCTCCCCTCCTCCTATTTCATTCTTTGATGGGACGAGTTCACCATCTCTTCAGCTCTAAAGGCCGCTTGGGTGGCCTGAGAAGAAAGAGAAGTTAAGTACGCAAAAAAAAAAAAAAAAAAAAAAATTTAAGTTGGAAAAATTATCATTGCTAGGTCTCTTTTGAGCCCAAGGAACACTTCATAGTGCCTTAGAGACCTGAGGTCATTCATGTCCTTAGGAAGTAGTAAGGGTTGCTCCAAGGCATGGGTTATGTACCCTGCCATTCCTCCCTGGAAGTCCAGGATAGAGGCTTCACTGGTCAGTGGGACCCCATTCAGTTCCATGGGTGGAGCCTAAGCCTGGGTAGTAACCGGAAGCTCACCCCTCTTTTCAGCTTCCCGAGGAGATCTCATTTGCACGCTCTGAGGATGCTTAGATCCTCTATGAGGATCGTCTTCTTGATGGGAATGGCTTTTCCCATCCTCTATGGCCTTCTTACCTTTGTTGTATCTCTTTTATGGTTAGTAGGTTCAGCACAAGTCTGTTGAATAGGTGGAGGAGTAGGCAGACGAGGTTGTGGTGGAAGAGGTGGAAGCTGGGACTAGGTGGACGTCCCAGACGTTTTTCCCCCAGGTTGGGATTCCAAAAGGTCGAGCAGGCTTGACTTATGTTTTCGTTGAATGCCCATCAAGTCTGATGAGGTAGTCTCTTCTTTGGATACAGGAGAGGAAGGTTGATTGAAGACTTCACAGAGGTCTTCTGAGTCTGACACGTCCACTACCTCTCTTGGCTTCTCTTCTTCCTCATCTCCTTTCTGACTGGACAGATAGGATGAAGTGGCTTTGCCGAGTGTATGTGGGAGAGGAGAAGTTGTGTTGGGCACGCCTTCAGGGATATGCTAACTGCAGAGGTGCCGTCTGTAATAGGCTGAGTGAGAAGAGTGCCTTCTGGGATAGGAGCGCCTTCAGGAAGAAGAAACCTTTCCACAGCAACATTAATACGGTGAAGGCGTGGATCGCGAGCTTTGGTCACGTACTTAGGCGCTTGGTAAGCGTGAGAAATAGGTGTGACTCCTAATATCACGTGAGACACCCGAAGTTGACCGTCATCCTCGTTAATGAACACCTCGGCTCTAAGAATATTGTCTAAATCTTCCCTGTTTACCAAACTGAAGTTTGGTTCAGTGGCGCACCAATCTATAAAAAATCATGAAGTGCAGGTTGTTAGAAGAAAACTAGCACAAACCAAAATAAAGTAAAAAGAAAAATTATTTTTTCTTCTCTATTTCTAGAATCACACCTGGCTGTCCTTCTGTCGTTGGACAGTGAAGGCGATCATGCCATTCCTCTAATACGATTAAGAAGTCTTTATTTAGCCCCTTACTAGACTCGGGGAGGCACTGTATAAGTCTGATTTCGAGCTTTCTCGTCTTCATGTAATACCCTTTCCCCTTTAAGTGGTGGAGATTATATATCCAGTTAACGTCGGGGTGGGTTAGCCTTAATCCTAATTTCTCGTTTAAGGCATCCACACACCCTAATATCCTAAATACGTTTGGAACACACTGGGTAGGTGCTATACGGAAGAACCTAAGATAATCTCTCATAACAGTACCCATTGGGATTCTCATGCCGCCTTCTATAAAGGCGATCATGGGAATCACCACCTTACCTTCCTCTCTTTTTTCAAACCACTCTCCCTCCTCACAATATCTGAGACTGACATTGGGAGGTATCCTATATTGAGCCCTAAAAGCTGCCATGGCTTACTTGGATTCTACTAGACATTTAAATCTACCCATTATAGAATAAGTTTGAATAATCCTAAGGTAGATGTGAGAAAAGGAATAAAACTGAAGAGAGGAAAAGTATGAAGAACAAAGAAAAATATGAAAGGAAAAGTAAAGAATAGAGGTTTGTAAAGAATTACTAGAGTGACGAATGGGTCCTCGGATGGACTTTTGGTATTTGTAGAAGCTCGAGTAAATTGAAAAGGTTGGTAAATTCAAAGTATGTGTGCTGAGAGTTAAATGGTTGCTAAAGTGAGGAGAGAGTTTGATTTGATTGATATTTATATCAAGAAGCGAGATTCGGAGCGGGAATGTTCCCGCTCAAGTCCCAACAAAATTCTCAACCATTAGATGTAAATCACACCGTAGAACGTGAGAGACACAAGGCCATAAAAATTAAATGAGGGACACGCCTCGTAAGCCGAAGCGACAGGAACGTGTTTTGGAGTAATTCAAGTGGTATATGTGCGGGCAGAGATGGGACGAGATAGATATGAGACAAGTCTGGTGACGTCGAAATCCTCTTATCTTCTTGAAGAATTAGAAAGAAGCATTTCGAGGGGCTATTGTAGGGATGTTAGGCCCAAAAGTTTAATGTAAATTTATTATAATGGGCCCATAGCCCAAGCCGAGGATAGGGATTGTTCTAAATAGGAATAGTTTCCATCACAGAGGACTGTGTTAGCAAGAAAAAGGTTTAGTTTTGGGTACTAAGGCTCAAGGTGGTATTGGCCGAGGATAATATCTCCTCGGCAGATTGGAGCCGAGGTCAGAAGAAATGGCTTACTAATGTAGAAGAACCTTCCAGGAAGTTCTATCGGTATGAGCAACCATGGAAGGAACGTTGGACCGAAGGAAGTCCTAAGATATCTTAAGAACAAAGCTGTCACCACCGCATTTAATGTTCTACAGCTAATTTCCTGGTTGCATTAATGTGGAAAAGACCCCTGAATAGCGTAAAATTGGTTACCCCAAGACGTATAAAACCAAAGAGGGTGCCTGATGGGACAGGCACTCAAGTGATGACTTAGGAGCTTAACAAATGTAGGATCAAGATGCTTTAGAAGGAACTATATAAGGGAGGAGACCCTTCACGAAGAAAAAAAGAAAAAAGGAGAGAGAAAAAACACTAGGAATCTAGAATCAAACTTGTAACTCTACTTAAATCAATATACAAGAACTAGTCTCCTCAGATATGGCCGAAGACACTTATTACACACTCTATAAATGTCCATTTTTAGTCCTTCACTAGCAAGCTACTCAATTTGTTGTCTGATTAACTAAAGCCCAGTTTTTCCAACCTATTTCTCTACAAATTCATTGCTTTCGGGCTTTTTGGGCTTAAGTCACTCCACATAGTGGGCTTTGAACTCAAAACTGGTCCTTACAGATAGTTATTAATAGATATTTATTTTAATTGTATTTGTTTATAAATTTGTTTATTTAAAGAATCTAATTGTATTAATAAATTTGTTTATTTAAAGAATCTAATTGTATTTGTTCATATAGAATCTAAAGCTTAATTCACTTTATGTCTGTGTGTCTATATAAAATCTAAGTTGAATTCATCATCCAAAGCTTTTGTCGATTTTATAAGTGTCTCATTTGATGGATTAATAAAGAAGGAAGTAGTTGTCTGTGCTAAATTTGATTTTTTCATTGCTCGATGTTCAACTCCTTTCAACTTCCCATCGTTGATAATTTATAGTTCAATGAAGCACAATTCCAAGAACAATAATTAAATCAAAATGGTCAAGCAGAAAATTACCCTAAACTATGGGGTACTTGCACTTTGTACCATAAACTATGAAAACTTGTAATTTGTTGAGTGTACACATAACACGTGTAAATGAAGTATCAGATTGAATAATGATAAGAAAAATGAGTGATTAATATAACATAGTTGAACTTATATCCATTGGGTTTAGGACTTTTGGTTGAGTGTGTCTTTATATGTTGTTAACGTGTATAGTGTTGTGGGCTTTAGGCTCAACTAGATTACTTGTATAGCACACATTCTTGTACTACACTCTTATTTGTACTGTACTCATATGTCTTCTATATAAAGGCACTCATGTATATTCTTTCATTGAGAAATACAATACAATTATTTAGTATTTCTAACATGATGTCACTCTATTCTCAACATCGCTTCCGCCGTCACAACAGCTGTCGCAGCCTTTCGCCGTAGAACCTCCGATGCCTTTCAGCCGTCGTCTTTAGGTTTCGGACCTGCAACCGCTATCGTTGAGGAGTCCCGCACCACACAGACCACTGTACTTATCATCTTCGCCGTGCATCTTGCTCCGATAAGTATTTTTCAGGTAGCACAGTGATCGTCTCGCCCCGATCTACTCAATCGTGGAAACCTTATCCTCATCGGAGCTTGCACGAGCCGCCAAAAGATTCTGCACCCAAGATCACTCGCTCCACGCGCCGAAGCTCTTCCTCACGCGCCTCCACACGCCATTAGTACTCTTCATGCTCCGCCACGCACCAGAGCTGCACCTGCTGACGTCAGCCCTAGGTGACGTCATCTCTGCCACGTCATCTGCTGACATCATTGTCGACTCATCTGCTGACATCACCCGCCACGTCAGCTGACGTCATCGTTGACCAAGCCATTGACCTGTGTTGACTGACCGTTAACTTTAACCGTTGACTTTTCTCCAGGGTTGACTTTTGCAGTCCAGGTGCTTTTTACCCATTTTTTTACGTAGATTTCATTTTTGCAGTCTCTTTTTGCATATTTTGCTTCTAAATGAAGAATAAGGACAGGTCTTCTTCTTGTTGCAATAATCGTAGTCAACAATCCAGCAAATATTTTTGTAAACATTTCGGCCACAATATTGAGATTTACTATCGTCACAACAAATCAGCTGTTTCAATTTCTGCTACTATTTTTGCTAACACTGAGAGTGTCCAACTAATGGCTCCCGTCTCTGCACAGTCTAAATCTTCAAGACGCACTTTCACCATGTCCACAGATGACCTTAAAAACATTATCGCCAATGTCATTCGTATGGTTGGTAATGCATCTTATTCCTCTTCTCTCTCAGCTTTATCTGGTATGTCTCCTTCCTCTTGGCTTATGGATTCCACTTGTTGCAATCACATGACACCTCACTCGTCCTTATTTTCTGAACTCAAACCTACACCTCTTAATATTCGCACAGCAAATGGTTCCACAATATCTGGCCATAATATAGGTTCTGTTTCGACCTCCAACCTTTTGGTTCTCAGAGTCTTTAATGTTCTTGACATTTCTTATAATTTATTTTCTGTGGGACAATTAGCTGAGTTGGGTTATCACATTATATTTGACTATTCTGGGGATATTGTGTAGGATTCGAGGACGGGACAAGAGCTTGGGACTTGTCCTAGAGTTGGGCATATGTTTCCCGAGAACAACCTTCGTCTTCCACTTGTTGCTCCTGTTTCTATTGCTGCAGCTGCTACAGTTTCTTCAATTCCTTCCCTTGCACTTTGGCATGCTTGACTTGGTCACGCATCTTCCTCTCAGGTACAACAATTGGCTTCTAGAGGTTTGTTAGGTTCAGTGTCTACAGAAAATTTTGATTGTGTTTCATGTCAGTTAGGAAAACAACCAGTTTTGCCTTTCAATACTAGTGAATCAATATCCACTGATATCTTTGACCTTATTCATTCTGATTTTTGGGGGCCTTCCTCTGTCTCTAGAATTGGTGGGTCTCGATATTTTGTTGTCTTTGTTGATGATTACTCTCGTTATAGCTGGATTTTTAATATGAAACATCGTTTTGAATTATTAGAAGTATATTCTAATTTTGCAAAAATGGTTGAAACTCAGTTTTCCAAACGCATCAAAATTTTTCAATCTGATAATGCTCTTGAATACACCAATATGCTTTCTAAGCTGTTTTGCATTCCTATGGCACTGTTCATCAACTAACTTGTCCAGGTTCCTCTCAACAAAATGGTAGAGCCGAATGAAAACTTCGTCATATTCTTGACACTGTTTATGCTTTCCTTCTCTCAGCCAAAGTTCCTACTCTTTTTTGGGGTTAAGCTACTCTTCATGCTGCTCTTCATGCTGTTCATACTATTAATCGCATTCCGAGTCCTATTATCCAAAATCAAACTCCATATGAGTGCCTTTTTGGGCACCTCCAAACTATCACCACCTTCGCTCCTTTGGTTCTACTTGTTTCGTTCTTCTTAGCCAAATGAGCATAACAAACTTGAGTCTCGGTCAAGGCTTTGTTGTTTTCTTAGCTATGGCGAAACTCAAAAGGGGTATCGATGTTATGATCCTGTCTCTCATTGTCTTCGTATCTCTCGCAATGTTGTCTTTTGGGAACATCGCCTCTTTGTCGAGCTCTCTCACTTTCGTTCCTCCCTATCTTCCTCCTCTGTCTTAGATCTTTTTCCAGATGAGGCACATATTCCTTCTGTAGCTACTCCTGATCTTCTTGTAGTTGCTTTTGATTCTCCTGTAGACTCTCTGTCCAACCACCAGATATCATTGATCCCTTTCCTAGTTCACCCTTTAATGAATAGGTGGAAGATGAACAGGTTGAAGACGAGCTACCTAACCCCAACTCTGAGCTTGGGTCCTTTGCTCCTGCTCTGCCTGAAGATCTTGCACAAGACATTCCACCTCGTCACTCAACTCGGGTATGATCTATTCCTGCACATTTACTTGACTATCATTGTTACACTGCCCTTGCTACACTACACGAGCCTCACACCTATCGTGAGGCTTCCACTGACCTTTTATGGCAGATTGCAATGAAAAAGGAACTTGATATATTATCTAAAAACCATACTTGGGATTTGGTGACACTCCCCCCTCGGGAAATCTATGATTGGTTGTAAGTGGATCTACGAGATTAAGATTTGCTCTGATGGGTGCATTGAGCTCTACAAAGCTCGTTTTATTGCAAAAAGTTTTACACAAGAGTATGAGATTGATTATGAAGAGACCTTTGCTTTGGTTACTCGTATCTCATCTGTTCGTGCCCTCTTAGTTGTTGCTGCTGCCAGTAAATGTGACATTTTTCAGATGGCTGTCAAAAATGCATTTCTTAATGGGGATTTAAGTGAAGAAGTGTATATGCAACCTTCTTCTGGTCTCTCTGTTGACTTAAACAAGGTTTGTCACCTTTGACGTGCACGTTATGGCCTTAAACAAGCTTTACGAGTTTGGTTTGCCAAATTCAGCTCTACCATCTCTCGCTTGGGTTACATAGCCAGTCATTATGATTCTGCCTTATTTATTCGTCGCACTGACAAAGACACTATTTTACTTCTCTTGTATGTGGATGATATGATCATAACTGGTGATGACCTCAGTGGCATTCAAGAACTCAAGGATTTTCTCAGTCAGCAGTTTGAGATGAAAGATCTTGCACATCTTAGCTACTTCTTGGGTCTTGAAATCACTCATTCTATAGATGGACTTTATATTACTCAAGCCAAGTATGCCTCTGAACTTTTGTCTCGAGTTGGACTCACTGATAGCAAGACTGTTGACACTCCAGTTGAGATTAATGTGCATCTGACTCCCTTAGGGGGGAAATCATTGTCTAATCCCTCTCTTTACATATGCTTGGTTGGCAGCCTAATTTATCTCACTGTCACTCATCCAGACATTTCATATGCTGTTCACCAGGTAAGCCAGTATCTGTCTGCTCCACGATCGACTCACTATGCTGCTGTTCTGCGCATTCTTCGATACCTAAAGGGCACTCTCTTCCATGGTCTTTTCTACTCTGCTCAGTCTCCTCTTATTCTCCGTATATTTTCTAATGCTAATTGGGCAGGAGATCTCATTGATCGTAGGTCCACCACTGGTTATTGCTTTCTTCTTTGTTCTTCTCTGATTTTTTGGCAAAGTAAGAAACAAACTCATGTGGCCCGCTCCAGTACTAAAGCAGAATATTGTGCCCTTGCTGATACCACATCTGAGCTCCTTTGGTTACGATGGCTTCTCAAAGACTTAGGTGTGTCTACATCCTCTGCTACTCTCCTCTTTATTGTGACAACCAGAGTGCCATTCATATTTCTCACAATGATATTTTCCATGAACGGACTAAACACATCGAGATCGATTGTCATTTTATCTGTTATCATCTTGTCCATGGTGCTCTCAAGCTGATCCCAGTCTCCTCTAAAGATCAACTTGCAGATATCTTCACCAAGTCACATCCTAAAGGACGCCTTCGTACTTTGGTTGACAACCTTAAGTTAGTCTCACATCCACCTTGAGTTTGAGGGGGGTTGTTAACGTATATAGTGTTGTGGGCTTTAGGCCCAACTAGGTTACTTGTATAACACACATTCTTGTACTACACTATTACTTGTACTGCACTCATATGCCTCCTATATAAAGACACTTATGTATATTCCTTCACTGAGAAACACAATACAATTATTCAGTATTTCTAACATATGTTATATTAACTACTTAATTGGAGTCTCCCCAAAATGTTTATCTCTCACATTAGGTGGTATCAAAGCTCATAGTGGTGATTCTCAGAAAAAAGAAGAAGCTCATAGTGGTGTGTGGCAAATGTGACAAGGTTATCGAGGTTCCTTTTGCAGTTGGAATAAGAATTGGGTATGTGTAATTGGAGCCATTTCGCAAATGGGGTAGGGATAAGCCCCTTTCGCAATTGGAGCAGGAATGGTATATTGCACCAAGCAAGTCTGTAAACCCACACAAACGATCTTGGAAAAAGACCCAACAAAGGATATTCTCAATGGTGCTAGACAATGGTGACGGTGAGGTGTGAGGTTCCCATGGATAAAAGATACACGGGGTTGACATGTGGGGTCCCATGAATGATGCACCAGTGAAGGAAAAAGTCCATTAGGCAAGGGAGAGTGAGTAGGACTTGTTCATGACCCATAGAGAAGTCTTGAAGCCCACAGAGAGGTTGAGACTCACACGTGAAGGGAATATTGTTGGGTGTACATGTGTAATTGAAATCTCACATTGAATAATGATGAGAAAGATGAGTGGTTAATATAACATAGTTGGACTCATACCTATTGGCTTTAGACCTTTTGAATTAAGTGTGTCTCTAGATGTTATATTAATTACTTAATTGGAGTCTCCCCAAGGTGTTTATCTCCCCAACATAATCACCACCCTAATTGTAAAATCTTTGTTAATTGCACCACATAGCCTAATTGACAATTAAAATTAATGATCATGCTCCACCCTTTTTGAATTGACAACTAGATATTGTCATCAAAATATAAAGAGACATTAAGTGATTATACTTTTTTCATGATAGCGGGGATCAAGGATCACGCAATCGAAAATAATCCAAACAAGGCGTATCCTAATTTAATACCAATTGGAAAATGCTCTTGAACTCCAAACACATGGCTTTCTGCCAATTTTACTGATTATCAGTTTATGGTCCAAGTGATTAATTTAATGGTTTCATCAATAATATAAACAAGGCAGTAATCAAGCAATCACACCAAAACTCATGCAACTAGCACTACAAGTTGTTTATGGCATGAAAACCTAAAACAGAAAAACCCTTCAAGGTTGCACCCAATAGGATATTTGTGATACAAAATAACTTACAAAACCTTCAATATATAAGTAATTGTTCTTGCATCCGGGCTCCCCGCTTCTACTAGCAATAGACTACACCAATTATTTATCTTCATAGCAATCCAATAACACAGGTTAATTGCTAACTGCAAATCCAATCTCTTGGATACTCTAGTGTTTGGATTAAACCTCCTCTCAAAGGTTTAGCAATATGGAAAGGTGGAGGTATTTAAGTTACAATGGTTTTTTTCTCAAGGGTTTGGTAGTCTTTGCCTTCTTCTACTAATTTTAGGGTTTTTATTTTCGTTCTTATATGTGTCACAATAGAGGATAGGTTGGCTACAATAATTATGTGGATAAGCTAATTTTGAATTTCCTAGAAAAACTCCCTCAATTGAGTTTTGAGTGAGTTTCAGGTGAATTGTTATGTGCAACTGAATTTTGAATTATGACAACTTTGCTCAAAATCTCACCTGACATATTAATTCTTGCTTTTATGAGATTCCTGTTGTAGCACTTTGAACTCTTTCGTCAGAATATAATCTTCAATGACATTATGCAATTTACAATTTAAATAGAAACACAAATACGTGGAAATGTGCAATTACAACTAAAACTTTTGAATCAGAATTTTGCCAACACTAAATATCCTAACACCATCAAAACAAAACAACTCATTTTGTTGTGCAGATATGTTTTCAACATGTGAACTATCATCTTACAATATATATGACCATTATTTGCCTTTATTTAGTTTGCCAATCCATAATATATTATAATGCATTCAAAATCTTATATTTAATTGGCGTTCATGACAATAAAAATTTTATTAAATAAAACAATGATGACAATGAAAGGTAACAGATGCACTAAGGGTGTTAGTTTAGGAAATATATTTAGAAACTTTTTATAGGAAAAGAAAAAAATTACTACTTTTTTGATAGTTTTTCATATTTTCCCAGAAAATAGTATCTAAACTTTTATAGGTTGGTCTGTTAACAATTCTCTAAAGGCACTCATTAACAGAGCTCATCATATTATTAGTGCAATGTAGTACAAACCAATTCCAAATGAGAGTTGGCAGTGACATTTATCATTACGATCCACCTAACTTTAGGGTTTTGAAGTTTGCTAGTTTGATATTAACCAACTAATGTTCGCTTGTTTGATAGCAATAGCCATACATTTATTCATTAAGTACAATAGCTTTTATCTCACAAGTAATCATACAGTAGAACTTAAAGCCTCCTCTAATGCTTTACTGTCAGTGGAAGCAGCTACATATTTGATAAGAAAGTCTTTGTATGGCAAGGACTTATAAAGCGCTGGGTGGCTTGCATCAACCAAACTTTTTGCTGGTTCTATAAGTGTTTCATTTGATGGACTAAGAAAGTAGGAAGCAGTTGTTCGAGCTACATTTGAATTTGTCACCACTCGATGTTCAGCACCTTTCAGCTTTCCATTGCTGATAATCTACAACTCAATGCGACACAATTCCAAGAACAATAATTAAAAAAACCATTAAAGAAACTAGTTAATTGCACCCAAAAAAAAAAAAAAAAATCACCCCAAATTATGAGATAATTACACTTTGCAGTTTGCATAATAAACTATGAAAACTTGCAATCACCACCCTAATTGCAATAAACTTTGTAAATTGCATCCAATAGCTTGATTGACTATTAAAATTAATGATAACTAGAAAGTTACATTTTTTGCCCACTTAATGAACAATAAGTTTAGGTGGTCTATGTGCCTGCACACAGTGGCGGAGTCAGAATTTTAGTTTAGAGGGGGCAAAATTAATTTGAAATTATTAATAAATATTTTTAACAAAATAATTATACAATTGTAAATAAGTAAAAATTTACTAAGTCAACTATTGTGAAAATTATTGTGTTTCTTACCATTTAAATAAATTAAATAAAAAATAAAAAGCAAAAAGTGTTATGAGTCTGTGACAGTATATTAGTGAGAAAGTGAAAGAGTGGGACAAGCCAAAGCTAAAAGTTATTTTTGACTTGTTAACTTTGTTGTGCCTAGGTCAAAAAAAAAAAAAAGACTTTGACATGTCAGGTACCTCCTTGCTCTCTTTGTTACAATGCCATGCTCTTTTGCTTTTTTTGAGGAAGACTGTGTTAGCTTTTGGTTCCTTTTACTGACTGTTGTTTTGTTTTTTTCCTATGTTAATGAATCAAAGGGGGCAAGTTTTTCTCATATGCCTATGGCTAAGAAAGTTTCAGAGGAGTCGGGGGGGGGGGGGGGGGGGGGGGGGCAGTTGCCCCCTCTCGACCCCCCTGACTCCGCCCCTGCTTGCACATGATTGTTAATTTTAACCGTCAATCACGTTGCAGGATGTAATTAAAAAAAAAAAAAGAAATTGTCACAATTTGGGTGATGATTGTAAGTTTTCATGGTTTGGGGTGCAAGTTTAGGTGGTTTTCTACTATTATATATCCCTAAAAATTTTTTTTGACTTATTTTTTTTTTTATGATTTTATAAGAGATAAGATTTTTTTTTTTTAAAGTTACTCTTAAAGTTACTCTTTAGTAGGCATATTGATAATTTTTTTTTTTCATAAAGCGAGTGTGAAATTCGTATTAGAATACTATTTGTAACAACCTATATTCGTATTAGGCCACGATTTGTAACAATTTGAGTTTTTTGCAATCGTGTAAATAACTTAGATTAACTTACACCCCAATGTAAGAGCCAACAATTGTTTACATAATGCCTTCATAATTCAAATCATTACTGTGAAGTATCACCCATCAAATGAACTATTGGCTAGTTTTCACTTTTCACTAGTTAAACATCTTATTGTTACGAATTAGCAAGTATCTATTTTATACTATTAATAACATGTTTATTTCCCTTTCAAAAAAAAATAACATGATTCTCTATTTGGGTTTCAACATTTTTTGTACTAAAATATTCTCACACAAATTCTTAAACTCTCTAAAATACTCCTATCTTTTAGTTAAATAATTTTATATTAAAAAAACACAAACTAGTTAAAAGATTAATTTACCGTTACTAAGTTTTATTCTTTTTTTTTAATCTTCTCCACTTGACCTAAAACTTAGAATATTATTTTTATTTCATTTTTAAATATTATTCTACGTTACCTTACATTTTTCTTAAAAAAAATACACACAATTATTTATATATTACTTTTAAACATTATAACATAAAAAAAGAAAGAAAAAAAGGGCATTATATAGGATAATTACTAGTGTACCCATAGTACACACAAGTAAATTGTGACTTGTGTGTACTACGTGTACCCTAGAGTGTTTGTAATAGTCACCATTCTATCGTCTATATATATATATATATATATATATATAGGGACTCAAATTGGATTGGACCCAGATTAGGTATGGGTTTCTAGCCTAACAAGCCCAAACAATAAATTTCTAGAGAGTGGGTGAAAAAACTAACTCTATTCGGTGGATTTACTGTGTGTCAAAAGACGTTTCAAGCTAACTGTCTGATAAAAACTCTACTCGGCTAGGTTTCAGAGGGTATCTTTCTGCGTTCTATCGTTCTTTTTCTCTCTTTCTTTTTTTCTTCCAAAAGTCATCTCTAATGTCACCTACTTCCATGTTATATACTGCGTTCCTTACCCCAATTTCACCGTACACGTGTAGTTTCTATCCTAGGAACTCATTTCTGTCCCATCCAGCACCTCCCGGAACTTTTGCTCAGTAACCATAAAGCTGCTTGGTCACTGTTCAGGTATCACCTCCACATTAATGCGGCCAGGGAGTTAGCTGGAAAGCATTTAATGTAGAGGTAGCAGCTTTAGAAGATATTTGTTATCTTCCCCGGTTCCTCCTTCGTACCATATTCAATTTCCATTTCTTATACAACTTTGTGGAGTACCCTGAATAGTAAGGTAGTTACATCCACCTCGGACCATGATATCCGAGATTCCTTTTATCCTCGGACGCGTTTTGAGCTACTATACATGACTACTCTCCCTTTTTCCTATACCAATTCCACAATATTTCTTTTTAACCATCTTCGGACAAGTGAGTGTCCTTGGACTGGGCCATAGGCCCAATTCTTATGAACTTACCAATACCTCTTGGCATAACAGGCCTCCCAATATATAAATATAATTAAAACTTCTGAAACTCTCACAATTTTTCACGTCAGCAAAATATTTAAATAAAATTATTTTTGTTTAGTACAAACTTAATAAACGGTGAAATTCTATCTCTCTAATAAGTCCAACAAACTCATCATTATCATTTTTTTAAACAAAATTATTTTTATTATTTAGTCCAAACTTAACAATGAGTGAAACTTTATTTCTCTAACAAGTTCAACTTAAATTTAAATTCATCATTATTAGTCTATAATAAAGTTTGCTTAACAACGGTTGTTGCTCAACAAATTCAAGCGATATTGGATTTGGACTACGACAAGATGTCTGTGCCGATTATCGAGCACATCGTGTACTATTGTTTATGTGCTATTTAGCATTTAGAATAGAACTTCTTTCTTATTCAAAAAGTAAAAGACCATGACAGACCCCACTAGCCATTAATGCGGCGCGAAGAATGATCAACTTCAAAGGAAATCCCATTGGGAAAAAAAGATTAAAAAAAATTAAATAATACTATAGTACTAATGATACCTAACAAAACCGAAAAAAAAAAAAGGTTTATCTATATCTCTCTCTCTCTCTCTCTCTCTATATATATATAGATATATAGATAAACCTTAATAATTTTTGTTTAGTCCAAACTTAATAAGGAGTGAAGTTTTATCTTTCTAACAAGTCAAACTAAAACTAAAGCTATCATTATCATTTAAAATTTTTTTTTTTTTGTTTAGTCTAAATTTAACAAAGAGTGAAACTCTTGTTTGGTACGTGTATTTAAATAACAGTTTTCAGTTTTTTTGAAAATACGTATGAGTAGAAAAGTGTATGAAAATACGTGTAATGTTGTTTAAAAACTAAAAACGTGTGTTTAAATACATGTACCAAACATGCCCAGAAATCTCTCTAACAAATCCAACTTAAACTCAAACTTAAACATTGATAATTTATCTTCAAATTTGCGAAATTAGTCATGAACACTATAAAAATAAAGCAAACCCCAATATATATATATATATATTTTAAAGCTAAGTAGAGGTACGAGCCATTCTTATGTTATTTTCTTCTTCTTTACTTTGTTAAAAAAAAAAAAAATTATTTTATGGTTTTTTATGTATTTTTTAAAATGTAATTTTCGTATATGAACCACCAAACTCTCTTTAACCGTTTTTTATAAGATAAAAAAGCTTGCAATAATTGAAATTATTCTTTTGAATGTAACTCGGTTTTCTCTTGTATTTCTCTATTGTTTAGTCACACACACACACACACACACACATATATATTGTTTTGTTTCAATAATTTCTAAGTAGTGATTTGATTTTTTAATATTTTTTGGTTTTTTAGAAGTTTTAATATTTGAATTTTTGAGTTATTTTTTTGCAGTATTTGAAACTCTCTGACAATTTTTTTTTTTAAATTTGACAAATTTTTTGTAAGCCATTGCACATTCAAGCAATGGTTTCTTCATCAAATTGTAACACAAATTGAAGTCATACAAGAGCAAATCATGTAATGGTGTAGTTTCTTGAATTTTTTATAAAATTATTTTAATTTACATCACAAATAGGTAAGTTCTCATGCATAGAACGGGTTAGGGACTAATATTTATATATATATATATATATACACTAAAAGAGCTTGTGAAGATATATTTACCTGCAACAGATAACCTATGTTAACCACAAAATCATGTAATGGTGTAGTTTCTTAAATTTTTTATAAAATTATTTTAATTTACCTCACAAATAGGTAAATTCTCGTGCATAAAATGAGTTAGGGACTAGTATTTATATATATACTTAAAGAGCTTGTGAAGATATATTTACCTGCAACGGATAACCTATGTTAACCACAAAAGCATTAGGAATGGGTTCAACACCAATCCATTCCTCATCCTTGAAGATTTGAAGCCCGTATACATCACTTTGAAGAAGAATATTAATGAAAACAGGGTCCATATGTTTGCCCAAGCCCAAGGTTAAGCTTGGGTCTGGGCATGGCGGATAGTGATTGACCACCAGTGTTTGATTTCCAACAAGTCCACCAAGGCTGATTCCCAGGCCTTGGGAAATGAACTCCAAAATTCTAAACCCCAACTTCCTTACTTCAGCTGTATATGGCCCAACAACTTCTCTGAAAAAGGTTTCATGAAAAATAATGACGTTTATTTTTGTTCTCATATAAGTGATATGTCAAGTCACTAGACTTACTACACGAGACGGGTTCAACATAGCCTGAAAGAACAAATTATACATATGCGACAATGAGGATTTACCGATATCTAGGTGGTTGTTCAGGCCAAAATTGGATGTATTTCTCTAGAGGATTACATTGGTGTATCAATGCATCCCTCCAGAGGTGAAACTTTTCAGTTTCATAATTTGCACTGCTTGTGTAGATGAAGCAGCTCTTATTGGGGTCCTTTGAAGTTTCGATTGCCTTGTCCTTACCAGATAATGCATGAAATTCCTTAAAAACACTCATGGCCTCATCCATTAAGTTGCTAGGGACTCCATGGTTGATCGCCTATTAGGTGGCACAAAACATAGCATAACACAATCTTATAAAATATGAAAAAGTTTGCCAAAAGTGGTTCATATTGGGATCATATTTGATGCCAAGCATCTGGTAGGAATAAATCATTGTCTGATAAAATAATAGAAAGAAAAGATGTGGTTGGAACCTGAAAGAATCCAAACTCTTGGCTAGCTTCAAAAATTTGTTGAATTATATCTGTTTGATCATGACCCCCAAGATCAATCACTGGAATATTGTTGGCTAGAGGAACAGTGAGCTTCCCTGGTCTTTTTTCCGGTGGGAGTATATATGATTCTGGCAAGGATCGATCATTGTACCAGCTTGAAACAAGGTGCTCCATGACTTACAACTCAAATCTTTAAGGAAAAAGGAATGTCTATGGTGTGAAGAGAGCATCGACCACAAACAAGTCCTTAAAAAAGCTTCCACAAGTTGAGTAAAATAACACTAAATTTTCCCTCAAGCATTCCTCCTCTGCCATATAGCCATATAGCACCTCAACAAGTGGGAATGGACCAAATGGTACCCTGGCCTCTTGAAAAAAATTCTTAATTTATTATTTAAAAATTTTAGTTAAAAAATTCATACTACTACCCCCTCCCTATATTGAAAATCAACTCCCAAAAACCAAAAATTTAAAGTGGTCATCAGCCTGTGACGCCTCCAAAGTTTTTTTTAAGGGTATTATTAAGAAACGTTTTAGGTAAACATCATTAAGAAACTTTAACTATACAAAATCTAATAAAAAGATAACTTCAAATATTTAAAAAAAAAAATGCAAATATATAAAGTTTTGCAGTTTCTTTATATGAGTTATCATATTTTAAAAATAGTCTCTTTATCAATTTTGCAAGTTGCATCTTTAACAATGTACAAAACCAAGTAATTAATCTTAGAAAAATGAGTCATTGCTGCACGTACCAAAAATATAATTTTGAAGTTGACTTTCAAGTGCCAAGAAATCAACCTTAGAAAAATAAGACGAATAGACCTGTGTTTGTTGGACATTTTCTATATGTTTGAAAGAGCCTAATATATTGTTAAGGGGAACAAAGTTTAATTTTGCTGGGTCTTAAAAAATTTAGGATGGTCACCATTTTTTTTTTTCAAGGGTGAACAAATAAAATAAAATAAAAAATATTATAGATATAAGTTAGGTTCAAGTTACACTTGGTGTAACTCTAATCAATGTTACACCACCTAATAAATTTTCATTGGATTAATATTTCCAAGATTTCATAGTTGGTGTATATATTCTCTATATATTTTTAACACACACACACACACACACACACACACACCAAGTTTCATGTCAATCAGATGTCATTTACTATTTGATCTAGAAACCCATCATTTCTGCACAATTTTAAACACAAAAACTTAATATTTAGATACATAATTGATGACATAGTTATTGATGTTAGATGATCTTGAAATTTCGCAAGCATGTAGTGTATAAGAAGAGAATATATTCCAATTGTGAAGTTGTTAAAAGTCACATCCAATAGAAAATATCAAGTGATATGGCATTACTTAATATATATATATATATATATATACTTGTTTGACTTTTTTTTAAAAAAAAACTTTATTTTTAAATGGGCTACCAACACCATATATGGGTTTGATGACTAGGGGTGGCTCCACTTGAAGGCATGCGGGTGGTCACGAGATCACCCTGATTTGGATATATATCCCGTGACCACCCGCATGCCTTCAAGTGGAACCACCTGCATGCCTTCAGGGTATATATATACCCTGAAGGCATGCGGGTGGTCACGGGATCACCTTGATTTGGATATATATATATATATATATATATATATATATATATTTTAGGTGAGGATGGTCATGTGACCACACGCACCACACGCATGCTTTCAAGTGGAGTTGCCCCTGATCATCAAACACGTATATGTGGTTGGTAATCAATTTCTTAAAAATAAAAAATAAAAAATTACTAAACGCAGAACCAATGTTAACCAAAAACCTAAGGAATAGGTTCTCTATTGCGCGATGAAAAAATTATTTTACCTACAAACACATAATACTCATCACACCTTAAGTTTTTTTTTGTAATTGAAAAATATAGTAATCCCAAATTATAATAGATGCAAAATATTAATCTTTACTAAAAAAAAAAGAAGAGTCTCTAACCAAGCGTGTGAGCGCCTATTTAGATGCTAGTATACTGTGAAGATATATGTACCTGCAACGCAGAACCAAAATTTTTTTAAAACCACAAAAGCGTAAGGAATAGGTTCAACAGCAATCCATTCCTCATCCTTGAAGACTTGATGCCCATATATATATCACTTTGAAGAAGAATATTTATGATGCTGGGGTCTCTATGTTTGCTAAATCCCAAGGTTAAACTTGGGTCTGGGCATCGTGGATAGTGATTGACCTACAGTGTTTGATTTTCTCCAAGTCCACTGCCAAAATGACCGGGGCTGATTCCCAAGCCTTGGGAAATGAACTCCAAAATTCTAAATCCCAACTTCCTTAATTCAGCTGTATATGGCTAAACAACTTCTCCGGAAAAGGTTTCATGAAATATAATTGGTTTTTGGGGCCAAAATTGGATGTATTTCTGTAGAGGATGATAATGATGTAATAATCCATCCCTCCAAAAGTGAAACTTTTCATTTGCAAAATTATGACTGCGCTTGTATAAATGTAGCAGGTCTTATTGGTGTCCTTTGAAGTTTCGATTGCCTAGTATTGGCAGATAATGCATGAAAACTCCTTACAAACACTCATGGCCTTATCCATTAAGCTACTTGGGACTCCATGGTTGATCACCTGTTACTCTGTTAGCACAAATCATAGCATAAGTGCATAACACAAATGTGTATAGCATATAAAAAAAGTTGCCCTAAAGTTCTTCAAGTGATCATGTTTGATGCCAAGCGTCTATTAGGAATAAATTATTGTCTGATAAAATAATAGAAGAAAAGACGTGGTTAAAACCTGAAAGAATCCAAACTCTTGGCTAGATTCCAAAATGTGTTGAATTATAGATCAACCACTGGAATATTGTTGCCTAGAGGAATAGTGAGCTTCCTTGTTCTATTTTCTGGTGGGAGTATATATGATTCTGGCAAGGATCGATCATTGTACCAGCTGGAAACAAGGTGCTCATTGACTTACAACTCATGTTAAATATTAGCATTGATACACTATGTTGAATATGCTAGTATGGTTGTGGAAGCGGAAGCATAAAATATAGAACACAATAACACACGAGGGTTACGTGGTTCAGCCTAATGGCCTATATCCACGAAAGAAACCCTAAAAAGCTACATCAATAATATATTAGAGTGTAATACAAATCCTATGCTATAATAAACCATAATATGTGTATATATAGTAGGCTAAACCCTAGACTAGAAGGATTGGGCTTTGGCCTATTACATTGGGCTAAAATACTCTAACACCTTCTCTCAAACTCAAGGTGAAAGCTCGAAGTTGGATAAGCTTGAAAAGATCCCTTAAAAAAAATGCCTTGAAGAAACCATGAAGATGTCGACAAAAATGCCTTGACCTTGAAAGTGACTAGAAGGATTGGGCACTATGGAGACATGCACATAGAAAGACGACATCTGAAAAATACCGAACAAGGGTTGCATCAATGTCCAAGAAAAGCTACTATAGGTGGAGAGTGGCAACAATACGTTCAAGGCCTAAAAAAGATTAGTGAAGACGACGTCAAGATGAAGTATGGTTTGTGAGTTTTTGTGCGTAGGAAGGACCCAAAAAAGGATGAGAAATGGGCCAATTCAGTGATTTTGGAGTTTCAAATGAAGAAAAGGAGTCCAAAATCAGAATCTAAGTGAAAAACTGAGCAAGATAAGCTCTATTGAAAAATTTCACCTTTGGTCAAAAGTTAAAGTCAACAAGCAGTGGTCAACTGAGTCAGCGGCAATGATGTCATCAAGAAGACGTAAGTAGATGGCTTGATGCTAACATGGTGGTTGACATAAGCAAGTTGTCATTGTGGCTGACGTAAGCAAGCTGATGATGATGTCAGAATCATTATCTTGGCATGTGACAGCATGTGAATAACTCAGGCGGCGCGTGGAATATCTAGCAAGCGCATGAAAGTGTGTGACAAGGTGGATGGTTGCCGGATTTCCAGGTTTTGAAGATCGAGCGATGGAGAACTTGTCTAAATAGCGTGAGTGGCTATTGGATGAGATGCGCATGAGATCTGGATAGGTAAGTGAATTGGCCACAGAACATATTGACCGCGCGTGGCACTGATTCTTGCCACCGAATTCTTGGGTTTTTCTCGCTGGATGCAGAGGACGAGGCTTGTGGAGATGGTTTCAACAAAAGAAGGCTTGAAAGACACAAGTCTGAGAATGATAGACATGACTTGCCTGAAAATATAGAGGCTGCGGCGATTGCTAGAGGATGTCGACGACAATTAGGCAGCAGTGAGACGTGGCTCGGGGGAGGCCGCGACAGATCTGTGGAAGGCGATGGGAGCAAGTTTGATACAGAGGGACTTTGCTAGAGGCCAAAAATGAAGTTTGGCTCTGATACCATGTTAAATATTATCATTGATACACTACGTTGAATATGCTAGTATGGTTGCGGAAGTAGAAACATAAAATATAGAACACAATAACACACGAGAGTTATGTGGTTTAGCCTAACGGCTTGCATCCACGGAGGAAATCCTAAAGGGCTACATCAATAATATATTAGAGTGTAGTACAAATTCTATGTTATAATGAACCATAACATGTGTATATTGTAGGTAGGCTAAACCCTAGACTAAAAGGATTGGACTTGGGCCTATTACATTGGGGTAATATACTTTAACAACTTAAATCTGTAAGGAATGTCTATGGTGTGAAGAGGGCATCACAAGGTTTCTATAAAGCATTACTCCTTGGTCATATAGCCGTATAGCACCTCAACAAGTGGGAATGGACAGAATGGTACCTTGGCCTCTTGAAAAAAAATTCTCATTTTATTATTTAAAAATTTTAGCTAAAAAATTCATACTCCTACCCTCTCCCTACATTGAAAATCATCTCAGTAAGAATTGTTTTTGGTAAACATCACGAAGAAACTTAAACTATTCAAAGTCTAGTAAAAAGAGAGCTTTATATATTGGCAAAAAAAATGCAAATATATCAAATTTTATAATTTCCTTTTACGAGTTTTCATATTTTGAAAATTGTTGCATGATAGTCTCATGATCAATACTGCAAGCTGCATATTTTTTTAGAGTGGTCAACAACCTGTCTTAATTTAAAATTTAACTAATTTAAACTTTTTTAATGTGTGTATATATATATATATATATATATGAAAATTCAAGTCAGGGTGGTCCCATGACTACACTGATTAACAAGTAGAGTTGCTCCTGGTCAAGGATCAAACAAGGGAAAGCAATTCAAACAAGGTGTACCTTAATTTAATACCAATTGAAGATGCGCTTGATCCCCTAATCAAGCAATCACACCACAGCTCATACAACTAAAGCTTCAAGTCATAAAGTAGTAAAAATTCTTCAGCGCTGCACCTAATTCCATAGTTTTCAAACTCGGACTGGACTGGGTGGTCAATCCAGGTGAACCGAGAACCGGAGTGAAATTCGGTTTTTTAGCATAGAGAACCGAGCACCCTATGAAATTTCGTCTTGTGAAATTCCATGAACCGTGCAGTCCAACTCCGGTTCAAGCATCCCTGTTAAATAAGAAAAAATCAGAACCAAGGCATGGTCAGATATGCAGCTGAAGCCTAATCACTCAGCCAAGCATGCAAGCTGATGCTCAATAATAACAAAAAAAATACTTAAAGTAAACTTAATGCAATTTTTTTTAATTTATAAAAACAACTTAACACAATTCTATTCTACTTAATTAAATTATCCATCTCTTACAAGGAATATAAAAAAATTATAATTAAAATCATTCAAAGATATTCAACTTTACTTCAAAAATTAATCATAAATTTTAATGTTTTCATGGTTAGTATTTTATTTTATTAACTTTCTTATTTAATTATTAAATATATGCTTGAAAATCATTAAATTTTCCTCACATATATAGATATATTAGTCAATTTTGCTAGTTTTATAAATTTAATATCTATATTTAGGCTTTAATTAATTATTAAATTAATTATGACGTCATCACGGTTCGACCCCGGTTCGTCCTCGGTTGGACCTCAAAAACCTTGAACCTCTTTGTTTTACGGTTCAATGAATAGTCCGGGTCTAAGAACCTTGCCTAATTCACCAAATCCACTAAGAATATAGTTGAAATACAAAATAACTTACAAAACCTTCAGTATAAGTAATTTTTCTTGTATCCGAGCTTCCTGCTTCTACTAGCAACAAACTACACTAGTTATTTCTCTTTTCAGCAATCCAATAACACAGATTAATCACTTACTGCAAATATGATCTCTCAAATACTTTAAGGCTACTTGAAAATTTGTGATTGCCTTCGTGTTTTCAACAACAATCCTCTACACTTAGGGTTGATCAAGAGTGTTTAATTTTGAAATTTCCTAGGCAAACTCGGTCGATTAAGTTTTGAGTGAGTTTCAGGCAAACTGTTTTTTATAAATGAATTTTAAATTATGACAACTTTTCTTGAAATCTCGCTTAATACATTGAATCTTGCTCCAACGAAATTCCTATTGTAGCACTTTGAAGTCTTTCGTCTGAATATGATCCTTAATGACGTTATGCAATTTACAATTAAAATTGAAACTCAAATACGTGGAAATGTGCAATTAAAATATATACAACCATTATTTGCCTATATTTAGTTTGCTAATTCATAATATATTACAATGCATTCAAGATCTTATATTTAATAGGTGTTCATGACATTAACATTTTTATTAATAAAACAATGATTACAAATTAATCATATTATTAGTGCAATGTAGTATTATCCAATTCCAAACGACAGTTGACAGTGACAATTATCATGATGATCCACTTAACTTTCGGCTTGATCGTGTAATTGACCAACCATATTAACCAAGTAATGTTTGCTAGTTTGATATCAATGGTCATAAAGTGCAATAGCTTTTTTCTCAAACCATTAATCAAAGAGTAGTACTTAAAACCTCCTCTAATGCTTGAGAGTCATGGGAAGTAGCTTTGTATTTGCTAAGAAAGCCTTTGCATGGCAAGGACTTATAGAGCTTAGGGTTGCTTGCATCAACCAAAGGTTTTGCTGGTTCTACAAGTGTTTTATCTGATGGAATAATGATGAAGGAAGCAGCTGTCCAAGCTGCATTTGAATTTGTCACCACATGATGTTCAACACTTTTCAGCTTCCCATTGCTGATAATCTACAACTCAAGGCTACACAATTCCAAGAACAATAATCGAAAAAACCTTTAAAAAAAAAAAACTAGTTAATTGCACAAACAAATACCCTAAACTATGGGATAAGTGCACTTTACAGTTTGCAAAATAAACTACGAAAACTTGAGAGAGAGAGAGAGAGAGAGAGAGAGAGAGAGAGAGAGAGAGAGGCATTCTACGCAAATACACAAGTTTTTGGGTGATTTTACATCTTGGGTATGTGAAATCATTGTATTATATTTATTTATTAGGCGAAAAACCTATTTTTGTCCCTACATTTTCACACGAATTCTACTTTGGTCCCTAACTTTTATTTTCACCGCTTTTAGTCCCTATCCTGAAAAACGCGTCTCGTTTCTGTCCTTGCCGTTACATCAGAGATAGAAAATGCACACGTGGCAAACGGGGTCATTAAAATAATAATAAGAAATGTTATTTGGCATTAAAAAATGCCACGTCAGCATCTAAATTAAAAAAAAATTAATTTATTAATTTTAACTAAATAAAAAAAATTAAAAACATAATTAAAAACTAAAAATCATATGAATTGAGATCTAAGTGTGTCTTGAACAAGAACAACAAGAAACACAAGCCCAAAAAAAAAAAAAAAAAAAACCAATAAATCTTTGTCGTTGAGAAAGTTTCTGCTTCACTTGGTTGCAAAAAAACATAGGATGAAAGATCTAACATTAGCAAACTAAGAAGATGAAAGATCTGGGTTTTAATCATAGAGCGAGATCATGGTGCAAAGCTCTTCGGGATTGAGATTGTAAGAGCAATCCACGTTAGCAAACTCTTTGAGAAGCTTCAGCCCAGCCTCGCCGAGCTTCTCCGCCACCAAAATTGCTGGCTTTGCGTCCAAAGAGCTAGAAGCTTTAACGATCACCACCAAGGGCTTCGAGAATCGCCGGCTAGAACGGAGAGCTACAGAGAAAGCCAAGCTGATTGACTGTCTGGAAGACAGCGACAACGAGGGTGTTGCAAAAAAAATAAAGGATTTACTGATACTAAAGGATTGACCTTTGAGCTTGCTTTCGTTTGCTGGGTTTTATTTTCTTCTTCTTCACTGTTTTCCTTTGTACGACGTTGTTTGTTTGTTGGGTCTTCAATGGCACATCTGGAAGGGAGTCCTAGAAGCTCATTGATTTCTCAAGCGGAAACGGGTAAGGAAGCTTTCTGGGTTAGCCGAGAAATTTGGAAAAAGAGAGTAGAAATAAAAGCATTCTCTATTTGGTTGCCGAGAAAATGCAGGAAAATAATTTGAAAGTGAAAGTTTTGTTCTTTTCTTTATAGTAAGACCCTCTTTTCCATTCTGGGTTTTAAAGAAAAAAAAAGAAGTGAATAACTTCTACCAGCTGAGCTAAATATTAGTCTTTAAGCTTTGTAGAGTTAAGGTTTTCAATTCTCAGCTCACAAAAATAAATTGATGTTAGAAGTTGTAGCTTACTTCATTCGCCTGTGTTTTCTTGCAACCAAGTGAAGCAGAAACTTTCTCAGCGACAAAGATTTACATTTTTTTTTTTAAAATTTCTGGGTTTGTGTTCTTGGATCTGGGTTTGTGTTTTTGTTGTTCTTGTTCAAGACACACTTAGATCTCAATTAATATGATTTTTAGTTTTTAATTCTGTTTTGATTTTTTTTATTTAGTTAAAATTAATAAATTAATTTTTTTAAATTTAGATGCTGGCGTGGTATTTTTTAATGCCGAATAACATTTATTATTATTATTTTAATGGCCCTGTTTGCCATGTGTGCATTCTTTGTCTCTGATGTAATGGCAGAGACAAAAACGAGACGCATTTTTCAGGATAGGAACTAAAAGCGGTGAAAATAAAAGTTAGGGACCAAAGTGGGAATCGCGTGAAAATGTAGGGACGAAAATAGGTTTTTCGCCTATTTATTATTAATTGAATTTGATGGTGTTCATTTAAAAGAGAAAAAATCGTTAAATTTTGAAAATTGCAAGCTATTTACCAAATTCTCTCGGAATTTCAACACTAATTATTAACAATTACAAGAAGTTAAGAGCATCTGTTATCAATTCAACAAGTGTCTTAAGCCCCATGATAAAGCAACACATGGAAAAGTTTCAAGTATAAATAAGAGGCTCAATTCCAATAGAAGACCACCGTGAATAATCGGGAGAAATTATTGAGATAATTGTTATATATTTATTTAGGAGATAACCTCTTAGGGTCCGTATGGTTGGAGGAGTAGAAAAGTGGGAGGATAAAAAATGGAGAGATGATAGAAAAGAGGGAGGATAGAAGAGATTTAGTTTTATCCCATTTGTGTTTAGTTGGAAGGATGGAAAAGTGGAGAAATGGAAATCTTATTTGTTTGGTTGAGAAGAAAAATTAGAAAATGGAAAATAAAATCGTTATAAATTTACAATTATGTCACCATTAATTAAAAAAAAAAAGTAACACATTTTTTTTATTAAAAATATTGTGTATGGACACTAATTTTTTTTTTTTTAATAAAAAAATTGTACAAGTCAAAGAAAGATGAGCAAAAAAAGAAAAAAGAAAAAAGAAAAAAAAACTATTGAGAAGTACAAGAAAAACCAAGAAAAAAACAAAACAAAACAAAACAAAACAAAGAAGTAGAAAAAAAATAGAATAAAGGGGAAAAAAAGTGAAACAAAAAAATGGATATGAAATTGGATCTGGATGAAACAAAAATCAAAAGAAAAAAAAAAAAACACGAAATCTATATGCAAGTGCATATGAGCATTTTTGTCAGCTTAAAAAAATTGAGCTCCTCCCCTTAGTTTTCTTTTTATTTTGGTGAGAAAATATTTTAGTAGGCCCGAGGAGAAAACACTTGGACCCGACCACATTTTTTTTTCCTCTCCTCCTCTTAACCAAACACCCTCTAAAAATACTTTCTCTCAACTTTTCTCTCTATTTTCTAACCTTCCTAAAATCCTTTTAAACAAAAGACCCTTAATCTTTCCAACAAGTAGAATCTCTAAGTGTTTTACAATTACTAATACAGTGGTGTTTGTTACAAGAACAAAACATGCAATATCCATGGCCTAAATACTTGAATAAAATTGATGACTGAGAGAGAGAGATTACTTGTCTATTAGTCTCAAAAAATTCTGAGGTGACTATAAATGAGCCCATGTCCCCTTATATAGACAACCAAAAAGTGCGTATTTAAGAGATATAACTCTTCAGTAAAGACAAAACTTTTTGTTATAGACATTAGACTGCATCCAATATTGGCCATACTTTATTTGAGCTTTAAGTTTTAATTGGCCCAATATTTCTAACATAAAAAAATTTATGGTTGTGAGTGTTTCTCATTTGATCTTGTTTTCTTCAGTGTTAGATAGCTTAGGCTTTGACCTGTTTACTGTGAACTTTCAAATTAGTTTGTTTTAAACAAGTTAGGCATCAATTAATCTATTTACAAATCTGTCATAGTCTTTTGAAATCCAATGGAATTGGACGAGAATAGAAACTTTAAATTCTAATTACTTGTTTTCATTTTTCATTTTTCATTTTTATTTGCATTTTCTACTAAAAGTCATCTTAATTCTTAAGTGAGACATGTTTGGATCCCAACTCTAATCTACAAAGTTAAATTTCACTTTGAACCATTCACTTGGAATCATGGGCAATTAACAATAAACAAGAACAGAGTTAAAAAAATTCAAAAATTAGAAAAAAAAAAATGTTTTTGCTCAAACAAATTGAGAACCATAGTGGTGGGTTCCAATTAACTCAACTGGTAAAGTCTTTGATGGTTGAATAAGAGATCTAAGGTTCAATTCCCGCATACACCAAAAATTGATTGGTGTCTTGGTCTGATAATAAAGAGATATTATCAGGAGCGGACATCATAAGTTGAATTCTCTCTCTCTCAAAAAAAAAAAAAAAAAAAAAATTGACAACCATGGTGGGAGTACATGCAAAAAGTTGAGTCTCAACTCAAGATGAATTCAAAAAACCAAAAAAGTATGGTTGATCATCTAACTAAATGGCTTGATAATAGTTTCCAGCGAAAGCTCAACCAAAATTTTCAACCCTTGCCAAAATAAATGGTAACAATATAGTTGAAAAGCATGTCCAGGCTTTGCCAAATCAAATGGAAAATAAATTGGTAGAAATTTTACCCAGTGCCAACCTTTGAAGACGTACTTCGAATGGCAATAATTGCAACACAAATAAACTCCAGAATGCGTGAAGGCGAGATTGGCCAAAAATTGGGGGTAGCGAAGGCCATTAGGCTATTCTGAAGTTAACCAAGCCTAGAGTTGAGCAAATTCAGACAAAGCAACCCAAGGTTGAACAGCCCAGAATTGAACAACCTAGTGTTGAGCAGCCTCGAATGGAGCAACCTGGAATGGAACAACCTCAAATTGAGGTACCTTGAAATACCTGGACACCAAACTTGCATAATAATGGTCATGAAAATAGGGTCAAAGATTTGGCTTTCATAAGAATGCCAAAAATGGCCATGATGAGAATATCTAAGAAAATGCAAGGGCAAGTTTTGATCCACAAGGAGGGAGATAGGTATCATTACCAAGAACCCGGACAAAATGGGCTTTTGCCCTTTTCGGGCAAATTATATAGCATTATGCCTTCCTTCCCAAACTAAATAGGAAAATGCCCCTCTTTTAAAACTCGATTTTTGATAAATCGAGTTAAAAAAAAAAAAAAAATTCTTAGGTCCTATAGTGACGTTTTAAGGAGCGTATAGTGACGTTTTAAGGACCTATAGTGACGTTTTTTAACTCGACTTCAATAAAATCGAGTTATAGGTAAAAAAAGGCCACTATAGGTCGATTTTATTGCCTATAACTCGATTTCATTGAAGTCGAGTTAAAAAACGTCACTATAGGTCCTTAAAACGTCACTATAGGCTCCTTAAAAACGCCACTATAGGGCCTAACTCGATTTATCAAAAATCAAGTTTTAAAAGAGGGGCATTTTTCCAATTAGTTTGGGAAGGGGGGCATAATGCTATATAATTTTCCCGAAAAGGGCATAAGGCATTTTTGTCCCCAAGAACCCTATAGATGCTATTTCTAAAAAAAATTTGCAACTTAGCTACAATGAGCATTCGCATCCGCAACTTCCATCCTATTCTATTTTACCATCTCAAAAAACTACTTTATCAATTATACCATATTATTTTACAACACAACCAACATCACAACTTTTATTTTCATATTCTAGTCATTAAAATAATATATATTACCTACTAAAATAATATAATATATTCTAATACAACTCTCTCTCTTTCTTCTCTCCATCTTTCTTCCACTTTATCAATTAAAATATATTATAATTTTTACTAAAGTTCTTTTAGGATGGTACTGTAGTACAATTGCAAAAAAATTGCAATTGTAAGATTTTACAAGACCGGTTGCTGGACTCTTTTTGTGCCTTTATGCTAAATTTTCCCTACATATACCATTTACAATTGCCAATGGGAATGCTCTAAGAGCATTAGCATCCGGAATTGTAAATTTTTTTTTATTTTACCATCTAATAAATCTTAGGAGAAAATGGGCAAATGCCTCTTTCAAAAAAAAAAAAAAAAAAAAATCTAGCATTTTGCCCCATTTCCCAAACTAATTAGGGAAATGCCCATATTTTGAAACTCGATTTTCTCAAAATCGAGTTATAAAAAAAAAAAAAAAAAAAACATTTGGAGCCCTATAGTGGCGTTTTAAGGAGCCTATAGTGACGTTTTAAGGACCTATAGTGGCGTTTTGTAACTCGATCTCCATGAAGTTGAGTTACATGCAATTTTTTTCCTTTTTTTTTACCTATAACTCGACTTCATGGAGATAGAGTTACAAAACACCACTATAAGTCCTTAAAACGTTGCTATAGGCTCCTTAAAAACGCTACTATAGGCCTTAATTCGATTTTGAGAAAATCGAGTTTCAAAAGAGGAGTATTTTCCTAATTAGTTTGGGAAAGAAGGCAAAATGCTGGATTGTTTTTTTAAAAAGGGCAGAAGCCAATTTTTTCCATAAATCTTATCTATTATACTATCTCTCTTTACAATATACTCAACATCCTAGTTTTTATTTTTACATACAACATAACTTACACAGTAAAATAATATATATATATATATAAATATATATATCTCACTTCTCTCTCTTCCTCTTTGTTTCTCTTACTCTGTCTCTTTCTCAACCACCCACCACCACCATCGAGCAACCTAAATACACCACAACCTTGAATTCAAACCCAAACGAAACCCAATACCTGAACCAAAACTCAAACCCAATACCCAATTGAGGATTGGTTGGCTACAAAAATAATGTAGGAAAACTAATTTTAAAATTCCTAGGCAAACTCACTCGACTGAGTTTTGGGTGAGTTTCAGACGAACTTTTTTGTATAATTGAATTTTGAATTACAACAACTTTTCTTGAAATCTCGCTTGATATATTAAATTTTGCTCCAACAAAATTCCTATTGTAGCACTCTGAAGTCTTTCATCTGAATATGACCCTCAATGACGTTATGCAATTTACAATTGAAATTGAAACTCAAATACAAAGAAATGTGCAATTACAATATATATACGAACATTATTTGCCTATATTTAGTTCGCCAATTCATAATATTTTACAATGCATTCAAGATCTTATATTCAATAGGTGTTCATGACACTAAAATTTTATTAATTAAAACAATGATGACAATAATCACATTATTAGTGCAATGTGGTATTATCCAATTCCAAACGACAGTTGACAGTAACAATCATCATGACGATCCACTTAACTTTTGGCTTGTGTAATTGATCAATCATATTAACCAACTAATGTTTGCTAGTTTGATATCAATGGTCATACATTTATTGATAAAGTACAATAGCTTTTTTCTCAAACTACCAATCAAAGAGTAGTACTTAAAACCTCTTCTAATGCTTTAGAGTCAGAGGAAGCAGCTATGTACTTGCTAAGAAAGTCTTTGTATGTTAGGGACTTATAGAGCGCAGGGTTGCTTGCATCAATCAAAGCTTTTGCTGGTTCTACAAGTGTTTCACTTGATGGATTAATAAATAAGGAAGCAGTTGTTCGAGCTACATTTGAATTTGTCACCACTCGATGTTCAGCACCTTTCAGCTTCCCATTGCTGATAATCTACAACTCAATGCAACACAATTCCAAGAACAATAATTTTGATTAAAAAAAAAAAAATTAATTGCAAACAAAAAAACACCCTAAACTATGGGATTATTGCACTTTGCAGATTGCACAATAAACTATGAAAACTTGCAATCACTACACTAATTGTAACAAACTTTGTAAATTGCATCCAATAGCTTGATGGATTGTTAAAATTAATAATAACGTGCACGTTACATCGTTTTGAACTTGTTGTCAGTTAATGAACTATATTTTAATGGTCTATGTGCTTGCACAAGATTGTTAATTTTAACGGTCAATCATGTTGTGGGATGTAATTTCAAAAAACAAAAAGAAAAAGAAGCGTTACAATTTGGGTGCTGATTATATGTTTAATTATTACAAAATCGTGTAAATAACTTAGATTGGCTTAATTATTACACACCCAATATAAGACCCAAAAATTGTCTTTCCTTGGATCATTGCCCATTGTTTATCAATCCTTCAGGAATAGAAATTCCATCCTATAAAAAACCCTTCAGGTTTGAGGAGATGTAGCTGTCTGATAGTAGGTGTGGGGAGGTGGTTGAAGCAGCATGGAGGTCATGTGTATCACTAGATCCAAATAAGGAAATCCTTGGAAAAATAGAAAAATGCGGCAAAGATTTATCATGGTGGAATTACAATGTATTTGGAAATGTGAGGAGGGAGCTAAAAAAGAAGAGGGATATGCTAGTTGAAGAGGAAGCAGTGGCATTGAGAACTGGAAGCAATGTATGGATCAGAGAATTGCAAAGAGAGATAAGTGAGTTGCTGGACTGGGAAACAAGGATGTGGAATCAACGCTCTTGAATTCTTTGGCTAAAAAATGGAAATGGAAATACAAAATTTTTCCACAGCCGAGCCTCCCACCGGTATAGGAAAAATGTGATTATGGGACTAAATGATAGCCATGGAGTTTGAAGGGAAGGGCCGAAGGAAGTAGCAACTATCCTCATTCATTACTATAGTGAATTGTTCACTACCTCAAGTCCGCCCACTTACCATGAAGCTCTAAACCACATTCCTCAAGTGATCACCAATGATATGAACTGTGAATTGACAAGTAGATTTGAGGAATGGGAAGTACTCCAAGCATTGAAACAAATGGCACCATTGAAGGCACTTGGACCATATGGAATGCCCCCCTTGTTTTTTCAACATTTTTGGCCTATGATTGAAGGTGATGTTACTCACTCGGTGCTATCTTGGTTAAATTCAGGTACTATCGCACACCCACTGAATCATACCTTTATTACTCAAATCCCAAAAAAGAAAAACCCAAGCTTAGTGTCAGATTATCGCCCTATTAGTTTATGCAATGTGCTTTACAAATTTTTTGCTAAAGTCCTAGCCAATAGACTAAAAAAATTTCTCAATTCAGTTATAAATGAAAACCAATAAGCTTTTGCAGAAGGCTGCCTCATATCAGATAATATCCTTATTGCCTTCGAAACTTTACATTGCATGAAAAATTATAATTCAAGTGCATCAGGTTTTATGGCTTTGAAGCTTGACATGAGTAAAGCCTATGATAGGGTTGAATGAGTGTTTTTAGAAAATGTGATGAGGGAAAATGGGTTTTTCTGAAAGGTGGATTGGGCTTATTATGGTGCGTGCGTGATCAGTCACCTACTCTATACTAGTAAACGGAGAACCAAAGGGTATGATTCACCCCTCAAGAGGGCTTAGACAAGGAGATCCTCTCTCTCCTTTTCTCTTCCTCCTATGCACCGAGGGCCTTTATGGCCTTATAAATAAGGCAGCAAATAATGGTGACATCCACGGATTCAGTTTGTGTAAAAGAGGACCCAAACTAACCCACTTGTTTTTTGCAGATGATAGCCTTCTCTTTTGTAGGGCCAACTCTGAAGAATGCAGTAAAGTATTGGAGCTGCTATCATTGTATGAAGAAGCCTCTGGCCAAAAATTAAATAGGGAGAAGACAGCCTTATTCTTCAGGAAAGCAGTTACCAAAGCAAACCGCCAAATCATCAAGGGCATTTTGGGGGTCCGTGAAATCCATCACTATGAAAAATACTAGGGGTTGCCATCTTTGACTGGAAGGGGAAAAAAAGCAAGCTTCAATTATATTAAGGAGAGAGTGTGGAGGAAGCTGCAAGGATGGGAAGGAAAACTCCTTTCCCGAGTCGGAAGGGAGGTGCTCATTAAGGCGGTCATCCAAGCCATACCTACGTATGCAATGGGTTGCTTCAAATTACATTTGGGGTTGTGCAATGAAATTGAGGTGATGGTTAGAAAATTTTGGTGGGGACAACGAGGGATGAAGCGAAAGGTTCATTGGCTAAAATGGGATGAGATGACAAAAGCCAAAAGGGAAGGGTGTATGGGCTTTCGTGATTTAGCCTTACACAATGACTCCCTCTTGGCCAAACAAGCTTAGAGGTTGTTGGAGGATAAAAATTCCCTATTCTACAAGGTTTTCAAACCTCTTTTCTTTCCTAGTTGCAAAATTATGGAGGCGGCGGAATCTAGTCGAGGTTCTTATGCTTGGAAAAGCATACTCTAAGGAAGAGATGTGATCAAATGGGGTGCATGTTGGAGAATAGGTGATGGGCAGAAAGTTAAGGTGTGGCATCATGCTTGGTTACCATCTAAACCACCGGCCAGAATTTTATCACCTGTTCTTGAAGGTTGGGAGGAAGCCACGGTTGACAAACTCATCAAGGAAGACTCAAGGACTTGGGATGATGATGTTATTGATGGCCTTTTTGCTCCGGAGGAAGTTGACATCATTAAATCAATCCGGCTCTCAAGGTTTCCTATTGAAGATAGACTGTTTTGGCCATGGACTCAAACAGGGAAGTATAACTGCAAATCTGGTTATAGATTTTTGAAGTGTGAGGCTGAAGTTTCAGGGGCGATGGAAGCACAGGTGGAGGACAGAAATTTCTGGCGCAGCATTTGGGATTTGCGAGTTCCAAATAAGATTAAAAACTTTGTGTGGAGAGCACGCCGTGAGGCAATCCCCACGAAAGCAAATTTGAAGCTTCACATTACGAAAAACGGCAGGTGCAAGCGTTGTTTGATGGAGGAGGAAACAACATTACATGCACTGTGGTCTTGCAGCAAGATCAGGTCGGCTTGGACGTCTTCGGAGTGGATTGGTTGCCAAAACATAAGCCCTTTAGACTTTAAGGAGCTCTTATCGTGGATACTCAAAAACCATGGTAATCCGGAGTTCTTTGTGATGGTGACGTGGGGCTTGTGGCACCAACGGATTCAGGTTCGGCTCAACAAGCCTTGTTGCCCATCGGACCTGATAGAAGCCCAGGCGAAGGAAAAATTTGAGGAGTTCACTGCTACAATCCCAGCCAAACCAGCAACCATGCCACGACAGAGAACGAAGTGGAAACCACCTGATGCGAGAAGTTTCAAAATAAATTTTGACGGTGCGATTTTCAGGCAGGAAAATAAGAGCAGGATTGGGGTGGTTATTCGTGATCACACAGGGGCTGTTATTGCCTTTCTTGCTCAAACCATTGCACCTGCTCTTCAGCCCATCGAGATTGAAGCAATAGCAGCTGCTCGGGCTCTGGAGTTTGGAGGGGAAATAGGCATTACAGAGGCTGTACTTGAAGGTGATTCAGAACTGATAATAAACTCACTTAAAGGAGGTGGTCACTCAATAGTTTCAGTGGAGCCTTTGCTTCATGATGCCATGGTTTTTTCTAATTGTTATGCAAAATTGCTATACTCTCATTGTAGAAGAGATGGCAATAGATTAGCACATAGTCTAGCAAGATATTCCATTAATGTCTCCAGCTATGTAGTTTGGATGGAGGGAGTCCCCGATCCATTATTTACAGTTGTTCAACAAGATGTAGCCAATTTGGCAAACTAATTTGTATTTCTCAAAAAAAAAAAAAAAAAAAAAATCATTACTGTGGAGTAGCACAATTCAAATGGACTATCTGCTAGTTTTCACTTGCAGTTAAAAATTAGCTTAGGAATAGGTTCAACACCAAGTACTATCTTTTATTATTATTTTAAAATTAGGATTTTATATATACTAAGAGCTTGTGAAGATGTATGTACCTGGAGCGGATAACCTACGTTAACCACAAACGCGTAAGGTATAGGTTCAACACCAACCCATTCCTCATCCTTGAAGACTTGAAGCCCATATACATCACTTTGAAGAGGAATATTAATGCCACCAGGGTCTCTATGTTTTCCCACTCCCAAGGTTAAACTTGGATCTGAGCACGGCGGATAGTGATTGGCCAACAGTGTTTGATTTTCACTGAGTCCACTGCTAAAATGATCGGGGCTGATTCCCAAGCCTTGGGAAATGAACTCCAAAATTCTAAATCCCAATTTCCTTACTTCAGCTGTATATGGCCCAACAACTTCACTGAAAAAGGTTTCATGAAACATAATAATTTTCATTTTTGTTCTTATATATGTCAAGTCACTACATGAAAGAACAAATTTACATGTCTATGACCATGAGAATTTACCGATATCTAGGTGGTTTTTCAGGCCAAAATTGGATGTATATCTCTATAGGATTACAATGATGCATCAATCCATCCCTCCAGAAGTGAAACTTTTCAGTTGATGAAGCAGCTCTTATTGGGGTCCTTTGAAGTTTCGATTGCCTTGTCCTTGGCAGATAATGCATGAAACTCCTTAAAAACACTCATGGCCTCATCCATTAAGTTGCTAGGGACTCCATGGTTGATCACCTATTAGGTGGTACAAAACATAGCATGACACAAACTTATAAAATATGAAAAAAGTTTGCCAAAAGTGGTTCGTATTGTGATCATGTTTGATGGCAAGCATCTAGTAGGAATAAATCATTAATGTCTGATAAAATAATGGAAAGAAAAGATGTGGTTGGAACCTGAAAGAATCCAAACTCTTGGCTAGCTTCAAAAATTTGTTGAATTATATCTGTTTGATCATGAACCCCAAGATCAATCACTGGAATATTGTTGGCTAGAGGAACAGTGAGCTTCCCTGGTCTTTTTTCCAGTGGGAGTATATATGATTCTGGCAAGGATCGACCATTGCACCAGCTTGAAACAAGGTGCTCCATGACTTGCAACACAGATCTATAAGGAAAAAGGAGTGTCTGTGGTGTGAAGAGAATGTTGGCCACAAACAACTTACACAAATCCTTTAAAAGCTTCCACAAGTTGTTGAAGAAAGATAACATTACATTTTCCTCTTCTGTCGTATTGCACCACGACAAGTGGACCCTGCACTTGGCCTCTTAAAAATGATACATATTAATATGTTACCCTTTTAGTATGTATTATAGTACTGAATCATTATTTGCCTTTAGTTAGTTTTGCCAATCCATAATATGTTACCTTTTAAAGTTACTGAACCATATTACTTAATAGGCACATTGGGAAATTTTTTTTTGGTGTTAAATTTGTATTATAACACTATTAATTTGTCACAACTTATATGATATTTAAAAAGACTAGTTATAACTAGTATGTAAATTGTAGTAATGCTATTGGTTAATTCATTTTTTATTTATTTTTTATTTATCATACAAAGGATACCATTAGATAAAACAATGGGAAAAAGAAGAAGAGAATATTGAATTTTATTATTTAAGTGATGCTATTGGTTAATATATATATATATATATATATATATATATTTGGTTTATTATACGGAGGATAGTATTAGGAAAAAAGAAAAAGAAAAAAAGAGAGAGAGAGAGAGAGAATATTGCATTTTATTATTTAAGTGACTATAATGGTCCTTTTTTTTTTGGTTTATCATACGGAGGATAGCATTAGGTAAAACAGTAAAAAGAAGAAGAAGAGAATATTGCATTTTATTATTTAAAATATATAAAGGGACATTATTATATATTTTATTGTTTGACAAACTTAAAAAAACCTATTCACCAATTTAAACATTTCAAGATTGATGGAGCATCTCTTGCACAAAATCATAAATTCTTCAAAACCATAAGGTTTAAGGTTCATCACAATTCCAATGTCCCATTCCACTTTTTTGGCAAATTTGAAAGTTTGGACTTTGATACATGGCAATTCCAGTAGCAAGTAGTTGAATTGTTGTTCGGCATTTTAGAAGTATATGCTTCCTATGTTCATCATTCAACACTTCCAAAAGCTTACCTATGCCTTTAGGATTTGATTCAGAAAGTAAAATGACTCCATGGATATATGTAGTAATCAAATCACCACATGAAATAGCCTCTTCAGTCAATTTTTTGCCTTCAATGATTTCTTGATTCAAGAAGTATTTGTATGTTCCCATTATGAGTAGTCCATGATGATTTTTTGCTTCATAACATGAAAATATTAAATTTTTTGTATTGTCATCTAGTAGGACTGGGTGACTAAAATACGGAGCTTGGCACCCAAATTAAAAAAAAAAAAAATAGTCATAAAAGAAAGGCAATTAGCATTGTGTTTGCAGGTTAGAGAGAGAGAGAGAGAGTCGGCATTAGCCCAAACCACAAGGAAGGTTAGTGAAATTTACCCTTAAAAAAAGAAAAAGAAAAATGGTATACATCTTATATTATTTATTGAGTCCTAAATTTTCTCAAGGAATAATAATCTCTAAAGTCATAGACTACTCATAGATGTATAAGTTAGATGTTGTGGAATAGTAGTCTTTAAAGTTATAGACTCATAGATGCATAAATTAGATAAAAGATAGTTGATCAAGCTAACAATAAATAATAATTACATACATACCTAAATGTCTAATAGTGTACTGCTAAAATTATTGTAAGCGAATAAAACATTATATAATTTGTAAAAAGTAATTGGTATGAGCTTTGCCTCCTATTCTAACATCTAGTAAGCTAAAATAACATGCCCTTTACCCTCCATATAAAAGACATGTAATGTTGATATAAAAGAGTAATGCCAAGGAGGTGGCAAATTGGAATTTGTGTAGTTAAGAATATTTAACTGAATGAGATAGTCATTTGGTTTTTGTGTTAGTATTGTAATAGTCACTTGGCAAAAAAAAAAAAAAAAAAAAGGAAAAAAAATACTCTTAGTGTAAAATTATATGATTAGATATATATATATATATATATTTTGAGATAGTTTCAACCAGATATATGATTAGATATATGATTGTGTATTTTTATGACTCATTTTTATTGGACTCCTCGTCTTTTGCATTGAATGACTCACCTGGAACGAAAATTTAAAAACTTGGGATAATTACACTTTGCCCACTTGTGGTTTGCCTCTAATTCTATGTGCCCACCCGTGGTTTAAATTTTGACACTTTGCCCACCTGTGATTCTGACCATGAGTGCTCCGTAACCCACCTCAATGTTTTCCATTACTCTAACACCAAATAAGTAAAAAACACATTCCAAAATGGATCAAAACTCACTCTCACTCCCAAAACTCACTCACTCCCATCCAACCCAACAAAGATCCTACACAATGCAATGCGCTTCGCTTGAGACTCTAGACCGAGAATCATCTAGGCTTTGATCGTGCAAGTAACCTGAGGAAGAAAGAGCTTTGATTCTGGGTTCATCTGAAGCTTGGGTGAGTTCAGTTGAGTTCATTGTGCAGTAAATTTTTTGTATTTGATCCGTTTGTTTTCTCTTGATTATGGGTTTATTTGTTGCTTGGGTGAGCTTCAAGTTTTGGTTTTTCTCTGTCCATATGCTCTGTTCATCTGATTTTTTGAAACCTAGGGTTTAAAATTTTTTTTTTCGAAATTGGGTCATCCTTCAATTTGCTCCGTGCTTAGCTTTGTTTACTTAATTTTGTACTTTTACTTAATGATATTAAGATATGGCTGGTTGTTGTTACATATGTAGGGTAGTTTTTTTTTTCGAAATGTTAAACAATATATGGTTTCACATTTGAGATGGAAAACGATGTTGGCCCTCCTATTCAATTCAGGTAAAAAAAAAATTGTTGTAAAACAAACGCTCCTTTATACGTCTCTGTTTTTGGTGAATAATTTTATTCCACAAAAAAGAAAGGTAGCTCAGGTCGAGGGCCTGAGCCCATCTCTGTGTTAATGAATGTTCAAGTTAATTTGGGGTGAAAAAATCTGGTAAAATGTAAATATGTTTTGTAAATATATCCATTTCTACCATTTTTAAAGCTATTGATCAGTACTACCTCAAGTAAAATGCCTCTGGGGACCATGGAGCTAAATTCTAAACACTTTGAAATTAATACATTGAATTTCAAGTGCCCCTGTGTGCAAAGTTAAAGTACAAATTCAAGATACAGGGGAGGACCTAATTCTACTCCAGTAAATTAGTAGTTTGACATCATTGTATCAGATGAAAAACAAAGCACTTTAGCATTTGGATGGCAGATTCCAGCCTGCTCGGTCCTTTCCCTAAAATTCCTCATGCACCTCCCTCCTGTCTACCAATTGCACTTGGATGGTACAAAATCATGATCTATCTATGGGTTCGAAGAATTTTAGAAATACACTAGTTCTTCTTGGTTAATCAGTTTCTAATTTAAGAGTTAATTACGTATTGATAATTACTTTTGATTTGCACTGAGAGATCTTTCAACTGATTTCCTCTTTCTATGACTAAATGATACAGCACCTTTACTACATGAGTTGATAACCTCATGATCAGCAACCAAATCACCAGACCTGAAGATTGACACACTTCCTCTCCAGAATTCAAAGTTTGGTTATCCAATAAAGTAAAATAAATCCATTTTTTTTCCTAAGATCTTTCTTCCAGGGAAATACCAAAATGAATGATTTATGTCTAAAAGAATCAAACTCTAGGAGAGATAAAGGTGACATCCAAAGTAATGAAAAAAAAAAAAAAAACCCATATAAGAAACAAATTATCATGTGTTTAGCCCCATAAAATGTTTTTACCTGAGCCCACTAGTGAAACTTACTATAGTATGGGGTTGACAACTCTTGAATTATAAATACTAGCATTTAACCCGCACAATGTGCGGGAACACTTAACATATTTAAAATACCATCAATTTAACATAACAATTCAATAAAATACATTGAAATTCATTTGGGTGAAAATATTAAAGCCTATAAACATGTTCCCATCTTTTTTTGAAGTTCCAAAAGCTTCTAACAATATTTAAGGCACTCAGCATGATGTACAACAGTTAATATTTTTAATAAAGGCTTGTTAATGTCAATCACTTCAAAAAACAAAAATGACAATTGTGTAATATAAAGTCAGGTTCAATAACAATGCCAAAAGTCCAAAATTCCCCAATAGCAGAAAATTAAGTCTATGATCTCTTTAACCAAAAAACAATTTAGTTAGATTAGCCATATTCTGGCCATGATGCACTGAAGTGCCAGCTCTATTTCACTTGGATGAATTGAGACATCACCATTCACTTGCAAAAACTATAGCACATATGAACCCCCACAAATGTAGTCCATCTTGAACATGCCAACTACAAAGGTATACACAAAAGGAACAAATTGGATTCTTTGGTGTGGTAAAAGGTGATTGTTGTCCTACTCGAGGAAATAGCATAATGAAGACCTATTTAAACATAACCTTTGAAAAGATAGAAACTAATACAACCTTTTGAGCCCCACGTTCCAAAAAATTCTTTCAATAGTAGAAGTGCACCTATATTCATAATCCATTCAAACTATTTCCATTGATCTATAACAATCTCGAAAACTAAGGAGAGCATATTCAATAATATTATAAGATAAAATTCCAACATATAGATACAAAGAAACAATATTTTAATTTCTATTAGTAGAAACAGTTTACGAAGCAAAATTTGAATGTGGAAAAACCAAAATCAAACCTTTATGAAACAAAAACACCACCTTAAATTCTCTAAATTTGGTGGTTTGAATCTAAATGATTGTGATAGAGTAACTAATTGATAAGAGAAAGCATAGCTGATAGTTCAAAGGAATTCGGATGTACTTAAAAGTATTATAAAATCTTTTATAGCTAACACGCATTAAGCAACAGAATCACTTACACCTCTGCTAGGGAAATCCAAATTGGAATGTAGATGCCTAAGATTGATGTTCTATTCTTAAATAGATAAAAATGCATCGAACATAGTTAACAATTGCAACTTTTAATACACCAACAGCATCTAAATTAAATCCCTAAAAGCCATAAAAGAACAAAAGAACCTAAACAAAATTGGCAAAAAAAAAAAAAATACATATTTTTTCCCTTCCAAGTTACACTTTGCATCTTTTGTAGTCCGAATTCTAAGAATGCATCTTACAATCCCAGCCACCAAATTTCCACTATGGAAGTTTCAAGTGTGTAATGGGTCATAAGCACTATAGTGTCAAGCAAATTTTTATTAATAATTAAAAGCACATAATTCTTATAATTCAAGCAGTTTTATTTTTTTGATAAGTTGTAATTCAAATAGTTCTTTAGAAATTTTTACAAAATCTGTCCAAAGTTGAAGCACATACATGCTGGAGGAATTGCATCTAAAATCTCATTTTGAACAAATTTAAACACATCAATTAGTTAGACTTATACATTAGAGAACATAATTGGTGCTAAAATTCATTCTTTTCACTAACTATAGACATTTCCTTCACTTCAGATAGACTATTATTTCTACATCAATTTCATAGTGTTTTTTTTTTTTAAATAAAATTTTTGGCAGGAAGAAACTTCTTAGTGTATGAATGATTCAACATAGTTCTCCAAATTCACCTGAGACACTGTACACATACCATGTCCTCCCTATTCCTAATTTTTTCTTTCTTTCTTTTTGACCCTTTCCCACATAAGTATAAAATTTAAAATGCATAGTAGAAAGAAAAACACATACACATTATTGAACAAACAGTATAAAAAAAAAAAAAAAATCGTAGGTGGTACACGACAGCTTATTTTATAGCATGAAGAGATTATGTATCAAGCTTCAATCCGAGATTGGAGGGATCCATTTGTATTTATTAAAATTTGTAACTGGATTAACAAATTATCACTAATTCTAGGCACACAATTTGTTAGATGGGTTAGTAGTATTGTTAAGTTTTTGTAAATACATTTGTTTTGGAGGCTTTTGTTGCTATTCTTTCTTAAAGGCGCAGGAGCATATGTGTTTTTTTTCAATAAAAGTTTCTTATGGAATTCTTAAAAAAAAAAAAAAAAAATTAACTATAGCATTAAAAAACCCAAACAAAGGTTCTTTTTTACCTTGACAGGTCCACTGTTCAACTTGAGGTTGATCTTCTGCGTTAGTCCTATATTCCTGAAATCATTCACGAAGTTAAAAGACAAATAGAGAATATAAACTAAAAAGACAAAGCTTTGATACAGAAACCCAAAACCCAAAACACAAATCTCACCCAAAAACCTAAAACTGAACCAAAATACCCAAAACTAAGTCATAAATCTTAGTTATATTCAAATCGAAGGAAAGGAAAAAATTCTGGCTTTGATATAGAAACCCAAACCAAAATACAAATCTAACCCAAAAAACTAAAACCCAACCAAAATACCCAAAACTAAGTCATGAAACCTGATAGTTCCAAGGAAATCAGTGGGCTGAAGATCTCTAGGTCTTGATCTTGAAGGGTGTCCTGGAAAACAAAACAGAATTAGAGGAGACCGGTAGAGGCCGGCCAAGGGTCCTCCGATGACAAAGTTAGTCTTTCTATTAATCATTGAAAGAGAAAATGTTCTCAAGAATTTTTGAAAATGTTTTTCATACCTCGCTCTTCTGCCAATGAGTCCTTTATATAGTGTTCGCTTAAGGCGGTTACCTTATAACTTCACTTGCCATCTCGGGTCTTTGGAGTAACCTCTATAACTGTCATGGGAGTTACAACACTTGGATTTCATCCTCAATCATTTATTATAGAACGGTTGATGAAACATAGCATCTGTTGGGAACAAATGCAACGTTTCATCTCGTCCATCTTATCTTTACATAGGATGAGACATTGTTATAATGCCTAGCTCGTCTGTCATCAGGGACGGACTAGACATTATTACAATGTCTCGTCTTTGTCCTTTAGGACGACAGAGACTGATTGGATGAGTGTTGATTTAATCTCTCAAAGGCCCCTTTCTTTTTCTTGGACTAGGTGTGTGGACGAGATGGGAGTTAACTTCTTTCTCCTTCACCATCAGTTGCCCCCTGTCCACATGGGTCGTTCAACTAATTGGGCGACTTGTCAACTCGTCCTTAGACGTTCATAATTGATGTAAAATGAATCAGTATGCCACATGTCGGTATTTTATTGGCGATTAGTCTCGTCGATTCAGTTTTTTGAGGTAGGTGCCACGTGTCACCCTCGTATTGGTGGCGTCGTTTTAAATGCCCAGGTCAACATCCTATAAATAGTGGAATCCCTCCTGTGCCCTCTACATTTTCTGAAATTTTCTTCTTGAAATCCTTCGTCTAGAGCCTCGTCTAGAAGTTTCTTCACGTCCATAGTCTACTTCCGTTTAGAGCCAGGTACTTTCTTTTTTCCTCGTCTTTAGGCTTTTAAGTTTTCTTCAAAATGTCAGCAACCGTTATTTCTTCATCTAGTAATAGTACCGAAAAAGCCATAGACGAGTATCAGGACTCCACTAGCTATAGTGGCTCCAGTAGTAGTTATAGCAGTAGAGAGGGTTCCACAGACGAGGAATATACCTCTGGTGTCCCTGGTTTCCCTATAGAAGCTCTTCAGGAGGAACTTAGGAAAGCTTTAGGTTCCAAAGCTGGAACCTCGTCCAATGTTCCCTCGTCCAACCCTACGGATGAAGAGGAGGTGGTCTATAGTTGTACAGTGGGCGTACATTCCAAAATGTCTGAGCAAAGGCTTGCCAACCTTAGGACGTGGTATCAAATTCCGGACGAGTTTAACCCAAGGTTACCCGTCCGTGGAGAATGGTGTTGCAATCCCCATTTTGGAATAGGCGTCTATGAGACCTACTTCTTGGGGGGCCTTAGGTTCCCTTTAAATTCATTTGCTAGAGAGTTGTTAGTTAGATTAGGTTTAGGTGTGTGCCAATTCAATCTAAATGCATGGAGATTGATTATCTCAATGCAAATTTTGTGGAAAGAAGTGTTTGGAAAAGACCGTCCTCTCACTGTGGACGAGTTTCTTTTCTGTTACAAACCTTCAGAGATAAGCCAGTCACTTGGCTTTCACTAGTTTACAGCAAGGGGCAGGGACTGTAGTTGATCAAGTCCCTAGCTTCGTTTGACAGGAATTGGAAGACGGAATTTATTTTCGTCTCTGGTTTTTGGTCCGGAAATCCCATAGATGTTGGACGGGACCCTTTTGCTCCTTACTCTGGAGATTTAGGGAACCTGCATCCTGAGAGTACGTCCTTCCACCCTTATTTTTCTTATCCTCTTTTTTTTTTAAACACATATATCTCAATGTTTCTAACTCTTTATCTGCTTCACAGGTGTCAAACGTCTATCCTTGAGCAAGTTTCATCATGACCGTGTCCATAGGGCCTGTCTTCATTTTGAGAGGAATTTTCATTCCTTAGTCACTCTTCGCAATCTTTTCAAGTGGGGACTTGGTCCTGATCCATCAGACGAGCTCACGAGGTTACAGTGCGAAAAAGTAAGTATTTTTCATCATACTTTTCCAACTTATATTCAACTCAATGCAACTCATTATTTACTGTCGTCTTTATTTTGCTTTTAGGAATGTCAACATTAAAAGAAAATAAGGGAAAAGATACTCAGGTTGAAGGGAGTCGTCCTGAGACTCAGGCCCATCCTCGTCTGTCAGCCGGAGAGAAGAGAAAAGCCTTATCCAAGAATTTGGACTTGGGCAGTCTCCCCAGTCGGCGAGGCAAGAAGGGAAAACATGATTCCCAGATTGTTAAGCCTAACCTCCCTCCGTCTCAGTAGCCTGCCCAAGTTTTTGATGTAGACTCGTCCATCCCAGTTGATATGACTCCGTCCAGGACTCCTCCGCCCAGGACGACCGTATCCACCTCGTCTCAACGCTCCCAAAAGGCTTCTTCAAACATAATTGAGAATGAAGATCTGGCATGGGAGCGCTTTCAAAATGCCATTCTTGACGAGGATATAAACGCCTGTTATGACATGTCCTTAAAGGACTTTGAACACTCTGGTGTTCATGATCTATTTAAGGTATGCAAGCATATTTTCACCTCATCTCTGTTATCCCAAAATCAATTTCTCTCCTTTTATTTATTTGCCATTATTTATTATTTATACATTTTTTTTATAGGGCATGTCAAAGTTTATAGCAGCGTCCAGGCAGGCTACTGGGTTGGACAAGACGAGAGTCATGCTGGAGACGAGGATCCAAGAATTGAGGGACGAGTCTAAAAAATGGGCTGAAACGGCTGCCAAAGCTAAGGAAAAGACGAGGGAGGCACAGAACCTGGTTGAAGAATTGAGAGCTGATGCAATGGAGAAGGATACTCGTCTTGACCACATGCAGAAAAAGACTGACGAGCTGAGTACTCTTTTCTCCAAGGCGAAAGAAGATGCAGTGGCTGAGTTCAAGGCGTCCAAGCAATACACTGATCTTCTAGACGCCAATTACGCAGCAGGTTTCGAAGACTTTAGGATGGAGGCTATGGAAAACTTCCCTGAAGTGGACTTCAGCTCCATCAAACTCAACTTGAATGCTGCTACCAGCTCTCTTCTTCAGACTGGTTCTGAGGATGTCAACATTGAGGATGATGCCACAACCTTTCCTCCTCAGGACGGCTCCAATGAGAATGCTCCCCAAACGTAGAAAATATTTCAATGTCTTGTGCTTTCCCTCTTTTTATTTGGTCCACTGTTTAGGACCTTTTTTATGTAACGTAAGTGCATTAGGCTCGTCCATGGTTTAAGAACGAGCTTTTGTAAAACTAGTTCTAATTTTACAAGGGTGTTTGGGACATTGGTTGTCTGCCCTTGAAACAATTAGATGAATGGGGTTATTTTTCTTTTATATATGCATGGACGAGAATTTCTATTTTCATATGCAAGATTGTATGCTTAGCTCATCTACATTTCATATACTTTTACCATTTTTATTGGAATTTTACCAAGTGTAATTTATCCATGTGAAATGGTAATTATCAGCTTTACCCGTCCTTAGACTTGGCTGATTCTCGCGTTTAATGAAGGTAAGACCCTGCATTTCGCTTGTCCACGGACTGGAATGTTTTTGGTGCTTGGACAAGTTTAAACACTCGTCCATACATTTCCTCATCCATGGTCTGGGTTTGAGCTTACCTCGTCCATAATATGGACAAATACGCCTTGGGCTGTGGTTTTTCTCAAGGTATAGGATTTTATCTCGTCCTTTACTTTGGACGAGCATGCCTTGATTTTTCTTTTCCCTTAGTAAAGTTTATTGACGTTACATTCTTCGCGTCCAGAGAATTTTCTCGTCTTGAGCTTTTTAGCCCTCTTCAAGAATTAATATGAACAAAAATGGTATGGAAATCATGGATTCACACGACATTATGTACATTTCACAAAATATTGTTTACAACACAGATATTGTTCATAGACGAGGCATGCACTTAGAAGTTCACGCCTTGAAAGAAAATAAATACAAACCAAACCATAACTTCGTCCATAGCTTTAATACAATAACAAGGCAACACTAAAAATATGTAAGTAAACAAACTTATGTATACAGACAAGTAGACAAATGGTCTCTAGGCTCGTCCAGGCTGGCATTTTTATTGGTAGTACCTCCTCAGGTGCTCAACATTCCAAGGATGTTCCAACTTCCTCCCGTCTAGGGTCTCTAAGTAGTAGGATCCTTACCTTTTACAATTTACAACTTTGTAGGGACCTTCCCAATTAGGACCCAGTTTCCCATGAGCTGGGTTCTTTGTTGCTAAAGATACCATTTTCAGGACGAGGTCTCCTATGTTGAATTGCCTTGGCTTCACCATTGCGTCATATTGCCTAGCCATAAGGTTTTTGTACCTTGCCATCCTTTGTTCAGCATCCAACCTTACCTCGTCTATTAGATTGAGGTTCAAACGGAGTTGCTCTTCATTATCTTTGTCCTGATAAGTTGTTACCCTATGATTGGCCATGTGCACTTCTACGAGTATGACTACTTCAGTTCCATAGGCTAGCTTGAAAGGAGTTTCTCCTGTCGGAGTTCTTATTGTCGTCCTATACGCCCACAGAACACCTGGTAACTCATCTGGCCATACTCCCTTTGCCCCCTCAAGCCGAGTCTTGATTATTTTTAACAAGGATCGGTTTGTTACTTCAGCCTAACCATTTGCTTGTGGGTGGGCTGGGGAGGAGTAGTGATTCTGAATTCCGAAGTGCTTGCAAAAGTCTTTGAAGAGTGCATTGTCAAATTGTCGCCCATTGTCAGATATCAGCACTCTAGGCACTCCAAACCTGCACACAATATTCTTCCATACAAAGTTCTTGACATTTTGTTGTGTGATATTAGCTAAGGGTTCTGCCTCTACCCACTTGGTGAAATAATCAATATCGACCACGAGAAACTTCATTTGCCTTACACCTAGTGGGAAAGGACTCAAGATGTCTAGTCCCCATTGCGCAAAGGGCCACAGGGTCGTCATTGGAGTTAGGTACTCTGATGGTTACCTGGGGACGTTACTAAACCGTTGGCATTGATCGCAGACCTTTACATAAGCTTTTGCATCTGTTTGGAGAGTTGGCCAATAATACCTTGCACGGATGACCTTATGGATAAGTGATCTGGCTCCCGAGTGGTTTCCACAGGCTCCTTCATGAACTTCCCTCAACACATAATTCGCCTCGTCCAGAGCCAGACACTTGAGATATGGCTGGGAAAAGCCTCTTTTGTACAGAACCTCATCCATAAGAACGTACCTGGCCGACCTTACCCTCAGCTTTCTAGCCTCGTCTTTCTCTTCTGGAAGTCGTTCGTCTTTCAAATACGACACAATTGGAGCCATTCAATTTCCTCCGCTCTCCACCTGTTGTACTTCTGGGATGTCTATACTCGGTATATATTGAATCTCGTCAAACTTGTCCATGGCTTTATTTGCTGAGGCTTCTTTCGCTAAGGTATCGGCTTCCATGTTCTCCTCCCTTGGGATTTGAACGAAGTTAGCTCCTTCAAATTTCTTCATAAGGCGCATCACCCTGTTAAGATACTTCCTCATTCGTTCTTCCTTAGCCTCATACATCCCATTCACTTAGCCCATGATTAACTGGGAATCTCCCAAGACGAGTATTGACTTCGCTTCCACAAACTTGGCCAATTCCAGCCCTTTGAGAAGAGTTTCATATGCAACTTCATTATTAGTTGCTTCATACTGCAAGCGAACTTTGTGTTTCAGTTTATCCCCTTCTGGAGATTGCAAAACCACACCTATTCCTCCTGCGTGCAATGTAGACGAACCATCCACATAGACGATTCACTTCTGGTTGTCTTCCATCTCACTTACATCGTCGTAATTCGGGGTAAACTCCGCAATGAAGTCTGCCAGAGCTTGAGCTTTTATGGCATGCCTTGGCTGGTACTTTATGTCAAACTCACTAAGCTCGACTGCCTATTGAATCAATCGTCTCGCAGCCTCCAACTTGTTCATTGCCTTCTTGAGTGGGTGGTTCGTCATGACGTTGATGACATGAGCCTAAAAGTAATGCCTTAGTTTCCTGGAGGCTGTTACTAGTGCGAAAGCCAGCTTTTCCATCAGCGGATATCGTCTTTCCGCTCCCCTCAATGCTTTACTTGTATAGTACATCGGCTTTTGTACTTTTCCTTCCTCTCTTATCAATGCTGAGCTCACGGCATGCGGAGTCACTGCAAGGTATAAGAATAGCTCTTCTCCCACCACGGATGGACTCAGCAACGGAGCCGTAACAAGGTATGTTTTCAAGTCTTGGAAGGCTCTTTGGCACTCGTCCGTCCACTTAAATGCTTTCTTTAGAACCTTGAAAAATGGTAAACACTTGTCAGTGGCTTTAGAAACAAACCTGTTGAGGGCAGCAACTCGCCCGGTAAGAGACTGGACTTCTTTGATACTCTGCGGGGGCTTCATATCTAGAATTGCTTTGATCTTTTCCGGGTTTGCCTCAATCCCTCTATGTGAAACCATGAACCCAAGGAATTTCCCTGATGATACTCCAAAAGCACATTTGCTAGGGTTCAACTTCATGTGATACTGCCTTAGTGTGTCAAACGTCTCCTGCAGGTCGTCTAGATGCCTTCCCTCGTCCTGACTCTTCACTAGCATGTCATCCACATAGACTTCTACATTCCGCCCGATCTGTGGACGAAACATGTGGTTAACCAGTCGTTGGTATGTTGCTCCAGCATTTTTCCAGCCAAAGGGCATTACTTCATAACAGAATAATCCCTGACTAGTGATGAAGGATGTCTTCTCCTGGTCCGCCTCGTCCATCCTTATTTGGTTGTATCCTAAGAAAGCATCCATAAAGCTAAGTAATTTGTGGCCCGCGTAGAATCCACCAGTTGGTCAATGCGCGGCAATGGATAGCTATCCTTGGGGCAAGCCTTGTTGAGATCAGTAAAATCTACACACATCCTCCACTTGCCATTCACCTTTTTGACCATTACCACATTGGCCAACCAATCTGGATAGTACACTTCTCGTATAAACTTCGCTGCCATCAACTTCTGAATCTCGTCTTTAATAGCATCATCTCTCTCAGGGTCAAACACCCTTTTCTTTTGTCGTACTGGCTTTGAGGAAGGACATACGTTTAGACGGTGGGTGATGACACTAGGATCTATACCCGGCATATCCTCATAAGTCCAAGAAAATACATTAGTGTTTTTCCTCAAAAACTGGATGAGGTCCTCCTTAATCTTTTCTTCTAGATCTGCCCCAATCCTGGTACACCTCTTAGGGTTTTTCTCGTCTAAAGAAACATTTTCTAACTCTTCAGCAGGTTCTGCCATGACTCTTTTTTCTTCAATATTCATGGCCTGAATTTGGTCATCCATGGCCAACATTGCCAGGTAACACTCTCTTGCTGCTAGTTGGTCTCCTTGCACTTGTCCTACTCCATGTTCTGTTGGAAACTTAACCGACAGGTGATAAGTAGATGTAACAGCCTTCCAACTGTGTAAAGTCGGCCTTCCAATTATGGCATTATAGGATGATGAACAATCTACCACAAGGAAGCTCACCTCCTTGGTGACTTGTTACGGGTGTGCCCCCACAGTCACTGGTAATGAAATAACGCCCACGAGTTGTACCTTCATTCCACCAAAACCTACTAGGGGGGAGCTCGCTGGACGGAGCCGGTCTCGTCTTAACCTCATCTGCTGAAAAGCTGGATAATATAAAATATCAGCCGAACTCCCATTATCTATCAACACCCTTCTAGTCTTGTAATCAGCAATAAGGAGGGTGATAACAATAGCATCGTCATGAGGGTGATGAATTCTCTCGGCATCCTCGTCCGTGAAGGTAATTACTTTCTCGTTCGTGGTCCTCTCGCTCGGTGACCGTCTAGAGAGTTGGACGCTCTGCACTGCTTTCAAGTATGCTTTCTTTGACTTGGACGACTGTCCTGTTGAACTTCCCCCTATGATTACTCTTATTTCTCCGAGCGGTGGTCGTGATGATTCTTCTACCTTCCCTTTCAATTTCTCGTCCTTCTGGTCTCGTCCAAGGAAATTTATCAGCTTCCCTTGCCTAATGAGATTCTCAATCTGCTGCTTCAAATCAAAGCACTCGTCCGTATCATGCCCATGATCTCTATGGAAGCGACAATACTTATTCCTATTACGCTTGTTGGGATCTCCCTTCATCTTCTCTGGCCACTTCAAAGAAGGCTCGTCCTTGATTTACATAAGGACTTGCTCAAGTGGTATGTTCAAAGGGGTGTATTGTTGATTCCGCGCTGAAGAGCCTGGCTTCTTATTATCTCGGTCTCTCTTATCTTCTGTTCGCCCTTTCTTTGGACGAGGACCTTGCTCAGAATGACGAGCGGGGTTTGTCTCCATTCTTTCAGCTCTCTTCCTCTTCTTAGCTATGATCGCATCTTCTGCGTTCATAAAGTTTTGGGCTGAATGGACGAGTTCGGCCATGGACTGAGGCTCTTTTTCATAAAGTTTGTGTATGAACAAATCAGAATTGACCCCGTTATGGAAGGTTGCCAACAGTAGCTTGTCATCTACCTCGTCCACGGTCAGGGCTTCCTTATTGAAGTGTGTGATGAAGGAACGCAGGCTTTCATTCTCTCCTTGCTCTATGGTTAGCAAGCTGGACGAGGAACGCTTATGTCTCTGTCCTCCAATGAAGTTATTAACAAATAATTTGCTCAACTCCTCAAAAGAACTTACTGAGTTCGGGGGTATTTTGCTGAACCAAACTCGCGCAGGCCATTTGAGGGTGGTTGGAAAGGCTCTACACATTATCTCATCCAGAACCCCTTGAAGATGCATAGTAGTCTTAAAGGTAGCAATATGGTTAAAGGGGTCATGTGTCCCATCATATGAGTCTAAGGAAGGCATCTTGAATTTTGGTGGCAAGGGATGACCATTGATGGATGCCGTAAAGGGTGAATCAGTTCTGTGAACTAAATCTTCTACAGGATTGGTCCTTCTCATGCTCTCCCTCATCTCATCCATAACCTTCCTCATCTGGTCCACCTCCCTCTCCAAATGTGGTACCTTCCGTGAAACGGTGCCCCTTGATTAACTTTCAGGCTCAACATTTCTTTCATCTTCCTGACTTTGTTCACGCTCCTCTCCATGGGCCTCATGCTGTTGCCTCCTAAGGTTAATCTCCCTCCGCAAGCCTTGATTTTGGCGAGTTAATTCTGCCATGGTAGCGGCCATGGATTGCATGTGTTGGGCAGAAGATGGCTGCATGGCAGGCGCCGATTGTTGACCACGGTTGGGATTACTGGAAGTGTCTTTACTCTCTTGGGGGCCTGGACTGGTAGCCCTTGATCTTGTCCGGACCATCTCAACCCTTTTTTTCAGAGAAAGAAATAGCAGGACTCGACAAATGAAATTCAAATGCAATGAATACAATCTAATTTCTTCCCCACAGACGGCGCCAACTGATAGTTCCAAGGAAATCAGTGGGCTGAAGATCTCTGGGTCTTGATCTTGAAGGGTGCCCTGGAAAACAAAACAGAATTAGAGGAGATCGGTGGAGGCTGGCCAAGGGTCCTCCGATGACAAAGTTAGTCTTTCTGTTAATCACCGAAAGAGAAAATGTTCTCAAGAATTTTTGAAAATGTTTTTCATACCTTGCTCTTCTGCCAATGAGTCCTTTATATAGTGTTCGCTTAAGGTGGTTACCTTATAACTTCTCTTGCCATCTCGGGTCTTTGGAGTAACCTCTATAACTGTCATGGGAGTTACAACACTCGGATTTCATCCTCAATCATTTATTATAGAACGGTTGATGAAACATAGCATCTGTTGGGAACAAATGCAACGTTTCATCTCGTCCATCTTATCTTTACAAAGGACGAGACATTGTTATAATGCCTAGCTCGTCCGTCATCAGGGACGGACGAGACATTATTACAATGTCTCGTCTTTGTCCTTCAGGACGACGGACACTGATTGGATGAGTGTTGATTTAATCTCTCAAAGGCCCCTTTCTTTTTCTTGGACGAGGTGTGTGGACGAGATGGGAGTTAACTTCTTTCTCCTTCACCATCAAAACCCAATTTAAGATTTTAGCATTTGGTTCATTTTCAAATATTCTAAAAAGATTAAACATACTAAAAACAAAATATACTGACCATATTGAAACTCTTAACTCTTCCAATTAGAAAGTAACAATTTGTCAGTGCCACCCTCCCTCGAAATCAACATAGGTAAATAAGCATATCCATAAATAAAAGAATTTGTGCAAAAAGTATTGCAAGCTAATAAGAAAACAATTGTAACTAATCATAAAATTTAGCAAATTTAGACCACATTTGGTAACATAAAAAATCATGACAGCAATAATATGTAAGTCCATAAGACATTTATTTGTTCATAATACGGGAATTGATTCTAAAACCATACTGCTAGTCGATCATTGTGGTTCCTTGTTGCTATGTTGTAGCACTATTCACAGATTGCTGCTCTACACCTAGTCTAGTGCTAGTGTGTTTGTGATTTGGCTATTTGGTCAACTGACTGGCTAATATACTTATTGTGGGTCCAAATGCGAACACCCAATACTAAGAGAATTTTTTTGAATAAATAGCTTTCTCTTTTTGTTTTCCTAAGCTTTGTGTTTTTTCAGATTTGATAAACTCATAACTTATAAAGAATAAAAAAAAAAATCTTCATTAACACATACCTAAACAATTATACAAATAAAACCAAATAGGCAATTAAGCTAAGCTAAACCAAATCTACTAAAAAAACCTGGATAGCAAAAAAAGCAGAACTTGAAACTTACACATGAAAGCAAAGAACATAAAAGCAAGAGCTGTAGGCTTGTTGATTCCAAGTTGCTTAAGATTTTTCTGATCTCTCAATGGCGTAGACCAAGAATGAAACTGTTTATGTGGCTTCTACACTTGCTTCTCATCAAGAAGGAACCAATAAAATAAGACTAATAGAATTCTTTTACTCTGATTTTGTGCTAAAGTTTAAATTTCAATAATTCCATTCACTCAAATTCTTTTCTTTGTCATCCAAATTTTACATGGGTCATTATCAAAGTTAGGGCCCATGGATACCAGGATATAGATGGGTATTTGGTAGTGGGGCTGTGGGGTAGTATTTAAGAGCCTCCCAATCAATTGCATAGCCATGAAAAAAATATGTACATGCTATGTAATACTACCAATTGCCTCACATTTGTTTCATAATTCATTTTTTCCACCATGTTGATATCTTCTAGACTTCATCCTTGAAATTTTTTGTTCAAATTCATTTTTCATAAATGAATAAATCATTTAGATTTATCATGGTATGAAGGCGGGAAAAATTGAATCCAATCATCACTAATTAAGTCTAAAAGGGATTGCATCGAACATGTGGAATGCAATAAAAACAAATATATAGAATACCAAAATAACATATATTGAACAATGCAAATTTTCATTTGCATTCAAAGAAACCCAAAAATTCATATCAGGTCCCATTTAGTAACACCATAGACACAGCAGCAAGCAACGAAACATATATTGTAGGATTCCAAGATTATATTAGCTTACCAATAAAAGCTATTGTGGCCCATTTCATTGTTGAGTAACCCCCGTCATTGAAATTTTTGAGTCTTACGGTGCAGGAGGCTGGCCTGACAGTGGCAATGTCCTTCAGATTTCTCTTTCTCTATATGCTGGACCAAAAAAACTTGCTGACCCTGAGATTTCTCTCTCTTTAGCGGCTGTTCTAGAATGCATAATAACCTCTCTCTTTTTTTCTATTCTAAGCTAAGATGGGTTAGATTGTAAGAGATGCAATTGGTTGTTGATTAAAGAGAAGAGATTTGTTCAATTTCTGAAGAGGCAAAATTGGTTTGTGCTTTTGGATTTTATTTTTTCCTCTGTTTGTTGGTTAGGAACGAAACATGCAAACAGTAATAAAGTGGGCCGAATTGATGATGGCAGAAAATGGTAAATTACACAACAGAGAGAGTATCTGAAAGAGGAAAATTAACAACGCTATTCCGAAATCTACAAACCGTAACAGAAAATCCCAAAACATCAAATCAAATATCTAAATCTATACCTACCCAACCAAAATACCCAAAAACTAAGTCATATTTCATTCCTAGATATAAGAAAGGGGAAAAAAATTACCGGTGGTAGTTTCGGCGATCTGATGATGGCAGGTAAATGGCACTTAAATTTCTCTTCCTCAATCTCAAATCCTGTGTGTGCCTGCGGTTTCGGTGTTTTGAGTCTAGCAAGGCAACGGATGGCGGCAGAAAATCTGACCATAATGGTGGAACTTAGATATTTCTCTCTTAACACCGTACGAACTCTGTCTCTCTTTGTGATTGATTGTGTATCTTTCTCATACTCTCTCTCTTTTTCTCCTTTCTCCGTGTAGCAATTTTTTTTCCCCTTTTTAAGCGGTTAGTTTCCTTTTATACAGGCTCTCAAAGTGTAGTGAAACGTAATATTTTATAGCTTCAAACGGTGTTGTAACGTTACCAAACATTGTAATTTATTGCTTTTTAACTTATACGTGGCACTCAGTATTTTAAGTGGTATTTTTCTCTAACGTGTCAGCACCTCCTTAAAAGTTTCTGTTTTTTTTTTTTTTTTTTTTTTTTGAGAATCCTTAAAAGTTTTTGTTATTATATATATATATATATATATAGATGTTTTGTATTGACATTAGCCAACTGGTCTAAAATAATTTTGTGTGCAAGTTATATAATCTGTTTTTAGCTAAGAACTGTATGGAGTTTCATCATGGCTGGGCAGTAACAGAATTTATAGGTTATAAATTAATTTGTAGTATCATGAAAGTGCTTAATAGAGTTTGACTACTAAATAACCTTATATTCCTTTTATATAACCTTATTTAGTAGTCACTGTGGATTATTACACTGCAATTCTGTAATCTTATAATGACATGGTATGCCATAGTGTACTATCAAAGGTTATGGAGTTAATTTTGGACACTGGTTTAGTGGGCATCTTTTACATCTCCATCATAAATAGAGAGATTAGAGGCCCCACATTGTGCAACTGATTTAGTGGGCATCTTTTACATGACACTGATTATGCTGTCACACATGCTGAAAATTTGAACTATGGTTTATGCTGTCACACATGCTGAAAATTTGAACATGCTACTTGTAACAAATTTGTTGGTCTATAAGCTTGTAACAAATTTTTGCTATGTCTTCATCAAATTGCAATGACTCTACAACTAGTGGTTTCTACCATGCCGAAGATGGTCATTTATGTACCCTTGAGAATTGTGCCCTACGAACAAATCGAAAAGCTGGTAACTATGGAAGAAGATTCCTCGGTTGTAGTCAATTTGATGTAAGAAACAATTACATTGTTGTCTTTGAATTGAATTTAATTATTAGTTGTGATTAATTGTGAACTATGAAATTAATTATTATAATTGTAATGATCAGGTTGGTCCCAAATGTGACTTCTTTCAGTGGGTGGATAACGAAACTTGTAAGAGTGACCGTGAAAGGATAAGTATGCTTGAGAATGAACTGCAGCTTGCAAATCAGAGAGAAATGACAACTAGGGAAATGGAAGAAAGATCTAACCGGAGGGAAAGAGAAACTCATGAGCTTTATGTAGAAGCTAAGGAGAAACTTAAGAGGGTTAGAGAGAGTGAGAGATTGTACAAGGTGGCACTAGTTTTATCATGGTTATTTTTCATTTTTTGTAATGTTGTTGTTGTGTTTTGCCTCAGTGAACAATAATGTAAGGGTGAGGAACCTTAATCTGCCATGATGCTTAGGGATGTTGAAATGTTATTATATTTATCTCTTGAAATGTAAAGTGTTGTTTTTGTGCAAATATTCTTTAGTATAATTTTTTTTACTTCATTTTGTGATTGATATATATTGGCACAAAGTATTATGTGGAAATGTTAATAACATGAATGGAACATGTTATTACATATTCATTTTGGTTCAATACATACACCTGTGTTAATGCAAAATTAATATATGAAACATGGAACACGTTTGCTGTGTTAATGCACACCTGCTCTACCCATAAATGGAATATATATGGAACATGATTTGCTGTGTCAATGCACACCTGCCTTGCCACAAAGTACATTAATATATATATATATATATTCATGTTTTACACATACACATGATTTGTTGTGTGAATATATACACCTGTGTAAATCCACCAAAAGCACAACAAGACAAGCAAAACACATAGGCCTGTGGGAATCCACCAAAAGAAAAGACAAGCACAACACAACAAAATACTTTTTGATGTGTAAATGCACATTAACATTAATAAAAGTTTTTGGCACATCTTGTGACTTTACACATCTTCCAACCAAAACCCAAATACTAGTCCACCACACATCAGACATACACATCTTCCAACCAAAATTGCCAATATTGTTTTTGACTTTACACATCAGACATACATTAAGCATGGGAACTATATCAAAACAAGTGGGAACTATAACAAAAAAAGTTGTTGAAACTTTAGCATCTTCCATCTTCATTTACTGCTTTTAGTGCCCTTACTATCTGCCTTCTTGCCTTTTCCACCAACTAGTTGAAACTTTGTTGGCCTTGATACACCATACGTTCTGCCTTTAAACCCCATAGCAGCAGCACCACCACTTCCTTGACTTGGTACACCATTAGTGCTCACAGATGCACTTGGCTGCATAACCAAAATCCAGCAGTTAGCAAGATGGTCTAACAATAGCAAGTAAGAGGAAAAAAATAAACAAAAATAGAAGAAAGCAAAGGTGCCTGAGATGGTAAAGAATCCCATGTCTTTCTAGGGGTATGGAAGCTTAGTTGTGAGGATGAAGAGAACCAGTTGGCCCTAGATCTAGTTGGAGGTTGAGTTGCTGCCTCAGATTTATTGTTTGGTGCAGGTTGAGATGCAGTTTGATCAAAAGCTTTATATGTAGGCTGAGATCTAGTACTTGGTGGCTGAGATGTAGTTTGAGGTGTTGTAGTCTACTTTGTTTTTGTAGATTTACTACCTTATGCCTACAAAGAGGGTTGTACAAGTTACATACACATGAAATATAGGAGGAAATGAATATATTTCAAAGCATGGAAATACTTACAGCATGTGATTTGGCAAGTCTATCTCTTCTCTGCCATGGAGTTTCACCAGTGATGCCTGCCTTGCACCCTCTTGCATTATGTCCTTCTTTATGGCACTTCCCACACTTGATTGTCTTGTTCATCCTAGAAACTCTATAAGGGTTCCTTGGCTCTTCAGGATCTTTTTTTCTTTGCTTTGGTGGTCTACCAAGTGGTTTATACACATGAGGAGCAACAGGAGCAGGTTGGTTAGTCTCAACCCACTCAGCCTGGCCAGGCATTGGCTGTATTATCTATTTGTAAGTTTCAACAAATGTCTCTTTCCAATAACAAGGATGCACATATTCCTCCACTTTCTCCAGGTTCTTAACAATAGTAGAGATCCCATGTTTGCTAGGAAGTCCTGTCAAATCCCAAATCCTACATTGCATGATTTCTTAACCAAGTCAACAACATGTCTCTTACGACCATTATTAACCTCATACATGAAACTGCCTGCTAGAGTAGCACTGAAAGTTATAGAATCATGTTTTAACTTCTCTAATTTGTCTTGAATATTAGGACACACCTTTTCAATGTATTTTGCTATACCTTTTTGTTTTTTGTATTGTTTGATCATGAGCCTAACTCTGATCCACTCCAACATTGCTAAAATTGGTTTATCCTTAGCTTCTAAGATCATGGCATTAAAAGACTCACTCGAGTTATTAGCTAAACAGTCACACAAAGCTCTACTACTAAAGTGAGACTTAGACCATTGTGCAGGGTTGATGTCAGCAAGATGCTCCCATGCCTTGACATCCAAATCCTTTAGTTCCTGCATTCTTCTATCAAACTCCCTGATTGTTGTGACTCCAGCACATCTCCACAATGCATCCTTCAACTCCAAGCCCTTATGATTCACTTTAAAATTATTATAGATATGCTTCACACAATACCTATGCTCACAAGTTGGGAACATCATCTCAATTGTAGGTATAAGGCCCTAATTCATATACGAAACAGATCAAGTAAATATGTTACTTAAACATGTTGAAATGAACTGAGGCATGTATTATTGAACTTTAAATATGTGGGTTAAATATGTTAATACACTACTAAAGTCATACCTTTTGTCTATTAGTGATAAAGACCAGATTAAGTTGCTCTGGATTCCCAATGTCATCTGAAAACTGCTGCAGAAACCATACCCATGAATCTTTGTTCTCTTGCTCAACAACAGCAAATGCAACTAGGAAAATGTTATCATTTGCATCTCTCGCTACGGCAGAAAGTATTTGCCCCCCAAATCTCCCTTTCAGGTGGCACCCATCTAAACCAATGATTGGTTTACAACCTCCCAAAAAACCAACCTTTTGTGCATTATACCTGATATATATTCTCTTAAATTTGGGATGTGCATTTTCATCTCCCATTTCAGTTTGCAAAATAACCCTACTTCCTTTATCATTCAATCTTATCATCTTTGCATAATCCCTAAGCTTCCCATATTGCAGCTGTTCATCTCCAATAATCAAGTCAGTAGCTTTCCTTTTTGCCCTACAGACCTGACTGTAACTTATGTCAATTTCAAGTGCTTGCTTCACATGATGTTGAACACCAACCACTTTCTAATCAGGATTTTTGTCAAACTCCTACATAAACTCCAACAATTGGTGCTGGCTGATCATCATTAGACTCTGCTAGACTTTCCATGTCATCTTTAAAAGGTGGGTCAACCCATTCACCCTCTTCAAGAGATGGGCCATTGTCAGCTGCAGTAGTCCTATGTGGGGCTGGATCCTCATGTATAGATGGCCTATCATTTACATTTCCAAATACATCATCATCAAAATCTGGCCCCTCAAACCCTTCCTCCAACCAATCAAAATCTTCTCCACCACCTCCTTTAGCATCCACATTACCTCCTTCATGCAGCACAGTAACATCATCATCATCATTTTGACCCACATCATGCACATCATCATCATTTGCTACTTCCTCATTACCAAATGGTTGTTCAACTGCAAGTGGCTTTTCACCACCCTCAACATATAGTGTTATCTTATCTGTAGGCCATGCAGCATGAATCTCACACATATAAACTACATCATCATCTCCATTTATAAGCCTTAACCCTTGCTCCAAATTACCTCCATGAATAAGATAATGATATCTACTTGTACTAACTGCCCCCACATCAGAACAACTATCTTGTATTTCAAAATAACTAAGTTTATTTAGGTCAACATTATCAACAAAAGAAATACTACCTCCTAAATATACCAAATCTGGGTTCCACACAAACTGGCCACTATGATGAATCTCAAAATTGAATGCCAAGTCAGCCATCTGCATATAAAATACAACAAAATAAAGTATGAGATGGGCTTGCATGTGGAAAATATCATGTGGTCCTTAAGATATAAAATTTACATCTAATCAATAATTTCTTATGTATTTGGTCTGGGAGATTGAGCTCATTATATTGATGCATTTGGATGGATTGCTTTTCTGTGACTTCTATGAGTTCACTATTGTTGTGACATTATTTAAAGCATATTAGGAAACATGTCTTCTATACTAAACATGTCTTCTATGAGTTCTGAAGTTAAGATGAATATGCATGTTTTCCAAGGTCAAATGAAAAGATCTAAAATGCGATCCATGTAGGTTAGCATGCTTCAATCCCAGATTGTGCACTGAGATTAACAGAGATGTTCTCCATCTGATCTGAATATCTTATCTCAAACCCAGAGAAACCCCTACAAAGAGCAAGAAAAAAAATGTGGTGGGAAACAAACTGGGGTGGGATACTAAGAACAAAAATGTTTATAGTAGCAGTAGCAAGATTTCCATTTATATCAGACATGGTATAAGAAAAAGAATCATTCCCATAATAATCTTTGTAAGGAGTGTATCTAAGAAGCCTTCCATACTGTAGGAGTGGACCATGACCTGGCTAACCAAATATAACATACAGAAGTAGATCAGCTTTCCAAAAAATTTCACTTATAGAATATATATATGCTTGATTATTATATTCAACTATCACATAGCATTGAATAAGGGATATTGAACTCATAGCATTGATGCCATCATACACATCAACTATCAACATACAGGATTCATCATCACACATATGTCTGCATTATGCACAAAGCCCTTTTAGAATAATAAGTTCCATATCCAGTCAGAGGATTCTGCTTTTTTATAATGCAACTGAAGTATTAACTGTGTCACTATAAAGTGATCAAAAGATTCTATTGATGAAGAAGAAAGACCAAAGAAAATTTAAGTCCAGGAAGGCAAGTGAGTCTGTTTGGTACCCTAATAGGCTTGCTACCATTAAGATAATTATAAATACCCTTCAGAGATTTGAGAGGTGGTCCATTACATCATTTTTCAAATGGCTTTTAATGCTTATTTCTGCCTGTCTGCTAAATTTTCAAGTCTTAATCACAAAAACAGTTTAAAGAACCAAAACCAATCATATATAAAGAACTAAAATCAATCATATCTCTGATTTCAGTAACTATGATCTGAGAATATGGAATCAATCACAAGGTTGTACAATCTAGTAACTTGGAGTTTCAGCAATCATGGTCCACGGTACCATAGCCATTACATCATTTTTCAAATGGCTTTTAATGCTTATTTCTTCTTGTCTACTAAATTTTCAAGTCTTAATCACAAAAACAGTTTAAAGAACCAAAACCAATCATATATAAAGAACTAAAATCAATCATATCTCTGATTTTAGTAACTGTGATATAAGAATATGGAATCAATCACAGGGTTGTACAATCCAGTAACTTGGAGTTTCAGCAATCATGGTCCACGGTACCATAGCCACTATTTACTGCTTTTGGCTCGATAAATATTCTGGCACTTCCAACTAATTTCCAAAAAACTAATATAAACAATTTGGGCAATGGGTTAACTTTCAATAAATGCTAAATTCATTCATTTATTTAAATGGACAACCATCAGTACAAGGTGGATTTATAACATAAAACATGACAAGGATGCTTTAGAACTTTCAGTATCAAATGAAGAGAAAGAAAAAGGGGAGGGCAGATCTAATCATTTTCAGGTGAAAACAAGGCATTGACATAATTTAACAAAAATGTCAGAGCTATATACAATTTCTAATAAAAATAAGATGACTAAATTAAAAACCCAATTTGGAAGAAAGAATTAAAAAACCCAATTTCAAACCCTAGGTTTCAAAAATTAAAAAGTTAAAAGGGTTTTGATCTACCTGCAACAGCTGAACAGAGGAGCATGCACGATCGAAACCCAGGTTCAATACCCACGATCAAAACCCAGGAGCATGCACAATCAAAACCCATAATCAAAACCCATTGTAGGATCTACCACAGCTGAACAGAGGAGCAACTGTGTCTTTGTTCCTCGGCTCGAATCTGCCACAGTTGTCTCAAGCGAGTGGGAGTGAGTGAGTTTGGTGAGCAAGCTGAGTGGGAGTGAGTGAGTTTTGATCCGTTTTGGGATGTGTTTTTTATTTATTTGGTGTTAGAGTAACGGAAAACATTGAGGTGGGTTACGGAGCACTCACAGTCAGAATCACAGGTGGCCAAACTATCAAAATTTAAACCATGGGTGGGCACATAGAATAAGAGGCAAACCACATGTGGGCAAAGTGTAATTATCCCTAAAAACTTAAATGAGGCACATTGTGCAAAATTAGACTTTAATTGAAATCATATTTGGATTATAATTGTAATGATTTTACAAGATGGAATTTAAGATAAAATTGAACAGTATGAGAATGAACCTTAAAAGAGAAAATGTTTAGCTGATTTATTTTTTAAGATGTCTATGAATGTTTTGCTAGTGTAACTTTCACAGAATTTGTAAGAAGATTTAAACAATTCTTTGTTTCTTCTTTTTCTTTGATTGCAAATTAGGATTACTATTTCAAAAATTCTTAACAACTAAATGGAAAATATCAATTAAACAAAAATTTAAACATTAGGATTTCATTTCCTAATATATCCTCAATGATCTTCCATGCAACCTTACTCCCTTCTCTTGAACAATGTACCTCATCCCTTGTGCCAGCTTCAAAGTTCTGAACATCAAACTTAAATATTACGTATGTGCCACCAAAACACAATTAATTAATACTAAAATATTACATATGAACTATTGGCACAATGACTTATGGCAAAAAATATATGCCACCAAAACACAATCAATTAATACTTTTGTGGGCATTACAATTTGCTTATGATGAGAACTTTGATAGAATCACCAAGGGAGTTCTTGATGGTCCTTAGTTTGTATCACCCTGTTTAACAATATTGCATAACTTAGAGATCTTTTGTTTGCTGTAATTTCAGTTGGCTCAAAAGAAAAGCAAATGAGTTAGCTCATGCATTGACAACCCTTTTTCCTTAAACCATGTGATGATGTAGCACGTAGTTCTTTAGCTATAGTCAACATTTTTAGAAAATGTTAGAGAAAATGAGGAATACCAAATTAGAATGTGAAATTAAAATATTTTCATCAGATTTTATAAAGGTGCTATTTATCTTGCATACAGACTCACTTACAAATTTTAGGAGTTGCATATAACAGCATGTATAAAAGAAAGCGAGTTGAACCACAATAGTTCCACCAAAGCAAGGGTAGCAAAAATAGAAACAAAGACAAACTTTTGATCAAATTATAGATTGATATAGTATACAAGTTACTGTTGCAATCATGCATATATTGAAAGGGTAATTAAGCCCATACAATTAATTGGTTCTTAAGGAAATAAAACTTTAGAGACATTTGGCACGTCAATCAAACTTAAGTAAAAAGATGTTCAAAAGTAGCACAATTATAAGCCAAAATAGAGTAATATGAAACTAAATTGGCAGCCATGAAGCTACTAAGAGATAGATGTTTGCCATAAAGGGGACTAATTAATAGGTTTAAGAATTCACAAGGTTGACACTGGATATTCTTCCCATGTGCTAAATATTGTTTTTAGTAAAATCTACAAAAGGTAGAGGAGGAAGCCTACTATTCAAAGGATGTCACACCAAATAGGTTGAAAGCCATCTTCGTGCAAGATTGATATCTGCAAGAGAAGTCAATCATCAAGCAAGGACCAAAGGATTTCAAAAAATGTTAATATTGACTCAATGTAGGCACATACATAGTACACACAAACCCATCACTATATCAATTAAGGGAATCAAAACTAAATGGAAAAATTACACAGAAAGATGAACCTTGGTGAGGATGTTTATCCAAAAGATCCATCCACGCTTTTGAATCTTCAATCTCTAATGGTGATTGAAATTTTCGTAGCTTAAAAAATTTTAAATTAAAAAAAAAAAAAAACCCTTAAAGTTGCAGTTTTATGATAGGTCATTTTGTAACATGATGGGCATTTGTGTGAAGAAAAAACCTCTGAAGTTGCATGGCTGGTAAAAAAAATTCTCTTCAATCTCTTTTTTTAGATTACGTATTAAGGGTAATGAGAGAGAGAGAGAGGGAGAGAGAGAGAGAGATGGGTTTGTGCATGTTTTTATACATGCTTCACAGTTGTATTATCACGAAGAAAGTCCAATGGATTTAGATTGGTACTACCGATTCCCAAAGTATGAGTGTTTAATGTGTTATTAATTTCATCTCATTGGCTTCTGCACTTGACAGCAAAATTAAAAATAATTAGATTGTACATGTGTATAGTAAAATTGGACTCCAATTTCAGGTTCTAATTGAACAATTAGAAGGATAATTATGGTGTGGTACCCACATAAATCTAGACACATGGCACAAAATTGAAACTTTAATTTGGAATTCTAATTTGAGTTTTTCTCTGCTTCACATTGTTAGGTTCTAAGGTTTTAGGAATTTATGTATTTAGAACTCTAATTTGTAATGTTGGCAAACCATGATCAAAACATTGTATTTAGTCTTGTTTAGGCTTGCTCAAAGTTGGTTTATTATTGTAAAGTTGGAATCGAGTGACTGCAGAAGTTCTTGGGACTTTTGGCCTGGCTCGATCGATCGAAGAATAGACTCGATCGATCGAAAATCGCACAGGTTGATTTTTCTGCAGAATTTCCAACTCAGCCCTACTTCATTAAACGTTTAGGGTTTTATGTTTTTACCCTAGGTATATAAACTAAACCCTAGTCACGTTTTTGAAGGTTGTCCATATTGCTTTGTTGCTCATACATTGCTGTTTTGTGTGAATCTCTTGTGAGATCTTTGAGGAGCTTTCCTTTACACAAAACTTAGAGTTTTCAAGGTAGAGATGATTTCAACATCTTGAAGATCATTACAGTTGCAACCATTGGAACTTAAAAGAAAAGCAAGCGGGGAGCTTGTAGCTGATTGAGGAATTCAAGAAAGAAGTAGTCCGTGGATTCGGAGCCTGCGCGTGGTCGTGTCAGGAAGTTCTACTGGTGGGTAGCATTAGGAAGTCGAGCGGGGAGCTTGTAGTCCTTTTGTAAGAACTTCAATTCTTTCATAGTGAATTATGTTATGCCTTGAGGATCGGTGGGTCAAATCCTCTCCAAGTTTTTAACGTGTGGTTTCCTGGGTGATCATATCTTGTGTTCATTTATTTTCCGCTGCATTATTATTCTTGATATGATTGTTTGATTGCTTTAATCTAGAATTGCATAATTTGACTAAGTAACAACTTGGCTAATTAATCTAGGCTACGCAATCTGGTTGTTTAAGGGGTCTAAATTTCCATCACACATATTATTATATATATAGATATATAGATTGGAGCTTTCAGCTTAGTAATAGTGTAAATAACTTAGATTGACTTAATTATTTGGAAACTTCTTAGCTTGCATTGTGCTAGGAAGGTAAACCTATAATTACTCTTAATAGATAATGTCCTCATGCGTGGATGCCTGGTAATTTCATTTAAAAATAGTTTTTATTTTTTTTAGACCCATATATAATATTCATTTTGTTATATAGTATTTATAATGTTACCCATAATATTGCTGAATGCTTTGGAACTTAATTTTCTTAATTCACATTTTATAATTTTTCCTTATCCTAGTAGTTTCCAAATATTGAGTGAGCTTTCTTTATTAATCTATGTATATGATATAGGAATTGCATAGTTATTAGAAATTTTCAGGATTCTATACCATAAAATAAATTTAATACTAAAAAAAAATAAAAAAAACATCTAAATACTTTCTCAAAAAAAAAAAAAAAAAAAAGATCTAGATAAAAGGTAGACTTTATTTCTAAAATTGAACATTTCCTCAACTACTTCATTCTCATCACCAAATCCCAAGACCCCAATCTCAAATAGTTTGTTCATAATCTAAATGAATCAAATTTTTTTGAGTACCAACATAAAGAGAACATAATCAAACAAAGAAAAATTGGTTAAATATACTTCCATTTATCAATATTTAATTGCCTCTAATAGATAGGGCCATTATACCCTTAAAAAAGCAAAAAAAGAAAAAAAGAATAAGAAAAAGAGAATACTAAAATTCAAGAAAAGTATAAGCTAAAATTGGGAGAACTGACCTCGTATTAATTAATTTTACACATGAGCTTTGTCTTTATATAAAGAAGTAGAGGACACTAATTAACTTACAATTGTATATCAAAACCGTAACAACAAATTAGGTAATTTTAAGCTAATCCTAACAAACCGCAATAACTATAATCAATAGTATTAACAAAAGTAATCAAAAAAATACAAGTGGATAAATATTTTATGTGAAAGATACATGAGAAAGAACATAAAATTTTTATGCTAAATAAACTCATACTAATTAATTATGTGAAAAAGACTTTTATTATTTTAAAACATTTAAAACTTGGTTTTTGAGTGCATTAATTCTAACGCAAACTTCAATAATTAAACTTTATCTAATATAATACTATATATCTAATATGTCTAATATATATATATATATATATATCTAAAAGATGAAGCGTAGTATTTATTGTTGTTATGTTCCTATTAAGCCACCACATTTGCCACGTAATTGACCACACTAATAGTCTTTTTCATATATATTTTTACCTCTAATTTTTTTTTACAATATTAAATATAAAATAATATTGGCTTTAAAAATTCATTTTAGGCGGTTTTAACTTTAATGTTATAACTAAATAATAAATCAATGGAAAATCAAAACAAAAATTTTGTCTGTATATATTCCTCTTGGGCGGTTTTAACTTTAAATAATATTTTGCCCATTTATCTTCCTTTATTTTTATTCTTTTTATTCCCAATCTCTTACTATAAATTTGCCACTCTGTTTCTTACTTTGCATATTTTTCTCATACAAAAAAGGTTATTTCTCCCTCTCTCTCTCTCTCAACTTTTTTTTTTTCATTTTTTGTTGAAATTTTTTATTTTTCTTGCATCTTTTCCTTAGATTGATGAATATTATTGACTAATTCATATGTGTTCCTTGATGCAAGTATTTTTTTTTTGTCATTTTCTTTACAACACTAAATACTTTTAATGAATGATATTTGTTGTTGATCTTATTTGAGGAAAATCATATTATAATTTGTCAAATTTTGTGTTGTTTTCAAGTTTTAATTTATTTGGAAAACAACAAAATAGTTTAGACAAGCTAATGAAGAACAATTAGTACAGTTGAAGACAATGGTCTCTATGCAGTTTACTTTCACTATTTGTAATTATTTTGTTTAACAAATTAGTAGTGGATTGTGTAAAGCTGTAATTTACAACTATGTGTTTTGTTGGCTTTTATTCCGTGCCAAATTTAATTATAATTTTATTCAATCTTTTGTACCCTGTATTTATTGTGGGATTTAATTGTAAGGGTTGTGTGATAGAGAGAGAGTGTGTGAAGACTTAAGCAATTGAAGACTGAAGAGTTTTCGCGGGTATCTCGCTACTAAGCATCCCGCAAAGTGATTTATGTACCCTGCACATGACTGGAATGCGAAGAGTCAGTATAAATGAAGACAGCTGTGTTTCGTGAGTAGCTCGCGGGTAAGGCCTTCTTGTGAGACACTCGCGAAACATTCTGTTTTGCCAGGCCGTACTATCTGATACACACTTTCTGTACCCACACTATATATACCCACATTACCCACAAATGTTGAGGAGTTCTTCTGAGAGAAAACCCTAGCCACAAAACTTGAGAGTTAGAGATTTTTATACCCACATTTCTCTACACAATTGCTTGTGGATTTTTCCTCAACTTCTACCTCTCCATTTCCATACCATTGAGAGGTTGATAGCCCAAACACTTACCACACCTTTTTAGAGTGTCAAGTGAGGTTTTGGTGCTGCTGGGAAGTATTGGAAGAAGCCAAGAATGGCAGATGCAACATGAAGCTTGTTGCGAGATCCAGAGAGCTAGACAAGACATGGTTCCGAGAAGCCTTTTTGGAGTAGGAGCTTGGAGGGCTTAGGTACATTGAGTAGATTAGGCTTGGAAGGTCTCTTGCTAACCCATGTATCCCAATTGATTGTCTAGTGGATCAATTACAACTTGGAGGGCGGTGGAGAGGTTTTTCACCAAGTTCTTTGGTTTCCTCTTCGATAACAAATCGGCGTGTTATCTTGTGTTTGCATCTCTCTTCCCTACTCTTTTACATTCCATTTTATTGTTGTGTTGTTAAGTTCATAGATTAGAGTAGCTTGTTTGTTTATCCACTCGCATTTATACTATTCTGCCCTTAATATTAAGTTAGTGTAAAATCAATCAAGCCGTAACTTTAATTTGGGAGTCTAAACAGCTCTTGTGTTTTCAACACATTTTCGACTTTCAATTGGTATCAGAGCAGCTGCATTAGTTGTGGTTTAATTACCTTAGTGCAATCCTTGACCCCGTTTAAGACGGACCAGTCTCAATCTTTAAATGTTCCACCATATTTTGATGGTAGTAATTATGCCTTTTGGAAAGTCCGAATGAGGGCATTCTTGTGTTCAATTGATGATATTGTTTGGGATGCGGTAGAAGTAGGATGGACTAGGCCAGAGGCCACTAAATCCACTTGGGATAAAGTAGCACTTGTGGCAACTAACGCTAATAGTAAAGATTTGAATGCAATTTTTTGTGGTGTTTCTCCAGATGAGTTTCACAGGATTTCTCACATAACAGTTGCCAAGGAAACTTGGGAGATATTAGAGACCACCTATGAAGGCACAAAGATGGTGAAGGATACTAAGTTGCAGATGCTAACCACCCGATTTGAAGAGCTGAAAATGAGTGAATAAGAGTTATTCAACTCATTCTATAGCAAGCTGAACGAGGTGGTGATTGGTAAGTTCAACTTGGGTGAGAAAATGGAGGACTCAAAGATAGTGAGGAAAATCCTTCGATCATTGTTGGAGAGCTTTTGAGGAAAAGTAACAGCTATAGAGGAAAGTAAAGATTTGGATGAGATCAAAATCCAAGAGCTCATTGGATCTCTCCAAACATATGAGCTGGGACTACCTTCTCATAAGTCAAGTAAATCTCTTACTCTTAAAACCATCACTGAAAGAATGGATGATTCCTCCGAAGAAGATGGAGTGGAGAAGGAGGTCGCATTTCTTGCAAAGAACTTCCGAAAATTTCTGAAGATGAAGAACAGTGGGAAACCATTTCGTAGAAGGAAGTTTTCATCCTCTAAAGGTGATAGGAAGGAGTTTAAAAAGAATGATGGGAAGGATACTCAGTCTCCTCAAGGCATTGTGTGTTATGAATACAATGGCCATGGACATCTCAAGAAGGAGTGTCCCAACTATCTAAAAGGGAAGGGCAAGGCGTATGCCACAACACTTAGTGATTCGGGTTCTTCCAATTTAGATTCGGAAGAAAGCTGTGATGGAGAAGGGAATTACTCCTCTTTTATGACTATTGCTCATGTTGAGTCCTCGGAGGACTTGAGTTTGCTAGTGGAAGAGCTCGGAGAACATAGTGAAGTGAAGTTAATGGGAGTAGTAGAAGAATCTTATGCTGAAGAAGATGAAAGTGCAGTGGGACTTCAAGAAAACTACAATTCCCTCCTTGAGAAGTTAGGAGAATATACAAGGGTGGCCAAGGCAGTCGTTAAAAAGATGAAGAAGGCAGAGGAGGACTATAGAAGTCTCCTCGTGCGATACAAGGAGGCCAAATGTGAAATAGAGATGTTGAATGGAGAGCTAACCGAAGCCTACTCAAAGATAAAATTCCTTGAGCTTGAGGTGGTCCAAGCCAATGCTAAAGTAGAGCGAGTCTCTTCCAAGAAGCTTGATGAAGTCCTTTCTCATCAAAAACCTTTCTCAGACAAAATCGGAATGGGATATACTGGAGAAAGTAGTTCAGCTGTCAATGTCTCCAAGGAAGTGAAGTTTGTAAAAGCCAAAGAACCGATGGTAATTACCACAAGGGCTGAGAAAGTGAAAGAGGAGAAGAATAAGAATGTGGCTGACCGACGGGTGTTGAATATGCCTTCTAACCAATCAGTGGTCAAGCCTAAGGTTCAAGGGAAATCACTCCCAAAGTCACAAAGAGGTTTGAGAATTCAACATTTCTGCCATCATTGTCGACTTCAAGGACACACTGGACCAAATTTTCATAAGCTGAGGGCATTGAAAAATGCAAGTGATCAAAGGTCAAGAGGACCAAGAAATGACAAAAGGAATTGGGCTGTTGAGCAATCAAGAGGTCGAGATGGTGATTCCGGAGTGATGGATGTGATGAAAATGGTTGATGCATTCACCACCTATTTGGCAAACTTCTCCAGAAGGTTTGAAGGCCACAACACTCGTACCCAATCCTATAGGGATATCACCCTAAACACACGTGACGTGTGGGTGAAGAAGGGTACTCATGCATGATCACCTCCTATGTCCATGTATTAATACTTCCAATGCTTAGGGGCATATGTTCATGCATCATGTCATACATAATTCAATTTGTGTCAACTGCTTCTGGTTTATAGCATGTTTCTTTTACTTGTTTTGTTGATCTTACTTTATTTGGTTTGTTTTTGAGTGTGTTCAAAAAATTCAAAAACCCATAAAAATTGTAAAATCTTCAAAAGGTTTGATCACTTGTGTTGTGTATATCACATGTGAGTTTGGCCTAGTACCTTCATACTAATGGCATAGTGCATTTACGAGCTTAGCTTGTTATATATGCACATATATCTGTGTGAGAGAAATCTTGAAAACTATGTGTGATTGTTGTAAATAGATCTTCAATCTTGTCATGAATGATTGGTCAATTGTCTTGATGGTCTTGATATTTGCATAGACTTGTGCCTATATATCTTCCCACTTTATTTTTAAGTTTTTGCAATAGAACTCACCAAATGTAAATCTCCAAATGAAAAGAGATATTGAGCTGCAAAAGCCTGTCGCACATACTAGTATTTGACTAGAAAAAAGGGAAAGCGACTTTTCTAATAAAATGTATGGTGCTCAAAAAGCCAAAGGCTAATTCTCAATGTTGAAATATCAAAAATTTCAAGCACCGATCTCAAAAAGAGATGTATCATCCAAAAAGGATCAAATGTTATGATTTATGCATAAGCCAAATGAAAAGCTTCTTTGATTTGTAATCATTCTCTTGTGGGAGGTCATATATGCTCATTTCTATAATTGAGATAGTTCACTTGACTGAGTACTAGTTGTGTATGACTTGTTTGAATTGATCATTGAAGGTTCACTCTGGTCTAAGGACCATTCCAGATTTGATACTACCCTACAACACATAAGACTTTGATTCAATTAATGCTTATCTCATTTGTGTGATTGTACATGATCAAATGTGATGTGTATGCTCAATTACTAGTTGATCAAATCCAAAAAGATTTTTGAGTGCTTTATATGTTTTTGAAAGTGTCTTTATACTTTCGTGTTTTCAGTTTTTGTTCAAAATGCATTTTTGTGTTTTTCTTCAAAAAACTGGTTAAGAGGATGTTTTGTGAGAAGCTTGCGACTTAGAGCTTCTTGCGAAATGTTCTTAAGGGAAATTAAAAAGTCACATTTTCATACAGGGAGTCTCACTACTGCCTCACGAGTATTTTGCAACTAAACTTTTCTCGCAAAATGTTTTTAGGCAAAAACTGGATTTTTTTCAATTTTAGACAGAGGCTATCGCAACTGTTTCGCGAACAAATGCTTCTTGCGAAAGTTTTTGTGCTTTTCGCGACTAATCTCGCGACTGTCTAACCTGCAAAAAACGTGTGTTTCCAGTTTTTATGTAGCAGATGTGACATGTTTTCAAATACTCTTAACTTCCCTCGCACTGCCTCTCTCGAACCCCTCTCAACCCAAATTCACTTTTCTCTCAAACCCCATCATTTTCAAGCAAACATCTATGCAAAATCACTTCAAGGTATGTTTTCCTAAACATTGTTTTCACTTTTGTCTTAAATTTTGCAGATTTTATTTTATGGTTTTAAAAAATTGGGGATTTTCGAAAACTGGGTTAGGGTTCTTATTTTTGTGAAAATTTTCTCAAAACTTTGATTGGGCTGAGTCCCATTTACTGTGTTTGTATCTGTGCCCCTTGTGGCAATTTAAGCATGTATTGAGGCAGTTTTCACCATGTTTATGCATTGTTCATAGTTGTAGTGCATTGTTGCATGTTAGGTGTTTGACAGAATGCCCTAGTGACATTCTTGTGTTGAATTGGACTCAAATGAGTCTCTTTGCTTGGGTTTACTCTTGATTGAACATGTATAACATGTTTTGGTCAAAGGGTATGTGTTTTTACATATTTTCCCAATTTGTGCCTCAACGCCACGCCATGCACACACTAGGCATCCTCTAGGCACACCCATGCACCACCTACTGTACTCACATGCATCAGCACATGCACAGCCCAGACACACACATGCACATTCACTTAATTTCATGCATTGTGTTTATGTTTACATGTTTTAGCATGTTGTTTTGAGTTGGTTTTACTCTGTTTCAAGGTGTTTTACTTATGTTTTGGACTAACTTGGATCTAATCAAGTTTTGTGGTCTGTTTCTTTTGTTTTGCATTTGTTTCTTCGTTGTGTGTTCATTTGTGCAGATGTATCACCGTTCTTCACGCGGTAAAGACCTTGTAATTGACCTTACATTGTCACCAGTGTCAAAAAGGACACGACACTTGTTTGAAGTCTCAAACAGCGAGAGATTCAAGACTCCCCTGGATTGTCAAACCTTCTCCAACATTTTTCAGGACGCCCCCATTGTGGTAGAACGTATTGTCCAGTTTGACACCTTGGGATCTACACTTATCCCTAGGATTTTTGCAGACAAGGATTGGCCTGAATTATTCGAAAACTTTGAGGATTCGATTAATGAATTAGTTAAGGAGTTTTACTCAAATGCAAGATTCACTGGAGTAGAACTACAGTGTTGGGTTTGAGGAAAAGAGTTCCTCATCACTATGGACTACCTTGCAAAGCTTCTTTGTATCACTCGACCTGCAAATGTGGACAACTCTCCATATGATGACAGACTTCCTACAGTGACAGGTATACTTCATATTCTTGGAGATGAACATGAAGTCTCAGCAAAAGGCACATCCATTGGAACAATGAAGTTCAAACCTAAACTAAAGACTCTCACCTTCATCATGTTCTTCGATCTATATCCACTATCCAACACGGGTTTCATCAATCTTGGATGGGCACAGTTCTTGTGTGATCTAATCACAAGAACTCCGATTGACATATGTGCTCATATCTTCCAGACTATAGGAAAAAGAGCAGCACGATCAGCAGCAAAAATGTGTCTTCCGTTCTGCAGTCTTCTCATGAAAATCATGTTGCATGAAGGAGTTCGTCCACCAAAATATGGTAAGATTCTAGTTCGTCGTCGCCCAATTTCTATATCCTCTCTTGAAAAGAGCAAAAGTCATTATTTTGCTGAGCGGCAAAAGCAAAATCTGTCCACACCACCAAAAGGTGAATCTGTTCAACATGTCACTCACTTAGGTCATGGATCAGTTGCTCACACTACAGAGACTACATCTTCTCACATTCTTGAGCCTCCGACTGTTAGCACTCAGCCAGGTTAATCTAGCTCTCACGCCGACCGGTTCACCATCTTGGTTGAAGGTTTGCATGAGCATGTGTTAGGACTTGCAAATGTCATTTACTCCACAAATAACTAGGTTCATATGCGCCTTACTGCCATTGAGACACACCTAGATGAGATTCAACGCAAGTTAGAAGAGAGCCTTTAGTTATTCATGCCAAACAGGGAGAGAGCGTACTCCTTATGTATAATGTACATATTGGATGATAGCACACAGTAAGGGGGAGAGCATCACAAGAAGGGAAGTGTGCATAGTGAAAGGGGGAGTTTTTGTGAGCTCAAAAGGAAAAGAACAACTTTATAATGTTTGTTTATTGTTTTTACTGCTTTTGTTTAAAGTTTTAGTACATTGTTATTAATTTCAGTTTAATATTCAATATTTGTGTTTATCTCAATGCTTTGTAGCATTTTTTTTTTTATACTTTTAAGATATTGCTAATATGTCTTAAGTACCTCACACTTGTGCCCTAGTAGGATCTTGTTTCCTAGATGCAAATACCTTGTGTATTTTGCATTGGTTGGGTGTTGGACATGCAATTGATCCTTGGGATTGTTCTTAATTGCATTGCATGTCCGGATGAGCATTTACTAGCTAAATGTTCATTGTAGTCATTCTTTAATGATTATTCTTGCGTGATCAAGATATGCTTACATGTGTTATAGTGTTTACAAACTTTATCGCACTTTACTTGCTCATGCACGTACCTTGTGTTCAACTTGTCTTAAGCTTAATGAAAGTTTTGTTTGTGTGCAAGTGTTTCAGGTTACAGGTATATATGTGCAAGTGCTTCACAGCTTTTAGATTAGGTGTGAGTGAGTTTTGCCACTGTTCCCAAACTCACGTTTAAACCTAGAGTCTATTTTAGGAGTTTTGTCACGGAATAGCCAAAGGGGGAGATTGTAAAGTTGTAATTTACAACTATGTGTTTTGTTGGCTTTTATTTCGTGCCAAATTTGATTGTAATTTTATTCAATCTTTTGTGCCCTGTATTTATTGTGAGATTTAATTGTAAGGGTTGTGTGATAGAGAGAGAGAGTGTGAAGACTCAAGCAATTGAAGACTGAAGAGTTTTCGCGGGTATCTCGCTACTAAGCATCCTGCGAAGTGATGCTTGCTCCTTGCACATGACTGGAATGCGAAGAGTCAGTACAGATGGAGACAGTTGTGTTTCGTGAGTAAGTCGCGGGTAAAGCCTTCCCGCGAGACACTTGCGAAACATTCCGTTTTGCCAAGCTGTACTATCTGATACACACTTTTTGTACCTGCACTATATATACCCACATTACCCACAAATGTTGAGGAGTGCTTCCGAGAGAAAACCCTAGCCACAAAACTTGAGAGTTAGAGATTGTTATACCCACATTTCTCTACACAATTGCTTGTGGATTTTTCCTCAACTCCTACCTCTCCATTTCCATACCATTGAGAGGTCGATGACCCAAACACTTACCACACCCTTTAGAGTGTCAAGTGAGGTTTTAGTGCTGCTAGGAAGTATTGGAAGAAGCCAAGGATGGCAGATGCAACATGGAGCTTGTTGCGGGATCCGGAGAGCTAGACAAGACACGATTTTGAGAAACCTTGTTGGAGTAGGAGCTTGGAGGGCTTAGGTACATCGGGTAAATTACACTTGGAGGGTCTCCTGCTAATCCATGTATCCCAACTGATTGTCTAGTGGATCGATTACTGCTTGGAGGGCGGCGGAGAGGTTTTTCGCCAAGTTCTTCAGTTTCCTCTTCGATAACACATCAGTGTGCTATCTTGTGTTTGCATCTCTCTTTTCTACTCTTTTACATTCCATTTTACTGCTGTGTTGTTAAGTTCATGGATTGGAGTAGCTTTTTTGTTTATCCGCTCGCATTTACACTATTCCACCCTTAGTATTAAGTTAGTGTAAAATCAATCGAGTCGTAACTTTAATTTGGGGGTCTAAACAGCTCTTGTGTTTTCAACACATTTACGAGCTTTCAGGTTGTTATGCCTTTATTATATGATGTTCCTAAATTCATGAGTAATTTCTTTAAGCGTTTATGAATATTTTACATTGTTCTTCATCTTTCTTATCTTATTAGTGTATTCTTTGAGATTTTTAAGAAACAAATTCAATTTTGTGCTTAAAATTATTTATTTATCTTTTACATTCCATTTTACTGCTGTGTTGTTAAGTTCATGGATTAGAGTAGCTTTTTTGTTTATCCACTCGCATTTACACTATTTCGCCCTTAGTATTAAGTTAGTGTAAAATCAATCGAGTCGTAACTTTAATTTAGGGGTCTAAACAGCTCTTATGTTTTCAACACATTTTTGAGCTTTCAGGTTGTTATGCCTTTATTATATGATGTTCCTAAATTCTTGAGTAATTTCTTTAAGCATTTATGAATATTTTACATTGTTCTTCATCTTTCTTATCTTATTAGTGTATTCTTTGAGATTTTTAAGAAACAAATTCAATTTTGTGCTTAAAATTATTTATTTATCCATTCATTTTTCACATGTTGGATTAGATGTAACATTAGATTATGAAACATTAACACAATACTTCTTCTTTTTCAAAAAAAATTCTCTACTTTTTTTCCCTTTGGAATTGTACCCTTGGTTTCTTTAAAAGGAAAAAGAGTTACAATCTTTTATTTTTCCCTTTCTTTTATTTATTTATTTTGAATTGTAGTTTTTTTGAGTTTTATTAATTTTTTTTAGATACGTTTCTTGGTGTTTTTGATTGTATGGTAGACAAAATTGGGTTTGAAAAAGTTTGTTTAAAACTAAAAGAATAATTTCCAAATTATATATACTTTTTAATGATATACAAAATATTATAAACAAATAGTATTAGAAATTAATATTTCACAAAATTACCTTTGAATTCTTGAGAAAAAAATGTATTGTTTTGTTTTTGGTACAACAGAAGTTATATATACTAGCAAGTAACTCATGCAAATACATGAATGTATTCAAAATTAAACACAATTTATTATAAATAATTAAAAAATAGCATGTAACACATGCCTTAATGCATACATATAGATACATTTAAAATTAAACACAATTTTTATCATAAAAATATAAATAATTAGTCAAATTATTTTTTTTGAAAAATAAATGTAATTAATCACATATTAAATTTCTTACCTAAATTTAATACTAATTATGATAATTTATTTTCTAATTTTTAATAAGATAGAATGTGTTGTTGTTGTTGTTTTTTTTTAATTTTATTTTTTATAATTTAATAGTTCATTAATACTAGATTCTTAGTATTTTGCACTCATTAACTTATTGACACAAAGATTAAAAAACTTAAGTGGACACATGGCATAAACTTAAGTGGATAATTATAATGTGGTCTCTACATAAATTTAGATACATGACGCAAAATTGGATTCTAATTTCAAATTCTAATTGAACTTTCTTTAAGCTTTACCTATTAATATATATATATATATATATATAGATTACATGTTGTGATTGTTCCTATAATAAATGAAAATATGATTATGAATTACATTACTATTTATTAAATTAGTGCAAATTGAAAAATAATAATAATAAGACCATCCTAAAAATATTATCACATGCAACCTGCGTGATCCGCAACGAGTATACTATATATAAAAGCGGAAGTTTTGTCATACAATTAAGGTTGCTCTGCCATGTAGGAAAAAAAAGCCATTTAAATTAAAAAAAAATGAAACATTATACTGTTTCAGCAACACTAAAACACCGTTTAATAGCCTCTCAATATAAAAATAAAACTAAATAGTTAAAACTTAAAATAAGTTGAAAAGGCTTGATGTGATGAAAATAGAGAAAGAGACAAAGTTCGTTTTATTTTTCACAATTCGATTTCTTTTTTGTTTGTTTTCTTGGAATTTTTTAAAGTTTTTTTTTTTTTTTTGTTTTTTTTTTTTTTTTTTAATAATGAGGATTTGAATCGCAATTTTTTTTTCCTTTTAGGTTTAGGGATTCGATATCGCTTTTGAGGGTTATGAATTGGTTTGGTTTATAAAATTTAAGATTGTTATCTACTATTGATTATATATGGCGACAAAATTCGTTGAAGTTGGAATTCTATTTTGTTTAACACTATGAAGGTTGTTGTTAATAGATTTTCTTTGTATCGTCGTAGCTTTTTTGGGATAATGAATTTTTTTTTTTTTTTTTTTTTTTTTTTTTTTTGCAATTGAAATTTTGGATAGTGAAATTTAAATACTTCATGGGTTTCATCAATTAGGGTTAGGATTAAGATTCAATGTCGTTTTTATGGGTTATGATTTATGACTTGGTTCGGTTTTAGAATTTGAGATTCCCATCTACTATTGATTATGCATTTTATTTGTTACAGTGGAATTCTGTTTTGTTAAATATTGTGGCTTGAGGGTTGTTGTTTTGTTTTTAGATTTTATTTGTATCATTGCAGCTCTTTTGGAATTGTGTATTTGGGATGCACTGCAGCTTTTTATTTTTTATTTTGCAATTAAAAAGTTGGATTCAATGTCCCTTTTATGAGTTATGTATTGGTTTGGTTTTAGAATTTGAGATTCGCATGTACTATTGATAATGCATTATTATTTTACTATTTTTGTTGTTTAAACAATACAACCAAACATACCCCGAGATTCCCATGTACTATTGATAATGCATTATTATTTTACTAATATTTTTCTAACTTTCTGTTTCATAAACCTGGAACCATTTTTTTCTTTTAAACTTTTTGGTTGTGATAAAATTGTCTCTAATCTCATGGTTTAATTCATTATGATTCGTAGGAATGGTAGATTTGGTATTTGAAATTATCATAAAAGTTTTAGTTAGGTGTGATTCATTGTGGTTCTTAGGGTTAGAAGGTTTGCTATTTGAAATTGTCATGTAAGTTTTAATTGCTTAAAGTCAGATTCTTTTTTTTAGTCTCTCATAGAAGGGAAGTACAGACATGAAGTGATTTGAAAAGACCAGCTTTTAAAATTTTTAGGGGATATTAGACACTATATGCTTAAATATACTACATTATTTAAGTTTGAACGTATGTAGTAAAAGTATAATAACTAAGTTTATGTTGGATGCAAAGTCCATTAATATGTAAAATGATTCTGTGCATTGCATGGGTTAAACACTAGTTAAAATAAAAAGCTTGTATTTGTCAAAATTTAAATATATATTATCTTTAAAACGAATACCATCAAATATTCAAACTCAATAATTGGTAATAAGAGATGGTTGAAGGAGAAATTTGGGGTTCAATTCCCACCTATTTTTGGTGTCTTGTTTGATAATAAAGAGCAAAATTATCAGAAGCGGATGCTATAAGATGAATCTCTATAATAAATAAAATGATTTCGTATACCCATGTTGGTACCGTATGTGGCTGCCTCTCTATATATAGTATTAATAGATCTTTTTTTTTTTAAACTACGTATTTTGTATCTATTTTTTACACCATATTTCAATTTGGTCCATAACATTTTAGTATCGTGTCAATTTAGTCCTTGCCATTATCTATTAGATGGAAAAATCCGATGTGTCAAACATAATACTTAATTTACCCGCTACATCAATTGTCAACTGTACAACCACATCATATTAAAATATTTAAATTTTCCAAGGCAGCTATTCCCATCCAAACGTTTTTCAAGGAGGCTTCCAAGTTCAGAGCCAAAAAACCCAAAGCATCTCTCAGCTTCTAAGTTCAAAGCCAAAAAACCCCAAGTTTCTTCTACTTCCCCCCAAAATCCAAAAAAACAATTTACCCTCCTATTTTAGCCGAGAGAGGGCTCAGGGGTGTAAAATTGGACTTTGAGATATATTTCCTGTTCTTAAAACTTGACAGACTAAGCTGTACATAATTTTTAGGAAAAAAATTGAACTTTGAGCTATATTTTATAGATTAAAATAATATTTTGGACCCTTTTTCTTTCGCCATACACTTCTATTTTTTTTTTTTTTTATAGCAAAATTCCGCCATACACTTCTATGTATTGAGTTTAAGCCACTTTATAAGAAAAGGAATCATAAGATCCCCATTGAAATTAGTCACCAGCCATCAATTGGATTTCCGTTGAGACCGAGGGATGAGCATACGTGAGAGAGAGGGATTTTAATTGTTTTTGCCCAAGCCCAGTCTCCGTGACAACTACAATTTATTTATTTTGCCTCGATACTTTGGTGTTTAATATTTTTGCTACTGGTGACTCATTCTCAATTTGTCATCAATTATACGTTTTAGATGATGATTTCATATAACACTTTTGTTTGGAGCTTAGATTGTTTATGGTTGTTCTTTTTTGCTTATGTCTATTCTTGTGGGTTTTTTGTGGCTGTTCATTTGAAGGTGCTATCGGAAGAGCGTTGCTGGAAGGAGAATGCACCGCCGTCCACACCGTTAGGGATTTTGGATTTTAGAGAAATATGTGATTTAGATTTAATTTGGGTCTGCCCTGTTTAATAAAATCAGCAAACTTTCTTATCAAACAAACAAAAAAAAAAAATGATTTGAGTTTTTTTTTTTTTAAACTGACGTGGAGGTACATGTGTAAAAAAAAGTCATTGTTTTTTAGTTTTTAAAAATATTTCATAAACCAATGCTCTTAAGTCATCCATGCTATAATTTTCATCTAATTTCAATTTGGACAAAGTTTAACTACAAAATTGGTTGTAACTTTAAGTTATAACCTTACTCAATATTTTTTTTATTGGAGGTGAATTTTGACAAAATTGGTTGTAGCCTTAAGCTACAACCTTAAGTTCTCTATGCATGCTAAATTTCTAGAAAATTAAAGATCAATAGCTATGTCATCAATAAATTGTTTAAATTGCAAATTTTTTTAGTTTAAAATTATGCATAAAATATAAGCTTATAGATCATATAGTAAATAATATCCAATTGACACAAAATTTGGCATATATATTGAGAGTATAATAAACATGTTATTCAATAATTAGATTTTCAAAATATGTAGTAATGTTTGTTTTATTGAGTAAGGTTATAATTTTAGGCTACAACTAATTTTGTAGTTAAATTTTGTCCTTTCAATTCAAGTTCACATCCACATTACCACAATGCACCCTTGTTGCGGTAATCACTCCACAAGTATAAATGCTTGTGGGGTGTGGGGGGTAAGGGCTGAGATTTTTTTTTTTTTTTTTTTTGATTTGAGAGGCTGAGATTTAAATTTCCAAAAAGGAGCTTCACATACATATACACTTAGATTGAATTAGAGTAAAATTTCTATCTTGTATTAAAAAAAAATCTTTGTATTTATTTATTATTAATTGAATTTGATGGTGTTCATTTAAAAGAGAAGAAATCGTGAAATTTTGACAATTGCAAGCTATTTACCAAATTCTCTCAATATTTCAACACTTACTATTAGCTCAAGCTTTTGGTACCATAACTGTATCGTTACAGTAAAATTTAAAGCAATTACTGGAAGTTAAGAACATCTATATATCAGTATAGAGATCTTCTATTGGGATCGAGCCTCTTATTTATACTAGGAATTCTCAAAGGTGATTGTCATTCCATGGGTTGCTTTCCAAAGAACTTATTGAAATCAATGTAATATAGTTATCAAGGAGATAATCTCGTGTTCATTGTGCTTAGTGAAGTGTTAAAAAAAGAAAAAAAAAAAGAAGAAAGAATCTATAATAATCTTGTAACTTTCTTAATTGTAACTTCATTGGGCATAGTGAAGTGTCAGTTAATTAATAAGTTCTCTGGTAACTTTTTTATAATAATCTTTCCAATAAATAGAATCTAGGGTATATAAAATGCAAGACTGACTCTTTAAGTTTTTTCAGATTTCATTTTAATTTTATAATTTTGCTTTTGTTCATTTCACTCCTCTAATTTTCAAGTTTATTCAATTAAGACTTTTCTATCAACTTTTGTTATATATTGTGGTTAATTTTTCAATTTTATAATTTTTTCTTCAAATTTTTTTAAATTAAAAAAATTCAATTAATGATTGACAAATATTTTCCAGATTTAAAAAAAAAAAAAAATTAACAAAAGTTAACGGAAATGCCTTAATTGAAAAAAATCTGAAACTTAGAGGACTGAAATAAAATTTGAAAAAAATTAGAGGATTAGTTTTACATTTTTGCCTAGAATTATAAGTGTTTTAAATTACTCATACGGTGGTGTTTGTTATGAGAACAAAACATCTACAGCCTAATACTTAAATAAAATTGATGAGAGAGAGAGAGAGAGAGAGAGAGAGAGAGATTACTTGTCTACTAGTCCCAGAAAATTGTAACGTGCATACAAATGAGCCCATGTCCTCTTTATACAGACATAGACAACCAAAAAGTATGGATTTAAAAGATACAACTCATCGGTAAGAACAAAAGTTTTGATTATAGATTAGATTGGACCCACTATTGGACACACTTATTTGGGTTTTAACTGGCCCAATATTTCTAACATAAAAATTATATGCTTGTAACTTTGTGATTTAGCTTAAACATATTTACTTATGTTTGATCCAAGTATATAGTTGTTAATCTCACTTTATCTTAAGCATGTTTGCTTCACTGTTAGGCATCAGTTAATTTATTTGCAATCTGTCTTAGTCTTTTGAAATCCAATGGAATTGGAAAGAAACTTAGAATTGAATCATATAACTTAGGGACTTTAAATTTTAATTATTTGTTTTCATTTTTCATTTTTATTTGCATTTTCTACTATAAGTCCTCTTAATTGAAACTGTTAGGTCACAATCTGAATGACCCCTTGTGATTAACCCTAATTAATTAATTTAGCCAAGTAATTAATTAATCAATTAATCATGCAATTTTATGGAAGCACAAACAAATCACCAATCAACTAAATACACAGCGAAAAAATAAATAACACGGTGATTTGTTTACGAATGGGGAAAACCCTAACGGCAAAAACCCCACCGGGTGATTTTCAGATCACCACTCCCGAAACTCCACTATTATCAAATCAAGCGGTTACAAGTAAAGGAATCCCAAGTACCTTACCAACCTACAATTGAACCCTTACCCCAATACCCAATTGGACTTGATCTGTAGTGACAGTTCCCCTTTGATGCACGGCTCCCAAGTATGTGACTAACCAATTTGATGCGCGGATCTTAGTACGCGGCTTACTCCTTTGCACGAATCCCAGTACGTGACTAACTCCACAGCAACCCTTTGATTGTTGTAGTTGATTTGCAGCAGCTTCACATAGAAACACCAATAAGATCTTCAATGTTGGTGCAAGAGACTTTGCTTGGTCACAAAACCCAAAGGCGTACAAGAAACGCAGCAAGAACTCTTTCTTCTATAGGAGGAGGCTAGGGTTTCAAAAAGAAAACCTTATGAAGCTCTCTAGGGTTAGGTTTTCCTTTTTCCCACCTCCTTTAAATAGGAGCTTAATGGGCTCTCCTATTCCAAATAGGTTTACACAAGCCTTGGGCTTTTCCTTGTCCAATAAGGATTATACAAACCTATAAACAAATAGCCTTTTAGAATAAAACATGCTGGCTATAATCTGAAAATCCGTAAGCTCGATCGATCGACCAGCTGTCGAGATTTAATGAACCTCGACAGATCGAGCTTCTATCGAGCAGGTATCGAGACCTGCAAATTTGCACTTTTCTTGAGCAGTTCTTGAGTATTCTTCACGTCTTCAATTTAACCACTTGTAATGATCATCTTGAACCTACATAGATTTACCAAAATACAAGTAAAGTGTGTTTTGTCAAAGGATATGCCAATTACATAAAAATATGTCCCCAACAATCTCCCCCTTTGGCAATCCGTGACAAAACCACAAAAGTACATTGAATGTCCTAGAATACATTCTACTCAAGATTACAGAATAAATAAGCCTAGTCTAAAAGATTTGAACCTTGGAAGTTGCTGCAAGAAGAAGGTTCAGAATCTTGACTTGGCTTTAACTTGTCTTTCCTGAAAGGCACTAAACAAAACACATCAAGGTACCATGTGGAAAATAATGACAAGTTAAATAAACAAGAAACATGTGTATAAAGAGAGAAAAGAAACAACACATGTGAGATAAAGAGTGAAACACATACATCATTATCAAATATAGAAACAACACATGATGTATGTAAATGGTTACAAAACCAAAAGATACACAACACAAACAAATATATCAATATCAATGTGTATCAAACTAACTCTCCCCCTAAGTTAGTTACATCAAAAACTTTCTTCCCTTTAACATGAAGTTCTCCCCCTAAGTCTATTACTCCCCCTGAGGAATGACATTCAATTCTCAAATTTCTCCCCCTTTTTGACACGATTGTCAAAAGGCATAAAAAGCCAAAAGACATGACAGGAGACAGACAGAAAACTGACAAAGAGGGAAACGAGGAGAACAAGGAACCATAGACCAAAAAAAAAGAAAAACAAGATGCTATGGACAAAAAAAATGCAAAACAAAACAAAAAAAAATGAAATGCATGCAAGGGAATCTCGATCGATCGAGAGGTGTCGAGACAGGTGTCGAGAAAGAAGACATCAGACACAAGAAGAGAAGCTCGATCGATCCATCAGGTGTCGAGAAGCTATCGAGGAGACAGAAACTTTCTCGATCGATCCACCAGGTGTCGAGGAGGTGTCGAGATTGCGATAAGAAAAAGCTTGAGAAGCTCGACAAATAACAAGGTATCGAGGAGGTGTCGAGCCAGCTTTTAAAAGTAGCTTTTCGAGAAGAGAAAAACACAAGCATGAATGCAATCCAACATATACCTCAACCAAAGATCCAATCAACATTTTAAGCTCTCAAAATCATCTCTCAACAAGAAAATAAGCACAAGGATCATGCAAAACACACACACACACTAAACAAGTCTAACCAATTTTATATTTCAAAAACAAGTTATGACAGTTTAGTGAGCATACATTAGCACATGTAAAACCTTTGTGATGGCCAAATCACATTGTACCTGCACATGTATCAAAAGTAGCAAAGAATATTGCGTGTTGTGTGTGAAAAACATCGCAAGATTGCATATGTGTATAGATGTTATGACGATCTGAGATATGAAAAAATAACTTTTAACTCACACACAATCATAACTGTTTGATGGGGACTATCACCTTCGAGGTACATCCTATGACTCCCACATCTCCTAGAAAACACGCTTGCAATCATATTTAAAGCATCTTTAATCTTTTTGCTTTATATTTTCTTTGCATATTTTCTTTTAAGCATATCATGCATGGGCATAAAAAGAGAGAAAAGAAATACCCAAGATGTTAAGCATTTGACATCGCATTTTTGCTATGCCGAAGCATACAGGTGTCTATGACACTGCACTTTTGCTATGCCGAAGCACACAGGTGTCATACTTATGATTGGCGGGTAACAGTGGTGAGATGGTCATTTATGCCTTTCTCTTAGGATTTTCTAGTCCTACCCGTCAAAAAGAGTGATATGAGTGTTAAGTTTAAGAGATAACTTAATCTTACTCATCACAAACAAGAGCCACAAAGCTCACTTGCTTAGTTGTGCATAGAGGTGCTCATCTAATCTACAAGAAATACAAAGTTTAGAAAACTTTGTTTCATTGGCCATCCAAGGTACACAAATACCAAAGTACACAGAACACACATTGTTTTTGTATTTTTCAATTTTTCAATTTTTTATTTTATTTTTTATTTTATTTTTATATCAAAAACAAAATAAACAAAACTGAAAATAAACAAACAAAAACATGTTAAACAAACATGAAAGCATGAAAGAAAGATGCAGATGCATGAAAACATGATTTCAAAAGCAGATAAGAAAACAAGCAAAGAAAGTCCTACTTTAGATAGAAAGAATTAAAGCAGAGGACAAATAGAAAAAACAATTAAGTCTTAGGATCCTTTATCACCCACATAGCATGAGTTTTTGGCCGTGAAGATGAAAAAGCACGTGTCCTAGTATGATTACTAAAGGACATAGAGGAATAAGAATTCCCTTGAAATTGAGTCAAAAAGCTCAAATCTTTTAATAACTCACCAAGAATAGGTACAGAGCCTTTAGACAAAGGATGAGACCTATTGGACACTCGCTTATGAGGAAACAACTTGAAACAGTTAGGGCGAGTGTGACCAAAATCACTACAATGGTGACAAACATGAGTAGTTTTAGAGCTACTTGGCTTCCTAGAAGGAGGTCTAACCTTAGAGGTTGACAACTTAGGACAATTTGGCCTAATATGACCAACAATATGACAATGATGACAAGTGGGGACAAATTCAGAATTTTTATTCAACCTAGGAGGAGTTTTAGACATAGGTTTAGAAACTTCAGTGTTAACATCAGAAATTTTACCTTTGTCTATCCTAGCAATATTAGCCTTCAACTCTTCATTATTCCTTTTAAATGGAGGAACATAAAAATCTTTTTCTTTTGAGTTAGGCTCAACAACAAGTTTGGCACTAGTTAATTTTTCAACTTCAGTTTTAAATTCAACTAGTTGCTCTTCCAAACTCTTAATTTTGTCCACCTGAGATGAAATTTGATTTTTAAAATTCTCATTCAAATTATTGGCTTCATCCAATTTTTCAATCAAATCATCTTTTTCAAGCTTGACCTTTTTAAATTTAGTTTTTAATTTTGTAGAATATTCAAGAGATTTCATACAAAAATTATAAAGCTTGCAATAGGCATCTTGAATATCATCATCATCATTCAACATAAGATCGTGCAAATCAAAACAATCAAGAGTTTCCATGACAACAGGGGTCAATGGATCAACACAACAAAGATTAAAACCTAATCAGAGTGTGCCTGCTCTGATACCACTTGATAGGCCACAATCTGAATGACCCATTGTGATTAACCCTAATTAATTAATTTAGCCAAGTAATTAATTAATCAATTAATCATGCAATTTTATGGAAGCACAAACAAATCACCAATCAACTAAATACGCAGCGGAAAAATAAATAACACGGTGATTTGTTTACGAATGGGGAAAACCCTAACGGCAAAAACCCCACCGGGTGATTTTCAAGTCACCACTCCCGAAACTCCACTATTATCAAATCAAGCGGTTACAAGTAAAGGAATCCCAAGTACCTTACCAACCTACAGTTGAACCCTTACCCTAATACCCAATTGGACTTGATCTGTAGCGACAGTTCCCCTTTGATGCACGGCTCCCAAGTACGTGACTAACCAATTTGATGCGCGGATCTTAGTACGCGGCTTACTCCTTTGCACGAATCCCAGTACGTGACTAACTCCACAGCAACCCTTTGATTGTTGTAGTTGATTTGCAGCAGCTTCACATAGAAACACCAATAAGATCTTCAATGTTGGTGCAAGAGACTTTGCTTGGTTACAGAACCCAAAGGCATACAAGAAACGCAGCAAGAACTCTTTCTACTGTAGGAGGAGGCTAGGGTTTCAAAAAGAAAACCTTATGAAGCTCTCTAGGGTTAGGTTTTTCTTTTTCCTACCTCCTTTAAATAGGAGCTTAATGGGCTCTCCTATTCCAAATAGGTTTACACAAGCCTTGGGCTTTTCCTTGTCCAATAAGGATTATACAAACCTATAAACAAATAGCCTTTTAGAATAAAACATGCTGGCTATAATCTGAAAATCCGTAAGCTCGATCGATCGACCAGCTGTCGAGATTTAATGAACCTCGACAGATCGAGCTTCTATCGAGCAGGTATCGAGACCTGCAAATTTGCACTTTTCTTGAGCAGTTCTTGAGTATTCTTCATGTTTTCAATTTAACCACTTGTAATGATCATCTTGAACCTACTTAGATTTATCCAAATACAAGTAAAGTGCGTTTTGTCAAAGGATATGCCAATTACATAAAAATATGTCCCCAACAGAGACATGTACTTTGGATCCCTTCTCTAATCCACAAAGTCAAATTTCACTTTGAATCACCGGCAACTAAAAATAAACAAGAACAGACTTAAAAATTTTAAAAATAATAAATAATAATAGAAATTAAAATATATATATAAAAAAAAAAAGTTTTTCTGCTCAAACAAATTGACAACCGTAGTGGGAGTACATGCCATTATCAACTCGAAAAATGAACAATATAGAAGCAACAGTTCTAAGTCTCAAAAAACCAAAAAAGTATGGCTGAACGTCTGACTTAACGGCTTGATAATGGTTTACAGCGAAAGGTCAACCAACATTTTCCACCCTTGCCAAAATAATTGAAAAGCTTGTCTAGGCTTTGCCAAATCAAATGGAAATAATTGGTAGAAATTTTACCTAATGCCTTAGTGCCAACCTTTGAAGAAGTACTTCAAACGAAAATAATTGCAACACAAACAAACTCCAGAATACATGAAGGCGAGATTGGTCAAAACTTGGGGGTAGCAAAGGCCATTAGGCTATTCTGAAGAAGCCTAGAGTTGAGCAAATTCAAATTAAACAACCCAGGGTTGAACGGGTTGAACAGCCCAGAGTTGAACAACCTAGAGTTGAGCAGCCTCGAATGGAGCAACCTGGAATGGACCAATTTGAATTGAACAACCTTAAATTGAGGTACCTTGAAATGAGATATCTAGGCCACCAAACTTACATAATAATGGTCGTGAAAATAGCGACATAGATTTGGCTTTCATGAGAATGCCAAAAATGGCTATGATAGGAATGTCCAAGAAAATGCAAGGGCGAGTTTTGATCGTCAAGAGGGAGATAGGAATGATTACCAAGAACCCTATAGACCACCATTCAAAGACCCAATACCAAATGCTATACCCTTTATAGGTCAAGTAAGGTATGATCAGTTAATGGACTCATTCAAACAAACGTATGGTACTAGTTTATGAAGGCATGCAAGACCTTTGTATCGGAAAACTTACCCTGAGTGGATAGATAGGGAAGCGGAATTTCCTAGAAGTTACAAGATTCCAAATTTATCACATTTTAAGGCGATAAAGATAAAACTGCTATGGAACATATTTCCAGGTTCACAATTCAGTGTGATGAATTGTCAAATAATGACTACTGTGCTTCAAATGTTTCCCGATTCCTTTACAGTACCCCCCCTTCCCCCCCACTCAAAAGTCAATTAGCAGTTGGGTTGAAAAGGAAGAGAAATTCCAAACCCACTTTGCCCCCAAGGATTTAGGTGTGTCAATGGAAGATTTGGTATATTAAAACAATAGGCAGATGAGACTGCCGAAGAGTTCATCATGAGGTTTTAAAAGGCTAAAATGAGATGTCAAACTACATTTCCAGAGGCATAATATGTTAAATAGCAGTAGATTGCCTAGACTTCAAATTGAGAAAGAAGTTTGAAGGAAGAACTTCCTTTAATTTGTATGAATTATCCGAAAGAGCCTCAAGACATGAAAATCTACATAGAGAAGAGATTCAAAAGAAAAATGCCTTGAATGGGACTTGTTACTAAGATAATAAATATGAGATTGATGTAGCAGAGTTTAGGGTCAAAAAACTTGTGTGATGCTGCCATTATGTAAAAAGAATGTATCACAACAATGAAGGAGGTGAGTAATCGAGAGCCTATGAAAAAAAGAGAATTAAAATTCATTTCATCCTATCTTATTTATCACCCATTATACAAAAATTCAAGCTGATGAAGGAGAGACTGCAAGGGCATAAACAAAACCTGCAGAAGGGGCAGCAAATTCCAAAGACAGGGTCATAGACAGCCCCTTCCTTAGTTATCGCTGCAGCGAGAAGAATATTCCAGCAAAAGATAAACCTCCAAACTTCCCACTTTCACCAAAGGCATGTTGGCTGGCGTCCTCTCTTCTCCTCCACTACTAGGAGTAGTAGCAAAACTCTCTTTACTTTCTTCTTCACTCTCCTTTGAAACAACACCGACTTTCCCTACACCCCCATTGTACTATTAGCCAAATTATTATATTAACAACTCAAACTTCTTTTTCATACCTTCGTTTCCTTTCAAGTGATCAGACCGGCACAAAGTAAAGGAACGTAAAGTGGACGTAATATTGTACATTTCTTCTCATTGCCATTTTCTCCTCTCTTTTCTTACCAATTTGGAAGGGGGACAAAATGGTGGCTTGGGTAGAAAACTTCATCCACCCATTTTCTTTCGTCTACCTTTTCACTCCAACCAAATAATGGAAAATGACATTTTCCTCTCCTTTTTCCTTCTCCCATTTCACATCCTCTCATTTTTCACCCTCACCAAATATAGCATAAATGACTAGACAGGAAAAGGGAAATTAATTTATATGGCCATCACCTGCTTTTATTATGTCGCCAATCCATAATATATTACGATGTGTTCAAAATCTTATATTCAACTGGTGTTCACGACACTAAAATTTTATCCATAAAAAAGATAATGACAATAATCATAATATTAGTGCAATGGAAAACCAATTTCACTAACTAATGTTTACTTCCTTGATATCAATGGTTATACATTGATAAAGTAAAATAGCTTTTTTATTTTTTATTTATTTATTTTTTCACAAACCACTAATCAGGAGTACCACTTAAAAACTCCTCAAATGCTGTACCGTAGGAGGCAGCGGCTCTGCATTTGATAATAAGGTCTTTGTATGAGCAGGACTTACAGAGTGCAGGATTGCTTGCATCAACCAAAGCTTTTGCTGGTTCTATAAGTGTTTCATAAAAGGGATTAAGAGAGAAGGCAGCAGTTGTCCGAGCTAAATTTGAATTTGTCACCACTCGATGTTCAGCACCTTTCAACTTCCCATTGCTAATAATCTACAATTCAATGCATTACAATTCTAAGAACTATTATTAAGAAACAACTAAAAAAATAAGTTTTTTTTTTTTTTTTTGTTGAGAAAAGGATGGTTACTTACATAAAAGTTAAAACCACCCTAAAATATGGCACTTACACTTTTCATCATAAACTACTTAAATTTGCAATCACCACCTTAATTGTAATATACTTTGAGAACTTTACCCCCCTTAGTTGATTGTTAAAATTAATGATAACGCTGCAAGTCACATTGTTTTGCTTTTGTAGTCAGTTAATGTAGTAAATTTTATGGACATTGTGTGATCATTAATTTGAACAGTTAATCACGTTGTGCAATGCAATTTAATTTTTAATTTTTTTTATTTTTATTTTTATATATACAAGATAGAATTTCTATTCTAACATAATCTAAGTGTATATGTGTGTGAAGCTCCCTCCTAGAGACTTGAACCCCGGCCCTTGCCCTCACACACTATAAGTACTTATATTTGTAGAGTGACTACCGCACCAAGGGTACGTGGTAGTAATTTAAAAAATTGTGACAGTTGGGGTTATGATTGTAAGTATACATAGTTTGGCTGCAAAGTGAGTGTAGGCACACAAAGTTTAGGGTGGTTTTCCATGACTAACCCTAAAAAATGTTTGAGTTTCTTTTTTTTGTTTTTTGTTTTTTGTTTTATTTTATTTTATGAGATAAGATTCTTTTTCCCCTAGTTACTGAACCATATTACGTATTAGGCATATTGAGGATTTAAAAAACAATACAAAAAACCAAACAAAAACAAAAACTAGAAGAGGTAAAGAAAGTGTTAAATTTGTATTGTAATGGAATACTATTTGTCACAACTTATATGATATCCGAAAAAATTAGTTATAATTTGAGCTTTTTGTAATTATCTAAATAACTTAAATTGACTTAATTAAAATTCATACACAAGTTTGGGTTGGTTTTCTATGACTGACCCTAAAAAATATTTGAGTTTCTTTTTTTGTTTTATTTTATTTTATGAGATAAGATTCCCACCCCTCCCACCCCTCAAGTTACTGAACCATATTAAGTAGTACGCACATTGAATATTAAAAAAAAAGAAAAGTAAAGCATGTCTTAAATTTGTATTGTATATAATGCTATTTGTCACAACTTATATGATATCTGATGTTAGAGCTTTTTGTAATTGTGTAAATAACTTAGATTGACTTAATTGATACACAACCAATTTAAGACCCAACAATTGTTTACATCAATGTTATGAATTCTATTTCTACTGGATGAAATGGACGGAAAATCTTATATTGGTATGCAAACTAGAACGGTAACTCCTCAATTCCACCTCAGACCAAATTTCAGCCCATTCTGGATTATTTCAATTAATTTTGGTCAATGCTAGCTGAAATTAAAAACCTGGCCAGTATGCATTTTGTGCTGAATCTAGTGATATATATGAGGTTATGAACAGATAAATAAATAAAGAAAAGAACTTAATAAGATGAAGTGAGCATAGACACAATGAAAGAAAGAACTAAACCAAACAATGCGATGTGAGGGAAAGAAGGAAAAAAAAAATCAAGAATAGTGAAGCCTGAAGAGTAGGTGACCATGAGAGGACAAAAGAAATAAATTGACTGTGAGCTTGTGAAGCACTTTTACGTGGGTGGATTGGGAAATGGGTAAAGTGAGTTGCTAGGAACTTCTAAGAAGGTTCCTTCTTTACAAATACCCCCACATGTTAGTGTTTTTATTTTTATTTTTATTTTTATGCTCACTTGATATTTTTCTTTAAAAAAATATATGAAATTCATTATTTTATATATAATATATATATATATATATATATATATATATTTATGTGGGGTTAGAGAATTTGGTGTCCCCAGCCCGTTTCACATCAAGCCCAAGGCCCATGCCGAGGAGGGATAAAAGCCTGAGGACGAGGTATGAAAGCCCAAATTGCCCAGGAACCTTGCCGAGGAAGACCTTGTCCTCGGCCAACCGAGACCACGGGAAGAGGAAGTAGTGGACCAGTAAAGGTAGTCTTCCAGGGCATCCAAGGAGAAAAAACAAGTATAACACGTCAGCCGTGGAAGCATGATGGAGGAGCCAGTCCAGGATGAACTGTCACCTTCACATTAAATGCGCACAACCAGTGTTCTGGCCGCATTAATGAGAAAATAACCCCTGGGCAGCGCTTCCTCGGTTACTGCGACTCACAGGAGGTCTGGTAAGGTGGCTGATGGGACTGGTTGTCAAGGGGAGGCATGGATGATCAACAAGTGGAGGAAAGGGATCGTTGGGGGAGGACTATATAAAGGGGGAGAAACAGATTGAGAGGGGGGATGCATCCCCATGGAAGAAGGACGACTACCAAGCTCCTCGGACCGGGCCGAGGACAGATTTTCGAGGATGATTTCGGTTCACCGGTGTTCGACGGTGGAAAACACTGCGATGAGCGTTTTTCGCTTGTTAGGGCCTAGTTCTTAAACCTGCTCTCTACAGATTCATTGTATTGGGCTAACTGGGCTTGAGTCCACTTACTCAACAGTAGAAGTGCTCAAACCTAGTCCCTACAATTGGCACCGTCTGTGGGAAAGAACTTGTGTGCTAGCAAGCGCAATGGACAATCGTTCCTAGGTTGCTATCTGACAAAAGGTTAGGCAGTTTTTCGTCACCGCCAACGGCACCGATTCCGAGTCCCATAAAAAAAAAAACAAAAGAAACAACAAACAACGACGCATTTGCTCAAGAGACGATTATTGCAGAAAAATAAAAGATTCAGAGAAAAGAAAAAGTGAATAAACATTGCAGCCTTTTTATTAAATAAAGGAAAAGTACAATATACAAACAGAGGCCCAGATGGGCTTATTCAAAAGCTAACTCTAGAAAGGGGGGCTGAGGCAGGCTTGTTTTAAGGCTACCAACAACCCCCAGGCCGGTGTGGATGGCCCCCTCCCATGATGTTCCCTTGATGCTCCCCCAGCCTCATGATAATCAAGCATTGGAGGCGGCAACACCTGGGCACCAAACGTGACGTAATCTTTCGAACCTCCATCGGTGGGTGAGCTTGATGCGAGTCACTACTAGCTTGAAGGGCAGGCATGGACGCGCACCAGAGAAAAATATGGTGTTCTTCATGGGCCTCCCTCCTAACTGCCAGACGCGCTACCACCAGGATGACGCCCAAGCATTGCCGCGCTGAAAGTCCAACACGAACCACAACTGCTACGGCTCTCGATCGAGGGAGGAGGACCTTTGGCTTGCTTACCCTCGCCCTCATCCAGAGCCGTCCCACTCCTCCAAGCCCTGATCACAATCCTGGCAAGGTTATCGAAGGGGTTTAGAGGGTTGGAGGATCATGTTTCTTGTTTAACTAAAGGATTCGTGAAGTGTGGAAGGACGATTCCCCTAGAAAGCCTTATATAGAGGGCGAAGGTTGGTGGGAATTGGTCCACACAGAATTCGAAAGAAGAATTATCAGCGACATTAATCCTAACCAAATTCTAAAGAGGCCACCAACCGCTGGATCTGCATTAATCCACGAGGATATTAATGAGGGCGCGCCTCGCACACCGAAGCATCAGGCGCACAACTCGAATAGTCAAAAGACTCCTCGTAATCAAAGATGGCGAAAAATTGGAGCGAAGGAGGGGCTACTACCATACATGAGGATAGAAATCCGAGCCGCCCCTATCTAGGGCAGTGTGGGACCAAGGGCCCAGTTTGAGGAATAACCCATTTTCGGCAAAGCGAGGCCGAGGCCGCCGTCACGCTAAAAATAAACTTCCCAACATCGAGGACAAATTCCTCCACTCCAAGCAGAAAGAACCTGGGTACTAGACTGAACCAAGGTCTTGCATGGTCCTCGGACTCAAACCTATGGGAAAACTAACAACTTCAAGGAAAACCAGGGTACTAGACTGAACAAAGGTCTTGCATGGTCCTCGGACTCAAACCTATGGTAAAACTAGTTACTTACAGAAGAACATAAGTGTTAAATTGAACCAAGGTCTTGTATGGTCCTTAGACTCAAACCTATGGGAAAACTAGTTACTTACAGAAGAATATAAGTGTTAGACTGAACTAAGGTCTTGCATGGTCCTCGGACTCAAACTTATAGGAAAACTAACCACTTCAAGGAAAACTTGGGTACTAGACTGAACCAAGGTATTGCATGGTCCTCAGACTCAAACCTATGAGAAAACTAGTTACTTATAGAAGAACGTAAGCCCTAGGCTGAGCCAAAGTCTTACATGGTTCTCGGACTCAAACCTACGAGGAAGTTAGTTGCTCACAGAGGAACCTAAGTGTTAGACAGAGCCAAGGTTTCGCATGGTCCTTAGACTCGGATCCCTGGAGAAACTGGCTACGTTTAGCAAAGGAACAAACATACACAAGCCTATGAGCATCACTTAAAGCATTCTGGGGCACATTGAACATAGCCCCTTAGTATAATCAGCAACTAACGACTTTCTTAAGCATTTTTTACTGTTTACAGTAACCAATCCATGAAATGTAGAGCCAATATTTTGAAGTTGTTCCCTCAGTATTCAATTCGGCAAAAATAGGTCGTGGTGTTAAGGTGGTTCAACTACCGACCAAAGTCCGAGTGGGAACTATCACTATGGACTTTACATTTTTTGGTTGCCAATTTGGAATAAAAGGCATGCTGAGCCCTTGAGATTGTGAAGCTAATAATTAAAGCCCAGGTTACATAAGTAGCCAAACTCATCACAATGATAATAAACACCAAGCAAAAAAAAAAAAAAAAAAGGGATTCATGCATTCAACTTAAAAATAGCGTTACAGTGTTTCAAACCAAAACAAAATATACAGTGATAAATCAAGACGAAGTGGAAGGAAGACAAGGGCAGCGCAAGTCAACAAAGCAAGGTGGTTCGACGAGATTGCCCATCTCTTTAACTTGGTAGAAAGCTTGTCCTTGGGGGTCAACCAAGAAGCTTCATCTGGCGCCTCGAGATCCTAGCTCGGAGGTGCAACTTCAGAGGACTCCTTGTCGGTAGGGGTGGCCTGGGGGTCAGCGGGAGGCTTCACCACGTCCTAGGGTGCTGCTGGGTTACCAGTTTCCTCGTTCCCCAACGCCCCTTGGTGCCCAGTCTCCTCAGCAGGCTTATCAGTTGGCATTGGATCATCGGCAGCACTGGTTGGGCCTTCGTCCGTCTCTTTAGAGGTAGTGCCAACTTCAGGGTCAACAGAGGCAGCCTCGCGAATGGCGGGGGGATAATACACTCTCTCGGCCCTCCTAAGCTCAGATGAGCCTCAACCCCAGCTTGGTTGAGGGTCTCATTCCAAGTCTGGGAGCAGTAGTGTCTGCACACCTCGGGCACTTGAGCCTTGAGACTAGCCTCGGTCTTAGCCACTCCCTCAGCAAAGGTCTCCTCCTCTGCTTGCTCTTTAGAGCTCTCAGCATCTGTCCAGGAACCTTACCGAGGACAACCCTGTCCTCGGCCAACCGAGACCACGGGAAGAGGAAGTAGTGGACTAGTAAGGGTAGTCTTCCAGGGCATCCAAGGAGAAAGAACAAGTACAACACGTCAGCCATGGAAGCATGGTGGAGGAACCAGTCCAAGATGAACTGTCACCTTCATATTAAATGCACACAACCAGTGTTCTAGCCACATTAATGAGGAAATGACCCCTAGGCAGCGCTTCCTCGGTTACTGCGACTCACAGCAGGTCTGGTAAAGTGGCTGATGGGACGGGTTGTCAGGGGGAGGCATGGATGATTAACAAGTGGAGGAAAAAGATCGTTGGGGGAGGACTATATAAAGGGGGAGAAACAGATTGAGAGGGGGGATGGATCACCACGGAAGAAGGACGACAACCAAGCTCTTTGGACCGGGCCGAGGACAGATTTTCGAGGATGATTTCGGTTCACCAGCGTTCGACGGTGGAAAACACTGCGATGGGTGTTGTTCGCTTGTTAGGGCCTAGTTCTTAAACCTGCTCTCTACAAATTTATTGTATTGGGCTAACTGGGCTTGAGTCCACTTACTCAACAGTAGAAGTACTCAAACCCAGTCCCTACAACAATAAACACTAAATTATTAAAATCATGCTATATAATAGAATAATATTATTTTTATATACTATCTTTAATTCTTTATAATGCAATAATAGGATAACATTTAACAATAAATAAATAAATAAATAAAAAACTTAAAACACAAAATAAATCTCATCAACCCAAATTAGAATTCTAAAAAATACAAAAATTTATCAACTTAAAACAGAGATGCAAGAAAAATAAAAAGATCCACCAAAAAATTGAGAGAGAGAGAGAGAGAGAGAGATAACCTTTTTTTTGTGGGGGAAAACTATGCAAAGAATGGAAGAGATGATGATAAATTTATAGTAAGAGGGTGTGAATAAAAAAAGACAAAATAAAATAAGATAAAGGGAAAGATGAATAGTGATATTAAGGTACAGGGTATTAGAGAGATGAAATGGTTAAGGGAGAGAGAAAGGTTAAAGGATATGTAAATATTTAAATAAAAAAAGTGAATGTTAAAAGAAATTATAAGAAAATTGGAAAGAAAAAATAATAATGACATGAGCGATAATATAGTTTAACTGGAGTGTAGTAATATTAAATGTTATGTTTCAGCTTTTAGAGAAATATATATATATATATATATATTACAGTAAAGTACCACAAATCAACGGACTATCAACTAGTTTTCACGTTGTTTTTTTTTTTTTTTTTTTTGAGCTATTGTTTTCACTGGTTAAAGGTTACAAATTAAGAAGTACTATATTGTATATAGTTAGAGCTTGTGAAGATATATGTACCTGCATCAGAGAACCTAAGGTAACCACAAAAGCGTAAGGAATAGGTTCAACACCAATCCATTCCTCATCCATGAAGACTTCAAGCCCATATACATCACTTTGAAGAAGAATATTAATGACAACAGGGTCTCTATGTTTGGGGAAACCCAAGGTTAAACTTGGGTCTGGGCATGGTGGATAGTGATTGACCAACAGTATTTGATTTTCACCAAGTTCACTGCTAAAATGATTGGGGTTGAGTCCCAAGCCTTGAGCAATGAACTCCAAAATCCTAAAGCCCACCTTCCTTAATTCAGCTGTATATATCGCAACAACTTCTCTGAAAAAGGTTACATGAAACATCATCATGTAGTTCATTTCTGTTCTTATGTGTATATCAAGCCACTACTTGGAAAGGGTAAAAACTAAAAAGTATGAAAGAACAAATTAACATGTCTATGACTATGTGGATTTACCGATATTTAGGTGGCTTTTCAGGCCAAAATTGGATGTATTTCTCTAGAGGATTACAATGGTGTAGCAATCCATCCCTCCAGAAGTGAAACTTTTCAGTTGCATAATTATGACTGCTTGTATACATGTAGCAGCTCTTATCGGGGTCCTTCGAAGTTTCGATTGCCTTGTCCTTGGCAGATAATGCATGAAACTCCTTAAAAACACCCATGGCCTCATCTATTAAGTTGCTAGGGACTCCATGGTTGATCACCTATTAGATGGTACAAATCATAGCATAACACAAATGCATCAAATATGAAAAAAGTTGCCAAGCATCACTCGGGAATAAATCATTGTCAGATAAAAGAATAAAAGAAAAGATGTGTGGGTGAAACCTGAAACATTCCAAACTCTTGGCTAGCTTCCAAAATTTGTTGAAGTATATCGGTTTGATCATGAGCCCCAAGATCAACCACTGGAATATTTTTCCCTAGAGAGAGTATCCCTGGTCTATCTTCTGGTGGGAGTATATACGATTCTGGCAAGGATCGATCATTGTACCAGCTTGAAACAAGGCGCTCCATGGCTTACAACTCAAATCTCTGAGGAAGAAGGAAATGTCTATGTTGTGGAGAGAACATCAACCACAAATATGTCAATAAAAAGCATCCACTACAAGTTGTTGACTAAAAGAACCATAATACAATATACACACATTTTTTTTCTTCTTAATGTCACTATCTCAACTATAGGCTCCATTGGTATTCTCCATGATGAAGAATTGTTTTAAGTCTACGAAAAATTATCACTCTATGGGCGGCTTTGGTTTCTTAACCAATATGATTTTTTATTTCATAGATAAACATGCCATACTTAAATAATGAAATAAATCCTAATCAAGCACGTGAAAAAGATTTCTATCATTAAATAACAAACTTCAATTATAAAATTTTATTAAAATAAACTTTTCAACTTTTGGTAGATAGCTTGTAGCTGTCAAAACTAAAAGAAATATATCGTGTAAATATAAGACAACTTATATCAGGTTCGATTATCAAAGAATTTAAGGCTGTGTTTGGTTCAATATAAAATATTTTTCAAGTGTAAAATATTTTTAGGTGAAAATATTTTCAGGTGTTTGGTGACATTTTAAAAAATACTTTGGAAAATATTTTTTAGTGTATGGTTGTTTTCTTGAAAATACTAGTAAAAACACATTTTCTACTTGATGCTCACATTTTCTCAGCATCTAAACAAAAATATAATATCAAACCAAACCAAAAAATTCATCAAATTTGGTCTCAATCGGTCAAATGGAGAGAAGAAGGAAGAGAGAGAGGCGACTGGGTTAGGTCTGATACTGGCGAAGGTTGGGTTATCTGAAGGAGGCAACGGCTACGAGATCGGGGACAAAGGAGGTGACGGCGTCAAGATCGGTGGGTGGGTCTGGAGGCGACGGCGACGAGATCGATGGGTGGGTCTGATATTGGCGACGAGCGAGTCGGTGCTGGGGTGCAATGAGTGAGCCGGTGCTGGGATGCGACAAGCCGATGCTTGGGTGAGACGAGCGAGTCGTTGCTGGGGTGCGACGAGTGAGATAGGGTTGGTGCGGATCGAGCAAGGTGGGTGTGGGTTTGCCGAAATGGGGATTGGGTTATGTTTCTCTGGGTAGCTTGGATGTGTGTGATCTCTCTTCCTTGCTGTTTCTCTCTCTCTTTTGTTTTCCTGGGGCGGAATTGATTTGAAGGTAAAATACAAACGAAAATGTTTTACAGGGTCAGATGGCATAATTTACGGTCAACGGAAATGATTTTCCGTTTGACCCAATTTTCCTTGTGCACCCAAACACCCTGAAGGGTGTAAAACGTTTTCCTGATTTCCTTTACCACCGAAACAAACACAGCCTAAAATGAACAAGGTTTTCTTCCAAATCAGTTTGAAGGAATCTCTTTCTTCAATACACAAAGATTTATAAGACTATCTACATTTAAACAAGTTATAAAAAAAATTAAAATTTTTATAAAAAAAAAATTAAAAATATCATATGACTAAAATGTAGGAAAAATAAAAGGAAAAAAAAATATTTGAGATTAAATCAAGCAAACTAAGTGCAAAATGGAAGAGAAAAAAATTATCAATGGTTAAGAGTTGAGGCATGGAACTTAATCTACTTTTCTAAGAAGTGATTTTGCCCTATTGGATGCAATTTTATCCTTGGTGCAATATGGCTCCAACGATCACCCCCAAGATTCACCAGTAAGCTTTGGTTGTATGTACTCACATACCAAAGCTTTGAACTCACGTTAATGCCTACAAGAATGAAGGAACTCTGATAGAGATAGAGAAAACATGTTAAGGGAAAGGTTGACAGGAATAACAATACACTAACATTGTGTTTGGTTTGGGTGAAAATAGAGAGGATGGAAAATAGAGGGGGTAAAATAGGGTGGAAAACAGTGTTTTCTACTGTTTGGCAAAAGGAGGAAAATGGGGAAGAAGGAAAACCTGAGAGAAAGTTTTCTCTCCCAGGCCCACAATTTTCATCCTCCCAAATCGGGAGGAAAAGGATGGAGAGAAAAGTAAAGAGTTTTTGTAACTCAATTGATTGACACCTGTGGTATTTATAAGGGAGACATCTGGAGTTCAATTGCCCCTTCCCATTTTAAATTATAAATATCAGATTATTAAAGAAAAAAAGAAGAAAAAAATCCTCAAATCAATGAATTGAAAAAACAAAACCTATACCACACTTCACACATAAATCACAACTCTTTTACAAATTAGAGCAAAACCAGTACATATGATTTATTATACATATAAATAAAAACAAAGATAACTTAATTAATTACTTGAAGAAAAAAATGATATGGGATTCTTAAAAATTGTGAATCTCACTTAAAAACTGCTCAACGCTGAACAATTGGTTTACAAAAACCTCAAGGGCCTTGAAATGGGTGCATTGGTTGGCCATGGTTCATGATTTGGGGTTCATTTTGTTACTAGTTCTCTTTGATTTCAGTGGACTATGTCTTCTGATGAAATGAAAGAAAGAAAGGAAAGCAGTGAAAGAGAGAGAGATTTAAGGCTTACCTTCGGGTTTAAGGGGTTTGGAAATGTTGATCAATAATCGGGTTTAAGGGGTTTGGAAATGTTGATCAATAATCTAACGTATAATTGAATGAGAATTCCTTCATATCCTTTAGTAAGAGATGCATTCTTTGTTAAAAATAAGTTTATACGAAAGACACAACTCTTTATTTAATAACTAACTTAACATTAAATATATTTTCTACTTAAATGTTGGTGAAGCATCATTATCCACCAAGGGAGTTATTGCATAAGTGAGGAGTGATTATGGTGTGATCACTCATCACTTTTGTACATTAACTTCTCCCACTTGATCACACCATAACTAATGGTGTTAGCTACAATCAACATATACTATGATTCCCACAGTATTGCTGATAGGCTACAATCTGAGTGACCCCTTGTGATTTAAACCAATTAATTAATTAACCAAATTGTTAATTAATCAATTAATCATGCAAATGCGTGGAAGCACAAACAAATCACCAATAAACTAAATATGCAGCGGAAATTAAATGACACGGTGATTTGTTTACGAATGGGGAAAACCCTTGCGGCAAAAATCCCACCGGGTGATTTTCAGGTCACCACTCCCGAAACTCCACTATTATCAAATCAAGCGGTTACAAGTAAAGGAATCCCAAGTACCTTATCAACCTACAGTTGAACCCTTACCCCAATACCCAATTGGACTTGATCTGTAGCAACAGTTCCCACCTTTGATGCACGGCTCCCAAGTACGTGATTAACCAATGCGCAGATCCCAGTACGCGACTTCAAACACCAACTTAGAAAGAGAGGTTGGCTGCAAAGTTCTTCAGTTCATCATACACGATGAAGATCAAGAAGATGCTTGGTTACAAAACCCTTTGGTGCAAATACATAGCAACTTCTTCAGAGAAGATGAACTAGGTCAAGAACTTTGTCTTTGATCACAAATTGCTTGAACAGAGTTTGCTCAATGCTTGTGCAACTTGTGTCTACTTTGATGGCTCTTAAAACAATCCTTTTATATGTCTAGGGTTAGGAGAAAAGAAGGCCCAAAGACACATTCACGGATCCCAAGAAATCAGATCAGAAAATCTGATTTTATAAATCTCGACAGATAGCAGGTGTCGAGAAGCTATCGAGTAGGTGTCGAGCTTTAATGAATTTGCACTTCAGCTTGTTTTTCTTGGACAGACTTGATGACTTCAACACTTGATCTTGAAACCTTGTTTCTTGAAGTATTAAAAACACTTAGAACTACTCAATTACAAGTAGAGTGCGTTTTGGTCAAAGGATTAGCCAATTTACATAAATAAGTGACATATGTTCTTAACAAATGAAAACACATATGTCCTAACAATCTCCCCCTTTGGCAATCCATGACAAAACCACAACAAACAAATAAACATATGAGAGAAGTCATAAATCACTCAACTCATACTCACTTGTTGAATACAATAAAATCTATCCTAACACAAACCCTTGAAAAACTTTGCAAGAAAAGAGTTTATGGCAAGTAGGCTTTGACAACCTGTATTTCTGAAACACTTTAAACAAAACTCATCAAGGCATCTTGTGTGAAACAGAAATAAATAGATTGTATACAAGTATAAGAATCATGTGTATAAAGATAAAAAAAAAAACAACACATGTCGAGAAAGGTGAAAGAAACATACATCCACATATAATGAATATAAGTACAATGTATGTAAAACTGGTCACAAGACCTCATGTACAAGAACCATGTATCTAAAAAGAAAGAAAAGAAAAGATACATCATAGCCTCACTACATCCCTCAAAATATCAACACTCCCCCTAACAAAAATGTCCTATACTAACTCTCCCCCTAAGATGACTACTCTCATAACCCAAAACTACTCCCCCTTTTTGTCACGAGTGACAAAGGGTAGAGTGTCATGTAGACATCTCATCTGTAGAGCTAGCATCTCCATCATCATCCGAAGCATTATCGTCATCACCACCATCATTATCATCATCCTCAGAGTCAGAAGTTGTTGGAGGAGGTGGTGAAGGAGTAGCCTCAGAAGCAAAACTACCCATGGTCGCCTACCGTCGTGCAATACGACCAACACGAACATTCACCTGATACAACTCAGTGGAGAGTGTATCGAGGCGAGCATCCATGCGCTGCAGCTGCGCTATGATGTCTCCAAGAGATACATCGCCCATAGAGGAAGGAACAGATGTAGATGGAGCTGATCTGGATGGAGCTGAACGGGAGGGAGGAGTGGAATCTGTCTATCTCGACCTAAACTGAGCCTCACTACGTTTTACGGTAGCGGCATCTATGGCACAAATGTGTGTGAAGTGTTCGGACACTGGAAAATGGATAGAAAAATGGCATAAGATCCTCGTGATAGCAGAAGGAAAGATGAGCTTATCACGGGATGCCGAATCTAGATGAACATCTATGATAGAAAGAATGAAATGAGAAGTAAAATCTATAGTTAGATGCTTAATAAGAGATAACAAAAATCGAGCACGAGACTCTGTGATGGAGTTGTAGTGAGAGAGTGGATGGAGTACAAAGGTCATCACCATGTTTAAGAATTTAGGACCTTTAGCAAAAGGTCTACATGATGTGTATTGATGTTCACCTCAATTAGCGGGACGCTCACAAAAAGCAGAGATGAGCTCATCTTTGGACACAGTCCTCAGATGCTCACAAGAAGGATAGTTAGGAAACTCTATCCTACGAACCCTAAGTACATCCGCAACTAGCTGCGGTGTGATAGAGATGCGCGTACCTCGAACGCGAGTGAAAAAGAGAGGTACTGAACAATCGGTCCCGTGCATGTTGGAGTAGAACTCCTGAATGAACACGAGAGGACAAGTGACTGGGACGTCACACAGTGACTCCCATCCCCTACTGTGAATGACAGAGGGAAGGTCAGTGTCGGCAAAGTCCGCCAAAATGACTTGGCGTTCCGAATGAACACCTCGTCTAGAAAAGTTCTCCGAAAATGCCTTGTGGGCATCTCCATCACGGAACCGAAGATTTAGAGGAGCAGAATTAGAAGATGAAGAAGCTCTAGAACGCAGAGGGTTCCGAGCCGGAGTGGATTTACGTTTGGGTGCCATAGACACTACTAACGTAAACAGAAGGAGAAACAGATAGAGAAAGAGACAATCAGAAAAGTCCCAAAACAGTTCACATATATCAAATATATTGAATAATGAGTACGTATGCATGGGGAATGCATGAACATGTGACATGCAAAGGAAAAACATCATGGGCTCAGCCCAATCCAATCCTAGTAGCACACAAACATAGAACACACATATAAATGCATGTAAATACCATTCTAATGCACATGAAGTGCAATGTATGACATTTTGAACACATTAAAGTGAAAACCCAACCCAAAATTTCAAGGAAATCTCATTAATTTTGAAAAACCCCCAAAAATTTTCAAAAATCCCAAAACCTAAGCTTCAAAACATGAAATGCATGAAAAAGGAAGGGAAATGAGATCTGACCAAGTGATTAGAACCAAGGAATGGCTGAAAATCAAGTGGGTTGGAAGTTTTGAGTGAGAAAATCAAGTTTGGGAGAGGAACCGTCACGGACAGATCGAGAGAGATCGAGAGAAATGAGATCAGAATCGCGACAGCAGCTTAAATAGGCACCTCAGTAATTCTTGACAGCTGAGGTGTCGAGAGGTATCGAGGAAGCTGTCTAGGAAGGTATCGAGAAAAGCACGTCGACAGCTGAAGGTGTCGAGGAATGAACACCAGAACCAAGAACAGAAGCTCGATCGATCGACAAGGTATCGAGGAGACAGGAGATTTCTCGATCGATCCATCAGGTGTCGAAGAGGTGTCGAGATTGCGATAAGAAAAAGACTTGAGAAGCTCGACAGATAACAAGGTATCGAGGAGATGTCGAGCCAGCAGTTAAAAGCAGTTTTTCGAGAAGTGAAAAACACAGACATGAATGCAATCCAACATACATCTCAACCAATGATCTAATCAACATATTAAACTCTCAAAATCATCTCTCAACAAAAATTTTCAAGCACATGGATTCTCAGAAACACACACACACACTAAACAAATCTAACCAATTTTATTTTTCAAAAACAAGTCAAGATAGTTTAGTGAGCATACATTAGCACATGTAAACACTTACGATGACCAAATCACATTGTACCTGCATATGTATCAATAGTAGCAAAGAATATTGCGTGTTGTGTGTGAAAAACATCGCAAGATTGCATATGTGTATACATGTTATGACGATCTAAGATATGAGAAAATAACTTTAACTCACACACAATCATAACTGTTTGATGGGGACTATCACCTTCAAGGTACATCCTATAACTCCCACATCTCCTAGAAAACCCGCTTGCAATCATATTTAAAGCATTTTAATCTTTTCGCTTTATATTTTCTTTGCATATTTTCTTTTAAGCATATCATGCATGGGCATATAAAAGAGAGAAAAGAAATACCCAACATGTTAAGCATAGACATTGCACTTTTGCTATGCCGAAACATACGGATGTCTTTGACACTGCACTTTTGCTATGCCAAAGCATACAGGTGTCATACATGATTAGTGGGTTACAGTGGTGAGCCGGTCATTTATGCCTTTCTCTTAGGATTTTCTAGTCCTACCCGTCAAAAAGAGTGATATGAGTGTTAAGTTTTAAGAGATAACTTAATCTTACTCATTACAAACAAGAGCCACAAAGCTCACTTGCTTAGTTGTGCATAGAGATGCTCATCTAAGCTACAAAAGATACAAAGTTTAGAAAACTCTGTTTCATTGGCCATCCAAGATACACAAGTACCAAAGTACACAAAACACACACTGTTTTTGTATTTTTCTGATTTTTCAATTTTTTATTTTTATTTTTATATTAAAAACAAAAATAAACAAAATTGAAAGTAAACACACAAAAATATGTTAAACAAAGAAAGCATAAAACTAGACTGACTCAAAAAAAATGCAAAACACACAAGCAATGCAACAAACAAGAAAAACAAGAAGGGAAAAGAAAGTGATGAAATCACTTAGAGTCTTTTTTCTTCCACACCTTGGAAGAACCTTTCCTTTGATTGAACCCTTGAACCGGCGGTGAGGGGGAATAATTGAGACCGTTCAAGTTCGAAAGGAACATGAGGGCTTTTAGAAGATCTCCAAGAGGAGCAAGAGAGGATTGAAGCTGATTTTGGCTTCCAGATGCTATCATGCCGTTGCTCTGTTGAGTGGCTAGCCACTTATAGCAATTTGGTTGAGTATAACTGGCAGCTCCACAATGATGACAGATATGCTGCTTCTTTTGTTTAGGCTTTTGAGAGTTAGCCTTCTTAGCCCTAAGGTTTTTAGCATCTTTCTTATCTTGCTTAGGGGGTGCTCTTAAAATAGATTTACCCTTGTCTAAGTTATTACTAGCTAATTCAGTTTTAACATCAGTGTTCTCAATTTCAATGTTATTAGCAGGAGAAACAAAAACAGTATTACTAGTAGAAGCAGTATTAGAGAAAGAAAGACCATACCCTAAGCCTGTTCGATCCGAAGCAGATTTCTGATTGCTGAGCATCTCATCAAGCTTTGCACTTGAAGTCCTCTCCAGTTGAGCTCTGACTTGAAACAGCTCCGCTTCAAGCTTCTTGGTCTTCTCAGCCAAAAAGTTGTTCTCAAACCTCAGTGCTCCAATAGTTTGATTCGCCTCATCAAACTTTGTGGACAACTCTTCACAATCAAGTTCCACATCACTAAGATTCTTGGTGGCCAGCCTATACAGTTTCTCATGCTTCTTAGAGAGCTTGTAAAGCTTCTCATAGGCTGAATGGATATCATCTTGATCATCCATCTTCTCAAATTTGGACTCCACCAGTTCTTCTTCTTCATCCACTTCTTCAACAATCACTTCAGTAGGATTGACTGTGGCAGTGAAGGCATTTAAGATTCTGTCATCCTCATTGTCGGAATCATCTTCGGGCTCAATGTCACTCAAGGTTGTAGCAAGTGCCTTACTCTTTCCAATGCCTTTAAGATATGTCGGGCATTCATGCTTCATGTGACTGAATCCATGACATCGAAAACACTTTGGTCTTACAGGAACAGTGTACTGACCGCCATCCTTAGCATCCTTCTTCCCTTTGTCTTGGCTTTTGAACTGAGAAGAACTGGATTGTCTGCGGTCCTTGTCGAAGTTCCTCCCATTGGCATTCTTCATAAACTTCTTGAACTGCCTTGTAATGTAGGACTTCATCTTGGAATCTTCATCATTGGAAGACTCATTTGTATCACTGCTCTTTGCCTTCAAGGCCATGCTCTTGCTTGTCCCCGTTTTGCCAATCCTAGATAGTCCTAGCTCGTAGGTCTGCAAGTTTCCAACTAGCTCAATTAAAGGAATTTTGTCGATATCCTTTGATTCTTCTATTGCCGTAATCTTGGCATGAAATATTTCAGGTAGAGATCTGAGCACCTTCCTTACAACCTTGGGTTCAGGGATGGTTTCCTCAAGATTGAAAGCTGAGTTCACTATGTCCTTGAGCTTGGCATAGAACTCATCAAATGACTCATCCTCCTCCATCTTAATCTCTTCAAAGCTTGTAGTGAGCCTCTGAAACTTTGAATCTTTGACAGCCTTTGTTCCTTCATAGGTTGTCTGGAGGATGGTCCATGCCTCTTTAGCAGTTTCAGTTGAGGATATCTTTTTGAACTCCTCATTGGTGACCGCACTAAACAACGCATTCAATGCCCTACTGTTGAAGTTTGTTTCCTCGATCTTGGCTTCATCCCAATCGGCCGGCGCTTCTTTTGGCTTAGTCCAGCCAATCTCAACAGCTTGCCACACCTTTTCATCTAAGGACTGCAAAAAAGCTCTCATGCGCACTTTCCAGTATGCATAGTTAGTCCCATCAAATAAAGGAGGTATAATTAACGACTGTCCTCTATCCATGACAAACAGGGGTCAATGGATCAAACACAGCAAAGATTAAACCCTAATCAGAGTGTGCTCGCTCTGATACCACCTAATAGGCCACAATCTGAATGACCCCTTGTGATTTAAACCAATTAATTAATTAGCCAAATTGTTAATTAATCAATTAATCATGCAAACGCGTGGAAACACAAACAAATCACCAATAAACTAAATATGCAGCGAAAATGAAATGACACGGTGATTTGTTTTCGAATGGGGAAAACCCTTGCGGCAAAAACCCCACCGGATGATTTTCAGGTCACCACTCCCGAAACTCCACTATTATCAAATCAAGCGGTTACAAGTAAAGGAATCCCAAGTACCTTACCAACCTACATTTGAACCCTTACCCCAATACCTAATTGGACTTTATCTGTAGCGATAGTTTCCACCTTTGATGCACGGCTCCCAAGTACGTGACTAACCAATGCGCGAATCCCAGTACGCGACTTCAAACACCAACTTAGAAAGAGAGGTTGGCTACAAAGTTCTTCAGTTCATCATACACGTTGAAGATTAGGAAGATGCTTGGTTACAAAACCCTTTGGTGCAAATACACAACAACTTCTTCAGAGAAGATGAACTAGGTCAAGAACTTCGTCTTTGATCACAAATTGCTTGAACAGAGTTTGCTCAATGCTTGTGCAACTTGTGTCTACTTTGACGGCTCTTAAAACAATCCTTTTATATGTCTAGGGTTAGGAGAAAAGAAGGCCCAAAGACACATTCACGGATCCCAAGAAATCAGATCAGAAAATTTGATTTTATAAATCTCGACAGATAGTAGGTGTCGAGGAGCTATCGAGCAGGTGTCGAGCATTAATGAATTTGCACTTTAGCTTGTTTTTCTTGGACAGACTTGATGACTTCAACACTTGATCTTGAAACCTTATTTCTTGAAGTATTAAAAACACCTAGAACTACCTGATTACAAGTAAAGTGCGTTTTGGTTAAAGGATTAGCCAATTTACATAGATAAGTGACATATGTTCTTAACAAGTGAAAACACATATGTCCTAACAATTGCTTTATGTTTATTGTCATCTATGCTTCTCATAGATTGATGTCAATGCTTGATCCTGGCAATCGTACCTATTGTGGTGCTTACAAGAGCATCACTGTTGGCCTCTATTTATAGCGGTAGTTACAAAAATTGTTATGATAGGTGACCTATAGTGGTAGTTTTTGAAAACACCGAAAAAAAAAAAAGTTGATATAGGACGGTTTTTTTTGTAGCACTCCACTAATCACACCCTTCGTCATATACTATATTTCTTGTCGTATTCTCTAGAGGTCTTATCGATTCACTATTATTTCAAGTGAACAACATTAGACATGTGGGACTTAGTCCACACACACCTTCGGGATTTTATTTTGCCCATACTACTGCCAACGTCCTTTAGCCACACATACTAGACATGTGTCGACCTACATTGACTCTTATGTTATGTGATGACACCTTAAAATGTATACCTGTTATATATTTATGTGGGCGTTATCTCCTTATTACTATGCTTATCCTTAAATTTGCATTAGTCTCTATTATTTATCTTTACATAATTTCTTGAATAAGATGTTATTCATTGAGTTTAATTTTCTACTTTCAGGAAATCATGTGAAAAATATGAGTTTACAAGAGTTTGTGAGAGAATGGAGGTCAAACTAGAATTAAAGAAGAGCTAAAGGACCATGCTTAAATGTCTAAGGGAAAACTCATACGTCCATGCGAGCACATCCACATATTTCTTGAGTAATGCCACTAACTGCTCCTTTTCTTATGCTGCCAACTAACTGCTAATGAAAACAGGCCTCTGAGATCCTAGACCGTCCCCCAAGTTTATATTTTCCAACTCCTTCTCAGGCTGGATTTGTGCTTCCTTGATTGGGTCCTCTAGGATCTCTTCTTAAGTCACCACACAATCTGGCAATCTGGGACCCTCCTGCACAATGCAGTCAGGCCCCGCGCACCTTCATAAGTGATATACTAGCCTCTCTCTAGGCTCCCGTACTACTATGCATTCTCGGGATCCTAAGGAGTTGGTCTCCTTCTTTTGCCTTTTTTTTTCCAGAAGGTTCCTTACGTCGCAGGTGCCTCCTCCTTCTTCTTCTTCTAAAATAGGTGCCCCTAGGGTCCCTAGTGTGAGGCTCTCGTCATCTAGTTCCAGCTCGTCATAAAACATTGTCTCCACAAAGTTCACTTCTCTTTAGCTAAAAGGGTTTGGGTTGGCAGGGATCCTTATTGGCCTCCCATTCAATCTCCCTTTAACAAATTGATGGTATGTGGAGGGAATAAGATGATGCTTATGAAGCCAAGGCCGTCCCAATAGAACATGGTAAGAAACCTCTGAGTTAATCATATGGAACCTGGTTAGGGCTACTATTGGGCCTACCCTTAAGGCCAGCTACACATACCCTTCAGTCGATTTTGCTAATCCTCCGAATCCTGTTATCTCCATGGGAGCCCCCAGGATCCTCCTACCAGTCAGGCCCACAGCTTCAAAGGTATTTAGAGTTATGAGGTTAAGTGATGCCCTATTGTCTACCAGTGCTCTCCTAACTTGTACACCATTTATGGTGGCCATTAGATAAAGGGGTCTGCGATGGTCTAGATGTTCCACTTCCATGTCTTCATCTGTGAAGGTTATTGCATTGGTTGTTTCCAAGTAAGCTCAGCTAGCATGGGATTTCGCTGTGAAACATTCCATTCCTGAATCTGCTGCTATACTTATGAAGGATTATGTGGCCATCCTTTTCGCTTCTAGCCCAAATCCCAATTGGTTGAATAGTGATCTGAATTTAGGGTTCTTCTGAAGGGTCCTGACTGTGTTTGGATGGAAGGATCCTTCAGATTCTTCTGCCTCTACCAGGTTCCCATGGATCACTACAATCACTACTCCCTTTTCCTTGTGGTAGGGTAAAGGGTTCCTTTGCACTTCGGGTTCCTTCTGATTGAGCTCTAGGGTCCCCCCCTTAAGCTTCTTGTGAAAAAGCCTATGGAGGGTCCAGCAGTCCTTGGTAGAGTGCTTAACATAGTTATGAATTTTGCAAAACAAAGAGTTCTTCCTTTCTTCTTCAGTAGGTGGCCAGGATACAGTAAATGGCCTGACAATTCCATCTCCAATCCATTTATCGAAAACATAATTCAATTCTTCTGCAGTGCATAGGATCACAGGTGGTTCCTCGGCCACTTTTCCTTCAGGTCTCTTCCTTTTTTCTCCAATTGACACTGTCATGGCTTAGGGTACTGGCACCCTCTTTGTTCTCATAGTCAGCGCAGTCCTCCTAGTTCTTTGCAACAGGTCAGTAAACTGGGTTACGCATAGATTTTCAAGATTAAGCCTATAATCAAAAACCATGTTGGATATGTAGGTCCCCACGAGCTCCTTTTCTTCATGGTCTCCATAACAGTGTAGGGAAACATCTTCAAACCTTTTGATGAATTAGACAGGATCCTCTCTAGGTCTCTATCTTAACATTTGAAGGCTTTGGAAGGTGACCCTGTCTTCACCTGGATAGTACTTTGCGCAAAACCTCTCCATCATTTCGTCCTAAGTCTTGATGGACCCAGGCCTCAAAGTGGTGTACCATGTATATGCTTTGTCCATTAGGGACTTAGCAAACTTTCTTAGACATAGGTTCTTGTCTCTTATGTAAGGGCTCATGGTGTGAATGAACCTACTCACGTGTTCCACAGCACTTCCATTTCTTCCATCAAAAGAATGGAACAACAAGAAACAATAAAGGGTCAATGCGATAGAGAATGACACAAAGTAAAGTTAGGGGTCCTTAAGATACTATGAAATATTTCATTAATTTCTCAATTGTGTAATACATTATACTCACTAGGACATATCACAAGGTCCAAATAAGTTTAAAAATCACAGCCTTAGATAGCTCTTCAGGCCTTTATGACTTGCGAAGTTTGAATACCTTTGAATCCAAGTGTGTTCTCTAATGGCTGTTTGAGGATACTGGGTGGTATTTCCATCTCTTTTCTTACTTTCTTTGAATTCTAATAGAGTTTTCTTAATGATTCTACTCCAATTCATTGTTGCTGAATGCTCTTCACTGTTGGCTACTTCTCCCTTTTATAGTGTCATCCTAGGTTTTCCGGGGTACCACTGATTCCCCTCCCCTCCATTTGCTCCCCTAAGTACTAGAACCAATGTTGTGCCAACAACATTGGTGGCTGGTCCCTTCCTTATTTCTCATAATTTTCTTCTTTTGGTGTTTCTTCCTCAAAAGTCTCTTGCTGCCTTTCTGTTCTGGTATGTCTTGAAGAGCTGACCTGGGTTTTCTCCTTTCAAGGTTTCTAGTCCCCACCTTTTCAGACTCAGCTTTTGGCTGCATTTCCCTTTGTCATTTTTTCCAAGCGAGCTGATTCCTTCCTGCCAGGTTGAAAGTTTCCGAGCCACTTCCCTTCATGGTTCTTCTTTCTAGGTTCCCTGAGGTACCAGCCCCTAGTTCATAAGTTGTTAGTTCCCAAGCCTTCAATTCCTTTCTGCATCATTGGGCGGTTGATAGGGACATATCTGTTCCCGTTCCTTGTGTTTCTTAGCACCCCTTTTTGAACTTTCTTAATCCAACTTTGGCTTTACTGCACGTCCCGAGGATTCTGAGCTCCTGGTAGTCCCCAAGTATCCCGACCCAGTTTTCACCACTAGGATCCCTAGTGATTTTCTGACCTTGGTGGGCTGGGCTTTTCTTCTTCCCTTTGTTTCATAAGTTTTAGTGTTTACCCATTCGTGGGTTTAGGTTCCTCCTTAAGACCATCCTCTTTCTCTATTGAGGGCTCAAGTATTTTGAAAGTTCAAAAAGCGTTGAAAACACTATGAACGTTTAGACCTCAATTACAAATTACCAATTCAACCTTATTATCAAACAATTAATGTGCGGAACATGAACATAAGCTAAATACAAAATTGGTAAACAATCTAAACCAATTATAATCACATCCACAGCAGAAAATAAAAGGCAAAGATAACGGAAGAGAGATGCAAACACAAGACAACACGTAATGTGTTATCGAAGAGGAAACCGAAGCCCTCGACATAAAACCACTTCGCCGCCCTCCAAGCAGTCAATAATTCACTAGAAAATATAGTTGGGATACATGAATAGCAATAGACCCTCCAAGCCTAATCTACCTAGGTACCTAAGCCCTCTAAGCTTCCTGCTCCAACGAGGTTGCGCCGAACCTTTTTCTTCTCTAGCTTATCGGATTCCGTTATAACCCATAGCATCAACCAATAACCATTGGTTCCTTCCAAACTGCTTCCCTTAGCACCAAAAGACCTTCTCACAGACGTGTGTGTGGTGAGAAAAAGATTTGGTCAAGAACCTCTCAAGGATGTTGTTAGGTTCTAAAGAGTTAGGAACTTATGTATTTAGAACTCTAATTTGTATTGTTGGCAAACCATGATCAAAACAGGTTGTTTAGTCTTGTTTAGGCTTGCTCAAAGTATGTTTATTTGTAAAACTGGAATCGAGTGATTGCTTGGACTAAATCTTCAAGGCTCGATCGATCGAAAATTAGACTCGATCGATTGAACCACGTACAGATTTATTTTTCTGCAGAGTTCCAGTTCAGCCCAAACTCTATTTAAACGTCTTGGGGATCAAGTAAAACACTCCTATATATAAGGAAAACCCTAGACCGTTTTTGAGACTTTTCAGAGAGAGAAGGGAGTGCCTCTTTTGTATCTAGGGTTTTGTACCCAAACCTCTCTAAGTCTTTGTTGCTTATATTGCGGTTTGTGTGAATCTCTTGTAAGATCTTTGAGGAGCTTTCCTTCACATAAACTTAGGGTTTTCAAGGTAGAGATTATCTACATCTTGATGATCAACAAAGTTGCTGCCATTGGAGCTTAAGGAATAACAAGCGTGGGTGCTTGTAGCTGATTGAAGAGTCCAAGAAAGAAGGAGTCCGTGGATTCGGAGCTTGCACGTGGTCGTGTCAGTAAGTTCTACTAGTGGATAGCATTAGGAAGTCAAGCGGGGAGCTTGTAAGTCCTTTTGTATGAACTTCGATTCTTTCATAGTGGATTCAGGTTTGTCTTGATGATAGATGGGTCAAATCCTCCCCAGGTTTTTACCATGTGGTTTCTTGAGTGATCATATCATTGTGTTATTTATTTTTCCGCTGCTTTATATTCTTGATATGATTGTGTGATTGTGATAACCTAGATTTGCATAAATTGACTAAGTTAATCAATTGGCTAATTAACTAGGTTAATCTGGTTAGTTTAAGGGGTCTAAATTTCCTTCAAGTGGTATCAGAGCGGGTAGCTCTTCTGTTTTAGATCTTTTGATCTAAGATCTGATCCTTGACCCCTGTTGTAATGGATAATTTGAAGTGTCTTTCTGATCATGTTTCTGCTCATGCTTCTGTTGATGCTTTTGAAACTCTTAGTAAGGAATTATCTAAATCTTTGAAAATTGTTAATAAATTTAAAGAAGAGTTAAAATTGGCTAATATTGTGTGTGATTTTATGTGTGATTTTGTTGTGGCCATCCAAGATTAAATGTTCCTTGATTTTAATGCAAAATGTGTTTAATGTTTGTGCTTTGAGGACAAATTGATTGAAATCTTGATTTTGGAAGATCTGGGTTAAATTCAAGTGTTTTAGAAAAACTTTTCGTCTCATACTCATGCATTTTTTATAAAACAATGTGATTTGAGGAGTTTCTGCATTAAAATGCTCTGTTATTCAAAAATCTGATTTTTCTAGACTTTCGATCGATCGAACCTATTTTTCGATCAATCAAAATTGCGATTAAAATTTTTGGTTTGAGTCTGCCTAACTCGATTGATGTTCGATCGATTCTCGATCGATCGAAACTGAAAAATTTTCAGTTTCTATGTTTTTGACCAAAATTTTTTTCATGCATCTTTTATGTTTAGGATTCACATGCATTGCATTGATTTCTGTATCGATCTTGCAGTTTTGCAGTCATATCTCTCATTGTTTTCACACATAACATGCATACACTTTGCTACATTGGGTACTCAACTTGATCACAAAATTGATTGATTAATTTTTGAGCTATGTACTTTCTAGTATATGCCTTTTTTATGTGTGAACTGTAGAAAATATTTTTTTTAAGAGATATGATGGATAATCAATGTGCAAATATTTTCTCTACTCATGCAACTGTTTATAGGTCACATAGTGCCATGTGTGCATTTTATTGAAAGAGAGAATATTTTTTCTTCATGTGTATCCTCACCTTAGTTTTTATCTTTGGTTTGTGTGTCTTCCCCCCCCCCCCCCCCTCCTCCTCCTTTATTTTTCCCCAAACTGTTTTTCCCAAAACTTGTTTTGTTTTTCCTATTTCTATAGGGGGAGAAGCTTATTTTTAACCTTTGTTGTTCATAAGGGGAGTTGTCTCTATTTTTTATAGAGTTGTCTTATTTTGTATCCCCTTGATTCTCTATTTTCTCTTATCCTTTATTGCGTATGTTGACTGTTTACTCTTTGTATGAGTTGTCTTTGTCAATACGTGACAAAAAGGGGGAGAAATTATTGATTTATGTGAATCATGTTTGTCTTGTTTAGGGAGAGTTGAAATTATTTTTGAAATGGGAGAATATAAATAAAAACTTTTTGTTGTATCTAACTTAGGGGGAGGGTTAGTTTACTTATGTTTTTATGTTTCTTGTTCACTGCTCATTGATTTATATTTATGAGTTATTCATGATATATGTCTTTGTTTTGTGTTTTGTGAAGTCAAGAATTTATTTGTTGATTTACTGTTTTTCTGTCACACATGCGTTTATGCGTTTTGTTTAGTGTTTCAGGAAGTATACAGGTTGATTCAATTTTTCTGCTGTCTAAACTTGCAACTGATGGATAGTAGTTAAGATTGGAATTGTTGTTATGAACATTATCTTTGTAAAGAGCTTTTATTTGTAAACTTTGAGCTTTTAGTTTTTGTTTTGTCACAGATTGCCAAAGAGGGAGTTTGTTAGGTTCTAAAGAGTTAGGAACTTATGTATTTAGAACTCTAATTTGTATTGTTGGCAAACCATGATCAAAACACGTTGTTTAGTCTTGTTTAGGCTTGCTCAAAGTATGTTTATTTGTAAAACTGGAATCGAGTGATTGCAGATTTATTGGACTAAATCTGCAAGACTCGATCGATCGAAAATTAGACTCGATCGATCGAACCACGTACAGATTTATTTTTCTGCAGAGTTCCAGTTCAGCCTAAACTATATTTAAACGTCTTGGGGATCAAGTAAAACACTCCTATATATAAGGAAAACCTTAGAACGTTTTTGAGACTTTTCAGAGAGAGAAGAGAGTGCCTCTTTTGTATCTAGGGTTTTATACCCAAACCTCTCTAAGTATTTGTTGCTCATATTGCAGTTTGTGTGAATCTCTTGTGAGATCTTTGAGGAGTTTTCCTTCACATAAACTTAAGGTTTTCAAGGTAGAGATTATCTACATCTTGATGATCAAAAAAGTTGCTGCCATTAGAGCTAAAAGAATAACAAGCGTGGGTGCTTGTAGCTGATTGAAGATTCCAAGAAAGAAGGAGTCCATGGATTCGGAGCTTGTACGTGGTCGTGTCAGTAAGTTCTACTGGTGGGTAGCATTAGTAAGTTAAGCGGGGAGCTTGTAAGTCCTTTTGTATGAACTTCGATTCTTTCATAGTGGATTCAGGTTTGCCTTGAGGATAGGTGAGTCAAATCCTCCCTAGGTTTTTACCGTGTGCTTTCCTGGGTGATTATATCATTGTGTTATTTATTTTTCCGCTGCTTTATATTCTTGATATGATTGTGTGATTGTGATAACCTAGATTTGCATAAATTAACTAAGTTAATCACTTGGCTAATTAACTAGGTTATTCTGGTTAGTTTAAGGGGTCTAAATTTCCTTCAAATGTATCAATGGAGAGGAAGAGAGTAGAGGAATTTGAAGAGTCTCTTAGTGAAGATTGGGGATAAGGCAATCTTATTTTTCTCTAGGGTTTCTCTCTCAAAATTCTCTTTGGAAGCTCTCTACATTTCATGGGTATAAGAGTCTATATATAGTGGTGTGTGTTTGGAATACGAAGAGATTGTTTTTCCCAAACAGGGCAAGTTGGCGGCTTGGCCTCGCAACTGGTCTAAGTCGCGAGTTCAAGTTGCGAGTTAATGGCCTGGCCAGCCTGGAAATTTTTTCTTGTAGTGCGACAGCTGGCGTGACCCTTCACCTCCCCACATGCTTCTCACGTGTGCTGCAGTTGGCGGCTTGCAAGTCATGAGTCAACCGCGAGTCCTAACCACGAGTCCCGGCTTCTTTGTACATTGTTGAGCAATTCTTCACACTCTCTCACACACTACCCTTACACGAATCCCACCTAAATATAGGGTTACTAAGTGTTAAATTACAAGCAAATTGGTATGGAATAAAGCTAACAAGATGGTTGATAAAATTCAAGCTTACATATTTTCTTTTGGAGTTCAATTTTCTACGCCATTTTGGGCCTAGGTACAACTTCATAACTTTTTAGACCTCAACACAGTAAAATTTAAAGCAATTACTGGAAGTTAAGAACATATGTATATTAGTATAGAGATCTTCTATTGGAATCGAGCCTCTTATTTATCCTAGGAAGTCTCAAAGGTGATTGTCATTCCATGGGTTGCTTTATCAGTTTAGAAAATGTCTTAAAGCCCTATGATAAAGCCACCCATGGAATGACAATCACCTTTGAGACTTCCTAGTATAAATAAGAGGCTCGATCCCAATAGAAGATCACAAACAATCTAAAGAACTTATTGAAATCAATGTAATATAGTTATCAAGGAGATAATTTTGTGTTCATTGGGCTTAGTGAAGTGTTAAAAAAAGAAAAAAAAAAGAAAAAAAGAAAAAAGAATCTATAATAATCTTGTAAATTTTTAATTGTAAGCTCATTGGGCTTAGTGAGGTGTCAGTTAATTAACAAGTCCTAACTTTTTTATAATAATCTTTCCAATAAATAGAATTTATGGTAAAATGCAAAACTGACCCTTTAAGTTTTTTCAGATTTCATTTCAATCCTCTAACTTTGCTTTTGTTCATTTCAGTCCTCTAACATTCAAGTTTATTCAATTATGACTTTTCCATCAACTTTTGTTATATGTTGTGGTTAATTTTTCAATTTTATAAATTTTTCTTCAAATTTTTTAAATTAAAAAAATTCAATTAATAATTGACAAATATTTTCCAGAATTTTTTTTTCAAAAAATTTTAACAAAAGTTAACGGAAAGGTTTTAATTGAAAAAATATGAAACTTAGACAACTGAAATGAACGAAAGTAAAGTTAGATGACTGAAATGAAATCTGAAAAAAGTTAGAGGGTCAGTTTTGCATTTTTGCCTAAAATTATAAGTGTTTTAAATTACTCATATGGCTGTGTTTGTTATGAGAACAAAACATCTACAGCCTAAATACTTAAATAAAATTGATGAGAGAGAGAGAGATTACTTGTCAACTAGTCCCAAAATAACGCGCATACAAATGAGCCCATGTCCTCTTTATATAGACATAGACAACCAAAAGGTATGGATTTAAAAGATACAACTCATCGGTAAGAACAAAAGTTTTGATTATAGATTAGATTGGACCCACTATTGGACACATTTTATTTGGGTTTTAACTGGCCCAATATTTCTAGCATAAAAAATATATGCTTGTAACTTTGTGATTTAGCTTAAACATATTTACTTATGTTTGATCCAAGTATTTAGTTATTAATCTCATTTTATCTTAAGCATGTTTGCTTCACTGTTAGGTGTAATAACTTCGGCTTTGAGCTTTTTCCTCTGAACTTTCGAATTAGTTTGTTTCGCACAAGTTAGGCATCAATTAATTTGTTTGCAATCTGTCTTAGTCTTTTGAAATCCAATGGAATTGGAAAGAAACTTAGAATTGAATCATATAACTTAGAGACTTTAAATTTTAATCACTTGTTTGCATTTTTCATTTTTATTTGCATTTTCTACTATAAGTCCTCTTAATTGAGACATGTACTTTGGATCCCTTCTCTAATCCACAAAGTCAAATTTCACTTTGAATCACCGGCAACTAAAAATAAACAAGAACAGACTTAAAAATTTTAAAAATAATAAATAATAATAGAAATTAAAATATATATTAAAAAAAATATATGTTTTTCTGCTCAAACAAATTGACAACCGTAGTGGGAGTACATGCCATTAACAACTCGAAAAATGAACAATATAGAAGCAACAAGTTCTAAGTGTCAAACTCAGGATGAATTCAAAAAACCAAAACAGTATGGCTGAACATCTGACTTAATGGCTTGAAAATGTTTTACAGCGAAAGCTCAACCAAAATTTTCCACCCTTGCCAAAATAATTGAAAAGCTTGTCTAGGCTTTGCCACACCAAATGGAAATAATTGGTAGAAATTTTACCCAATGCCTTAGTGCCAACCTTTGAAGAGGTACTTCAAATGAACACAAACAAACTCCAGAATGCATGAAGGCGAGATTGGTCAAAACTTGCGGGTGGCAAAGGCCATTAGGCTATTCTGAAGTTAACCAAGCCTAGAGTTGAGCAAATTCAGACTAAACAACCCAGGGTTGAACAACCTAGAGTTGAGCAGCCTCGAATAGAGCAACCTGGAATGGACCAATTTGAATTGAACAACCTCAAATTGAGGTACCTTGAAATGAGATACCTAGGCCACCAAACTTACATAATAATGGTCATGAAAATAGTGACAAGGATTTGGGTTTCATTAGAATGCCAAAAATGGCTATGGATTTGGCAGCAAATTCCAAAGACAGGGTCATAGACACAGCCCCTTCCTTAGTTATCTTTGCAGCGAGAAGAATATTCCAGCAAAAGATAAAGCTCCAAACTACCCACTTTCACCAAAGGCATGTTGGCTGGCCTCCTCTCTTCTCCTCCACTACTAGGAGTAGTAGCAAAACTCTCTTTACTTTCTTCTTCACTCTCCTTTGAAACAACACCGACTTTCCCTACACCCCCATTGTACTATTAGCCAAATTATTATATTAACAACTCAAACTTCTTTTTCATACCTTCGTTTCCTTTCAAGTGATCAGACCGGCACAAAGTAAAGGAACGTAAAGTGGACGTAATATTGTACATTTCTTCTCATTGCCATTTTCTCCTCTCTTTTCTTACCAATTTGGAAGGGGGACAAAATGGTGGCTTGGGTAGAAAACTTCATCCACCCATTTTCTTTCGTCTACCTTTTCACTCCAACCAAATAATGGAAAATGACATTTTCCTCTCCTTTTTCCTTCTCCCATTTCACATCCTCTCATTTTTCACCCTCACCAAATATAGCATAAATGACTAGACAGGAAAAGGGAAATTAATTTATATGGCCATCACCTGCTTTTATTATGTCGCCAATCCATAATATATTACAATGTGTTCAAAATCTTATATTCAACTGGTGTTCACGACACTAAAATTTTATCCATAAAAAAGATAATGACAATAATCATAATATTAGTGCAATGTAAAACCAATTTCACTAACTAATGTTTACTTCCTTGATATCAATGGTTATACCTTGATAAAGTAAAATAGCTTTTTTATTTTTTATTTATTTATTTTTTCACAAACCACTAATCAGGAGTACCACTTAAAAACTCCTCAAATGCTGTACCGTAGGAGGCAGCGGCTCTGCATTTGATAATAAAGTCTTTGTATGAGCAGGACTTACAGAGTGCAGGATTGCTTGCATCAACCAAGCTTTTGCTGGTTCTATAAGTGTTTCATAAAAGGGATTAAGAGAGAAGGAAGCAGTTGTCCGAGCTAAATTTGAATTTGTCACCACTCGATGTTCAGCACCTTTCAACTTCCCATTGCTAATAATCTACAATTTAATGCATTACAATTCTAAGAACTATTATTAAGAAACAACTAAAAAAATAAGTTTTTTTTTTTTTTTTTTTTTGGAGAAAAGGATGGTTACTTACATAAAAGTTAAAACCACCCTAAAATATGGCACTTACACTTTTCATCATAAACTACGTAAATTTGCAATCACCACCTTAATTGTAATATACTTTGAGAACTTTACCCCCCTTAGTTGATTGTTAAAATTAATGATAACGCTGCAAGTCACATTGTTTTGCTTTTGTAGTCAGTTAATGTAGTAAATTTTATGGACAATGTGTGATCTTAATTTGAACAGTTAATCACGTTGTGTAATTTATTTATTTTTTTTTTCTTTTATTTTTATATATACAAGATAGAATTTCTATTCTAGCATAATCTAAGTGTATATGTGTGTGAAGCTCCCTCCTAGAGACTTGAACCTCGGTCCTTGCCCTCACACACTATAAGTACTTATATTTGTAGAGTGACTACGGCACCAAGGGTACGCTGTGGTAATTTAAAAAATTGTGACAGTTGGGGTTATGATTGTAAGTAAACATAGTTTGGCTGCAAAGTGAGTGTAGGCACATGAAGTTTAGGGTGGTTTTCCATGACTAACCCTAAAAAATGTTTGAGTTTCTTTTTTTTTGTTTTTTGTTTTTTGTTTTATTTTATTTTATGAGATAAGATTCTTTTTCCCCTAGTTACTGAACCATATTGCGTGTTAGGCATATTGAGGATTTAAAAAACAATACAAAAAACCAAACAAAAACAAAAACTAGAAGAGGTAAAGAAAGTGTTAAATTTGTATTGTAATGGAATACTATTTGTCACAACTTATATGATATCCAAAAAAATTAGTTATAATTTGAGCTTTTTGTAATCATCTAAATAACTTAAATTGACTTAATTAAAATTAATACACAAGTTTGGGTTGGTTTTCTATGACTGACCCTAAAAAATATTTGAGTTTCTTTTTTTGTTTTATTTTATTTTATTAGATAAGATTCCCACCCCTCCCACCCCTCAAGTTACTGAACCATATTAAGTAGTAGGCACATTGAATATTAAAAAAAAAAAAAAGAGTAAAGCATGTCTTAAATTTGTATTGTATATAATGCTATTTGTCACAACTTATATGATATCTGATGTTAGAGCTTTTTGTAATTGTGTAAATAACTTAGATTGACTTAATTGATACACAACCAATTTAAGACCCAACAATTGTTTACATCAATGTTATGAATTCTTTTTCTACTGGATGAAATAGACGGAAAATCTCATATTGGTATGCAAACTAGAACGGTAACTCCTCAATTCCACCTCAGACCAAATTTCAGCCCATTCTGGATTATTTCAATTAATTTTGGTCAATACCAGCTGAAATAAAAAACCTGGCCAGTATGCATTTTGTGCTGAATCTAGTGATATATATGAGGTTATGAACAGATAAATAAATAAAGAAAAGAACTTAATAAGATGAAGTGAGCATAGACACAATGAAAGAAAGAACTAAACCAAACAATGCGATGTGAGGGAAAGAAGAAAAAAAAAATTCAAGAATAATGAAGCCTGAAGAGTAGGTGACCATGAGAGGACAAAAGAAATAAATTGACTATGTGAACTTGTGAAGTGCTTTTACGTGGGTGGATTGGGAAATGGGTAAAGTGAGTTGCTAGGAACTTCCAAGATGGTTCCTTCTTTACAAATACCCCCACATGTTAGTGTTTATTTATTTATTTTGTTTTATTTTATTTTATTTTTATGCTCACTTGATATTTTTCTTTAAAAAAATATACGAAATTCATTGTTTTATATAAAAACAATATATATATATATATATATATATATATATGTAGCAATAAATTTGAAACTACAGGTAGAAATAAAGTATCAAAATTTTTTGTTACAATGGACAAACTGGAATAAGGTTCAAAATGATATTCATAACATTTGTTTATGTAATGCCTTCATAATTTAAATCATTAGTTGTTGTAAGGTTGAAATTTATCAACCATCTTGTTGGCTTTATTCCATGCCAATTTGCTTGTAATTTAGCATTTAGTAACCTTGTAATTAGGTGGGATTATTGTAAGGGTAGTGTGTGAGAAGATGTGAAGAAAAACTCAAGTATGTGCAAAGAAGCAGAGCTTCGTGGCTAGGACTCGCGGGTGGCTCGCGACTGGCAAGTCGCCAAATGCAGGCACGTGAGATGCACACAGGGAAGCTGAAGGGTCGCGCCAGCTGTCGTACTACAGGACAAAAGTCTCAGGCTGGCCAGGCCGTTACGTCGCGACTTGGACAAGCCGCGAGACCAAGCCGCCAATTTACCCTGTTTGGCAAAAACTGTCTCTTCATATTCTTTTCTCACCCCACTATATATAGACCCTTATACCCATGATATTGAGAGAGCTTCCAGAGAGAATTTTTGTGAGAGAAACCCTAGAGCAAAACAAGATTGCCTCATCCCCAATCTTTACCTTAGAGACTATACAAATTCCTCTACTCTCTTCCTTTCCATTATCATACCCTTGAGAGGTTTTTGACCAAATCTTTATCTCGCCACACCCACGTTTGTGAGAAGGCTCATTTGGTGCTAAGGGAAGCAGTTTGGAAGGAACCAATATACATTGGTTGATGCTATGGTCTAGTAGCGGAATCTGGGAAGTTAAAGAAAAAATAGGTTCGGCGTAACCTCGTTGGAGCAAGAAGCTTGGAGGGCTTAGGTACTTGGGTAGATTAGGCTTGAAGGGTCTTCTGCTGTTCATGTATCCCAACTATATTCTTTAGTGGATTATTTGACCGCTTGGAGGGCGGCAGAGAGGTTTTATGCCGAGGACTTCGATTTCCTCTTCGATAACACATCGTGTGTTGTCCGTGTATTTGCATCTTCCTTCCCTTTATCTTTGCCTTATATTTACTGCTGTGGATGTGTTTATATTTGGCTTAGATTATTTATCAATTCTGTTATAAGCTTGTTATCATGTTCCGCACATTAATTGTTTGATATAAAGCTTGAATTGGTAATTTTGTAATTTGGGGTCTAAACGTTCAAGGGTGTTTCATACCCATTTTGAACTTTCAATTGGTATCAGAGCAGGTACACTTGTTGTGGTTTTAATACCTGAGTGTGATCCTTGACCCCTTGTTGAGCTGGATAGGTCTCAATCTCTTACTGTTCCACCATTTTTTGATGGTAATAATTATGCCTTTTGGAAAGTTAGAATGAGGGCATTTCTATGCTCTATTGATGACATCGTTTGGGATGCGGTTGAAGTAGGTTGGACTAGGCCAGAGGCTGCTAAATCTACTTGGGATAAGGCAGCTCTTGCGGCAGCCAATGCTAACAGTAAAACGTTAAATGCTATTTTCTGTGGTGTGTTTCCAAATGAAGTTCATAGGATATCTCACATGACTGTGGCCAAGGAAGCTTGGAAGATTTTGGAGACAACTTATGAGGGGACTAAGAAGGTGAAGGACACAAAGCTCCAAATGCTTACCTCCAAATTTGAAGAGCTTAAGATGGGAGATGATGAGTCCTTTGATTCGTTTTATGGGAAGCTCAATGAAATTGTGATTGCGAAGCTCAATCTTGGGGAGAAGATTGAAGATACTAAAGTGGTGAGAAAAATTTTGAGATCCTTAACGGAGAGCTTTCAACCAAAGGTCACCGCCATAGAGGAAAGCAAGGATTTGGATGAAATTAAGATCCAAGAGCTCATTGGGTCACTTCAAACGTATGAGCTTGGACTGCCTTCCCACAAGACGAGTAAATTGCTTGCTCTTAAAACCATCACCGAAAGAATGGAGGATCCTTCTGAAGAAGATGGAGTGGAGAAGGAAGTAGCATATCTTGCGAAAAACTTCCGCAAATTCCTGAAGATGAAGAACAGTGGAAACCATTCAACAGAGGGAAATTTTCATCTTCAAGAGGTGATAGGAAAGAGTTTATGAGGAAAGAAGGAAAGGATTTTCAATCTCCTTCAGACATTGTGTGTTTTAAATGCAATGGCCATGGACATCTCAAGAAGGAGTGTCCCAATTTCTTAAGAGGGAAAGGCAAGGCTTATGCCACAACGCTCAGTGATTTAGACTCTTTTGACTCTGACTCGGAAGAGAGCTGTGACGGAGAGGGAAACTACTCCGCCTTCATGACCATTGCTCAGGTGGATTCCTCTAATGACTTGGGTACACTTGTGAAGGAGCTTGGTGAGCATTCTGATTCAGAGTCTATTGGGATTGAAGAAGAATCAGATGCTGAAGAGGAAAAGAATACAGCTAATCTTCGAGAAAATTAGTCCTTACTACTTGAGAAGTTGGGAGAGTATGCAAGGGTAGCCAAGGCGGCTGTGAGAAAGATGAAAAGGGCTGAGGAGGACCACAAAAGTCTCTTGGTCAGATATAAAGAGGCCAAGTGTGAGATTGAGACACTAAATAGCGAGCTGTCTGAAGCCTATACTAAGGTGAGGTTTCTTGAGCAAGAGGTGTGCAAGCTCATGCCAAGATAGAGAGAGTCTCCTCCCAGAAGTTAGAAGATGTTATATCATCTCAAAAACCTTTCTCAGATAAGTTCGGGTTGGGATACACCAGAGGAAGTTGCTCATCAGCCAAAGTCACCAAAGAAGTAAAGTTTATGAAGGCAAACGAAACAGTTGTAGAAGAACCCATCCCTGAAAAGGTTAAGGATGTAAAGAAGAAGAATATGGCTGAACAACGGATGGTGAATAAGCCCCGAAATCAATCTGTGGTCAAACATGAAACCAGAGGAAGATCTCTCCCAAGATCACAACAGGGTCCTAGAACGGAGTATGTTTGTCACTATTGCGGATTGCAAGGACATACCAGACCCAACTGTCAAAAGCTAAGAGCAGACAACAATGCAAGTGCACCTCAGTCACGAGCAAGAAGAAATGATATGAGGTCTTGGGGTGGTGAGCAACCAAGAAGCCAAAACCGTGATCCAGGAATGATGGACGTGATGAAGATGATCAGTGCATTCACCAATTGCTTGGAAAGCTTCACATGAAGGTTTGACAGTCCTAACTCTCGTACCCGACCCGTCAAGGATATCACCCCAAACGCATGTGACGTGTGGGTGACAAAGGGTACTCATGCATAAGCATTACAACATGTCCATACATCAATACTTCCCATATTTGTGAATATGCTTGGTTGTGTGCTTCTTACTAGTATTTAGGTTGTTATTGTCTGTGTGTGTTTGTCTTTGGTTCAAATGTTGTTACATTGTTCTTTTTGTTATGTTTTTTATCATTCTTTTACTGCTTTTGTGTCAAAAATCCAAAAACACATAAAAAGTAGAAAATCCAAAAAGTTTGATCACTTTGTTGTGTTTTGTCTCAAAGCATGTTTTGCCTTGTACCTTTGTACTTATGGCTTTGTGCATTTAACGAGTGTAGCTTGTCTCTCATGCACTCATATCATTGTGGAAGAAATTCTGAAATCTATGTGACTGTTGTAAATAGATCTTCAACCTTGTCATGAATAATTAGTGAATGGTTTTGTTGGTCTTGAGACATGCATAGACTCATGCCTATATATCTTCCCACTTTTTATTTTTATGCTTAAAAGAGCTCTCTAAACGTAAATCTCCAAATGAAAAGAGATATAGAGCTGCAAAAGCCTGTCGCACATACTAGTATTTGACTAGGAAAAAGGGAAAGCGATCAAAATAAAATGTATGATGCTCAAAAAGCCAAAGGCTAACTCATCAATTGAAATATAAAAAATTTCAGGTATCTATCTCTCAATGAGATTCTCTTTGCTCAAAAAGTGCAAATGATATGTTGAATATGGAGCCAAATGAAAAGTTTCAAAGAATTATTATCAAGTGCTTGTGGGAGGTCATATATGCATGTTTCTATAATTGAGATAGGTCACATTATCTAGTGCTAGTTGTGTATGCCTTGATTGAATTGATCATTGAAGCTTCACATTGGACTAAGAATTATCTCATTTTTGATATCCACACATAACACACAAGTCTATGTTCAATGAATGTCATGTTCATTTGTGTGATTGTACTTGATTAAATGTGTTTTCACAAGCTCAATTTTTGTTGATCAAACACAAAAAGATTTTTGAGTGTTTTAGTTTGTTTTTGGAAAGTGTTTTGTTTTTACAAAAATGTCAAAAATTTCAAAAACAGTGTTGCCCTGTTTTGGCGACTAAGTCACGGATAGGTCTAGTCGCATGCTCCAGTCGCGAAGCATTCTCAGAGATTTTCGCGGGTCACTGGCAGGTCAGCATCCCAATCGCGAAAAAGACTTAGAAATTTTTCTAAAATTTGTGTTTCTACATATTTCGCAACTCAGTATGGCGACTTGTTCGCGGGTGGAAGGTCTAGTTGCGAAGGGTACACAGAGATTTTCGCAGCTCAGCTCGCGACTCTCTCGTGGGTAGATCTTCCAGTCGCGAAAAACACTTAGAGAAAATTTTCAAGTTTCTTACTTTCACAGTGTTTCGCGGCTTACCCTAGCGACTTATTGGCGACTTAACCCAGTCGCAAAAAACGCGTTTTTTGCGTTTTGAAGACAGTTTTTAAAATGGTTTTTTCAGTTTTTCCCTCGAAAATTTCTGACTGTTCAATGTTTTTTCATTTCTCCCTCTGAAAATCACCGTGTTCAATCTTGTGAATCCCCCATTTCTGCACCATTTTCACTTCTATCTTCAAGAAAAAGGTATGGGTTTTCTTTCCCTCATTTCAAATTTCCTGTGTTGAGTATTATTTTCTTGAATATGAGAATGTGTTGTTGCTATTGTGCTCTGTAAAATGTTGGGTTCGAACATATTTTTTAAAATATGCTGGGTTTGTTGAACTTTTTGTTGCCAATGAATTGTTCAGTGTGGTTTTACATGATGTTTTGTCTTATCTGAGTGTTCTTACCTTGATTGTTCCTGTCTGTGCATATCACTTTCATGATATTGTGTTGAAATGCTTGTTATTTGTGACACATTATTACTCAGTTTTGACAGAGTGTGCTGTAATGCCTTTTACTCTCTGTGTGTTTGGCATCTGTTCCATGGTTCGTCTATTTCTGGTCTTCGGCAATGCTTACTCTGTCACTTTATTGACTTTGTTGTCATTCTATGATTCTATGTCTTATAAATCTGTTTGGTCTTTACATTATCATCTTTTGACTAGATCTAACATAATGAGTGGGTTGTGGATTTGGTACGTTGCTGTGTGTTTGCTCTTTTACAGATGTCTCGTTGATCCTCCAAAGGAAAAGAGCTTATGACAGAAGAGGAAACATTACCAGTTGCAAAAAGAACACGGTCTTCATCACAGCCATCTACTAAACTCAATATTGAGTTGTTCAGAACTCCTCAGCATCTAGATGCTTACTCAAGCATTTTTGACCGGAGAACTCCTATAGTGGAACGGGAGGTCAGATTTGACACTTTGGAAACCACTTTTGTTCCTCGGATCTTCGACGCAAAAGATTGGGCAGAATTATTTGGAAATTTTGTTGATCCAATGTTGGAACTAGTGAAGGAGTGTTTCACCAACACAGTTGATCTTGAAAATGAACTACACTGTATGGTAAAAGGAACGGAGTTCATCATTAGTCCGGACACCATAGCTAAACTTCTCAAAATCACTCGACCTGCGAATGCCGACCTAACTCCCTATGATGATCGTACTCCAGTGATTCAGGACATTCTCCAAGTTCTTGGTCCTGGCCATGACATCTTCAGTGCCGGCACATCCATAAGCACTAACAAGTTTTCACCTAAGTTGACAACTTTAAAGCTGATCATGTTTACCAACCTCTATCCGTTGACCAACACGGTGTATATCAATCTTAGAAGGGCTCAATTTCTATGTGATCTCATCACAGGCACCTCCATTGACATCTGTGCCCATATTTTTCATATCATAAGGAAGGCAGCAACCCGAACAGTAGCCCGATGATGTCTTCCATTCTGCAGTCTCATTATGAAATTCATTTTAAGTGAAGGTGTTACTCCTCCCTCAGTTGGGAACATAATTGCTCGTCCTCGACCAATCTCTATGTTCACTCTACAAGCTAGCAAGAGTCATTCATCCAAAACTCTGAAGAGTGCACATTTCTCTCCTGCTACTCCTACTCTTGAGTCAAATTCACATGTACATGCCCCCCATGTATCACAACAACCGAGCACTACACAAGCACAGTCTGCTCCTCAACCTGATAGGTTGGAGATGCTCTTTGAGAACCTCCACAAGTGCCTTGAGGAATTGGAAAAGACTCTCAGTGATGGCCAGAGAGAGCAGTCAGAGAGATTGGTAGTCATGCAGGACCAGATCGATGTTTTAGCAGCTCAAGTTAATGGTATTTTCACCAAGTTACAACAGTGACCCTTTGACCATTCCAGTCAAAAAGGGGGAGAATTTGTGGCCCAGTACTTGAGGGGGAGTGCTTATTTGAGGGGGAGTCGCATAATCCTTATTTTTTTTTGTTATAGTTGTGTTACTTTGGTTTGTTTAACTGTTGTTACTATAGGTCCTAGTCTTGTTTTGGTCTAAACTCATAACCCTTGAATGTGTTTAATACTTAGTTTAATTATATATTGATGATTTTATTCTGTTAATTGGTTGTATTTGTACCCATGTTGCTTCTGTAAGCTTTAAGGGTTTGTTTCTATGCACGCTTGTAGGCCTTTGTGGTTTGTGCCATGCTTTATGCAGCCTTTGTGCGTTGTTTAATAAGTACTTCTAACCTAATGCTATGCATTCCTTTTTAAGTATTGTCACTCTTGTGCCCTTGTAGGATTTTTCCTAGATGCACATACTTCTTGTATTGTGCATTGGTTGAGTGTTGGTCATTCAAGTGATTTTCCTTGTGTTTGTCATCTTGAATGTCTAGATGTTTATTCCAAGTGTGAATGAGCATTGTGATCACTTGGTTATAGTGATTACCTATTTTGGTCTTGCCATGGTTTATTGCTTTACTCCATTGTGCTTGATCGTTTTATGCTTGCTCCATTTGCATTACAAGTTTTCCGCATACAATGAACTTATTGTGTTGTTGTGTTTCAGGAGTTACTTGTTCTTGTGGTTCTAAAGTTTCGCAGATTCTAGAGTTAGGTGTGAGTGAATTTTCCAACTGTTCCCAACTCACCCGTTAAGTCTAGAGTTTGTTTTAGGGTTTTGTCACGGAATAGCCAAAGGGGGAGATTGTAAGGTTGAAATTATCAACCATCTTGTTGGCTTTATTCCGTGCCAATTTGTTTGTAATTTAGCATTTAGTAACCCTGTAAATAGGTGGGATTATTGTAAGGGTAGTGTGTGAGAAGATGTGAAGAAAAGCTCAAGTATGTGCAAAGAAGCAGAGCTTCGCGGCTAGGACTCGCGGGTGGCTCGCGACTGGCAAGCCGCCAAATGCAGGCACGTGAGATGCACACAGGGAAGCTGAAGGGTTGCGCCAGCTGTCGCACTACAGGACAAAAGTCCCAGGCTGGCCAGGCCATTATGTCGCGACTTGAACTCGCGACTTGGACAAACCGCGAGACCAAGCCGCTAATTTATCCTGTTTGGCAAAAACTGTCTCTTCGTATTCTTTTCTCACCCCACTATATAGACCCTTATACCCACGATATTGAGAGAGCTTCCAGAGAGAATTTTTGTGAGATAAACACTAGAGCAAAACAAGATTGCCTCATCCCCAATCTTTACCTTAGAGACTCTACAAATTCCTCTACTCTCTTCCTCTCCATTATCATACCCTTGAGAGGTTTTTGACCAAATCCTTATCTCACCACACCCACATTTGTGAGAAGGCTCATTTGGTGCTAAGGGAAGCAGTTTGGAAGGAACTAATATACATTGGTTGATGCTATGGTCTAGTAGCAGAATCCGGGAAGCTAAAGAAGAAATAGGTTCGGCATAACCTCGTTGGAGCAAGAAGCTTGGAAGGCTTTGGTACTTGGGTAGATTAGGCTTGGAGGGTCTTCTGTTGTTCATGTATCCCAACTACATTCTTTAGTGGATTATTTGACCGCTTGGAGGGCAGTGGAGAAGTTTTACGTCGAGGACTTCGGTTTCCTCTTCGATAACACATCATGTGTTATCCGTGTGTTTGCATCTTCCTTCCCTTTATCTTTGCCTTATATTTACTGCTGTGGATGTGTTTATATTTGGCTTAGATTGTTTATCAATTCTGTTATAAGCTTGTTATCATGTTCTGCACATTAATTGTTTGATATAAAGCTTGAATTGGTAATTTTGTAATTTGGGGTCTAAACATTCAAGGATGTTTCATACCCATTTTGAACTTTCAGTTGCAAACCCGTGCGTTGAGCGTGATAATTTTTTCCTGAGTGATTTCAATATATATATATATATATATATTTTAAACCTTACATAATACTTTTTTTTTTTTAAACATTCACACACACACACACATATATTATAATGTGAATCTTTACATATACCTTTAAGTTAACTATATATATTCCATTTCATTAGGTGCCTAAAACATAGATTACTACTCCATGATGATTGTTGCTAATTTTTTTTTTTTTAATGATCTCATTTATAATGCTCCTTACCATTATATGTTTACTAACCGATGATTTTCATAACAAAGACGTTAAATGAAAGACAACATTGTTCATTAGATTTTCAAAAAGTAACGGTGTATGAAATATATATATATATATATATATATATATATATATATATATATATAATATGTTAAATGAAATGTCAAAAAAAGGATTTTAAATTTGCTAACTTTATTTCTTATGCAATTTCTATTATTATTGGTGAACATCACTTTTTTAGTTATGATTGGAAATATGGTTTTCATGACTAAAGTTTGATTAGTTTTAAGTTTAAATTTAGTACTATGATTGTATTTAATTTTTTATTTGATTTAGTGTTTTAAGTGAATGTAACAGTTTATTTCACTACACTCTAAAGTTTTTAACATTCTTTGTGTGGACATCTCTATTTTATTTTTACTTAGCCTCTTTACCATCTCTCTCCATTGGCAACCTATCGTTTTCCAAAATTTGATGATGATTCTATGGCATTAAATATGCATTATTAGTTTCTTTATGTTATATTTGGTTTAATATCCTCATTAATTTTTTTAATTAACTATTTCTAAATTGACATTTGTTTTGTATTCTATTTTTCCTTTAATGTATTAGGTGTGAGAATGAGTATTTCCCTAGCATTACTCAAATTTATGAGGAAAATTTTATTTATCAAATTTAAGTAAAATATTAAATGTTTAATTTTTTAATATAAAAAAGGAAAGGAAATATAAATAATGTAATGATATGGAGGATGTAGTTAAATTTAAATGTTGAATAAAATAATATGGGAAGAAAAAAAGTAAAAATAAAAGATATAACAATAAAAACTGAATTATCAAAAGTATACTATGTAATATATAATAATAATTTTTATATACTATCTTTAATTCTTTACAATGCAATATGATATCATTCAACAATCAAAGTGAACAAAAAAAAAAAATCAACATAAAACACAAAACTAAATCACACCAACCTAAAATAAAGTTATAATGAACACAAAAATTTATCAACCTAAAACAGATATGCAAGAAAAATTAAAAAATTCACCAAAAAATTGAGAGAGAAATAACCTTTTTTTTTTTTTTTTGGTGAGGGAAAATTGTGCATAGAATGGAAGAGTGAATGACAAATTTATGCTAAAAGGATGATAATAAGAAGAAACAAAATGAAAGAAGATAAAGGGAAAGAGGAAGAGTGATATTAAGGTAGCGGGTTTGGGGAGATGAAAAGGTAAAGGGAATGAGAAAGATTAAGGGAATGAGAAAGGTCGGAGAAAGTGTAAAATATTAAATTTTTATTTTTTTTTAAAATAAAAAAGATGACAAAATATAAATAATTTAATGATATGTAGTGTAGGGGTGTTAGGCCCAGCAATATATATATATATATATATATATCTATGTATATATTGGACCGGGGGCCCAATTCGAGGACATGAAGTAGTCCGAGGAGGGGTGAACATTATCAAGGAAGTCCGTGTTAGTAAGTGAAGAGGTTAGTTTTGACCATAAGGGTCCATGAGGGTGGTCCGAGAATGAATGCGTCCTCTGCTGAGAAAAGCTGAGGTTTGAAGGGGTGGTCTACCATCCAGTGCAACGTTCCAAGAAATTCTATTGATACGGATAAGCATCACGAAGCGCAAGATAGTAGGAAGTCCTAAAATATCTAAAGAGAAAACTGTTATCACTGCATTGAATGCTCTATAGCTAACTACTCTACACGTGGAGGGTAGAGACGAATGAAGGAAGAGAGTATAAAACAAAAAGAAGACCCTGAAGGAAGGAAATCGAGAAATTAAGAGAAAAACACTGTAGCAAACAAGAGCTGAACTTGTAATCAAACTTGAGAGAAATATATAAGAACTGGTCTTCTCGGATTGTGCAGAAGACGATTTTTTTTTAGATTAAACTAGTCTAAATTCATTTTCTTGTCATCTGGATCCACTTTATTTGTTGTCTAACTCATTAAAGCCCAGTTTTTCAACTCACTCTCTACAAATTCATTGTATTGGGCTCCATGGGCCTAAGTTCATCCACCCTTTGGGCTTGGGAGCCAAAAAGCGTCCTTACATGTAGGATCTCATCATATTTCAATGTTGAATAAAATAAGATGAGAAGAAGAGAAAAAGCAAAAATAAAGGATATAACAATAAACACTAAATTATCAAAATCATGCTATGTAATAGAATAATATTATTTTTTATATACTATCTTTAATTCTTTATAATGTAATAATAGGATAAAATTTAACAATAAAAAAATAAAAAATAAAAGGTTAAAACACAAAAATAAATCTCATCAACCCAAATTAGAGTTCTAAAAATACAAAAATTTATCAACCTAAAATAAAGATGCAAGAAAAATAAAAAGATTCACCAAAAAATTGAGAGAGAGAGAGAGAGAGAGAGAGATAACCTTTTTTTGTGGGGGAAAACTATGCAAAAAATGGAAGAGAGGATGATAAATTTATAGTAAGAGGGTGTGAATAAAAAAAGACAAAATAAAATAAGATATAGGGAAAGATGAATAGTGATATTAAGGTAGAGGGTATTGGAGAGATGAAATGGTAAGGGAGAGAGAAAGGTTAAAGAATATGTAAATATTTAAATAAAAAAAAGTGAATGTTAAAAAAAATTATAAGAAAATTGGAAAGAAAAAATAATAATGATATGAACGATAATATTATTTAACTGGAGTGTAGTAATATTAAATGTTATGTTTCAACTTTTAGAGAAATATATATATATATATATATATATATATTACAGTAAAGTACCACAAATCAACGGACTATCAACTAGTTTTCGCGTTTTTATTTTTTTGAGCTATTGTTTTCACTAGTTAAAGATTACAAATTAAGAAGTACTCTATTGTATATAGTTAGAGTTTGTGAAGATATATGTACCTGCATCAGAGCACCTAAGGTAACCACAAAAGCGTAAGGAATAGGTTCAACACCAATCCATTCCTCATTCTTGAAGACTTCAAGCCCATATACATCACTTTGAAGAAGAATATTAATGACAACAGGGTCTCTATGTTTGGGGAAACCCAAGGTTAAACTTGGGTCTGGGCATGGTGGATAGTGATTGACCAACAGTATTTGATTTTCACCAAGTTCACTGCTAAAATGATTGGGGTTGAGTCCCAAGCCTTGAGCAATGAGCTCCAAAATCCTAAAGCCCACCTTCCTTAATTCAGCTGTATATATCGCAACAACTTCTCTGAAAAAGGTTACATGAAACATCATCATGTAGTTCATTTCTGTTCTTATGTGTATATCAAGCCACTACTTGGAAAGGGTAAAAACTAAAAAGTATGAAAGAACAAATTAACATGTCTATGACTATGTGGATTTACCGATATTTAGGTGGCTTTTCAGGCCAAAATTGGATGTATTTCTCTAGAGGATTACAATGGTGTAACAATCCATCCCTCCAGAAGTGAAACTTTTCTGTTGCATAATTATGACTGCTTGTATACATGTAGCAGCTCTTATCGAGGTCCTTCGAAGTTTCGATTGCCTTGTCCTCGGCAGATAATGCATGAAACTCCTTAAAAACACCCATGGCCTCATCTATTAAGTTGCTAGGTAGGGGTGTCCATTGACCCGGATCAACCGACCCGCCCGACCGAATCCGCCCGAACCGAAGGTCCACAGGCGGCTCCGAATACACTCTACGGTCGGTCACGGGTTGGCAAGTAGAAAATCCGAATAATTCGGTTCGGATTCGGATTTCAATATTTTTTACCCGTACAAACCGAACCGACCGAATTATTTATACACAAAAAAAATCTTGTATTGATTTGACACATGCCAGAGCAGCCCATACCCACTCAGCCCGTGATTCAAAGCACACACCATCCCAATGAATATCAGCCGTCCATCTTAAATTAAAATTTAAAATGAATGGTGTTGATGAACTGATTTACTAAGCAAGATATGACCGGTAACAGTGGCAGTGTGGCACAGTAATCCATTCTAAATCAACGGTTATAATTCAAGATTAAAAGCCAATCTAACGGTGCGAATGTAATGGGAAAGATCTGATATCTCTCCCTTCCTTTCACGAGTCTCTTCAGTCTTCACTCTTCAGTTTTCACTTCAGAGACAGAGTTCAAGCATGGGCTCATGGCTTCCCATTCACGCCTCCTCCCCCCCTTTTCACTCTTCCTCACCTCTTCAGTCTTCATTTCTTCAGTCTCAGACTCTCACTTCTTCACTTGGCTCTCTGAAACTCTCTGAAACTCTCACAATCTCACACTCTATAAAGTCTAAACCATTACTCCAAATCCAAAGTACAAACCCTAGCTGCCCCCAATGCCGTTACCCACTCCCCTCTCCGCCTCCAATGCCTAGCGCTGCCGCCGCTGTCCACTCTCTCCATAGCTACCGCCGGTGTTTAGTCCTCACCCAGCCACTGTGTACTATTCACTGAGTCAGTAAGGTAATTTTCTTTGTTTCTCATCTTTCTTTTTTGTTAGTCTCATTGATTTCATTTGTTATGAAAATCAAATGTTAAAATCAAATAAACCCAAAGATTCATACTATGAAACCCTAACTAAAAAAAACTTAGAAACCCTAACTATTTTACTTTTATTCTTTGTTCTTTTCTTTAATCAATTTTGATCTTGTTTTAATTTTATACAGGATTGAAAGTTGACTCCAAGTATCATTATCTGCCTCAAGTTTGAAACCCGGTTTTCTTAAAGGTACTTTTTGAATATGTTTATATGTATATACTTGTAGTTATATTTGTATATTTGTGTTTGTTTTTCATTTGATGATGAAAATGGGTTTTTAGATCTTTGTTTCGAGTGTATGAAAATGGGTTTTTAGTGTTTTTTTTATTCTGGGTTTTGGTTTATGTGGAAGGATTTAGTTGAAATGAGAGTTGGGTTTTCTGGGTTTAGTTTGTTTTGTGGTTTAGTTGTAATGGAAATTCAAATGGTTGGGTTTTCTGGGTTTAAGGTCCTTGAACACATTTGGCTGATCCTGATAAATATTTTGTGTTAATATGTTGAGAATCATGGTTGACCGTGTACTTGATCCTTCTATCATGAGTATGTTTGTGACTATATTGTTGAGGAAACAGATCTTTTGTTTGAAACAGGCCATGTTGTTCCTCATTATTTGTGCTTATTAGTGAAAGAAATTCACATGGCAGCAAGAAGTTTACTTTTCACCACTAGTTCTATTGATGCATTTTTTTTAAACCTTTAGATAGAAATGTCAGCTCACATGTTGGGCCTAGTTTAGTTGTGTTGCAGTTTTCTTTGGCTTTTGTAAGTTTTTTATAATTCAAAATCATAAATGTAACCTCCTTCTGTTTTATTGGAAATTCAAATGGTTGGGTTTAAGGTTTATGGTATGGTGTCCTGCATTTTTTTTGATAGGTTCTAGTTTAAGTTTTTAAATATTGTCATTTTTGGTTGCTGTGGTTGACATATCACCTTGTATGCTGACTTATCTCTATCTGTATCATGTGTGTTTTACTCGTTACCTATGGTTTGTGTTAATGTTATTAATGTTTGGTTTATGTGGTTGAGGTGCCAACTCATTCACTGATATTGTATGCCATTTGTGTTTAGTAAAAAAAAAAAAATAATAATAATATGTAGTGACTCTGGTGATTATTTGATGTTTCTTTTACAAAAAGGGGCAGAGTAATTTAAATGATAAATATAAGATTGTTGAAAGGGAAACTATTGAATGTAATTCATGAGAGGTTCATTAATGTGGCTTGCAGATGCTTTTGATTTTGCTTTTCTATTAGTTTGTACAAAGAATTCAATGGAGGCAGAGTGTGATTGTAGAATTTTTTTTTTTTTTTTTAAATAATTTCATGATATTCTGTTATCTTTCTTTCTAATAATCTCTTCTGATTATATCTGTGATCTTGCAAGATACTGGTTTTCCTTTTTGGTTTGTGTGGTTATTTATTTATTATTAGAGCTATGAATTATACTTGTTACCCTAGTTTGCTAATACGTATCTTTGTTTTTTTAGTTCATGGAAACCCCCACTAATGAACCCTCTGTCCAAACACCAGCTGCTACAGAAGATCATGATGCTATTCCCACCCAAGTTGAAGCTTCTGCTGCTACCCAAGCTTCTGCTGCTACCCAATCTGAAGCAGCTGCTGCTTCTGAGTTGCCCCCAATTCCACCATGCCAAGTGAGTATGACAGCCCCTGTTAGTGGTACTTGTAGTGGTAGGAAAAAGTCTGTTGTTTGGGGTCACTTTGAAAAAGTAAAGATAGGTGAGGGTGATACTAGTAAAACTAAGGCTATTTGTAATTATTGTCAAAAATCGTATAATGCTGATAGTAAGACTTCTGGTACTAGTAATTTGTTAGCCCATGTGCCAATATGTCCCAAGAACCCTAATAGAGATGATCTAGTTAAAGGGCAGAAAACATTAGCTTTTGAACCCAAAAAGGATGGAGAAGACGGATTCCACCTTGTGTCAACATCCTTTTCTGTTGAGGCTTCTAGAAAGGCATTGGCCGAAATGATTATAATTGATGAGTTGCCTTTTAGGTATGTTGAGGGGTATGGGTTTAAGAAATATGTAACTACTTTACAACCTAAGCTTCGATTAAAGGATATCCCATCTCGTCAAACTGTGGCTAGAGATGTGATAGGCATTTATAATAGTGAGAGAGAGAAGCTAAGGAAATCCTTGAAGCGTTGTAGGGTGTGTCTTACTACGGACACATGGACTTCTATTCAAAATCTAAATTATATGTGTCTCACATGTCACTTTATTGATGATGCTTGGAAATTGCATAAGAGAATTTTAAATTTTTGTCAAGTTGAAGACCACAAGGGGGAGACTATAGGTAGAAAGATTGAGATGTCATTGCGTGAGTAGGGTATTGATGGGATATTCACATTGACAGTGGATAATGCTAGCTCAAATTTAACAACAATTAAATTTTTGCAAAGGGTGACTAAAGATTGGAATGGGACAGTTTTAGGAAATGAGTACATGCACATGAGGTGTTGTGCCCATATACTAAATCTCATTGTGGGGGAGGGTTTGAAAGAGATAGATGCATCTGTTGCTAAGGTGCGTGAAGCTGTGAGGTATGTGAAGTCCTCACCCAATAGAAGTCAAACTTTTAGGAGTTTTATGGAGAGGTTAGGTATGGAGTCCAAGAGTCTTCTTAGTCTAGATGTACCTACTAGGTGGAACTCAACCTATATCATGTTAGAAACTGCTGAAAAATTTGAGAAAGTGTTCCTTCGAATGGATTTTGAAGATGATGGTTATTCGTCGTACTTTAGGACCAAGGAAGATAGTGGTGGTTTGGGGTCTCCATGTATGACTGATTTTCAAAATTGTAGGGCATTTGTGACTTTCTTAAGGCTTTTTTATAATGCAACGAAGAAATTTTCTGGTTCTTTGTACGTTACTTCAAATGCCTTCTATGATGAGATCTTTGTTATTCAGGAGAGTATTTCCAATTTAGTTAAATCCCAAAACACTCTCTTGAAAAGCACAGCCATAAACATGCAAACTAAATTTGAGAAGTATTGGGGGGAAGGGGAGAAAATTAATACTCTTTTGTATGTGGCTGTAGTTCTTGATCCACGAAAAAAATTGAGGTTTTTGAAGTTTTCATTTTCTGAAATTTATGGGAATGCGGTTGCAGAAGTTATGGTTGATAAGGTGAAAGATCTTTTGTATAAGTTGTATAATTTTTACACTTCTATTCATTCACCAAATGTGCAAGAACAAAGTGGGAGTGAGAGGGCAGAATTGGAAAGTGATGCTAGTGATCCATATGTGATGGTTCACTCACGATATGAACGTTTTTTGCAAGTTGAGCAATCTGTAGGTTGTAGTAATGAGCTTGAGAAGTATTTGGCTGAAAACTGTGATGGTAGAAAGGATGTGAATTTTGAAATATTGGAGTGGTGGAGGGACAATTGTAATAGGTACCAAGTGTTATCTAAAGTTGCTAAGGATGTGCTGGCTATGCCAGTTTCCACTGTTGCATCTGAGGCAGCATTTAGCACTGGAGGTCGAATTGTTGATCCATTTCGAAGTTCACTGTCTCCTCTAATGGTTCAAAACCTTGTATGTTCACAAAATTGGCTTCAAGCCATAGTTCCAATTTCTCATCGCCAGTCAAGGGATGATGTGGAGGCATTGGAGGAGGAGTTACTTGACTTAGGTAATATGTTTAAATTCTGAAACTTAGTCTATTAATTTTATTGAATGTCTCATGTATTCAAGCAAAATTTAATCTGTTGTGTTTATTTCCTATTCTTTTTTAGTTTTAAATCAACAACCAACAGCAAGTGCAACCGCAAATACCAGCTCAAGCAAGGGCTCCACTTCAGGCAAGTGACCCTTAATCAGCATTGATGATTAATCACTGACTTGGTATGATTCTGCCTTCAGCCCCCTACTATTATAAACTTGGTTTCCTTACTAGTTGGTTTTGTATTTGGTACTAATGTATTGTTTGTTGAATATTTTTTTGTCTATTGTAGGAGGATGGTAATTTATTTTGTAAAGAAGGCAGCATTTTGGGAATATTCTAGAAGCTTTTTTGGACATTTTGCTTTTCTAACTTGTAACAATACTCAACTGTCAATACTTATAGAAAAGAAATCTTAGTTCATAGGTTTTCTTTTCTATTAGTTATCGACTTATAAACTATAGAGTAGTCATTCAATGCTTTGGAAAAGCTATTTTTTTTTTAAATACCTATGGTATTTGATTGTTGTAACTAATTATATTGCTTGGAACATTGTATAACTACCAAGCTTTCTGCCTTATGGGTTACTGCCTAAAAAACTTGCAATAACTGCCTCTATGTTACTAAGTATATTATCTGTTGTGATTTATTTGTTGCTGGAAATATTAATTGTTGTGGATGGCAGGTTTTATAAGTGTTGAGCAACTTACTGCTTAACACTTAACAGATTACATATTATTATTATTATATTTTTTGAGCAACAGATTACATATTATTTGTTGTGTTTATTTTTTGTGGATGATGTGGGAAAATTATGTATTTGGATTGATAGTAGCATCTTGTTTTAGATCACAGGTGATTTAAAAAAAAAAAAAGGATTTTGGTATGTTGTTTTAACTTTTAATCACAGGTGATAAAAGGAATAGCCCTTTTTTGGGCCTTTTAGATATGTTCTGATTGAAGGCCCAATAAATTAAGTAAAATGAGGCCCAATTTGAAATATAGGGAATTCAAAAAATCTGAAATCAATGGGGTTTAGCAGATTGCCAAACCGTGTAATTTGGGCTAAAAAGGCCCAAAAAAAATGAAATTTTCGAAATTTTAACTATGTAAAAAAGTCCGGCCCAATCTGAGGCCCAGACCCGTCAAACCGATGACTCTGACCCGGAAAACCGATAACCCGGAATGTCGGATCCGACCCGAATATTCGGTCGAATTCGGTTCTGAAATTCAATAACCCGTTCAAATCGGGTCGAGTTCGGTTTGGGCCCAAAACCGACCCGGCCCGACCCGTGGACAGCCCTATTGCTAGGGACTCCATGGTTGATCACCTATTAGATGGTACAAATCATAGCATAACACAAATGTATCAAATATGAAAAAAGTTGCCAAGCATTACTCGGGAATAAATCATTGTCTGATAAAAGAATAAAAGAAAAGATGTGTGGGTGAAACCTGAAACATTCCAAACTCTTGGCTAGCTTCCAAAATTTGTTGAAGTATATCGGTTTGATCATGAGCCCCAAGATCAACCTCTTGAATATTTTTCCCTAGAGAGAGTATCCCTGGTCTATCTTCTGGTGGGAGTATATACGATTCTGGCAAGGATCGATCATTGTACCAGCTTGAAACAAGGTGCTCCATGGCTTACAACTCAAATCTTTGAGGAAGAAGGAAATGTCTATGTTGTGGAGAGAACATCAACCACAAATATGTCAATAAAAAGCATCCACTACAAGTTGTTGACTAAAAGAACCATAATGCAATATACACACATTTTTTTTCTTCTTAATGTCACTATCTCAACTATAGGCGCCATTGGTGATAAGGGAGAAAATTAGAGGTGACGGATCCGCCTTGATGGACTTGACGATGCGAGACAAATGTTCTAATAGTGAACGGATCCTATGTGAACGGGCATAGTGTGGACGGATCAAAGGGCCACGTGGCGCTCAACTGGTTATTATGTGGTCTTCAAGAAACCCTAAATAGAAAAGACTTGCATCTCAAGATTAGCGATAATCCATAGAGTTCCAATATGAATAAAATTCTAACATGAAGAGGATTTTAGAAGATACGTGCATTACTAGAGATCTTCTCGATAAGGAAAAGACTTGTAACGCAAGTAAAGAAAGTTGATTCTACACTACTATAAAAACCCAAAGACCCTCAGAAAAAAGGTACACACAATTTCTCAAAAGCTTAAACTCTCAAGTATTGTTGGAGCTCTCTTCTGACTTAACTTTCGGAGGGCCTTTGGCCGGTACCCCATCGGTGCCCTTTGATTGGTTTTTCTCTTTTGTTCTTCAGGTGCACCCATTGACGTGTGTGGACGATCAACTCACTGACGATTTTTTGTGCATCATCAGTTGGCGCCGTCTGTGGGGAACGAGTGATCAGCCATATCACCGCTCCAAAGACAAAGAGTTGCATGGTCCAGACGATCAATGGCTACCATCAACCAAGAGACCGAAAACCCGCCCAACGCCTTGGAGAGTTGTCGGAGCAAAAGTTGGGCCAGTAGAACGAATAGATTTGAACCATCAAAATAACGAATAGGACTACAATGCGTCCCGAAGGTTGAAAGTTCAGGCATCACGCGTCCTGGGAGCAGTGTATAAATGGCCAACCATGCAGAAGGATGCCCAATCCTACGTAAAAGCATACGACAGATGCCAATGCTCCAGCAATACCTCATCGCTAAACACTACAAAAGGAAGCCGACGAGCACCTAATCCTCATCCCAATCGGATAAATCGACAACCAAGGGTACCGACGATCAAGGATGTCAACGCTTCAACAAGACCTCATCGCTAAACATTACAAAAGGGAGCTGACAGACACCTAATCCTCATCCCAGTGGGATAGACGGACAAACCAAGTCACCCACGAGTGCCTTGGTAAAAAATCTAAGTCTTCCTACCTACGGGTGGACGGACGAACCAAGTCATCTACAAGTGCCTTGGTACAAAATTTAAGTCCTACTACCTACGGGTGGATAGACAAACCAAGTCACTCACGAGTGCCTTGGTAAAAAATCAAAGTCTTCCTACCTACGGGTGGATGGACGAACCAAGTCATCTACAAGTTCCTTGGTACAAAATTTAAGACCTACTACCTACGGGTGGAAGGACGAACCAAGCACGAGTGCCTTGATCAAAATTCTAAGTCATTCTACCTACAGGTAGAAGGACAAACCAAGCCACCAACAAGTGTCTTGGTACAAAATTTAAGTCCTACTACCCACAGGTGGACGGACGAACCAAGTCACCCACGTGGTCAAAATTCTAAGTCTTTCTACCTACGGGTGAAAGGATGAACCAAGTCATCTACAAGTACCTTGGTACAAAATTTAAGTCCTAACACCTACGAGTGGAAGGACGAACCAAGTCACCCACGAGTGCCTTGGTCAAAATTCTAAGTCATCCTACCTACAGGTGGAAAGACAAACCAAGCCACCAACAAGTGCCTTGGTACAAAATTTAAGTCCTACTACCTACGAATGGAAGGACGAACCAAGTCACCCACGAGTGCCTTGGTCAAAATTCTAAGTCATCCTACCTACAGGTGAAAGGACAAACCAAGCCACCAACAAGTGTCTTGATACAAAATTTAAGTCCTACTACCCACAGGTGGACGGACGAACCAAGTCACCCACGTGGTCAAAATTCTAAGTCTTTCTACCTACAGGTGGAAGGATGAACCAAGTCATCTACAAGTGCCTTGGTACAAAATTTAAGTCCTACTACTTATGGGTGGACGGACGAACCAAGTCACATAGAAGTGCCTTGGTTAAAAATTTAAGTCCTACTACCTATGGATGGAAGGATGTACCAAGTCAACCATGAGTGCCTTGGTCAAAATTATAAGTCTTTCTACCTACGAGTGGAAGGACAAACCAAGTCACCAACAAGTGCCTTGGTACAAAGTTTAAGTCCTACTACCTACGGGTGGACGGACGAACCAAGTCACATAGAAGTACCTTGGTTAAAAATTTAAGTCCTACCAAGTCACCCACGAGTGGAAGGACGTACCAAGTCACCCACGAGTGCCTTGGTCAAAATTCTAAGTCATCCTACCTACAGGTGGAAGGACAAACCAAACCACCAACAAGTGCCTTGGTACAAAATTTAAGTCCTACTACCTACGGGTGAAAGGACGAACCAAGTCATCCACGAGTGCCTTGGTCAAAATTCTAAGTCATCCTACCTACAGGTGGAAGGACAAACCAAGCCACCAACAAGTGTCTTGGTACAAAATTTAAGTCCTACTACCCACAGGTGGACGGACGAACCAAGTCACCCACGTGGTCAAAATTCTAAGTCTTTCTACCTACAGGTGGAAGGATGAACCAAGTCATCTACAAGTGCCTTGGTACAAAATTTAAGTCCTACTACCTATGGGTGGACGGACGGACCAAGTCACATAGAAGTGCCTTGGTTAAAAATTTAAGTCCTACTACCTATGGATGGAAGGACGTACTAAGTCACCCACGAGTGCCTTGGTCAAAATTAGAAGTCTTTCTACCTACAGGTAGAAAGACAAACCAAGTCACCAACAAGTACCTTAGTACAAAGTTTAAGTCCTACTACCTACGGGTGGACGGACGAACCAAGTCACATAGAAGTATCTTGGTTAAAAATTTAAGTCCTACTACCTATGAGTGGAAGGACGTACCAAGTCACCCACGAGTGCCTTGGTCAAAATTCTAAGTCTTCCTACCTACGGGTGGAAGGACGAACCAAGCCACCAACAAGTACCTTGGTACAAAATTTAAGTCCTACTGCTTACGGGTAGACGGACGAACCAAGTCACCTAGAAGTGATTTGGTTAAAATTCAAAGTCTTTCTACCTACGGGTGGACGAACGAACCAAGTCACCCATAAGTGCCTTGGTCAAAATTCTAAGTGGAAGGACAATCCGAGCCTCCTACGAGGGCCTTGGTAGAAAAACTAAGTCTTTCTACCTATGGGAGGACAGGCGAACCGAGTCACTCAAGTGCCTTGGTGAAAAAATTTTAAGTCCTACCTATGGGTGGACGGAGGAACCAAGCCACCCACGAGTGTCTTTGTCAAAAATCTAAGTCTTCCTACATACGGGTGGGTAAACGAACTAAGCCACCAATGAGTGTCTTGGTCGGTAGTCTAAATCTTCCTACCTACGGGAGGAAGGACAAACTAAGCCACTCCCGAGTACCTTAATAAACAAAAAAATCTAAGCCCTTCTACCTAAGGGGTGGACGGACGAAACAAGCCCTTCACTTATGCCTTGGTAAAAATTTAAGTCCTCTTACCTACGAATGGACGGATACAAATTGGTATCCAAAATTTACTTAGTCCATAGAGTGGATGAATACAAACTAGTATAAAAACTTTATAGAATCCACAAGGTGGACGGATGCCAACTCATGTTATAAGTCCCCAAGATAGACGGATATATGAACCATGTCCACAAAATGAATGGATGTGTCAAAAAAATCCAAATTTGTCCACAGGATGGACGGGTACATTAACTAAGTCCACGAGGTGGACGGATGAAAGATATATAATGTGGTACATCTAATTATTAACAAATCGACGAGTAGGACGGAAGAAAAATGTATAATGAGACACCTAAATTACTACTAAGTCCGCAAGAAGGCGACGGAAGCAAAGAAGGCTCAGAAAACCAATATAAGAGGGCGACGGAAGCAAAGAAATATACGAGGGCGACGGAATCAAAGAAAGCTCAGAAAATCAATATACGAGGGTGACGGAATCAAAGAAAGCTCAGAAAATCAATATATGAGGGCGACGGAAGCAAAGAAATATTCGAGGGAGATGGAATCAAAGAAAGCTCAGAAAATCAATATATGAGGGCAACGGAAGCAAAGAAATATATGAGGGCGACGGAAGCAAAGAAATATTCGAGGGAGACGGAATCAAAGAAAGCTCAAGAAAACCAATATACGAGGGCGACGGAAGCAGAGAAATATACGAGGGGGACGGAATCAAAGAAAGCTCAGAAAACGAATGAGCGACAGTTGTTATCCTCACAAAAAGCCATCGTTCTCAAAACAGCTCCCATATACTTAAAACCCACAAGCTAATGAGCAACACATGCCCAGAGGTCCCAAAGTATTGAAGTGTTTAAGAGCCGATCCGATTTAGTCTTTATCACAGGCACTATCTTCGGCGAGATCCAACAACCTCATTGTCAGGCACGGTTGGTTCGCAATTCATGGGCCACTCCATGGCCACCGTATGGCAAGATTCCCATGAGTCTAATAGCAAAGGTGTATCAAAGGTGTTTATTTTGTTGACCAAACTGTCCCACTCCACCATGGAATCGACCGTGACAATGGTTGTGCTCTTTGTAACTTGCCTCGCCTTCGAAACTGAGCCATTAACTGATTGGTTAGATCCACAACTGTCCTACATAACCCAACGGATCATGCACGGTTGAAGAAAACAAGAAAATTCCTTTCGTCTCGAAGAAATCACAGTTCTAAGGTTGATTCCAGTTCTTGAAGATGGGTCCGAATGGGGTTTTTCTTTAACAACTCGTGCTCATGTAAATGACGTTCCTTTCTTGCCTTGCTGCTAAGGTGTTTGCCGAAAATCCCGTGAAAACCCCTTGTGGTCAATACAACTTTAGCTGACCCACTAAAGCTTTGGGTTTCAATAGAAGAGTAAAAAAAGAAATAGGGATTGGCAAGGAAAAGGAAACAGAGAAATCTCTTTCCCTTCCCTAACTCAATCACGGCTCCAGCTGAAAGCTCATCGCCAAATTCAGGGAGGTCTTCTCTATTTTATTTATCCTCTGCCTTTACTTTTCTCTTAAAGCTTGACATCATTTGGTTATATTAATTTGAGAACCAATGTATAAATTTGGCTTCACGCATGGTTGCAAGGCATTTTTATTATGATCATATATTAAATATGGTCCTTGCTTTGTTACAATCACTATTAGCCTTTTCAAAGTCAGCTTATCTATTACGAACACCTTCAAGAAAGTGTTATGTTCTTTCTAAGCCTTTTGGATGATGCCTAAGCCAGACTTTACTACCTTTTGCAGCTAAGAGCTTTCATTGGCTTATATTTATTTTCTTTTTCAAGATTCTTGTGAAGCTTTAAGGTGCTTTTAATCATATTCGCACCTGGGTTAAAAGTAAAATATGGCTGTCAATTCGTTTTGAAGCTGATGTTGGTTGGCCTAACGAGTAGCCACCAGTTTTGAAGATGTTTATGTAGTAGACATGACATATATTACTTGCTTCTATTTGCTGAAATAAATATATATACTCACAGTACACTCAGACTAGATATTCGCTGTCAAGGTGTTTATCTTAATTGCTTAAAGATGGTCTCATCTTCCACATCATTAACAGCGGGAACACTATGGGATTGCTTGCAGCAGGCTTTATGTGTGCAGCAACAGGCACCAATAGAAGCTGAAAGGAGAAACAAGGATACTTCCCATAGAAAGCTAGCATCCACTTAATGTGAGGGCAGGTTCTTAAAATCTCTAATCAGCGTCTCAAGGGAAGTTTCTTCACTTTGATATTTTCGCATATACTGCTAGAAACACGACTGTTTGAGTTGAGAGTAATGCCTAAACAGTATTTTCTCTCAAGAACAGTTTTGACAAGCTTAATATATGATTACAAGATTTAATTTTTCTCATTATGATTTCCTATCCATGGACTTGTATCTGCACAAGACTAAATGGCTGATTTAGCCTTATTTAACTACAAACTAGTTATTTAGTAGTATTAATCTTGTCCTTGCAGGTTAAGTAAATTATTTTTTATGCCTTGTGGCTAATCTGTAATGACATTACAGGACACTCACAAATATTTTGACTATCTAGTTGTATTATGTCGCTTTGAGCCAATCAATCTAGCTTGGGAAAGATAGTGACAATACAACTTGTCAAGGCATGAGCCCAAATGGCCTTAGAATGCAGTCAGTGACTACTAACTCAGTGGCAGCATTGTGGAACCTTATCGCCAATAATGGGAATGATCTCTAGCCTCCCGAGCAACAAGTTCAGGGAAGCTCCTTGACTCTTTCTTAAAAGTATGAATAGCTTTCTATTGAATCATGGTATCCCTTTTTGCTTAATCGGAGAGTAATTCGTCCCATTTCACATGTTTGGGACTATGTATAGATTTGACTACATGGCTGCCTTCAATAATTTCAGTGGCTGATTTACTTGCTGATCTTTCATCACTAATAAAAATTATCTTCGAGAAATTTATACTGGATGAAAGTAATTCAGTCTTGTCTTTTAATCTTGCTTTTGGCAGTCCCATGGCGGCTTTTTCAAAATAAATACTTTATTGAACAAATTGATTCTGGGTGATTACTAGGGGGCTAATTTAGTTTACCCCCAGTATCTTTCATGAAGACCTAGATTCATCTATTAACCATATATGTGTGGTATACAATTTACTTATTCCTTGAAATAATATTTTATCAAGCCATTGAGGGCTAGTGTGTTATACAAAATTCTCATGACAGTGATGACTCCTTTAGCAAAGCTATTTCTTAGCCATTATGCAAGGCATGGCTTTATGTTGCCTCTTGGAATTCTAGGGATCAGACATGATTTACTATGAATGGTCATTAAACTCAATGCATACTGGTGGCTAAAATGGCTTATTATCATCGCTATCTAGCTTGCCAAGGTGATGGTGATCCCATCTTCCATGAGACGTAGCAAACACAAAGGAGCACCTTGCAGCCCTCTGGGCCCATTGTAATCTCAAGTTACAAGCCACAGAATCTTCGCCTTTCCTCTCTAGTCTATGACATGGAAGCTATCATCCCCACAGACCTCCATAAGCTAGCTATAAAGCTAGCAAGGATTTCAGGAATATCCGGTGGGGCTACCAATGGCGCTATTCTTTCTTGAAGACTTCAAATGATAGCACTTACCTCATTGGTATTCTCAAAAGCCATACAACATGCCATTGGATTGATCAGATGGGAACCCTTACTTGGGAGGGATCTACATGCTCATACATGATGCCATCTAGCATGATATCAAAAGGATCGCCTTAAGCTTAAAAGAAAAGGGGGTGCATATTTCTTAGGCGCCACAATTGCAAATGCAAACATGGGCGATATAAGCCAAGGCAACTAGTCTCACTTTCGATGAAGTCAAAGACTTTGTAAAGGCTTCGCCCTCAAGAACCGGGCTCAGGGATGTATTCTCGTTGCCATCTTACTTAATCATCTCACTATTCTATTAAGAAACAGTGCCCATTCATGTGAATATTTAAACATATATTTAAGTAGCTCGTATTGGTTGAATGGCATGTCCTTATGATTAGACAGATTTGAAAATATAGTGATGTTTATCAGAGTGTTTGAGCACCAAATATTTGAGCTAGCTTTCACGTATAATGGCTTTAGCCATTATACGGCACATACATGCTCTTTAAGAACAATTCTTTTACCTTGATTTTTTCAAGTACTTCACACCAACATTCACTAGACCATGCATTGTTACATGCTTTCACAGGTCTCTTGGGTGAATTTGGCTATAGTTATTATAAATTTATATACACCGTTATTGCTTCACCTTATTTGCCTTGACACTTGGCTTGTTATTTAATAACTTCCTTTATGGTCGCACAGGAAAGAAAAGTTAAAAGCAATATACTGCTTGCACAATAAGCTTACATGAATTCACGTGCACTCATTGGAAGAGTACTGTGGTGATTGTTTGCCAAACAGCTTTGATGATATATTCTAGCTTTCCCTTGGCATATTTATATTTATTTGATAACCATATGGTGTACTGACAGCCTACTTGCCTTCTAATTGGTTTTATACAAAATCAAAGTGGAAAGCTACACATGATGCCAATTTGGAACCCAATTTGGAACAAACATTGTTGTTCCACTCAATGTTGCTTGGGATTGCATATGCATCTAGACCTCTGATCTACAACAGACTCTCATTGCTTAAACCAAGTCTTAAAGTACAAAGAGATGGCGACATAAGAGGCGGGAGCTTACCCTAGCCAAAGGACGATGAGCAAAAGTTTGGAAGCGACGAATGGGCTAGAGCTCAAAAAATATATGTATATATATATATATATATAAATAAAAATGTGTGGGAGACTAAGTGACGCCTCGAAAAATGAGTGCACCCACTCAGAATGCGCCACATGTCCCCTTGCATTTAATACCCTCAACTACCCCATCAATCAAAGTGTAACTCCTAAGGAAAAGAACGACGGCTACAAGAATCTGTCACCCCATGAGTCCGTTCAGGGTGAAACTGACGGACACATGTGCTGAGGGGCAACTAATAAGGGAGAAAATTAGAGGTGACGGATCCGCCTTGATGGACTTGACGATGCGAGACAAATGTTCTAATAGTGAACGGATCCTATGTGAACGGGCATAGTGTGGACGGATCAAAGGGTCACGTGGCGCTCAACTGGTTATTATGTGATCTTCAAGAAACCCTAAATAGAAAAGACTTGCATCTCAAGATTAGCGATAATCCATAGAGTTCCAATATGAATAAAATTCTAACATGAAGAGGATTTTAGAAGATACGTGCATTACTAGAGATCTTCTCGATAAGGAAAAGACTTGTAACGCAAGTAAAGAAAGTTGATTCTACACTACTATAAAAACCCAAAGACCCTCAGAAAAAAGGTGCGCACAATTTCTCTAAAGCTTAAACTCTCAAGTATTGTTGGAGCTCTCTTCTGACTTAACTTTCGGAGGGCCTTTGGCCGGTACCCCACCGGTGCCCTTTGATTGGTTTTTCTCTTTTGTTCTTCAGGTGCACCCATTGACGTGTGTGGACGATCAACTTACTGACGATTTTTTGTGCATCATCAATTGGTATTCTCCATGATGAAGAATTGTTTTAAGTCTACGAAAAATTATCACTCTATGGGCGGCTTTGGTTTCTTAACCAATATGATTTTTTATTTCATAGATAACATGCCATACTTAAATAATGAAATAAATCCTAATCAAGCACGTGAAAAAGATTTCTATCATTAAATAACAAACTTCAATAATAAAATTTTATTAAAATAAACTTTTCAACTTTTGGTAGATAGCTTGTAGCTGTCAAAAGTAAAAGAAATATATCGTGTAAATATAAGACAACTTATATCAGATTCGATTATCAAAGAATTTAAGGCTATGTTTGGTTCAATGTAAAATATTTTTCAAGTGTAAAATGTTTTCAGGTGAAAATATTTTCAAGAAAAGAAAATATTTTCAGGTGTTTGGTGACATTTTAAAAAATACTTTGGAAAATATTTTTTTGTGTTTGGTTGTTTTCTTGAAAATACTAGTAAAAACACATTTTCTACTTGATGCTCACATTTTCTCAGCATCCAAACAAATATATAATATCAAACCAGACCAAAAAATTCATCAAATCCGGTCTCAATCGGTCAAATGGAGAGAAGGAGGAAGAGAGAGAGGCGACTGGGTTGGGTCTGATACTGGCGAAGGTTGGGTTATCTAAAGAAGGCGATGGCTACGAGATCGGGGACAAAGGAGGCGACGGCGTCGAGATTGGGGGGTGGTTCTGAAGGCGACGACGATGAGATCGGTGGGTGGGTCTGATACTGGCGACGAGCGAGTCGGTGCTGGGGTGCAATGAGCGAGCCGGTGCTGGGATGCGACGAGCCAGTGCTTGGGTGTGACGAGCGAGTCGTGGCTGGGGTGTGACGAGCGAGTCATGGCTGGGGTGCGACGAGCGAGACCGGGTTGGTGTGGATCGAGCAAGGTGGGTGTGGGTTTGCCGAAATGGGGATTGGGTTATGTTTCTCTGGGTAGCTTGGATGTGTGCGATCTCTCTTCCTTGCGATCTCTCTTCCTTGCTGTTTCTTTCTCTTTGTTGCTTTCCTAGGGCGGAATTGATTTGAAGGTAAAATACAAACGGAAATGGTTTTACAGGGTCAGACGGCATATTTTACGGTCAACGGAAATGATTTTCCGTTTGACCCAATTTTCCTTGTGCACCCAAACACCCTCAAGGGTGTCCTGATTTCCTTTACCACTGAAACAAACGCAGCCTAAAATGAACAAGATTTTCTTCTAAATCAGTTTGAAGGAATATCTTTCTTCAATACACAAAGATTTATAAGACTATCTACACTTAAACAAGTTATAAAAATAATTAAAATTTTTATAAAAAAAAAATTAAAAATATCATATGACTAAAATGTAAGAAAAATAAAAGGAAAAAAAATAATATTTGAGATTAAATCAAGCAGACTAAGTGCAAAATGGAAGAGAAAAAAATTAACAATGGTTGAGAGCCGAGGCATGGAACTTAATCTACTTTTCTAAGAAGTGATTTTGCCCTATTGGATGCAATTTATCCTTGGTGCAATATGGCTCCAACGATCACCCCCAAGATTCACCAGTAAGCTTTGGTTGTATGTACTCACATACCAAAGCTTTGAACTCATGTTAATGCCTACAAGAATGAAGGAACTCTGATAGAGATAGAGAAAACATGTTAAGGGAAAGGTTGACAGGAATAACAATACACTAACATTGTGTTTGGTTGGGGTGAAAATAGTGAGGATGGAAAATAGAGGGAGTAAAATAGGGTGGAAAACAGTGTTTTCTACTGTTTGGCAAAAGAAGGAAAATGGGGAGGAAGGAAAACCCGAGAGAAAGTTTTCTCTTCCAGGCCCACAATTTTCATCCTCCCAAATCGGGAGGAAAAGGATGGAGAGAAAAGTTCTCTCACAGCACTTTTACAAAAATACCCCGTTCTCTCTCCTCTCACAGCTACAAACACAGTAATTTTTCTCTCAAACATCTCTAAACCCAAGCATAATAAGATTATCAGAATACAAACTTAAAAACCCAATTTTAAAATTAATCAAATCATAACATTAAAAGAAAAAAAAAAGAAAAAAAAAGGACAAAAGACAGAAGACAGAAGCCATCTAACCCATATGGACTGCGATGGGAACGAAGATGAGCGACGGCTTCCAACTGCTTTGGGACGAAGATGACCCATCTGGACTGCGTTGGGGATGAATGTTCTGAAATCAAGTAAAAAAAAAAAAAAAAACAGAGAAAGAGCGCTAGAGAAAAAAAAAAAAAAAAGAATGAGAGTTGCACCTGCTAGTGCTAGAACGTTCTTGAATGAGGGAGAAAAAGAAAATAAAAAGAAGGGGGGGGGGATAGAGATAAGGACAATGTGTGTGGGGGAGAAAAACATGAAAAAAAAAATGTATGGATGAAATGAAGGCTGAGAAAGGAGAAATAATATAAAGAATAAAAAATCCTAATTGAGAAATGTTAGCCAATATTTTCACAATAAATTTTAAGTAATAGATTGTTGTTAGTTAATATTGGTGAGTAAAAATATAATTTCAGTGGTGGATTCAAATTAGAACTAGTAACAACTTTCCACATAAATTTTGTTGTGAAAGTATTGCGAAAAATGTTTTGGATGTAACACTTTTCATTGAAAAATATAATTGTTGGTAAATTTTATATTATTTAATGAGTACAAATAAATCTATTTCTTACCTATTATGTAACAAGGGTATATTAGTCAATTTATATAAACTGCATTTTCTATCCTACCACTTTTCTTTTCAACCAAACAAAAGAGTTTTCCACCCTCCCACTTTTTCATCCCTCCAACCAAACACACACGAGGGAAAACTAAATATTTTCTATCCTCCTATTTTTCCATCCTCCTACTAATTTTCCATCCTCCCACTTTTTCACTCCAACCAAACAGACCCTAAGGGTCATCAATGGAAGTTGTGTATTGAATACACATTTTAGAATCCGCCTTGATGGAAGTCAACCATATTTTGAATTCTTCATTGCCTCCAAAAGTTACTAATGATATTAATGGTGTTTTCATGAATTCGGGATGTGCTTGATCATAAAGGAAAGTGTTCATTTTATATGAAAGAAGGGATTGCATAAAAGGGGAGTGGGGGAAGGTGGACCCAAGGTGTAAGCAGATGGTGGCCTTAGGTGAGTTTAATTTTCATTTCTCACCCATTATTTGTAGGTTGGCTAAATTTTACACAATCCACAAACCCAACACAACACGACATAAAATTAGTAGGTTATGGATTGAGGCTTAACGGGTTCGTGTCATATTCGAATTGACATGACTAACCCATTTATAAATGTGTTGTGCATATGGAACTCGTTTGACCCATTTCATTAAATGTCATTTTACCAATATACCTTTCGAAATGCTAGGTATATGAACTTATTTGTTGTTGTGATTTATTTTCTTTGACATATTGTAATTGATTATTTGTGATATTGAGAGAATACATACATATATAGTTTTAGTTATATGATTTTTTTAATGAGTCCTGTGACATATTCAAATAATACATATGGATAGTATTATAAATCACTACCTAGTATCTCTATCCCAAAAAAAAAAAAAAAAAATCACTACCTAGTATCCAATATATTGAAGGAGATAACTCCTAAATTGTTTGGAACTAAACTTTGTCCAATTTTTTTATAGGGAGATGAAAGGCACTTAACAATTTAATTTTTAGTTTTCTAATGAGACCAAAATACCCTCCAATCATTTCGTCCCAGCTCAAATAGTAAAGAGCTTTTGTAACTCAATTGATTGACACCTGTGGTATTTATAAGGGAGACATCTGGAGTTCAATTGCCCCTTCCTATTTCAAATTATAAATATCAGCTTATTAAAGAAAAAAAGAAGAAAAAAAAAATCCTCAAATCAATGAATTGAAAAAACAAAACCTATTCCACACTTCACACAGAAATCACAACTCTTTTACAAATTAGAGCAAAACCAGTACATATGATTTATTATAAATATAAATAAAAAAAAAGATAACTTAATTAATTACTTGAAGAAAAAAATGATATGGGATTCCTAAAAATTGTGAATCTCACTTAAAAACTACTTAAAGCTGAACAATTGGTTTCCAAAAACCTCAAGGGCCTTGAAATGGGTGCATTGGTTGGCCATGGTTCATGATTTGGGGTTCATTTTATTACTAGTTCTTTTGATTTCAGTGGACTCTGTCTTCTGATGAAATGAAAGAAAGAAAGGAAAGCAGTGAAAGAGAGAGAGATTTGAGGCTTACCTTCGGGTTTAAGGGGTTTGGAAATGTTGATCAATAATCAAACGTATAATTGAATGAGAATTCCTTCATGTCCTTTAGTAAGAGATGCATTCTTTGTTAAAAATAAGTTTATACAAAAGACACAACTCTTTATTTAATAACTAACTTAACATTAAATATATTTTCTACTTAAATGTTGGTGAAACATCGTTATCCACCAAGAGAATTATTGCATAAGTGAGGAGTAATTAAGGTGTGATCACTCATCACTTTTGTACATTAACTTCTCCCACTTGATCACACCATAACTAATGGTGTTAGCTACAATCAACATATACTATGATTCCCACAGTATTGCTTTATGTTTATTGTCATCTATGCTTCTCATAGATTGATGTCAATGCTTGATCCTGGCAATCGTACCTATTGTGGTGCTTACAAGAGCATCGTTGTAGGCCTCTATTTATAGCGGTAGTTACAAAAATTGTTATGATAGGTGACCTATAATGGCAGTTTTTGAAAACACCGGAAAAAAAAAAGTTGATATAGGACGGTTTTTTTTGTAGCACTCCAACAATCACACCCTTCATCATATACTATATTTCTTGTCGTATACTCTAGAGGTCTTATCGATTCACTTTTATTTCAAGTGAACAACATTAGACATGTGGGACTTAGTCCACACACACCTCCGGGATTTTATTCTGCCCATACCACTGCCAACGTCCTTTAGCCACACATACTAGACATGTGTCGACCTACATTGACTCTTATGTTATGTGATAACACCTTAAAATGTATACCTGTTATATATTTATGTGGGCATTATCTCCTTATTACTATGCTTATCTTTATATTTGCATTAGTCTCTATTATTTATCTTTACATAATTTCTTGAATAAGATGTCATTCATTGCGTTTAATTTTCTACTTTTAGGAAATCATGTGAAAAATATGAGTTTACAAGAGTCTGTGAGAGAATGGAGGTCAAACTAGAATTAAAGAAGAGCTAAAGGACCATGCTTAAATGTCTAAGGGAAAACTCATCTTTTGGACATGCCTTGTTCAGATTGCAAAAGCCCACACAACACCAAATTTGGCAGTGGACCACTAGTCTTGGGTCTAGACCAGGCATCTCATCATACGTCCATGCGAGCACATCCACATATTTCTTGAGTAATGCCACTAACTGCCCCTTTTCTTATGCTGCCAACTAACTGCTAATGAAAACAGGCCTCTGAGATCCCAGACCATCCCCCAAGTTTATATTTTCCAACTCCTCCTCAGGCTGAATTTGTGCTTCCTTGACTGGGTCCTCTAGGATCTCTTTTTGAGCCACCATACAATCTGGCGGTCCAGGACCCTCCTGCACAATGCAGTTAGGCCCCGCGCACCTTCATAAGCGATATACTAGCCTCCCTCTAGGCTCCCGTACTACTACGCACTCTTGGGATCCTAAGGAGTTGGTCTCCTTCTTTTGCCTTTTTTTTGTCCAAAAGGTTCCTCAGGTCACGAGTGCCTCCTCCTTCCTCTTCTTCTAAAATAGGTGCCCCTGGGGTCCCTAGTGCAAGGCTCTCATCATCTAGTTCCAGCTCGTCATAAAAAATTGTCTCCACAAAGTTCACTTCTCCTTGGCTAAAAGGGTTTGGGTTGGCAGGGATCCTTACTGGCCTCCCATTCAATCTCCCTTTAACAAATTGATGGTACGTGGAGGGAATAAGACAATGCTTATGAAGCCAAGGACTCCCCAATAGAACATGGCAAGAAACCTCTGAGTTAATCATATGGAACATGGATAGGGCTACTATTAGGCCTACCCTCAAGGCCAACTACACATACCCTTCAGTCGATTCTGCTGATCCTCCAAATCCTGCTATCTCCATGGGAGCCCCTAGGATTCTCCTACCAGTTAGGCCCACAGCTTCCAAGGTATTTAGAGCTATGAGGTTAAGTGATGCCTCCTTGTCTACTAATGCTCTCCTGACTTGGACACCATTTATGGTGGCCATTAGATAAAGGGGTCTGCGATAGTCTAGATGTTCCACTTCCATGTCTTCATCTGTGAAGGTTATTGCATTGGTTGTTTCCAAGTAAGCTCAGCTGGCATGGGATTTCGCTGTGAAACATTCCATTCCTGAATCTGCTGCTATACTCATGAGGGATTTTATGGCCATCCTTTTCGCTTCTAGCCCAAATCCCAATTGGTTGAATAGTGATCTGAATTTAGGGTTCTTCTAAAGGGTCCTAACTGTGTTTGGATGGAAGGATCCTTCAAATTCTTCTACCTCTACCAGGTTCCCATGGATCACTACAGCCACTACTCCATTTCCCTTGTGGTTGGGTAAAGGGTTCCTTTGCACTTCAGGTTCCTTCTGAGTGAGCTCTAAGGTCCCGTCCTTAAGCTTCTTGTGAAAAAGCCTACGGAGGGTCTAGCAGTCCTTGGTAGAGTGCTTAACATAGTTATGAATCCTACAAAACAAAGAGTTCTTCCTTTCTTCTTCAGTAGGTGGCCAGGATACAGTAAATGGCCTGACAATTCCATCTCCAGTCCATTTATCGAAAACATAATTCAATTCTTATGCAGTGCATAGGATCACAGGTGGTTCCTCAGCCACTTTTCCTTCAGGCCTCTTCCTTTTTTCTCCAATTGACACTGTCATGGCCTAGGGTATTGGCACCCTCTTTGTTCTCATAGTCAGTGCAGTCCTCCTAGTTCTTTGCAACAGGTCAGTAAACTGGGTTACGCATAGATTTTCAAGATTAAGCCTGTGATCAAAAACCATGTTGGATATGTAGGTCCCCACAAGCTCCTTTTCTTCGTGGTCTCCATAACGGTCCAGGGAAACATCTTCAAACCTTTTGATGAATTAGACAGATCCTCTCCAAGTCTCTATCTTACCATTTGAAGGCTTTGGAAGGTGACCTTGTCTTCACCTGGATAGTACTTTGCGCAAAACCTCTCCATCATTTCGTCCCAAGTCTTGATGAACCCAGGCCTCAGAGCGGTGTACCATGTATATGCTCTGTCCACTAGGGACTTAGCAAACTTTCTTAGACATAGCTTCTTGTCTCCTATGTAAGGGCTCATGGTGTGAATGAACCTACTCACGTGTTCCACAGCACTTCCATTTCTTCCATCAAAAGAATGGAACTTTGGGGTTTCATATCCCTTAGGATAAGGCTTGCCAAGGAGTTCTGGTGGAAATGGGGGATTCCGGGAAAATTGTTTGGAGACCCTTGAGAGCTTTTCCTTTTCTTGTTCCAAAAGGGTATTGACATCTGCTAGCATGAGATATTGGGGGTTGGCTCCCCTCCTACTGCTGACCCTCCCTCTAGTCGGGCTCTGTCCTAGTTGACCACAGGGGGGACATTATCCCTAATTTCTTGGGTCTTGACCTCTTTGAGGAGACAGATCTCTTGTTGCAAATCTTTCAGCATTTCTGCCCTTCGAGCCACAGGGTCTAGCTCCTGGCCTATGTGCCTCTATCTTAAGATGACCTCCTGCTCTACCAGAGGCACCTCATTCCTCTATCTAGAGGCCACTTCCTATGGGCTCAAAGGCCGCAAGTGACATATTGGTACCTTTACTGTACCTTGGTCTTAGAGCCATGCTCTGCGAAGGGACTACTTCTTCCCTCTCCTTTACCCAATCCACAGTGGAGTTGCCAAAATGTAAGGGTCCTTTTTTGGACAGCACCCAGGCCTATGTAGAGACAAGGACCCTAGACCTTCTTACTTGTTGTTTTAAGGGACTGTACTTGGTTCACTATAGCTAAATGGGCTTATTACGAACCAGGTGGTGCACAGAGCAGGAATCCTATAACACATACATACTAGCAAATAAGAAATATATGCATTGAATAGCAAGAAACAACAAAGGGTCAATGCGATAGAGAAGGACATAAAGTAAAGTTAGGGGTCCTTAAGATACTATGAAATATTTCATTAATTTCTCAATTGTGTAATACATTATACTCACTAGGACATATCACAAGGTCCAAATAAGTTCAAAAATCACAGCCTTAGATAGCTCTTCAGGCCTTTATAACTTGCGAAGTTTGAATACCTTTGAATCCAAGTGTGTTCTCTAATGGCTGTTTGAGGATACTGGGCGGTATTTCCCTCTCTTTTCTTATTTTCTTTGAATTCTAATAGAGTTTTCTCAATGATTCTACTCCAATTCACTGTTGTTGAATGCCCTTCACTATTGGCTGCTTCTCCCTTTTATAGTGTCATCCTAGGTTTTCTGGGGTACCATTGATTCCCCCCCTACCCCCTTCCATTTGCTCCCCTAGGTACCAGAACCAATGTTGTGCCAACAACATTGGTGGCTGGTCCCTTCCTTATTTCTCATAATTTTCTTCTTTTGGTGTTTCTTCCTCAAAAGTCTCTTACAGCCTTTCTGTTCTACTGTGTCTTGAAGAGCTGACCTTGGGTTTTCTCCTTTCAAGGTTTCTAGTCCCCACCTTTTCAGACTCAGCTTTTGGCTGCATTTCCCTTTCTCATTTTTTCCAAGCAAGCTGATTCCTTCCTGCCAGGTTGAAACTTTCCTAGCCACTTCCCTTCATGGTTCTTCTTTCTAGGTTCCCCGAGGTACCAGCCCCTAGTTCATAAGTTGTTAGTTCCCAAGCCTTCTAATTCCTTTCTGCATCATTGGGCGGCTGATAGGGACATATCTATTCCTGTTCCTTGTGTTTCCTAGCACCCATTTTTGAATTGTCTTAATCCAACTCTGGCTTCACTACACGTCCTGAGGATCCCGAGCTCCTGGCAGTCCCCAGGTATCCCGACCCAGTTCTCACCACTAGGATCCCTAGTGATTTTCTGACCTTAGTGGGCTGGGCTTTTCTTCTTCCCTTTGTTTCATGAGTTTTAATGTTTACCCATTCGTGGGTTTGGGTTCCTCCTTAAAACCTTAATGGATTTAGGCTTACCATCCTTTTTCTTTATTGAAGGCTCAAGTATTTTGAAAGTTCAAAAAGCGTTGAAAACACTATGAACGTTTAGACCCCCAATTACAAATTACCAATTCAAACTTATTATCAAACAATTAATGTGCGGAACATGAACATAAGCTAAACACGGAATTGATAAACAATCTAAGCCAATTATAATCACATCCACAGCAGAAAATAAAATGTAAAGATAAGGGAAGAGAGATGCAAACACAAGGACAACACGCGAAGTGTTATCGAAGAGGAAACGAAAGCCCTCGGCGTAAAACCTCTCCGCTACCCTCAAAGCGGTCAATAATCCACTAGAAAATATAGTTGGGATACATGAACAGCAATAGACCCTCCAAGCCTAATCTACCCAGGTACCTAAGCCTTCCAAGCTTCCTGCTCCAACGAGGTTGCGCTGAACCTTTTTCTTCTCTAGCTTACCGAATTCTGCTATAACCCATAGCATCAACCAATAACCATTGGTTCCTTCCAAACTGCTTCCCTTAGCACCAAAAGACCTTCTCATAGATGTGGGTGTGGTGAGAAAAGGATTTGGTCAAGAACCTCTCAAGAATTTATCAATGGAGAGGAAGAGAGTAGGGGAATTTGAAGAGTCTCTTAGTAAAGATTGGCGATGAGGCAATCTTGTTTTTCTCTAGGGTTTCTCTCTCAAAATTCTCTCTGGAAGCTCTCTACATTTCGTGGGTATAAGGGTCTATATATAGTGGTGTGTGTTTGGAATACGAAGAGATAGTTTTTCCCAAACAGGGCAAGTTGGCGGCTTGGCCTCGCGACTAGTCTAAGTCGCGAGTTAATGGCTTGGCCAGCCTAGGACTTTTGTCTTGTAGTGCGACAGTTGGCGTGACCCTTCACCTCCCCGCATGCTTCTCACATGTGCTGTAGTTGGCGGCTTGCAAGTCGCGAGTCATCCGCGAGTCCCTGCTTCTTTGCACATTGTTGAGCAATTCTTCACACTCTTTTACACACTACCTTTACATGAATCCCACCTAAATACAGGGTTACTAAGTGCTAAATTACAAGCAAATTGGCCTAGAATAAAGCCAACAAGATGGTTGATAAAATTCAACCTTACAATCTCCTCCTTTGGTTATTCCGTGACAAAACCCTATAACAAACTCTAGACTTAACGCGTGAGTTGAGAACAGTTGGAAAACTCACTCACACCTAACTCTAGAACCTGTGTAGCTCTTGAACCACAAGAACAAGTATTTTCTGAAACATAACAACACAATAAGTTCATTGTATGCAGAAAACTTGTAATACATATGGAGCAAGCACAATGCGATCAAGCAAAATGGAATATAGCAAAAGACCATGGCATAACCTAAACAGGCGATCACTACAAACAAGTGATCACAATGCTCATTCACACTTGGAATGAATATCCGGACATTCAAGCTGATAAACACAAAGCAAATCACTTGAATGACCAACACTCAACCAATGCATAGTACATGAAGTATATGCATCTAGGAATAAAATCCTACAAGGGCACAAGAGTGAGAGTACTTAAAGAAAATGGATAACATTTAGCTAGAAGTACAAAGCAACAAAGCATAAAGGCTGCATACGCTTGGTACAAACCATAAAAGCCTACAAATATGCATAGAAACAAACCCTAAAAGCTTACAAAAGCAACATGGGTGCAAACAAAAACTAAGAACCTTAAAAACCTACAAAGGTACCAGGTACAAACAGTAAAAAGTACTTCCCTTATCATATCACTCCCCTATTATGAATCATAGGAGCTGTGATGAACTTGGAACATATATACCTGTAACCTGAAACACTTGCACAAAACACATTAGACCCTCAAGGTAAATCAAGTAATAAACGGACAAGTATAATGTAACAAGTAAAATTGTGATCAAGAACATGATGTGAAACATGTGAGCAACTTGATCAAACACCAAACACCTAGACAAAGTTTTCTTATTAACACAATGTCTTCTTTCCCTTGATATATGCATCTCCCCTATGGAATATCTCTCCCTCTACAAGTGTGCACGAGAAATAGAATTTCTCCCCCTAAGAATGTGCAGAAGGGTCATATAGAAATGACAAAAGCTCTATGGTATACTCTTTAGAGTATACTCTCCCCCTTTTTGTCAGGAATAGACAAAGGGTCAAGGAGAAACGAGGGCAAGAGGTAAAGGTAGGAACAATGATAATGATGCATGAGGGGTGCAATGATGCATAAGGGGTGCGAGATGAATGAGAAAATGAAGCTCAATCCTAAGACATGACATGCTAGGATGAAAAAACAATGTATGAACCAATGCATGACAAGGGTAGCAAGGTGTGTGCAAGAGGTGGCTATGTGCAATGTATGACCGATGCATGAAAAATGCACATGTGGGGCAAGGTGTGTTAAATACACAACCAATGAACCAAACATGTTCCTAATGAGGAAACATGAGAAACCCCAAGGTTTGGAACTCATTGGAGTCCAAACAAGTGAGAAAATGCCTAAGAGGTATTTTATCAAACACCTAGCATGAGCACTATGAACAACAATGTGAAACAATGCATGAACATCATGAAATCCACCCTTAAAACATGACTTTTTGCCACAAGGGGCCAACATCTAAAGAAAATCATCAAAAGAAACCAATTCCATTCAAAAATTTGACAAAAATTAAGTTTTCCCAACCCCTATGATGAAATCTCAATCAATAGCACAAAACTCTCCAAAACATAATCTAAGGATCAAAATCAATGAAAAGAGTATATAATTACCTTAGAGATGTTAATGAAATGAAAAACCATTCAAATTGATTGGGTTTAGATGTAAAAATAGTGAAAGATGGGTTTAAGAGAGGATGAGAGAGGTTTAAAACAGGTTTCCCACGAAAAGCCCTTTAAAAAGCTGTTTTTGGGCGTTTCGCGACTAGGCGAGTCGCGAAAATTTTCGCTAGTCACGAGTGAGTCGCGAGTGAATCGCGAAAAACTCTGACACCTGTTTTGAACACAAAACATGTTTAAACACTGAAAAAACAATGTAAGCACTAAACATGAACACAAAGAGTGATAAAAATCACTTCCAAAACCAGATAAAATGATCAAATTTTTTTTTGGATTGATCCATATATAGTTGAGCACACACACATCACATTTAAATAAGTACAATCGAACAAATGAATAAGGCATTCATTGAACATTAGGCATGTTAATTGTGTGTGTGTATCAAGTGTGGAATTGTCCATAGTCTAGAGTGAAGTTTCAATGATCAATTCAATCAAGTCATACACAACTAGTACTAAGTCAAGTGGTCTATCTCAATTATAGAAATGAACATATATGACCCCCCACAAGAAAATGATTACATATCTTTGAAACTTTTCATTTGGCTTCTTTACAATTCATATCATTTGATATTTTTGAATCAATACATCTCATTTTAGAGATCGATGCCTGAAATTTTTAATATTTCAATTTGACAAATAAGCCTTTGGCTTTTTGGGGCATCATACATTTTATTTTGGTCGCTTTTCCTTTTTCCTAGTCAAATACTAGCATGTGCGACAGGCTTTTGCAGCTCAATATCTCTTTTCATTTGGATATTTACATTTGGTGAGCTTTTTAAGCAAAAACAACAAAATAAAGAGTGGGAAGATATATAGGCACAAGTCTATGCATGTCTCAAAACTAACAAGACTATTGACTAATCATTCATGACAAGCTTGAAGATCGATTTACAACAATCACACAAAGATGTCAAGATTTTTCCCACAAAGATATAAGTGCATAAAGCTAAACTCGTAAATGCATAAAGCCATTTGTACGAAGGTACAAGGCAAAACTCACATGTGATATGTGCTCAAACATATACGATCAAACTTTTAGAATTTTTCACTTTTTATGTGATTTTGGATTTTTACTCACACAAAATTAAAGCATAAAAGTAAGATCAAAACAAAAGCAATGCATACAAATAAATGCAAAATGCACAAATGCATGAAGATATGACAATCAATGCATGAAGGGTCCTACAAAGATCGAAAGAATTAGATCAACGACCAAAAGAGCAAAAGTTCAACCATAGGAACCCTTCCTCATCCAAGCAGAACGATTGTTTAGAATGAGTGTCTCAAGAGAAGTGAGACGAGGGTTGGAAGAATGAGAATCAGAGATGCACATAGTCAAGGAATTAAGAGCATTAAACACTTTCTTTAACCACATGCTATTATCACTCAAATTCGGTTTACCCTTTTTAGCACAACTTCCAAGAGGCTCAAGTTTCTCTTTTCTTTTGATTCTTTTAAAAGCATGAAACTTAGAGTATTGAGGTCTTAGATGACCAAAGGCATCACAATGGTGACAAACAATGTGTTTAGATCTACTAGGCTTTTTGGGAAGGGATCTAGCAACATGGTTTTGTTCTTTCTTCAACTTATGACATTGAGGTCTTATATGACCAATCACACCACAATGGTGGCAAGTTGGAACAAACTTAGATCCATTCGAAGTCTTAGGTTGATACCTAAACGGAGGTTTTGACTTAACAGCCTTTCTCTCCACCTTTTGATTTCTTTTATGTGGATGAATGTACACCGATTTGTCCTTTGAGGTAAAACACACAATAGGCACAAAATCGGGTACCACAACATGATTACAACAAAAATTTTCATCATTTTTAACAATAGGTTTAGCAATCAAACACTCAGCATGCATCTTGAGAGATTCATTTTCACATTTTAGCTCATCAACAAGTTTGTTAGACAAAACAAGTTTAGCATCTAAGTCCATATTCAAACATTCAAACTCTTTCAGCTTTTGAAGAGAAATTTCAGCAATTTTCTTATATTTTTCAACCAATTTGTTGGATTCTTTGAACTTAGCAATCAAATCATCATTTTCACAAAATAACTTGCTCAAATTCTTTTAAAACTTCTTAACATTTTTCTTCAAGTGTTTGATGTTAGGAATATCAACAACATCCAAAGGTTCATGTAACATGGCATCATAATCATGAGGATACACACTCATAGATGCATTTTCACAAACACGTGACATGCTACATTTATCATCAACCAAATCATACAAAAAGGCATACAAAGAACAATCCATGGCAAATAAACCAAGGGATCAAGAATCACACTTAGGTATTTAAACCACAACAAGTGTACCCGCTCTGATACCAATTGAAAGTTGAAAAAGTGTTGAAAACACTATGAATGTTTAGACCCCCAATTACAAATTACCAATTCAAGCTTATTATCAAATAATTAATGTGCGGAACATGAACATAAGCTAAACACAAAATTGATAAACAATCTAAGCCAATTATAATCACATCCACAACAGAAAATAAAAGGCAAAGATAAGGGAAGAAATATGCAAACACAAGGACAACACGCGATATGTTATCGAAGAGGAAACCAAAGCCCTCAGCGTAAAACCTCTCTGCCGCCCTCCAAGCGATCAATAATCCACTAGAAAATATAGTTGGGATACATGAACAGCAATTGACCCTCCAAGCCTAATCTACCCAGGTACCTAAGCCCTTCAAACTTCCTGCTCCAACGAGGTTGCGCCGAACCTTTTTCTTCTCTAGCTTACCGGATTCTGATATAACCCATAGCATCAACTAATAACTATTGGTTCTTTCCAAATTGCTTCCCTTAGCACCAAAAGACCTTCTCACAGACGTGGGTGTGGTGAGAAAATGATTTGGTCAAGAACCTCTCAAGGATGTATCAATGGAGAGGAAGAGAGTAGAGGAATTTGAAGAGTCTCTTAGTGAAGATTGTGGATGAGACAATCTTGTTTTTCTCTAGGGTTTCTCTCTCAAAATTCTCTATAGAAGTTCTCTACATTTCGTGGGTATAAGGGTCTATATATAGTGGTGTGTGTTTGGAATACGAAGAGATAGTTTTTCCCAAACAGGGCAAGTTGGCAGCTTGGCCTCGTGACTGGTCTAAGTCGCGAGTTCAAGTTGCGAGTTAACGGCCTGGTCAGCCTAGGACTTTTGTCATGTAGTGCGACAGCTGGCGTGACCCTTCACCTCCCCGCATGCTTCTCACATGTGCTGCAGTTGGCGGCTTGCAAGTCGTGAGTCAGCAGTGAGTCCTAGCTGCGAGTCCCGGTTTCTTTGCACATTGTTGAGCAATTCTTCACACTTTCTCACACACTACCCTTACATGAATCCCACCTAAATACAGGGTTACTAAGTGCTAAATTACAAACAAATTGGCACAGAATAAAGCCAATAAAATGGTTGATAAAATTCAACCTTACATATTTTCTTTTGAAGTTCAATTTTCTACGCCATTTTGGGCCTAGGTACAACTTCATAACTTTTTAGACCTCAACACAGTAAAATTTAAAGCAATTACTGGAAGTTAAGAACATCTGTATATCAGTATAGAGATCTTCTATTGGAATCGAGCCTCTTATTTATGCTAGGAAGTCTCAAAGGTGATTGTCATTCCATGGGTTGCTTTATCAGTTTAGAAAATGTCTGAAAGCCCTATGATAAAGCCACCCATGGAATGACAATCACCTTTGAGACTTCCTAGTATAAATAAGAGGCTCGATCCCAATAGAAGATCACAAACAATCTAAAGAACTTATTGAAATCAATGTAATATAGTTATCAAGGAGATAATTTTGTGTTCATTGGGCTTAGTGAAGTGTTAAAAAAAGAAAAAAAAAAAAGAATCTATAATAATCTTGTAAATTTTTAATTGTAACTTCATTGGGCTTAGTGAAGTGTCAGTTAATTAACAAGTCCTCTTGTAACTTTTTTATAATAATCTTTCCAATAAATAGAATTTATGGTAAAATGCAAAACTGACACTTTAAGTTTTTTCAGATTTCATTTCAATCCTCTAATTTTGCTTTTGTTCATTTCAGTCCTCTAACATTCAAGTTTATTCAATTATGACTTTTCCATCAACTTTTGTTATATGTTGTGGTTAATTTTTCAATTTTATAAATTTTTCTTCAAATTTTTTAAATTAAAAAAATTCAATTAATGATTGACAAATATTTTCCAGAATTTTTTTTTTCAAAAGTTTTAATGAAAGTTAACGGAAAGGTTTTAATTGAAAAAAATATGAAACTTAGAAGACTGAAATGAACGAAAGTAAAGTTAGATGACTGAAATGAAATCTGAAAAAAGTTAGAGGGTCAGTTTTGCATTTTTACCTAAAATTATAAGTGTTTTAAATTACTCATACGGCGGTGTTTGTTATGAGAACAAAACATCTACAGCCTAAATACTTAAATAAAATTGATGAGAGAGAGAGAGACTACTTGTCAACTAGTCCCAAAAAATTGTAACGTGCATACAAATGAGCCCATGTCCTCTTTATATAGACATAGACAACCAAAAGGTATGGATTTAAAAGATACAACTCCTCGGTAAGAACAAAAGTTTTGATTATAGATTAGATTGGACCCACTATTGGACACACTTTATTTGGGTTTTAACTGGCCCAATATTTCTAACATAAAAAATATATGCTTGTAACTTTGTGATTTAGCTTAAACATATTTACTTATGCTTGATCCAAGTATTTAGTTATTAATCTCATTTTATCTTAAGCATGTTTGCTTCACTGTTAGGTGTAATAACTTCGGCTTTGAGCTTTTTCCTCTGAACTTTCGAATTAGTTTGTTTCGCACAAGTTAGGCATCAATTAATTTATTTGCAATCTGTCTTTGTCTTTTGAAATCCAATGGAATTGGAAAGAAACTTAGAATTGAATCATATAACTTAGAGACTTTAAATTTTAATTACTTGTTTGCATTTTTCATTTTTATTTGCATTTTCTGCTATAAGTCCTCTTAATTGAGACATGTACTTTGGATCCCTTCTCTAAGCCACAAAGTCAAATTTCACTTTGAATCACCGGCAACTAAAAATAAACAAGAACAGACTTAAAAATTTTAAAAATAATAAATAATAATAGAAATTAAAATATATATTAAAAAAAAAAAGTTTTCTGCTCAAACAAATTGACAACCGTAGTGGGAGTACATGCCATTAACAACTCGAAAAATGAACAATATAGAAGCAAAAAGTTCTAAGTGTCAAACTCAGGATGAATTCAAAAAACCAAAACAGTATGGCTGAACATCTGACTTAATGGCTTGATAATGTTTTACAGCGAAAGCTCAACCAAAATTTTCCACCCTTGCCAAAATAATTGAAAAGCTTGTCTAGGCTTTGCCAAACCAAATGGAAATAATTGGTAGAAATTTTACCCAATGCCTTAGTGCCAACCTTTGAAGAGGTACTTCAAATGAACACAAACAAACTCCAGAATGCATGAAGGCGAGATTGGTCAAAACTTGCGGGTGGCAAAGGCCATTAAGCTATTCTGAAGTTAACCAAGCCTAGAGTTGAGCAAATTCAGACTAAACAACCCAGGGTTGAACAACCTAGAGTTGAGCAGCCTCGAATAGAGCAACCTGGAATGGACCAATTTGAATTGAACAACCTCAAATTGAGGTACCTTGAAATGAGATACCTAGGCCACCAAACTTACATAATAATGGTCATGAAAATAGTGACATGGATTTGGGTTTCATTAGAATGCCAAAAATGGCTATGATAGGAATGTCCAAGAAAATGCTAGGGCGAGTTTTGATCATCAAGAGGGAGATAGGAACGATTACCAAGAACCCTATAGACCACCATTCAAAGACCAATACCAAATGCTATACCCTTTCCAGGTCAAGTAAGGTATGATCAGTTAATGGACTCATTCAAACAAACGTATGGTTCTAGTTTATGAAGGCATGCAAGACCTTTGTATAGGAAAACTTACCCTGAGTGGATAGATCGGGAAGCGGAATTTCCTAGAAGTTACAAGATTCCAAATTTATCACATTTTAAGGCGATGAAGATAAAACTGCTATGGAACATATTTCCAGGTTCACAATTCAGTGTGATGAATTGTCAAATAATGACTACTGTGCTTCAAATGTTTCCCGATTCCTTTACAGTACCCCCCTTCCCCCCCACTCAAAAATCAATTAGCAGTTGGGTTGAAAAGGAAGAGAAATTCCAAACCCACTTTGCCCCCAAGGATTTAGGTGTGTCAATGGAAGATTTGGTATATTAAAACAATGGGCAGATGGGACTGCCGAACAGTTCATCATGAGGTTTTAATAGGCTAAAATGAGATGTCAAATTACATTTCCAGAGGCATAATCTGTTAAATAGCAGTTGATTGCCTAGACTTCAAATTGAGAAAGAAGTTGTTCGAAGGAATAACTTTCTTTAATTTGTATGAACTATCAGAAAGAGCCTCTAGACATGAAAGCCTACATAGAGGAGATTAAAAAGAAAAATGCCTTGTATGGGACTTGTTACCAAGATCCTAAATATGAGATTGATGTAGCAGAGTTTAGGGGTCAAAAAACTTTTGTGTGATGCCAATATATAAAAAGAATGTGTCACAGCAATGAATGAGGGGAGTAATCGAGAGCCTATGAAAAAAAGAGAAGTAAAATTCATTTCATCCTATCTCTTTGATCACCCATATACAAAAATTCAAATTGGTGATGGAGAGACAGTAAGAGCATAAACGAAACCTGCAGAAGTCACTGCAAATTCCAAAGACAGGGTCATAGACACAGCCCCTTCCTTAGCTATCGCTACTTTCACCAAAGGCATGTTGGCAGGCCTCCTCTCTTCTCCTTCACTACTAGGAGTAGTAGCAAAGCTCTCTATACTTTCTTCTTCACTCTCCTTTGAAACACCACCGACTTTCCCTACACCCCCACTGTACTATTAGCCAAATTGTTATATTAATAACTCAAACTTCTTTTTTATACCTTCGTTTCCTTTCAAGTGATCAGACCGGCGCAAAGTAAAAGAACGTAAAGTGGACGTAATATCGTACATTTCTTCTCACTGCCATTTTCTCTTCTTTTTTCTTATCAATTTGGAAGGGGACAAAATGGTGGCTTGGGTAGAAAACTTCACTGCCATTTTCTTTCGTCTACCTTTTCCCTCCAACCAAATAATGGAAGATGACTTTTTCCTCTCCTTTTTCCTTCTACCATTTCGCATCCTCTCATTTTTCACCCTCACCAAACATAGCATAATGACTAGACTGGAAAAGGGTAATTAATTTTTATGGCCATCACCTGCTTTTATTTTGTCGCCAATCCATAGTATATTACAATGTGTTCAAAATCTTATATTCAATTGGTGTTCACGAGACTAAAATTTTATCCATAAAAAATATAATGACAATAATCATAATATTAGTGCAATGTAAAACCAATTTCACTGCACTTAACTTCAGGCTCGTGTAATTGAACAACTGTATTAACTAACTAATGTTTACTTCCTTGATATCGATGGTTATACATTGATAAAGTAAAATAGATTTTTTTTTTGTTTCTCAAACCACTAATCAGAAGTACCACTTAAAAACTCCTCAAATGCAGTACCATAGGAGCCAGAGGCTCTGTATTTGATAATGAAGTCTTTGTATGAGAAGGACTTATAGAGTGCAGGATTGCTTGCATCAACCAAAGCTTTTGCTGGTTCTATAAGTGTTTCATAAAACGGATTAAGAGCGAAGGAAGCAGTTGTCCGAACTAAATTCAAATTTGTCACCACTCGATGTTCAGCACCTTTCAACTTCCCATTGCTAATAATCTACAACTCAATGCAACACAATTCTAAGCACTGTTATTAAGAAAAAACTAAAAAAATAAGGTTATTTTTGTTGAGAAAAAGATGGTTACTTACATAAAACCACCCTAAACTATGGCACTTACACTTTTCATCCTTAATTGTAACAAACTTTGTAAACTGCATCCCCCTTAATTGATTGTTAAAATTAATGATAACAATGCAAGTCACATTGTTTTGCTCTTGTAGTCAGTTAATGTAGTAAATTTTATGGACAATGTTCGATCGTTAATTTGAACAGTCAATCACGTTGTGGGATGCAAATTAAAAAATTTGTGACAATTGGGGTTATGATTGTGAGTATACATAGTTTGGCTGCAAAGTGTAGGCACACGAAGTTTAGGGTGGTTTTCTATGACTAACCCTAAAAAATATGTTTGAGTTTCTTTTTTTTAATTTATTTATTTAATGAGATAAGATTCTTTTTCCCCTAGTTACTAAACCATATTACGTAGTAGGCATATTGAGGATTTAAAAACAAAACAAAAAACCAAACAAGAACAAAAACTAGAAAAGGTAAAGAAAGTGTTAAATTTGTATTGTAATGTAATACTATTTGTCACAACTTGTATTTTTGCCCCCAAGTTACTGAACCATATTAAGTAAATAAATAAATTGACTGTGTGAACTTGTGAAGTGCTTTTTCGCGGGTGGATTGGGAAATGGGTAAAGAAAGTTAGTTGGAACTTCCAAGAAGGTTCCTTCTTTACAAATACCCCCACATGTTATTTATTTTTTTTTTTTAAATAATAGAAATTTGTTAATAACAATATGCTCACTTGAGATTTTTCTTTAAAAAAATATATATGAAATTCATTATTTTATATAAAAACAATATATATATATATATATAGAGTAATAAATTTGAAACGATAAATAGAAATAGATTATCAAAAAATTTTGTTACAATAGACAAACTGGAACAAGGTCAAAATATATTCATAACATTTGTTTACATAATGCCTTCATATCACTAGTCGCAAACCCATGCATTGCGCGTAATAAAATTTTTCTGGGTGATCTCTCTCTCTCTCTCTCTCTATATATATATATATATATAGTGAATCTTTACATATACCTTAAATAAACTATATATATTCCACTTCATTAGATGCGTAATATCATAGACTACAACTCTAAGATGATAGTTGCTAATTAACTTCATCTTTTTTTTTATAATGCTTCTTACCATTATTTATTTACTAACTAATGATTTGCAGAACAAAGATGTTAAATGAGAGGTAATATCGTTCGTTAGATTTTCAAAAAGTAATGGTGTATGAAATTTATATATATATATATATATATATAAAAGGTTAAATTAAGTGTCAAAAAAAGGATTTTAAATTTGCTAACTTTATTTCTTATGCAGTTTCTATTATTATGGGAGAACATCACTTTTTTTAGTTATGATTTGAAATATGGTTTCCATGATTAAAATTTGGTTAGTTTTAAGTTTAAATTTAGTACTATGATTGTATTTAATTGTTGATTATTGATTTAATTTTTTTAAGTGAATGTAATAGTTTATTTTACTGCACTATAAAGTTTTAATATTCTCCATATGGACATCTCTATTTTATTTTTTACTTCTCTTTCTAGCCTCTTTGTTTTCCAATTAACATCTACTAATGATGTTTGATTTTTTTTCTTTCTCTACTCTTTTATTATTTTGTATTTTTTTTTTTTTTTTCTTTACCATCTCTCTACATTGGCAACCTATCGTTTTCCAAATTTGATGATGATTTTATGGCATTAAATATGCATTATTAGTTTCTTTATGTTACATTTGGTTTAATATCCTCATTGAAATTTTTAATTAAGTGTTTCTAAACTGACATTTGTTTTGTATTCCATTTTTCCTTTAATGTATTGAGTATGAGAATGAGTGTTTCCCTAACATTATTCCACTTTATGAGGACAATTTTATTTATCGAATTTAGGTAATATATTATATGTTTAATTTTTTAATATAGAAAAGGAGAGGAAATATAAATAATTTAATGAAATGGAGGATGTAGCTAAATTTAAATGTTGAAAAAAATAATATGGGGAGAAAAAAAAAGTAAAAATAAAAGATATAACAATAAACATCAAATTATCAAAAGCATACTATGTAATATATAATAATAATTTTTTATATACTATCTTTAATTCTTTATAATGCAATATAATAACATTCAACAATCAAAGTGAACAAAAAATAAATAAATAAAACATAAAACACAAAACTAAATCGCACCAACCTATAATAAAGTTATAAAGAACACAAAAATTTATCAACCTCAAGTAGACAGGCAAGAAAAATTTAAAAATTCACCAAAAAATTGAGAGAGAAATAACATTTTTTTTTTTTTTTTTGGTGAGGGAAAATGTTGCATAGAATGGAAGAGTGAATGACAAATTTATGCTAAAAGGATGATAATAAGAAGAAACAAAATAAAAGAAGATAAAGAGAAAGAGGAAGAGTGATATTAAGGTAGAGGGTTTGGGGAGATGAAAATGTAAAGGGAATGAGAAAGGTTGGAGAAAGTGTAAAATATTAAATTTTCAATTTTTTTAAAATAAAAAAGATGAGAAAATATAAATAATTTAATGATATGGAGGATCCCATCTTATTTTAATGTTAAATAAAATAAGATGAGAAAAAAAAAAGCAAAAAAAAAAAAAAAAAGATATAACAATAAACTAAATTATCAAAATCATGCTATGTAATAGGATAATATTATTTTTTATATACTATCTTTAATTCTTTATAATGCAATAGGATAACATTTAACAATCAAAGAGAACAAAAAAAAAAATAAATACAAAAAATACAAAAATAAAAAATAAATACAAAAAAAATCTCATCAACCCAAATTAGAGTTCTAAAAAATACAAAAATTTATCAAACTAAAGCAGAGATGCAAGAAAAATAAAAAGATCCACCAAAAAATTGAGAGAGAGAGAGAGAGAGAGAGAGAGAGAGAGAGAGAGAACATTTTTATGGGGGGAAACTATGCAAAGAATGAAAGAGAGGATGACAAATTTATAGTAAGAGTGTGTGAATAAAAAATAATAAATAAAGAAAGATGAAGGGAAAGATGAATAGTGATATTAAGGTAAAGGATAGTGGAGAGATGAGATAGTAAAGGAGAGAGAAAAGTTAAAGAAGTTGTAAATATTAAAAAAATAAGTGAATGTTAAAAACAATTATAGGAAAATTGAAAAAAATAATAATAATAATAATAACATGGACGTTGATGTGACTTAACATTGATGTAGTAATAATAAATACTACTCTTCAGCTTTTAGATATATATATATATATATATATCAACTAATTTTCAGTTTTTTTTTTTTTTTACTATAGTTTTCACTCGTTAAAGGTTACAAATTAAAAAGTACTATATTGTATATAGTCAGAGCTTTTGAAGATATATGTACCTGCATCAGAACACCTAAGGTAACCACAAAAGCGTAAGGAATAGGTTCAACACCAATCCATTCCTCATCCTTGAAGACTTCAAGCCCATATACATCACTTTGAAGAAGAATATTAATGACAACAGGGTCTCTATGTTTGCCCAAACCCAAGGTTAAACTTGGGTCTGGGCATGGTGGATAGTGATTGACCAACAGTGTTTGATTTTCACCAAGTTCACTGCAAAAATGATCGGGGTTGACTCCCAAGCCTTGAGCAATGAGCTCCAAAATCCTAAAGCCCACCTTCCTTAATTCAGCTGCATATATCGCAACAACTTCTCTGAAAAAGGTTACATGAAACATCATCATGTAGTTCATTTTTGTTCTTATGTGTAATACAAGCCACTACTTGGAAAGGGTAAAAAGCATGAAAGAACAAATTAACATGTCTATGACTATGAGGATTTACCGATATTTATGTGGCTTTTCAGGCCAAAATTGGATGTATTTCTCTAGAGGATTACAATGGTGTAACAATCCATCCCTCCAGAAGTGAAACTTTTCAGTTGCAAAATTATGACTGCTTGTATACATGTAGCAGCTCTTATTGGGGTCCTTCGAAGTTTCAATTGCCTTGTCCTCGGCAGATAATGCATGAAACTCCTTAAAAACACTCATGGCCTCATCTATTAAGTTGCTTGGGACTCCATGGTTGATCACCTATTAGATGGTACAAATCATTGCAAAACACAAATGTATCAAATATGAAAAATGTTGCCAAGCATCACTCGGGCATAAATCATTGTCTGGTAAAAGAATAAAAGAAAAGATGTGGGTGGAACCTGAAACATTCCAAACTCTTGGCTAGCTTCCAAAATTTGTTGAAGTATATCGGTTTGATCATGAGCCCCAAGATCAACCACTGGAATATTTTTGCCTAGAGGGAGCATCCCTGGTCTATCTTCTGGTGGGAGTATATACGATTCTGGCAAGGATCGATCATTGTACCAGCTTGAAACAAGGTGCTCCATGGCTTACAACTCAAATCTCTATGGAAGAAGGAAATGTCTGTGGTGTGGAGAGAACATCGACCACAAATATGTCAATAAAGCATCCACTACAAGTTAACTAAAAGAACCATAATACAATATACACATTTTTTTCTTCTTAACGTCACTATCTCAACTATAGAGCATCATTCTATCATATAATATCACGACAAAAAGTTAGGCTCCATTGGTGTTCTCCATGATGAAGAATAGTTTTAAGTCTACGAAAAATTATCACTCCATGCGCGCCTTTGGTTTCGTAACCATAATGATTTTTTTTATTTCATAGATCACATGCCATACTTAAATAATGAAATAAATCCTAATCAAGCATGTGAAAAAGATTTCTATCATTAAATTACAAACTTCAATAATAAAATTTTATTAAAATAAAATTTTCAACTTTTGGTAGATAGCTTGTACCTGTCAAAACTAAAAGATATATATCGTGTGAATATAAGACAACAACTTATGTCAAGTCCGATTATGAAAGAATTTTAAATGAACAAGGTTTTCTTCTAAATCAATTTGAAGGAATCTCTTTCTTCAATACACAAAGATTTATAAGATTATCTATATTAAACAAGTTATAAAAATAATTAAAAAAATTTATCAAAAAAAAATTAAAAATATCATATGACTAAAATGTAATAAAAATAAAAGGAAAAAAAATATTTGAGATTAAATCAAGCAGACCAAGAGCAAAATGGAGGAGAAAAAACTTATTGATGGTTGAGAGCCAAGGTGATGCTGCGGAAGCCTAAGAAAAACACACACGATACTTTCTTTGATGGACAGAAACTAAACTATTAGTTTCTAGGTAATAAACCTCAAGTCCATGAGGAGTTCCTTGAATCTACAAAAAGATAAACTGGAATCCACCAAAGAAAAATTTGAGAAAAGCTCTGCAATTTTATTGATAATAATCTACTTCGCCTCTGACAGCTACAAAACATATAAATACTGAGAAAAACGTCTGAAACTCTAATTCGCATTAATTACGCGATTAGGTGACAAAATACCGAAATTTACCAAAAATGAAAAAATTGAGTTAAATGCAAAATCATAAACTACAAACTTTAAGGGTCGTCCCAAAACATGCGGGACCTTATTATGACTTTTGAGCAAAAGGTTATTAAGGAAACAAAAAGTACTATAAACGGCAAAATTGTAGTTTTCGAGACTAAAATGAAGGAAATCTCCATTTTCAAGAGGTATTTCGTGGCAAAGCAACAACTATTGCTCAAAAGGCCGTTTCGCTTCAGCTTGTCAAATTTCATGCAATTCCAACTTCGAGGCCGAGGCCCATGATTTCTACTAGTGCCTTTTTTCCTTACACGATGATTTCAAGTGTGCGTAAGAGTCCAAGAAGGCCATGGCGACCTGTGCTACATCATGAGGCGTGGAACTTAATCCACTGTCCTAAGAAGTGATTTCACTCCATTGGAAGCAGTTTATCCTTGGTGCAATATGGCTCCAGTGATCACCCCCAAGATTCAACCGTAAGCTTTGGCTGTATGTACTCACATACCACAAAGCTTTGAACTCACGTTAATGCCCAAAAGAATGAAGGAACTCGTGATAGAGATAGAGAAAACATGTTAATGGAAAAAGCCTCTGTTTATATATCTTAAGGGAAAGGTTGACAGGAATAAACAATACACATTTTAGAATCCGCCTTGATGGAAGTCAGCCATATTTTGAATTTTTGATTGCCTCCAAAAGTTACTAATAATATTAAGGGAAGTTTCATGAATTCGGGATGTGCTTGATCATAAAGGAAAGTGCCAATTTTATGTGAAAGAAGGGATTGCATAAAAGGGGGCAAAAAAAAAAGAGGTGGACCAAATGGGTAAGCAGATGATGCGGTGAGTTTACTTCACATTTCTCACCCATTATTTGTTCTAGGGGTGGCTAAATTTTACACAACCCACGAACCCAATACAACACGATATGAAATTAGTAGGTTATGGATTGAGACTTAACGGGTTCGTGTTATATTCGGGTTGACATGACTAACTCATTTAATAAATGTGTCGTGTTCGTGTCCAACCTATGGAACTCATTTCACCCATTTAATTAATTATCATTTTACCAATATAACCTTCGAAACGTTAGGTATATAAACTTATTTGTTGTTGTGATTTATTTTCTTTGACATATTGTGATTGATTATTTGTGATATTGAGAGAAAACATACATATATAGTTTTAGTCATATGATTTTTTTAATGAGTCATATGACATATTCAAATAATACACATAGATAGTATTATAAATCATTACCTAGTATCTAGTATATTGAAGGAGATAACTCCTAAACTTTTTTGGAACTAAACTTTGTCCAAATTTTTTACAGGGAGATGAAAGGCACTTAACAATTTAATTTTTAGTTTTTTAATAAGACCAAAATACCCTTCAATCATTTCGTCCCAACTCAAACAGTACAAAGTTTTTGTAACTCAATTGGTTGGCACATGTTGTGTTTATAAGAGAGACATATGGAGTTCAATCACCCCTCCCCATTATAAATTATAAATATCAAATTATTAAAAAAACAAAAGAAGAAAAAATCCTCAAATCAGCAAATTGAAAAAACAAAACAAAACCACTACCACACTTCACACAGAAAATCACAACTCTTTTACAAATTAGAACAAAACCAGTACATGTGATTCATAATAAAACTAAATAAAAACAAAGATAACTTAATTACTTGAAGAAAAAAATGATATGGGTTCGTAAAAATTGTGAATCTCACTTAAAAACTGCTCAAAACTAAACAAATGGTTTCCAAAAAACTCAAGGGCCTTGAAATGGGTGCATTGGCTAGCCATGGTTCATGATCTGGTGTTCATTTTGTTACCAATTCTCTTTGATTTCAGTGGACTCTGCTTTCTGAGGAAATGAAAGAGAAAGGAAAGTAGTGAAAGAGAGAGAGATTTGAGATTTACCTTCTGGTTTAAGGGGTTTGGAAATTTTGATCAATAATCTAACGTATAATTGAATGAGAATTCCTTCATGTCCTTTGGTAAGAGACGCATTTCTTTGTTAAAAGATAAGTTTATACAAAAGACACAACTCTTTATTTAATAACTAACGTAATGTTAAATATATTTTCTACTTAAACATTGGTGAAGCATCATCATCCACCAAGTTGGGGTTATTGCATAAGTGAGGGTGATTATGGTGTGATCGCTCATCACTTTTGTACATTAACTTCTCCCACTTGATCACACCATAACTAATGGTGTTAGCTACAATCAACATATACTATGATTCCCACGATATTGGTTTATCTTTATTCTCATCTATGCTTCTCATAGATCGATGTCAATGTCTGATCTTGGCAACCGTACCTATTGTGGTGCTTACAAAAGCATCGTTGTAGGCCTTTGTTTATAGCAGCAGTTATTATAATAGGTGACCTATAGTGGCAGTTTTTGAAAACACTGAGAAAAGGCCGATATAGGACAGTTTTTTTTGTAGCACTCCACTAATCACACCCTTCGTCATATACAATATTTCTTGCCGTAGACTCTAGATGTCTTATCGATTCACTATTATTTCAAGTGAACAGCACTAGACATGTGGAACTTAGTCCACACACGCCTTCCGGGATTTTATTCTGCCCATAATACTTCCAATGTCCTTTAGCCACACACACCAAACATGTGTCGATGTACATTGACTTTTACGTTATTTACTTTCTCTAAGCCAGTATTTCTAAAGATTCTCTCCAAACAATTTTAACGGCGAATCTGTATGAGCTGTGTAGAAGCAATATAGCTATGTTCTCTGGGAAACCCCGGGCCTTTCGTCTATGCAACCACATGTAGTATTCCACCTAGATTTTTGAATCCAATTCTATGATTTAAAAAGCTTCAACCTAACGGTGCGGTGGTCACTCCACAAGTATAAATACTTGTGGGGTGTAAGGGGCAAGGGTTGGGGTTCAAGTTTCCAAGATGGAGCTTCACACACATATACACTTATATTAGATTAGAGTAGAAATTCTATCTTGTTTAAAAAAAAAAAAAAAAAAAAAAGCTTCAGCCCAAGCCTTAAAGTTTGTGGTAAAAAACAATTAAACCATGTGTTATATCACTATATATATGAAATTAATTGTTAAATAGAAAGTAATTTACAAATCTCAAAAGCTAGTAAAAAAGAAAACTGATGAAAAGGATATGAAAAATAAATTGTAAAGTTGTGATTTACAACTAATTTGAGTTGGCTTTAATTCCGTGCCAAATTTGTTTGTAATTTTGTTCAATCTTTTGTACCCTGTATTTTATATTGGATTTCATTGTAAGGGCCGTGTGTGAGAGAGAGTGTGAAGACTCAAGACTCATTGAAGATCAAAGGTGTTTTCGCGAGTTGCTCGCAAGAAGCCTTCCCGCAAAGTGAAGCATATGCTCAGCACATGACTGGAATGCGAAGAGTCATGACAGATGGTGACAGCTGGTTTTCGCAAGTGTCTCGCGAGTAAGGCTTTCCCGCAAGATACCCGCAAAACATTCTGTTTTGCCAATTTGTCATATCTAATACACCAGGTCTCTACCCACACCATATATACCCACATTACCCACATATTGAGATGAGTGCTTTTCAGAGAGAAAACCCTAGCCATTACCCTTGAGAGTGAGAGATTTTCATACACACAATCCTCTACACAATCCATTGTGGTTATCCTCAACTCCTACCTCTCCATATCCAAATCTTTGAGAGGTTGATAGCCCAAACACTTACCACACCCATCCTGAGTGTAAAGTGAGGTTTTGGTGCTGCTGGGAAGCATTGGAAGAAGCCATTTGTTTGGTGGATGCAATCAAGCTGAATTACGTGATCCGGAGAGCTAGAGAAGACAATGCTTCGTCAAGTCAGTTGGTAGCAGGAGCTTGGAGGGCTCAAGTACATGGGGTAGACTAAGCTTGGAGGGTCTTTTATTATTCGTGTACTCCAACTCATTCTCTAGTAGATCGATTTATCGCTTGGAGGGCGGCAAAGAGATTTTTTGTCAAATTCTTCGGTTTCCTCTTCGATAACACATCGGCGTGTTATCTTGTGTTTGCATTCTTCTTCCCTACTCTTTTAGCTTTCATTTTACTGCTATGATTTGATGAATATGTCTTAGAATAGTTATTTTGTTTGTTCGCTTGCATTTACTCTATTCTGCACTTAGTTTAAGTTAGAGTAAAATTAACCGAGCCATAATTTTAATTTGGGGGTCTAAACAGCTCTTGTGTTTTCACACAAATTCGAGCTTTCATAAATTAATTTGATCTTTCCACTTAAATGATCATTTAATCAATAATAATTATTTCATAAAAAATTTCCAACACGTTGTGGTTAAAGTTGGTGGCAAACTTGCTGAGCCCGGCCAATTGTTCTTGCCTCAGAGAAGATGGCCATTAGCATTCCAGCTCATGAAATTTATATGGCTATGGAAAATTATCAGATTGTATCAGTTGCTATGCCCCAAAAATAGTAGTTGCTTTTGCCTTCATTGGATCACATTAACTATATCATACTATGTTTAATAATCAAAGAAATAGCAAAATTCAAAACTTAAAACTTAGCGTATAGTAGTATTTTTAAGTTTTGTCTGATACTCATGTACACAGTATTCTAGATATTTAAGAGGAGAAAATTCTAAAAGAAAATCAAGTTGCTGAAAAAAATTACATATTTTAAAATCTAAAACTACAAACCCAACTATTGTTCATGTACAAAATATTATAGATAGATATTAAATAATCAAGAACCAATTAATTTTTCCACCCACACAACAATTAGCTTAATGCTAGATACTAATGGAATTCAAAATGAATTTAGTTCTTTGAATTATATCACTCCTAAAATCCCAAACAATTTCTCAAAAACTAAACAATCCACAAAGTTATTCACCAACCAAATAGGCCAACTAAGGTCCAAAACACAAAAATTCTAGCCACAAGACAACAGTCTACTTAAACTAATTTACTTTGGAGAATTTAAGTTTCATTTAAAAAATGAAGATTAAAAAAAAAATTAAACTATTAGACCCCAAGTTCCATACAACCTAAAAATAAATAAATAAATAAATAAGATTCAAACTCTACTCTCTTTTCTCTTCCATTTTCACAATTTCTGGGTCCCCAAAGATTCCAATTAAATAGTAAACAACAATTATTAATATAAGAAAAAGGAAATCTAATATAACTATTGTGTATTGAACCATAAAAAGCAAATTATCAAGCACCACCCAAGAAAAACAAAACATTTATTCCCCTTTCTTCAAAAGTTTCTAAGAAAGGAATGGTTACCAATTGATTGGTATGATCTTCAATAGAACAAAAAGTTTTTAGTGATTGCGAGGCTTGATTGTTGACATCTGTCAATGAGTGGACAAATGGAATAGAGATAAAAAATTAAAAAACAAAAATTTTAGTTCATTATATAAAATGACAGGAGAAAGAGAACATTAGGAATTTTGTTTTGGTGAAAATAAATAACACTCTTACCATAAAACAAAGACCAAAATGAAAACATCAAATTGAAGTTAATTATCAATTAGAAAAATATTATAGCAAACATATTGAGAGAAACATTCTTGCAGCCTAGAGAAGGGAAACTATAAAACAATTTAAAACAAACATGGTCAAATGCCAAACTCAAATCAATTTTGAAAAAGAAAAAAATATATTTGAATAGTTTTGAGGTCATGAAAACTCAAACTCATTCATCATGAAATCCCAAAATTGAATTACATTAGTTATTACAAGTAATGAGATGGAAATAAATAAATAATAAGAATAATAAAAATAACAAAACTCATACCTTTGGACATGGGCTACTAATGTTTGCCTCTTATATGCATCAATTTTGGCAGACATATTTAAGTCATGATAGAAAGAATGGTTAAAACACTCAAGAAACTATCCCATTGAAGGCCATACTGATCAATTTGTGGAGAGAGAACAACTGATAATTTAAAAAGAAAGAAATGAGAGGTGAAGAGGTTGCAATCTGTAGGTGGCTGTCAAAATTCCATATAATAGCAGCATCTAAAGAGTCTGGGTTAATAGAGAGACACATAGTAGAATTGGAGATAGAGTAGCACCTGAATTTAAGGAGATGCTCAATAAATGTCAATCGATAAATCGAAAAATAAAAAAGAAAATAAGAAAATAAATGACAACATGACGCTGACGTGGCTTAACTGGAGCATAGTAATAATAAATATTACGCTTCAGTTTTTAGATATATATAGATATAGATTGTCAATCATGCTATGGGATGCAATTTGCAAAGTTTGTTACAATTGGGTTGTGACTTATGGTTATAAGTTTTCATAGTTTGGAGTGAAAGTGTAAGTACCCTAAAGTTTAAGGCGGTTTTCTATAACTATATATATAAGTTAAATAACCATATTAATTAGTAGGCATATTGATGACAATTTTTTTTTTTTTTTTAAAGTAAAGCAGGTGTTAATATTTGCATTATGATACTATTTTTCACAATTTATACGATATCCCAAAACTTTATTAAAAAAAAAAACTGCCTGTAATTAAAGTATCCCACAATCATGTAAATAACTTAGATTGATTATTGCACAATAAGACCCAACAATCATATACCTAACGCCTTCACAATTCAAAATCATTGTGGTGAAGTGCCACAAATCAAATGGATTATCAACTAATTTTCACTTCTTTCTCAATAAAAAGGAAAAAAAAAAAACTAATTTTCACTAATTAAACATCTTGCAGTTACAAATCAGCTAGCTAGTATATATCCTTCCAACGAAGAAAAAAAAAAAACAAGTTTATTATATACTAAGATATATGTACGTCCCTGCAAAGGATAGATTACTAACACCAATCCATTCCCCATCCTTGAAGACTTAAAGCCCATATACTTCACTTTGAAGAAGAATATTTGTTAGATTCTAAATATTTAGGATTAAATGTTTAGATTCTTATTTTGTGTATGGTGGCAAACCGAGAACAAAAACATGTCTAGTTTAGGTGTTAGACATTTCTCAAGATTGTACAAATCAAGATTCAAGAACATTCAAGCTACAGAAAAGGAGAGTTCAAGTTCAATGAAGTTTGACTGATCGAAAATTAGATTCGACCGATCGGAAATCACAGTAAATCAAATTCTGCAAAATTTAAATTAGGCCCAAGCCCGCGAAAACGTTAAGGTTTTAGTCCAACACTTCTAAGTATAAAAAGAAAACCCTAACTACGTTTTAAAGACTCTTGGAAGACTTGTGACGGTTGGTTTCATTGGTTTTCCTGGATCATCATATTACTGTTTTTTTTACTTTTCCGCACTAAGTAATATGTTTGCATGAGTTTAACATATATCTGAATATTTAATCTGAGTAACTACTTGGCTAATTAATTAGGTTAAACTAATCTAGTTTGTATGGGTCCAAACTGAACAAACAAGTGGTATTAGAGCGAGTTAGCTCTTGTTATGTAGTTTTACCTTGAGTTGATCCTTGACCCCTGCTGTCATGGAACACAATCACTCTCCAGTAATCTCTCCCCATTTCAATGGGAATAACTATACCTATTGGAAGGTAAGAATGAAAGCCTTCTTGAAATCTCTAAATGAGAGAGTTTGGCTATCTGTGGAAAATGGTTGGGAGAGACCTGCCACTGATGTGGGTGAATGGACTACTTCTCAAAAAGAAGCGGCAAGCTTTAACAGCAAGGCTATGAATGTGATATTCAATGCCATTTCTATGGAAGAATTCAAAAGGATTTCTAATGTAGAGGTTGCACACACTGCCTAGAATATCCTGCAAACTGTGCATGAAGGCACTAAAGCTGTAAAGATTAATAAACTGTAATAGTTAATCTCTAGGTTTGAAAACTTTAGAATGGCAGATGATGAAACTTTTGACAAGTTCTATGCCAAATTGAATGACATAGTAAACTTAGCTTTTAACTTGGGTGAAGTATATGATCAACCTAAGATTGTTAGAAAGATCCTTAGGTCCTTAACTAAAAACTTTAGACCCAAAGTCACTACCATAACTGAAAATAAGGATGTTGACACTATTCTTGTAAATGAACTTGTAAGATCTCTTCAATCCTATGAGTTTGACTTACCCAGGACTAGCAAATCCAAATCTATAGCCCTAAAATCTATTGATGATGTAGATGATTGTGGATTTGATGATGAAATCTCTTCTACAAAGATTGCTTATCTTGCCAAGAATTTTAGAAACTTTCTTAGAAACAATAATAGAAGGGCAAGAAATCGAAACAATGCTGACCCTAAGAATGTGAAGAAGAATGAAACAACTAAGAATAATACTTCTAAAAAATCAAAAGACAAAGTTGTTCAATCTTTTAACAATTCTTTAGGCCAACAGTGTTTTGGCTATCAGGGGTATGGTCATCTTAGGTCAGAATGTCCTAAATATTTAAGATCAAAGCGAAAAGTTGTGGCCGTTACCCTTAGTGACGATGAAGTTTCTGATCATGAGTGTGAAAGTGATCAAGAAGGAAATTTCATGGCTTTCACTGCTACTGCTAAAGTAAGTAAGTCTGAAATTGTTGATGCGAACCCTTCTGATGTGGAACTCTCTGATAATGCTGACTTGCAAGAGGCTTATAACAAGCTTTGCAAGATTGCAGCAAAGGAGGCTATGAATGTTAAGTTCGGTTTGAAAAATATTAACACTCTTGAGAAAGAAAAGAAAAATTTGTTGGTAAAATTGTTTGATACTAATGAGCTCATAACTACTATTAAGATTGAGAACATGTCTTTGGTTGAAAAAATTAGAAGTTTAGAATCTGAATTATTTGTTATTAGAAAACAACTTGATAGGATTTCAACTTCTAAACTGGATAACTTGCTAAATGTTCAAAAATCTACTTCTGATAAAACAGGGTTAGGGTCTGTTGAAAGTGTTTCTTCATCTATTGTTACTCCTACTAAGTTTGTTCCTGTTATATCTATTCCTAAACCAGAAGTTAAGATACATAGGGAAGAGGTTCTTGCTACTAGGAAGATTAGGTTAGATCTTAATGATACAAAACCCAAAAAACCTACACATTCTAGAGGTAAGAAACAACACAAACCTCAGTGGTTTTGTCACTTCTGTAGTGGAGCTGGGTGTACTCGCCCAAACTGTTTTAAGTTGCAAGCCACAAAGCAAGCAACTAAACAAAAAGTGTCTACGCCAAAAGCACAAGATCCTATGACACTTATTCATGAATTGGTAAAGGCTCTTAACCTTTATGCCAATGCTGGAGTTTATCAACAATCTCATATGTTTAGAAACTCCAATACTAGGTTTGCATCTAAGAGAGTGTGGATGCAAAAGACTCAATCTCAATGAGTCTGTTTGACATGGTCCTCATGCTTTAACTCTCGATCCTTTTGTCCAAAATGTTTGTGATTAGGATTTTTTTGCATTACATTCATTTAGGATGTTTTTAAGTTTTTATATATATATATATATATATATAAAATAATAGAAAAAAAATTTGTATTACACATCACTTATTATGTAATTGAGGTTGGCCAATGAAATTTTCATTTCATGACTATGTACCTTATTTAGCTTCAATGAGCTATTTTATGCACTTTGCTAGTTTGTGCTATGTAGTGCTTTATTGTGTAAGTTGTTTATAGTCTTCAAACAAATTGAGAGTTTGTTTAGACCCCTTAAACAGATTGTTTGACCTAATTAATTAACCAAGTGATTACTTAGATTAATTTCCAGATCTAGGTTAAACACAAATAAATCATATCATGCCAAGTTGCGAAAAAGTAAATAACACCACGATATGATTACCCAGGAAAACCAATGAAACTAATCGTTTCAAGATAAAAACTTGGAGAGGATTTGACCTAGCTATCCTCAAGGTAAACCAAATCCACTATAAGAGAATCGAAGTTTTTACAATCAGATTTAACCCTAAATCTATTGCTACCTCATTCAGTAACTTACTGACACGACCACATGCAAGCTCTGAATTCACGGACTCCTTCTCTTCTTGGATTTACAGCCACATAAGCACACCCTTGCTTGTGACTTTGAGACTCTACTCAAAGGTTTCAGATCACCTTCACTTGTTGATCTTGTAGCAGCAACTTCTATAATACCGAATCTTGAGATTCTTCAAGAAATATTGCCAATAGAAGACTTTAAAGAGGTTTGGGTACAAAAACCCTAGATCTATAATTGGAGGCACAAGATGCATTCTTTTCTCTCTAAGAGCTCTGAAAACGTAGTTAGGGTTTTCCTTTATATACTAGAAGTGTTTCACTTGAAAACCAAAACATTTAAGCAGAGTTTGAACTGAAATAGAATTCTGCAGAAATTTCATCTTTGCGATTTTCGATCAGTCGGATTTCACTGAATTCAAAATTTTCTTTCTGCAGCATATATGTTCTTGTGTTATGACTTGTAACACCTTGAGCATTATCTAATAAACTCTATAGACTCTAAGATCTATACCTAGACAAGTTTGTGCTCATGGTTTGCCAATTGTTCTAAATTTTTAGAACCTAACACAAATTTTCTTGATTTTGATGTCACATTCTTTTGATTGTAAGGACTAAAACATCTTAGGAGAAAGGCATAAATAATCATCTCACCACTAAACTCGCCAATCCTGAACACTTGTTTGCAATTCATAAAAGCGGTGCTCGGTAAGGTGTAGCACTTGCATATCAAGATAAAACGAGGTGCTGATTTTAGAAGAATAAGAAATAAAAGAATATCAAAACAAAAACAAAAACAAAAAGGATCAAAATGCTTTTACATGATTGCAAGCGTGTTTTCTAGGAGATGTGGGAGTTATATGATGTAACTCGTTAGGTGATAGTCACTTTCAAATTAATGTGATTAATGATGTAGAAAATTTGTTTGTTTACTATCTATATATCACATTTTCAGTGCTTTGTACACATTCTAGTTGCACTTACTACACGCAACTCTTTGCTAAGCATAGTACATACGATTGTGTGTTAACTAATATGGCCATCTTAAATTGCTTATTTGTGATGTTTAATACATTTTTCTTGAATTGGGATGAATTTTAAGAACTCTCTATCCACTTGGATTCCTCTTTGATTGCTCTTCGATCAGTCGAATTCATAAAAGCCTTTCTTCTATCGCTGTTCAATTCTTTTCGACCGATCGAAATTCGAAAATTTCGAATTCTTAAGGCTTAACCAATTAGTTTTGCTCTATTCTCTTTTTTCTCTTCAATTCCTCTCAATCCCTTTCTTAGGTCATATTTTTTTGTCTTTTTCCAAGTCAAAGCTTCAATGGTTTTCTTCTTTGTCATCTAGTAAGACTCTTTTACCCTTTCTTTTTTATTATTTTACATTTGTAGATGCATAATCATCAAATTTTTCAAAAATTTTGAACTTAGGATTTTTTGTGGGTTTTTGATGATTCTAGATGTTTTGATCAAATTTGTTTACTGGGTTTTTGTTCATGCATGATATAAACATGTTTCCTTTGCTTTAATTTCAAAATTTTCATGATTTTTGAAAATTTTCGAAATTAGGGTTTATGTGTTCTTGAGGAATTTGAGGTTTTTGTTCAATTAGGTAAAACTGGCTGAAATTGACCTTTGTTTTTGTTTAATTGATTGTCCATAACATGTTTTATACTTGTTGTGATGCTCAATTAATCAATTTGTGTTTTTTTTTTTTTAATTGTGGTTTTTTATTTACAAAAATTGGGAATTTTTCATAAAACTTTAATTCTTGGGTCAATTTTTCAAAATTGTGAGAAAATTGAACTTTTTAATGCATTAGTTCATGGCTTTATGCATCACTTGTGTCTCTGCATCATGCATCATATAGATTTTGAAGATTGCATATGTGTGTGTGTGTGTGTGTGTGTGTGTGTGTGTGTGTGTGTGTGTGTGTATTTGTCTCATCTCTCTCTAAGGCAGTCTGCCCTTGGTTTTGTGTTCTATTTTGTGTTTTTCCTTTCTTTAGATCTTAGTTACGGTTCCTAAGGTTGGTAGAAAATTTAAAACCAAAGTCAAGAAAGTCTCTAAGTCCACCTCTACTCTTGTAATTGAATTTGATCATATTAGGTTTCCTAATTCTAAAAATGAAAAACTTTTTGAAACCTTGATTAAGTATAGGTCTATTTGGAGAGAAAGACAAGTAAATCTAGATGAATTAGATCCTTCTTATAAAGTTGTGATTTCCAACTAGCCTTTGTTGGCTTTAATTCTGTGACAAATTTGATTGTAATTCATTCAATCATTTCTTTGTATTTATATGGGTTTATTTGTGAGAGATTGGTGAAGAATCAAACTTCAAAAGAAGAATCAATGCAGTTCGTGACTAGCTCGCAAGTAAAGCAACCTATGAAAAGGCCACATGTGAAGCACATGACTAGAAGTTGAAGACTCATGCTAGCCTGTCCAATTCGTGAGTACTTCGCGAGAAAGGCCATCACACAAGGTACCTACAAAACTCTCTATTTGGCAAATGAAAAAGTGATTTACCAAATTCTTTACCCACACTATATATACCCTCATTACCCATGATATGTCAGGAGTGCTTTTTAGAGAGAAAACCCTTGCAAAACACTTGAGAGTTAGAGATTGTCATACCCACAATCATCTACACATTTTCTCTTGGTTTTCCTCTATCCTACCTCCCCATATATACATCCTTGAGAGATTCTTAGCCCAAACACTTACCTCACCCATTCTGAGTGTTGAGAGAAGTTTTGGTGCCTTTGGGAATCATTGGAAGAAGTTGTTGAGTGGCAGATGCAATCGGGCTGAATTACGGGATCTGGAAAGCTAGTGAAGACAAGACTCCAAGAAGTCTGTTGGTAGCAGGAGCTTGGAAGACTCAAGTACATTGGGTAGATTAGGCTTGAAGGGTCTTTTTGATATTCGTGTACTCCAACTCATTCAATAGTGGATTGATTTTGACTTGGAGGCTCGCAAAGAGGTTTTTCACTAAGTTCTTCGGTTTCCTCTTCGATAACACGTCTCAGTGTTATCTTATGCTTGCATCTCTCTTTCCTACTCTTTAAGCTTTACTTTTACGAATTTATTGCGCTCATTTACTCTTGTTCCGCACTTAGATAAGTTAGAGTAAAAGCAATCTAGCCGTAATTTTAAAATTGGGGGTCTGAACAAGTTTTAGCTATTTCAGACTAATTGCTTTCACTTCTATTCTTAGAAATCTACAGTCTAGGAATTGGTTGTCTTTGTGTTCTAATTTTGTTTGTCCCCTAACTGCTTTGATTAGAGAATTCTATGTGAATCTCTCTATTCATTCTGATGATTCAAGTGGTCATTACTTGACTACTTGGATTAGAGGTGAAGAATTTTAGATTACTAAGAAAGTAGTATCTGATGCTCTTAATGTACCTCTTGTTCATAGACCTACCGTTCCATACACTAAGTCTCCTCCCTTTGATGATGTGATGACCCTTCTATGTGGAAGATTAGTTACTTAGGGATCTGACCCAAGAATTAACTCAATTAAGTTCACTGAGCTTAATTACATCTTCTTTAGAATAGCTTATCATAACATTTTTCCTATCTCTCATATTTGTACTATTCCTATAGAAAGGTGTGTCTTTTTGTATGCTCTTATTACTGATGGCTCCATTTGTTTTCCTTCTCTTTTCATTCAAACCATTGTTGAGGCACACAGGAGTATGTCTAATATGCATCGTTTGTTCTTTCCAGTTTTTATAAATAAGCACAATATACCGATAACACTACTTTAAGCCATAGCCCACCACAATGAACAATAAATGATAAGCTTAAAGAGTAGGGCAGAGAGATGCAAACACAAGATAACACCAAGATGTGTTATCAAAAAGGAAACCGAAGAACTCAGCAAAAAACCTCTTCGCAACCCTCCAAGTTGAAATCAATCCACTAGTGAATAAGTTGAAGTACATGAATAACAAAAGATCCTCCAATCCTAGTCTACCCAATGTACTTAAGCCCTCTAAGCTCCTGCTACCAACGGACTTCTCGGAGTCTTGTCTTCACTAACTTTCCGAATCTTGTAATACTACCCGATTGCATCCATTAAGCCTCACCAGCTTCTTTTGGTAAATACCTAAAGTTTCCCAAGCTCTAAAACACTCTCTACACTCTAAATAGGCGTGGGTTGTGTTTGGGTACAAATCTTCTCTCAAAGTATAACAATGGAAGAGGTAAGGAGAAAAGACTACAATGATTTCTCACTAAAGGATGAGTAGCACTCTCTCTAAAAGGTGGGTGTGTTATAGAAACCTATCTAGGGTTTTCTCTCTAAATAGCCTCTTCTTTACTTTTGTAGGTAATGATGGTATATATAGTATAGGTGAAGGGTAAGAAAGTCACACTTAAAATCCTTTAGGCAAATAGTTTCGTGGGTACCTTACGAGATGGCCTTTCTCGCGAAGTACTCATGAAATGCAGCCTGGCAATTGACTCTTCAGCTTCCAGCATGTGCTTCTCACGTTGCCTTTTCGTGGGTTCCTTTACTCGCAAGCTTCTCACGAGATAATCGCGAAACTTCACTAATCTTCATTGCAAGCTTGATTCTTCACCAACTTAATACTAAACCCAATACAATAAAATCCCACAAAATACAAGAAAATAAATTAATGCAATTACAACACTTTTTGTCATGGAATAAAGCCAACATAAAACAAAGTTGTAAATCACAACGTTACAATCTCCCCATTTGGCTATTCCGTGACAAAAACACCTTATAACAGACTCTAGACATAAACGTGAGTTTGTGAACAATGGTAAAACTTACTCATACCTAAATCTAAAACCTGTGATGAACTTGGAACAAAATACCTGTATCTTGAAACACTTGCACAAAACACATTAAACCCTTAAGGTAAAGCAAGCAATAAAAGGACAAGTATAATGTAACAAGTAAAAAGCGATCAAGTAAACATGATGTGAAACAAAAGAGCAACTTGATCAAACACTAAATAATAATATGGAAATGGCTACAATGATCATATGGCAAAGCAAATAATCATCCGAACATGAAACCAATAAAGCACAATGGCATAAGGATGTATGCATGTTCAACACATAAACACAATGCGATGTGAACAACAAAGCATAGATACAAAACATAACTTAAAGCACCATAAAACAACAAGAAAACAAGCATAAAGAAAAACAACAAAATAAGGTTTTCTCATTAAAAGAAATGTCTTCTCCCCTTTGGTAAATGCATCTCCCCTATGGAATTTCTCCCCCTACAAATGTGCACGAGATAGAATTTCTCCCCCTGAGAATGTGCACATAAGTCATATAGAAATGACGATACACTTTGGTATACTCTTTAGTATAGTCTCCCCATTTTTGTCACAAATAGACAAATGAATCAAGAAGAAGGAGGGAAAGAAAAGAAGATATGAACAAGGGTAATGATGCATGAGGGTGCCAGATGAATAAGAAAATGAAGCTCAAATAAAAGACAAAACTCCTTAAAAAAAAAAAATACTACAAACCATAAAGTAAAATATGACATGCTAAGGATGAGGAAATAAGATATAGACCGAGGCATGACAATGGTAGCAAAGGTTTATGCTAGAGGTGGCTATGTGCAATGCATGAACAAAGCATGAGAAATGCACATGTGGGGTAAGGTGTGCAAAACACACAACCAATGAACCAAACATGTTCCTAATAAGGAAACATGAAACACCCCAAATTTTGGTACTCATTAGAGTCCAAAAGAGTGAAAAAAATACCATGGAAGCATTTTATCAAACACTAAGCGTGCACTCACTATACATATATGATGAGCAATGCATGAACATGTGAAAATATAGCTTAATACGTGCTATTTTTGCCACAAGGGGCCAACGTCCAAAGCAAATAGGCATTCAAAACAAAACCCAATTAAAAAAATTGCCAAAAATTAAGTTTTCCAACCCCTATTTGAGAAAATCCCAACTATGAACATAAAACCCCCCAAAAACATAATCTAAGGATTAAAAACAATTAAAAGTGTTAAGGATACATATTTATCCTTTTTTTAATAGAGGTGGAAAACAAGAGACTAACGGTGGTAATCTCAAGTGGGCAAAGTGTTAAGTTTTAAACCACGGGTAGGCAAAGTGAAAATAGACCTAAACACAAGTAGGTTTACTATAATTTGCCATTTTTTATATATTTCATAGATCACATGCCATACTTAAATAATGAAATAAATCCAAATCAAGCTTGTGAAAAAAGATTTCTATCAAAATAACTACCTTCAATAATAAAATTTTATTAAAATATAAACTTTTCAACTTTTGGTAGGTAGCTTGTAGCTATCAAAACTAAAAGATATATATCTTTAATAGGTCCGATTATGAAAGAATTTTAAATGTTCAAGGTTTTCCTTTAAATCAATTTGAATGAATCTCTTCCATTACACATCAATTTATAAGACTATTTATGGGAAATATATAAACAAGTCACAAGAATAAATAAAAATGTCAAATTACAAGAAAGTATACTTGTATAGTTTTAGTAAAATTACTTTTTTAACAAGTCATGTGACTTAATAGAGGTGGAAAACAGGAGACTAACAGTGGTAATCTCAGGTAGGCAAAGCGAAAACAGACCTAACCACGGGTGGGTTTACTGTAATTTGCCCCCTTTTTTATATTTCATAGATCACATGCCATACTTAAATAATGAAATAAATCCAAATCAAGCTTGTGAAAAAAGATTTCTATCAAAATAACTTACTTCAATAATAAAATTTTATTAAAATATAAACTTTTCAACTTTTGGTAGGTAGCTTGTAGCTGTCAAAACTAAAAGATATATATCTTTAATAGGCCTGATTACGAAAGAATTTAAAATGTTCAAGGTTTTCCTTTAAATCAATTTGAATGAATCTCTTCTGATGGTGAACTAAAAATTAAATTAACTCCAATTCGTCCATGAGAGTCGTCCAGGTCAGAAAGATAGGAATGGTCAACCCTAGTAGGACGGTCATCCTTGGGCATAAGGGTCGTCCATCAAGAAAGTGTCTAGACGACCCCCAACACTTAGGAAATTTCCAGAAAGATTTATCTACAAAAGCTTGTAAATTGGACCACGTGTTACTATTTTGAAACATGAGCAAGATCCTGGTTCATCGCTATAACTTCCTACTAAGTACTTAACTTCCAATGACAATTGTAAAAGATAAGATTGAACATTCTAACTTCTATAGCAATTGTGGAAGTTAAGTCTGAACCTTCTAACTTCCACAAATATTGGGGAAGTTACGAGACAAGTAACCACTCCAAAGCGCACTATATAAGCACTCATCCACATCAAATGGAAGTAAGTTCTCACTACTCCCAAAGTTGGAATTCTAACATTCTAGAGAAAAAACTAACTTAAGCAACGGAGAGTTCTTGGCCGGTTCATTTCGGTCACCTTTGATCTTGTGTATTTTTCTTTTCGGGCCTCCCAAACAATCACTAGTTCATTGAAGCCCGGAGCATTCAGCCTACTGATTTTCTTTGCATCATCAATTTGCGCCATCTGTGGGAAAGATTAAATTTGTGTTTTGCAATTTATCTTTCTTTGACAAAAGGCTGCATGGTTCGGACAAGATCAATGTCCACTAATCCAGGCCACCATGAGAGTGGGAACGCTTCTAGTCATCCCAACCATGATCATTAATCAGCACCTGCCATGCAACTGCTTTCCATACAACAAGTGCAATCCATGCCGAATAAACCCATCAAAATCAAGAGTTGACCAGGGAGATTACTCTAAGGAGACAGCGTCATGAAAGATATGTGGAAGGACAAGCCCAGAGTCAAGAAGTTAGAGAAGGAGAAAATGTTGAGCATGAGAACCAGTTAAAGGGTACCGCTTCACGAAGAGTGCCACACTTGGAGAGGGAAATGGATCAAATGAGGAAGGCCATGGATGAGATGAAGGAGAACATTAGAAGGGCAAATCTCGTAGATGATTTAGTTCATCGAACTGATTCCCTTTTCGTGGCTTCCACCAATAGTCATCCCCTACCTTCTAAGTTCAAGATGCCTTCCTTGGACTCGTATGATGGTACGCGCAACCCATGTGATCATATCGCAACCTTCAAGACTACGATGCACCTTTAAGGGGTTCCAGATAAGATTATGTGTAGGGCCTTCCCTACCACCCTTAAGGGGCCAGCACGAGTGTGGTTCAGCAAGATACCTCCAAACACTGTAAGTTCCGTCGAAGAATTGAGTAAGTTGTTTCTCAACAATTTTATCGAAGGACAAAGGCATAAGCGCTCCTCATCCAGCTTGTTAACCATAGAGCAAGGGGAAAATGAAAGCTTGCAATCCTTCATTACTTGTTTCAACAAGGAAGCCCTGACGGTAGACGAGATGGACAACAAGTTGTTATTGGCAGCCTTCCATAATGGAGTTAATTTCGATTTATTTATCCATAAACTCTATGAGCAAGAGCCTCAAACCATGGCTAAACTCGTCCATTCATCCCAAAACTTCATGAATGCAGAGGATGCAATCATAGCCAAGAAGAGGAACAAAGCCGAGCGAATGGAAGCAGATCTCTCGCATCATCCAGAACAGGGTCCTCGTCCAAAGAAGGCCCAGACAGGAGAGAAGAAGGATCGAGACAACATGAAGGCAAGTTTGTCCTCAAGAAGGAGTCAACACTACACGCCTTTGAATGCTTCACTTGATCAAGTACTTATGCAGATTAAGGACAACCCATCCTTGAAGTGACCAAAGAAGATGAAGGGAAATCCTAATAAGCATAACAAGAACAAATATTGTCACTTCCATAGAGACCATGGGCATAACACAGACGAATGCTATGATTTAAAGTAGCAGATAGAGAATCTTATCAGACAAGGAAAGTTGAGGCATTTTGTTGGAAGAAATCATAAAGATGAGAAGTTGAAAGGAAAGGTAGAAGAGTCATCACGGCCCCCATTTGGAGAAATAAGGGTTATTATAGGAGGTACTTCAATAGGGCAGTCTTCCAAGTCAAGAAAGACGTATCTCAAGGTGATACAAAATGTCCAACTTTCTGGACGATCACCAAGGATGAGGGGGACAGACGAGCCAGCCATTACGTTCACGAACAATGATGCTGAAAGAATCCATCACCCACATGACGATTATACAACTAGAAGGGTGACGGTGGATAATGGAAGTTCAGCAGACATCTTGTATTACCCCGCCTTCCAACAAATGAGGTTCAGACGAGATCAACTTCGTCTAATACGTTCACACAGCAAATAAAAGTGCAACCTATAGGCACCATTACATTACCTGTAGTGGTGGGATCATACACAGAGCAAATAACCAAAGAAGTGAATTTCCTTGTGGTGGATTGTTTGTCTTCTTACAACGCCATCATTGGAAGGCCAACTTTGAATAGTTGGAAGGTAATAATATCTACCTACCACCTATCAGTCAAATTCCTTACAGAGTACGAGATAGGACAAGTGCAAGGAGATCAATTAGCAGCAAGAGAGTGTTATTTAGCCATGTTGGCTATGGACGAACACATGCAGACAATGAGCATTAAGGAGATAAGGGTTGTTGCAGAGCCCACCGAAGTACTAGAAGACATTCCTTTGGATGAGAATAACCCAGAAAAGTTTACAAGGATTGAAGTAAGCATAGAAAAGAAGATGAAGCAAGAACTTGTCCAGTTCTTAAAGAAGAGCATTGATGTGTTCACTTGGAGCCATGAGGACATGCCAGGTATTGACCCAAGTGTCATTACCCATTATCTAAATGGGTATCCTTCGTCCAAGCCCGTACATCAAAAGAAAAGAGTGTTTGCTCTTGAACGAGATAATGCCATTAAAGAAGAAGTTTAGAAATTGACCACGGCAAAATTTATCCGAGAAGTTTATTACCCGGACTAGTTGGCTAATGTGGTGATGGTTAAGAAGGCTAATGGCAAATGGAGGATGTACGTGGACTTCACCAATTTGAACAAGGCTTGCCCCAAGGATAGTTATTCGTTACCATGCATTGACCAGCTGGTGGACTCAACTGCGGGTCATAAATTTCTAAGTTTCATGGATGCCTTCTCAGGTTACAATCAAATAAGGATGGACAAGGTGGATCAAGAGAAGACATCTTTCATTACCAATCAAGGCCTATTTTGCTACAAGGTGATGCCCTTTAGTTTGAAAAACGCAGAGGCAACTTATCAAAGGCTGGTTAACCATATGTTTCGTCCATAGATTGGATGAAATGTGGAAGGTCATGTGGATGATATGCTGATAAAGAGCTTGGATGAGGAAAAATATCTGGACGACCTTCAAGAGACCTTCTATATGCTTAGACGATATGACATGAAGTTGAATCCGAGCAAATGTGCTTTTGGAGTTTTGTCTAGAAAATTTCTTGGGTTCATGGTTTCACATAGGGGAATTGAAGAAAATCCTGATAAGATTCAAGCGATACTAGATATGGAGCCTCCAAGGAATATCAAAGAAGTCAAATCTCTCACTGGGCAAGTTGCTGCCTTTAATAGGTTCGTCTCAAAAGCTACTGACAAGTGTTTACTATTTTTTAAGGTTCTTAAGAAGGCATTTGAATGGATGGACGAATGTCAAAAAGCCTTCCAAGACCTCAAGACCTACCTCACAATAGCTCCTCTGCTAAGCCCATCTATACCAAATGAAGAATTATACTTGTATCTAGTAGTGTCTCCATATGTAGTGAGCTCAGTATTAATTAAAGAAGAAGGGAGGATACAGAAGCCTATTTATTATACAAGTCGAGTGTTAAGAGGAGTGGAAGGACAATATCCCATGATGGAAAAGTTAGCATTTGCTTTGGTCACAGCTTCTAGGAAGTTACGACATTATTTTCAAGCTCATGTCATCAACGTCTTGATAGATCATCCACTTAAGAAAGCGATGAACAAGTTGGATGCCGTGGGACGACTAATCCAATGGGCCATAGAACTTAGTGAGTTTGATGTCAAATACCAACCAAGAAGCGCGATAAAAGCACAAGCATTGGCAAATTTCATTGCAGAATTCACACCCAACTATGGAGGATTAGACGAGGTCGATGGAGCTCAGAAGTGGGTCGTTTATATGGATGGTTTATCCACATTATGTGCAGGAGGAATTGGAGTTGTGCTAAAATCCCCTGAAGGGGACAGGTTGAAATATGCGTCTCGTCTACAATATCAAAAAACCAACAATGAAGCTGAATATGAAGCTCTCCTTAAAGGGTTGGAATTGGCTAAGCCCTTAAGGGCAGAGTCAATAGTCGTCCAAGGGGATTCTCAATTGATCATAAATCAAGTGAATGGAATATGTGGAGCTAAGGAAGGCCGTATGAAAAGGTACCTTGATAAGATGAAACGACTTGGCAAAAAGTTTAAAGAAACCGATTTTGTTCAAATCCTAAAGGAGGAAAACATGGAAGCAGATGCTTTGGCGAAAGCAGCTTCAATAGAGGGGGCTATGGACGAGTATGACAAAGTCCAATATATGCCAAGCATAGACCTTCCAGAGGTACAGCAAATTGAAAGAGAAGAAAATTGGATGACTCCAATAGTATTTTACCTCAAAGATGGAAGGCTTCCGGAGGACAAGAATGAGGCTAGAAAGTTGAGGATCAAAGCTGCCAAGTATGTCCTCATAGACAAGGTATTATACAAAAGATGCTTCTCTCAGCCTTAATTAAGGTGCTTAGCTTCAGATGAGTCAAACTATGTGTTGAGGGAAGTTCATGAAGGAGTATGTGGAAACCACTCAGGAGCAAGAGCACTAGTCCATAAAGTCGTCTGTGCAGGTTACTACTAGCTAACTATTCAAGCCAATGCTAAGGCTTGTGTCAAGGTATGTGACTAATGTCAATGCTTCAGCAACATCCCTAAACAACCATCGGAGTATCTCACCCCGATGATGGCCCCATGGCCCTTTGCACAACGGGGATTGGATATCTTAGGTCCATTTCCACTTGGAACTAGACAGATGAAGTTTTTGGTAGTAGGGATTGATTACTTTACTAAGTGGGTGGAAGCCAAACCCCTAGCAAAGATCACATAGCAAAATGTCAAAAAAATCGTTTAGAAGAACATTGTATGCAGGTTTGGGGTACCTAGGGTACTAGTGTCAGATAATGGACGGCAATTTGACAACACATCTTTCAGAAACTTCTGTGAGCAATTCGGAATTAAGAATCATTATTCCTCACCCTCCCACCCACAAGCAAATGGACAAGTAAAAGTCGTAAACCGATCCTTGTTGAAAGTTATCAAGACTCGGCTTAAGAGGGCAAAAGGAGTATGGTCAGATGAGCTACCAGGTGTTCTGTTGGCTTACAAGATGAATGTGAGGACCCCCATAAGGGAAACTCCTTTCAAACTAGCCTATGGAAGTGAAGCAGTGATACCTGCAAAAGTGCATATGGCAAACCACAGGGTGATGAAGTATCGGGATGAGGATAACGAAGAGCAACTTTGTCTCAACCTTGATCTGATAGACGAGGTAAGGATAGACACGAAGCAAAGGATAGTAAAGTATAAAAACCTTATGGCCAGATAATAAGATGCAATGCTGAAACCTAGGCGCTTCAACATTGGGGACCTCATCCTAAAAAAGGTCTCTTTGGCAACCAGAAACCCAACCCATGGGAAACTGGGACCTAATCAGGAAGGACCGTATAGGATTATTAATTGCAAGAGACAGGGATCATATTACTTAGAAGCCCTAAATGGGAGAAAGCTAGAGCACCCCTTGAATGTTGAGCACTTAAGAAGATATTATCAGTAAGATATCAGCTTGGATAAGCATCATACTAGACGAGACCATCCTAGGCGTTATCACCCTAGACAAGCCGAAGTTATGTGTTGCTTTCTATTACTTGCATTTACTTGTGTTTGTTATAAGTAATATATGTTGTGTTTCAATTCCCTAAAGGTGCATCAGTCTCTAAACTATGTGCTATTTATCGACTGTGAACAAAGTCATGGACTTAGAGATCTGTTTGTATGTGAGTATTTTTAATTCCCTAAAAGGCACTAGCTTCTAAGCATGTGCCATGCTTGTAGACGATGCTTATATTATGTATATATAGTTTGAATTCCCAATGTATATGATATATGAATTTCTAATTTACATAACTTCATCCACAAGAAGGCTAAAGGCCCATGACGAATAAAATCTCTCGACGCAGAGACGCAACGTCTATAAACTTTCCTTAAAATAAGGATAAAGCAAAGAAGAATAAGCTTAAGGCATATTCGCTTAATTAATGGACCAGGAAAAAGCCTAAAGCCTATTCGTCTAACCAATGGACGAGAAAATACGTGCACAAGAAAGTTAAAATCCATGGATAAATACAACCAACCAAAACAATCCAACCAATGGATGAGTAAAAGCTGGAAACGTTTTGCATAAAGACAAGTGTAAATTGTCCAGCTCATGGACAAAAAGTAGAACCAGCTAATTCAAATCTTGGGACGAGTAAAGCTGGAAAAAGCAATGCCATTCATAAGATGAGTTATACTTGTAAAGTTTAAAGGATGGTAAAAAGGTAGAACATGAGGAAATTCTTAACATGGATGAGCTAAATGCCTTCATGAGTGGACGGACCACACTTAAAAAAAAAAATGATATGGATGATGTAAATAAAGAGAAATTCGTCCATACAATAACATGTTCAATAGTTAATAAAAAGTGATGGAAATAAACATTCATAAAAGTATAGAAAAATGGTAGATGACCACCGTCCAGAAACCCTTACAAAGTAAAGCCTAAAAGGCAATTGTTAGGAAGCTCATCACAAAGATTATAGATGAGAAAAATGTACTTAGATAAATTCAAATGGTCCAAAACAACGGACCTCATATATGAAAATAGAAAAGGAAAATGACAAGATAATATTTCAAACGTCTTTCACTAAGGGTTATCTCTAGAAGTGGGATCATCCTGAGCAGGCTAGGTAGTGTTATCGTCCTCGATGTTGACATCTTCAAAGCTCATTTGAAGGAGAGAGCTTGCAGCACCAATATTGAGCTTAATGGAACTAAAGTCAACTTCTGGGATGCGTTCCTTAGCGTCCATACGAAAATCTTCGAAACCAGCGACATAGTTTGCGTCCAAAAGATCAGTAAACTATTTGGTAGCTTTGGACTCCACAACAGCGTCCTCATTGGCTTTCTTAAGAAGGGTGCTTAGCTTGTCATTCTTTTTCTGAAGATGGTCAAAATGGGTGTCCTTTTCAATGATGTCAGCCTTGAGCTCTTTGATGAGGTTTTGCAGTTCTTTGGCCTCGTCTGTAGCCTTGGCTGCCACTTCAGCCCAGCCCCTGCAGTCGTCTTTAACCTCCTAAATCCTCGTCTCAAGTTAGATCTCATCTTGTCCATCTCTATGGCCTGCCTAGACGCTGCAATAAACTTTGACATTGCCTTTTAAAAAAAAAAAAAAAAAACCTTGTTAGATTAGAAAAATGTAAAGTGACAAAACGAGGCAAAAGTAAAATCACATACCTTGAAGAGATCATGAACAGCAAAATGTTCAAAATCCTTCAAGGACATTTCATAGCATGTAGCCCCGTCCTCATCAATCATAGCCTTTTGAAACCGTTCCCAAGCCAAATCTTTATTTTCAACAAAATTCATAGGAACCCTTTGAGAAGGCTGAGACGAGGTAGGTGCAGTGGTCTTGGACGAGGTGACTTCAATGGCCACAAATGAGTCTACATCATGGACTTGGATGGACTGCTAAGATGTATGAGGAATAGGAAGGTCAGGCTTGGACGACCCATGCTTCGCCTTCTTATTACATCGACAACTGGGAAGATTCCCAAATCAAGCGTCTTAGATAAACTTTTCCTTTATCTCCAACAGAAGGATGAGGCTAAGATTTAGCCTCTGGCCTGGTTACCTCGTCCACTACCTCCTTTCCTTTGTTTTCTTTCATAGTTGCCATCCCTGAAAAGAAAAATATTAAAATTTAGCTAAAGGGTAAAACTCAAATAATATTCAAATAAACTCTAAAGTAAAAACTCACGTTTACGAATAGTGAGCTCGTGAGCTATAGCTTCAGAAGATGGCTCAGGACCAAGTCCCCAGGTTGCAAGACGTTGAAGGGTGACTAAAAAATGGAAACTCCTATCAGCAAATAGACGAGCTCTCTGGACGCGTTCAAGGAAGAATTTTTTCAAAGATGGTTGTCTAATAGCTGTAAAAAGAAAAAAATAGGGGTTAGACGTTTAAATATATATATATATATATATATATATATACACACACACATATACATATATAATAAATAAATAAATAAAAATAAAAAACAAAACACAACACATACCTTCAGGACGAAGGTTCCCTAACTCTCCAGTGTAGGGGGGAATAGATCTCTGCTAACCTCAACAGGGTGTCCAGACCAAAAACCAGAGATGAAGAAAAACTCCATCTTCTAGTTTCTATCAGATGTTACAAGTAATTTTATTAATCTGCAATCTTTGCCATTGGCTGTGAATTAATAAAAGTCAAGGGACTGGTTAATCTCTGAGGGTTTGTAGTAGTAAAGGAAATCGTCCATAGTAAGAGGACGATCCCCTTCAAACACTTCCCTCCACAAAACTTGCATAGAGACAACCAACCTCCATGCATTAGGATTAAGCTGACATACTCCTAAACCCAACCTAGTAAGTAACTCCCTAGCGAAGGCATTAAGGGGTAACCTAAGTCTCCCTAGAAGGTAAGCTTCATAAACGCCTATTCCAAAGCGAGGGTGACAACACCATTCCCCACGGACGGCTAACCTAGGGTTAAGGTCATCTGGAATTAATACCAACTCCTAACAGAAGTAAATCTCCTTTCATCCGTCTTGGAGTGGACAACTACAGCACAACTATATACTGTCTCTACCTCATCTAATGGAATAGACGGAGGAACACTCGTCGAGGTACCAACTCGAGACCTGGAAGCTGCCCTCGTCCTAAGATGTTCCTAGAAAACCTCTAGAGGAACACTAGATGTGTATTCCTCGTCCATGGTGCTCCCCCCACTACTACTATTGCTACTACTACTATCACTACTGGAACAACTATAACTAGTAGTGTCATGGTACTCGTCTATCGCCTTATCAACACTATTACTAGACAAAGAAACGACAATCTCAGACATCTTGAAGAAATTTGAAGGAAAACCTAAAACAAGGATGAAGAGAATGCTTGGCTCTAGACAAAGGAGGACTAAAGACGCAGAAATACTTCTAAACAAGGCATTGGACGACGAATGTCAAGGGAGAAAATTTAGGAAATGTGATGGGTAGGAGAGGAATTCTACTAATTATAGATAGTGAAATTTGGCATCGAAACGATGCAACCAACCAAAGAATGCCACGTGGCATATTCTTTAAAAAGTTAAATCGACGTGACTAGTCACCAATGAGGTCATGACACTTGGCACGACATCTAACCACTGACGTAAAGACACATATCCAAAGAACAGCAGTAAATTCTACAGTACTCTGGACGACCCTTGGATAAGGGGGCAACTGATGGTGAACTAAAAATTGAATTAACTCCAATTCGTCCATGAGAGTCGTCCAGTTCAGAAAGATATGAATGGTCATCCCTAGTAGGACGATCGTCCATGGGCATAAGGGTCGTCCATCAGGAAAGTGTCTGGACGATCCCCAACACTTAGGAAATTTCCAAAAAGATTTATCTACAAAAGCTTGTGAATCGGACCACGTGTTACTATTTTGAAACATGAGCAAGATCTTGGTTCATCACTATAACTTCCTACTGAGTACTTAACTTCCAATGACAGTTGTAGAAGATAAGATTGAACATTCTAATTTCTATAGCAGTTGTGGAAGTTAAGTCTGAACCTTCTAACTTCCACAAATATTGGGGAAGTTACGAGACAAGTAACCACTCCAAAGCACACTATATAAGCACTCATCCACATCCAATGGAGGTAAGTTCTCACTGCTCCCAAAGTTGGAATTCTAATGTTCTAGAGAAAAAAATAACTTAAGCATTGGAGGGTTCTTGGCCAGTTCATCCCGGTCACCTTTGATCTTGTGTCTTCTTCTTTTCAAGCCGCCCAAACAATCACTAGTTCATTGAAACCCGGAGCATTCAGCCTTCTGAATTTCTTTGCATCATCATCTTCCATTACACAACAATTTATAAGACAATTTATGGGAAAAATTTAAACAAGTCACAAGGACAATTAAAAATGTCAAATTACAAGAAAGTATACTTGTATAGTTTTAGTCAAATTACTTTTTTAACAAGACATGTGACTTAATCAAATAATACACATGGATAGTACTATAAAATATAAATCACTACATAGTATATTGAATGAGATAACTCCTTAACTTGTTTGAAGTTGGAGCTAAAACATAATGAGCTATTATTTCCTTTAAACATAATGGGTCACGGTTGGGTCATATTTATGAGGATATAGAGTGTATACCCTTTACTCATTTCTCCCCTACTCAAAACAAACTCAAATAACAAAGAGTCTTTGTAGCCTAACTGGATGGCATCTCTTAGTGTTTTTAAGGGAGACATCTGGGGTTCAAATCTCCCCATCTCCATTATAATTTTAATGTATAATTATCGAATTAATAATAATAATAACTCAATTCAGCAAACCCAGAAACAATAATAATAATAATAATAATAACTCAACTCAGCAGAACGAAAAACAAAAACAAAACAAAACCACTCCCATACTTCGCATAGAAATCACAACTCTTCTACAAATGAAAAATTATCACTCCATGTGCGCCTTTGGTTTCGTAACCATTATGATCACATGCCAGACTTAAATAATGAAATAAATCCTAATCAAGCATATGTAAAAATATTTCTATCATTAAATAACAGACTTCATCAATTAGAAAATTTTATTAAATTATAAATTTTTCATGTGTTATAACCTCTTTCTCTCTCCCTTGTGCGTGTGTGTGTTTTTTTCTCAAAAAAAAAAATTATAAACTTTTCAACTTTTCTCAGATAGCTTGTTGCTGTCAAATCTAAATGATATATATTGTTAGGTCCGATTATGAAAGAAATTTAAAATTTACAAGCTAGGTTTTCTCTAAACTTGTTTAAAGGAATCTCTTTGAATACACAATAATTTATAAGACTGTCTAAATGTATTATTTAAACAAGTTGCAAAAATAATTAAAAATATCATTTGACTGAAGTATTAGAAAAATAAGAGGAAAAAATATATATATATGAGATTAAATCAAGCAAACCAAGTGCAAAATGGAGGAGAAAAAACCTTTCGATGGCTAAGAGTTGTCCTAAGAAGTGATTTTCGCCCCACTAAATGCAATTTAACCTTGGAGCAAAATGGCTCCGCCAATCACCCCTCAGGATTCAGCACCAAGCTTTTGTTGTATGCAATCACATAGCAAAGCTTTGAACTCCTGTTAATGCCCAAAAGAATAAAGGAACTCGTGATAGAGAGAGAAAACAGAGTGGGAATTTTTGGATTGATCGTTATTTTTTTTTTAAAGGGAAAAAGCCTCCGTTTATGTATGTTAAGGGAAAGGTTGACAAGAATAACAGATAACAATACACATTTTAGAATCCCCCTTAATGGAAGTCAGCCATATTTTGAATTCTTGATTGCCTCCAAAAGCTACTAATGATATTAAGGAAATTTCCATGAATTCGAGATGTGCTGGATCATAAAGGAAAGTGACCATTTTATGTGAAATAAGGGAATGCATTAAAGGGAAAAAAGTTGGACCAAAGGGGTAAGCGGATGATGGCCGTAGGTGAGTTTAATTCTCATTTCTCACCCATTATTTGTTCCCTTACTAATCAGCTTCAGCCTTCGGTCTAAATATGACCAGCTGTAATTATTTTCCAAATTTGAAGCTTTTTCCAACGTAAAAGGGTACACATCGATGGTTGTTTCAACCATTACGCAATGGGTTAAAGGAAAATTCCTCCAAACATTCTCTTTTTTCATTTTTTGCTTTCTTGCAGAAAGCAAAATTAATTTTTAAGCAAAAAGTTTAATTTCAAACCAGTTTGGAAAAAAACATACATATATAGTTTTAGTCATATGACTTTTTTAATGAATCATATGACTATTCAAATAATACACGTAAATAGTATTATAAATCACTACCTGGTACCTAGTATATTAAAGGAGATAACTCCTAAACTTTGTCCAAATTTTTTATACTACATTTCTTGTAGTTCTCATTCACAGTGCTTTTATACTAACACCGACTAATTATGTCCCTAAAGTAGAAGCTATATAACATAGCCATGTTCTCTGGGCATCCTTGGTCCTTTCGCCTATGCAACCGCATGTAGTATTTTTGGATCCATGAGTCTTAGGGTGTGTTTGAATATCGTTTATTTGTTGAAAACTGAAAACTTATTGTTTATTGTTGAAAACACTATAGCAAAATAATTTTTAAATATGTGAATAGTGACGTAGGACCCAAAAATGCATTGATATGTGCGCTTTTGTGTTTTTAGCTAGGTCGTGAACAATGCCGTGGGACTTAGCCAAAAACGGAAACGCTGAAAACGCTCCTCTGCCGCTATCCAAACTCATGTTTAGTGTGTGTTTGGCTCCAATTTAAAAGGTCAATTTATTTTACTATTTGGCTTATTTTTACTACTATTCATAGGTCATACTGCACTTTTTAGTACTATTTATGGGTTTCAGCTAACTTTTACATTTATCTACAATACTTTCATAAAAAAAAAAAAATTTAATTTCAGCAAAATAAGCGAATCTCAAACAGACCTTTATACAGTTATACACACTTTTTTTTTTTCTTCTCAAAAGTCACTATCTCAATTCTCAACTTTAGAGCACCATTCTATCATATAAAAATGATATAATATTAATATCACGACGAAAAGTATAGGCTTCATTGGTGATCTCCATAATGAAGAATAATTTTAAGTCAATGAAAAATTATCACTACATACGCGCCTTTGTTTCGTAACCATTATGATTTTTTTTAGATCACATGCCATACTTAAATAATGAAATATAAATCCTAATCAATCAAGCATGTGAAAAATATTTCTATCATTATAACAAACTTCAGTAATAAAATTTTGTTAAAATAAACTTGTCAACTTTTGTTTGACAGCTTTCTCAATCAAAAAAAAAAAAAAAACCTTTTGTTAGATAGCTTGTAGTTGTCAAAATTAAAAGATATATATTGGTAGGTCCGAATATAAGTGAATCTCAAACAGACCCTTATACAATTATACACACGTTTTTTTTGTTTCTCAAAAGTCACTATCTCAATTCTCAACTTTAGAGCACCATTCTATATATAAAAATGATATAATATTAATATCACGACAAAAAGTATAGGCTCCATTGGTGATCTCCATGATGAAGAATAGTTTTAAGTCAATGAAAAATTATCACCCCTTACGTGCCTTTGTTTCGTAACCATTATGATTTTTTTTTTTTTTTTCATAGATCACATGCCATACTTAAATAATGAAATATAAATCCTAATCAATCAAGCATGTGAAAAAGATTTCTATCATTAAATAACAAACTTCAGTAATAAAATTTTATTGAAATAAACTTGTCAACTTTTGTTAGATAGCTTTCTCAATCGAAAAAAAAAACTTTTGTTAGATAGCTTGTAGTTGTCAGAATTAAAGATATATATCGGTAGGTCCGAATATGAAAGAATTTAAAATATACAAGATTATCCTTTAAACTAATTTGAATGAATCTTCCAATACACAACAATTTATAAAACTATTTATGTGTATTATATTATTCAATCAAGTTGCAAAAATATTCCAAGCTCAGTTAGTAAATATGCATAAGATAAGCGTATCTTACTCGTACGTTAGTATTAATTAAAGAAACTTGCGTCTCCCGAACTGTTCTCAAATTTGCAGAATTTACACATGATTTTGAGATTAGAAGTACACATCATTTTGATGTCCATGTACATCAGGAAGATGTCGTTTGGCAGTTTTTTCAGGTCTCCTGGACATCCAAGAGAAGATTCGCTTTTCTTACAGTAGTTTGGTTTTTGAATTTTTTCTTTGTTTCTTTGTTTTCTTTCATTGTTTTACACTGTAATTGTGCTACTCTAGCATATGCTAGTGTTGCAAAAGAGAAAGAAAAAAAGGGGTCATATGTCCCTCTTTCTCTTCCCCATTGTATCTTATATTTCTTAATTAATAAAATCTACTATCATTTCAGCTCAAAAAAAAAAAAAAATAAGAAGTACTAGACGGGAGTCTTACGGAACTGATAAATTTTGATTTGTAAAATACAGCTTGTTAAATGTTAAAGATAGAAGTTATAATACTTGATGGCTGACCACCACGCACCTTTGGTGCGATAATCACTCCACAAATATAAGTGCTTATGAGGTGTGGGGGCAAAGGCCGAGGTTTAAGTCTCCAGTAGAGAGTTTCACACACATATATACTTAGATTAAGCTAAAGTAGAATTTCTATCTTGTATCAAAAAATATTTACTTGATGGCTATTAATTTGGCATTGACGTAAAAGTTCAAAGCTCAAACGCGTGTATGATACAACTAAAGGAAACGTATTCCTACAAATACAAGTGTCAGTTTTTTTTTTCCTTTTTCTCTTTTAATAATAAAAGTGTCATGTATAGAATTTATTTTACTTAAAGATAAGTAAATGATATGTTCACAAAAATTTTACAACAATTTCACAACAAATCTTAGGCAGCATGTTACAATTGGTGAGTAATAAAAGTAATATCAATGAAGGGCCTAAATTTTAATCAATAATAATTTGTCACATAGAATTCGTTGTAAAAATTTCGTAAACCTAACATTACACTTTCTAATATTATAAACCCCACACATTCCAATTTTGTTTGTTGCTTTAGAGTCTATGCTTTATGCTCCCAATGCTAAAATAATCATTGTTTAGATTATTAAAATTGCTAAAATTACTACAAATTTTACTAAAACTTTTATATACATATATATATATATATATTATAAATTAATATGATAATGAATGTAATTGGTTCATTTTAACACGAAATTAGTGCTCAAATTATTTTTTATGAATGACACATTAATATAAGACTTTTTTTTTTATACAAGTCACATTAATGTAAGACTTTTTTTTTATACAAGATAGAAATTCTACTCTAGCCTAATTAATCTAAGTATATATGTGTGTACAACTCCCTCCTGAAGACTTAAATCTCAGCCCTTTCCCCCCACACCCCACAAATACATATACTCGTGTGTAGGGGCCTTTTTTGTGTTGTGCGTTGGGCTGGGCTGGGCTGGGCTGCCTCCTGCAGTAGTGGGCCCAAATGTTTCTGAGTAAGAGAGTTGAGACCAATCCAACTACAACTCAATTTGGGCCGGTTTGTGCATAAACTATGCCTTGTCTGCCAGGAGTGTTCTTATGGCAGGCAAAGTTGTTTCAGATGAGTTATGGCAAGGAGATATAATAATAATAACAAAAATAGAGTCCTCTGACTATTTAATAGAAAATGACCAAATAATCCCTATTTATGACACATAATCACAGTGATAATAATGAATTTTACAAAGAAAGTAAAGGAGTAAATAATAATATGAGCTAATCAATAATAAATATGAATCAAGTCAAGCTTGGTCCGTGGAAGCAAAACTGAAGAGGGAAGAATGCCTCCTCTCAATGCAACTAATCTCCCAGGAAAGATCTTGCCGTGGTGATTGATGGTTTTGAGGGAACCGGACCTGAATGGTTAAAGGCCAAATTGATCCTTTTCACTTTTTGGAAGAGAGCAGGGTTTTGAGGGGGAGAGAGGGAAATTGACCTACTGGTGCATGCCCACCGTATTAACTCTCCTCGTTTTCTCTCTTATCTTTTTCTTTCCTTTGCTTTTACTTTCTTTCTTTTTTTTATTTCGTGATCTTTCCCTGTTTTTTCGATCCTCTTTTCTGGGCATGGCAAGGGTCTTCTTATAGTGCCTGCCGTGACCAAATTTTACTACTTTGCCCCTTAACCACCTTTGTCTGTTCTGTGTGTACTTGCTGACCACCAATGGTTCGTCTGTGTGTCACTCCCCCTTGCCAGACAAAGGTAGGTTATTTTATTCATTAGCTTACCATGGCACCCTTTCCTGCCACGGTGTAGGTGTTTTCTCTCTCTATCCCTCATGGCATGCACCTAACGATTCCCCCCTCAACCTTACTTCTTTTGGGTGGTCTGTCATCCCAGCAAGACGTACCCCCCAAAAGAGCTTGGGCAAGAGCCGCAGAATAGATCTTTTTCCCTCTCCCCACCACCAAACCATACCCCTTTACCTCTGACCCATGACCTCACCACGTCCTATATTGGCTGGGTACAGGCCGGTGGTGCCTGGGCCTTACGCGTGCTTCCCTTTCACGTATGTCCAAAATCTGCCTGCTGCTCATGCGTTTGCCACGGTCTGAAGGCTTGCTTGCATAGTCTGCCGCCCTTCTTGAACCTTTTATGTGGGCTGTTTTATAATTCCTTATTCCCCTCTGGGCTTTATTTAATACTGGGCTTTACATTTCTTTCAGCCTATTTCTTGATTGCCATCATGTCCTACCATACTACTTTGTCATTCCTGCTGTAATAACTTGATCCTGCCAGGCCTTTTCAGGCCTGCCGCTTATTCTTTCCCCAATGGCTTAGCATGGCCATAGGTTTTCTTACTTATGGGCTCCTGTGTCCCTTTTGTTTTCCCTTGGGCATCCTCTGCCCATTTGCTTGTCTTGGGCTTCCTCGGCTCTTTTCCTAATTTTGTGTTCCCATGGGCTTTTACTAACTTCATTGGGCTTCCCCGGCCCAATTACTTCATACTCATCCTTAGGGTTTGTGGGCCTGCCAACAATCCCCTACTTTCTTTGCTTACATTGCTTTGAGCCTGCCGTGGCCCATTCTTACTTTTTCACATCATACACTGCCCATGGGTTTGCTATTTGCTATTTCTCTCTTTCCGGACTCTTTTGAGCCCATTTGCTTCCTCAAGGCCCATTTATTTATTCTATGGACCTGTGATCCATTATTCCTGCAGCTTGGACTTAATGGTTTTATTCTATGCTTGCTATTTCTTTTTACTGCCTGTGTTGCTGGGTTGGGATTCCTTCCTTCTATTCGGGTTTCACAAAAAATGACCCTCAACATCGTGGAATAACCATCACGCCAAGGGTACGCAATGATGATATAGTAAAATTTGTAGCATATGTAGCACTCTAAAACAAATTTGTTTGAGTGGTTGGAATTAATCATATATATGACTGGACATAAAAGTCATGATACAAATATTATTCTATTTATTTGACAAAAAAGGGGGTAAATGTCTAAACTTTTTTTTTGTTACAATTTTTTTTTAAAGATAAACGTAACATATTTGTATTATACACGTACTGTTTTTTCTCCGTTTTTGTATTTTTGTGTCAAATTTTTTAAACGTAATTTTTTAAAATATACCGAATTATACCCGTCCATATATTTACTATATTAAACACATACCATATTTTACTTACTATGATTCCAAGTTTTAGGAAAAAGGTTTAGTTTCAAACCAGATCATAAGAAAGCATACATATATAGTTTATTTCAAATGACTATTTTAATGAGTCATGTGACTTATTCAAATAATACTTATTAATAGTACTATAAAATATAAATCACCACATAGTATATTGAATGAGATAACTCCTAAACTTGTTAATTTGGAGCTAAACGTTGTCCTTTTTTTTATTAGGAGAAAAAGGAAATTTGACAATTTTAAATTTGATTTTTCAGATAAGCCCAAAATACCATTTACTCATTAATTTCTCCCCAACTCAAAATAAACTCAAATAGCAAAAAGTCTTTGTAGCTCAACTAATTAACACCTTCTAGTATTTTTAAGAGAGACACCCGAAGTTCAAATCTCCCCCTCCCCAATATAATTTATAACTATCAAATTATTAAAAATAATTATATAATAATAAATAGATATATATAATAAAATAAAAATAAAAATAAAAAACTCAAATCAGCAGACCAAAGAAAAAAAACGAAACAAAACAAACCACTGCCACATTTCACATGAAATCACAACTCTTTTACAAATTAAAACAAAAGCAGGACATATAATTTTAAATAGTGAAGAGGGTAAATGGATATAAATGGACTCATTCTTCTGAACCAACCACGAGCGACGGTACTTTTGGTTCATGGTTAAGACGAGGGAGGAAGACGGAGGGCTTGTGCACAAGAGGACGGACCCAACGTGACAGACGAATCAAAAAGTCAACGGATACAAGGTGGACGGTAGCAAGGCCACATGGCATCCCCATGGTTTAAGTAGTCCTCAAGAAACTTCAAAATGAAATATCTTGCACCTCACGATCAACCCTAGTCAATGAAATCCTTATATGGAAAGAATCTCGTAATATGTGTGCTTTAATAAGGATCTTCTTTATAAGGAAAAATTCTTCTTCCCCAAGAAAGGGAAAACTCGATTCTACACTACTATAAAAACCCAGAAGCACTCCTAAATGAAGGTACACATAATTGACCCCAACTCTGGCACTCTAGGGTTGTGAGAAGATTTCTAACTTAACCTTCAGAGGTTCTTTGGCCAATACCACACCAGTACTCTCCTAAGGCCTTCTTGTTCTGTGTTGTGTAGGTGTTGTCTTGAGCACATGAGCACTATGTGACTTGCTGACAATTTCCAACGTCATCAGTTGGCGCCGTCTGTGGGAATAAACAAGTACAACTTGCAAGCCACACCATCACTTCCCAAACAAAGAGTTGCATGGTTCTTACTCGTTCAATGTCAACCACCAACAATTTTCAAGGAGACGAACCACGTACCACCACACTTGAGAGACAGGTTCAAACTCTCGCCGCTATCATAGAATGCCTTACCCAGCAAAACCATGATCTGGAAGAGCAATTGCACCAGAAGAATGCAGGGCTTAATCCTCAAGAGGAGGATCAAGAAGGCACCAGCGCTGAGAGAAGGGACCACGAGGGGCCGGAAGGTAGCAACGCCCCAAGTAGACCTGAGTGACAGGACATGAGCCATCTATCCGCCGCAGATACGATTCCATATCATATGGTCGCAGAGATGCAGATGATGAAGGAGCGGATGGATTTCATGATGAACGCCCTCAAAGGACGAATATCTAGCGACCTCAATGATCTGGTCCATCGAACTGATTCACCATTCACCGCATCCATCACTTCATTCCCCCTTCCACCAAAGTTCCGTATGCCTCAGGTGGAGAGCTACGATGGATTTAAGGATCCACTGGATCACCTGGAGTCTTTTAAGACATTGATGCACCAGCAAGGAGTGGCGAACGAGATCATGTACAGGGCCTTCCCTACTACGCTGAAGGGCCTCACAAGGGTTTGGTTCAGTAGGTTGACGCCTAATTCCATTAGTACCTTTAAGGAGTTGAGCGCCTAATTTGCCTCACACTTTATAGGGGGCACATGTATAAGAAGTCCACTATGTGCCTGATGAGCATCAAGCAATAGGAGGATGAGACACTGAGGTCATACATAGCCCGCTTTAAGAAGGAAGCGCTCTTAATCGATGAATCTGACGACAAGATACTTGTGGCTGCATTTACGAATGGGCTACAGAAGGGTAAGTTTCTATTTTCTTTATACAAAAATGACCCAAAGACTATGTCGAATGTGCTCTACAGCGCTACCAAGTACATGAACGTGGAAGATGCAATAATGGCTCGCGAAGAGAAGCCCAAGAAGAGAGAAAGACAGGAGGAACCGCGACAGGACAAGGGGCGAAAAATAGCAAGGACAGGAGATAGAAGGGAAGATAGGTGCTCCAAACCTCCCACAGGAAGGTTCGCAAGCTTCACCCTGCTGAACACTATGATTGATCAAGTCCTGATGCAGATCAAGGATGAAGGAGCCTTGACGTTCCTAAGCAAGCTGAAGGGAAACCCTAGTAAGAGGCCTAGAGACAAGTACTGCCGTTTCCATGATTATGACACATCTTACTGCTACGACTTAAAGTAGCAGATAAAAGCTCTTATTAGGCAAGGGAAGTTGCAAAGGTTCATTGGTAAGGAAAGGACGAATCAGACCCAGGAACCATCTGCCCAGAGAGAAAATGAGCATCCCAGACCCCCGCTAAGAGACATAAGAATGATCGTAAGGGGAACCACGGCATCTATCTCATCCAAGAAAGCACGAAAAACCTACCTACGGATGGTTCAAAACATCCAATTGACGAGATTCATCCCTAAGATGGCACAGATCAACAACCTTGTTGTTGGGTTTACAAAGGAAGATGTCAAGCATCTCCATCACCCACACAACGATGCGCTCGTGATTAGCATTCGAATAGGGGACAACACCCACTGAGTTCTTGTGGATAATAGGGGCTCTGTCGATATCCTCTACTACCCAGTGTTCCAGTAAATGAGAATTGATATGGGACGGCTAGTTCCTGTTAACACTCCACTTGTCGAGTTCAGAGGAACAAGGGTACACCTCCTAGAAGCAGTCACTTTGTCCATAACAATCAAAGATTACCTACAGCAAATCACTCGGGATGTCACGTTCTTGGTTATAGATTGTTCATCCACTTACAATGCCATATTAGGTCGTCCTACTTTGAATTCATGGAAGGTCATAAATTCAACGTACCATTTGATGATCAAGTTCCAAACAGAGTACGAAGTAGAGGAGGTACGAGGAGGTCAAGTAGCAACGCACAAATGCTATATTGCTATACTGAAAATGTATGATCATTTGTAAACAATATGTATAGAGGAACAACAAAAGGTGGCAAAACTAGTGGAAGGATTGGAAGAAATTCTCCTTGATGACTCAAAACCTGAACGGGTTACCAGAATCGGCACTTTGGCTAGCCTGCCAGTTAGGCAAGCGCTGACGACATTTCTAAGGGAAAACCAGGACGTGTTCGCTTGGAGCCATGAAGACATGCCTGGGATTGATCCATCCGTCATTTTCCATAGGCTAAACGAATCGCCCACTTCTCCTCCCATACGCCAAAAGAAACGTGTGTTCGCGTAGGAGCGTGACAAGGCCATAGCGGAAGAGGTTCGCAAATTACAAGAAGCAAACTTCATACAGGAAATGTACTACCCCAACTAGCTGGCCAATGTAGTGATGGTCAAGAAAGCCAACAGAAAATGGAGTATGTGTGTGGACTTCACAGACCTAAACAGGGCTTGTCCCAAGGACAGTTATCCTCTTCCGGGGATTGATGTCTTGGTAGACTTAACAGCAAGACACCAGCTGCTAAGTTTCATGGATGTGTTCTTTGGATACAACCAGATCAAGATGGATGAGCCCAACCAAGAGAAGACTTCATTCATCACCAGCCAAGGCCACTTTTGTTACAAAGTCATGCCATTCAGGCTCAAGAACGCAGGTGCTACGTATCAAAGGCTAATGAACAAAATGTTCGCACACCAGATTGGGAGAACTGTGGAAGTTTACATGGACGACGTGTTGGTCAAAAGTATACGGGAGGACGACCACTTGGACGACCTCCAAGTGACCTTTGACAGCCTCTAATCTTATAACATGAAACTAAACCCAAGCAAGTGTGCGTTTGGGGTGACGGCCGAAAAATTCTTGGGATTCATGGTATCCCAAAGGGGTATTAAGTTCAACTCGAATAAGATTCAGGCCATAATGGAGTTAGCCCTGCCAAAGACTGTAAATGAGGTATAGAGCCTAAACGGTAAGGTAGCTGCCCTGAACAGGTTTGTCTCAAAAGCAACAAATAAATGCCTACCTTTCTTCTGTACATTGAAAAAATCATTTGAATGGACGACCGAATGTTAGCAAGCTTTCAAGGACCTGAAGACGTATTTCTCTTCCCCACCATTATTAAGCCCGTCAAAACCAGGGGAAGTACTATTCCTATACCTAGTCGTCTCCTCTGCCGCTGTCAACACGGCCTTAGTTAAATAAGAGGACGGGGTGCAGAAACTAGTGTATTTCACAAGCTGAGCATTCCGAGGAGCGGAAGAGAGATACCTCTCAATGGAAAAGCTCACCTTTGTAGTAGTCACTATGGCCAAAAAGCTCAAGATATTTCTAGGCACATACTGTGATTGCCCTAACGGACAAACCCCTTAAAAGGGTAATGAGCAGCCCTGAAGCCGCCAGACAAATGGCGCTATGGGCGATTAAGTTGAGCAAATTCGACATACAATACCAACCGCGAACGGCTATAAAGGGACAAGTTATTGCTGACTTCATCGCAGAATTCACCCTCGCGGAAGACCAAGGGGCAGAAAAGACGCCCCAATGGAGCATCCACATGGACAGATCGTCTAACAGGTAAGCAGGCGAAGCTGGTGTGGTACTCCACAACCCGGAAGGGGACAAAATCTAATGCATGATTCGTCTTGATTTCCCTACGACCAATAATGAGGCAGAGTACGAAGTTTTGATAGCAGGGTTGGATTTTGCCAAAGTGGCAGGAGCTACAGATATGGTTATATACTACGATTCCTAAGTAGTAACCAACCAAGTCAACGGCAACTATGAGTGCAAGAACAAAAGGATAAAGAAGTACCTTGAGCAAGTGAAGGATCAAGTCAACGACCTCCAAGTGAGGTTTGTTCAAATACCAAAGGAGGAGAACGAGCACGTTGACTGATTTGCTAAAGCTGCCTTAGTGGAACACATGCTCATCCCCAGCCAGGTACTATCCTTCGTTCAAATTTCACCATTAATAGACAGCATCAGTGTGTAGGAAGTAGGTTCCGAAAACTACTGGACGACACTAATAACCTCTTACCTGAAGGACGGCGTGTTGCCTAAGGGCACTTCGTTCTCATTAAAGGCGTTCTATACAAAATGGGCTTCTCCCGACCGTACCTAAGGTGTCTCATCCCCGAAGAAGCAGACTATGTAATGCGAGAAGTCCCCGAAGTAGTCTGCGGGAACCATTCTAGGTCATGATCATTGGTGCACAAACTCATTCGGGCAGGATACTATTGGCCTACCATGCAGAAGGATGCCATTGCATATGTTAAAGCCTGTGACAAGTGCCAGAGGTTTACTAACCTCATCCGACAACCAGCGAAAGAACTCACTCCATTAACGGCCCCATTGCCTTTCGTACAATGGGGGCTGGACATCATGGGCCTGTTCCCAACAACGGTCAGGCAATTGAAGTTTCTAGTAGTCGATATAGACTACTTCACAAACTGGGTAGAAACCAAAGCCCTAGCCTTCATCACGGAGAGGACTGTGCGTAGCTTTGTAGGGAAGAACATCATTTGCAAATACGGTATACCTAGAGTACTAGTCTCAGATAATGGGAAGCAATTCGATAATGACGCGTTCAGAGACTTTTGTTCACAACTAGGGATCAAGAATCACTACTCATCACCTGCCCACCCTCAAGCCAAAGGACAGGTTAAGGTTACGAACCGATCCTTGCTTAACATCATCAAGACTCGGCTCGAGGGGGCAAAGGGTATATGGCTTGAAGTACTACCTAGCATCCTATGGCTTTATAAGATGACTGCAAGGACACCAATAGAGAAACGTTGTTTCGTTTGGTATATGGAAGTGAGGCAGTCATCCCGATCGAAGTGGGACTCACAAGCTACTGAGTAGAAAACCATGACGAAGGAAGGAACGATGAAACACTACGTATTCAACTTGATCTAGTGAACGAGGTTAGAGCAACGGCTAAGCAAAGGTTAGCATGGTACAAGACCTCATGACCAAGCACTACAACTCCAGGGTCAGACATAGGGACTTCCAGGTTGGAGATCTTGTCTTGAGAAAGGTGATGGGTGCCACAAAAGACACCTCCTAGGGGAGGTTAGGACCTAACTGGGAAGGACCGTACAGAATTGCCTCATGGCATAGGAAGGGGACCTACCACGTGGAGACATTGGACTAACAAAGGCTACATCACATATGAAACACAAAACACCTGAAGAAATACTACTAGTAGACAGTAGCAAGGATGACGATACTCCTCATTTCAAGTTTATTTTCTTTTAATTAATTTCTTGACAAGTAACTTTAAGCCAAAGCGGTAGTTTTTTTTTTTTTTTTTTTGAACTACTATCTACGCGTACTTATCACAATAAGAGGAGTTATTCAAAATTGCCATGTGTATGCTATCTACGTTTCTATCTTTAAGCCATGAAAAGAATGGGTTCATCTCGAAGCGATGACTCCTGTTTAATAAAGTGGACAGGTCTCATCCTTAAGGGATAACTAATGATAAGTCCATAAAGTGGACGGATTCAAGTATATCCAATTCATAAAGTGGACAGATCCCATCCTTAAGGGATAACTAATGATAAGTCCATAAAGTGGACGGATTCAAGTTTATCTAGTTCACAATGTGGATGGATCCCATCCTTAAGGGATAACTAATGATAAGTCCATAAAGTGGACGAATACAAGTATATCTGATCCACAAAATGGACGGATCCCATCCTTAATGGATAACTAATGATAAGTCCCTAAAGTGGACGCATTCAAGTTTATCCAATCCACAAAGTGGATGGATGACCTTTAAGCCCATCAGTAGACAGATTTACCCTGAAGGGATGAGACAAAAGATTTGTATTTATTTAAGTATACAAAGAAGCATCCCAAAGGTAAGTTTGCATATACTAAATCAACGAATAGCATGCACAAATATAGATAAACATGAGATTAAAGTATTATAAATAGCCCATAGAGGGAAATGTTTGTGTGCCAAGTAAAAGGCAACGGATACAATTAAGCATAAATATTGTTCTTCCAGTAGACCTTTACTCACAAAAAAAAAAAAAAAAAAAGGAAACATCTACTGAACAGTAGGGGTATCGTCGTTTTTCTCCTCCATGGTTTGTACATCTTCAAGCTGACAATTTCCATCCTCAACAGGTTTCCCTTCTTCACTAGGAATGGCATCCCCATCACCCTGAAGGTCAACGATTGCATCGTCAGCAAAAAGCTCGTCCATTCCTTCTGAATCAGCTGGACGAGCAGGAGTTTGGCCCACGACATCAATTGAGATGTGGGAGAAGTCCAAATCAGGAAAAGAGGCTTTGACTTGCCAGAAGCAGTCATCAAAGTCATCAGCATAAGAGCCACCGAGTTCACTTAAGCGGTTGTCAGAATCACGATATTCCTTAATAGCCTCCTCATTTGCATGACGGAGTTGATCCTTCACCTTCGTAATCTCACCCTCTTTATCCTTCAAAATTTTCTTCAGTGCTTTAACTTGAGCCTCTGACTCCTTCAAGAGCTGTTTAGTCAAGTCAAGCTTCCCAACGTGGACATTCTTCCAGGTAAGCAACTCTTGTAGTTTTGTCTCTTTAGCACCCAACTTTTCCCTCAGACGGCTCAAGACCGTCTCATGAGAAATACAGCGGTCCATCAACCCCTTCATCATAACCCCCCCTGCAGAAATCAAGGACAAAATTTAGAAAAGACAACATTAACGAAAACCAAATACAAGCAGACAGGTTGACGTGCCTGCAACATACTAAAAAGGCATGTCTCTCCCATAGCCTCTGTCACGTGATTACCCAAGTCTGAATAATCATTGTCCTTAATGATGGACGAAAGCTGTTTAAAGGCATAGCTCAAGTCTTCACGGAGGAGGACAAGGCACTCCTCGGTGGCAGGGATCTGGCCCTTCATTAGTCTTTTCCCTTTACTAGGACCTGGTTTAGGGGGCAGTTTACTAATGGCAGGGGTCTCACCAACAGTTGGCCCCAAACCAACCTTTGGTTTTTTAGGTGGATGGTCCACCTTTTTTGACGGTTTTCTCTTGGTGGACGGGTTGGCCTAGCCCATCTTAAGGGGTTGCCTACCCTCTAATTTCTTCTCAACAACAACTTGCTGCTTAATGAAGGCTCTCCTCTTGCTATCTTCCATTTCTGCATGAAAATAGACAAGTTAAAAGATAAGCTACTAAAACGCAAAAAAGGTAAGTACTAGGCAACAGACTTACGTTGACGGACTCGTGTGTTGTAATGATAGGCAGCTTTTGATGGTTCAGAACCCTCGCAATACCAATGGAGGGTATCCAAGGTAATCAACTTTGACCACGATCTCTCTGACAGCTTAGTGGTCGTAAAGATTTTTTCCAAAAAGCTCCACTCTTCGAGGGTGACTTCTAGATGATCCCGAGCTAGAAACAAAGATGGTTAAAATATCGAATTAAATAAACAGAAGTAAATGAAGGCCTGAGACGGATGGATACATACCGGATGAGGGCATTATACCCCAAGTTTTGTCCACAGGCATGTACTCCTGGTCGTCAGGATGATACATCCAGTCGTCCCTTTGAAGGAAAAAATAACGACTCTTCCAATTCCTATTCGAATCTGGAGTATCGCATACTAACCTAAGCAACGGACTCCTAGGAAAGAAACTATACATGCCCCTTGATTGGGTTATCTCTGACGGACGATAACAATGAAAAAATTCTTCCACCTTTATCCTCCATGCCCCGTCGGACATGACCCATATAGGACTTCTGCACCCAGGAAGACTCTCCAAGCATTCAGAGAGATTTGGGTGACAGATAGACCAAGGTACTGGAGAAGACGACGATGAAGGGCACTTAGAGGAAATCTCAGGCCTGCTTTCAACATCTGCTTGTACACACCGACGTCTTCTAGACCTTTGTAATAGCACTTTTCATTTTGGAAGGTAGACAGATTGGTATGTTGGTAGGGATCTGGTATTTCTCCCTAAGTGTGTTTGCTTGATGGAAGAGTTGAAGTCATTAATTGTCCACAATGGAATCATAATAAACACTCTAAACTCGTCAGGGCCTATGACAGATTAAGTGGGGGGTTCAGCACTGACTAAGTCATCATTAGAGTCATTCTCCAACCCGTCCACGTCTAGGTCCTCATCCTCCCCCACAGAAGGAGAGTTGGCTGACGAAGCCCTTTCACTATCAGAGGTGCCGGGGTCACCTTAACCTGATGGGAACACCTCATCATAGCCCGCTCCTTCGCAAACCCACGATTGATCACTCGATGCCTCACTAGACATTGGTCACCTACACGTGACTGATAAAAACCCCAAGACTCTAAGAGGTCTATGTAGTAGACGGGCATGCAATATTTAAGTAAAAAAATTGAAAAAGGTGGAAGTGTGAAAAGAAGGGTACTTACAAATCGAACAATGCAAAGCAAGGGGAGGGATAAATTATAGCAAACAGTCACACCAGTTGGATGGCACAAAGGTTTGCTGAAGAAGACGGTAGCTCTCTGATCAAGAAATTGGTCACGAAAGTGAAAAATGAGAGGAACAAGAAACATATATATAGGGAGAACAGCACGGAAGACGAAGGGACGCTTCGGTCTGAGCGATCAATTGCTAAAAATATGACATATGCCCCTATTGTATTAATGACCCTAGGGTAGCCTGTCAATCAGAACGCAACTCCCAAAGTTGAAGTCAGACCGTCACTCCACAGATCCATCCTAACATGATGCGACGGACCCATAGAGTAAAGAGGCAACTGAAGAGGGAAAATGGATATAGACGGACTCATTCTTCTAAACTAGCCACGAGCGACGGTACTTTTGGTTCATGGTCAAGACGAGGGAGGAAGACGGGGGGCTTGTGCACAAGAGGACGGACCTAACATGACGAACCGATCAAAAAGTCAATGGATACAGGGTGGGCGATAATAGGGCCACATGGCATCCCCATGGTTTAAGTAGTCCTCAAGAAACTTCAAAAGGAAATATCTTACACCTCAAGATCAACCCTAGTCAATGAAATCCTTATATGGAAAGAATCCCATAAAATGTGTGCTCTAATAAGGATCTTCTTTATAAGGAAAAATTCATCTTCCCCAAGAAACGGAAAATTTGGTTCTACACTACTATAAAAACCCAGAAGCACTCCTAAACGAAGGTATGCATAATTGACCCCAACTCTGGCACTCTAGGGTTGTGAGAAGATTTCTAACTTAACTTTCGAAGGGTCTTTGGCCGATACCACACTAGTACTCTCCTAAGGCCTTCTTGTTCTATGTTGTGCAAGTGTTGTCTCGAGCACGTGAGTACTATGTGACTGACTGAGGATTTTTCGACATTATCAGATAGATGTATATATATATATATATATATATATATAAAACCTGATTCCTTGATGAAAAAAATGATATGGGTTCTTAAAAATTGTGAATCTCGCTTAGAAACTGCCAAAAATTGAACAACTGGTTTCCAACAACGACAAGGGCCTTGAAATGGGTGCATTGGATGGCCATGGTTCACGATATACATATTTAGTGTTCATTTCATTACCATTTCTCTTTGATTCTAGTACTCTATCTCCTAAGGAAATGAAAGAAAGAAAGCAACAGAGAGAGAGAGAGAGAGAGAGAGAGATCTGATGTTTACCTTTTGGTTTAAGGGGTTTGGAAATATTGGTAATCCTGTTAGGATGGAAATTACCAACACAATAATAGAGAGAAAGAGAGAATAATCTACTAATGTCTTTTTTTATAATAAAAAAAAAAATCCAATTTTTAAAGGAGATATCATTTATTGTCTCATCTTTTCAAAATTACCCTTAAACAGATTTCCTTTTTTTTTTTTAAGTAGTTATCAGAAATTTAAAATACAAAGTTACCGGTTGGAATAAATCTATTTTGGATTTTTTTTTTTTTTTAATTTACAAACTAAGACATTATTAGAAGGGTTTTCACAGTTAGTATTGGGTTATTGGGTATTCTTTTTAAAAAATCAAATCAAATCAAACCTAAAAAATATACTCATAATACAATACAGTTTTTTTTTTTTTTTTTTTTTTTTTAGGAAGAATACAATACAGTTAGTATTGGGTTATTGGGTATTCTTTTTAAAAAATCAACCAAATGTAGTATCTCACCTAGGTTTTGGGTAATAATTCATTTTGTTGCGCACATATGTTTTTCAACATGAGAGCTATATCTCACAATATATATGACCATTATCTACCTTTATTTATTTAATTATTTGCTAAATCAATTATATGTCTTTATTTAGTTTGTCAATCCATAATTTATTACTACATTGCATTCATAATCTTATATTCAATTGGTGTTCACTACACTATTTTTTTTTTTTTAGAAGGTTCATGGCACTAAAATTTAATGCATAAAAAAAAGACAATGACAATAATCATATTTTATTAGTGCAAGAGTTGACAAATACATTTATTATGATGATCCAATTAAGATTTTCTTGTTGATACAAATGGTCATAGATTGATAAAGCACAATAGGTTTTCTCCCCCCTCTATTCAGTACTACTACTTAAAGCCTCCTCTAATGCTTGTGTGTTGCCGGAGGTAGCTACATATTTGATAAGAAAGTTTTTGTATAGCAATGACCTATAGATCGCAGGATTTCTTGCATCAACCAAAGTTTTTGCTGGTTCTATAATTGTTTCATCTAATGGATTAATAAAGAAGGAAGCAGTTGTCCGAGCTAAATTTGAATTTGTCACCACACGATGTTCAGCACCTTTCAACTTCCCATTACTGATAATCTACAACTCAATGCAGCACAATTTCAAGCGCAATAATTAAGAAACAATAATATTTTCTATAACAAAAAAAGTACATCACAAAAAATACCATAAACTATGGGGTACTTACACTTTGCACCCTAAACTATGAAATCTTGCATTCACCACCCCAATTGTAACAAACTTGATCATTTGCATCTCATAGCTTGAATGAATATTGAAATTAATGATAGCATGCAAGCTACATGACTGTAAAGAAATAAATTCTATGTTTTGCCCTTATAGTCGATTCATGTACTAAATTTTTATGGTCTATGTAACTTGCACATTTTTATTTTTTATTCAGGTATGATTATTAATTTTAATTGTCAATCAGGCTACGGGATGCAATTTGTAAAGTTTGCTACAATTGGGTTGTGATCACAAGTTTTTATAGTTTGGAGTGCAAAGTGTAGGTACCCTGAAGTTCAAGGTTGTTTTCTATGACTATATATATACGGTACTATTTGTTACAATTTATATGATATCCCAAATTAAAAAGACTGCCTATAATTAAATCTTTCCATAATCGTGTAAATAACTTAGATTGATTATTGCACTATAATGTGTTGCCCAACAATTATTTACCTAATGCCTTCATAATCCAATATCAATGTGGTGAAGTACCACAAATCAAAGGATTATCAACTAATTTTCAGTTTTTCACTAATTAAACATCTTGCAGTTACAAATAAGCTAGTATATCCTTCCCAAAAACAAACTAAGTGCATTATATATACTAAGAGCTTGTGAAGATATATGTGCGTACCTGCAAAGGATAACCTATGTTAACCACAAAAGCATAAGGAATAGGTTTAACACCAATCCATTCCTCATCCTTGAAGACTTGAAGCCCATATACTTCACTTTGAAGAAGAATATTGATGATGCTAGGGTCTCTATGTTTGCCCTGTCCCAAGGTTAAACTTGGGTCTGGGCATGGTGGATAGTGATTGACCAACAGTCTTGGATTTTCAGCAAGTCCACTGCTAAAATGACCAGGGCTGATTCCCAAGCCTTGGGAAATGAACTCCAAAATTCTAAACCCCAACTTCCTTACTTCAGTTGTATATAACCTAACAACTTCTCTGTAAAAGGTTACATGAAACATCATGATGTAGTTCATTTATGTTCTATATATGAAAAAGGTTCAGTAGCATAATAGAACAAGTTAATTTACATGTCTATGACTATGAGGATTTACCGATATCTAGTTGGTTTTTCAGGCCAAAATTGGATGTATTTCTCTTGAGGATTACAAAGGTGTAACAATCCATCCCTCCAGAGGTGGAACTTTTCTTTTGCATAATTTTGACTGCCTGTGTAGACGGAGCAGCTCTTATTGGGGTCCTTTGAGCATTCAATTGTTTTGTCCTTGCCAGACATTGCATGAAACTCCTTAAAAACACTCATGGCATCATCCATTAAGTGGTTAGGGACTCCATGGTTGATCACCTATTAGTAGTTGAGCCAGAAAATGTTTTTCAAGGGTCAATCTAAATATATTTATAATTTTTAAATTCACAAAATAATACACACATACACATATATATACACATTTATTGGTTAAAACATTTATACTTAATATGCTTTATTATCATTATTATTTTCTTGTATAAAGAAAATTTTATATAATTAAAAAAAAAAAATTCTTTCCTGCAGTTCTGTGTAATTTTTCTTTAAAATTTTATTCAATTCAAGATTTTTTTTTTTTATTATTATTCAAAATATTACATATTAGAGTATTACAATAGTTTTAAAGAAAATGTACACAATTCAATTAATTTAAAATAAATTGAAAAAATAAATGTCACTTTTTTAAAGTAATAAATGTTAAGGATTACAAAGTAGAAGATGTCCCAAACTTTTAACCATAAAAATTATAGCATATTTTCTTCTAATTAAACACACACACACATATACAATTCCTTTGAATGCAAAATAAAAAAGTTTTTGTTTTTAAAAAAGAAAAAAAATATATACAAAATAGATTTTTTTTTTTTTTTTACTTTTTCTTTTTTAATACATTATGCTTTAGCCTTTAAATACTTAGATGGTTCCACGCTATGCATAATAGAGTTTAAGAGGGTCAAGAGTTTTCTCAACAAAAAAAAAAAAAAAAAGTGGGTCAAGAGTAGTAAAAACAATGACTAGTTACTAGTCCCTTTTTTATCTTTAGTTTAAAAAAATAAAAATAAAAAATGAGATTCTTTTTTTTTCTAAAAATGAAGGGGATACATATAAAATCTTGAAGTAATCTAAACATTTATTATAATAAAATAATGGGGGAAAGGGAAAATTGCGGAGAACCCGGGGACTGCATGGGTGGCCCCTGCCTCCACCAGATGGTACAAATCATCATAGAACACAATTATATATAGATAGGAAAATGTTGCCAAAAGTTGTTCATGTATGTTCATGTTTGATGCCAAGAATCCACTAGGAATAAATCATTATCTCAAAGAAAAAAAGATGTGGGTGGAACCTGAAAGAATCCAAAGTCTTGGCTAGCTTTGAAAATTTGTTGAATTATCTGAGTCTGATCATGAACCCCAAGATCAACCACTGGAATATTGTTTCCTACAGGAACATCAATAAGCTTCCCTGGTCTTTGTTCCGGTGGGAATATATACGTTTCTGGCACAGCTCGATCCTTACACCAGCTTGATACAAGAAGATCCTCCATCACTTACAGCTCAGATCTGTAAGGAAGAAAATATATATGTCTATGGTGTGAAGTGAACATTAACCATAAACAACTCTTTTATCAAAAAGCTTCCATGTTGAAGTTGACTAAAAGAAAACATTGAAAATTTCGGCAAGCATATTATATTCCTAGCTCCTACAATGAACCTTAATACGAGATATATCTTGACCAACCTGCTACTAAAAAAGATTTAATAAAAATAAAAACAAGTTGCTTGTATCTGTTTTAAATCAATCAATCAATGGTTTATCCAATCAATCTATACTAATTAACTAAAATTCAAAGGATTAATTTAATCTACTCTAATTTTCTATCAACTGTCTCAAATCAGATTTCAAATCTACTATTGCATTCAACAACTCCACTTTTTTTTTAGGAACCCAACAACTCCTCTTTAATACCTTAAGCATATATAAGGGGGGTCCATATAATTTAAAACTATTTTGTAGTTGTACTCTAGTTATATAATGTGTTATAAACCCAGTTTAAAATACTAGTATTACTATTTTCTTGTGTATTCTAATAAGTATTATTGTTTACTTTAAAAAAAAAAAAAATAACCCAACTTTTCTTGAAATACTTATTATTAACTCAAGTACAAATTGTTAGTTAGCAAAAGTTATAGCAAGTAAAATTTATTTTTTTAATTCAAGAATCGTTACACCACATAATCATGGATTCTTAAAACCAGGGTTTTGCAAACTATTGTAATACTACACAATTGTTTTGAAGGCCAACCACCAATGTCATATATCTTATTTATAAGACTTTTGGTAAAACCATAGAGAAGAGTACTTCGAATCCTTAAGGATTTTAATCTTCAAACTAGGGTCAGTTAATACCTTTAGAATGCTATGGACTTAACTAGGAAACTCTGTTTCTAAAAAATAAATAAAAAACTAGGAAACTCTTACAATTTTTAATCATATAAAAATTTTATTTTCGATATCTACAAATTGCAATATCAATTGTCAACGCATTGCAATTACCCCCGAAGGTTAGAGAATTTTAAGCGAGAACTCTTTACTTACAATTTTATATATTTACTCTTTCCACTATATTACACATAAATCACTAGGATTGGATTAGTATAATAGTTAAGTCCCTAACTTATGGGACCCTTAATTTATTGAACAAATAAGAAAACTTACAGAAGCGAATGGAAGGACTAATAGTACTTACTTTTGAAACTTTATAGGACCAAAAGATCTTAACATATAAATTTTAGGGACTAACCATATATTTTCTCCCCAAAAAAAAAATATTATTCAAATAAAAATCAAACGACACCGTACGCTAGGCAAATTGGCGCGGGCGCCAAAGGTTATATATATAGGGTGTTGTTAACGGGTGTTGTACAGCACCTGTTAATGTGATAAAAATTCAAATAAATTATTCATGTTTTTTCAGGGATTTGAAAAAAGCTGGATATGTATTAGGCGTGTGTCAGTTTAGATGAAGAAAGTCAAATCATTTTGCAACCGGACCAAAATGCCCTTGAACCCAAAATTGAAAAAGTGTTTTTTTTATCTCTAAATTACCCTCAATCTTATTATGAACTCCCAATTTATCCCCACTCTATAACCACAAAAAACAAAGAAAAGGCATATAGAGAAAATCATAGCAATTGTTGGGTTCTAAGACTTTAGGTTTAAATATATTAGAACTTCATTTTGTAATGTTGGCAAACCATGATCAAAACGTTTAGTCTTGTTTTAGACTTGCTCAAAGTATGTTTATGTGTAAAGTTCGAATCGAGTGTACTGCAGGATTTATTATGTAAATCTGTCAGGCTCAATTGATCGAAAATTAGACTCAATCGATTGAAGCTCGTGCAAATTTTTTTTCCTAATTTTCAATCGATCTAGCCTGACAGATTTACACAATAAATCCTGTAGTACACTCGATTCCAACTTTACACATAAACATACTTTGAGCAAGTCTAAAACAAGACTAAACGTTTTGATCATGGTTTGCCAATATTACAAAATGAAGTTCTAATACATTTAAACCTAAAATCTTAGAACCCAACAGGAACATCTAGGTATGGACAAGGACCTCTATCGGACGATCACTAATCTCACTCTAACATCATATTTGAATCTTCTAACACCGTTGGGTTGAGATGACGAGGAGTAACTTCGATGCATCCATCTAACTTCAATTCCAATTTGGTTTTGGGGTTACAGAGTGAGAGAGGAGTTGGTCTTGGGTGAAATTGAGAAAAATTAACTCTTAATGCTTTTCAATTGGCAGGTAAGAGGATGGATGAGAAATTTGAGTGAGTGGGTTCTTTTAAGATGTGTGTGCGTGAAGGAAAATGGAGAAATGTAGAAGAAGAAAGAAGATAAAAGTGTGGAGGAAAGCAAATAAAGGAGATGAAGAAAGTGGATATTTGTGAAGAAATTGGAGGATGAGAAAAAAAAGGAAAAAATAAAATTAAAAAAATAAAATAAAACAAAGGGCCATACGTGGGTAGGTGTGGGGGTAAGGGTATAAAAAAAACCTTTTATTTAATAAAAAAAATATAATTGAATATAGTGATTGATGAGACTATGACAAATATATGTTTCATGGTGTTACTAATGCTAAAATATAATTAAGTATAAAAGGCCTGATATTAAAAATAAAAATAAAAATAAAAATAAAAATAAAAAGGCCACTAGGCCTTGTAGCCTAGTGGCACCCGATTCTTTGGTAACCTTCACCTCGGGGGTTCTATCCCCCGCAATTACCCAGCAAAAAAAAAAAGAAAAAAAAATTATGAAAGAAACGATAATCCCTTATATCATATTATATATAATAAAAGTTGGGTTTAGACACAGTGATTATGCCAAATAACTTCACCAAATTATAAATTTTTAAAATTTTTAGATTTTAAGAAAAAATATATATAATTTTTCTTCTCCTATAATTTCTAAATAGATAAAAATCTTAAAGAACTAAATAAAAGTTGCTTCACATGATACAAATCTTAATTTGATTATAGTTGAATTACACTTGCTGTGCTTAATATGTCTCCGTGCAATTTCCTTTAAGGATTATGTATTCAAATTGAAATAAAATTATATTAACCTTAGACTTTTTGTTTAAGGTTGCAACGTTCCAAACATTTGCATCTATGGATTGAGCTTTGAGATGTTTGTTTCCCAGAAAAACAATGCATATGGTCTCAATTTGCAATTAATGCTTCTCAAAAAAAAAATTGCAATTAATGCGGTGACAAATCATAATGTGATGATATGGGGTACTGCAACAGGGTGCAATTCGTGTTCATGGGCCAGGTTCGTGCCGTGTTGAGCCATGAGTATTCAGCTATATAGGTTGACCTAAATCCGACCTGTTTAGTAAACGTGTTAGGAATCCTCAACCCAACCCGATACGTTCAATTCATTTAATTAACAAGTCATGTAAAGGTCAATACAAATGACCCATTTAATAATCTATTTGATTAATAGGTCATACCTAACATATATAATTTTTATCAACTCACATATATCTAAAATTAAAATTCAATTATAACTATAAATATAGTAATTAACATACATATAAAAAAAACCATTAATGAAGCAATAATATCAAAATAACTATTAACTTTTTAAGCTAAACAGGTCAAATAGGTTCGCATGTTGAACACGAACACGAACCGTTTATTAAACGGGTTAGCCATGTCAACCCAAATATGACCCGAACCCGTTTAACCTCAATCCATGACCTGTTTATAAATTGGTTAATCGTGTCAGGTTTGCAGGTCATGTCAGATTTTGCCACCACTAGTACTGCTTAGTGCTATATGCTCAGATGTAAATGTAACAAGTTCTGTAACAATCAAATATACTCGACGTCTGTGTATTATAAAAAATAAAAAAATAAAAAGTCTGTTATAAAATTCCATTAGACTAATATTAGACTCTTATATATATATATATATATATATATCTTATAATTCATAATTTGATTACAATCCAAATTCTTCATCTAATCCATCTACTATAATTTCTAAGTTGATAAAAATATTAATTTGATTACAATCCAAATTCTTTATCTAATCCATCTAATTCTTAATTTTTAAGTGTAGTGTATTATAATCCAAATTATTCATCTGATCCATCTAATCCTTATTTTTACATGCAGTGAATTCAAGAAGAGATTAAATTTAGTTGGTTTTCATCTTTGAGAAGTAAATTTAGTTGGTTGGTTCCATACAACTACAACCTACAATTGTATCTATCTAAATATTATCAACAAAGCCTAAAATAATAGGTAACATTAAAATGGCTATGCCTGGTAATTTATAGGTAAACTTTTACATTTACATTACAGTCTAGATACTTATATTTTTGTAATTTATAGAATTTGTTTTGGTTGTATACACAAGAAATTTATATATGGTTAACACTTCTACTACTCTACATGTTAGCAAATATAATAAAAGGATTTTTTGTTTTGCTGCTCATTTTTCAAGAATATTTAACAATAATTAGTATAATTTAAAATATCATGATCACAACTAGTCAAAATCAATAAGAGTACTTAGCTAATCAAACATTTAAGTACAATGCCATACTATTCTCCAAAAAAAAAAAAAAAAAACACAAGAGAATGCATATTTTTGGTACCAAAACAACCACATCTCCATATTTTTGGTACCAATCAAAACTATGAGGGTGCGACCAAAAAATATGCTCTAACCTTTTCTTTTCATCAGTTGTGAATGCATATTGAAATTTAGAATTCCTTTCTTTAGCAACTTTACAAAATTGTAAGAGATCCATAGCATCATTCACAGCATGCATCTTTCTCATTTTCACATAAAGATTGCAAATATCCCTTTAGAAAAATGGAAGATGTCCATGTTTCACATTTTTCTTAAGTTCCATAACACGTATTATTTCTTTAACTGAAAGTGCAGCTCTTTGTATAAGAGAATGCAATTTTTATCATCTTCAGTGATAACTCGATTAGCTAGAAGAAATCATACACTTGAAGGGGACAACAATTCATGACTGTGATTTACAACAAAAATAGTGACATGTCATTCTTTCAGAAAAATGTCTATTGACTTTCGCAATACAATAATTAGACGAGCTTTGCATCCACAAATTAAAGACACTCTATTTCGTTGCTCCTTAGACAGATCCACCATTTTTAGTGGTTGCCTACCTTCTTGATGACAAAAGAAATTACATCTTCCTATTTCTTCATTTTTTTTTTCCTCCAAACGACCTTTTCGAATTGTAAAACCATTTCAATTTGCATAGTTTTTATAGAAAATGAAAGCTTCTTCTTCACTAAGAAAACATTGACCAACAAAAGGCTCAAATTCACTTTCTATTGAATTTATATCCTCATATTCTTCAATAACCCCCCCGTCTCATCTATTGGACATTCATTCCAATCAATTATTTCCCCTCTACATGTGTTATTATTTTTTCCATCATTCAGAGGCTCATTTAACTCAACACAATTCCTTGAAACACTTCCATGAATCTCACTTGCAATTAAATCATCATCAATTTGTGCTATATTAAAACAAGAATTTAAAAAAAAATCAATATCATATTATACGTTAAATGAAATATATGGATTACAAAAAAATAATAATAATAATAGTACCTTCTTGAGGTAGTTCATTTAAATCAAAGTAATTCAATGGACAAGTTGATGACTCTCAATTGCAACCATTTGTGGTACATTAAAACAAGATTAAAACAATCAATATTCAATATCATATTTTAGAATAAATGAAAAAAAAATGATACGAATAAAATAAAATAATAGTTCATTCTTGAAGTAATTTTTTTTTTTTTTTTTGGAAACTGGACCAAAACTTTTATCATTAATCAATGAGAATCAAAATACAATGCCTCCAAAGTAGGTGGAGGGTACTCTTCTAACCAAACCACTTCATCAGTAATACATTTAGCAAAACGTGCTAGAGAGTGAGCTACCGAGTTGGCTGAGCAAGTAACACAGTTGACAAAAAAAAACATTTAGACCAGCCACCAAGCATAGGATATCACCATACAAGTGTCCCAGCCTAGATTGAGCAGCCCGTGAGTTGGACAAGTTATTCATAACAGTAGCATTATCACCTTCTATACTAGGTCAGAGAATCCCACATCCATTGCAAACTCCAGGGTTTTCTTACATGCCAACACTTCAGCCTCCTCACTGTCACAAACCGGTGGACCTTTCGCTAAGATAGATGCCATGACCACTCCCAAACCATTCCGGATTATTGCTCCAAAGCCCGTCGCATTTATGTCCTGGAAAATTGCTGCATCAAAATTGATTTTGAAGCTTCCACCCGGTGGAGGATTCCATCTTGTGTAGCCCACAACAGATGTTGGAATAGTAAGATGGTCACGTGACTGTTTAAACTCCTCCAAAAAATCAATGGTTCTTTTAGCAAGCTAGACGAGTCCTGTAAATGGCCACCATGGATAACAGAGTTCTGTTGAGTCCACAGCAACCACGCCTACGCTAAGAAAGTTTCAAGCTCCTCTGGCTGTAACTTCGTCATCAGCTCCTCCATCAACTGCCTGAAATCATACTGACCCCCCACACCTTTTTGTAATCTCCTTGAGCTCACCGCCCAGACATCCTGGGCCACTATACATTCCCGTAATGCATGGATGGCTGATTCCTTTGAACTCTTGCACAGTACGCAAGTGCTATCCACCACAATGTGTCTACGAGCGAGATTTTCACTAGTGGGAAGAATGTCATTGATAGCTCTCCAACCGAACACCTTTATTTTATTAGGAATATGAAGCTTCCATAGTTTATTCCATATTAGCCTATCTGCCCCTGTAGCTGAACTTTCTCCCTGCATGCTCACTTCCTTCATCATCTGCCTTACAACATGGTATCCTGATTTAACAGAATATACTCCATCTCTGTTGTGAGCCCAAAAAATAGTAGCAGTCGTATGTCTTCTGCTCGATGGGATTCGGAGAATGGCAGCCGCATCATCACCATGGAATTTTGTCTCAATGAGTTGTTTATCCCAGGTTCGGTCAGACCAATCAATCAACTCCATTACTCTCCATTCCCATTCATCCCCCTTAAGGTGGATGAAGCACTTTGTTTCCCGGATAGTTTGGAATCCATTTATCCTCAATGACCCTTATAGTTGAGCCATCCCCAACCCGCCAACAGCATCCTCTCTTTAGAATGTCTTGAGCAGCCAAAATACTTTTCCAAACAAAAGAGCTGTTTGGTGCATCCCCTGCCTCCAAAAAACTACATCGTGGAAAATATTTAGCTTTGAAACAATCATAAAGCAGTGAGCCCTTGTCTTGAAGTAGCCTCCACCCTTGTTTGGCTAGCATAGCCAAGTTGAAACTTCTAATATCCCTAAACCCCATCCCTCCTTCCTTCTTGGATTTAGACAATGAATCCCAATTTTTCCAATGTATCTTCCTCTCGTTTTCGACTTGGCCCCACCAAAACCTTGCACACCTAGCATTAAGCTCATTGCAAAGTTTCACAAGTAATTAAAACACCCCTATTGTGTAACTCAGTATTGATTGAGCAACAGCCTTTATAAGGACTTCCTTTCCCTCTCTGGATAGTAGCTTGCCTTTCCAACCTTGGATTTTTTCCAAACTCGATCCTTGAGATAGGAAAAAGTTTGGTATTTTGAGCGACCAACCAAGGTGGGCAAACCTAAATATGATTCAAAGCTGTCAATTTCCTTCACCCCCAGATTATTTTTTATCAAATCCCTTTGCCTCACCTCGGTATTGCTACTAAAGTATATTGAGGATTTCTCAAAGTTTATGCATTGCCCAGAAGCTGAAGCATATAAATTCAAGATATCCATTATCACATGTACCTCTTCTTGAGTAGCTTGGCAGAACAAAAGGGAATCATCTGCAAATAAAATATTAGTAATGCACGGTGCTCTATGGCATATAGAAACCCCATGAAGCCTCCTCTCCATCTCGGCTTGGGCAAGGAGAGATGTGAAGCCTTCTGCACATAGGAGAAATAGATAAGGGGATAAAGGGTCTCCTTGGCGGATCCCTCTAGATGTTTTAATATTACCAAATGATTTTCCATTGATCCATACAGAAAAGGAAGGGGTAGAAACACAGCACATTACCTGTTCAATCCAAATCTCAGGAAAACCCATCTTGACCAGCATACCTTTAAGGAAAGCCCATTCAACCCGGTCATAGGCTTTGCTAACATCCAATTTTAGTGCAAGGGATCCCTTTTTGCCTTTTTTACGACTATGCATGGCATGTAGTGCTTCACACGCCACCAATACATTATTCGTAATGAGGCGACCAGGGACAAAAGCGCTCTGAGTGGGTGATATCAACTAAGGGAGTGTTTGCTTTAGTTTGTTTGCAAGGACTTATAATTTTGTAAATTACATTGCAGAGGCTTATAGGTCTAAAATCAAATATTTTTTTTGGGGACTTTATCTTAGGAATGAGAACAATCTGAGTAAAATTAACATCGAGTTCCATATTACCAAGTTTCAAAAAATCCAACACAGCATGTATTACATTATCACCCACTATATGCTAAAATTTCTGGTAGAAGAGAGCATTCATACCGTCAGGTCCAGAAGCCTTTCTTGGTCCCATTTGAAACAACACCGCTTTGATCTCCTCCACTGTATAATCACTAGACAAAATTTCTTGCATGTTAAGTGTTATTCGGTGTTGGACAGCAGCAAGACATTCCTCAAATCGGTCACAATCACCTGCTGAAAACATGTTCTCAAAATAATTGATTGATACCTCCGCAATGTCATCAATTTCCTCCACCCAAGTATTACTTTCAGTTCTAATTCCCTGTATAAAGTTTGTACGTCTTCTTTGTGAGGCTTTAGAGTGGAAAAACTTGGTATTCTTATCCCCATACTTCAACCATGAATTTCTGGATCGTTGCGCCCAAAAAATTTTTAGCTTCAACAAGAGATCATCCAACTCTTTGCTAATTGCTAAAAACTCAACCTTGCTTTCTTCTGTTAACTCCCCCTTATTGTGTGCTTCAACCTTTTTTTGGAGTGTCTTAATTTTTTCAGCTTCAGGTTGAGTTCGAGTAGAACCCCACGCCTGTAAATCCGCCCCGTAACTTACAATTTTTTCCTTTATATTATTCAAACCCGAGCCTATTGCTACCGTTCTGTTCCATGCCTCATGAACCACATTTTCGCACTCCTCCCACAGTAACCATGACTCCTTAAACTTGAATCTCCTCTGACTCCATGCACTAGCTCTCCTGGATGTCCTTATTTGAAGTAATAAAGGAAGATGGTTAGAACTATGGGAATGAAGATGTGTAACCGTACTTACAGGGAATTTTGCTTTCCAATTCTCATTGGCCACCGCATGGTCTAGCCGTTGCCTTGTGTTGGCTATCCCCGGCCTTCTATTATTCCATGTAAATGGATACCCACTAAATCCCAAGTCTGATAGTTGACATCATTCCAAAGTTTCTCTAAAGCCATCCATTTGGCGATAAGGAGGAGAATGTATGCTCTGTTTTTCATAAGAGTGTAATGTGGCATTGAAGTCTCCTATACACATCAATGGGCCATCCACAAAAGACTGAAGATGACGAAGCAAAGCCCAAGAATGTGGTTTCTACGAAGTTTCCGGCCAACCATAGAACCCAGTCAGGTACCACACGAAACCATCTTCCTCCACCACCTTTGCCAAAATATGATGTTCAGTAAAACAATTCCTTTTAACAACTTGATGAGTCTCACTTATAACTAAATTCTCATCTATTGGTGCTATTTTAAGACAAGATTAAAACAATTCACATCATATTTTAGGATAAATGAAAAAAAAAATGATACAAATAAAATAATATTAACCTCATATTCAAATATATTTAAAAATAAATATGAATTTAATAAAATAAAATTATTGTACCTCGCACAATAATTGCTTAATCCTTCATTGAAGATTTGTGAATGTTCAAATAGCGTTGAAAACACTATGAACCTTTAGACCCCAATTACTAATTACCAATTTAAGCTTATTATCAAACAATAAATGTGCAGAACATGAACATAAGCTAATAATAGATCTAAACAAATTAAAATCATATCCACAGCAGAAATTAAATGGCAAAGATTAAGGGAAGAGAGATGCAAACACAAGAACAACATAAACGATGTGTTATTGAAAAGGAAACCGAAGCCCTCGGTGTAAAACCTCTCCACCACCCTCCAAGCGATAAATAATCCACTAAAAAATGTAGTTGGGATATATGAACAGCAGAAGACCCTCCAAGCGTAATCTACCCAGTGTACCTAAGCCCTCCAAGCTTCTTACTCCAACAAGGTTACGCCAAACCTATTTCTTCTTTAGCTTACTGGATTCTGCTATAGCTCATAGCATTAACCAATAGTCATTGGTCCCTTCTTAACTGCTTCCCAAAGCACCAAATAGCCTTCTCACAGATATGGGTATGGTGAGAAAAGGATTTGGGTAAGAACCTCTTAAAGATGTAACAATGGAGAGGGTGAGAGTAGAGGAATTTGAAGAGTCTCTATGTGAAGATTATGTATGAATCAATCTCATTTTTCTCTAGAGTTTCTCTCTCAAAATTCTCTCTAGAACCTCTCTACATTTCGTGGGTATAAGGGGTATTTATACTAGGGTGAGAATGGAATGCGAAGAGTAAGGTTTTCAAAATAGAGCTGGTTGGCGGCTTGGCCTCGTGACTTGACTAAGTCGCAAGTTCAAGTCGTAAGATAATAGAACGGCCAGGCTGAGCTTTTTGTCCTGTAGTGCTCCAGCTGGCGTGACTGTTCATCTTCTCTACACGCTTCACTCATGTGCTGTAGTTGGCGGCTTGCCAGTCGCGAGTCACCCGCGAGTCCCAGCCGCGAGTCTCTGCATCCTTGCATAATCTTGATCATTTCTTAACACTCTCTCACTCACTACCCTTACATGATTCCCACCTAAATACAGGGTTACTAATTGCTAAATTACAAGCAAATTTGGCACGGAATAAAGCTAACAAGATGGTTGATTAAATTCAACTTTACAATCTCCCCCTTTGGCTGTTCTGTGACAAAACCCTACAATGAACTTTACACTTAACGCATGAGTTAGGAACAGTTGATCAAAACTCACTCACACCTAACTCTAGAATCTGTGAAGCTCTTGAACCATAAGAACAAGTATCTCCTGAAACACAACAACACAGTACGATCATTATAAGCAGAAAACTTGTAATGCAAATGGAGCAAGCACAATGCGATCAAGCAAAATGGAAATAAGTAATAAACCAAGGCTTGACCAAAAACGAACAATCACAATAAATAGTGATCACAATGCTCATTCAAACAAGGAATGAACATCCGGACATGCAAGCTAATATGCTCAATTGCAAAGTATCATTTACATGTCCAACACTCAACTAATGCAACAACTCAAGGTAATTGTATTAAGGATAAAAATCCAACAAATGGAACAAGAGTGATGTACTTAAAGAAAATGCATGACATTTAACATCAAGTACTAAAGCTACAAATCATGGGTACATAAACCTTAAAAGCTTACAAAAGAAACAGGTACAAACCCTTAATACATACTAAAAAACAAAACATAAAGACTGAAATATGCTAATATGAAACAAAATATTAAACATAGGCCTGCTTGCTGAAATCTCCCCATTTGATTTAGTTGTTTCTCCCCCTATCATTGTCCTCATCTTCTTCTAGCTTTCTTTGAATCTGATCCAATTGAGTTTGGATAGAAGTGAACTTCATATCCCACCGAATGTTGAGATGGTGCAAGATAGATGTAAGTCCAGAAATCTTGGTGCTCAAGTCGTGGACAGATGCCACAATGTTGAGTTTCTCATCAAATTAGGATAAGCTAGAGCGCGAACCACTGTGAGATGCTAAAGTTTCTGATTTGATTCCCTTCTGACTATGACCAATGCTAGCGTTGAACGTACGCATGTTGATTGGAGCCAGTTTTGTGTACGGAGTATCATCTGTTGATGGATGAATTCCTTTGAGCTTCAATATTCTAGAAATGAGGCAGCAAAAAGGAATGCATATCCGTGATTCAGTTCGAAGAATCATTTTGCGCAGAACATGAAAGATATGTGCACAAATGTCAATCTCTATATCAAAGATCAGATCATGAAGAAAATAGGCATGTCCAAGGTTCATATACCCAGTACTAGATAATGGGTACAAGTTGTGAAACATGATGATTGTAAGCACCCTCAATTTCGGAGGAAGAGAGGAAACACTAACTGAGTTCCCATTTGACGAGAATTCCAATTCTTTTCCAAGAGCATCCCGAAGTAGGTCCTCATCTCGAGATAGATCATCATAGACCGGTGAGTTTTTAAACATCGGCCGATTGATGTGAAGAATCTCAGCCAGATATGCGGGAGAGACTGGGAAACTTTTTCTTCTTACCCAGCATTTGAGTTCTTCACCTTCAACAATTGCATTGGCATAGAACTCCTTTACCAAACTCTCATATGCTTCATCAAGGTCAGAGAAAAGGTAATTCCAATCTTTATGAGCAAACCATTTAGGAATGTCAGTGTCAAAAAGAGAGGGTTGATCAATGACCCTTTCGACTAACGATGTAGCATTTCTGAAGTAATTTTCATTAGTCTGATGGTGAACGGGTCCTCTTTGCTGTAGGTGAGAGTTCATCAACATCAATGACAGGCCCTTTTAACAGCTGCTCTCTTGAATGGAGACATTTTCACCCTGCATCATGTTTTATCAAAAGAAACAAGAGAAACCATCCAAGACACCAAACAGTATTAGCATTGGGTTAGATCCAAAACATGGATAATGAAGAAAACCCTAAAACATTGAGATTTAGGTTCGAAACATGAAAATGAATGTGTGTGTGCCACTAACACGCAATGTTTACTCAAGATAGAGTAGATCAGTTCATAACCACCAACAAATACACAACAATTTCAGCATAAGATTAGATACTCATATTAAATAAAGAGATATACAAATATTAGCAAAACACAATCCAAGAAATATATGCAGTAAATGTGAAATATAATGTGTGAGAAATAGAACCCATACCTTCCCTTGAAGGTTGAAGCAGAAATGATGAACAACAATAGTGGTTTATGTGAGAAATACGGTGAGTTTGAGAAAGGTTTAAAACAGACCAATTTTCTCAACACACGAGATTTTCGTGACTGAGTTAAGCCGCTAGAAAGTCGCCAAGGCCAGCCACCAGAACACTCAAGAACAAAAATTTTGAAAAATTTTCCAAGTGTTTTTCGCAACTGGAAGGTCTACCTACGAGAGAGTAGAAAAATCTCTGTGTACCCCTCGTGACTAGACCTTCCACCCGCGAAAAAGTCGCCACACTAATCATTCATAACAAGATTGAAGATCTATTTACAACAGTCATATAGATTTCTCTCACAATGATATGAGTGGCTCGTAGATGCACAAAGCCATTAGTACAAAGGTACAAGGCAAAACATGTTTTGAGACACAACTCAATAAAGTCGATCAAACTTTTTGGATTTTCTACTTTTATGTGTTTTTGGATTTTTGACATAAAAGCAAGAAAAGATTGATCAAAAGTATCAATGTAAAAACATTTTAATTAAAGGAATGCAAAAATAGATAACATGCATGAAAAAAAATGCATAAATGAACACAAAATGAACACATGGAAGATAGAGTTCAAGGAATGATACCAACCAAGGGAGTCAATACCGTACCGGAGGCTGTACCGGTTTGGCCAGCGGTACGATATATTTTGGATACCGATCAATACCGGTGTACCATTTCGGGTTTACCGCTATTTTTTATATTTATAAATAAATATATATATATATATATATATGTGTGTGTGTGTGTGTGTGTGTGTGTGTGTGTGTATTATAATAAATATAAAAGTTTACCATAAAATATTTTCTCAATTTAGAACTAATTATTCATGGTTTTAGACTTTAGTATCAATTAAAAAAAAAAAAAACTTTTTTTGTACCGGCCAATACTCCCGGTATTGGCCGGTATTGCCCGAAATTGGCCGGTATGGTCGATACATAGCCGGTACGGCCGGTATTTAAACCGGTACGAAACGTTGATGTTTCAATACCAGTATACATACCGGTACGGCATATACCGGCCAGTACAGCTGGTACCGGTACGGTATTGACTACCTTGATACCAACACCAATGGTCTTACACAAAGATTCAAACCTCGGACCATCAAGAGGTTTAGTGAATATGTCTGCCTTTTGATTGTCAATGTTGATGAACTCTAGACACACAATCTTTTCCTCCACCAAGTCCCGAATGAAGTGATACCAAATCTCAATATGTTTGGATTTCGAGTGCTGAACTGGATTCTTTGACAGATCATCACAGAAAACACACATAGTGTCTTGAGAGATTCCATAGTCATGCAGTAGCTTTCTCATCCATAGTAGTTGTGCACAACAACTTCCTGCTATTATATATTCAGCTTCAGCCATTGAAAGAGAGACTGAATTCTGCTTTTTGCTCATCCATGAAACCAAGTTATTCCCTAGATAGAAGCAACCACCGGAAGTGCTTTTCCTATCATCAATGCACCCGACCCAGTCAACATCTGAATATCCAGCCAAGCACTCATTTGAATCTTTTGAATACCAGATCCCATAGTCAGATGTGCCATTGATATAGCGAATAATTCGCTTGACTGCTGTCAAGTGGGACTCTTTAGGCGCTGCTTGGAAACATGCACACACCCCAACACTAAAAGCAATGTCGGGCCTACTTGCAGTGAGGTAGAGAAGACTGCCAATCATACTTCGATAAAGTGTTGGATCTACGTCGACACCGGCTGCATCTATGCTCAGTTTTGTCGAGGAACTCATGGGAGTAGAGGTGTGTTTCTTAGAGTCTAGACCAAATCTTTTGACAAGATTTTTGGCGTATTTCTCTTGAGAGATAAATATTCTATCTTTTCGTTGTTTCACTTGAAGCCCTAGGAAGTAGTTCAACTCCCCCACCATGCTCATCTCAAATTACCTTTTCATTTCTTCCAAAAATTCATGAGCTAGTTGATCAATTGTGGATCCTAAAACAAAATCATCCACATAAACCTGAGCAACAAGGAGAGATTTCTCATCTCTTTTGACAAACAATGTTCGATCGGCTTGACCTCTCTTGAAACAACGATCCAACAGGTATGTGGTAAGGCGATCATACCAAGCTCTTGGCGCTTGCTTCAACCCGTACAATACTTTCTTCAACCTTAACAGGTGATCTGGAAACTGGTCTTGAAAGCCCTTTGGTTGCTCAACAAACACTTCTTCATTTAGAAAACCATTCAAGAAGGCACTCTTCACGTCCATTTGGCACAGCTTGAAATCCATAATACATGCTATGGAAAGAAGAATTCGGATTGACTCTAGTTGTGCTACTGGTGCAAATGATTCATCGAAATCTATGCCTTCAACTTAAGTATATCCTTGGGCCACCAATCTAGACTTGTTCTGGACAACTTCACCATCTTCATCAGTTTTGTTCTTAAAAATCCACTTGGTGCCGATTACATGTGTATCCTTGGGCCTTGGAACCAACTCCCATACATCATTTCTAACAAATTGATGTAGTTCTTGGTGCATAGACTCTATCCAATTCTTGTCTTTGAGAGCTTCCTCTACCTTCTTGGGTTCAAATTAAGCTAGATAACAATTGTACTTGACATGATTCGCACTATATCTTGGTCCTCTTCTCAACCGCAGTCCTTCATTCACATCACCAATGATATTGCTTGGTGGATGATTGAGAGTTACTCTTGACGATGGTCTCTTGGAAGTTGTTGGTTCCTCATCACGTGAGATTGGAGGTTGAACTTCCAGAGGTGTGAATGGACTTGAAACTCCTTATGTTTATCTAGTCTCTCTTCTTGATATAGAAGGTGTAGACTCCTTTTCAAGTGATTCTTTCTCAACATCATCACCTAGAGACATATCATCATCGTCCTTATTCTTCATAAGATTCAGCCCCTTGCCATCATCATTAATGTTCTTTTCTGAGATGGTGTCATCTATACTACATTTATTGACTCCATCACCATCTTAGTGCACTTGTTGTACGCTCTATATGCTCGGCTATTTGTGGAGTATCCTAGGAAAATCCCTTCATCAATTTTAGCATCAAATTATCCAGGATTTTCCCTATCATTTACAATGTAACACTTACTTCCAAATATTTTGAAATATTTCACCTTCGGTTTCTTTTCTCTCCAAATTTCATATGACGTCTTCTTTGTCCCTGCTCAGAAATAAATTATGTTCCCAATGTGACATGATGTATTCACAGCTTCAGCCCAAAATTTTTGTGGAATGTTCTTGTTGAGCAACATGACCCTTGCCATCTCTTGAATCACCCGGTTCTTTTTTTCAACTACACCATTCTGTTGTGGAGTCTTTGGAGCTGAAAATTCCTTCTTGATGCCGTGCTCATTGCAAAAAGCCTCAAATTTAGCATTTTCAAATTCCTTCCCATGATCGCTTTTGATTTTGACTATAGGAACCCCTTTTTCGTTCTGTAGCCTCTTGCATAACCTTTCCATTTTATCACATGCTTCCGACTTCTCTCTAAGGAATTCCACCCAAGAGTACCTTGAGAAATCATCAACTACCACCATAATATAGTGTTTTTCGCCTATGCTTTCAATTCTTGTTGGACCCATTAAATCCACATGAAGTAACTCCAAAGGTCTTGAAGTAGCTACTACATTCACCTTAGGATGAGCTGATTTTGTTTGTTTTCCCATTTGACATGGACCACAAACACTTTTCTGAATTTTTCCAAACTTTGGCAAACCAACCACTGCTTCTAACTTTGAGACTTTGGCCACTTGCTTGTAATTAGCATGCCCAAGTCGTTGATGCCATAGCTCCAAGAGATTCACTTGAGCACTTCGACATGCTATGCTTGGCTTGGGAATGATACCAAAGCAATTGTCGGTGGTCCTAAGTCCCTTCAACACTTGAACACCCTCATCATTTAGGATTAGACACCATTTCTTCGAGAATTGAACTAAGAAGTCTTCATCACACATTTGAGTGATGCTCAGCAAATTCACTTTCAATCCTTTGATGTACAACACATCAGTCAATAGGGGCAATCCCAGAACCTCAACGGTTCCATTTCCGAGAACTTGTGAGTGACTACCATCTCCAAATGTCACATAACCATCTTCCTTCTCTTTAAGAGTTTTGAATAAGGACTTATCTCCAGTCATATGCCTTGAACAACCACTGTCAAGATACCACAAACATGAATTAAAAACTTTCAATGCGGTGTGAACAAAAAGACAAGCATGTGATAGGCATTCTTGACCATCAAAGCAAGACTCATCTTGATTTTCTGCATTCATAGAAGAATATAGCTTTCTTTTTAGACTATCAAGTTCATCACATAATCATCTATTCCTTTTCTTATATTTTTCAACCAAGGAAATCGACTTACACAAGCTATTATGAACATCATGATTTCTATGAACTAATGATTTTAGCATGTTTATAAAAATTCTAGCATGTTTCTTTGACTTAAACAACTCCAAAAGTTCATTACTAGGACAATCTCCAAACATGCTCATAGAATCATTATCACAAACACCTCTAGTCCACTTCATATTGGCCTTTGTCATAGCACTTTCCATATCAAGCCAAGGGGTCTAGGATAACACTCAGGTAATAAAACCATAGCAAGTGTATCTGCTCTGATACCAATTGAATGTTTAAATAGCATTGAAAACACTATGAAAGTTTAGACCCCCAATTACAAATTACCAATTCAAGCTTATTATCAAACAATAAATGTGCGGAACATGAACATAAGCTAATAACAGAATTAGTAAACAATCTAAACCAATTAAAGTCACATCCACAGCAGAAATTAAATGGCAAAGATTAAGGGAAGAGAGATGCAAACACAAGGACAACACAACAATGTGTTATCGAAGAGGAAACCAAAGCCCTCGGCATAAAACCTCTCCGCCACCCTCCAAGCGGCAAATAATCCACTAAAAAATGTAGTTGGGGTACATGAACAGCAAAAGACCCTCCAAGCCTAATCTACCCAGTGTACCTAAGCCCTCCAAGCTTCTTGCTCCAACGAGGTTACGCCAAACCTATTTCTTTTTTAGCTTACCGGATTCCGCTATAGCCCATAGCATCAACCAATAGTCATTGGTCCCTTCCGAACTGCTTCCCAAAGCACTAAATAGCCTTCTCACAGATATGGGTATGGTGAGAAAAGGATTTGGGTAAGAACCTCTCAAGGATGTAACAATGGAGAGGGTGAGAGTAGAGGAATTTGAAGAGTCTCTATGTAAAGATTATGGATGAATCAATCTTGTTTTTCTCTAGGGTTTCTCGCTCAAAATTATCTCTGGAAGCTCTCTACATTTCATGGGTATAAGGGGTATTTATACTAGGGTGAGAATGGAATGCGAAGAGTCAAGTTTTTCAAAACAGAGCTGGTTGGCGGCTTGGCCTCGTGACTTGACTGAGTTGCGAGTTCAAGTCGCAAGATAACAAAACGGCCAGGCTTGGCTTTTTGTCCTGTAGTGCTCCAGCTGGCATGACTATTCATCTTCTCTGCACGCTTCACTTGTGTGTTGCAGTTGGCGGCTTGCCAATCGCGAGTCACCCGTGAGTCCCAGCCACGAGTCTCTGCATCTTTGCATAATCTTGATCATTTCTTCACACTCTCTCACTCACTACCCTTACATGATTCCCACCTAAATATAGGGTTACTAATTGCAAAATTACAAGAAAATTTGGCACAGAATAAAGTCAGCAAGATGGTTGATTAAATTCAACCTTACAATTTGAACATTTCCTCATCTCTTTTTTTTTTTTTTTTTTTTTTTTTTTTTTTTTTTTGTGGGAAATGGGTTTGATAATGGTAAAGTGAATGAAAATGAGTTTGATATTGGTAAAGTGAAAGTAGATGAATTGTGTTTTTTGGATAGTGCTAAAAAGCACTATCTTGCACCTGCGTTTTCTTTAAAGTGCGTTTCAGCAAAGGCAATGCACTTCTAATGGGTCCCTGCACTGTTCACGGGACCCACAAATCTCTTTTTTAAACAAAACTTTCATTACAAATGGGTTCCATGGCACTATTCACACTTAAAAATTATTTTGCTATAGTATTTTCAGTTTTTAGTTTTCAATTTTCAGCAAAATAAGCGATATCTAAACACGCCTAAAGAGTAAAATATTGATAAAGTAAAATTGGGTAGAAAATAAAAAGTGAAATTGTGAGAAATGTGTTAAAAGTGTGTGGAATATTTTTGTCCTATGATTATTACAAAAACCAAGTTACATGTCTTACATTAACCAAAGCTGAAAAAGTAACTCTTTGCCCATTTCCTATGCAGTTGGGACCCAGGGGCCGACACCTGTTAAGAAAACCGATACATAAAACTGAAAGAGAAAGACAGAGAGCATTGTTCACATAGATTGATTTAGGGCAATGAAGAAACCAAAGCTTTTAGCTTTCATAAAACGGCAATGGAATCCTAAAACGACAACAGAGACATCCAAAAAACACTACCTAATAATATTAACTCACTCTCACTTCTTCTTCTTCTTCTTCTTCATCGCTTGGAATTGGAATTTTGCTTTCCTGTTTGTTTCTCAGGAATCCATTTTCCATGGAATCTCCTTCCACCTCAACCAGAAGATTTCGATTCCGAGACATTGAAAACCAAACGCAGGGGATATTTGCGAACTAGCTGTGTAAGGGTCTACAATGTAGTAAGTTAACCAACATTTGTAATGATTAAGGAAAATAGCATCTCGAGTTTTAGAAACTCGAGATGCTGTATAAATCTCGACTGTTCAAAACTCGCTTTACACTTGTTGTGCAGCTACTGATCTGGACTAAATGCCACATAAATCCCGAGTCTTTAAGACTCGATTTGTACAAAATAAAAATCAAGTCTTAGAGACTCGATTTTCTTACATAAAAAACATTTTATACTCATAGATATCGAGTATTAGAAACTCGATATTTTTTTTTAAAATTTGCATAGAATTCAAGTATTATAGACTCGAGTTCTACTGGGGAAAATTTTATAAACACAGACGCATCAATCTACAAAATTTTATAAACACAGAATCAGCCCTCACTCTCTCACCCATAACACTCAGCCTCACTAACTCACTACCTCACTCACCACATTGCCTCTCACTCTCACTCACCACATTGCCTCTCTCACTGCTCTTCCCTCTCAACAAATTCATATCTCAGGTAAGGGTTTTTTGATTTGATTGTCATTGTAGGTGGGTATTAGTTGTTGGGTGCGGGTTAAAGAGTTTGGCTATTTATTTTGTAGATAGTTAACATTACTTAGTTAAGATACCAATATTGTGAATTATAGAACTAGATATTTCACCTCGCCATTCCAAATGTCATCTGATCGATGATTTCATTGTTGCGTCAACAATGATACATCTTCTGGACCAGGGCGCACAATCTTTGGCTCCTCATCGATCCGAGGCTCCATACTATAAAGAGTGCTACTGTGAGATCATACATAGTGGCAGACACACATTATTTTGTGTGAGAGTCATCACAAATCAGGCATTACCACAACACACAACGATTTCACATGAAGATATAAAAAATAGTTCACTGCATAAAAGATTTGAAATATTACAGCTGAACCACCTCTGATGCTCTAAATGATGCTGTAATATTTGCATAAAAAAATAGATAAAATCAATCTATAAGTTAAAGAAAACCAAAACAGGAAGAACAAATTGAGTACGCAACTAGTGGCCTAACTAGACAAGCTTGTGGTGTGTACCACTTTTGAAGCCTACCCCTTCCTTTAATTACAAGTTCAAATTATCTACTGACAATTTAACTCTACCTGCTATAATAATTTTGTTAGGATTACATGTAAACAAGAAATTCCATTGTTGAAGCAACCTCTAAAAACAGGTAGACTCAAATTCCATATAAATTTGAGATTTAATTGTTTGACTCACTTTTTTTAAAACCAGCTCATTCTTAAATTACCCAGAAAGTCAGGATTAAAGCATCCACAGTTTCCTATTCTCAATTCAAATCAAATATAAAACATCCATCTATACAGCATATAAATATGTCCAGTTTTGCTTGTCTACAATTCTTTACGTGTTCGACACTGAAACAGAATTTCTTGCGGTAAGCTTGCTATAAAATTCCTTGGGAATATGGACATAAGGTGGAAGTCCCATTTGGCCTATTGCTAATTACAAGAATGGTAATGGAAACTATTTTGGGCATATGGAAGTTAGGTGCCAGAATGGCGGTGAATAAGGCCTAATTCAGTAGCTTACGTCAAAAATATATTTATATAGTATTTAAGCAGGATCATCCACAGGTTAATAAGGTCGGGGGGAAGGGGGTTATGAGGAAACTATAATTAGTCCAGCCCAACCATAAAAGGATTCTGATACCATGGTATCAAAAACTACCAAGTTTTCTGACATGGAATCTTCAAAACAAAATCAACAAAGAGTGACAACAAATGAAATATGGTCCCAAGAATTCTGTAATTGTTTGTGACACAGCAAATGCTTGTAAGAGCTCGAAAATGTGTTGAAAATACAAGAGCTATTTGGACCTCCAATAAAAAGTTATGGCTCGATTGATTTTACACTAACTTAATACTAAGTGCGGAATAGTGTAAAAGCGAGCGAATAAACAAACAAACTACTCTAATCCATAATTAAGGCAACACAGCAGTAAAATGGAAAGTAAAAGAGTAGGGAAGAAAGATGCAAACACAAGATAACACGCCGATGTGTTATCGAAGAGGAAACCGAAGAACTCGGCGAAAAACCTCTCCACCGCCCTCCAAGCGGTAATTGATCCACTAGACAATCAGTTGGGATACATGGGTTAGCAAGAAACCCTCCAATTCTAATCTACCTAATGTACCTAAGCCCTCCAAGCTCTTACTCCAACAAGGCTTCTCGGAACCATGTCTTGTCTAGCTCTTCGTATCCCGCAACAAGCTCCATGTTGCATCTGTCATCCTTGGCTTCTTCCAATGCTTCCCAGCAGCTCCAAAACACTCTCAACACTCTGAATAGGTGTGGGTTGTATTTGGGTACAAATCTCCTCTCAAGGTATGATAATGGGAGAGGGATGGAGAAGAGGCTACAATTTCTCACTAAGGATGAGTAGCTCTCTCTCAAAAAATGGGTGTGTGTGTTGTAAAAAACCTATCTAGGGTTTTTCTCTCTTAATGGCCTCCTGTACATTTGTGGGTAATGAAGGTATATATAGTATGGGCTGAAAGCTCGAAAATGTGTCGAAAACACAAGAGCTGTTTAGACCCTCAAATTAAAGTTATGGCTTGGTTGATTTTACACTAACTTAATACTAAGTACGGAATAGAGTAAACACAAGCGTATAAGCAAGACAACTACTCTAATCCATATTTAAAGTAACACAGTAGTAAAAATGAAATGAACAAGAGTAAAGAAGAGAGATGCAAACACAAATAACACCGAGACGTGTTATCGAAGAGGAAACCAAAGAACTCAGTGAAAAACCTTTCCGCCGCCCTCCAAGCGGAAATCGATCCACTAGACAATCAATTGGGATACATGGGTTAGCAAGAGACCCTCCAAGCCTAATCTACCCGATGTACCTAAACCCTCCAAGCTCCTACTCCAACAAGGCTTCTCGGAACCGTGTCTTGTCTAGCTCTCCGGATCCCACAATAAGCTCCATGTTGCATTTGCCATCCTTGGCTTCTTCCAATGCTTCCCAGCAGCATCAAAACTTCACTTGACACTCTGAAAGGGTGTGGTAAGTGTTTGGGTTATCAACCTCTCAATGGTATGGAAATGGAGAGGTAGGAGATGAGGAAATTTTCAAAACAAATGTATAGAGGATTGTGGGTATGACAATCTCTAACTCTCAAGGTGTTTGGCTAGGGTTTTCTCTCAGAAGCTCTCCTTTACATTTGTGGGTAATGTGGGTATAAATAGTATGGGTACAGAAAGTGTGTATCAGACTGGACAGGCTGGCAGAACAGAATACCTCACAGGTGTCTCGCAGGAAGGCCTTATCCACGAGATACTCGCGAGACACAACTGTCTCCATCTGGCTTAACTCTTCGCATTCCAGCATGTGCAAGGCACATGAGTCACTTCGCGGGAAGCTAAATCGCGAGATACCCGCGAGAAATCTTCAATCTTCAAATGCTTAAGTTTTCACACTCTCTCTTTCTAACACACAACCCTTACAATGAAATCCCACAATAAATACAACGTACAACAGATTGAATAAAATTACAATCAAATTTGGCACAGAATAAAAGCCAACAAAACACGATGTTGTAAATAATAACTTTACAATCTCCCCCTTTGGCTATTCCGTGACAAAACCCCTAAAACATACTCTAGACTTAAACGTGAGTTTGGGAACAATGGCAAAACTCACTCACACCTAAATCTAGAAGCTATGATGCACTTGGAACAAAATACCTATAACCTGAAACACTTGCATAAAACACATTAAGCTCTCAAGGTAAATCAAGTGATAAAAGGACAAGTATAATGTAACAAGTAAAAAGCGATCAAGTAAACATGTTGTGAAACATATGAGCAACTTGATCATACACCAAACAGTCAAATGGAAATGACTACAATGATCATATAGCAAAGCAAATGATCATCTGAACATGCAACCAATAAAGCACAATAGCATAAAGAAAAAAGCATGTCCAACACATAAACACGATGCAATGAGAGCAATAAAGCATATCAAAGCACCATAAAACAACGAGAAAACAAGCATAAAGTAAATCAAGGTTTTCTCAAAAAATGTCTATTACACCTTGGTATATGCATCTCCCATATGGCTTTCTCCCCCTATGAATGTGCACAAGGTAGAATTTCTTCCCCTAAGAGTGTGCACATGAGTCATATAGAAATGACGATACTCTCCCCCTTTTTGTCACAAATAGACAAATTAATCAAGAGGAAGGAGGGAAAGAAAAAAAGATATGAATAAGGGTAAAAGATGATGCATGAAGGGTGCAAGATGTATGAGAAAATGAAGCTCAAACGTAAAATAAAACATCTTTAAAAAATGCTACAAAGTATAAAGAACATGACATGCTAAGAATAATGAAACATGATATAAACCTAGGCATGACAAAGACACAAGAACATGTTATATGTGCTAAAAGGTCTAAAAAGACTTAACTAGCATGAGTGAATGCAAAAACATGTCAAGTGTTCAAGTGTGTGCAGCAAAGGTGCATCTAGTATGCATGTAAGATGCATGACCAATGCATGAATAAGCACTCATAGGGCAAAGTGCATAAAACACACCACCAATGATCAAAACATGATAAACATGAATAATTATGGTGATCCCCAAAGTTTGGTACTCATCGGAGTCCAAAACAACGAGAAAATGTAATTTGGGCATTTTATCAAACACTTAGAGTGCACACACTACACATGTATGATAAACAATGCAAGAAAATATGAAAAGCTTGCCTAAATATATGTTATTTTTCCCACAAGGGGCCAACATCCAAAGCAAATCATCATTTAAAATAAAGTCCAATCAAAAAGATTGACAAAAATTAAGTTTTCCAACTCCCATTTGAGAAAATCCCAACTATGAACATAAAACCCCTAAAAACATAATCTAAGGATCAAAAATAATGAAAAGAGTTAAAGATTACCTTAGAGATGTTAATGGAATGAAAAACAATTAATTTTAGTTGGGTTTTGATGTAGAAACACTAAAACAGGGGTTTAGGAGAGGATGGGAGATGTTTAAAAAAAAAGTCCCACGAAATGCCCTTTAAAAAGCTGATCTGGGAATTTTCGCAGGAAGGCCTTACCTGCGAGACACTCGCGAAATTTTGGTGGTATCTCGTTGGTAAGCCTTACTCGCGAAACAGTCGCGAAACAGCCGCGAAACTCTCTGTCCAAAGCTAACAAACTTGAGAATTAGACCATTTAACTCCCAGTTGAGCTTATAAATGAAATAGGTCACGAAAATACCCAGAAAACATGTTTTTCACATAAAAAAATTTTTAAAACTTTGAAAAACATAGGTGATACAAATCACTTCCAAAAGCAAACAAAAAGAACAAAAATTCTTTTAGTTTGAACCACATATGGTTAAGCACACACACATCACATTTGAACATGTACAAACACACAAATGAAATAGGCATTCATTGAACATTAAACTTGTGTGTTGTGTGTGTGAATCAAGTGTGGAAAAGTCCTTAGACCAGAGTGAAACTTCAATGATCAATTCAATCAAGTCATACACAACTGATACTAGGTCAAGTGATCTATCTCAATTATAGAAATGAACATATATGACCTCCCACAAAATGATTACACATCTTAGAAGCTTTTCATTTGGCTTCTACATAAATCATAACATCTGATCCATTTTAGATAATACATCTCTTTTTGAGATTGGTGCTTGAAATTTTTGATATTTCAACATTGAGAATTAGCATTTGGCTTTTTGAGCACCATACATTTCAATAATAAGTCGCTTTCCCTTTTTCCTAGTCAAATACTAGTATATGCGACAGGCTTTTGCAGCTCGATATCTCTTTTTATTTGGAGATTTACATTTTGTGAGCTCTTTTGCAAAAATATAAAAATAAAGTGGGAAGATATATAGGCACAAGTCTATGCAAGTATCAAGACCATTAAGACTATTGACCAATCATTCATGACAAGCTTGAAGATCTATTTACAACAATCACACATAGTTTTCAAGATATCTTCCACACAGATAAATGTGCATATAAATACAAGCTAAGCTCGTAAATGCACTACGCCATTAGTACGAAGGTACTAGGCCAAACTCACATGAGATATGTGCTCAAACATATACAATCAAACTTTTTGAATTTTTCACTTTTTATGTGGTTTTGGATTTTTACACACACAAAACAAAGACATAAAAGTAAGATCAAACAAAAGCAATGCATACAAATAAATGCAAGATGTACAAATGCATGAAGATATGGCATCTAATGCATGAAGTGTCCTACAAATATCGAAAGAATTAGATCAAGGACCAAAAAAGCAAAAGCTCAACCATAGGAATCCTTCCTCATCCAAACGGAATGATTATTTGGAATGAGTATCTCATGAGAAGTGAGACAAGGGTTGGAAGAATAAGAACCGAAGATGCATATAAACAAGGAGTTAAGAGCATTAAACACTTTCTTTAACAATATGCTATTTTAACTCAAATCCGATTTACCCTTTTTAGCACAACTTCCAATAAGCTCAAGTTTCTCTTTTCTTTTGACTATTTTAAGAGCATGAAACTTAGAGCGATAAGGTCTTAGATGACCAAAAGTACCACAATGGTGACAAACAATGTGTTTAGGTCCACTAGGTTTTTTAGAAAGGGATCTAGCAACATGGTTTTGTTCTCTCTTCAACTTATGACATTGAGGTCTTATATGACCAATCACACCACGATGGTGACAAGTTGGAAAAAATTTAGATCCATCCAAAACCTTAGATTGAGACCTAAACAGAGGCTTAGGCTTAACAGCCTCTCTCCACTTTTTGGTTTCTTTTGTGTGAAGGAATGTACACCGATTTGTCTTTAGAGATAGAACACACAATAGACACAGTATCGGGTACCACAACATGATTGCAACAAATATTTTCATCCTTTTTAACAATAGGTTTAGCAATCAAACACTTGGCATGCATCTTAAGAGATTCATTTTCAGATTTAAGATCATCAGCAAGTTTGTTAGACAAAACAAGTTTAGCATCCAAGTCCATATTCAAACATTCAAACTCTTTCAGCTTTTCAAGAGAATTTTCAGCAAGTTTCTTATATTTTTCAACCAATTTGTTGGATTCATTGAGCTTAGCAATCAAATCATCCTTTTCATAAAATACTTGCTTAAACTCTTTTGAAACTTCTTAGCATTTTTCTTTAAGAGTTTGGTGTTAGGAATATCAAAAACACCCAAAGATTCATGTAACATAGCAGTACAATCATGAGAATTATCACTCATAAAGGCATTTTCACAAACACGTGGCATGTTACATTCATCACCAACCAAATTATACAAAGAGGCATACAAAGCACAATCCATGGTAAATAAACACAAGGGGTCAAGAATCACACTTAGGTAATAAAACCAAATCAAGTGTACCCGCTCTGATACCAATTGAAAGCTCAAAAATGTGTCGAAAACACAAGAGCTATTTAGACTCCCAAATTAAAGTTACGGCTTGGTTGATTTTACATTAACTTAATACTAAATGCAGAATAATGTAAACACAAGCGTATAAGCAAGACAACTACTCTAATCCATATTTAAAATAACACAGTAGTAAAAATGAAATGAACAAGAGTAAAGAAGAGAGATGCAAACACAAATAACACCGAGACGTGTTATCAAAGAGGAAACCGAAGAACTCGGTGAAAAACCTCTCCGCTGCCCTCCAAGCGGAAATCGATCTACTAAACAATCAGTTGGGATACATGGGTTAGCAAGAGACCCTCCAAGCCTAATCTACCCGATGTACCTAAGCCCTCCAAACTCCTTCTCCAACAAGGCTTTTCAGAACCATGTCTTATCTAGCTCTCCAGATCCCGCAACAAGCTCCATGTTGCATCTGCCATCTTTGGCTTCTTCCAATGCTTCCCAGCAGCACCAAAACTTCACTTGACACTCTGAAAGGGTGTGGTAAGTGTTTGGGCTATCAACCTCTTAATGGTATGGAAATGGAGAGGTAGGAGATGAGAAAATTCCCAAAACAAATGTGTAGAGGATTGTGGGTATGACAATCTCTAACTTTCAAGGTGTTTGGCTAGGGTTTTTTCTCAGAAGCTCTCATTTACATTTGTAAGTAATGTGGGTATAAATAGTGTGGGTACAGAAAGTGTGTATCAGATTAGACAGGCTGGCAGAACAGAATGCCTCGCGGGTGTCTCGCGGGAAGGCCTCACCCGCGAGATACTCGCGAGACACAGCTATCTCCATCTAGACTGACTCTTCGCATTCCAGCATGTGCAGGGCACATGAGTCACTTCGCGGGAAGCTAAGTCGCAAGATACCCACGAGAAATCTTCAATTTTCAAATGCTTAAGTCTTCACACTCTCTCTCTCTAACACACAACCCTTACAATGAAATCCCACAATAAATACAGGGTACAACAAATTGAATAAAATTACAATCAAATTTGGCATGGAATAAAAGCCAACAAAACATGATGTTGTAAATAATAACTTTACATGGGTGAAGGGTAAGAAAGTCACTCTTAAAAATCCTCCAGGCAGAATGTTTCGCGACTACCTCGCGGGAAGGCCTTACCCACGAGACACTCGCGAAAACGACAGTCTAGCATGACTCTTCAGCTTCCAGTCATGTGCTCCTCACATGCCCTTTTTGCAGGAACCCTTCTCGAAAACTTCTCGCGAGCTAGTCGCGAAATGCACTGATCTTCAATTAAGCTTGAGTCTTCACCAACTTAATACTCAACCCAATACAATAAAATCCCACAAAATACAAGGAACAAAATTAAAGCAAATACAACACTTTTTGTCATGGAATAATGCCAACATAAAACATAGTTGTAAATCACAACTTTACAGATTGCTAAGAAATGTGCATCAGGCAGGCAAGCAGAAATATATCATGATGGTTAGACTTGGAAACATTTCCAATTATTTGTTGAACAATAATTACTTTTATAAAGTATAGGATGCCATATAAATAATTGAGCAGAAATTCAATGCCAATTACAATGTAGTCTATGACCATAAATACATCTGTTGGGTAGTTACAGTGTAAAACCCTAAGAGTTTCCACTCAGCATGTGAAAACATATTGCATATTTAGTTAAGTAGACAAAATAACACTCATTGAAACAATGAAACTTCAAATGATCAGTTGAAACTTCAAACAATCACCATATTCACTGCTAAGCAGGAAATGTAAAGAGGATATAGATATTGTTTAGACTTTTAAAGAAAATATGTGAACAGCAATGAAAGCCACAAATGGCAACCATAGGAATCCTTAAAACCTGAAAAAATTTTAGATGTGATGTTCTAACACATGCTAGAGGTAGCTTGAATAGTGACAGTCCAATAATTTTCAAAAATGAATTCTACACATACAGGGAAAATTACAAAATTATGTGCAGGATCCATTAGATCACACAATCAACGGCTAACAAAACTTGGGTATACAATTTAAGAACTCAGGAATGAAACAAACAAACTTAGTTGACCTAAGTTTTAATCTATATGATGCACTAAACCAGCTACACCCTAGTTCTGTAGCCCTGAACAAAACAGTGTTGCCATACTTTCTGTATAAAAAAGTTAAAAAACACCTAGATTATTACACGAAGTTTTAAATGGAAGGGAATGTGTAGATTAGGATTCATCCAATTCATTACCGGTGTTAGTTTCACCTATATTTGCACGTAATGCAAACACATTTATAAATAGAAGGCATAAGTAATAACTTGATCAAGGTAGAAATAGGTATCATAGGCCGATATCAGCTAGGAGCATAGAATCAAACTCCAGAACAAGATTATATATTTGAACAACCCTAAAAATCAGAGAAAACACAATTTACCTTAACAGTAAATGCAATGCAAATTCCTTCACTGAAATGTCAAATGATCATTTCCTACCTAAAACCTCAATTTTTTTTCTCGGAAACCAAACATGAATCACCAAAACCCAAAAAGATCCGAAATTGAAAAACGAAAAACCCTAGGTAACATCATGAAATTCCAAAATCTAAAATTGGAGAAAGACAGAGAGAGACAAAGGAATCTAAGAAGCAAAAAGGACAATGTATTGAGTAGAGAGAGAGAGAAACTTAGGCACGGTGGGCTACGATTTTGTTGACAATGGGCTACAATTGCTTGAGAGTGAGTGAGTGAGTGAGTTTGAGAGGGCGGAGCAAAGTTTGAGTGAGTGAGGGTTTGACTGAGTGTGTTTCAATGTGTTTGAACTTTGAGAGTGTTTGAGTGAGCCGTTTGAAAGTGTGTGTTTTTGTTATATGATGTGTAGATTTCGAGTCTTATAAACTCAATTTCTACGTGGCTCCACATGGAAAATTTGTCCACGTAAGGGTAGCACAAAAACATTGAAATCAAGCTTTAGAAGCTTGAGTTCTAATATAATCTCGAGTTTTAAAAACTCGAGATGTTCATTTCATACATTGTTTTTGAACCTGACAACTAACGAAAATATTAAATATTTAATGGTAAATGGAAAAAAAAAAAAAATTCCCAAACGCAATCTCACACCAGCCCAGACTTCTCCTCCATCTCCACCGACCGCGACAACGATGACGACTCCGAACTCCAATCCATGACTGGAAAGGTCTAAATCTAATCATACACCACTGTAAGGTTGCCGAGAAAATTTTACGAAAAGAAAGAAAAAAATGTGAATGATTAGTTTGCTTTGTTTGTTTGCTGCGTTTTCGGTTTTTTTAGGGCATTATGCATCTTTGTTTGGAGCTTATCGAACTAAAGGCGGTGTCGAATGAAGAGTTTCAAAGAAACATCATTTCTAATTATTCAGCCTTTGTTAGGTAACATACTTGAGCCAAATTTGGTTATTCTTCGTTGTTTGATTATGTAGAAACAACAATAAAGAATTCTCAAAGTTTTGGGGTGGATTTAGCATATCATTTCTTATGTATAATTTTAGGATATTGCTAGAGTTATTACAAGTTGGACTGAATATTTCTTAAGACCATTCATGTGTTTTGGTCGCATGACCTATTTAATAGTAATGTGACTTATTTAAATTGTTGGCGAAAACAATATTTTGGTCCCTGCATTTTGGGGTCATTATCAATTTGGTCCCTATTATTTTCAACTTCACTCAATGAGATGACAGTAAGGTCCAAATTGACTATGGGTTGAAAATAACAAGGACGAAATGCCAAAGCGATATTTCTGCCTTTAATAACTCATGTGATTTAATGCACATGGCTGGTCTTATCAACGGTAATGGGTTGGAAGAAGACTTTGTCTTTATAGGTTACTATAAGCAAATTGGCGTGACTAGTAAGATGTCATGCCACGCTTATCCAGATTTGTTGAATTTGGCTTGCACCATGCGCAATACGTGGGTGCCATACGTTACACTAGGCACCACCACATATGTTTGTTAATATGTAACAAAATTGAGCTAAAAGTTTGTAATAACCATAGCATTAATCATAATTAAATCATATATAAAGTCATTATAGTTACTTGAATATGATGAATTGAGGTGGTGATTTTTAAGCAAGTATTAGTGAGATATGCTATTTACATGTGCAGAGTATTCGAAGAAGTAGAAGGTGTTGAGAATGAACTTGTGGAACTGAAAAACCATGTTTTGACCCAAAAAAAGCTTGTGAAGGAACTAGTAGATGGCATCTATCTAGAATTTTTATCGGAAGATACAATAGAATCGATTATAGAAGAACCTGCTTGCATTGATTCACCTCAGCCAAGTGAGTTAGATGCTCTCATTAATGATGTTTCAGAAACTCTGGATCTTCTCCTATCAGAAAACAAGATAGATGAAGCTCTGGACATTATGGACTTGAAGGATGAAAATTTTCAGAGGCTGAAGTTTGAAGGAAATACTCCATCAGATGTGTTACTGTTATATAACTCTGCGATTTGTGAGAAGAAGGCCATGCTTACACACCAGTTGACGCTGGTGGCTGAAAACCCAAGAACAGCTGCACCAGAACTTCAAATGGCACTAGATGGACTTTGCAGACTTGGTGACAGTCATCTTGCAACTCAATTATTGCTTGAATATTACCATTTACGTATTGCAACTGGAGTACATGATTTGTGGTGTTCAAAAACGTATTTATATGGGATTTACATTAGGGAGCTTGCGGAATTTGTGTTTTCTATGATTTCTCAAACCTCAAGGAGCTTCATAATGTTACATGGGGAAGCTTTTCCTTATGCTTCAGAACTTATTCAGTGGGCCTGTGAAGAAACCAAAGTATTTGCTGTTTGCTTTAATATATATTTTAAGTCCATTTCAGAAATAAATGGAAGATTATCCACAGTGGTAGAAGCTGTGCAGTTTGCAATATTGTTTTGCTCTTAGTTAGAAACTCAGAAATTAGAGTTGTGGCCTCACCTGATCAAGAATATTTGTCCTTGTGTGGAATAGGTTCTACAAATACATATAGAACACTATAAGAAAGTTATTGGTATCTTTACAGCAACTGACTCTTGGGTTTTGGGTAGATATCTTGTATCAGGAATAGTAAATGAAGGATGCTCTTCTATGGCTGTTGGGCAACAACCAGAATATTGCTTGCTCACTAGCAGCGGCCGTAAGTTTTTAACACTCTTACAGGTTTGTTTTATTTCTTGTTAGTTTAGCTTGAAAAGTAAAGCCAGGAAGTATATATTATCCCATGCTTGAGTTTAACTTATAAGTAATATAAATACATAACTTATAAGAGTTTCATTTTATACAATTTCATTCTGTTGTTTGTCAATGCCACAATAGTAATTCTCACCAAGCAATAAAAACTGCCATAGGTTTCAAAGCACACAACTAATATTAGATATCTATTGTTCTTGGAAAGACCTGTTAAGTAAATTCCTAAACTGTCAGCTATAATAATGGCTTCAAAGCTATTTTCATTGTTTGCAATTTACTAATTTTCATGAATGTAAGAAGCACTTTATACTTTTGTTTTCTTCAATAAGACCTGAAAGGGGTTTCAAATTCAATACGAAAATTATTACATTCAACCAAACAATCACCTTAGCTGTTAATTTTTCCTCAAAAAAAAAAAAAAAAAAAAAAACCTTATCTGTTAGTTCGTTTAGTGTGTTTGGATGAGTTTATTTGGTTTATTGTACAAAAATACAGTTCTACCTTGTAAAATGTGGTGCTTCAAAAAGTTTCACATTCTATTTTAAGATGAAAATAAGCTCATCCGAACAAATGCTAATTAGTTACACATAAAGAAGTCAAGGTCATGTTAGTGCTTGACTTTTTCACTGTTAAGGATTTGTAATTGTGAAATGACAATTGTTGTTGAATGGGGAGCCAAATATGACCATTTTGTATGTATATTAAATGAAACATGCTCTTTTTCTTAGTCATATTTGCTTTATAGGTATGAGTTTACTCTTACATATATCCTTTCCTCTCTTCAGGCTATCATAGAGGATGCTTCACCTCTAGTTGCCCTTCAAATGGAAGGTTCAATCCTCAGTGGACTCATGAACCTTTTTGTGGAATATACTATCATCCTTGAAAGAGTCATCACCTGTGAAAAAATTTCTGCTGAAAAAAATGGTTCAAGAATCAATTTGGCAGAGTCACTGCCCCAACAGGTCTCTATTCTAGCGAATCTATCAACACTAGAACAGTTCTTCTCTAGCATCATTGAAAATATATTTGGGAGCATTAGTCATATCAATTTTGAGCCAGTGAGAAGCCATTTAGTTGGTGTTCAACTGGAGGAACTTGATAGTTGTATATTGTTTATTCAAGAGGCTTCCAGTCAGCTCAGAGACTGTTTCTGCCAGAAATTTATACATAGAATGATGTTGCTGGAAACTGGCTCCACAAATACAACAGAAACTTGCATTGATGATCAACATGATCTGATGCCCTCTGTTGCCTTTCAGGTAACCCTTTATTTTTGAAGAACATCTATAAAGATCAGCATAATTTCAAAATTAAAACCTCATGAGTAAAAAAATTTATTGAAAAGGACCTGATCAAAAAGTAGACAGCTGTTACCTGTTTCTTTTGAAAAGACACAACTGCTTCTCTACATAATTGCTACTTATATGGTTTTCAATTTTTGGTGTGATAAGTTCAGGTACTATTCTTAGAACTGAGGAAATTATAAAAACTTGCTGACGATGGTGTTATTGAAGTTGATTGGTTGATGGAACTTTTGAAGGAACTAATAGAGGCCATATATGTTTGGATATCCAACAATAAAGCAATCTGGGCAACTAGTGAAGATAATTTTTCTGCCCAACATTCTGACAATTTCAAGAGGGTATATATTTCTCTTTTTGAGTACTGCTTAGAGAATTCATGGCAGGTTTATCTTTTTAAGATTTACGTTTATTTTCATTATATACAATTATTGTTCCGAAATTTGTTTGCAGTTTTCTGCATACTTGACTTGCTTGACTTCCTTTGCCCTCTTTTATCTGCTGATCTGCTTCACCTTCTTGCTTGGATGCTTTGCAAGTTTTGAGCACTTAAACTCACAAATGGCACTTCCTCCTCCCACAAGAATGGGTGGACATTGAGGTTGGGTTCAAAATCAATGGGGTGCATGTGTAACTTGCCAATATAAAAAAATATATATATTTTTTGGATGCACAGAATTTCATGTCCATTAAAGGGTTTCTTCTCCTGAGTATGTGTGATAACAATATCAATCCTTCCCTCACCATTTAAAACCTTTTTCACAGTGATATCCTGGTTGGAGCATCAGGATTTGCTTCTCTTATTAATTGTTCTACCCAATTCTACACCATGAGCTTGTACAAATATAGGTGTTCACCCTTGTATTCTTAAAACATAAATTAAACTCTTTCCTCTTTTTAATTCCTACACCCTTGCATTGAACCCTATTTTAAAATTTTTGATGTATGATTAATATCTATGATACTGATACTTAAACGTAAGATTTAATTTAAAATTTTGAAGTGGCCAGGGATACCTTTCTAGACATATTTAATACTATGTGTCTTCAATAATCTTTTCAGTGTAAGTCAAAATTTATACTGCACAATGAATATGGAGGGAAATGTTGTTTGAACCTTTTTAGGTGAATTTGTAGAACCTCCCTGCTCCCTTGGAGTACAATTTCTCAGAGGTGAGAGACTTTATTTAGAACATTACTCCATTAGCTTCAGTTAAATTAAAGTTTGACATCAACTCCTTTTTTCATTTCCTAGTTTCAATATAGTATGACTTAGTTTCATGTTGGAGGCAATCTTGTCACTGTACTTTTGAACTTACATGGCTAAACACTAAATGGCTCCCCATGTCTGTCCCTTCCCAATTTTTTGGTTGGCTTGCACGTGAAATTAGCTGGAGACCCTGAGTTTTCTTCGGCCTTATGATGATGTGACGAGGGTTTTTAATCCGTAAGGAAATTTATACTAATCTTTTGCCATGATACCAATTCATCCACTAAAATTATTTCAATAATGTTGTTGTTCCTAGAACAGTTTGTTTTGGACATGCACTTTCTGGAGGAAATCGCGATGCGTGGAGGATATTTCTCCAACAATACCTTGGTTCTTGTAACTTATATGAGATCAGCCTTTGCCTCAGCTGGACTGAATACTGATAGGTAGGTGCTGATGCAGTTTGATAATTTACAATACTTTGTTGAATAATGAAAAGGAGCTCATGAGTTGATTTTATTGTCTTTTTTCCTTTTACTGTAGTTAAAGTCTAATATAATATTTTCAGCCATGACTGTATATGCTTGAACATTCATGCACAGTGCACACACAAATATTACATTCATCATGCGAGTGTATATTATATAGGCTTCCGTTCTGCATTAATTTATTTGATTTTTAATTTGATTAAGCTCCAACATTTAGGAACATTTCCATCTTATGACAAAAACCCCTGTAGTCACTTGTAAATTTATTCAAGATTTCTGTAAGCCAACAAACACTGAGCACACAGCTGCACCATTTACAGTAATAAACTAGCATTCATGCTACAATGTGAGGTCAGGAAACCATTGGGCTTTATAGACAACTAGAAACTACACCTTTAAAATGATTTTCATTAACTGCTGCCTACTTTGTTATTTCAGTAAGCCAAATTAAGTCCCTAATAAAAGATGGGGTCTTATTTCTTCTTAGCAGAGATGTCAATGAAGATGGATGGGCTATAAACGTTGTTAGCAAAGCAATAACAAAACTCCTAGAGATCGAAAAAAGAATTATGCCTTCAAACAACAATTCTATTGGTATTCGTGAAGAGAAACTGCTTGAAAACCAATCTGACAATGGAAGTGACTCTCTTCGGGATGATGCTAGGAGTTATTTGAAAATTTTTATGGACTCGGGGGATGACGAAAGTAGTACATCAGAAGTTTCTGTTAAAGCAGAAAAAATGATATTGAATACAGAATATAGCCCTTTTGGAGGGTTCTTGGTTCTTCGTGAAGAGGAGGATGGTTCTTTTTACGGGAGTGCTATAAATTCAACAGAAAGTTCTGTAGAAATTGAAGATAATGTCTCCAGAAAACTGGCTAATGCAGTATATGACGGACCCCAGATCATTGAGAAAACTGATTAACCAGCCACATTATCTTTGGATATTGATGGAAAATATTATAAGGCAAGGGCCTTCATTGAGGAGGAGACTAGTCATCAAGTTAATGTGGCTGAGTCTGTAAGTAACAGGCTAGGAGATGGTGGACGCTTGGGTGTTTCAGGGACTGTGGTTGCTACTGCAGAAGACTCTGATGAACATGAAAAAGAGGGCATAAATCAGACTGATTCTGTTCTTACAAATGATTGCGACAATGTTCATATTAATGCAGTCAATACTCTCTTCAAGCATAAGGAAATTAACGTAAGAGAAATTGAATGCATGAATGGGGAAACTGAAGGGCATGTTGGGATGGATGATGGTAATGTCAAGCAACAAGTAGAGCAATTCTGATAAATTCAGCATGGACGTTTGATAAGGACTCCAGCTGAAGTTCTTAATGTTCCACGATTTTAGGAGAGACAGGTGAGATGATTTGTTGGTGGTAAGGCAGTTGAGAAGATTTTGGATTTAAAAATCTACCTTTTAGAAATGTGAGTTAACACTTAACAAAAGGGTGGTACAGCAAGTTGCCGGATTTTCTTGCCTCAAATATGTTGCATAAATGAGATTGGTGAAACCCAAAATTAAAGTTGCTTTTCTGCAACAGTAATTTATTTGGTGAGCGAGACTTGACTAGCCAGGTTTTACAGACTAGTTTTTATTAAACCTAACAAACATTTCAGAATCTTCATTATCTGATATGAATTTTGAAATTGCGCCGTATGCATATAGCAAATGCACTTTCCTAAAAAAAACATTTATACTTCTTTTCTTTTATTGGCTAAATTACTATTTCAGTTCCTAAACCACGTTAGTTTCTAAAATTTTGAAACTAGTTCAATCTTACCCTTATCTCCATTTGCTTAAGGAAGAAGAAGATTGAGATGATTTTGAGGAAGAAAAAAAGGTATATCTGAAGAGAGGAACGCTAAAACACAACTCTTTATTACACAAAGGAATATAAATGCAGTTAAACATCTGAGCCAAAAATTAATTTACAAAAGAAATCCATAATAATAAAAACCTCTAAATTTTCAATCTTCATACAATTCCATCAATAGTTGAAAAATTCGAGAGATGGGGATGTTAAACTGCAATATAAAGGCTTGATTCCTTCTTGATTTGTTTTCATAGAACAGCTGACCATCTCTATTCTCTGATGACAGAAAAAGATCCCAAGTTTGTCAGCACTACAGTGGGAGAGAAAAGTGAGAGAAAGCACAGGGACTCTTTGTGGCTCTAGACACAGAATGTGAGAACTGACCAAAATACAAGATCCCTTTGCATCAAAGCATGAGTATGAAGCAGTAAATTTTGAATCAGTAAGCAGAGTAGGTAGTGCCTTATCCAGGTACATGACAAAGTTGAAATAATAGTACTCCAATTTGTACACTAACGTATGAGAAAGAGAGGCCAAATATTCAACACATTTTTAATAGTGTCCCCATGCAATGCTCGAGGTAATTAATAAAAATGTATAAAATTTGACAGAAAAAGAGAAACCGCTTAATTTAAGTGAACTGTGGGATCTCACTGTCTAATGTGAAAAATAGTCATGTCCTTAAAAGGAGAGAAATCATGGACGCAGTTGAAGTTGATACATAAAGAAAAATTGAAAAAAGAGGGGGGCATCTATTGCTTTATCAGCGATGAAGAAGCATTATTTTGAGTCACTCAGAAATTAGCACAAATCAAAATTAATCCTATACATTTTCCAAAACCAAAAACAAAAACCAATGCATGCCAACACAGAGTTTTATGCGATATACAACCAAACTATTTCAAGTAACCTAAACATAGTGCAGAATTTGTTTGTGAAATTCTTCTTTTTTTCCCCTGCTTTTCGTTCACCCCAGTCATTCAAAAGAGGATGGGATATTTCAGTAAAAATATGACAAAATGCAGTTGCCTGGCACTGTGCACCTGAGTCCTGACTGAAGAGCCTTATATTCAATTGCCAAAAATTGTGCTATAAAAGAGACTGATGCACATGAAGCACATTCAAACGCATGTATAAAATTGGCAATATATCCATGGATAAATACAAAACATTACCGATGATACTCATATTCAAAACAGACCTCATAATCCATATATTCTCCAATCCTGTAACTTCACATACACTCGATCCTTCTAAGCATGTTCGCATAGGTATAACTGGAAAATGCTACAAAAAGCTTGCGGAACCTGCAGAAATAAACATGGTTCATTGGTACATTAATCTAGAAATATGTCTAATTAAAAAGATCATAAGTCCTGGATATTTTATGATTGATGAAGATATCAGCTTGACAATCAAAAGCAAGGCAGTACATTTGAGAAAGGAAACAAATAAACAGAGATGACTTTGGTTGAAAACATCTCATGACAAAAAAGGTTTCCTTCTTCTGGTGAAAATACAAGAATAAATACATACCAAACCCACTGGCTTGAGTGTTGTGCCATTGCGAGGAAGCTCTTTTGGGGATGCTCATTTAGCAAGCAATGCATCACTTCACCTGAGTACCGCATGGCATCTAAAATGGAAAACCAGATATCAACTGGACCAATATACTTGCGTAATATGTTGGTACTGACCTGAGAACAATGAAAAAAAACCACATGTACGATATTTTGAGCAAGAAGCCCCAAAGAAGAGTAACATGTCACTTTAGGTCAAACAAAAGAAGTGTATAAAGTCTTCTATCTACAAATTTGCTCAGCAGACTCATTAGTAATTCTGTATCAAATTGAAAAAATTTTAAACCAACCCATCATGTTGTCTATGAAAAGTTAATAAGGACACAATCATATAAAACTATGGATGCATTCTAATATTTGAATAGAATAATAATTATAATCATCGAAAGCAAGGTATTTAGAACTGTGCTATATCATTATGAATTTTTCAACAACATAAATTGGCTATGTTAATCAAGATGCATCAAACATTATAATAAAAATAGAACCTTTTTTATTGGTATAATTAAACTAAAACTGAAGAAAAGAAAACATACAAGTTCCCAAGCCTCAATATTTCCTTGTGGAGTATCGCGCAAGAGCTTGCTGCTTACAAACATAAATAAATAAATAAATAAATAAATCTCAAAACATATTGTATTTTTGTCATAATAACATAATCATCAAAGCAGCCATACTGTAAATGGTAATTTGCTAATATTCAGTAACTGGCTGAATTCATCTAATGTGGATACATAATTCGCCTCATGCCAATGACATTTATCAAAACTATCCCCTCATTCTGATAGACGTACTGGTTCAAGACCCAGGGAGGGTGTGTGTAAATTACCAATCCCAACCTCATGCTGTAATCATAGTGCAAAATTTTTAGGAAGATTCTTCTCATCAACGTAAAACCTTTGCTACTGATCAAGAAAACTGTGGTTGGTTTGGTTGCTTGGACTCTCAGACTCAATTATACCTCACAGCCCTTACAGGTTTACATTACCAGGTTGTATCATTTGGTTGTGTGGGCTTCAACCAATTTTTGTACAATTTGAGCCAGATAAGATGCATTCCACATGTCAAATTCTAGTTTAAACTGATCAATTTTCAGGACTCACACTACAGTAAAGAAATTCCATTTCCTTTTATTTTTGTAATGACTAGGGTCCAGAACCAGAAGTGATAGTTGGTATAATACTGCTGCAGACAGGCCTGCCGCCTGAGAATTGGAGCAAGAACCACTCTCATGCTCTCAAGCAGCAAGCAGTTGAGCAGGGTGAGCTACCTTGCTTTCCGCAAGAGATCGGGGGCAGAGATTCCGTTGACAGATAGAACCAGAAAGTGCAATATTTAGGAATACTAAGTGAATATAAATGCTTGACTCAGTTTAAGACAACTATAACAAGAACATGTAAGTGATCAACTGACTAGATAATAAATAGTAGACGTTATTGCAATCATATAAAGCACAATAAATCCAGCTTAGCAAAAATTTATAACAGCTTCTTCTACATTTTACAACTCTGCTATTAAATCCACAATACAATTTAGACAACTATGTCCAGATATGCATGATTAAAATGGGTAGTGAAACAGACCTGCATAAAAGGTCTTTTAGGTGCTAGTGCTTGTCAACAATACTAATAGCTATTAAGTTATACGCCAGATGAATGTAAAGGCTAAACATCTTACAGTTATGAAAAGTAGATTTTTATTTTTATTTTATTTTTTATAAATTATAAAAAGTAGATAAATCAAAATAAATAAATCAAAATTCAACTTACCGTACTCCAGAATGCACATCACGATGATTACAATGACCTGAAACACCATATCTATCGAAAGTAATAATCTGCAAAATGCCCACATGAAAAATGAGATCTTAGAGGAGATACCACAAATTTGTGATACAAAACAGAGCCTTTCAAGTTTGTAGCATCGCCCTGAAAAGCCAAGGACTTCAGAACCCCAACACATAAAAATTAACAATCCCAAAAACCACAATAGAACTGAAGAAAGGAACTCATCCAAAACAAATAAATAAATAAGAAATGATGAAATGATAATGTTTATCACTATTAGGAAAAACGATCTCACCAAGTCAATGCCATGACTATTAATTTCCCCTTCAATAATCTTAGCCAATAAAGTATGGTTCCAAACCCTGCCAAAACCATCCTAAAAATTACACCTTGTCAAATTATAGCTGCTGCCTCAAATAGCATTTCAAATAATACAAAGATATATACATTCTTCCATGAACTTATTGGAGTAGAACCTGCAACTCAGGATGGTCCAGAGTCTTCACTTGTTGAAGTGGAACCTGCATGTAAAATTTCACATGTTATAGTTATACAATCAAAATCAATGCCAACAAGAAATTCTGACTACCAACATACTTTTTGTTTTGATGTTAGTTGGTTTTTTGCTATCTCAGTATCCCCAGGACCAAATGTTCAAAGGATGGTCGAGAGAGAAGGTGAAAATCTTTTACTAGTGTTACAAGAAAAGAATTATGAAGTTATCTGTTATGTAGGCCCTCAGCATGAATTATTGGAATGGCAGGGTAAGTTGGCACTAGAAAATGACTTGAACATTAGGCTGACAGGCATGCATAGTGAAGCTTGGGTTTTAGTTGGAAACTTCGTGCTAATATTTGTTGTCTTGAATTGGCATTCTAAGTAAATTTCAAATGGTACCTAGCAACTCACCTTGAGAATTGCACAAGCTTGATAGAGCTCTTCTTTTCTTATATTCCCTTTGCCATCTGCATCACCTACAAAATAAATGAAAATAAGTAAAAGAGATATATCCAGGATAGGATACACTGAAAACATCAGTAGAGATGATTCAAAGGTGCCCCACGTCAATTGTCTGTAGGAATTATACATGAAACAGTAGTTATAGAGGCTTTACAATTACACTTATTGTTTCGATAATTTGTAGAACAAACTAACAATACTAAATACCCACATGACAGAGAAAACTAGAATAAAACCAAAACATGGAATTAACAAGAAAGGGAAAATACTAAAGGGAGACTCTAATTCCACTCAAGCAATAGATTAGCTAGATTAGTCTAAAGACATAATGGGAAAGCAGGAAGGCATTTCCATGCATAAATTGCAATTCAAACAGCGTCCATGGTATAATTTACAATCAAGATTGACAGGGTACGCTGCAAACATCCTGTAGTTAGGATATAAAATCAGCAAGGCTCAAAAAAGTGCCCTTTATAAAGGACATCTTGAACACTAAAGAAGAAATGTTTGAAATAAGAAGGTTGTCTTATCAGCTACAGACGAGAATACTTCAATACCAACTAAAAGGGAGTCTGTTAGTTTCAAGCTCCTATTTCATCCGCCATGCAAATGCCACGATCTTGAAATAGTGAAATTTTTTATTTTTTTTATTCTATACAGATATGGCTGGTGAATTCAAATACCCAAAATAAAGTAGTTACACAAGCATGTGTATCTTGATCTAAAAGACCAATATGAACAAATCTTGTATTGATGAAAGATCTAAAAGACCAATATGAACAAATCTTGTATTGATGAAAGAGTATTACCGATTGATAAGCATAATATGTGCAGATTATGCCCTCTAGAAGTAATGTAGCTTATTGTTGGAGAAAAGAACCTGCAGAAATGTTGTAAAATGTTTCAATGCAACGCAAAATCATATAAACAAGGACAATTCATCAATTCAAACGGCAAAAAACAAAAATTGCAGTATATTAAGTGACTTGGACAACAAAAAGCAAAATTTGTCTGTCAAAATTTAAAAATAAATAAATAAAATACCCAACACTTGATCTTTCAAGTAAAGGAAATATGTGAAGAAATCAAGCAATCATTACAAATAGCAGTAAAATCATCGTTTGTATTTAATTGAAAGCATACATTAATACAACAATATAGCAACGCATTTATTAAAACAAAAACAAAAACAAAAACCCAAAAAAAAAAAAAAAGTAAATCAATCATTAGAGCAGAACTGGAGTTAAAAAATCAAGAGTTGAAGAAAGTTTACATAGACTCATCATCTGGGTGAGCAACAACCAGCAAGACATTCCTTTTCTGAAAAGCCCCACCTAGTTTTCATGACAGAAAAAGCGCATTAACACATAGACTTACTAGCCAATCAATATATAGAAAAGAGAAATCAAGCAAATAATGGTTGTGAATAACCCACCAGTAGTCAAGAATGAGTTCCGGGAAGGTGAGCTTGATGTATAGAGAATTTTACAGAGAGATGCTACCCAGAGAACTACCAGAGAAGCAACAATCAATACCCATGCCATTTTATTCCCCTCAAAATTTTCCAAGCGCAATGTTAATTGGAGCTTGTGATCAAATTCAAAGAAATAATAATTTCTTCGACTTTCTTATCAGTGAGGACTTTTGCCAAACACCTCATGGGCACTGAGGAAACCCCTTTCAACACAAACTACGACAACCAAATCCAATCACAAGTCATTTTGCAGCGCTTACAAAATCATTTTCTAAGTTGTAGCTAAAAAAAAAAATCTATATAAACAAAATTCAAAATATTCGAAAACCCATTACAGAGAACCTGCCGTTGAGATGTCTTTGCTATACGGTGGCCTATATCCGCGGTAACAGAGGTATATGTAACGAACGGCGGTTGACCCACAAACGGAGATACCGGCGGCGAATACCACGAACGGCGGCCAACCCACGATGCCGCTGCCTCTCTTTCTCCTCAGCTTCTCTTTGGTGGAATCTAGTTTCTCTCTCTATACTGCACGTGCGTCTCCCATGATTATGCCGATAGTCACTTAAGAGCGTCTGCAGTGGTCTCTCTAAATTTTTGTCTGTTGGGAGAGTGTACAAACATTTTAGTTTTTATCCAATCACTTTTTTAAATGTATTTTTCAACAGATTTTCTATCTTATTCTCTATCTCATTTAAATATTATTATTTTATTTATTATTTATTTTTTTAATTATTATTTTTTCTTTTTTTAATAACTATATTTTTAATGAGAAGTGTTATATTCACAACATTTTATACAATACTTTCACAACAAAATTTATATGGAAAGTTGTTATTAGTTCTAATTTAAACTCACCACTGAAATTATTTTTTTACTTGCCAATATTAACTAATAATAATCTATTACTTAAAATTTATTGTAAAAATATTGTAGTAGTATTTTTCAATTATGATTTTTTATTTTCAGCCACATGTTTCTTTTCTTTTCTTTTTTCCTCTTTTTTTCTCCTCCACATCTTTCCCTTATCTCTCTTCTCTACCACTTTCTAGGAGCATGAGCTCTAGGAGCACTTCGGCTGGAGCTCTCTCTCACACATGAAGATCGTCCGCTTGTCCTTCTCCCACCACCGCATATCCTCCTCCCCACCGAGGCTCAGATGGGTCAGCTCTGCTTTTTTTTTTTTTTTTTTGTTCTAATTTGATTAGTTTTAAAATTGTGATTTGAGTTTGTATTTTGATTGAGACTGAGTTTAGAGATGTTTGAGAGAAAAGATCAAGAATAGTTCTGTTGTTACCGTTTTGATTATTGAGTGAAAATTAAAATTTTAATCAGTTGTGATTATTGAGATTGAATTAATTCTTTTGCTCATAAATAGACCTCTCTATTTTCTTTTTCTTTTTTCTGATTTCATTTGGTTTATGAGAAAAATTGTTTTTTGTGTTTGGATTGTTTGGATTGTATTCTGTGTTTTGTAGCTGTTGAGATAAAGAAGAGAGAGGGAGTGAAGAAGAAAGATGAACGGATGAAAGAGAAAAAAATATTTTCTAATTCAGCCGGTATTATTTTAAAGGGAAAAAGTCTTTACATATGCTACAGTAATTGCTACAGTGCTCTCCATACATGCAGAGCTACTGTAGCAAATCTATAAAAAAAAAATAGAGATGCCGAGTCTGTTGGAGTTCCATTTTTGTGTGAACAGTGGCTTTTCTCTCCAAATTTTAGAGATTGCTAGCCCTGTTGGAGATGCTCTAAACAGCAGGCAAAACAGTGCCTCTATTTGGCACGTGTGAAGTTGAGTGGTCACTACTAAGGCTGTCCAAACCTGATCGAAGCCTAACAACCCGATCAAACCGCTCGACGCCGACCCGATTTCGGCCCGAACCGAAGGCCCAGTCGGTCGGCTGCAGGTTTTCATTTTCAAGAACCAACATCGGTAAGTCGAGTGGCAGGTTTACTTCTCCAAAACCTAAGCAACTCGAACCCGACCAAAGCCATATAAAAAATCTAGCCAAATCTGCAAAAACGAGCCAGATCCGGCGAGATCTCTATTAGATCTAGCGAGATCTCAACGAGTTCCGGCTAGATCTGGTGGAATTTTTCCAGATTCTGACAAATTTTTCCAAATTCTGGCAACGTTTTTTGCAAATTTCGACGACTTTTTTTAGTTTCCAGTGACCGACTGAACTAACCGATGCTCACCCTCACCCGAAACCAACTCAATCGATTGATTCCAACAGTCGATTTCGGGTTCCTCCAACCAACACCGGCTAGTCGAGTCCGGGTTAGGTCCAAAACCGACCCAGCCTAACCTATGGACAGGCCTAGTCACTACCCAAAATTAAGTGTTCTACCTGTGATTTAAAATTTGACATTTTACAAGGTTTGACCAAAATTTAAGTTGCCTACCTGTAGTTTGAAATCTCATGATGCAAGTGTTCCACTGGATTCTTTTTGATCTTATATTTTTATGTTTTTTTGTGTTTTTAGAGGAAATAAACATAAAAGTAAAGCAAAATCGTATATTTAACGTCCATTTGAGAACAGCTTATTTAACTGAAACTGAATTTTTTTTTTTTTTACTGAAAGTACTGTAAATAAAGTTAAAAGGTAACTGAAATAGTACATGGGGTGCATGAATAATAACAAAAATAAACTAAATAAAATAAAATAAAAATTGGCTTTTTAAGAGTATTAGTATTAGTGGTGCTAAAAAACTATATTGCTATCTTAACACCTCCAAATACAAATTTCTGGCTACATTGGTGGGGCCAAAGCCAAATAATTTGGCTCCACAACTATAGTGCACAGCCAAAAGTGGTTGTGCACGGTAGGTCATAGGTAAAAAAAAAGTATGATTAAATTGTGTGTTCAGACTACATTATATTAAATATATTATTTTATTCATGTGTTCGTGCTGCTTTGTAGTGAATATATTATTTTATTATGTTGTTTATATTATTTTATTATGTTGAAAGTTAAAATAAAACCACTGCTGTTGGATGGTTTGTAAAGTGAGAAAGTAAGATAGATAAAGTAGTTTTTTGTGAAGCCATATTGCTAAATTTATGACTCCACCAATGTGGATGCTCTAAGCAATCCCAAACGCACACTTAGTATCTATTTGGCAAAGATTATTTTTACCAACTTATTTTAATGTAAGTTTGGATAAAACTAAAAAGGAAAGCAGATGCGCGTCTATGTTTTTTCTGTGGATCCTGTGCACTGTTCATGGGACCCGTAAGTACGGATTTTAGCAAATTTTTTCCTAAAACTAGGTCCCACAGTACTATTCACACATTTAAAAATTATTTTGCTATAGTGTTTTCAGTTTTCAGCAATAAGCGGTATCCAAACAGACCCTTACTATTCAACTTATTTTTGCTACTATTCATGGACTACTACACTTTTTGGTACTATTCATGGGTCTCACTATACTATTTCAGCTAACTTTTACCTTAATTTACAATACTTTCAAAAAAAAAATTTCATTTTTAGCAAAATAAGCGAATTCCAAATGAACCCTTAGCCATGTTTTTAACAGAGGTGAATTAAGGAAATCTAACTGAACTAATCTCATGTTGGTAAAATGTCAAATTTCAAACCACAAGTAGGCAGCTTAAATTTTGACCAAACTACAAATGGGTAAGTTGTAATTTTCCCCATTAATAAATTAGGCAAATAAGTTATTAGAAAAAAAAACAATTAACAAATAGACACTAACACAATAGCTCAACGACTTTTTTTTAAAACAATATTTTTTTTTCTAATGTCTCTCTCGTATCTTAGATCTAATTCCGTTGTTCTTAACATATATGATGATGCATTTGTTTTTCACTTTTCCTAACAACTCACAAGCACTCTCGCGAGGGCAAGCACACCTTGGTGTCTCTTATAGATCTCTCTTTCCACTTCCACTTAATCACGATTGACACTCTCTCATTATCTTTTCATCAAGTCATTACCAAAACTCCTCCCAAATTCATGCTTTCTCTAACTCGATTATCGTAAAGTCTAACTCCCATTATCATGCCTCTCATCACTTTCTTTCTCTAGCTCATCTTTGGACCATGGAATTGTGAGCTGGTGTATGAGGAATTTAATTAATAGGTTTTGATTTAGATATGTGGTTATGTTTATGGAGGATATTGGTAATGGGTTATGCTTGATTGGGCAATGGGGACTTTTATGGCATTTTTAGTTTAGGGCATGAAGTTGTTTGGGCTTTGTGATGGGGTTTTGGTTGAGGTGTGGCATGGTTTTTTGGTTGTTAGTGATTTGGATACCGTATATGGTGGTTGAGAGTATTAGTTATAATTTGAATCTACCATTGAAATTACTTTTTGCCCGCCAATAACAACCCGTAAGAACATGCTACTTATGATTTATTGTGAAAATATTGTAGATATAGTATTTCTCATTAAAATAACATAAAACACCCACCCACAAAATTCCAACCACCAATTGCCCAACAAACCACCATAACAACAACCATAACCACCATCCCCTCCCTTAAAGCTTAATTTTGAGATAAGAATAAAGAGGAGAGTGGGCAAAAAGATAAATGCCTTGAGTTTGGTCAAAGAGAGATAAAAGACTATAGAAATGGGTAAGAAATTTGTGAGAGATAGTGAGAATAAAGAGGCTTTGGGTTTAGATGCAAGATAGAGAAGAGAGGCATTGGGCGAGAGGGTTTGGTTTCAATCGAGAGGGAAAGAGGGAGGCATTAGGGTGAAACAAACAAAGAGAGAAGATAAAGATAAAAGTGTGAAATATAATTTTTGAATGAAGAAGAGAGAGATAACGAAATAAAATGAAGATTTTAAGTAACACTTGTAGCTACAGTGAACTACTAGATATTGCAATTCATATTGTAGCTAGTTGGCAAAAAATTATAGATTTAGCAATTGGGATGTAGCATAGGTTTTGGTTGTTTGAGAGCTAAAATAAGCCTTCAATGTGAATGCTCTTACTAGTAAGAGTTCATTGTAGCAATTTAACAAAAAGAAAAAGAGTTCACCGTAGCTTAATGCTAAAATTTGTTAGATATAACAATCCATATGTAGCATGATTTTCATGGTTTAAGGTACTAAAATAGTTTTTGATCATGCACGAAAATCAGTAGGTTGAATATTCCGGACTTTCAAGGTAGTTGGATGACCTGAAAAGGAAGAAAGTAACTATCGAAGCTGACTAGAATGAACCGGCCAAGGACCCTCCGACGATTAAGTTAGTTTTCTCTCTAGAAGACAAAAGTGGTGAGTGTATGAATAGTAAAAACGTACCTTGGTTGGATGAGGCTTGGTCATTTTATAGAGAGTTTGGAGTGGGTCTACTTATTGGACGCCACTAACATCACGGGGAATGTGTGGACTTAGTGGGGGATGTGTGGACTTAGTGGGTAATGTGGAGTGAATTTGGGGGAATTCACCCCACATTCTGAGATGTGAGTTAGTGGGCTAACCATTTGAGATTGTAGAAAACACTCGGAAATTTACTTAGCGTTTATTAGGGTTTGTTTGGATATCGCTTATTTTGCTAAAAACTGAAAACATTATCTCAAAATAGTTTAAAATGCGGGTCCCAGTACGGACATGACATGACAAGACAAATTGCACCGAAAATAATTTTGAAGTATTACTTCATGACATGGAGCTATCACTAATAGTGAATGGTTGGGTGTTGAGCCAAAAGGTTACTATAATGAATGGCTGAAATTTTCTTTGATTAAAAAAATTATATTTGAATGAATGGTTGGTGTTTAGTGGATATATAATAATATAATATTGATTAATACTGTTGAATATTCTGTCTATAATGCTACCTGTGCATTTGTCTTCATTTAAAATGCCAAACGCAAACGCAAAATGTGCAATCAATGCAATCCAAACGTATACTTAGATAGTGAATGGTTGGGTATTGAGCCAAAAGGTTACTAGAATGAATGGCTGAAATTTGCTTTGATTAAAAAAATTATATTTGAATGAATGGTTGGTGTTTAGTGGATATATAATAATATAATATTGATTAATATTGTTGAATATTCTGTCTATAATGCTACCTGTGCATTTGTCTTCATTTAAAATGCCAAACGCAAACGCAAAATGTGCAATCAATGCAATCCAAACGTATACTTAGTTGTCCATACTTGAATATTGTATGGACGACCGTACTTTCCTTGAATGACTAGATCCCTGCTGGACGACTAGTGACCTACTTGCAAGTCTTTATTTTATGTTTGTGATACGTACTCCTTCTTTCTCCTTTTTGAAGGTTGTTTTGGATGTTGCTGATCTTGGACAACCACTATAGACAAATAATACTTGTTGTTGATCACCATCAGTTCTTTTTTTTTTTCCCTTTTCTCTTTTATAGTGGTTTTACAACATTTAATGTGAATGCTCTAAGCCTTTCTCCATTCCACGCAATTATCACCTATTATCACTACTTTTTTTTTAGATACACATTACTCTTATTATAATCTAAAAAATTGACTATTAGTTTTTATTAATATTATTAAATTGATGTTTTGAGCTTAGAGATTGACATATTAATTTAAATTTGGACTAGTAATTTTAAGATGCAACATAATTTATATGGGTTTTGATCAATATATATATATATATATATATACATTTTATAAAAAAGTAAGAAAATTTTATTGCGGTAAATCGTATTGAAATACACCATTCAAATATGGTGGTAGATCTTCTAACCACACATCAGTATCTGTAGCTAAAACTGCTCTTTTAGTAAGGGCATGAGCAAGCTTATTCTCTTCCCTCTTAACATGTTTGAAACTACATAGAAACATAGAACGTTTAAAATTCATAATCTCCTTAATGATGTGCCCAAACATAGTGTTATTTGGCCTTAACTTACAAACCGCGTCAATAACCTTGAGTGAGTCCCCCTCCACTTCCACTTGGAAAATGCTGATTTCTTGGGCAAAACTAAGAGCTCGACTTATTGCCATGGCCTTTAACAGATCAACAAAGTTTGGGAGGCAAATTTTCTAACTGAGAGCAACAATAATTAGTCCTGCGAAGTCTTGGATGATCACACTTAAATTAGCCATTGTCAAATCTTCGAAGACAACACCATCAAAGTTTATCTTAAAGATCCTAGTATTAGGAGGCTTCCATCGAATCTCTTCCTTATGAACTATATTCCTCGGACACTGTCTATGCACATAACGAAATTCCTGAAGCAATTTTAAGGCTCCTTTCACAATGTCCCCTACTTCCCATGATGGTTTCTTCTCCTTGAGTCTATTCAGTCATTGCCACACACACCAAGCAATCAAGGAGAAGAGTGTAGCAGAGTTGGAAGAAGTTGTCAATAGGTCAAAAGCCATTAAAATCTCTTAAGCTAGAGAAATTTTTGGCCTGAAAAAATCCAAAGCTAGGATTCGATAACCACCCTGGTTTAACACTATCACATAACCAAGGGCCATAGATAGTATCTTCTAGAAATCACCACAAATATTGCATTTTTTAGTAGGGATAACATGCCGTGTATGAAGATTCTTTTTTGTGGGAAGAGACCTAGTGCAAGCACGCTAGAGAAAATGCCGATTTTTATTTGGGATAGATATTTTCCAAATTTCATTCCACAAACTTTTACTTGCTTCAAAATTGGAAGAGCTTGACTGAGTGCATAAAGCCCTAAATGCCAACAATGTATAAGCACTTTTAACCAATTATGAACCATCGGAAGTCAAATGCCAAACTAGTAAGTTTGTATTCACACGTGCACTGACTGGGATGCTTTTGATGCACTCGACCTCCTATGGATAGAAGTTTTGATCAATTAACCATGTGTGCCACTATTTAGTTCTTGAAAAAAAAAACAAGTAACTCACATTATTTAGAGAGAAATCCCTCTAAGGTGATAAAACTTTACCTCCAGCTGAAGAAGTGAGCTATCGATGCTACCAAATATTAATGGTGCTTCCATCCCCAACCCTCCACCGTGCACCTTTACAAATAACCTCCCTAGCTTGCATAATACTCCTCCAATTGTAAGAGCTTTGAGGATTAATCTCTACATCGAGTATACTCCTTGTAGGAAAGTATTTTGCTTTAAAGACTTTGTGTAACAAAATATTTGTTTCATGGTGCAGTTGCCATACCTGCTTCCCCTATAGAGCATTGTTAAACTGCCTTAAATCTCTGAACTCACCTTAAAATGGTACGTCGAAATATTTTGTTCCAATGAATAAACTGGAACAAAGTTTGAAATAATATTCAAAACATTGGAATATATCATGAAGCACAAATTTCTTATCAAGAAGAATATTTAATTAAAAAAAGGCGAAAATGCACTTTTCGTCTCTACATTTTGGGTCAATTCCCATTTTGGTTCCAAAACACTTTTCGTCTCTACATTTTGGGTCAATTCCCATTTTGGTTCCAAAATTGATTTCTTTGCAAATTTCATCCCTAAAATTTGAAAATCATTTTTAAAATCGTGCTTCCCGTCAACCAACAAACCGAACTCTCCTACGTGGCAAATAGATATCCACGTGCCAAGCCCACCTATTAAAATAATAATATATAAACTAACGTGGCAAGCCCACTCACCCTAAAACGCACATGCCCTTCACATGAGGGACACCTCAGCTTCCACCTCAACTTCCCACGCTCCCAGCCCGCCCAAACCTCCCATGTGACCCTAGCTGACCCCAACTCTCTAACTACCTCAGTCATCACACATTAAAATCCCAAAATTTCACAGAAAACCCTAAAATCCTCTTGTCATCTTCCTCAACCTGATCCCTGAAATCTCTGAATCAAACCCAGTACAACACGCACAGACACCCCTAAAACAACGAAATCCTTATAAAAATCAATTTCTCTACACATTGAGAACTAAAGAAAACGAGGGAGAACGTCGTGGGTTGAAGCTTCAATCCAAAATCTATAGTAGTTTCAAGATTGTAACAGTGGGTTGAAGCTCGAAAAGGTAACTCTGTCCACTTTATCTCTCCCTCTATGCATGTATCTCTGTCACACACACACACTCTCTCTCTCTGTATCTTTTGCACATTATATATGTCTCTCTCTAACTTTTTTCACACACTTCATATGCGTAGGGACCACTATTTAATTGGTTGTTTATGACTTTATCACTATTTGCATTAAGGGAGCAAGGTGATCCATGTGTTCCCTCTGTTTGCATTAAGATGTAGTTTTAAGATGTGGCCTTTAGTGGTTTAATTAAATAATGTTGACTGTTTGGTTTGGTTTTCTTAGTAGTTGATTATTTAAATAATGTTGACTATACATCTCATGCATGTAGAATAGACGAGCTCTTTACTTTGTATGTGCATCATGGTGGGTATTTTGATGTAAATCCTCAGAAAATGTTGACTATATATCTCATGCATGCAAAATGGACGAGCTCTTTACTTTGTATGTGCATCATGGTGGGTATTTTGATGTAAAGCCTCAGAAGTATGTGGGGGGTGAGGTAGGGTTGTAGATGATTGTGATCCTGACAAGTGGTCTAAGGTAGAAATTTAGTCCATCTGTAGAGAGTTTGGGTATACACATGTGAGTAAGCTATGGTACAAAAGCCCTGGGGATAATGAGGAGGATGGGGTGTTCCAACTAATTAAGGATGATCATGATGCAATGGCAATGACTAAGTTGGTGAGGGGTTATGGACAGATTCATGTCTATGTAGAGCACCCAGTTTATAAACCTATACTTATTAATGGTGGTAATGGTGTGCCTGTAGATATTATTGTAGGGCCTGATCATGATGACCCTTTTGTTGTTAGTGATTTTGAGAGTTGCAGCTTTAGTGAGCTTGAACGTGCTTTTGATGATTATTATAATGGACAGGGCTATTATGCCAGTAATGGTGATAATTTTGAGGATGATGATGACTCAGATGATGGTAATGATCATTGGGGTGAATTTTTTGCTCATTGGGATGGTGGTGATGCTCACTAGGATGGTGGTAGTGCTGGTGGCAGTGGTAATGGTAGGGTTGGTGGTAGTGCTAGTGGTAGGAATGGTGGTAGGGATGGTGGCAGGGATGGTGATGAGTTTGGCAGTGGTGGTGCAAGGGATGCAGGTGATAGGAATGATGATAGTGATGATGAAGTGGAAATACTTGAGTGTAGGAGACCAAGGAAGGAACCAATTGTTAAGGAACCAATTGTAGAGGAACCACAATAGGATAGGGCTGTCACCACTGACAGTCATGATAGTTATGAGGATAGTGATGTAGAAGGGGCAAGACTAATGAACCCTAACTAGAGATATGTGGGTGAAGATAGTGCAAGCAGTGGTAGTGAGGAGCTGATGCACATGCGTGATCAGATGGAGGATGGGGTAATGAACTTTGACTACACTACTGAGGAGCTTTTGAGCCTAAGTGAGTCATCATCTGATAGTGGCTTTCAGGGTGATGGAATTTATGACAGTGAAAGTGATGTTATTGTCAATGAAACAGTTGTGGACAATGTCAGAAAGAGGAAGACGTTTCCTGTATTAAGACCTGTGTCCAATCCTGATGACTTGGTATTTAAAAAGCATATGTTATTTACCTTAGCTAAGCAGTTCAAGGAGGCCATTACTGAGTATGCAGTGAAAGGTGGATGGGGGGTGAAGTTTGTGAAGAATGACAAAGTTAGGGTTAGAGCCAAATGCCAACCTCCCTGTAAATTTACAGCTTACCTTGCAAAGCTGCCAAGGGAGATGAGCTGGTAGTTGAAGACTCTGAACATGGAGCACACATGCACTAGGAGCTACAAAAACCCAAGGTGTTCTACCAACTTCCTTGCAAAGAAGTTGATGAAGAAGGTAAGGAGACAACTTGATATTAAGCTAAGGGACATTCAAGAGGTTGTGCATGAGAAATATGTTGTAAATATCAGTGCAGGAAAAGCCAGCAGGGCTAGGAAAAAGGCCTAGGAGTTTGTTAATGGGTCCTATGTAGAGCAGTACAATCAATTGTAGGATTACTGTGTAGAACTGAGGAGGTCTAGCCCTGGTAGTACAATTCTAATGAAGACACACACATTCAATGAAGGTGAGTTAGCAACTAAGGTGGACTTACAAGCTGGTCTACCTTATTTTGAGAGACTTTACACATGCTGGTTTGGGTGTGAGCAAGGGTTCTGGGTAGGTTGTAGGCCAATAATTAGGTTGGATGCTTGTCACCTAAAGACCAAGATAGGGGGCCAATTGATGGTTGCAATTGCCAGAGACCCCAATAAAGAATATTTCCCTTTAGCAGTTGCAGTGGTGGAAGCAAAAACCAAGGACTCATGGATTTGGTTTATAAATTTGCTGCTACCAGACATTGGTGATGAGAAGAGGTGGACATTCATATCAGACCAGCAAAAGGTATCACTATAGAACATACTCATTTTTTAACTTAACTACATTGAACAAGTAGTGAAATATGTATATATGCTAAACACTGTTGATTTTCTTGGCAGGGGTTGGTGCAGGCATTTGCAGATAAATGACCACAATATGGGCATAGAATTTGTTGTAGACACTTGTACAACAATCTGAGGGAAGCAACATCTTGGCATAATGATTAGGGAGTTGTTTTGGAAAGCAGCTAAAGCCACATATGCACATGAATTTGAAAGGATAATGAATGAGATGACGGACATTGATGAGGGTGCATATAATTGGTTGAAAGGACATACCACAACAGTATGGGCTAGACACATGTTTAGAATTGATGCATTAAGTGACACTATCATCAACAACATGTGTGAGAGTTTTAATAGCAGGATACTGAAATTCAGGGGGAAACCCATTATTAGCATGGTACGTATATTTTTGGATTTTGGTAGGTGGAATTTGCATAGTTTGGTTAGCTGTATACCTTGTTGCATGCAATGATTTGTGGGTTTTTCCAGTTTGCAGCTTGAGGACATAAGGTTATACCTAATGAGCAGATTCCAGCAAAACAGAAACAGTATTATGAGGGTGGAATTTGAGCTCTACCCTAAAATCTGTAAAAGGCTACATAGGGAGAAGATGAGCAGTGGTAGGTGGTTAGCTTATTGGGCTTTTGACACCAAATTTGAGGTAAAGAATGGACTGTAGAGTTTCATTGTAGACCTGGCTAAAGGGGTGTGCATCTGTAGGAAATGGGATATCACTGGTATCCTATGCTACTATGCAGTTTCATACATATTCTTCAACAGAGAGCAAGCTGAGAAATACACTAATGCCTGCTACCACACCAACACATACAAAACATGTTATGAGCACACCATTGATCCGCTCAATGGTGCCAATATATGGACCTCAATTGGTCTCCCTCCTGTGCAGCCTCCTATAAAGAGAAGGCCACCAGGCAGGCCCAAGAAAAAGAGAATCTTAGAACCCAATGAACCAATGAGGGGTCACTACAAGGGCTTGGGTATTGCCAAGAGGTGCAAGTCCAGTGGGAAGATATGCCACAACAAAAGAAGCTGTAAGGGTGAGGTTGGAGGTAATACTTCACTGCCTGGTGCCCAAAACCAAAGGAGATAGACGAAAGAAGGTAAAACTAGTGTTTTTTAATTATGCATGTTTTGAAATGAAAATTAATGTTCAAACTTAGTTGTATTTGCTATTGCTTGAAGATAAATGGCAATGGCCAAAGAGTAACCCAAGAGCAACCAAATGCTACAAGTATGCCATCAAGCCAGCAACCCAGGACCAACCAGTAAGGCACTAGGCCATCAAAGTTGCAACCTAGAAGCAGCCAGCAAGGCATAAGACAAGCAAACCAGCAGCCATCAATCAGCCACCTTGCAAGCAGCAACCCTGCAAGCAGCAATCTAACCAGCACCAATCCAAGCAATCTAACCAACACCAATCCAAGGAAGAGAAGGAGGGGGACTGTGAAAAATGAAACTCTGACTGCCTCAAGAAATGCATCAAGGTACAGGAAGGCACTGAGGGTTGCTGACAGCTAGGCATCCGTGCATGGTCCAAGGGGATAGATTGGCAGACATGGCCTATTTTTTGTAATTGGCAGACATTGCCTATTTTTGGGTTTACTTTGGTTTAAATTCACTGCTTGAAACATGGCAGACATGGCCTATTTTTTAGTTTACTTAGGTTTAAAGTCACTGCTTGAATTATGGCAGACGTGTGTAATTGGCCTATGTTGGTATTGCATATTTATGAATGACTTATTAATGCAAATTTGTGAATTGCAGAATTGTGTGATGCAGATTTGTGAATTGTGAATTGCAGTATTTGTGAACTGTAGATTTGTGTAATGCAGATTTATGTTAATTGTGAATTGTGAATTGCAGAATTTGCAGAATTGTGAATTGTGAATTGCAGTATATGCAGAATTGTGTATTGTGAATTGCAGAATTTGCAGAATGCAGATTTATGTATTGCAGAATTTGCAGAATTGTGAATTGCAGTATATGCAAAATTGTGTGTATGCAATATTTGCATGTTTGGTAAACTTGTTGTGTTGTGCATTGTAAATTTGGTAAACATAACTGGTGTATTGCAAAATTGGTAAACTTGGGAAACTTGGTAAACTAATTACAGCACAAAAACATAATTGGTAAACTTGTGTATATCAATTTTGCAAGTTTGGTAAACTAACAATGGTTAGCTTACCAATATTACAGATTTGGTAAATTGTAATCTAATTGCAATCAAGTAAGATAATTAACACATCATCATCTTTACTACATTACAAACCAAATTAACAAAATGAACTCTATCATTCCATATTTCATTCATACTAAAATCAATGGGATACATAGGATAACAACATCATTATCTACACCACATTACAGACCAAATTAACAAAATGAACTCTATCATTCCATATTTCATTCATACTGAAATCAATGGGATACAAAGAATAACAACATCATCATCTACACCACATTGTCCTAACCCTGCCCTATCCCTGCCTACACCCACATTGTCCAAAACATGCAACCCCACCCATCTAACCCACCAAAGCTAGAATCACACAAAAACATATTCCACACAATAGTTGTGTCAATATCAAACACACTGTCAATAACTTCTCTATCTTCTTGCATGTTGAAACCTCGGCTTGTAGTCAGAATTCTCTGCCTCGTCTCTGGGATAAGCACCTTCCCATGCTCACAAATCTCATCATCAACCCATTGGAAGAACTTGCACTTCTTACCAATCTAAAATTAAACCCAACTTTAAAACAAAATGAACAAACAACAAACCCAATTGAACAAACCCAAGTGAACAAAATGAACAAACCCAACTTGCACTTCACTTACCCAATAATTGGGACACCCATAGAACCTTCTCCCTGGATTGTTATCTATTTAGGAAACCACTAGCACGGGTTTATGAGGGGAGGGGCAATAACACATTGGTGGTGCTCTCCTCCTCAAGCTTCCCTTCGATGATGCAGGGGCAGATGTAGAGCTAGCTTCCATTCTTCTTCCTCCTCAAGCTTCCCTCGGTCTATTCGTGTCATTATGGGTTTGATTTTGGGGATTGGGTTGAGGAAGATGACGAGAGGATTTTAGGGTTTTCTGTGAAATTTGGGGATTTTAATGTGTGATGACTGAGGTAGTTGGAGAGTTGGGGTCAGCTGGGGTCACGTGGGAGGTTTGGGTGGGCTGGGAGCGTGGGAAGCTAAGGTGAAAGCTGAGGTGTGCCTTACGTGAGGGGCTGGGAGCGCAGGAAACTAAGGTGAAAGCTGAGGTGAGTCGGCTTGCCACGTTAGTTTATATATTATTATTTTAATAGGTGGGCTTGACACGTGGATATCTGTCTACCACGTAGGAGGGTTCCGTTTGTTGGTTGATGGGAAGGACGATTTTAAAAACGATTTTCAAATTTTAGGGATGAAATTTGCAAATAAATCAATTTTGGGACCAAAATGGGAATTGAACAAAAATATAGGGACGTAAAGTGCATTTTGTCTTTAAAAAAAAAAAAAAAACCACACATAAAAGATGGACAGGCTAAAAAAAACGAAGTAAAATTTTGAATTGCTGAACCAAATTTGGTAACTCAAATAAGGTAATTTTTTATAACCAAAATATGTGTGCCTTTTTGTTTCCTTTTTAGTTAATGCAATCCTTAATGGTCCCAAATTCTTTTATTAGCAAAAAAAAAAAAAAAAAAAAAAAATTATGAGTAATGCTATACACACACACACACACACACATAAACAATACATTTTATTTTATTTCATATTTGTTGAATTGTCAAATTTTCATTGAATATTATCTGAACCTACAAGCTACCATTGATATCACATTCTTACCTACTACTTACCGTCACATAAACAAGTATCAAATTTTGTTATTGTAACTTTTATATCAATAGATTAAGGGTGTGTTTGTTTGAAGGTGAAATAAGGTGAATGGAAAATTTTGGAGAGAAAATGGGAAGAAAAACTTTTTTGGAGTGTGTTTGGTTGGGTAGGGAGGAAGGAAAATAAATGGTGATACTCAAATGTTTTCTCCCTAGACCCACCAAAAAGTTTTCTCCAAAAAATGAAGAGAATATTGAAGGGAGAAAATGAGGCTGTTTAATGGACAAAAATGCCCTTGTGCACACGCACATGGGCTTTGTTCGTACATTGCTCTCACTTTTTTTTTTTTTTTTTTTTTTTGTGGGACCTCTTCTTTCCTTCTTTTTAAAATTTTTTTTTAATTTAAGTATACATTGCTCATTTTTTAATTTTTTTTGGCTTTATTTTGTGATTTTTTTGGTTGTTTGTCACTTTTTTATTTTTGTTTTAATTGAGCATCATTTTTAATAAAGGTAAATGAGTAAATTTATACAAATTCACTTTTTCATTCCTTCTACTTTTTAACTTCCAACCAAGCAAAAAGTAGAAAAATTAAATTTTTTTTTATCCTTCTATTATTTTTTATCATTACACTTTTTCACCCTTTCAACTAAATGAACAATTTTTTTTTTAGAGTTTCAACATATGACATCCGCTTTTGATAATAACTATTTATTATCAAACCAAGACACCAATCGGTTTTTGATGTAGGCGGGAATTGAAACCCAAATCTCTTATTTAATCATCAAAGACTTTACCAGTTGAGCTAACTAGAAACCACAACTAAATAAACCTTAATTCTTAAAAAAAATAAATAAAGCTTAAGGAAAAAAGTCATATAAATATTGCCCATAAGTGTAATGTTAGGATTATAATAGTTATTATAAATTTTATTATAACTTATTTACTTGACAAGTAATAAATTTGTAAACTTACAGCTTTTATTCCTAATTTTACACGTGAGTAAATCGTAACCAAAATAGTAGCTCTACCATTTTCTGCCCATAAATTAAGATGTGTCCCGTCAAATGATAAATCAACATTAACAGCAAAGCACGCCCGGCGGGACTTCCTGGAAATGAAAAAAACCCCAAAAATAAATAAAAACACATGAAAAAGCGCGCGTACTTCAAAAAACAGAAAAATTCCCCCCCTCCGCGCAAACCCAATCAGTCAAGTCAAAATCAAAATGTCAAATCTGCGCGCCCTGCTAATTCCCATAAAATAAATCCCAGCCGTACACGTGTACTCCCACTCTCTCAAAATCTCAAACTCCGATGCGCCAAATACATAAAATCCCCTTCTCTCTCTCTCTCTCTCTCTCTCTCTCTTACTTTCACATTTCCAAACAAAAAAACCACTCTCTGTTCTCTGCTTTGCTTTGGGTTTCGTTGTTTTTATTATCTACAATAGTTGCAGTCGCTGTTGTTTCCAGTGGTAAATGCAATGGAGGATTCGATGAATATGAAGAGTGATAGTAGTAGTAAAACACTTCTCATCAACCCATGGCTTTTCCATTTCCACAAACTCGCTCTCGAGCTCAAATGCCCTCTCTGGTATTATATATATATTTCTCTTCAATTATTTTTACTTTCTTTTGGATTTGAGAAAATGCTAATTTAATATTTTTGTGGGTAAAATCTAATATGGGTTTTGAATGATGTTGCAGCTTAAACTTGCTTCACAAACCAATGTTACTCCCATGCAATCACATTTTCTGCAAGTTAGTTTCTTCTTCTTCTTCTTCTTCTTCTTCATCTAATCTTTGATATTTTACTTTTTTATTTATTTATTTTTCACATATTGTCCTTGATTTGATTTGTATTCTGGGTTTGGGTTTTTGAATTTTTTTTTGCAGTTCCTGTATACCCATTTCAGCACAGGTTGGATCGGACTGCTCTGTCTGTAAAGCTCAGTATTTCAACAAAGGTATATATAATAAATGCTGGGTTCCTTTTATTTTTCTACAAATTAAATAGGTTGCAATGATATTTACTCTTTTTTTTTAAATAAATTTTCTTGGCACCATTTATCTGTTGGATGCATGGCTTGTCGTTTGTTTTGATGGAAAATTTCAAGGAAATAATTTGCCCTCTGCCCCAATTATATTATTTTCTAATAAAATTATTTTACCCTTGAAATTACACACCAAACAAGTATTTTTGCAGGGTTCAGTAGTATTCTTCGTAAATATTAATGTTATTTTTATATTACCCATCAAGAAAATAATTTTAGAATTTTTTTTTTAATGTTGTTTTTTTGATGGGTAATATACATTGTTGTTGAACAATGCTTTTCATGTTTTAAAAGCTTACTTTGAGGGTTTTTGTTAAGAATAATATGGGGAAAATTTAAAGTATTTTTCATCAGAACAAGCAAAAGACATGCTGATTTTACATTTTTGTTTTCCCTGACCAGGCTTTTTTGATTGTCTAACTAAATTACTCTGGCCTGGCAGATTTAAGGACTGCACCTTTCATAGAAAATTTGGTTACAATCTTCAGGGGATTGGAAGCTACTTACTGTTCCAATCTTTTTCAGCCTGTTTCATCTGGTACAGTATAGCCGCAACATACGCTCTTATGTTGTTTTAATTGAGTTTGTTTCCTTTACAAGATTTCAAATTGGAAGCTACTTATTGTGTTTTACATGCTGATCATGTAGATTCTGGGAGGGTTTTGGAGCAAGGCCAGGCTTCACTTTATACTGGTAAATTTAGTAAGGAGGGTGTTGAAGGGGCTAAATCAAGCAGTGGGCAGTCCGTCTTTTCATTAACGGCTAATAAGCGAGTTCAGGTTCCGTTGAATTTGAATTGTTCTGTTGAAGATGGGGTTGGCAAGAATGATAAATTTGAGAATCACAATTCACCAGTAGTTGGTAAAGGTGGCAGGGAAGGAGACAAATTTAATGGTGCCGTGAATATGAATCCACCATCAGACAGTCTACCAATGAGACCTGGGAACCATGAAGAGTGCAGAGTCGTGGAAATAGAAATGAATCAGGGGGCACAGTCACTATCAGATAGCCCTCTATCGTTTAGCGATGCCAAGGGTTCGGATGACGACAGCTGTGATCGGGGCAGTGAGCATGTAGGAATTAACTGCTGTTGACTTGATAACTTCTTTGTTACTTAGGTTTTTAGTTTGTTTCTATTTTCTTGCTGTTTACTACTACTATTGCTACTTTGTCACATTTCTCTTTTTCAGTAAGTGATTAAGCTGAGGTGATTGTTAGATGTTTTGCAGTTCTTTATTGATTTGCCCCAATTGTTTTTCTGTGTTTTATTCATAATCTCCACAATGGCAGCTTCATAGACAAAAACTGGACCCATGTATTTATGTTTTGCAAGCTTGGCGAAATTATGAAATGGGGAAATTATTGTAGACACCACTAGTTAGAGGGAGAGTATAAACAATTTTGACAAATGCAGATTTATTTCAGATGTTTTGTTTTATCCTCCACACATTGTTCTATTTTAGTGATATTTTGTGTTATTAAATTGTCAGGTATCTTGTGGCAAATAGATGTATTTCATTCTTCTAAATTTTATTTTTATCAGAGGTGCTTGAATTCTTATGTTTACCTTTTTGCATTTTCAGATTCCAGAAAATTCTTTGAGCAAGGGAGCCGTCAACAAAAATTCTGAAGATAGGAAGAGGCAGTTGAGACATGAGCGTTCTGGCAATGAAACTGAAGATGGTCATTTGAGGGACATCAAGAGGCAAAAGAAATTATACTATGGCTCATCAGAGTTCATTCCTTCGGTTGTTTCACATTCTGGAATCTCAGTGGCTCCCAATTCTGAATTGGAGCTTGAGTCTAGGGTGCCTGCTGTTGCTCCGCAGCAGGCTGTGTCAAATAAAAGCATTTGTGCATTTTGCCAGTCTTCTAAAGTCTCGGAGGTGATTTTTCGAGATTAGATCAATTTAAGTGATATCTGTGTGTGCCATTTCTTTTGTTGCTAAAGAATATCCTTGAAAGATTGTCTCAATATGTTACAAGCTACAATGCTTTTGGTGCTAATCCCCTTGCTTTGTTGATAAATTCTTCCAGACTAGTGGCCCAATGTTGCATTATGCTAATGGGAAAAAGGTAGTGGGAGATGAGGCAACCCATTCAAATGTCATACATGTTCACACAATATGCATTGATTGGTATGTCATCTTGGCATTTCAAGTATTTCTGAAGTGATTTTAATGATATTTAGCTTTCTTGTTTATCTCTTAAGACATTTTAGAAACAATTATATGAAATTGGTTTCTTTTTTTGTGTATATTAGGGTTATATAACTTTAATGGTTCTCATATGCCTTTTTGTTTTTGCCAAAATAGGTCAAATTTGGTCTTGTTTAATTCATTTATTTTTTATTGGCAATCATATGTAGCCAAATCCTCTTTAGCCTTTCCTTTCTTATCTTTGCTATTAGAGGATGATATAATGTAATTTCAAAATGCAGGGCACCACAAGTATATTATGATGATAACGAAAATGTTAAGAATTTGAAGGCAGAAGTGGCAAGGGGTGCCAAGCTCAAGTGCAGCAGGTGTGGAAAGAAGGGAGCAGCCCTGGGTTGCTATATGAAATCCTGTCGAAAAAGCTATCATGTTCCTTGTGCAGCAGAAATAGCAAATTGTCGCTGGGATAATGTAAGCGCTATGCTTAGTATCATAGTTGGGGATGTTTCTTTTCGTGTTCTTTTTGCTTCAGTGTAGGGAGTTAAGCATTAAGTATTAATTGGCTTATTGGTTTTTGATTTCTTACAGGAAAACTTTCTCATGCTCTGTCCAGCTCATTCTTCTGTCAGGTTTCCAAATGAGAAGCCCAAGTCTGGAAAACAAGTCTTAAAGGATCATCCTGAGCCAATACAGAAGTAGGACATCACTTCTTAGTTCTCTTGATACTTGAGTGATTAATTAAATTAGTTGGAGTGCTGCCTACCAACCAATAGTTTCTATTGGCTTCCTTCTTCTTTTCCTCCTGCTAGTACAAAATTGGTACAGCTCTTCCAATGATTGCTTTTTTCAATGAAGTGTGAAAATATGTTGAAAGCATCATCTCATTCTCAAGTGTTAGTGCACGAATATGATGAGTCTTAAATATGCATCCCCTGCCCCCATTTTAAAACAAATAAAAATAAGATGAATTTTTCATTTCATGGTTACAGCATAGCTAAGGCCAAAAAAGAGTTTGGAGGTGGAAAGTGAATTTTCATAAGTGGAAATAGGGGTTTATATGTACATTAGAAAAGATCCATTCTACACCTGTTGAACTTGTTCCTTTTTCATAAAATTCTTTTTACTTGTAAAAAGAATTGGGATTTAAGTTTTAACATGGTGTCCAATGTCTTAGAAAGTCAAAAAACTTCAAAATTCCAAATCTCTAGAAATGCCAAACATGGATCTTGGATCATTTGTTCTTTTATTATTATTTTTGAAAATTCTTTTATTATCTGTTGATTCAAAAGTATTTTCCTGTTTGATGCTTTATGTTGACTCTAATTCAACTTTCAAACTAGAATTAGTATGTGTGCTTTAATGTAACTTGCCATAATGTTCTTAGTTTTTGCTGCATCCTACACACACACACACACTCACACACACACACACTAACTCTCACTTTGGCATTCGGTAGGAATAGGTTATGTTTAATGAAAAAATGACACTTTTCAGCATTATTATGGGAGAGTTTTAAGGTAAATGTTTGGTTTAGGATGACTGTGGAGAACCCCAATAAATAAATTATTAATTTTTGGTAATTTTTTTATGTTTGTATCTCGTGTATGTTAGTTACTGTGCTATTGGTTGTATGACATGATTTATCTCCCATTTTCTGCCATTCTAAATGCAGAGCAACTCAGCAGTCCAACAGTTGGGAAGCTCCGTCAGATGGAGCTAAAGAATGGGTTTTATGTGGATCTGCTCTATCCACAGAAGAGAGGGTTAGTTCAAACAGAATTTGTATTTTTTTGATTGCTTGATTCAGTCTCATAACATGGAGGAAAATGAAATAGTTTTCTTTTCTGGGATGTTATCAACAAGAGTTGATATCTTTGAGATTATTGATTTTGTTTGCATGGTTTGCAACGATCTCATTGCAACCAAATGATTAATTTGTTCTTAAGGCATTATGATGGAAAATCACTGCATTTATATTATCACAAAATCATCTTATATGATTTCCTTTCCTTTGTTTGGTTAAGATTGTTTGGGAGTAGTCTCTCTTTTTATTATTTTTTTTTTTGGAGAATTGGGAGTTGTCATGTTGAATTGGAATTGTTACACTGAAGCAACTGCCTTCAAAGATTTCTGACAAAACATATACTTAACTAGGTTTATTTTGACGTGGTCCCACACTAAGTAGTATCAATTAGCCTCTATGTGGTTGGAAAGTTGGAAATCCATAAAAGTATGTGTGGTGAATTATCTTGTTTGTAATTAATCAAGTCATATGCTTTTGCTTTTTTTTTTTTTTTAATATATATTTTCCTATGCAGATTCTTGTGGTCAAGTTTGCGAGCATGTGTGGTGCAACTGTGACCAAGTTCTGGAAACCGAATGTAACACACGTGATTGCAGCCACAGATGCACAGGGTGCGTGCACCAGGACACTGAAAGTTCTAATGGCCATTTTGAATGGGAGATGGATTCTTAAAATTGACTGTAAGTTAATACCTATGGATTTAATGTTATTGGTTGCCATTGATTGTGTTGATCACTGTTGCTCTTCTTTGGCTTTATTGAGTACGAGACTGAATAAATTAGTTTCTTGTCTGCATTTTTCATTTGTGCTGGCTCCTTTAAAGGAGCAAGGTTATTTTCTTTTCTTTATTTTGACAAGGAGATGGTTTTATTTTTTTATTTATCTTTTTTTGGGGCGGGGGGAAGACTTGTAGATCACATTAGGAGTCTTAATGTTTTCTATTCTCTCTTTTGCTTGAGAAATGGAGTAATATTATATGAAAAAACTGGAAATCTGCCATAAAAAATATTATTGGTATCTCATGCGTTTTCTTGTTTCTTTGTGTAGCTATTATTCATTTAAATGATTAGTTGTTGATGCAACTTGAAACGCTGGCTTTGCAGGGATAAAAGCATGCATGGAAGCTATGCATCCTGTGAATGAAGAACCTTATGAAGTTAGTCTTGACAACCATGGTTGTTGTGATGGCCCCAAAACTGGCAGGCTTTTGGCTTTAAACAATGTAAGGCTAAATCTGTCTTGAATACTTGCGTGCAATATGACTGATGGGAGTATCTAGATTATGAATATTCCGACATTTACAAGCACCGTTGTTCTAGTGGGCATGTCTTGCAGATGGAATATCTGGACTAGTTTACCAGTCATTCTCCATAATAATTCACTTACAAGTAGGATGCCAATCTTATTTTGAATCATGTGGTTTTGTGATGCCAATTTGCATTGTAATGTTGAATTTGGCAGAAGGCAAGAAAAAGAAGCCATATCTAGCTGTTAAATTATCTTGGTGTCATCAAATTTGGGATCAAAACCTTCTTTTGGCTGGGATGGAAAAAATTGGAGAACTATACATGCTGTTTGGCCTACTATTTGTTATTTGACATGAAAAAGAATTGTACAACATTTTTCTCTGTTAGCATACTTTTCTTATTTGTTTCGTCTCATGATATTTGTGTTTCCTATTTTGTTTAGTTAATTGATTTTCTTAATCCTTTTCTAGGTGCCAAAGCTCTTTAATGGGTTGAAGTTCTATTTCACTGAGGGCTTTGTGCCTGAATACGAGGAAGACCTCTGTGATTTGGTTATTACAGCAGGAGGTACTGTTTTGAAAAGTAAAGAAGAATTGGTGCCACAAAGCTGTGATGGCCAGGCAAAGATACTAGTTGTTTACAACCTTGATCCCCCACAAGGATCCAAGGTAGGAGAAGAAGTTGATATTCTTTGGAAAAGATTAACTGAGGCACAGGATGTAGCTGCCAATATTGGATCCCAAGTCATTGGTCACACATGGCTTTTGGAATCAATTGCTGCATGCGAGTTGCAGCCTCTTTTCAGCTGACAGCATTTGTCATCAACTATTTTGTTGTCTTATCAGTCCAGGATTATTATCTGCTTACCATTCTTGCCCAAAGCTATCGTGTATATAATTAAGTTAAAAATTAGATAGAGCTTTATATTATTTTGGGAACAATTGCAGGCTCTATGTTGCAGCTTTTTGTGATAAAAAGCATTTGTCACTCATATATTTTGTTTATCTTATAAGTAAAGGATTATAATCTCTTTATCATTCTTATTTAAAGCACCCCATTTATGTGATTATGGGTTTTTTTTTGGGTTCACCACTAACGTTACTTTGTTGTCTATCACTAACAACTTATAATCTCAGTAGTTGTGAAATATTTTGTGAAAATTATTGTTATTCTAGAGTTATTGATCCATAAAATGCGACTGTTTTTAATTTGTTTATATTCGTCACAGGCATTTGAATCTTCCTACTTATACAGACTTTATATAAAAAGGAAAACAGAATAGGACCACCGAATTGCAAAGACATCCAACGGGCCTTAAAAAAAAAATTTGAAGACAAAGAGCACCCTATTTTCTTTAGGTCTTATTTCGGCTGTAGTAATTAAATTTCCCCTCAGTGGGAAAATACAACCATGTCAATGCCACTTCTTAGAATTGTGAAAGTTGCTTGTGAAATTCGTTGGAACGAGTCTTCTAAGATTGGATAAAATATCTTTTATACCTGAGTTTTCTGAGTCATTAGGATAGAAGCTGAAAATTTCTGAGGTACGCTTACAATAATCGTATTTGATTATGAAAAACAAGCAATTTACATAACTTTTTATCAGCTTAGTCCCGTCTTCAAGACTTCATTATCTCGAGATGATACTTCATTATCTTGAGATGATGCTTTGCTTGAAGTTTCCATGGCTATGCCCCTCCTGGATTCTGTCACGTCAACATTGTAAACGAAGTGCTTTGCTATAAGCAGAAAGAAGAAGAAGTTGAGAAAGCCGAGGATGGCCAAGAAAGCATAATAGTAATCCAAATGAGATGCATTTAGATTATCCAAAATCCAGCCCTTGTGGCCATGCCTCTTGGTCATATCAGCCACTGTTTTTAAAAGAAAACTACTGAGAAATTGACCAATTCCCAAGGTACTAGTGAAATATGAGGTCCCCAGGCTTTTCATGCTTTCTGGAGCCTGGTCATAGAACAACTCTAGCTTTGCAACTTCCACAAAGGCTTCAGCGATGCCCACCAATCCAAACTGAGGGAGGAGAATGAAAATAGTAAGAGGAACTGTATCACTTTTGCCAAATATTTGGTTTTCTCTTGCAACCTTGAGTCTCTTTCTTTCAGCAAGGCAAGCTGTGACCATGATAATAACATGCAACGTAAGGCCAATTCCTAGTCTTTGTAGTAATGAAATCCCTCTAGGGTTCTTTGTGTAGCGCCGGACTGTTGGAACGAAGAGGCGGTCATAGATTACAAGGCTTATCAGCATGAAGATCGTCACAAATGCTTGCAGACATCCTGGAGGGATTTCAAAATGAGGACCCATGCTCCTATTTAGGGTGGTGCCTTGTTTGATAAAAAGTGTATTTGATTGACCTACTATGACGCTTGGTATGATTGTAGCAATCAAAATTGGAAGCATTTTCATCATTTGCTTGGTTTCTTCTACTTGGGTCACTGGACATAACATCCATGGTGAGGCTGCCCTGCTCTTTACCGCTGCTTTGTCAAGGAATCTGCAGGCAATTTTGAGCAAGGTGGGGGATGAGATGGGGAACCAAAAGGGTAAAATAATGCAAGTGTTAGTTCTCTTTGTATGATTGTTTTTTTTTTAATAGGGGAGTTCTTTGGTTGATCAAATTCTGGGAACAGAATTTTCCATTTCATATTATGATATGTACAAAGAATATGTGCGTTATCAGAAAATATTTCCAACACAAACAACATTTTTCCAAGTCTCGGTCAAACTTTTGCATCGTTGTCCTCAAATTTATGCCATGGATTTACAGTTTGTAAGATGGTGGAGGTATGCTAAAATGATCTTATTAGTACTTTGTAGGTTTGGCTATTTTCCATAATCTTCTCAAAGAAACTGAAAACAGTTTGGCAAAAGATAATAAAATTGCTTTTGCCAAAAGACATTTTAAACCTTATAATTTAGGGGTGTAACAAAATTAAATCTTGAAGTTTCAAAAAGTAACAAATTAAACTTTATAATTTCAAAAGTATCAAATTAAACCATAATATTCTAAAAAGCACAAATTAAACCTGAGAGCATTGAATTTGACGTTTAACATAGGCTGAAATTTTAATCTGTTACTTTCTGAAATTTCGGGATTTACTTTGTTACTTTTGAAACTAGGGGTAGGTTGGTGTCTAGAAGATTCCTGTATGTTTGCTGCTTGAGTGAGTAGGTTGGTCTGGTTGGCAGATGTAGTCTGCTTGTTTGTTCAATTGGTCTGTTGTGTGTGCAGGCTTATGCTGTGTAATTTTGTTTTGCTTTAGGAAATTTTCATTCATTAAAAAAATAAAAAAAGCTCAGAAGTAAATCTGTATTGTAAAAGTGAACACGTGTATGAATATTGTGACCGAAAATTCTAAAGTCAAAAATAGGATAGAGGGTTAACCTTAATGAAGGGGTGTAGTCAATTCTATATTTCCCATTTTTGGCATATTCTTCCAATCTCAACTCATGAAGCTCTTTTGGGTCATTTGGGACAGTTACCTTCCACTTCCTTACAGCAGCCACAAGTACTTTAGTTATCTTAATGATAGGACTCCCTGAAGGCAATTTGTGTCTATAAAATGGAGTACCCACCAAGAACACCAAAATTGAAATCAATAGGCCAATTGTTGGAAGGCCATAGCCAAGGCTCCAACCCACATTTGCTTGTATGTAGATCAAGAAAGTGTTAGAGAAGAGGGTGCCAAAGAAAATGCTAAACATCCACCAATTAAAGAAGGAGAGCTTGTGGAACCTTTCCTTGGGCTCAAAGTCATCAAATTGGTCTGCCCCCATGGTTGAAATGTTGGGCTTAGTTCCACCAGTCCCAATAGCAATTATGTATAAGGCAAAATAAAATATACCCACTTGCAAAGATGAGGCTGATTTGCTGCAGTCCACTGCTTTGCCCTCATGACCACAAGATGGTGGTCTTAAGGTTGGCAATGAGACTGTTAGGGTTAAGAGGCACATTCCCTGTGTACAACAGTTAACGAAATACTATGTCACCATGAGTGAACATAAGTAAAGAATTCTTTTATTCACTTTGAATAAATTAAACTAATGTATTGATGAAACTCATAAAATGCCTGTATACTTTTAATTGTTAGGATCTTTAGGTTGTTGGCAAATTATATGATAAGTTTGGGTGTAATTTTGAAATTCAATTTTACAATGAAATTAATGTATTGTTGTGGATTTAAATTTGTAATAGGTTGAAGAGGTGACACTTTGCATGAACGAGCTTGGAGGGTCTAGTGAATTCACTTTTTGAAAACAGTTGAGGCAACAATTTCGCCTCTCACTTTTAGGACATTTTGCTTGAGTTAAAATTCTATAACTTAACTCAGTGGGGTTGGTCGAGTGGTTGGGCACTTGGTTTTAAAGTAGCTATCTTGAGTTTGACTAGGAGCTCCATAGTTCAAGTTCAGGCACCAACACTTTGAAAAAACTTTTTGGGCCAGCGATTTACCCCGCTATGGGCCCACCCGTCGTGAACAGTGATTAGTCTCTGATTGAAAGTTTTGAGGAAACACTGCAGGAAATCAAAAAAAAAAAAAAATCTATAACTTTGAGAGAATTTAGTTATGACCCTCACTATAGAATGAGCCCTCAACCTCTCTTTATAAGGCCCATTTTCCACAAATTTTTAAGACCTAATTTCCATATTAAAGAGTTAGAGAAAGTCCTAAAACCCATTCCACATCTCTATCTTCTCCCTCTCCATTTAACCAATTTCATGAAAGAAGATCAAAACCATCACACACAAAGCAACCTTCAAAGTTCTTGGTGCTGATTGGTCATGAGGTATCATTAGAGCAATCCCAAAATCACCAAGGAGACTTGGTCATTGCACTTGGAGGCTTAATTGCGGATCAAGAGATTATCAAGAAGAAATGATTCGAAGAATCGGTTGCTAGCAAGAGCTAGAAGCTTAAGTACATAATCATCACTTAATTAACTTGAAGGGTTTTGTGGATCATTTGGTGCTAGAGATATGTCTTGCAACTATTCTTGATTTGTGGATCGTTCGGTGCTAGAGACCCTAGAGAGTATTTTTCCATCTGGTTCTTGGGTTTTTCTCTTTGTAAGCACTTCATTGTTGTTGTGAGTGCTTGATTTCTTTTGTAATTGGGATTGCTATTGTGTTTATCTATTTTTACTTATGTCAATTGTTGGTCAAGTATATTAACATTTGGGCTTAATTTCCATAGTTAGCTTAAAATTGAATAAGCCATAAAATTTGGGGTTTAAATCAATACTATTATTTATTACAAACTTATGACACACAATAGAATAGAAGGAGAGGGGAGGGGGTAGATCTTATTAAATAAATAATCAAAGTAATAGTTTTGTGTAGCTTTTTCTTAACTAGGTCCTACTTTATTAAAGGGAGAGAGTTTAGGATTGAGAGGACTCTACATAATTATGCAATCTAATAGTATTACCATCTGATTTTTTTTTTTTTTTTTTAAATTAATGGAGCTTATTTAAAAATATAAATTAACAAATTGACATCAAACAAGATTTTTCGCTCAATATATTCTTTTGCAATATTTTGTTTTGGCTACTTGTTATTTATATATTTTGGGGGAGAGCCAATACTAGGCCTATAGGCCACTTTAGGCCATAATCTAGGGACCTATGGAGAAAGGCTCTCAAATATGGCGGAAATAAGTGAATTTTTTTTTTTTTTATCTAGAAAAACATGTATGAACTGTACTTATTTTTCCCTCCACTTATATAAGAAGGCCTATGAATTAATATAAATCCATCCCAATTATTATTAAGTGAATTAGTTATATTAATCAAAAAAGAGTAAGTCATATAAAAAGTAAAAATTTTAAAATTGTAACTTAATCTTTAAATTGTATTGAGCCGATCTGTTTTAGGAGTTTTTTTTTTTTTTTTTTTGGTGGGTGGTGGGGATGTTTGATTGTGTTTGTATAGATTATTGGAGTGCAGGTGTGACATATTTATATGTAAAAAACCTTAGCAAAAAAGTGTGGACTTGAAAATCGGTCCCAAAACCTGATGGTTTAAGGTTTTAGGATATATAGGTTAATAATGATGCAACACTCCGTACAGTCACAGGTATTGTACTTGAGGCCCCAGTGAAGGCCAAAGTTTGCTTTCATCTAAAAAATATATGCCAATCACATTAAAAACCATGTTGGATTCTAATCAGACAGTGATTCCCCACCATCAGAAACTATTAGATCTTGCACGAGGTTCTTATTTCTTTGAACAATAATCACATACGTGTTCGATTGTGCATGGTGCATCATGCATGCAATAAATGTTAACATTGAGTCTTTTAAATGATCAATTTCATCTATTTTATTTTCTTCTCTCTTTAATTAGTTAAAAAAATTAAAAAAAAAAAAAAACTAAAAAGAAATATATTAATAACTTGGGATTCGAGATTTTACCAAGAGATAAATTCCTGATGCAATTACAAAAGTCCAATATCGGCCGAGATAAGTATCTGCAATGTAGGCACCTAATATGGGTGTCAACCATACAGTACCAGCCCAATTGGTCACATTGTTTGCAGAGTTTACAGTGCCTTCATGGAGCTTATCTGTTACATATATCACTAGATTTGATGCAATCCCATAGTATGCCATCCTCTCAAACACTTCATACCCTATAAAAAAACATATACCAAAAAAAAAAAAAAAAAAAATAGTGAAATTGTGAATCATCCTAGGAAATTTTTTAAAGATATGTTATACTAAGTGAATGAGAAATATTAATAGAAACAGAATTCAAATGAAAACAGTTGTGTTTGTTTACGATCTATATATGAGTTATAGTTTCTCTTTGAAAATATATATGTGACTATGTAAGCCTGTTCTTAGTTTATTGGCTATGGCTAGCTAGGTATCTTAAATATGAAAGAGTTAAATCTTTATTCAGCAACTTTTGAAGTTTGGCCTAGCTGAATTAGTCTCTTAATGGAAGGATAAAAGGCGCAAATAAGTAAAAAAACATAGGCTATATACATTACCTACAATGAAATAACAAGCTTTCCATCTCCCAGTCTTTGATCTGAAAACAGGTCTACCCTTGAGATCCACAGTCCCATCTTGCGTGTAATCCTCTCTTTCATCTGCAGGGCCTTTCTCTTCTACCATTGCCATCTTGTTAAAGAGAAGAAAATAGGGACTAATTGGGTCGTCTAGTTTGAATTGAAATCATGTGAGCATTTAGCTTTTTATAAAGTTATGTGGTAGCCAAGGACCTTTTCCACCTGTCATTGAACCACTGTCTGACGTCTCTGGCTCCATATAGAACCACTATCTAAGGCTTGTTTCTCAAAAAAAAAAAAAAAAGGGGACCCTTTTCCACCTCGTGTTTCTAGAATCATATATTTTCTATTTTCTTTCTTGTTCACTTCTTTTTCCTTTCAAACTATTAAATACCTTTTATCCAATATAATCAAGCACACTGTCAATTTTTTTTTTTTTGTGTGTGTGTGGGGATGTTAATTTGCCACCAAAGTATCGAACTAGTCACTAGCACCAATTATGAGAGTAAGAGTGATGTTGACATGGTAGTAAAGATCATAAACTACAAAATAATAGAAATGGTTATTTTATTTCTAATGACATTGAATTTAAGGATTAATTATAACTGCGGACAGTTAATTCCATCATAATCAATTGTATTTTATTTTTGACAGGCCACATTATTCTGTAATCTGTATTACCAAATAGAAACTGAAAATGTCTTTGTTGTCGTTAATGTTTATTTTTGTTTGGGAAACACTTATCAGAACATGGATATGCTTTGATTATCCGAAATGATCAGATTGTTAATGATCAAACATTAATTTTCGTTCACAAATGACATTATAATAATATAGAAATAAAATAGGATAAGAAATTGGTAGGGGAAAAAGTCCATTTTAATTTTAATGGAGCTCTAGAAAGAAGTGCGACACCACATGTACAATGTACATATGCATATGAGAACAAGTGTTCTCCTCCAAACGTGGTCCTTCCTTTTATTCAAATTTCTTTCTCATCCTTACGTAAGGCTTATATATTCATGACTCATGAGTACATGTGAAATTGCGGCTCTATTCTCAACCTATTCATTTTATTTTAAATTTAAATGATTCTAGCTAGCAGGATATATTACAAAATTAATTATATAACTTTTACAAATTTATGTATTAAAAAAGAATAGTAATTCAAACATTTATTTATTATATTTTAAAAACCCACCATATCATTACCAATATATCATATAGTAAAAGTTATAATATATTTAGTATTTTTCTTATACTTTTGGATAATCTAACTAAATACTGGTAATTTTGTAAATTTTAGATGAAGATATTTTTCAACGAGCTTTGCTTACTAGACATAATAACATTTGCTTACAGGAGAGAAGAATATATTGCTATACATATATTTGAATTGTCCCTACGATTTTGTCTCCAAAAGGATGACTATACAGCTGCCCAGCTAGTTTGCCTTTGTTAGCTAAAATGACTAACCTGTGTAGGTTATAACCTACTAAAATAATTATTGGGTTTAGTTAATACTTGCCCTTTGGGCCTTTGCTGATAGAGTATTTAAAAAAAAAAAAAAAAAAATTAATGTCGCTTTCATGAGAAATATAAAAAGTTGTAAAAAAAAGTTAGTTACTTTTTGGAAATTTTCTTTTCACACAAAAAGTTTATAAAAATAATTTCTAAACTATAACGTCCTTAAGGTATCTGTTAATTTTTTTCATAATTATTTGGTTTTTTTTCCTTTGTAACCTCAATGATAATTATTTTGTTTTTGTTACAGCCTCTAGAAGATCGAGCTGTAGTATGATTCTTGTGAGAACTTAAATCTTCAAGAGAGAAAGGAGGTTGATACGTAAATAAATCAAAAGAAAAAAGAAAAAAAAAACTGAAAAGGGCTAGCTGTGGTACCGACAAGGCTTGTAGATGAAGACAAGACAACCATAAAGACAAGTTCACTTTGTTAGATCCCTCCCATTTGCATCAACGAGGCAATCAAAGTTCAAATGGGTCCAAGAAATTTTGAAACTCTTCTACTTCATTGTCTCATTTAAGATAGTCAACAACTCTACAGGCCACATATCTAATTTTGGATTATGTTAAGGATGGTTACTAGCCAGTCGAAGAATTAAACCTATAGGTTTTGATACCGAAGAAATTCAGGAAGACGACTGGATGCACTGTATTAGGGTCCCTTAGTCCCTTGGCTATGCCTTCTTGATAAGGAAAAATGAGGCGTAGACGCATAGTCAAGAGGAAGAAAATCTATCACGTATCTAATATATGTATCTATCATTTCACATGAGATAGGTTCCACATATTATCAAGAATGAGAAAATCTATCATTTCCGATACATGTATCCACTGATTCCACTCCCACATGTGTGGGGTCTACTCCTATGTGAAAGAGTGGATACATATAATACCACATTGTCAAGAGCAAGAAGTACAATGGTCAATGGTGGGATTAGTTTCATCTAGGCACACTTGATTTATTGTGTTAGAGTGTATTTATTTTAGGACTACAAACCAATTTCACATCTATTTTCACAACTATACTATGTGACAGATTGTGATTTGTCACTTTCACATTAACCAATTACTTTTTTTTTTTCACCACTCACAAACAAACATATCAATTAATAGTTGTGAAAATGAGTGTGAAATTTGTTATGAACTTATGATTTTCTTTAATGTAACCTTGGCTTCTTTTGGTGTTACTATCAACGATTCCAATAGTACATTGGAATCCGTTTCGATTTATCCATATGAATGAAATATTTGGATATCTGTTAATATTAGTGTACTATTTTTTAGAAGCTAATTCTTAGGTTTGAACATGTGACCTGTAGCATTGGATGAATGACACTTGTCATTGCATTAATATTTGACCTATAAAATTTAAAGCGTAAAAAAAAAAAAAAATGATCATTCCAAAATATAAAACAAACTAAAATTCAAACTTAATTAATATATGAAAAATAAATTGGCATATATTCAATATTAACAAAATGTAAACAAAAGAAAAGATATAAAATGATTTTTCCTTAATACATTACTAAATTATTTATGATTTATCAAAATGGAACTTGACTCTTTTTTTGGTTTACTATTATAACAATCATTTATAATTGATTTTGGACCAAATGTCGTAATAATTTATTTTCAATGCACAAAATCAAAAAATCCATTAGAAAATTATATTTTCTATTGTTGTGAAGCCTAGTTTAATAAAATTTTTTATTGAAAATGATTGTTACCATAATTGCAATAAATATACAAAGGTAATTAGAAGTGCAACAATTTTATAAAGGAAATAACATTAAATGAAGTTGAAAATCATTTTTATTATTCTTATATATCTAATATATATATATATATATATATACAAAAAATCAATTAGTGTTATTAATTAAAAAACAAAGCACTCAAAAGAACCTTTAAGTGGAAACATGAAATACAACATCACTCAAAACTCAAACTCTCAAGTTTTTAACTTTTAAGTCCAAACATCAAACACAAAATGTAATGCCAAACGCATATAGGCTAGGTTAAGTGATTATTTGATTTGATTTGATTTTTTGGCCAGCTTTCAATTTGGAAATGCTAGTTTTTAATCGAAGAGGACCAAATATAATTTTTTGTATTTTAACTTTATATATATATATATGTGTGTGTGTGTGTGTGTGTGTGTGTGTGTATATGTATATGTATGTATGTATTTACTTATTTATATGTTTACAAACTTACCATTTAAAATCCACATATGGAGATGGGGGTTGTAGTTTCTTATTTAGGGTCCAATTGGTTAAAGGTGTAGAAAAGTGAAAGAATAGAAAATGGTGGGAGGATGGAAAATTGGGAGGATAGAAAAGATTTTAATTTCTCTCATTTTTGTTTGGTTAGGAGTGGAAAAGTAGAAGGATGAAAAAAGTGAGTTTGTATCAATTTACGCATATACCTTTGTTAAAAAATGATGCCCAATTAAAACAAAAAAAGTGATAAACAACCCAAAAAAAAAAAAATCAATCACCTAAATTTATTAAAAAAAAAATCATGTCTAAAAAAAAAAAACATCTAAACAAAAAAAATAAATAAAAACAAAAACAAAAAAAAACATAAAAGAAAGCCAAAGAAAAAAAGAAGAAGAATATGAGCACTAGACGTGTACAAAGCCTGCACTGTAAATCAAAAGAAAAGAAAAAAAAAAAGAAAAAAAGAAAAAGAAAAGAAAAAGAGGCAACATCCAAAGGGAAGAAAAAGAAAATGAAGAAGATCAATGTGGACAAGCTCATGTGCAACTGCACAGGGGCATTTTTGTCCAAAAATGATGTCTAATTTTTGACTTTAGTTTTCTCTCCATTTTGGGAAGAAAATTTTTTGATAGGTTCGAGGAGAAAACACTTGGGTCCTATCATTTATTTTCCTTCCTCCCCACCCAACCAAACACACTCCAAAAAGTTTTTATTTCCATTTTCTCTCCAAAGTTTTCCATACATCCTATTTCACCTCTAAACAAACACATAGGGAGTTGAGGGCCAATGACAAAATATTAGCCTAAGTACTTTAACCTAAGGTTTTTGCTCAAATAACATGTTTTAGGACATTTTTCTTGAAATTTATTTTAGTTATTTTTCTTTTACCGATTGAATCATCAAACTGACCAAAACACTTGAAAAATCTTGGTACTGTGGCTACTACCAGTACAAGTCGGTATAGATTTGTATATTATCTAGTACGTTTCAG